>CM036906.1:120400794-121624231 GCA_020800305.1 Porphyrio hochstetteri | reverse complement strand
ACAGTTCACTGCTTTATTAATTTGCTTGACTGTAAATTCCAGTGGTGTGCATTCCGATTTGGGTTGATTTGAATTGCCCTTACTCCACATTTTGGAGGAAGATGGGTTACATTGTTTTGGGGGTTTGACCATTGCGGAGGTAAAAAATATGTATAATTCTTCTTTTTTTTCCTTGTTTCAAGGATGTATGGTACTGATATTTTCAGGCAAACTCCTTGCTTTCTATAGCATCCATCCCAGCAGGAACAGTTCAACTTTGTCTTATTTTCCCCACATTTACAAAGTTGTGCCTCTTACTGAGATGGCAGTGTCCAGCATTTTATATTTATCTATGTATTCTCTTGTTGATAATTTGTTCAAAATTACCTGATTTGGAATAGTGATGGGTGGTACTTTCGGAGAACTATTTTCTTCTTTAAAAAGTGAAATAGCTGCATTATTGGAAGAGGAAATACCTGTTTGATTTAAATGCAAAATTCTCACTTTCTAAAATAATGGTGAGAGATTTGGGGTAAATATACTTTTAAAAAAAGTGATTAAACACAAAATAGTTATGCTTTCCTTCCTTCCCCCTTAAGGTTTTTTTTTCTTTTTTTTTTAAGGCAAAACCCTTGTGCCCTACTGACAGTGGGGCAGGCAACCAAAATTAGACCAGGATACAATTTTTAAAACTGCTCATTTTCCATACGTACCCTGAAGGGATTAGTGAGGTTGGGTTGGGAGAGCGAAAGTGTGCCCCTGACTGCTCCAATTAACTGCTCCCTTATCTGGCATTAGTACGACCTCAGCCTGGCCTTGTTTATCGCCTTGGTTAGCAGATACCGTTCAAGAGCTGGTCAACCATGGTGGGGATTATTTTTTCTAGGGGAGGTGGGGGGAGAAAGGTAAAAGAAAGGTTTCTGCCCAGAAATGTTTAACAAACCTTATTCCTGATTTAGACTGGATTGAACTGGATTACACACGTGGTTGAGGGCAGGATTAAAGTTTGTGCTTCCGGGGGAGGGTTTCGAGGCCTGGCATCTGCTTCTCCTCCAGCCCTGTGCTACTTGCTTTCCTTCTGTGTGGACACCTGCGCAACAGATGCCGCAGATGCCGTGATGGTTCGTTACCATTGCATTAGAAACCTCCTCTTAGGAGCAGCCCACAGCCAAAGGTTTTCTGGCAGTGGAACCAGAGTATCCTGCTGGAAAAGTGTGTGGCGGTGCTAAAATGCTTTGTAAGGCTCTGCCATGTGTGAGCACTGCCGCTCTCCGGAACCACTGCATAGTGAGGGAAGGACAGACACTGGCCACCGCAACACCAAGTGCCTCATCCCAAGGGGCCGGAGGTTGCAAGGGATTTTACTTGGAACAGCTGAGGCCAGGGGTTTGCAAGTTTGGGAGCAGAGTGAAGGGGAGTGTGCCTGTGCTCAGCGTTGCAAGATGCACAATTGTGCTTCAGGGCTTGAATTTCCCCCAAAATTGCAACCCTGAAGGCCTGAGTTCTGGCATCACGTCCTTCCTTTCTGCACGTTTGCTGCTGGATTGCTTCTAAACCAGCATGAGAAACATGGCGTAAATGAAGCTCACAAAAAGCTTTGCGTGCAATTCTTTGGTCTACGGCCTGTTTTCTCCCAGGAGGCCTGCTCATGCTGACTCAATGTTATTGCAAAGCTGAGCTGCTGCTCTATTAAAATGGTGCGTTATTTATGAGGCCTACTGCAAGTGCTGCTGTGGTGCCGCTGAGCTGTTGAGTGGATTCATGTCCCCCTCCCCGCAAAGCTTCGAGACGTTTTGTGGGGCGTTAGGGAAAGTCTGTATAATTAGAATGTGCAAGGTGTGCTTTTCATCTATCCCTTCTAAACCTGCTCTTCTAACTCCTCTTAACTGAATTTGCTAATTTTTCCTTCCTTTGAGTGTCTCAAAACTTGGATCCGGTGTTCTTGCTTCTCTAAGGACAGAGTTTCTACGTGGTCACTTCTAACATCGTCCTGAGCGTATAGCATGCAGCTGTAGACCCGACTCCTTCCTTACATGGTACAGAAGATGGGTATTAAAAATTGTGTCCTGGTTCATACAGAGGGACCCGTAAAACAGATAAAATTAAATTTTAAAAAATTGTAGTTCCTTCTTTCTACAAGGAGAAAGAAGACCTCTGCCCAAATTTGATGGACCTGTTATTTAAATGCAGTCAAAATGCTTGCTTAACTAAAAGCAATGCTCTTCGAGGGAGAATGAATCAGAATATTGGCTGACTGAGGCTCCAGCCCTGCTTTGAGACCTCCTCTTCCAGCTCTCCAGATTTCTTCACCTCCTGGCGGGTACCTGCCTTGCCCTGTGATCAGTCTTGTGACAGTTTGTTAAATGGAAATTGTGTTCTTAAATATCGGCTCTTAACTGGCACAGAGTAAGCTTGTTCTTATGTCACCTTCTAGTGACAACCCTAGATGTGGCCGTGGTAAATTCCCAATCTCTGGAAAAAGCTGCGGTATTTTGCCTGTACCTGAGCTACTGTAAAAGTGCCCAAATAAGGTGAAATTTTATTAGATTATATTTTATTACTACTTGAAGGGATTCAAAAAGCATCTGGATTAGAGAGTTGTGTTTGCAAGAGCTTTTTAGAATCCATCTCTTTGCCATAAAGGTTGATAGCAACTCGTACCAACATAAGTCACCGAGATTCATATTGCCCATGAGTGTGGACTTGGTGTGGGGTTTTGATGTTACATTCAGGGATGCAACTCTCAGTAGTGCAGGTTGTCTGGCTTCATAGAACCATAGAATGGTTTTGGTTGGAAAAGATCTTCAAGATCATTGAGTCCAACCGTCTATCCAGCCCTACTAGGTCCAACACTAGATCATGTCACCAAGTGCAACATCTACTCTTCTTTTAAACACTTCCATCCTTATTTAAAACTTGCATAGTGTCCTGGTTTTAGGCAGGCGGTTTTGCACGTGCTGCGGCAGTTGGTACCTGAATACCCACTGTAAACATGAGACAACCCAAAACTCTTCTCTTCTTGCAGGGTATTGAGCGCCTTAAAAATCAGAAGCCAACCTGGGAGAAGATCAGCGGCTGGGAAGGGATGAAGCTGGCGTTCGGTGGTGCCTTCTCCTTGGGTTGGTTCAATCCCTTTTCGAACCTGGACTGCAAGAGCCCAGCACCGGCCGAAGCCGTGGCGGCAGCTCCCGTGTCTGAAATAATGACCCAAGAAGAAATTGAGCAGTTTCTCGCTCGAGATGTTGCCGTCCAAATGTTACATGAATAAGCAAAGCCTGCTCCAGGATGTGAAGAGCAGCTTTCCATTCGTTTCCTTTTTTTAATAATTACCTGTGATGGAGATTTAAGGGGTTGGTTTTTAACATGCTTTTGGGGCATTTAAAAATTCAGGATTATTTATCTGGGAGCCAGGTACAGCACTAGCAGAAGCAATGCAAATCTCCAGGGAAAGCTTTGTAAGCAATGAGGTTCATAAGCTCCTTTCTGGACCTACGACAACTGCTCTGTTGAGCTTTTCTTAGCCTTTGAGGAAGGTTTGTCATTGTGGGATAGGTGGGTCCCAGCTCCTGGAAATGTGCAGTCCAAAGGAGCCTGGCTCATCTTTTGTTCTTACAGCCTGTTGGAGGGCTAAGGGACAAGCCCTGTGCGATGGCCAGATCAGCCCAGATTAGTTTTTCTTGAAAAACGCATCCTTCATGGCTCATCCCATGGATGCTGCCTCTGGATTAGGAAAGCTGCTGGTGTTCAGGTCTCAGCAGAGGTGGGGTACCGGGCTACAGACACAGAAGATGGGCAAGCTCACCCTGGGTGTAATTCCTTAGAACCCCAAAATATAAGGGGCTAAGTTTTAACTCAATGTGCTCATGGGGCTACCCAAGGGTGGTGGTACGGGCTGAGCGGCATCAGGGCCAGCGAGCTGCTGGTGGGGCCAGGCGCAGCCAAAAGTGGGTGCTGGTGGGGGGAGGCTCTCACCCAGGGGCTGTGGTTCATTAGCATGTAGGGCAGGCAGGGCAGCAGCTGCCTAGCCAAACTTGGCAGCTCAGAAAGCAGGTTGAGACCAGATACCGGGGGTATTTATGCAGTCAAAGCAGAGAGGGAGGCATGAGCACCCTGCTGAGGGAGGTACTGGCTCTCTCCATCCTACTAGCCTAATTTACAGGTCTCGTTCTTTCTCTTCCCCCCCCCCCCCCATAGCCATAGTTAGTTGAGAATGAATATTGCTTCTTAATCTCACCAGGGTTTAACATTGTCCTGTTAGTCTAAGGGATGCACTCGAGGCAGACATTGCTGCAGGTGCCAGCAGAGTCACGCCGAGCTGATGGCAGCCGCTGCGTTCGAACATGCCACAAACACCTTACGTGCTCCAGGCATCACTTGGTGGCCTTTTAATCTAGACCCTTTTTAATTTATTTTTTTCTTCTTCTTCTTGCCACTCTTAGCTTAATTGTCAATAAATTTTGAAGGGTATTGGAGATGTGCTCCTAGTTTTCCCCCAGAGGACGTGCTTGACTTCATCATCTCCTCCTCCCCTGTAACATGGACCAAAGATAATTGCTTCCTCTTGAAAGTAAGAGGGAGGAGTTTTGGGGATGAAAGTGTGGTATTGTGAAAGACCCAGATGACGTTTTTGTTATTTATAGAAGCAACTTGAAATAGAAGTTGTATGAGAATTTTTTTCTCCCCCCCACTCCCTCCAAACAAAAAAACCCAAAGCCCAACTTAATATGTATTAATGGTGGGACATTCAGGGCTACTGGGGAGGCATGAGATTCTCTCCTGGACTTGTCCTCTGGCACAGAAGTCCTTTTCTCTGGCAAAGGGCCTGGGAACAGAGTTCCGTAACCATTGGAAGCATGGCTTGGCTAAAACCCAGGGGGTATTCCCAAACAGTTGTCTCATCCCCTATGCCCTCTGGATGTCTCTGTTGGAAAAGAGATTTACCAAAAAAATCTATAAATACCTGTGTATTTATAGAAACCTTTTCAGTAAAGGGAAACGTTTGGCGGGGCAGGCGGGGGGAAATGAGGTGTCCTCATGTCATTTAGACACAAGGTCTTGAATGTCATTGCTTTGTGCAGCAGTGTGATAGGGAGGGAAGATGCTCTCCTGCTCCTGCACCACCGGCCTACATTCTTCTCTGTCAGGCTCCCCCAGGAAAGGGACATCAGGGACGTACACAGATCTGTAAGGGATTTCCCATGGGGGTGTTGAAGGAGGAAAGG
Organism: Porphyrio hochstetteri; assembly: GCA_020800305.1. NCBI lineage: Eukaryota > Metazoa > Chordata > Aves > Gruiformes > Rallidae > Porphyrio > Porphyrio hochstetteri. Next base: position 121,619,030 of record CM036906.1, on the reverse strand, counting down.
TAAGAGTAGCTGGAGACCAAATGCGATTTTCCATGAAGTCGAAACCAAACCCAACATTTTCTTTCCCCTCCCTCTGTGCACCGCTTGCCCCATTGTTCACTCGTGCCTTCATCATCGTCACGCTGCGCTGCTCTGGTCCTGGGGAAGGCACCCCTTGGGAGCGCTCGGCGTGCGGCAACCTGCTGCAGCAGAGAGCCTGTCACTGCTCCGGGGTGAGGCGTTGATGTGTGACAGACACAGTTGGTGCAGCTGTGGAAAGTGTTCTACTTCTTACCTGGTGTCTTCTGCAGCAGGTTTTCTATGCAAGTAAAGAATTTACACTTCTTGGAAAAAACACATCTATTCTGTTGTTTGGAACTCCTTTCCGTGCCTCTGGTCACTGTTCTACTTATTAAAGAACTAATAATTCATCAGCCAAGGACCACCAGCTCCTCCCTTCCCTGCCGTCACCGTGCATGGACCCTGTGCCCACTCTGCGGGGGGAGAAGGGCTCCTGCTCCCGGCCATGCCACCACTGGAGGCTGGGACTCGGTGCTGCCGTGGGGCACTGGGACACTGTGGGCAGAGGGGTGGCAGGGGCTGGGAAGCCTTACCTCCTTTTGTGGCCCAGCCACCGCCTGGGCGCTCCTCCTCAGGGTGATCCCTCAATGTTTGAAGTACAAAGATCGGTGAAAACCCTTTTTTTCCACTCTTTTTCCTACTTCCTTTTTTTTTCTCCCCTCCTTTATTTTTTTCCCACCCCTCTTCCCCACCTTCCCCCCCCTTTCTTCCCCTCCACTCCCTTTTAATGGGCTGGCACATAACCAGGTGCAGTTGCCATTCCTTTTTCCCACTCTGCAGCCCTAATGCTTGAGCATTTTACCCTTTAATTAAGCAAATAAACAATGCCCTGTGCTACCATGTGGCTCGATTTCCTCTTTCCTCATGGAAAAGCTGGAAACCCCAGCACCTGGCTGCCGCTGGCCGTGGTGGAGCAGTGCTGCAGACCAGAGCCACCCCTTGCCACCAGGGTTAGGAGGTGCTGGAATGTGCAGCTCAGCAGTGTTGGGGGAGGGAGGAAGGGGGCTCCATCTGTGCACAGCTGTCATCTGCTTTGATGTGACTGTGGCTGGAAGAGCTCCAGACGTACATCGACATCGGGGTCCAATGCATAATCCATCAGCATTCAGGGTGTAAGGGGAAGGATAAGGGCTGTACATTTCCAGGGGAGCACTAGTAATGGTGCTGGAGATGGTACTTCTTCCAAAAATGCCCAACGTCCCCAAAAAGAAATGGGGTGGGAGGAAAGGAAGAGATATGAGAAGTGGTGTTTGGGGAGACCGTACCAGGTTTGCTCTTTCTGTTGCCTAAAAAAAAGCCAAAACCGGTGTACACCAGTATGCTCCCCAGCTGGGAGGGAGAGGGAATGGCCCAGGAGGAATTTGTTTAAAACCTTTCCTGGTCTGTGCAGCAGCCCATGGTGTGATGAGGCCTCTGGGTGGCCTCCTGGGTAAGATCACAGCCTGGGTGGCCAAGCAGTTCCCAGGCTCACAAGCCATCACCATCTGGAGCCCACAGCTTACTGAGCTCCAGGCCCTAGCCTGAGGTGGGAACATGGCTGCTTTCAGCCCTCCCTCAGCAGGCTCAGAGCCATCCCAACCCATGGATACCACACGACCCAGTCACGCCAGCTGATTTTAACACCTTTATTGAATCACGATTAAGTGCAATCAACGTAGCTGTGCCCTTTAAGTCAGTTTAATTCCCTTAGCTTAATGGGATTTTTGCTCTTTACTTTGTGATTACTACCCAGCAGTCAAGGAGGGGAGAAGGCCCCAGACACGCAGCGATGCTCGGCCTTTAGCCAGGACATCATTCACACCCCGCCGGGGCGGCGATCCTACTCGACGATGGTGATGGCCTTCTCCACAGAGATCCCTTTGATCTGGGTCGAGGTCAGCTTGGCTACTATTTTCTTCTCTCCTAGCCTTGTTGGAGTGCATATTATTTCCGACTTCATGATCCTGCCAGGCTTTACATCCCTAAGGAGAAAGGAAAACACCCCAAACAGCCCCAGCATGAGTGACGGGTCTCATCTGCCACTCCTGAATCGCTCTGCTTAAAGAAATAGCAGCTGCACCTGTTTAGGGTGGGTGTTTCCCCTCTCCCATGACCAGCATGCAGCAAGCAGGGCTTGGCACAGTGGCACTGGCTGGTGGTCCCAGCCATCCCAGGGGACTTTGCCCAGACTCCCCCATGCTGCTGAGACAATAAATTCAGCTCTGGAGGGAGCACCCAGCATCACAGCAGGAGCACAGGGAGAGCTCCTGTTGTGCCCGGATGCCCTGAGCATGCCAGCCTCTGTGTGGGTCTTTCTCCTGTGTGGACTGTCCCCCAAAAAAGACAATGAAACAAAGCAGAGTCCCAGCAAGCTCACTTCATACTGGGCTCATCTCCTTACCCCTGATCAAATGTTGACATCTTAAATATGCCCAAGCCCTCAACTCGCAGCTTGCAGTTGTCCAGGGGCATGTTCAGCTTGTTCTTGAAGATGAAGGCACAGGTGAAGTCCTCATTCAGTCTGGCTATTTCTGGCATCTGGCAGAGGAGAAAAGAGGGAAACCCAAATGCTGGGGATCAGAGAGGTCATAAAGACACCAGAGCTGCTGCCAGTTTGCTCCTCACCACTGGCGTAGTGGGGGACAACCCACCCCCCTCCCCAATCCTTTCCACCCTTCCATAGCACCAGGTGCTCTGTCCCACCATTTGTTTTCCCAGTTCTTCTCTCTGGTTTCTCAACACTTTTTTTCCTGGGAGATGGAATCATGGGGTCAGAGATGTGTCCTGTACAAACTGTCCTCTTCCATCCCTTCCCTCCAGCAGCCCCTGCCTGCTCATTTTAGATGGGGCAATAAAATCTTCATTTCATGGCTGCTTTCAGCCTTACATAGAGGTTGAATAGCTGAATAAAACACTAGCGACTGAAATTCCCAGGAGATAGCTGTCTGGGAGACCACCATCCTCAAGACCACCTTGATGTTACAGTGAGCAGTGCTTTAGCCCTTGTCCCTGAGGAGCCTGGGCTGGTGGCTTCCTCACCTGGACGGTGATGGGGGGGTACTCAAAGCTCATCGTCATCTCCTTGGTGAGTTTGTCATTCATTCCCTGGACCTCAGCAATGGCAGTGATGAGGATGTACACTTCATCTTCCACCAAGGACAGTGTATTCATGTAGGCATCAGGTGCAATATTCAGAGGAACCTGTGTCTCTGTGGGAGAGAAAACACAACTCGGTTCTTCATCACATACCCACAAACCAGGTAGCAAGTTTGGCTCTGGTGGCTAATGCCTCAGGGTGCAGAATAAGGTGTCTTTACCAAGCCCATCCTCCCTTTGGCCAGACCTGAGGGCCCTGTGTGGGGACGCCCCAGCTCCATGAGTGGTACCTGACACACGCAGCCTGTGGGAATTGCGGTGGAGCCCACACCAAGCCAGCTGCTGGCTCGGGTTCATGTCCATCGTCTCAGCAGGGCTCATCCCCGGCTGCCCTGGCACTTGGGAGGAGGCTGAAGAGCTGGAGGTTGGGTACATTTAAGCCTGCATTCCCTGGGGTTTCTTGGAGGTGCCATGTGCTATAAAATTAGCTGCTTTCAGATTTTATCCGTAATTGCCTGGACAAACTTCCAGTGACTTGGGAAAACCCCAGAGTCAGCATCACTGGAGCCTGAGCTTCTGGGAATCCTAAAAAAAAGCTTGTCTAAAGCTCATCTTTACCTCTAAATGTCTGTGGCCACCCTTCTGTCCTATCCTGTCGGGTTTTGACAGCCATGTGTGTGAAGACACTCCGTGATCACCATCAGCAAAGATGGTTTCTTTGCTAGAGTGACTCCTGCTTGGAATGAGCAAGTGCTCTTAATTATTCATCACTCATTAGGCTCTCATTTAGCAGATTTCAGTCACATTGCTGCTGGGGGTCAGAAGTGCAACCTGGGTTGCTCAAAGATAGGCGTTGAGCAGCACACAGCTCTCAGGATCCCCCAGGCGGGAGGCCACGAGCTTGAAATTTGTCTGGGGGTGAAGAAATCAGAAAATAACACTCACCAGCATCACCACCCAACTGATGGACGTCAGAGTGGCAAGCACAGAAGAAAAGGCTGAAATTTCCAGCCACCTAAATCCCATATGGGATCTGACATATATGGATGCACCCAAAATCTGTGGCAGCCTCTTTGGTTTACACGTGGTGAGTACAGGAGGGAGCTGCCCCCACACACCTCGCTTGTTGTGGTGAAAACAGCTGTCTGCCCACACCACCGAGGTACTCCTAACCACCTCGTTGAAGCTGCAGCAGGACTGGGGCCTTCAGGGTTTGGTGCCTGCTATGGTGGGATCCCAGTCCATAACTGAGACTCCCAAAGGCAGTGGGAGGAGAGGAAGGTAGCAAGCAGGCAATTTCTGCTCTGCACACCATAGGGAGCCATGCCCTGACCTACAGAGGAGCTCTTATGAACCAGCTCAAGTGAAACCCCAGGCTGCTGCAGTGAATAGCCCATGGAGCACAGCAAGCTTTCCATGCCTACCAGATCCGCCGTCAAGATTGATGGTCTTCTTGATATATCCAAGGGTGGCCTTAACTTTCCCAGTGTAAGACTGCAGCTGGCAGGAGCCAACAAAATCAATGGTCCAGTTCCCAGGAGCAGCGGTCTTCACTGTGATGGCCAGTTCAAGAGGGTTGCCAGGATACAAAGCTGCTTTTTTGGTTATCTCAAGCTGGAGCCCAGTCTTGGAGACTGTCTCGCTCAGGACCTCAGGCTTGGAGTCCACATTATCCGTGGGCACACTTGCAGCGAAGTGTGATCGAGGTATCAATCCAGAAGGGCGTATGTAAGAGGAAGCATTCTGCATGGACTTCCTTTCCTCTGCAGAGCCTGGATGAAGAAAAAAAGATGGTGATAGCAGAGCCATCTTCCCTTTATTTATGCTTCTGCCACTGAGCAGAGAGGATGTCAGGATACCTCCAGCCTCTGCTCAGACCCTCTTGGTTTACACTACCGGCAGATCTAACAGAGAACAAGTCTTAGGAGAAGTGGCTGAGGCTCAGAACTAGGGTTGCCTAGCTGGGAGAAAGGAAGGCTGAGGAGAGATATTACTCTCTACAACTACTTGAAAGGAGGTGAGTGTTGGTCTCTTGTCCCATGTAACAAGTGACAGGACAAGAGGAAATGGCCTCCTGTTGCACCAGGGGAGATTTAGATTGGATGTCAGGAAAAAATTCTTCACCAAAAGCATTGTCAGTCCAAGGGAGTGGTTGAGTCACCATCCCTGGAGGTATTGAAAAGACTGTAGATGTGGTGTTTAGGGATGAGGTTTAGTGGTGGACTTGGCAGTGTTAGGTGAACCACTGGACTCGGTGATCTTCAAGGTTGTTTCCAACCTCAGTTGTTCTAGGATTATGACTGCAGCATTTTGGACGGGAGGAGACACTTTTAGAAGATGGATGCTTTTAAATTTTTCAGCCTAAAATTTTCCCACTTCTCACTGGGAAGGGTCTAGCAGTGTAGCACAACATGGCTGGATCTGGGAACTGTGGAGAGGGAATATGGGGATTTTTTTGTTTCGAATATGGGGGGACAGAAAGACAAAAAAGCAGAATGAAGAAACTAAGTAATGGTGAGCCCAACGCCGAGGTTGATTACTACGCACGTTTCTTCCACTGCCTGCAAGCCTGCTTGTGCCTGTCCCTAAAGAGCAGCCTACAGGTGTCACTGCGGGCACGAAGATGCCCAGGAGCTCTGCTGCCTCCCCCAGGCCTCCTGGAGAAAACGTGTTGTGGGATGACCTACATGGCCAGGGGGGAAATCTCCTCTTTGGCACTACTTTGGAGCATGGTGGTAGTCACCTTCAGGGAACTTGTACTGCCAGGTGATGTCCTCCCGCTTGTTCTCCCCCACGGCTTTTGTGCTTATGTTCACGCCGACGCCCTGGGTCTCGGTGCTGAGCTTGACGAACTTGTCCCTGCCGTTCACCTTCTTGACAAGCCAGTAGACTTTGTCAGCGTTCACCTCCGCGTACACGAACTTGCTGTCGAAGGGCAGGTACACATCCCCTTCTCGGACGGCCTTCAGTGAGCACGGGCCGCACTGGAAAGCACCTGGAAAACACATTCAGTCCCATTTGCTTTTCCAAATGCAGACAGGGCATCCGATTTTTGTTCAACTCTCAGGAATCTCTGGCCAAGCTGTCTCTTACTAGTAAATATTCCTCCAACTCAGTGATGAACTCTAAAACCTCTCATTTATCCCATAACTGTTTGGGCTTTTTTTATAGACAACCAAGGACTTGTAAGAGCTTTTAGTTGTTTCCCCTCACTTAAATAATTTTAAGCTTTTAAAGTCATGGCTCAGTGATGGAGCCAACTGAGTCCAGCAACCTGTGTTTGATCTCCTGGCCATACTCCACCTTCGGCAGAGCCTTAAGGAGTAATGTTTTCTTTTCCTGAATCTCTGCAGGGAGGGTAGTCACCAATTTTGGCAGTCACTCCTCATTTACCAATGAATGGACTCGTGACTTCCGAAAGCATCTTTACTGGGAAAACAGTAGCACCTCTTACTATGGACTGCTTGGAGTCCTCAGCCTCACCAAAGAAATCAGAGGATGATGGAAAGAGAAATTAGCTCTGATTTCCATCTGTGTACTCTAACCTCTGAAATGACATTCCTGTCCCCACAGTGTCCTACAAGGTTGATTTTCTGCCTGCCAAAATCCACCATTCCTCCCATCCCAAACTGAGATGGCAGGAGTGAGACCTCCGGTTTTAGGATGTCACTGTTCCGGTGTGTGATGATGTGCATGGGGAGTTTGTGCTTTGGTTTTCATTCAAAATGTCCCTGCCTCCCTTGGGAGCAGCAGAAGAGCCTTTCTAGCAAACCCTACCTTGACTTTGCTCCTGAGGGGTTGAATCGATTGCCTGCCAGCCATCAAATCCTGCTGGCAGATCCTCACGCTTCATCCAGACATCATTCCACACGTGAAAGTTCCTGCATGCATTTAGGTTGGAAAGAAAAAGAATGAGCTGTTACAGCCAGAAGAGTCACAATCTCCTCTCTTAATCCCTAAGGGCAGGTTTAATGGAGATCTGCGTGTAACCCTGTGCAACCCCAGGCTTTCTATCTCTCTCCTGAGCAGCAAACCTGAAGTGCTAGGGAAATTCTCAAAGGAAAGGCTGTTGGGGCTGGGAAACGCAGCGTGGGGGGTAGGAAGCTTTGGGACCCCCCCCTTGGCAGTACCAGATGGAGTCGAGGGACATCGAGTTCAGCTTTTCTCCATGTTCGTTCAAGTAAATGTCAACTCTCAGGTTCTCCTCTGTATCGTGTGCTGAGTTGAAGTTACTCACGCAGCGGGATGGGATTCCCAGGCAGCGCATGACTGTGGCACAGACAGACAAGACACAGAGTCACAAAATCACTCAGGTTGGCGGGCACCTCATCTCTGACCCCTCTGTCCACCCAGGGCCCTCTAGAGCAGGTGCCCAAGACAGTGTCCAGACAGCTTTTGAGTATCTCCAAGGGTGGACACTCCACAGCCTCTCTGGGCAACTTGTGTTTGGTCACCCTCACAGAGAAAATCAGGACAGAAGAGTTTCAAGCTGTCCCTGGTCAGCTGTCCTGTCACTGGGCACTACTGAGAAGAACCTGTCTCTCTTTGCCCAACTCCCTCCCTTGGGTGTTTATACACATGGATAAGACCCCCTAAGCCTTCTCCCCTCCAGCCTGAGCAGTCCGGGCTCCCTCAGCCTCTCCTTACACGACAGATGCTGCCACCTCCAGCGCTCAGAGGCACGGTGATTTGGCTTCCTTGCACGGGAAGGAGGGTACCAGAGAAGGGAGGCAGTTCACTGTTTACCTGTGGTGAGGACTCCTGCGAAGACCCAACATTGACCATAGGACACTGGCTTCTTTGTTTTGTAATACTTCTGCAAAATCGAGACGCTCCCAATCCAATCCATGGGGGAGGTCCCGTTCTTGTAGTTCCCTGACCAGTTCCCCAGCAGCACCCCGCTGTCATCATTGGCATTCACCTGTGGCCACACACACATGCAAAGGAGAAAAACACAGCCATGAGGACAAATGAGGCTTAAACCCTGGCGTCTCTGCCCACCCCAGGTGCTCCACAGCCCTGTGGCACCGAGAGAGGTTCCTGGTGCTGGATGGGGGCTCTCCTGGTTGGAAAACCTCCACCTGGATGTCTAAAGGGAGGTGGCACTGTGGCTTGGGGCAGCCGAAATGCACTCTGCATCTTATCTTAAACCCCAGTGCTGCAAGAAGGGTCCCACCACAGAGAGCAGTTGCCCCCTGAAACACACCACTTGTGTTGACCTGGCTGATACAATTGCTGAGGAAGGGTAACCACCAAGGCATCTGCAAGCTCCCCCAAAAGTGGGGAGATGCTGTATTTTGCTCACCTCTTCCCTCCACCCCCAATACCTCTGGCCCTTTCCTTAAGGTTTCCCAAAGGAACCCATTTCAGGTGCATCCTGAAACAGCGTTTAAGGCCCCAGGAAAAGAAGAGCAAGTAAAAAGGAGGAGGGGAAGCTGGAGGGGCAAAGCACTTCTCTGAGAGAGGCGTACCAAAGCAGACATGGCTCTGGCCACGAACACAGGATCTCTTCTATTGCTCAGCTTGAGGTTACTTTTGTCCAGCAGATACATGCAGGCATCCAAGACGAATTCTTCAAACTGTTTTGGAGAGAAAATGGAGACATTTGTATACACCACCCTAAACCAGAATTTGCTCAAGCACTACAAAGTCTATCTAACGACTCAGAGAATACTCTCTGACTAGTCCTAACTCCCGAACCTCCTTGAGGTATTGAATTCTTCAGCCTGTGGGGCTCCCCAAAACTATTCTCTTCAAAGAAGGGCTGAAATGGAAACACACCTGAGAAGACAAAAGCCTGTCTCGTGTGTCTTGCAAACACAGTTGGAACGTGACCCAGCAATCTTTACTCCTGTGGAGCAGTTCTAAGTCACCTGCGTCATCTCCCTGCAGCCCTGCAAATTACTCACAGAAGTAATGAAAATTTAAGAGCGCTGCAGATATTCAGTCTATTGACATAGGTGCAAAATGAACTCTGGGGGGAAAAAAAGGTACATAGATGCAGATTATCACTGCAAAAGTTTCATAATAAGCAACTGCTGATAAAGGTGCCTGAGGTCCAATTCCCAGAGATGTCAAACATCCGATCCAACAAAGTCTGGCAGAATATCAATACCAATTCTCATTGCTTAACGGCAGAATAAATATTAGGATAGGAACAGCCCTTTGGCCCCTTTGTGGCAAAGGCATCAGCATGAGCACCTCTGCTGGGCTATCCGCATCTTGCAGCTTGAAACCACAGACATAAAACAAACCAAAGCCCAAAAAAAAAACCCCAACCCCAAACCAAAACCCAACCAAAACCAAATTCCAACATGTTTTTTTAGGAAGGTCTGTCTGGATAAGATGCAGGATGCTCCATTTGGGTGCTTGTATGCTTTCTACAGGGTGCAAATACACCTGCTCTGGCATCCACCTCTTATCTCTAACCCGGAGAACTTTGTCGTTTCACTTCACTGCAGTTATCTCAGAGGCAGCGTGGAGGAACACCCTTCCTGAGAGGGCGGGCTGATTGTGTCCTGCACCCAACACTTCACCTTGCAGTCAGCGAAGGCACCACTTGAACAATGACAACCCCTACCGGTGCTTTCCCCCTATTTCTTTCCCAAATGTGACAGAATAGGTAAATAATTGGATGGGGGTTCTTTTCCCCATCAGCCCTCTCCGTGGCTCATGTTACAGACAGTTGCATGAGGGCAGGGAGGACTCTTTATGGGAACCTTGTCAACTAGAACCCCTGATTTCCACATCCCTTGCCAGGGGTCTCATGATCTGGTTATAAACATGCAATAAAACCCTGTTCTAAAGCTGTGGCTGGGGAAAACACTTGAGGATGCGGGTTACTCTAGGCAGGTGAGCCCCCACAGTGGAGCTGGCATAATTACTCAGTTCCTCTGAGCTACTCACAGACATAAACTCTTTTTACATCTGGAATGAACACTGAGAGGAGGAAGAGTGGATAAGGAGAGTAGCACCAACAAGACAGCTGCGCTTTACCTGCCCAAAATTCCAGGGTCTATTGTATATGTTGTTTGCTGAGCCAACATAGATGCAGCCTGTATCGTTGAGCACATACTCATTCCTCTGCGCATCATCAGCCAGGAAGACAACGTCACCTGGAACAAAAAAGCAACCCCATCCCTCAGGTGTCAGGTGGTTTGCACACTTGCTATACAAAATTTTCCTTGGAAAGCTAAACTGGGGGAGCTGGTGCTCTGTAGATTCACACCAAATGATGACTGTGAAGCACTCAGATGGGGTTTTTTTTGCTATTGTAGAAGAACTTCCTAAGACAAAGGTTTATTTTACTCCTGTAGGTCTGTTGCTATATGACCACTATTTTATTTTAGTGAAACACATCTTTCTGAACAAACACTTCAGTGGACTGGGCAGACAGCAGACAGAACTGGGCAACTGATGCCAACCAATACACGCAGGGTTTTGGTGTCTGGTTACTTTTTTTAATCTGGATTTTAAGACAACCCAGTCATCTCAGCTAACCTTTGCAGTGGCCCAGGGGAAGAGCAAGGGGTGACACAAGTGCAAAAGAGGTGACAGAGAGAGAGGTCCCTTAACTGGGTATTGGGTGGTCCTCAGTGAGGAGCTGGCTCAAGGCTCAGCTTCCTGCTGGCTCCATGAGGATGTGGCTTGTGGTGGTTTAGGGAGAAAAAGCAATGTGTGTGGGAAAGAGAGGAGGAAAAATGTGAGGAGAAGCTCTCCAAGGGACAATCACTGGCAGCCATAATTATGACCCCCAGTTGTGGGACCACTCACCTTCACACCAAGGGTTGAACAACAGGTAGACAGCATTGTTTTCTGGCTTGTAAGTGTTAGTCCCAGTCTTCACGTTCAGGGTGTATATTCCCACTGGGGCTCTGGGCGAGCTGGTGACAGACAGCAGGCACTGGGGAGGTGACAAGGAGAGATGGCACGATGAACCATGGCCAGGGGCACGGCACAAAGACAGCGCGAGCACTGAAGGTGGTGGCTATGTTGTGGGGGAAGAGGGATGGGGTGCATTCTGGATGCACTGTGGGGGAGCAATGAATTAAACAGGGCAAAGCTGCTGCCCACCTAAAATTCCAGGGCTATGGGAACACAGAAAAGCAGGGGGGTATGAGGATTTTCTCTGCTCTCCCAGTGAGCTCAGTGTTGTTGCCCTCCACCACTGCCCCACGCGGGAGCACGGCGCACGGGTTCTACCTCTTTGCCGTTGTTCTTGACGATGGAGATGTGCCACCCGCCGAGGTCCTGCTCCCGCCTTGGGTTCAGCAACATCAGGGTGTCCCTGATTTTCATCGGCTTTTCGCCTGGAAACAAACCCAACATGAGATGTAGGAGGGTTGCACAGGTCTGCAATGATGGGCACCGTGCTGGGCAGCGGGCACAGGCAGCCAGAGGCTGCTGGGGCTCTCCCATATTGCCCAGTGGTTGCAGAGGGACAACCTGCTTACCGATTCCGAAACGCAGCTGGAGCTTGTCACTGGCCTTCAGCTCCCTGCTAAGGCTGACCTGCAGCTGAAAGGGCTTCCCACGCCGCACCACCAGGTAGTTGGTGTTGTACCCATCCGTGTGGTGCTGGCGGGTGTTCTCGCTCTTGAGAAAGTCAATCCCAGTGACCTGCAGGTCGCTCCCTGGGAAGTCGTTGGCTGCAAGGGAGAAAGAAAGAAAAGGGGGTTGATGGTGTGTTGCTCAGGAAAGACAGTTTTCTTCTTCTTAATGTAGCCCTGTGGGTCATCAAACCACTGAGTTGTCCAGCGACCCAGCACAGGGAATCACACCAAAGATCACCAAAGCTGATGGATGGTACAACTGGGTTTTATATATATATATATGTTTTTTTTTTTTATATATATATGTAAAAATATAGTGTAGCATCATATATATAATATATTAATAATGTAATGTAATATATTATAATAAATATAATATAAATACTTAGTGTTTATATATATTGTGCTATAGAGTCATATTGCTGGGATGGGTTACGGAGGCTGGTGGTGAGTGTGATGCAACAATCTGATCAGATCAGGGACAAGCTTCTGCTTTGTCCTCCAATTATTTGGCCCTGGGTTGCTGGACATGCCTCTGTCTCGTTCCCTCCCCACCCAGGGGGTCTGAGGGATGTTTGACCTCTGAGGTGGCCCTGGGTGAGTGAGGAATGAGCAGCTTGAGGGAGGCAGGAGCAGCAGGAGATGTAGTGTGGGGATGTTTGTAGTGTGGGGGTGTCTGCTGGCAAACAGGCATCCAGCCAGCATCCCAGCACCTCTGCGCATGGGCAGCTGCCCACTGCATGTCCCTGGGGCTGCTTCCTCAGCAGCCAAAAGGCTGCAAATGGGATGTCACTGGTTTGGAAATCCATGTCTGCTGGCCCATTGCCTGCTCTTGCATGCTGCCAGCTGGCTGGGGGACCTGCAGCCATGAGCCAGCTCCACAGCTTGCCATGGGGTAGCAAGATGGCATGACTGCAAGTTTTGTTGCAATAGTGAAAGTCTTTCTTCTGCAAAAGTCTTGCTTCCCCCTTGAAAGTGCAGTGGGGACAGCAGATCTGCATCCCATCCCCGCAGCTCCTGATCCTCCCCTGAGCATCTTGCAATGGAGCCCACCAAAGGTCCTGACCACCGCAGCATCCCCGTGGTCCTACCATGCCTCTGAGCCCTCTCCTCCCTGCCTCCATCTGCTCAGCTGCTTTGCTGGTGGCACCTCAAGTCAAGGCTGTGACAGCAAATCCTGTTTGATTGCACAGCGCATCAGCTCCTTGAGCATGGTGAATGTTTCTTTGCTGTTCCAGGTCTTATACAACAGTAGTGCTAGTAATAGTAGCAGCAGTAGTAGTAGCGGTGCAGACTGGTGAAGAGAGCACTGCTTGCCAAGGCACACTCAGAGGTGATGCTCCCAGGCAGTCCCCAGCCACCATGAGGAAGCTTAAAAATTAAACCTTGCAGTCAGGATTTTATCTCAGGATGTTTCTTTCTGGTCAAAGACTAGACTTATATTAGCATGGAAAACATCCTGTTATCAACTAGTAACTAACAGTGGCTTTAACTGCCAATATTTAGCAATTTAAATATTTAGCAATATTTATTGCTAATAAAATGTAGCATACTCAGTCAAGCTGGAAGTGGACATGCTGAAATTTGGCTTCCCTCCATTGCTGAGGTTCCCAGTGCCTCTGGGATGCCATAAGCCTGGGAAATGGGATTCTGCAAGACTCTCAAACTGATTTTTTTTGTATTTTTCCCTCAAAATTAGTCCAAATATACAAGTGCTGTTAATCAACCCCTTACAGAACTCTGCATGTGTGAATTGTTGCAAGACTGTTTTGTGGGTTTCCTATTTTTTCGAGGACTTGGTTTCTCCTACAACCCAAGTACCAAAGGAAGGGCTGGGGCTGGGAGCCACCTGTGCTGCAGAGATGCTACCTGTCCAGGGGGGGATGCTAAGTGTGTGGGGTGGGCAGCACCCTATCCGCCTTCATGCTGCCTTTGTTGATCAAATTCAGCGCAGCTGTGGACTCCTGGAAGAGACCCTGCCAGGCCTCGCTCCCCTTCATTCCCAACCCAACTGCTGATTATGTAGGCCAGGTCATTAAAAACCCCTGTATTCTGGGCTGCTCCCCCTTCCTGCAACTCCGGACAGAAACAGGGCCGGGAAAAGGGTGTGGGGCTGTGGGAGGGACAGCTCAGTGCTACGCTTGAGCAGAGCAGAGCACCTTTTCAGCAGATCTTGAGCAAAAAGCAAGCCCTCAGCTTTCAATAAAGATGGGGATTTGGGGGGGGGTTACTGCGTCAGGCTTTGGCGGGCTGCCCAGGCGTGACAGGGGAAGACGGAGCATGCCAGAACGTGGCAAGGTCTCGTTACCTGCCCATTAAGTATCCTTAGAGGATAAATTCCGTGTAAACAGTAGGGAGTAACAATACCTCAAAAGCACCTGGCTCATGAGTGATTCAGTCAGAGATATGGGAGAGTCAGGGAATTTAAGACTGCTTATGGTAACTCAGAAATTAGCGAGTCAAAGGCATAATGGTTTAAGGGATTAGTTCACAAAATGCCTTGACAGATTCACACGGTACCAGGCAACTGTGATAACCTGAGTATCAACAAGAGCCATCCCTAGTATTGAAGAGGCTGAAATCTTCTGGTAGCTGCTGTGGCATGAGAGATGCCACCAAGCACGGCTGGATACAGGGCAAGCTGAAATCAGTGGCACGCTTCCCACAGAGCCCTGTGCCGGGCAGCGACTACAGCCTTGAGTAAACTGAACTGGCTGCCCATGGATCCCCACCAGATTACTACTTCCGTGTATTTCTTCTTACTAACTACATAAACCGTATTTATCTTAATTGCATAACAGCTATCAGTGGTACAGTAAATGGATTTAAAATTGACAATCACCTCTTGTTAACTGATTTCATTTTTGAGTGCTTTTTGTTTGCTTGCTGCCTGCCAGATGCCCAACATCAGGCTGATGCTTTGCGCAACGGTGCATGTCAAAAAGTTTCAGCTGAAATTGCTTCACCCCCTTGAGAAGGATGAAGGGGAAGTGTGCCTCCCTCGATGTTAACAAATCTCCAGCTGCCAAAGCTGCTCGACCTTGGTCCATTCCAGAAACCCCTGTGCCAGGCTGAGAAGCTACCAGAAAAGAGTCCTGGTGATGGGAAGAGGGCTTTGGAAGGATGTGGGAGCTGAATGCATAGGATGGCTGTGGGAAAGGGCTCTGGAGAATCTGTCCTTCCTGCATTTTCTAACTCAAGGACTGCATTCCCATCCTGTGCTTCTGGAAATCACCGGCACTGAGGACACACAGAGAAAACCAGCAGCGAGCAGATGCCTCAGAATACACCCTGACAGCGCAGCGACGCTGCCTGTCAATCTTACTGTGCTTATTCCTGTGCAAACACATCTGTGCTACCCTGTGATCCGGCTGGTGCGGTGTCCCACGCCAAGACATGTGGGCTGGCAGTGTGCCCATCACCGCATCCGAGGGAGTTTGGCCACAGCCTGCCCTCCCCGGGCAGCTCCTATGTGCCGCTTTCGGCATCCTGCTCTGCCTCCTGCCCGGGCCTGGGGCCAGCCATCCGCGTGTCCTGTGCCCGGCTGCCTGCAGGCACCCCAGTTTGTCGCAGGTATTAATGGTTTAGAGCAGAGCTGAGCACGCCAACGATGCTTCTGCTCATGGGATGGAGGCTCGAGCTGCAACAGGTATCACAGAATCACAGAGGCTGGAAGGGACCTCAAGAGATCATCGAGTCCAGCCCCCCAGGTAGCGCTGGCTGTGCTCGCTCCTGGGACAGCCCAGACACAAACCCAAATATCGCCAGATTGTTTTCTTTAATTTTGGAAGAAGCTGCAAGGCAGTAGTTTTTACTTTATCTCCCAGTTGTTCTGTGATTTACCCACTCAAGAGCTCCTTCCTAAGCTGACCTGCTGACCCCATTGCATGGTACCTTCCTTGGAAGATATTCAGGGCTTTGAGAGCACAGCAATTGCCCAGAACAAAAATGATAAGGACCTGGGGCCTTTTTTCCATGAGGATGAGGTGATCTAGCTTAAAAAGCTTCTATAACTAATACAGAGCAGAGCGTTTATAGCACACCTGGCTTCAGTGGGAATAAGGGCTGCTCAGAAGGCAGGAGGAAAGTGGGATGGGAACTGCAGCTTTTCAAGACAGAGCAAAATTTGGACACCTGCATTTACTCCTCATCCTCACCCAATCTCCAGCAAACTCTCTCTCACATCCTGGAGATGTGAGATCACATCCCAGAGATGCTGCTGTCCAAGGCTTCCTGGAAAATTTCAGCTCATTCACATGCAGAATACAGAGGTGTGAAGCAGAGGGGCTCAAAGTGCTGGCAGGACACCCTTCCCCCCAACACGGCTGTGGAGACCTGCTCCTGGCCCTGGTGCAGGCACCACCAGCCCACACACACACAGCTACACCCCAAAGCCGCAGGGTTTTGGGGCATCCTGGGTTGGGCTGGCCCCAGGAACACAGCCAGTGGTGGTGGTTCAGCAGCTGCTACAGGCGTGACTCAGGCACCTTTCTAGCTAGGTGCAGGATCTTCTGACAATGGGACAGGCAGGACACCCATGGGTTGAAGATCAAGTCCAAATAAATCCCTTTTCAGTTATTTTGAAGCTTCCGTCAGATGGTGTCAGCCACCACTAAAAAGCAATAATCTACACGATTAGGTAGCCTGAAAGAAAGACACTGCTTTCTCCTTGGCACAGGACTTCAGAAAAGCTGCGTTTCTTCCCTGTTACCACTGACAGAGCCAGTTGTCTACAGGCTGAAGAGGAGTGATGAAAAGCAGGGTGCATTTTCCGGTTGGTTTACTGACCGATCAAACCCGGAATTCACACAGCCAGGGCAAACCTGTCCCCAGTGGCACCAAAACACCTTTCCCCAAGGCATCACCCACAGCAGTCAGAGAAGAAACCCTTCACCTTTGCTGGAGCTGCCATCCTCCCCACAGGAGACCTGCCACCCTCCCCAAAGGAGACCTGCCAAACTGCACATCTCACACAGGCATCGAGCGTTACAAACTCACCAGCGTTGTCACTCATGGTTCTTGTCGGCGTTTCGACCCGAGGTGCCTCTGATGCCAGTAGCTTCTGAGCTCCTCAGTAGCCTGAGCCACTTGCTTCTGAGCATGGAGCTGCCCTTTTTATCGGTGGCTTGCTCTGAGGTGTCAGCAGGTCCACTGCCAAGGGGTGGTGTTTAGAGAAAGGAAGTTCCCGTGGAAAAAAAAAAAAAAGAAGGAAGGCTACAACTCCCTCTGCACATAGTCAGACCCTGCCTGAAAACAGTGACACTTAAATCCCGCCTCACATGGAAGGTGGATTTGCACAATCAGATGACAAGTGGACAGACCCTTCACTGACAAACAGTAAAATCACGGGCTGGATGAGTAACAGGAATGCACCTATGCCCTAACATTCCAGGTTACTGGGACTGCAGCTCAAAGGCTAATTTTACAAGGAAAAGGGAGTTCCTCATCAGGACCCTTCTAACTTCCTTTGAAGTCAATGAGATGTTTGTCGTTGTGTTTAGGACAGAAGCACTTTAAGATGTGGGCTAAATTCCAGCATTTACATGTGCAGGTTGTAAAGCCCAAGGACCCTGGTGCTGACCCATTTGCCACAGGGCCAGGCAGATACCAGGGGAGATATCCCAGTGGGAGCACTGGCTGGGAAAAAGAAGAAACAGGGAAACAGGCCATCTCCAGAAGGAGCAAGAAATGTGGTAGGTAGATCAGGAGCCATTCGCTGGCTGCTCTTTGCTGATAGCTGTACCAAAGGTTCTGCCCAGGAGCTGGCTGGATCCCATGGGCCCCACTGCCATCCTGGTCCTTGGGATGACCAAAGATGGAGGCATGAGTCTACCCCACAGAGGTGTCACAAGTCAACGATGATGTGAGCCAAAGAGGTGTCCCTAAACACCTGAATGTGAAGAGGCAACTCGGCTGCGGGAGCCATCCCCCAGTGTCTCCCTTCATGGCAGCAGCCCAAGGTTTGGTAAGGTGGGGTTCAGCCTACGAGGCTAGCGTATCGAAATGTAGGCACCCCCGAAACAAGATCTCCCCGTGGAAACCTTCAAAGGCACCAGCATTTCTCCATCAATTCGGGTAGCTGGGTATTCACCTCAGGAGCACTTGGTGAAAGCTAGGTGCTGAGTGAGCAGATCCCACCCTTCGGGCATGTCCCTGCTTGCTGGCAGGTGTATGTTGGGTGTCCTTACTTGAGAGCCTGACTGGCGCATCCCAGGGCACCGAGGGTTCAGCACACATCTATAATCTCGCAGGACATCTGTATGAATGTTTAAACCTCCAACGTGCTTAGCAGATGGAGCATCACTCACCATTCAGCACCAGACAATGTGCTGGCAAGGACATATTTCACTATTGAACAAAAAAACCACTACAACCCCAATTTACCTTTCAGCGTTCCTTTTGCGCTGCATTTCTTTCCTCCTGGAAGGTGAAAGACATGTTTGTTTAGAACCAGCATGAGATGAAGTAAAGTATAGGTGGAATGTTGGTACAACAACATAACCAATAATACCTGTAACCGGTACATTTACAATGTATATTGCCAGTTTCTATTTAATTGCAGCAACAGAGTAATCCACTTCATCTGGAGGCTCCAAGCGTAGCTTTCTAATCCAGTCTCAACCTGCTGTACTTATCTATCATCCATGCTTGGTTGGAGGCAGCTTTAATTGTGTTGATGTAGTAGTCCTACAGCAAAAACTACAGATTTCTGCAGACAGGAACGGGTTGATGTTGGTAATGCTTTATTCCTGAAAAAAGTTCTGTGTAGGTGCGTGCTAGAGAGTCATCAGTGGAGGCAGGGCATGCATTCACCAGGGACAGTCACATTTCCAGTCCTATAGGGTCTTGCAAAAGGCTGGTTTCAACACCATGCATGTTCTGACCCTTACTTCAGATTTCAAGGAAAGAGTGTAGAAGTTAGATGGGTGTGGGTTCTGCCCTACCACGAACCTACTTCGTCTTGGAAGGTGGTCACCCTTTTTTGCTGTCTACAGGAATTTTTGGTTTATGCCAGTAGCCAGCATCTAGCTTTCAGTTCTCCTTTCACTTCGTGCAGCTGCCAGCCTTACCTGCTGCCATTATCTTTCTCTATGCACAGGCAGCATAGAATCATAGGATCATAGAATGTTCTGGGTTGGAAGGGACCCCAAGGATCATAGAGTTCCAACCCCCCTGTCACAGGCAGGGCCACCAACCTCCAGGTCTGGATCTACACAAGGTTGCCCAGGGCCCCATCCAACCTGGCCTTGAACACCTCCAGGGACGGGGCATCCACCACCTCCTTGGGCAGCCCGTTCCAGCACCTCACCACTCTCTCTGTAAAAAAACTTCCCCCTAATAGCTAATCTAAACCTTCCCTCCTTTAGCTTCAGCATCTCAGTTCGAGGATGCTAAACCTGGCACAGGGTACAGCGTGCCTGCACGAGTTTCCTCGCCTGGCTCCTGCACGTTG
Organism: Porphyrio hochstetteri; assembly: GCA_020800305.1. Classification (NCBI taxonomy): domain Eukaryota; kingdom Metazoa; phylum Chordata; class Aves; order Gruiformes; family Rallidae; genus Porphyrio; species Porphyrio hochstetteri. The sequence goes on along the minus strand of CM036906.1, from coordinate 121,599,890 downwards.
GCCCTGCCAGGAAAGGCCTCTGAGCTGTAACACCCACCGAGACAGCTGTTGGCAAGGTCTGAGAAAAGGGATTTCATCTTAAAGCTGCAGGAACGCTTTTCAAAGGCATGGTTTCAGCTTGTTTCATGCTGTCAGTGTGTGGTCTCTGCTTCTCCTACAGGCAAATCTCCTTTTGCCTTTGCTGGCTTAGGCTGGCCAGAGTGGCAGGCTGTGGTTCAGCAGAGTGGCTTTTTTCCCTTCTCCTTGCTGAAGCCACGAAAGATACCAACTCTTCCCAATTTTTCTTTTCCCAAAGGGTTACAAAAGTTCATCCCTTCGACCTGCCCCACAAAACCCTACTCTTTCAATTAACAGAAACATGGGAAGAGCTTTTTTTTCACAGGCAGCCTCCAGCCTATTACCAATAACTTCAGCGACTCACTTCCCAGCTTGCAAAATCAGACACCAGAGGCTATCGGTCTTATCTACATCTATCAGCTGAAAGGTAAGTCACCTTATTAGCTGGCATAATAAGGTAATAAAATGCAAACAAGAAAAGTCAGAATTCCCCAGAGGCTGCTCCCCTGTTTACAAGCTTGCCCTTTGTCTCAGGCTTTGTTTATTTTGCGTTCCAAAAATGACAAGAAGTCAAACTTCCAGAGCATGACCACAGATACTGATGCTAAGTAGGAAGGACACAAAGTGCAACCCAATCCTTAGCTTTACAGTTTTATTCACCTGCGACCTCATGCCTTGCTATGGAGAAGTGACCTTCCATAACAGTGATGAGCTTTTTATACCATCTAAGGCTTCACACATCTTCTGTTTTGCCATTTTATTTATTTATTTTTTTAATATGTCCTGTCAGAGTAACAGATCAAAAGCACCCCAGGATTCCTTTTTGACGCTCTGTAAAGGTGAAATAATCCTTCCAGTTGCCCATCAAAGTTGCTTCAAGGTACCAAGGGGTGAGTGGTACGTCTGCCAAGGTACAGACATGTACAGCCCATATCTGGGTCCTGAGGGGAACCATGGTGAGAAGGTGCCTTCCATTGACCACAGCAGGACTGCTCCCACATGTCCCATCTGGTACGTGTTGAGTCCTTCCTGAATCACAGCTGAGGGAACTGTAAGTCAGAACTTTTGAGGTGATAAAAAGTACAAAAACACACAGATGGAGAACAGCTGAGGGTTTGGTCCATCTTTTTCATGCTGGACCTTATTCAGGGTGCTACCCTAGTCCTCCCCTCTCCATTTCATTATGCTCCTATCTTGGTCATGAAGAATTTCCTAGTAGTGAGACACATCTCATCCACGTAATGACCCTGACATGTTCTGCTGCTGTTACGCTGAAAGGAGTGCTGATCTGATCACTTCTCACTCATGCACACCAACCGTGGGCCATGACACGGACCTGTCAGCTATGCCCCATGGGCATCCTATGTTCCCAGCAGGCAGATTCTCTTCTAATCTTACATGAGCCAACTTGTGGCAGGCAATTGGATGTCAAGGGTTGATGCAAGATGACCAAGCCCAGATCTTAACTGATTCCAAGTCATCTGGCCCCAACTACCCGGTAATGAGTTTCTCACAGGCAAATACCAGAGAAGTGATTGATACCAATAAAAATATTACAGAAATTCCATTGTTTCCTCCTCACTTAACACTGAAAAAAGGGTTTGGGGCCTAAAGTTAAGGATGTAGGTAATTAGCTTTGGGCATTTACAACCAGGAGGTATGAAAACCATATGCCTCTCTGCCCAACCCAGCACCACCCAGGGAGTCTGCTTCTGAAGAAGGCAAAAAGATCAAACAGAGACCACAGCTACACAAATGTGAGCTCCTGGCCTTGTGAACCCTACTCAGGCAAAACACTGTCAGGCAGCACATTCCCTGCCCTGAAAGAAAATTCCTGTGCTCATCACATGAAATGGAGGGTTTAGGCCAGGCTATCTTGGAAAAATACAGGGCTGCTTTAACAAGAAGCCAAAACACCACAATGCTAAGACGTTTATGTTGAATGTTAAAAGATCTTTTCTGATTATTTTTCGAGATGCCGTTCTCTTTCCTTGGCTGAGATGCAAGCGGCAAAGTTGCAAAATCAGTCCAGACATAGGAAGTGTAAAGGTTGAGCTTGGCATTTTAGTACTATGACTGCTTGACCCTTAACTCTGGTACAACTGTTGCACTGGCAACACCAAAATAAGCATGCTCCAGTGCGGAGAAGATTATGCTATACGCTGGACTAAAATGACTCACAGCAAGTTCCTTCTGCTTCTCAGAAAAAACTTCAGGATTTCGTTAAGAAATGACAAAAAGGACCTCCTCCATTTCACTCCCACCAGACAGCAGCACTCATTTTTTCCCCAAAAAATAGCCTTCTTTTTGAACCTGAGGAAGCTGCCAGCATCTGCTGCATCCCACGGCCAAGAGCTCCTCAGCTAAATGACACACCGTAGGAGAAGGAAGTTCCTCTGGCTTTGCAGCTTCCCTTGCGGCCCCCGTCCTTGTGGTAGAGGAGACAGTCAACAGCTATGCTGCCTTACTTTCTCTGTGCAACTCATGGTCTTCTCAGCCCCTGTTACAAACCACCACTGTCTCTTTCCCACACAGAATGGTCCTAGCCTTCTAACTCGCTCCCCAAACCTTCATCCCACCCCATCAAGGGATCCAAGTTAGGGAGAAGGACCCCTCCACCACCACCACCTCCACGCAATCCTGCAGCTCGCACTGTGCCTGGAAAAGGTCCAAAGGGGTTGGGTGCAGTTACTCCAGGGCCGTATCCACCCTACTGCCACTGACCCATGAACTAGCTTCGAGTGTGCATGTATGACCACACTGACTGATTGCAGTGTGGACACATATCCCCAGACTACACCTAAAGCAAACACTATGAAAAGGTACGAGGAAAAATAAAGCAAAAGAGGGCTGCAGAAAGAAAAAAAAAAGAAAAGGTGAGGGCAAGGAAATCAATAGTGCAAATATTGAATCAGGGATAAAATAGTTTATCCATATATTAAAAACAGCTTCAGAGAACAAGGAAAACACTGACAGAATACCTTCCCACCTACAGGATATGTGTTTGGTTGCACATGTCTAAGTGAGAAAACAGAAACTTGCATGCCAGTGTCTTCAAGTAACATTTCTTTCTGCAGGGGTGGTGCGACAGCTTTGCCCATCTGTCTGCGTGGGTGTGTGTGTCTATATACATATAGATGTACACAGTCTAGAGACTATGGGTCAGATTATGTCATGCTGCATCCCCACCAGCCAGCAGCGTGACTGAAATGCTTGTGTGGTGGGGAGGGAGAACCTTCCTGCACCAGGAGGACTTGCAGGAAGGAGCCAGTCCTGCCCAGTGCTGGAGACCCTGCTCATGAGCCGCAGGGGAACAGACCCAAAGCATGGTGGTTGCACTGCTTGGCCAGCCCCTGGACATGCAGATGTCATGTGTAGTAGCCCCCTTGGTATGGTGGGATTGACCAGGGGCGCAGATCTGTGGTCATTTGTCCTGAAACACAACCATGACAGTATATTCCCATTTCCCCCTCTTCACAGCATCCAGGCTCTCGCCCTTCACAGCAGCACGAGATGCTCTCAGCTTGGCAGGTAGATGGAGCAGCTCCATGCCCACCAGGATCTCTTAGGAAGCGTTTCTGGTTCCTGGCAGAGTCATGCCTGTGAGTTGCCTAACTCAGGAGTGTCCTGAAAAGGAACGAGTCATTTGAAATACCTCCTCTCTGGATTAGGAAACAGTAGCTTGGCAGCAGGAAATGCAGAATTGGTAATGCCTCATCCTTCCCTGAGGCGCTGCTCATTTTTTCCTAAGTGCTCATTTTTATCTAAGCCCAGCCTTAACTTACTGAAAGCAATTGGGTCTGAAGCCCTGGCTGATGCTCAGGCTGTGCACACGTGTGGAGAGCACATCAAGGTGTCAAGTGGACCTGATGGACTCTTGCTTCTTGCTCCAAAAATGAATCACAGAATCACAGAATTGTAGGGGTTGGAAGGGACCTCCAGAGATCATCGGGTCCAACCCCCCTGCCAAAGCAGCTCCCCAGCTCATATTGCACAGATAGGCGTCCAGACGAGTCTTGAATATCTCCAGAGAAGGAGACTCCACCACCTCCCTGGGCAGCCTGTCCCAGGGCTCTGTCACCCTCACTGTGTAAAAGTTCCTCTGCATGTTGGTGCGGAACTTCCTGTGCTCCAACTTGCAGCCATTGCCCCTTGTCCTGTCCCCACAGACCACTGAAAAGGGGCTGGCCATTTCCCCCTGCATCCCATACTTAAGATATTTATAAACATTAATTAGGTCCCCCCTCAGTCTTCTTTTCTCCAGGCTGAACAGCCCCAGCTCACTCAGCCTTTCCTCACAGGGGAGCTGTTCCAGGCCCTTAATCATCTTCGTAGCCCTTCTCTGGACTCTCTCCAGGAGATCCCTGTCCTTTTTATACCAGGGAGCCCAGAACTGGACACAATACTCCAGGTGGGGCCTGACCAGGGCAGAGTATAGAGGGGGAGGATCACCTCCTTAGACCTGCTGGCCACACTCTTCCTGATGCATCCCAGGATCCCATTGGCCCTCTTAGCCACCAGGGCACACTGCTGGCTCATAGCCAACCTGTCATCCACCAGGACCCCCAGGTCCTTCTCCACAGAGCTCTTCTCCAGCAGGTCATCCCCCAGCCTGTACTGATACAGATGGTTATTCCTCCCCAGGTGCAAGACTTTACACTTGCTTTTGTTGAATTTCATTAGGTTACTCCCTGCCTGCATGAAGAGGCTGACACAGCCAAGACCCAGCCCCAACTTCCACGGGTGGGATGAAACCCCAGCCCGTAGCAGCCTCTGAGCCAAGCGAGGTTGAGTGATGGGTTCAAAATGTACATGACTCCAAGAAGCGGTGGTACCACCTGCCACACCTCACTCACCATGGCTCTTTCCAGTCCTCCCCTCCCACTGATTTCCCTTGTCGCAGTGGGGTTTCTGTGCTGTGCAAGATCCCTTCAGTGGTGAGCAGGGTGTGCATCATTTCCTCTCAGCAAAACGGGAGCGGGGAGGCCCAGCCCAGGAGCTCCCCAGGCATTAACCCAGCACCAGCAGTCCACCTGGACTTCAAGGGCACGCAGTAGCCCCGGGAGCTGTTGAGGAAGTTTTGGCTGTGAGTACAACCATTCACAGTCACTTTTCCTTAAACCCCATGGGGAAATTGAAGCAACTAAGAAGGTTATTAAACAGTCAGAAACCAAAAAGTGTCCTTGGGAGTGAACAGTGGCTGGTTGGTTGCTCAGCACGTCAAAAAGGTCACTGTAATGGTGAGTGCTGCTACTGGACATGGGATATTGTGGTGCTGCATGTAGCTATGGGACAGAGCATTGGCAAAGTGCAGGCCTCCCAGTCCTCTGGTGACCTCATGCCAGGCTGCTGCATTACCCTACCCTGGGTGCCACCATTAGCTCTGTGCACAGCCCACTCTCTTCTCAACCAGAAAATGTTCCAATGCACAAAGCACTTACTGGTAGCCAAGTACAGTGGGGTCCTTCTCCTTTGGTAACAGCGCATCCGTTTTCAGGCTACGAATGCACACACAAGTGTTATGGTTTCTGGGGTTAGCCAACAAGCCTCTGGTGGCCTAAGTCTCTACGGTGTCTTGAGGAAGAACCTCCTTTCTCTGTCATAGAAGCATTTACTGGGAAGTGCCAGACTTGGTGGCACAGGGGCAAAGCAGTTTCGGTTGTATTCATGGTGTCACCCATGAAACCCACCCATAGCTCACAAAACGTGCAGTCTCCTGCCACCAACACTAGGTCAGATCAGTTGTGGTCTTGTCTAGCTCAGCCTTGAAAACCTCCATGTGTGGACACTCTGCTGCCTCTCCAGGCAACTCACCTCCCAGTGACCATTTTTTCCCTGATGGACAGCTCAAAACTCCCAAGACACAACCTGCACCTGTTGCCTCTTTCTGTTCTGGCCATTTCTACGGAGTGGAGCTTGGCTCTGTTGCCTCTGCCACTCCTTTCTAAACACATGTCATCTGCTGTCAGGTCAGCCTGAGTCCCCCTTTCTCCAACAGTCCCACATCCATCAGCCTCCCCTCACAGGCCCCTGCCATCTTGGTATCTCAGCCAGACCAGTTTCCCAACATGTCTCTTTAAGTGCATGGTGCAGCACTGGAAACAACACCCCAGGTACAGCCACTGACTATGTCAGGGCCTACCCCACCCCACCACCCATGGCCCATGACACCAGTTTTATATTTTACAGGCAAGTTGTTAACTGGGGTGGGCTTTTTTTTTTCGGTGTTAAAGTATCTAGAAACAGACCTGCCTGAAACAGCCCAACCACCACTTTCCACCTGAAAATAGAAGGTGTTGCCCTACAGTGTAAACCACTTTGTTTCTTCCTTGCGACCACGTTTTCAGAAGCTGTCTTCTTGCAGTGCTTTCTTTTAAAGAGTGACGTGGCATAATGTCCCTCACACTTCACTTTCAGAGGCAAACAACCCCCTGGCTCTCCTGAGAAGGCTTTTACCACTGACTGCAGCTTACTCCAGATTTTCTCCAAGCCCGAGTGAGCTGCGGTCACTGCGTGGTTTCCTGTGGAGGAGTTCCTACTCTACGCAGCTCTCAAACCCCCAAAACAAAGGCCTGCTGCTGCTTTCCTGCAGAAAGCAAGCACAGTGCCTGGCACCACACACCTGGAAGGGTTAGTACCCATTTGTTTGCAACTTCATGGCTTTTCTGTGACAGCCAAAGTCAGCGCGGTAGCACCGCTCTTCTGGCACGCTGAGTCCCAACGACTTCCTTCTTCAAAAGCATCCCACCACTGGCAATATTTTAGTGGAATTAAGTGTGTATATGACCCCCCTCCTGCAATGTGATCGACGTTTAAGGTCTCTGAAGGGTCAACACAAGACAATGAAATAAAATTCCTTGGAAATATTAAATATACCAAACTTGGGAGATAAACCTACTGATCTTATTTACTGCACCCCTTTCTGCTACTTACCACCCAGGCAAACATACTGTCTTTCAAGTTATTTTGATATATGCTGTGACCAAGACGTTGTACAAACCTTCCAAGCTTCAGTGGCTCCTTGTAAATGACAACAGGGACATTTCTCAAGTTTTAGGCATACTGATCTAACCAGCCAGCCTGTGCTTTAAGGTTCAACTGCAACTATAATTTCATTTGGCTTTGTTCCTTGTAAAGGTATACCACGTATTGTTTACCTTAGAACACAATACTCTTGGACCTTGTTTATACAACAGGGTTTTCAAAAATGCTTCCCATCATTGATTCAAGAATGCTTTACTTTAGTCTTCATGAGAGACATTGTAAGCCTTGCTGTTGACCATGCACCTGTTTCTTCTACTGTTCGAAGCGTGACATGGTAGAGCCCTGCTTGGGGAAAATCTGACATGATGCTGAAACATTAGGGTTGTGTTTGAGAATGAAGGGGAAGGTGCAGGAAGGACTCAGGACAACCAACACCTGGGAGACGTGCAGTAAGAAAAGAAGTGCCTTGAGCTGGAAATGTGCACCCAAGACTCTTCTCTAGAAGTAGCTTGGCTCAAGTGTGCAAGAGCTCGATGCAAGCACGCTACTGTAGTTCCCATGTAAGGAACCTTCTGTCCTGGAATTGTTCTTACAGTTGGTCATGATCTTCAGCCATCTTCCAAGGTCTATCACATCTGAAGCACTCACTCTTCAAACACAGCTTGCTCGTTAGTCTCACGCCACATCTTTGTATTTCTGCAGGCTGAAAGACCTGTAAATTCTAAATGTCAGCCATGGAGCTCTGGACAGTGTTTCAGTTTGGAAATGCTGGGACCCCTTCTTGAGATCACCTCCAGTCGCATTTTGGAGGACCACACATGATCCATTTACCAGAAGCTCACCTCTTTGCCATACAGCAGTGGCAGCCCTCCTTGAAGCCCCGGCCCCAGGCTGTCAGGCAACACTGACAGATGTGGGCCAAACCCTGTGTAGGTAAAGGAAAGGGATTCTGACAAAAAACACACCCCTTACTCCACAATCCTTTCCTTCCACAGGAACTGGCGGAAAACTCACTGATGTTCTCACCTTCAGGTATTTACAACAGCAAATTTACAGCTCTGGTTTACGTCCTTCCGCCTTAAAAGGGGGCACTGCCAGGTAAAATGCTGCCCAGGCTTTCTGTGCATACGTAAACAACTCCTAGACCTTGACCTCTAACAATGGCTGTAATAAATGCTAAAAAGCTTTCCAAAAGGTTTGTTAGGAGGAGGGGCAACAGCCAAATTAACCAGAGAGGAAAGAGTCTGGTCTTCTTCCTGTCGCTTGAGCAAAGGCAGCCCTGGCTTACAGCTGGCTGAGAGTTGGTAACATGGGCAAACAAACCAAGCTTGAAGTCTTCATTACTTCTCCATCATGTACAAAGGTCTAAGGAGACATGACACACTCAGAAAAGCATAGCATGGTGGTCAGCTCTGCAGACTTATGAAGGATGCTGGGTCAAGTCACAGAATATGTTAGGTTGGAAGGGACCTTTGGAGGTCACCTAGTCCAACCCTCCCACCCTGTAGTAAGCAGGGACACCTTTAACTACATCAGACTGCTCAGAGCTTCATCAAACCTAACCTTGAAGGTCTCCAGGGATGGGGACTCCACCACTTCTCCAGGCAACATGTTCCAGCATCTCACCACTCTCCCCATGAAGAACTTCTTCCTAATGTCTAATCTGAACCTATCCTGCTCTAGCTTAAAACCATTGCCTCTCATCCTATCGCTACCTGCCCTTACAAACAGTCCCTCCCCAACTTTCCTGTACTGGAAAGGTCACTATAAGGTCTCCCAGGAGCCTCCTCTTCTCCAGGCTGAACAAGCCCAACTCTCTCAGCCTGTCTTAATACAAGTAGTGGTCCAGCCCTTTGATCATCCCTGTGGCCCTCCTCTGGACCTGCTCCAAGAGGTGCAAGTCCTTCTTTTATTGAGGGTTCCAAAGCTGGACACAGTACTCCAGCTGAATTGTCACCAGAGCAGAGCAGAAGGGCAGAATCACCTCTCTTGACCTGCTGGCCACACTTCTTTTGATGCAGCCCAGGGTGCAACCGGCCTTCTGGGCTGCGAGTGCACATTGTTGGCTCATGTCCAGCTTTTTGTCCTCAATATCCCCAAGTCCTTTCCCACAGGGCTGCTCTCTATCATTATCCCCTGCCTGTACTGATAATGAGGATTGTCCTGACCCAAGTGCAAGACTTTGGACTTGTCCCAGCTTCCCAGGTGGCTGGATGTATCTTGCTTTTTCTGTCTCTAAGCAAAGAGCTCCCCAGGTGCAAAGACCCAGACTGGCAAGGAGGAAAGGCACTTGGGAGCTTTCTGCCCTCTTCCACACCACAGATTTAACTCCTTTTATCAGAGGGTAGCACCCTGAGGGGAGAGGCAAAGGTTTTGTCCCTCTTGGGACATGGTTGCCAAATGTGATGAGCTAGGATGCTCTCCTGAAGCAGGGGACTGGGAGCAAACAGCTTCTGCCCTCTTCTGGGGACATGGACACCTTTCTGACACAGAGAAGGAAAAGGCTTGAACCCAACTCCAGTGGCATTTCCACCTGCAAGTTTGTTTTCACGTTTCTGCTGGACGTGGCATTGATCTGTCAGTCATGACAAACCTGACAGGTCCTGATGCGGAGGCTCGCAGAAGTATGTCCTTAGGTTCTCTGCACATGCCACAAGCCTGACTCACTTTCTGTGGTTACAAGAAGACAGAGACAACCTGGCAAGCCCAGAACAAACAAGTGATATCACCAGCATGACTCATACATTTATGGGCATCGTTATATTTCTCAATTAGGACTGCAACTAAGGAATTTCCAAGTAAAAGAAAACATTTGGACCAGGGGAAGAAGTCAGTACCACAGAAGTGGTGATTCCTGACACATGCACTCTGTCAAAGGGCATCTCATAGAATTTAGCAAATGTATGGCTACCAGTGATCTGGTTGATTACATCAGCACCATCCAGAGGTGTCAAAACCCCCCTCCTGGGGCATTACATCCAAACAGCACGTTGAAAGGTGTGTGTGCCTGGGAGGGGAGCTGAAGGAATTACTGAAGGGCCCCACAGCCTAATGGGCAGCAGGAATTTGGGATGGGCATGGGGCCGTTTCAAGAGGCAAAGAGGAAAGTCAGGACAGGCAGAGCTGAAATACCAGCTGCCTTCAGCATCTACCTCTGATTGGTCTTCTATTTCAGGACAGGTCCTCTTATGGAAAAGTACTGATGCACGGGCACCTTCCACAGCCACCATGTTTACTTTCAGCCTTCCCTGAACTGGGAAAGCGCTGTGGCTGCAGGGTGTGAAGAGGAGGAGCGGCTGATAAGCCTCTGGCCCTGATTTCCACAATACTGACTCAGCACGGACTGGCTCCCTCCGAGGCTGTCACTGCCACCACACCACCGCTGGCCTGGCGGGAAAGATGCCACCGGTGTGACTTTGCAGGTCGGCAGATCAGCAGGTGAGGGGGCATCGGCAGGGCCGCATCTGGAGTGTTCAGAACAGGCTGGGGATCGAGGCCAGTGTCACGAGGCAGGCCAGTGAGGAGTGACGGGTGGCACTGTGCCGTGCCCCCTGTGGCATCCATCATGCCTCCTTCTTCTCTGCCATGAGCTGCAGCGGCTGAGGCGCAGCGGTGTGCAGCAGCACCAGGCCGCAGAGTGTCACAGCCAGGCCAACCCACCACAGAAGTGTCCATGTCTCCCCGAAGAAAAGTTTCCCCAGGATGGCCTGAAGGAAAAGACAGAGACAAAGATTTGCTAGGACAAGCCACCTCAGCACCTCCCACGCTCCCAGAACTGCAGCTGCTTCTGCTGGGAGAGCTGGTCCTGGAAAAAACCTGCTTGAGGAAAACTCCTGCTGGGACCACCAAGAGAAATGGCTGCTGCAGGTGATGCTGGAGGTGACCCAACTCGACAACCCATCCAAGAACACAGCCATATTGTGGTCCCAAACCAGGATTTTGGGCAGATCCATGTGTTCTTTGTGCCTTCCCAGCACCTCTCAGGAGCCAGATGTCCAGTCAACTGGGCAATTCCAGTCGATAACTGGACACCAATTTGAGTTTTGAACACCACAAGCTGGCTGTGAGCTGCTGAAGCACAGAAGCAAAAGCTGGACATCTGCTGAGAGTGAAAAGCGAGCAGAAAAAAACTGCAGGTCAAAAGATGCCCTTACTGTCACTAGAGGTGGCACATCTTCATGCCCAGCTCGGCTGGCTCTGGCTTGTCACGGGTGAGACGCTGCAAAGGAAAAGCCAAACAACACAAAGCTCCCAGCTCCAGCTCTCACTGCCCATTAGGAAAGTTCAGTAAACCATACAGCTGCTGCCCAGTACAGCACCTCTCCTGCATCACCCAGAAAAGCCCTACAGCCTCCATCCGCCATGAGCAGGAGATGGAGCAGCCGAGGCCTAATACCGTAATTTCATGTATCCCCTTTGCAGCCATTCCCACATCGCTGCACTCCCCCAGGCTGGGGAAGGGATCTACTCACCGAAGAGATGAAATTGGAGGCCGTCGTCGTCACAGAGGCAGCGGCCGAGGAGGAGGAGAGCCGCAGGGCTTTAGCGAAGACCGTCCACATGACCGCGTTGCACGCCAACACCAGGCCCACACAGGCGACGCGAAGCAGTGCTGGCAGCTGTGGGATGAAAGGGGAAACCGCCACGTGCTGTCACTGACCGCTCACTCGTCCTCACCAGATCACGGGGACTTCGGAGCAACCCCCAACGGTGCGGGCTCGAAGCTGAACCACAGCTGGTATCAGGTGAAGGTGAACCCGTTAAACCGCAGAAGGCAACAGAAGTGAGGAAACAGCCCTGGATGAGACATGACCCTGGCGTGTCCTGCCACCAGTCCAGCCTTGGACTACAAGCTGGGAAGTGCTGGGGCAGGATACAGCAGCTGCCATGCCAGAAGCCGAACTCCAGGAAGCTCTTCACCTCACAAGGTGGTGAACACACAGCGCAGCAAGATGTCCTTTGCTCCTCTGGATGTATGGGAAGGGCTCAAATTCAGCCCTGAGACCAGCACGGAAGACTTATGTGCCAGTGCTGTATGTGGTCCAGGGCTTGTCTGTTATGAATTTGGGCTGAGACCAGTGTGGTCCAAAGCCACTAGTCCTCAGCACCTCCTGTGACCTCGCCTGCCTTACTGCTGCAGCAAGGGTAGAGCAGGGTCCTCTGGGAGGAAGGTCAGAGCTGAGGGGACAGTGCTTTATTTTACATGCTTGCTGGAGAGCGGGTTTACTGAGAGCTCTCTGCACCCAACCTTTAGCAGCACCAAAACCACCTCTGTGTTACAGAACCACAGCGCAGTAGGGGTTGGAAGGGACCCCTTGAGATCTTCTAGTCCAACCCCCCTGCTAAAGCAGGATCACCTAGAGCAGGCAGGTTTTGAATACCTCCAGATAAGGAGGCTCCACAGTCTTTCTCGGCAGCTCTGTCACCCTCTAAAGTAAAGAAGTTTTTCTTCAAATTCAGATGGAACTTCCTGTGTTCCAGTTTGCGCCCATTGCCCCCTGTCCCATCAGTGGGCACCACTGAAAAGGGTCTGGGCACATCCATTTGACTTCCACCCTTTATATGCTTATGTGCACTGGTGAGATCCCCTCACATTCTTCTTCAGGCTAAACTGACCCAACGTGTCTTAACCTTTCCTCACACGAGAGGAGCTCCAGTCCCCTCATCATCTCCAGTAGCTCCTTGTCTGTCTTGAACTGGAGAGCCCAGAACTGGACACAGAAGTCCAGGTATGGCCTCACCAGGGCAGAGCAGAGGGAAAGGGGAGCATTGCCTAACTCAACCTGCTGGCCACTTGATACACCCCAGGACACCAGCTGCCTTCTTGGCCATGAGGGCACATTGCTGGCTCAGAAGTAAATAGTATTCAAGGATCTTCAAGGCCAAACTAGCGTCTCAAGAAAGACCTCCCTCCTTAGACAACCTGGCAATAAATGTTAACAGCCTCATCTCGGAAAAAGGACAGAGTTTTGCCTCCAAAGCCTTCACTGTGTGCAGTCTCCCCTCACACCCATAGTTTTGGCTGCTACAGCCATCTCCCTATCCCCCGGGTGTCACGTACTTGATGTGAAGACACCAAGGGAGGAAATCACAGGCAGTTCATTGACTCCTGCACACACCCAGAGAGCACACAAAGGCAAGGGAAAACATGGCTTTGTCTAAGCCCGTAGTGACCATGTCTTCATGACCCATCACCTCCTGGCATCCATGGTGGGATCCAGCTTGAAGCAGAGAGAGATGCAGGTAAGATGCCAACAGCTGCCTCCTGAGGAAGAAACCTGCTGGTGGCTCACTGTGGGATGGGATTTGCCTCCTGGCTTCACTCACAGCCTGCATGGCCAGTTTCACCCTGCCCAGGGTAGTCGTGTATGCCCACATAAGCCTCTGGCGGGTGGGCAGACTCTGGAGCAAAGAGATGAGAGGGGAAGACAATTCTCTGTGTATCACCTAACTTCAGAATATTCTTTTCTGGATCAGAAAGAGCCTACCAAGGTATGCTGCCAGGAGAAAAAAAAGCCTGAAGAGGCACCAGAGGGTGTAGAGAGGATGGAGCCCAGGTTCCAAGGTGCACTGGGCTATGGCAAGAGGCAGCACATAAATGTTGGAATGAGTGATCTGTTACAAGGAAAATCAAAGGTGATCAAACACTGTAACAGAGGTCATAGGCTCTCCAACCTTTGATACACTCAAAATTTGACTGGAGAAGGTCATGAGGAACCTGTTGCAGAGCAGGGCGTGGACTAGAGACCTCCAGAGGCCCTGCCTGACCTGAATTAGCCTGAGTCTATCAGTCCTGGAGTTCCCACCATCATAACAGCTTTGTCATCTTGAAAAGTGACCCTGAACCCATGACTTCTTCTGATCCTCTTCCATTCCAGAGCCAGGGAAATCAGCTGCCATGTGCTCTGCAGGTGGCATATGCCCAGAAGGAAGGTTTTCTAGAGAGAGGTCGAGTCCCTCTACGTCCTGGGCAGAGGAGCGGTCATCGCAAAGGCATGCAGGCAGAGAGACTGAAACATCCCCAGGTGTTCCCCACAAGGAAGGAGGGAGGTATAAATTCCTCCCTTGCCAAGGGCTCAGCCGAGCCAGCCCTGTGAGTCAAGGATTACTGTTCTGATTGCTTTTCTGAGAGAAGATTAATTTCGGTGTACATTTCAGATAATCCAGAATTACTCCTGAAGTGGCAGAAGTAATTTTAGATGAAGTTTGACAGGGGAGAGGGGGAAAGCCAAAGAAAACTTTTGTTCATGTGAAATGACCCCTCCTGGTCAGGCCGCACCATCGCAACACATCCTCCTGGCCGGGAAATCCACCCCTGCGATGCCGTCAGGCGTCCTGCTACCCTACGCCATTGCTGTGGCTCTGCCCCAGCTGAGAGCCGGGCACCGCACAGCCGCCTGTTCTTTAAGAGGGAGGGGGGAGGAATTGAGGGAGGGAGGGGAATTAAAAACCCAAGGAACCAAAACCTTGTGGGTTGGGATAAGGATGGTTTACCAGAATAGCAGAGAGATATAACAATAATAACAGGGCTTTATAGCAAAACATGAAACTGGGGATACACGATGCCATTTCTCACTGAACCGCACAGCTCAGAGCTGTCCCGAAACCAGACCCAAAACCACATGTCCTGGAGCTGCCTGCTGCACACCCCCACCCCCCCAGCCCCCTTTTATGCTGAGCATGACTTATTTGGCATGGAATACCCCCTTTGGCCAGTTCGGGTCACCTGTCCTGGCTGTGTCCCCTCCCTTCTCATTAGCAGGGAAATACGAACTGAAAAGTCCTTGATGGCTTGGCAACAACTAGAAACATCAGTGCGTTATCAGCACTGCTCCCATCCTAACTCCCAAACACAGCATTCCATTCGCTGCTAGGAAAGAAACTAACTCCATCCCAGCCAAAACCAGGACAGCCATAAACCTCTTGGAAGCGCCAACACACTTTGTAACGCCTGCCGCCACTTCCCACGCCGCACAAGCGATGGCTGCTCATGGATTTCTGCAGCTCTTCCACAAGCCTGAAACTCCCTGCCCGTCTTGTCTCCATGTGGCTGCCCTGAGGAGATGCCCCCGTAGCAGGTGTGCAGGATTCAAACAGTGAACCCTCCTGAGACACCCAAGTGTCTGCAGTCCTGTGCAATTTAAACTACCTGGAAGACTGCAGCATTTTCCTTAAAACTTGGTTCGTTTTACAGTTAAACTAATTGAGCTCCTAATTATCACCTAGAACCTAGGTGATACGTGATAACTACCTGAAAGTAACTGAAAGATCCCATTTGTCCATAAAAAAGCCTACAGTCACAGAATCACAGCATGGTGGAGGTTGGAAGTGACCTCTTGAGATCATTTGGTCCACCCCAGTTGCCCAGGTCTGTGTCCAGATGGTTTCTGAATGTCTCCATGGATGGAGACTCTACAACCTCCCTGGGCAACCTGTGCCAATGCTTGGTCACCCTCACAGTGAAAAGGTGTTTCCTGATGTTCAGGGGCAACCTCCTGTGTTTCAGTGTGTACCCATCACCCCTGGTCCTGTCACCAGGCTCCACTGGAAAGAGGCTGGCTCTGTCCCCTTCGCACCTTCCCTTCAGGTCTTTGTACACTGAGGTACCCCAGTCCCTTCATCCTCTTTGTTGCCCTTTGCTGGACTCTCTCCAGGACCTCTGTCTCTTTTTGGTACTGGGGAGCCCAGCAGTGGACACGCACTCCAGGTGTGGCCTCACCAAGTGCTGTGTAGAGAGGAAGGATCACCTCCCTCAACCTACCAGCAACACTCTACCTCAATAACGTGACATTTTTTCATAGCACCTAAACACCCCCCACCCCGCAAAAAAACCCAACCCAAACCAACAACTCACCCCCTAAAGGGGCAATATTTCTATACAGAGGAAAAAAAATACTCAAGAGAAGATGTTGTCAACATTTTCAGCAGTTCCACCCTCTGCTTTTACGTAGGTGCAGGGAACAATCTTTTGGGGGGTGGCTGGGAACAGTATCAGAATGAAACCCTTTTTGTTCTGCTTCCAGCCACCCCTTCTGATGTGTTGGAAAGGATCAACAGGATTAGCGAGAACCAAGATTTGGCTTTTTTAACTGTCTCTAATAACCACACAAGTCGATTTTGTTCTTTCCTGATGCCAGGCTGGGTTTATTTCAGGTCTAGCTTCTCATGTGGGCTGTCCTTCAGACTTCAAGTCCAAATGTACGTTGGCCATGTTAACAACCTTCGCTCCATACCCAGGCGAGCCTCCCCAGTGTGCCTCTACGCCATGCGGGTGCTGCCTACCTCACCATCTACTCATGCTGCCTGCAGGAAGAGGGCTCACCCCTGCCCGTAAGGACACGGTGCGCTCGAGGTGAAAGGCCATCAGTCCCTGGTGACCTTAAGCCGAAGGAGGTTTGAGAAGCACGAGGAGAGATAAGCATCGTCCCGCACAAACGCCCGAGGAGAGCTCAGCCGGCTGAGGGCACCGGCTGCGCAGCACAGTGGCAATCAACGGCTCCACCTCTCCGCCCTCACCATGTGCGGGCAGAAGCACAACGGGATGGAGAAGGGTAAAGCAGGGGGCTGAGAGCAAGCGCCCGGTACTCCGGCGTACCGCCACCCTGCTTTTAAAGTAAAGCTGACGGGAAAGCGCGGCAACAGCGCTTTGGGGCTGGCTCTAGCGCCAGGCCGCGGCGGCTTCTCCTTCACACGCCGGCAGACTCGCTTCCGCCCGCTGGCCGTCCGTGTGCCCCCCCGCGGCGCAGCCCTCGGCCAGGCTCCCTCCGGAGGCGAGTCACGGCTCGCCCGCCCGCGCCTCTGACGGCAAAGTGCTGGACAACGCCGAGAGAGAAGGAGGAAGAACCGTCCTGCTCCTTCCCCGTGACGCCCGCCGCGGCGTCACAGCCGCCCCGCACGCCCGCTCCCTCGCGGAAGTCGCTTCCCCGCGCCGATTTCCTCCTTCCTTACCCAGCCTCCGGCCGCCTCCCCGCCCTGCCCCAGCGCCAGCTTCGCCGCGGCCGCCGCCGCCGCCCCCAGCAGCCCTGCGACCACCGCCGCCGCAGCAGCCCCGCCGCCCGGCCCCATGCCGGGCATCGCCGCCTTCCGGGGCGTACCGGGCCGCAGCGCCGCCCCTGCGCCGGGGGAAGGGAGAGAGGCAGCGGGACAGCGCTCGTCTCTGTACAAAGGCTTGCTTTATTTGTTTCTAAGAAAGGTCGGAGTAGGAGAGCAACGCGAGTACAACGCGGAGAAAGGCCACGCGTGAGCAGCAGAGGGACAGAAGAAGACAGTGCCTGCAGGGAAGTGCTCGCACAAGGCAACAGGGCGGGTAGCCCACGGAGAAGTTGGAAACCTAGAAGATGGCACAATAGCAACAACACAAAAAACTTGGCACCACAGCATCATGGTCCCTGACAAACCTTTTTGACTTGCATTAATTGTTGTCTGTAGAAAAAACACCCTCTAACACCTGCCCAGTTTAAAGTCAGGGTTGCAACTTTCTATACTCCACATCAAAGTTCAAGGGGAGACAAAAGTGCAGGACTGAGGAGCCACTTTAAAATTCAGAGATGAGCTGGGGGAAATTCTTTCCCTCAGCCAGATGCCAAAGCAGCTCAGGAGGTATCCCATGCCCTTTCCTCTCTCACATCTGAGTACCTTCTGCCCCAGCGCTTGTGAGCAAAACCAGCATTGTACAAAGTAACCGAAACCAGAAGGATGGTATCACTGCCAGTAAAGCAGCTAAACACAGAACACACAAGTGGTCAATACAGGTACATAAATCAATGTCGTGTGTTTCACTAGAAAGGTTTACTGCAAGTAAGTGAAAGGCTCAAGTGCAATGAAACAAACCCACGCTACACTCACTGACACAGCCTACATATTTTCAGGTCCTCTTGCTTAACATTTCTAACTTCCCTTTGGTAAGGAAAAAGGTTGTAAAATACTTCCCAAATAGAAGCCTGCTCTAAGTTTGTCCTGGGGAAGAAGGAATGCTTAAAAAGCAATTTAAATTTCAAGAAGAGAAAGAAAAGAATACCAAAGTTACTTATTGTACTATTTACAAGTCTCTTACTAAATTCATATTTGTGCTTTATTAAACAAACTTCAATATGAAAGTCTTAAAAAAATTGTCAAACTTAACTATTAATATGAACCCAGTAAAAACATCCTACATTTAGCTAAAAAAAAAAAATTACAAAGAAATTACGGTATTAAGAATTGGGGTCTGGTGGAAAACCTGGTATTTGAGAAGAGGTAGGAACCCAAATAAAAGCACAAAAAGGAATCAAAAAATCCAGGGGTGTTCCCAGTGAGAAAGCTTTTCCTTGGCAAGGTACAAAAGTTTCAAGGAAGTATCTTCCAGCACCTACTCAAAATAAGTTTTGAAAAATTAGAGGAAGGTGTTAACGTGTCATTGAAAGCTGCCTACTCAGTTGGGATAAGATCCTTTGCTAAAAGTTATTATTACCGGTAAAAAATCCAGGAACTGAAATACTCGATTATTCTGGAACCACAGCAAAAGTCAAGTTTCACAAGTAGCTTTTGCTCAGCCCCTGACTTCAGCAACATGGCTCTGCAGTGTATTGTGTCACTACAGCTGATCGTGCTGTCTATACAAGTCACATTTTCTTGATTCTTTCAGAAAAGCATTTTCAACTCGAAGTTTTTCAGTCTCCTGTAAAATAGAAAAAAAACCATGGGGGGGGGGGGGGTTAAGGAAATTATACTGCTACTTTGGTTTTTCTAAGTAAGCGATATCTAGACTTGAGTCTTTTATATGCTGTGCAGCACTTGAGGAAATAAAATGGGGTGGTTCTTGTCTAGGGTCCATGAAGAGACAGACCAGCCACGACCCACACAACTGCACAAAATCCAATGTATCTATTACTCTCCAACAGAAGAGCAGAAATTTTAGTTTTCCTTCTCAAAGCTTATCTCTCTTCATCCGTGTCCTACTCCACACGACTTACCTCACTGAGTTTGGTGTATTCTTTCTTCAGTTTCACAATATACTGAATCTTCTGGTTTAGGTTTTGATGACCAAGTAGTTTTCCATTCTCCTCAGCAAGCAAGTCAACTTGCTTCCTCAGCATGTCCATTTCCTGTAATTAATAAATACATCATGTACCTTTTAACTGTAGCCCCTCCTCTTTTCAGAAGAAAATGTCAGTACCTTTTCTAAAGAAGCTATTAAGTTTGTTGTAACATGTGATACAAGAGTTGTTTCAATCAGGAAATAGATATTTGCCTTACGCCTCCTTAGGTATGGTGTTAGAACCCTCTATAGGGTAAAAAAAACCATCACTACCATTTGATTTGTATTACCAATTGTAACAGTGATTTCCACACCCACAGTTCCACTAGCTCAGGAAACAGCATTGCAAATGTAACTACACTGCAAGAGAAAACATTTCAGAGGCAGTCTTTCACGGCTAGTTAATTTGGACTATCAGCCAACTAGCAACAGCTCTACCTCTGCCAAATAAGATTCTACTGTATAGACAACCCCCAAAAAATACACATAGAGAACCTTTCCAATTCTGTCTCTCTCTTCATATGTTTCTTCCAGTTTTGATCTGATTTCTTCTTTTTCATTAAATGCTTTCAGCTCCAAAGCTCTTGTTCGTTCCATCTCCAGAGTAATTTCAAGACAAGCATTCTCTTTGATTTTGAGGATATTTTTTGTCTCTTCTAATCTGCCAATATAAAAGCATCATATAACATTAAAACCCAACAGCAGCGAAATACAACTGAATTAGTATGTCATCAAGAAGAGTGTGGCCAGCAGGTCTAAGGAGGTGATCCTCCCCCTCTATACTCTGCCCTGGTCAGGCCCCACCTGGAGTATTGTGTCCAGTTCTGGGCTCCCTGGTATAAAAAGGACAGGGATCTCCTGGAGAGAGTCCAGAGAAGGGCTACGAAGATGATTAAGGGCCTGGAACAGCTCCCCTGTGAGGAAAGGCTGAGTGAGCTGGGGCTGTTCAGCCTGGAGAAAAGAAGACTGAGGGGGGACCTAATTAATGTTTATAAATATCTTAAGTATGGGATGCAGGGGGAATTGGCCAACCCCTTTTCAGTGGTCTGTGGAGATAGGACAAGGGGCAATGGCTGCAAGTTGGAGCACAGGAAGTTCCGCACCAACATGCGGAAGAACTTTTACACAGTGAGGGTGACAGAGCCCTGGGACAGGCTGCCCAGGGAGGTGGTGGAGTCTCCTTCTCTGGAGATATTCAAGACTCATCTGGACGCCTATCTGTGCAATATGAGCTAGGGAGCTGCTTTGGCAGGGGGGTTGGACCCGATGATCTCTCGAGGTCCCTTCCAACCCCTACGATTCTGTGATTCATCCTTGGACATGTAGGCAGCCTCTTATACAAATACCCTTTTAAGATGATCTGTTTGCCTTAGAACTCAGTGCCAACAGGAGGAAAAATTACATTCTGCTTCACAGCTCTTGAGTTTGATACAATCTCTTGAACTAGTCAGTGCTTGGGAGTTGCTCTTCTTTTTGGGAAGTATGTGCTGTCCACTCATGAAAGAAAGCACAAGCTTCACCTACCAGACAGGTGAGACTCCATTTAAGGCATGTAAACGTGCCAGATGAACTCTGCTGCTCTTCAAGTTTCCCCTAAGCTGTTTGTTGGGATGTTGTATTTCCCCAATAGCCTTGCTGCTCAGAAACATCTCTGAACAGCTCAGAGATGGGCTGAGCTCATTTGGCCTCCCAAACAGAAGCACCATCACTTTGGACAGCTGTCTTGTCTGCTGAAAATGTTTTCATCCTATCAGGCTCACAGAATATAAATAAATATATAAATAAAGAATATATAAATAAGCCATGCTATCAAAGTTAGCAGCCTGTCTGCTGATAATAACTGGAGTTGTTTTGCACATCTGTTCCAATAGTGCACAAATTAAAACATTTTTGTTGTCAGTCAGTTTTGTTTCAGAGAAGGCTGGTGTTTAACACCTGCTGCATGAAAGCAGATTTCACTTGCTGCATTTTCTGGATGAACAGGAAACCCCTTTTCCTCTTTGCATGTTACTTGTTTGTATGAGACTAACACTACTACAAAGTCTATTCCAAAGACCAGACAGGTATGAAAACTCAATCCACTGAATAGCAAGAGAACCCCTAGTCAAGCTGAGGCCTTGGGAACATTTAGTGTAGAATGGCTTTTGAAATGACAATGGTGGTAAGTCCTCTTTAGAAGACTTAAGTTATTTATAGAGAAGGCACTCCATTAAACAAATAGATTAGGAGATCCAGCCACTAGGGATCCTGAAGCAATACAGATCAGAAAAAGAACAGGGGCAACATTTTCAGACTAATTTCTTTCTACTAATTCAGTATTTAATTTTGTGACTACTACCCATCCAAGGTGCAACGCACTTGAACTCCTAGGACTAAATGCCCTATAGTGCAAGCCAATCTAGGAATCCTCTAAAAAGAAGCCATTTTCATTATTCAAACACTAAAGATAAAGAGCATAAGAAAGCAAAAAGTGGCATTAATTAAAATTATAACATACTTATGATTTTTAATAAAGAGTAATGAACAGTACTTCATTTGAAGAGGAATGTGCTTAGAATTAACTGCATATAAACATTCAAAACTGTATGGCATAGATGATTTTAAACAAGTAAAAACCACCCTTTCAAGTTAAATTTTTCTACTGTTCCACCTATTTCAGAGTATTTTCCTGATACAATGCTATCCTTCTAGAAAATGTAGTAATAGGTGCTGCTACCACCTACTGATGAGAAAGAGTAAGAACTCAGTGTGCCTCACAGAAGCGTAAGTAACCTTTCCAAGCTACTCTTTTATAGTTCCAAATCTTGGGCTTCTATTGCTTAAATATACATTTTTGGTATTATTGAGTTTAATAGAAGTCTCCAGTCCAGGGAACAATATTTAACTTACTCTGCTTTGATTTTCAGCATCTCCTCCATTGCTTTATTCTGTAAAAGTTCCAAAATATCAGTTACATTCTTAACGTTTAAAACACATTTTTTTAAAAATAATTGTCACTTAACCAATGCTATGTATCTCATTCCTACAAAACTCAACCTACTGCCCAGTAACTCACATCAATAATACTCACTAAGTTCATGTCTCTGCTGTACACACAGATTTCCACTCTCATGCCAGCACAAATGACCCACAGCAGTATCTCTGCCCATTCATACACAGCAGAGCTTTAACAGGGGGTTCTTCTGTCTACGAGATCCATGGCAACCTCCGCTGCGACAGGAACTTCCCTTTGGCAGAGCCCTGACATGAGCAAGTGACACAACCTTCGCTTTCCAGCTCTGTGGAAATGTCAGATTTAGTGATCTGAATCTGTATTTGCTTATTAGGGGAGCTGACACCCAGTTGGTTGGTGTTAGAGAAGACGGAAACCTTAAGAGAGAAGTATCAGGCTTCCTGTCTGTTAGAATTCACTGGAAATCAGTGTTTGTTTCACTGCCATGAAATAGAAGAGAAACCTGATAATGCTTCATAGCAGGGAAACAGGGAGGGACAGGAGAAGGGCAGTATACCTTGGCAAGTCGTTCTTCAGCAATCTCCTCCTCTTTCTCTTTGAGGTACTGAACGTCAGGGTGTTTCTGATCACTGGGAGATCCAAAAATTGAGAACAGTTTCTCACAAAGAGAGGCAGGCCATTGTAAAAACAACATCTTATCCAGATTAAACTAGTAATTGCATGCAGCTGTCTTGACACGCGTTCATGCTCAGAATACTGAGCACCATCAAATAACTCTGGACATTTAAACTCTGATATTTTCAGTGACTTAATCTTTGTCAACATACCTAGCTAGGGTGATTTATTTTTCCTATCTGGTGTAAACAGCCTCAGTCAGAGAGTAAGTGTGCATATGTGTGGGTGGTTTTCTGGTTAATGTTAATTAAATGCCAGCTTAAAAAGTTCTATCAACTTCTGACAACTAAAATTAAATTAATATTTAGTACCACCTGCTTTCAAAATCCACCCCAAATTCATCCATCTTATAAACAGTTAGACAAAACTGCAGTGCTCTTCGTTTACTTACTCTCAGTGGATACTTGCGTGAATTTTAAAACCTCCAAGTTTAGAATCATTGGTTATGCTTGAGCCTTTCAAATTCTAGCACTGGTCAGCCTGTACCAGCTCCAAAGTAGTGAGCTGAGCCTGCTCCTGCTTAGGATTAGAGGTGAAGGCTGACCTTTTCCCTACAGCTTGCTCTTCCCTGCACTAACACCGATTACCAAAAGAGAGTTTTATTTTACCTGTTCTTGCTTAGTTTCTGAGCTTCTACAAGGCTCTGTAAATTCCTGTTGTTCTCCACCAATATCTGCATTTCCAGGCGCAAGTTCTCCAACTCACTTAATTGTTCCTAATCAAGTGAAATTGGAAAGGTTTTATTGGAAGACCAAATGAAAATTCCCTTTTTCATTTCCAGTTGAACGTGTTTTTGAGTCAAGCACAAGACAAAACTATGTCTCAGAAAGCAGGGACAGTTCTCTAGCAAAGACCTGCACCACCTTTCCACTTAGTTTCATTACAAACTTCATTCGGAATAAGACCAGTTTCATCAACAAAAATGATGTTACCATTTGATATTTGTGAACAGGAAACAACTCAGTCCTTGGGAAAAAGAGATATATGGACATGTCAAGCAAGCTGTCACCATTTGTAACCAGAAAAAAGAGAAGACCAAGAACAGCCTTCCCTCTTTAATGGGGAGACTACTAAGCAGAGCTTATTAAAAATCTGAACTCTCTATTGTGTCTTATTTTAACCTCACAAATTGCCTGCAGAGATTAACTTGTAGTACCTTCAGCCTTAGAATTTCCTCATTTTTAGCTCTTCGTTCTTCATTCAGTTCGTGCACAAGGTGCTCCAGATTTATTGCAGAAGCCCTCCGGTAAGCTATTTCTTGCTCATGAGTTTCCAAGAGCTTTGCCAAATTCACATCAAATTTAGGGGGAGTTTTTGGACACTGGCAAGTAAAAAGAAACAAAATACACAAACTTTTAGTAAAGAACTGTTTCCCCCTACATACTGGCTCCATGTTTTAATAGAGACATATGTTGATAAATTCCTGGCAGGGTAATCATTAAAAATACATTTAAATTACAAGCAAGGTGAATGGGATTTGACAGTTCTCAGCACACTGTCAGTTCTGGTCCCAGCCCGAAGCCAGGCTGTGAAGTTTATTAGTCCTGTTCAATGAGATTTAACAATCACTACAAAGAAAATGTGTCTCTAACATATGCCATACCTGGGGAAATGTTACTGAAGATGTGTCCACAAAGCAATCAATCTGCTTCATTTTCAGTTCATACTCATTCTTCCTCTTCTCCAGTTCTTCTGTCGTTTTATCCAACTATTAGAACCCCCAATTAGAATTAAATCAGCTTATTTCACACACAAAATACTACAGAAAAACAGCAACCAGATCTCTATTTTCAGCAAACTTAAGTGCACCACAAGTTATTTTCTTCATTTTTTCCCTACTCCTAAATAACTGTTAATCATCCAATAGCTACAAGTAACAACTGCTTTTGGAAAGCAGGTACAAACTATACACTGGGTAGCTAGTCTGAATTTTGTTCTTGGTATTTGATTTTGCCACAGTAACACAATCTAACTTGCAAAGGGCTTGTTAGCACAGAAAAACTGTTACAAACTTTGCTGGCAAACATTACTGGTCAAACATGATTT
Source organism: Porphyrio hochstetteri (assembly GCA_020800305.1). NCBI lineage: Eukaryota > Metazoa > Chordata > Aves > Gruiformes > Rallidae > Porphyrio > Porphyrio hochstetteri. The sequence goes on along the minus strand of CM036906.1, from coordinate 121,575,159 downwards.
GATACAAAGATTTTAATGGCATAGATTTAATTAGTTTTCTCAAAGAGAATATGCTAATAGGACAAAAGGACTCTTACTTCCAAAACAACTTATCTTTATTAAAGTTTTTGCCAAGACAAATACATTAATTAGCACTATGACAGCTGTGACAACTCCAGCTAAAATTTGGACAAAGGCTTAACGTAGCTATTCAGTCTGCCATTCACTCTCAGACTGTATCATTTAGAGCTCAACAATTATCTCCATTACATAAGGATATCATCTATGGGTAAGAGTTAAGCAGAGGAAAAAGTAATCCCCCTGCTTTATAACCTCAGGTTGCTCTGTTATTGTAGGTATTGATAGTTTTACTCTGCTTTCAGAGTAAACATTTTTGCAATCTCTAGACACCATTTCCAAAGCACTTAAGTTATCTAGCCTTTGTTCAGAAGTGCCTGAACTACTACTTTGCTTCCACAGGAAGGACAATTGCTCTTCACTGAGAATACTGCACACAAGATGCTCTAAAATTAGAAGTACAACATTTTTGAGAACCTACTACAGTTAACCACAGCTCCCTCCCACAGAGCTAACTATCAGAAGAAATGCCTTGTTTTACCTGTTCCCTGAGTTCCTGGATTAGAGCTTCTTTCTTTGTTACATCTTCCTGCACACACTGAAGCAATGATTCATGCTTCTTAGAGGCCTCTGTCAGTCTCATCAGCTGATCAGTGGTATGATGCAAGTCTTCACACAGAAGGTCTCTCTGTTTCAAGTCATTGGTTGGGTAAAGAAAGAAATGTTAAAGTTATTGAGCTGAAGCAGTTGTTTCAAGATGTTTTGTCATTGCTTCTAAGACTGGTAACAGCTGCAAGCATCTGTTTCCCTCTCCATTTTTTCATCATGAATTTTAGCGAGCATCCATCACTAAACTCCTTATTTTAGCACCTTTTCCTTATCCCTTGTCTTGGTTGCAGAACAAAACCAAGAACTTTCCTGCAGTACAGTTACAGTGAGATACTCGTGCAAGGTGTTTGCAACCAACCACTGTTTTGTAAGACTGTATGGATTTTAATCCATGCTGAGTTAGCGCTGACAGCTTTTTCAGTGCCCTGCTACTGTGTAGATACCTCTGGATTCACTAGGATCTAGACTCTCACCCTACCTGATGGGGCATCATGCCTACACAAGGTGTGTTACCCTAGGAAGAGAAACAGTATTTCAAATGCCACCTTGGATTAGTAGTTCTTACCTAGTCAGTAAAAGCATGAAGAAAATTAGTAAGTGATGTACAAAGTCAAAGAAGGAGAAAGACTATGATTTCATCAGGGGCCAGGGACACCCAAGGGTAACATTGTAGTAAGAATTGTTCCTTCAGTTTAAAAAACATAAACAAAACATAAAAAACATAAAAAAACATAAACATGATCCTTTTGGTAGGTGACTCGGGTTTGTATTTCAGAGTGTCAAACTGAAATATTATTATTATTAATTAATAAAATCTGCTTATTCAACTAGTGGAAATCTATTTAAGAATAGTTTTTGAGAATCAAACACTACTCTGGGAAGACTTTCTTGGTGCTATATGATTGGACTAAGCATATCTAGTGTGACAGATGATGCTGTAGAGATTACTTGGAAGGAGAGGCTGGTGCCAGGAAAGAGAATTTTTTTTTTAAAAAATGCACTTTTAAAAAGCAAAACCACAGTTGAATCTGCAATGCATCCTAAATCTGTTTCCAGCAGGTGGAGCTTTTAGTTAAAATTATGAGTAAAGAAAAGATGTTACTGAATAGAGTATCAGTGGGGGAAGAGATAATGTTAATCATAGTATCTTCTACCTATTCTAGTTTCTCAGTTGCATCACCTAATGCTGCCATTAAATTCAGCTGATAACTCCTTAGTGGCCTTAAGGAAATTAAGCCAGGCTTTCAGCTTAGGTTTTTATGAAGTAGCTTATAAAATATTTGTGTCAAGTAATGCGCCAAGTTAACAGAATTTGTCAGGTATCTCATGAAAAGTTCATTTAAGAACAGCTTAACTAGCTATAGTTTGAACTGAAACGCAGGTATGTTTTATGCAAGTATTTTAAGCAAAACCACATCCAATTTAGTCTGTTGAACAAATAATCATAATACTCCAACATTCATCTTTTTACCTCAATGTTATCAGCTATTTGTCTTCTCTCCAAGGATTCTCTCAGTTCTTCAATTTTCTTTTCCTGATCCTCTATGATTCTTTTGCTTTCTTCTTTTGCAGCCAGAACAAGATTATACTTGCACTGCAAAAAGTATTGAGTTTTAGAATATTCTAGGAAAACATGTTATCAAAGAAAGTTGGGAAACTAGTACAAATAAATGCATATCAAGTCTTATAATGAAAACTACAAGCATTTAAAGTATCAGTATCAATGACTAAAATGAGATTATTTTACTTGCTCAATTGCAAACTGTGTTATTAGAAATGAGTTGTCAAAACAATGGAAAAATATTATTTAATATGCCTTAGCCACCACAATACATACTAACCACTAAACCCATAATTAAAACCAATAACTATATGTAGAAATGTGTCTCCAATATTTTGTCTGTATTTTGAATGCTTAGTTCATACATTATCTAAGGTATGCTGTGGGTTGCTCCATCAGTTTGCAAGACAGACCTATTTTAATAACAAAGGTGCCCCATATTTATTCATAGTTATTGAAATACATAGTTTTAGTTCTTCATGCTTATGTTTTCAGATGTAGCACGTACTAATATCAGCAAGATGAAAAGTCACTCCCTCAAAAACGAATTTACAATTCGGCTTCAATTGTTGAGATCTTAAATTGACAATTTCTGAGAAAAATCTAAATGTGACTGTCAGCTGAGCATAGTTTATGGGATGTGAATAGGTCCCTTAAGAGACACTGCTCTTTACCCACCACGTGGAAAGAGTTCGGTTTTCAAGACAGCCTTAGGCATAAAATGTTCAGAAGATTTCAACATGTCAAAACAAAGAAGTTCCCTTCTAAAACGCTCCAGCGAGTCATGCTGTTTGAGACCCATGATAAGACATGTCATTGCCTTCCATTACTGAAAAACTATACCATGTCCTTCAAAATGACAGAACATACATTTATATCCTCGAGCTCTCTTGTCAGCCCATTTATGGACTCATTCTTATGATTAATTGAAGACCTCAGCTCCTGGATCTGTCTCATCAAGTCAGTTACAACTTCCTGCAACATAAAAGAAGTTAATCCCGATACAGTATATATATATTTCATTACTGGACTTTTCTTTAGTGCCTAATTTGTCCATCCCAAATTTCAAACTGCCATTTGGAAATGAAGCCTGAATATCCACACGTAAAGGAGTAACAGGAAATACATTGTTAAATCACTGGCTTTTGTTCTAAGCACTTACATAAAGTAATGAAGTAACCTGCTGTGTTCATTACAAGAGAAGACTAGCCCTCTGATTTAAGTCTCAGGCTGTAATGGGTTTGTAATGGGAGAACAGAAGCACGATAGTTTAAGGTTACATTTATTCATAATGGAAAAAGGTACATTCAATAACAACACTGCACTGACAATACCAGATTCTTTTGACCTTATGCATGTCAAATTCCTGGTTTTAGCATGGAAATAGCAAGATTATCAATTCATCATGCTGGATAGCAAATGCTCTGTGACTTCTTATGCTTGTGTTGAATACAGCATAAACACGTGTATTATGGGAACTCGCTATTTAAACTTTCAGAACATCAGAGCAGTCTTCATGTAGAAGTGCTTCGATGTTAGTAAGATACCCATGGATGCATTATTATATCACCTTTCTTACCTCTTCTATCAGCTCATTATGATGTGGCACTGACTGGAAGGCCCTAATACTCAGAGGAATTATGCATTGAATGTTTTGTCCAGCTGACAGCTTTACCTTGATTTTTTGGGGGGTTTGTTTAACTTTCAATCATCTCATGTTTTCTCCTAATGCATACCAGTTTCCTGCCACCCTGCAAACTCCACACCAGTAAGAGGTGGGATTTATTTTGCCTAGATACACAGCCAGGATTGTTTCTGGAAACACAGAATTACTATCATAGAAAGTCTCTGGGCTTTTAACTGTACTACAGAACAGGTCACCCACAAAACTGGATTATCAGTAACAGAAATAAGCCCAAACCTTGTCCGTATTATTTGTCTTCTTCAGAGAAACAATAGTCTCTTCAGCAGCTGCCAGCTCCTGTTCCAGTTTCTGCAGTTTTGCTTCCTGGAAGAAATAATAATTGTGAAGAAAAGATTTAATTAATTTTGAAGTATGTTTTGCAAAACAGAAAGCCATAAAAAAAAAAAAAGGGAGAAATTAAGGTGCTTACCTTACCTGAAAAATTAACAGTAGCTTAACAAAACAATCTGAAGCTTGAAAACTCTACGTTTATTTTGCTGGTATGAACCAGTCAGTTCACAAATAAAATTGCTATTAATGCACAAGGAAATCTGTAAACACACACACACACACACAATTTAGACATTCAATTCTGCTGTTGTACCTGCTGCTGACACTGTGTCACCATTTCAGAGGATGGTTTCTCCACCTGTGCTTTTTCAAGTACTTTCAAGAGCTCCCTGGAGAAAAAAACCCCACATTTATAGTGAGAAATATAATCAAAACATGAGAGCTTTAACAAGAATCAAGTAATTTAAGTTTACTCTTATTTGCACTTAATTTTTTTGAAGAGTTCTTTAGCTATCACCTTCTCAGTGTATACAAAAGACTAATAGTTTAGTTACCAGCTATACACTGCTATCAGTAGTGGAACTTTATCACTGACATGAAGAACTATACTTGTAATGTAATTACATTTGTCCTGTTAATTGAATACAATAAAATGTTGTTCCAAGTTATAAAATATATATAATTATCTCCACCCAGCTGGAGAAAAACACCTCTACAAACAGGATCCCTAGCTGACTAAAATAACTTAGTGTAGGATAAAACCAATGAAGTCAGATGGAAGTAAACTCTGCTGCTAATTAAAACTTACTTTGAATTGTTTTCTTTGTCTTCTTGTAATTGTAATGTTAGTTTTTTATTATGTTCTTTTTCTGTTTTCAGGAGTTTCAGAAGGTTCTAGAATATCAAAATACAAGTAGTTACAATATAAGGTCTTTAGAATAATTTAAACCAAATTAGAAATCTAAACAAATTCTTAAGATGACAGACACCTCTCCCCTGAAACCTTAAGTGGAAACAAAGATCTTCAGCTTTGTCCTGGACAAGCTCAAAAGAAAACACCTACTCATTTTAGGGTGTTTTCATCAGCTCTTCTCACCTGCCATTGATAATAATTTCACCTAGCTATAATGTTCCTCAGTATCCAAGACTTTAAAGGCAGAAATTAGAATATTCTACTGTAGATTAATTTGGTGAGATATTTTGAATTCTAACCAGCAGATATTAGACCATAAGGAATTAAAAATAATAATTTCCAATCTGTCAGTATTCCTTTAAACACTTAAAAGGAAAACTTGTAGCAAACTTGCTGAGAAGGCACAGTGTACGCTGCAGGAAAAGCAGGCAAAGTCATTTGCAAAAGCCCTTGAGCAACCTTACTGCTGTTTTGCAGTCACTGCAGTCTGACAGGCTTTCAAGGACAGCATCAACTAAAGAGCAGGACAGTGATTCGCCACAAAAAGGCACAGATCATTTTAACAAGACCACATCCACTGTGAAAATTTTTAGGGAACTCCTTTGTAAAGGCAGAGTAAGGAAACTAGTCTTAGCTAGCGCGGAGATGAAAGGTCAACAGCATTTCAATGTCACACTTTTTTTCCAAAGTGTTTCCTTATTTTTTTCCTTATTCCTTTACTAATTAACCCATCTCCCTCAACATTTGCAAAGCAATTTCTTCAGCTGAAAAAAAAAAAAAATCTATTCCTCCATCATGCTATTAGATATTTTTTGTAGCCTGAGGTTGCAAAAATCTTGTGTTAAGTCTTTAAAAGAATTCTGGGTACGTCTTCCAAATGGGATCACCTGGAAACTTCATCTTACTGTGGAATCTATCATCAATGAATGTTACAATAACAGGAGTTAAATAAGCTGGCTATAGGAGTAACTATAATAAAGTCCTCTGAAAGCCTTTTCTTACGCAAAGCTCAGTGTTCATCGCTTTTGCTTCTTGTTCTTGGTCCTGAAGTTGTTGCTTCAGTTGATCTGTCTCAAACTTCATTACTTCTTGCAGATTGTCATAGTCATCCTGCAGGCTTGCTTTTTCTTCAAGAATCCTTTCATGTTCTAGTCTTTAAAGAAAAAAAAAAGCCAACCACAATATTAAGAGATAAAGGTTTCTTTCATTACAAAATACTCCAATCAGTACTGTTTTATAATCTTGCAGCCCAGAAAGCAAACAGTATCCTGGGCTGCATCAAAAGAAGTGTGACCATCAGGTCAAGAGAGGTGATTCTTCCCATCCACAGCTGCTCTCATGAGACCCCACCTGCAGTACTGTGTCCTCTTGGGGTCCACAGTGTAAGACAGACAAGGAGCTGTTGAAGTGAGTCCAGAGGAGGGTCACAAAAATGATCAGAGGGCCAGAGCACCTCTCCTATGAAGACAGGCTGAGAAAGCTGGGTTTGTTCAGCCTGGAGAAGAGAAGGCTCTGAGGAAATGGATGTGGATGGACTGGGCAACTTTGGGTTGTTTACCTCCTAATTGTTGCCTTGAAAACTTATTTCATTTGATCTTTCACAAAAGTGAAAAGAGGAGGGGTAGAAAAACTGCTAGACCAATGTTATGAATCACGTTATTAATGGAGAGCCTATAGAAAGAATATCCTCCAAAAAGTCAGTATTTCTGTTGACACAAAGTTATCAGTGAGGCCACAACATTTCATTTCAATTCCAGGTTCCCAGTCTTACAATGCATCACTCAAATTACTTTAGATAAAACGTGTCACACCATAATGCAGTCATATAGTTAAGCTTTCCAGGAAAAAAACGAAACCAACCACCCAACCAAACCACAAAACAAAACCACAAAAGACCACCACCAAAACTCATCATCATGATGACAATTATTGCACTCAACAGCGAGCTTTTCAGGTTTAATTAGTCAAACTTCAGTTTGTTTTTATGGTTCCTAGAAGTTGGACTTGATGATCTTTATGGGTCCCTTCCAACACAGTATATTCTATGATCTCTCTCCTTTTATTTTTAGAGCAGCATCATTATGTCACCTGCTTCATGTGACTAGTCTGAGAAGTAACAGTAATTTTAAAGACTAAACCAGGAAAGAAAACCAAAGCAACTGAACAAACTGTGCCTCTTCAGCCACTTAACTTTTGGAGATCAACAAATTTAAAGGTATACCCTACTTAAAGGGAAAATGCTATAGAGCAAACCAAAATTGGGGAAGCCTCATTTTCTTTTCTTTCTGCTAATTTCACCATGTTCCTCCCTCTGAAATAGTCATGGAAAGAACTGAGGAAAAAAAAATAAGCAAAGGAGATAAATGGAAAAGAATAACTAAGTAAGAGATGTAAAGTTTGAGTTCAAATGTAGAAGAGAACTAAATGACTGGATGGATCCAGAAGGGAGGTTAAGGCATTTTGCCAAACTGTCAACATACCTGACGCTGTCCAGCTGGAACTGTACATCCATATGTCTACCAGAAAGCTGACTCATTTCTTTTTCCTGCTTTTCCTGAAAAGCACTATATTCCAATTTTACAGCAGACAGCTCCTTGTCTGCAGACTGCAGGACAATGCGCAGGTCGTAGACTTCACTTTGTAATACTGTCAAAAGCCAAACACATTTTTACATGCCATTTAAAGAACTCTGCTAGAAACAGGGTACATAATGCCACAGAACGCCCTGGGAAGGTCTCACAAAACTTAATGCATTTTCAGTAGAATTAACCTTGAAGATTACACACAAAAAGGATTTGTAAATGGAAAGGTCAATGAAACACTGACTTTAAGAACTACAAACTACAAGCAGAATCAAGAAAACATTCCCAATGGGATCACTGTGTTTCCATAGACCAATAGAGGATTTTCCCTTTATTTTTGTTAATATTTTCATTATAAAATACTGTGTCATGTACTCCCTCCCCATTTAGAGTGAACAAAGAAAAATTTTCAGTATTGTATACTGTGCAAAAACTGGGCAAAGAAAATGTATTTTAAGTATTAGAGGATTTTTTCCTTTAAAAAAGTTTTTTTTAAAAAAAAAAAAATCAAAGCAGTACAACTAAGATCTTAAACCCAAATAGCATGTGCTATTGTTGATTTAAAACGTGAAGACACCAGAAAACTTCATTTGTAATATCAAGTGCTACATAGACTTACTATCAATCTTGCTTTGACTGTCTTGAAACTGCTTCTCAAGTGATTTTATCAGTTCGAGGAGCTCCTGGCGCTCTTTATTCCAGTTATTCCTTTCAGATGAAAGAAGCTAAATGGAAAGAAATGCAGGAGTGGCTAAGATACAGACCTGTAACAGTACTAATGTATTAAAGCATTTAATGAGCTAAATATAAGATGTATTTTTCTTTAAGTTTGATGTTTGGTGAATCAGAAATCCATAGAAAGAATAATAAGAAACCCACTATAAATGAAAACATTACCTTATCTAAACCATTTATTTATAAACAACCCATAACGTGGGAGCTGAGATCTACTTTAAGAACAGAGCTATTGGAAATAAGATTGATCTGAGAAGAAAACAGACCTTATTTCCTTTTCTGTGTTAAATCAAACCCAGGAAATAATGAAGATTTGTAAATATTTTGTAGAACAAGGATGTTTCTGTTCAGTTCTAACAGAGTCAAGCAGAGTTTTCAGCATTCCAAAGTTTCCAATTTCCTTGTTTTCCAGAAATCATGAAGTTGGGCAAAATGAAGCCCAGATATCTTTAGTGTCTATTTGCTTATATTTAAGATCAAGCAGGCTCAGAATCACGACATTGGAAGAACCAAAAAACCCAGACCTACATTATTAAGAAAAGTCCTTCTCTTCCTGTACAGGCCTGAGTCAGAATGCGGGAAACACTGGAGACTTCACCAAACAGTAGTATGAGTGTGGTAGACAAGACCTTGCCACATACACACACACACACACTCCCATACAGCCCTGTGTTATATTGTTCTCTCACCTCCTGCATTTGTGCAGAATGATGCTCCAGTTTATTAATATGCTGCTGGAGTTTTATATTCTTGCTTTCCTCTTCATCCAGCTTTGTCTGCTTTGCGCTCAGTTGCTCCTGTGACACAACAGACACTCAAAATTAGAACACCCACTTTCCAGTTATTCTCACATGCCATATGGCAGTCTGCATATTAAATATAAAGATGCCAACTACTTTCTTTTTTCATGACCTGAACCAACAGAAAACAGAACGTTTAAAAATAAAATGGTATCTTAAATGGCTGATTTCTCCTATTGATAAGCGAACTCCCAGAACACAAGAAAAGTCATCAGGAAATACAAGGACTAAATCCAATGAATACCTTTAGTTTACAGACACGTTTGCCTTGGCAATATAAGGTTTTAAAAAGAAGTTATTCAAAATATATACTAGTTAAATTCCTTACAGGATCTCTGCACTACTGTAAGCAAATAAGGGGTTTGGCTATTATGCCAGGGGTTCAGAAAACTGCTGCAAAGTTACCTATGTGACAAAAGGCCTTCCAGGTCCTTCAGAAAAAATACAAGACAAGGTATAATGATGGACAAGCAATACTTGGCAGGTTTATTCAAATAATGCAGTATTATATCTTAAGCTTGGGTACTGTTCCAAACATAGCTGTCACCAGAGACTTATAAAGAAGTTTCCTCATAAGCAAGTTACCAGGTTAAAACTGAGGTTTAAATGCCCTGAACATTGTAAGTAATTTAAGACACACAACTCAAATCCCTTTCAATATTTTCATTGTAAATCCTTTTAAGTACAATGTATAATGAGAGAATTGTTTGGTGAAGCTCTAAGTATTCTTCAATAGCTTCAGTTTCCCATGCAAATTAAAATCTATTTAGTCAGAAGGAAGTATTTCATGCCAAAACCCACATTATTATCAAGTTACACTTGAGTATTTATTCAGAATCACAGAATCGTAGGGGTTGGAAGGGACCTCGAGAGATCATCGGGTCCAACCCCCCTGCCAAAGCAGGCTCCCTAGCTCATATTGCACAGATAGGCGTCCAGACGAGTCTTGAATATCTCCAGAGAAGGAGACTCCACCACCCCCCTGGGCAGCCTGTCCCAGGGCTCTGTCACCCTCACTGTGTAAAAGTTCTTCCGCATGTTGGTGCGGAACTTTCTGTGCTCCAACTTGCAGCCATTGCCCCTTGTCCTATCTCCACAGATGACTGAAAAGGGGTTGGCCATTTCCCCCTGTATCCCATACTTAAGATATTGATAAACATTAATTAGGTCCCCCCTCAGTCTTCTTTTCTCCAGGCTGAACAGCCCCAGCTCACTCAGCCTTTCCTCACAGGGGAGCTGTTCCAGGCCCTTAATCATCTTCGCAGCCCTTCTCTGGACTCTCTCCAGGAGATCCCTGTCCTTTTTATACCAGGGAGCCCAGAACTGGACACAATACTCCAGGTGGGGCCTGACCAGGGCAGAGTATAGAGGGGGAGGATCACCTCCTTCAACCTGCTGGCCACACTCTTCCTGATGCACCCCAGGATCCCATTGGCCCTCTTAGCCACCAGGGCACACTGCTGGCTCATGGCCAACCTGTCATCAACCAGGACCCCCAGGTCCTTCTCCACAGAGCTCTTCTCCAGCAGGTCATCCCCCAGCCTGTACTGATACTGATGGTTATTCCTCCCCAGGTGCAAGACTTTACACTTGCTTTTATTAAACCTCACCTGGTTTCTCCCTGCCCAGCTTTCCAGCCTGTCCAGGTCTCGCTGGATGGCAGCGCAGTGTTCCTGCATGTCAGCCACCCCTCCCAGCTTTGTATCATCAGCGTACTTGCTGAGGGTGGCTGCTATTCCTTCATCAAGGTTGTCAATGAAGATATTAAACAGAACATTCACCTGTGCCACTTTAAGCTCCTCAGCAATGGCCTCGTATGCTTGTTCATTCATCTCTGGGGGAACTGGCTCTTTCAAAATGTCTTCCATCATCTCATTGGAACACTGAAAGTCTTCAGAATGATAATCTGGGCTGATTCGCGGCACAAGGCGAGATCTCAGCTGGTAAGCTTTTGTCGGAGTGGTTATGTTCTGTTAACAGAGATTACAAAGCAGTCTTTATTTTAACTGTAAAATGGAATTAAGACTTTGTCTGGCATTGTCTTTCATAGCTCTGTAAGCAGAATAGTGAAGCGAGAAGCTTAAAGTTGTTAGTTGTAAACCACTACACTTCAGATTGGTCACGATTGGGGTAGCAGTCACTCAGTCTTTCAGAGCAAAAAGCAAGCAAAGGATCTGATGGATCACACACAGATTACATGCCAGAACACTAGTTAGGTTAGGTGATCACAAGGTCTGTGTTCTCACACAACTCAGGAGTAAGTACATGTAGTTTTATATAAACTTATTCTCATACCTTAAGAGTTTCTCTATGTAGCTTATGCAACTGAGACACTTCTCGGCGCTTGTGTGCCTTGGTGGCCTCCAGAATGTTTTCAAGATGTTGGTTGGCTTTCTGAAGGGACTGAAGCTCTGACTCCATTTCCATATGCTTTTTCCTGTTTAGGAAATATTTTACTACTGTCAAAACCAGTCCATCAGCATGCCCTCTGTCAGTAAGAATCATCTGCAGTATTGCCAGTGAGCAAACCGAAGCTGAACTCTTGCACAAACATCGAGATAAATTATTTTGAGAAGAAAGCCACTACTGCTGTATTAAAAAGTTTTTTTTTAAAAATTAAAAACTTAAGAAGCTTATTTGTGTTTGCATAAATGAAGAAAGCAGATGGAGAACTAAACGTGTCAGAAAAAATCCATTACACGGTCAGAAATAAGCTGAGAGCTCTGCAGTTCCTTTTATGAGAAAGTGATATCACCCATACCAATATGGGTTTAAGCTTTAAAAATGTTATCCAGTTATATGAGAAGTCTGAACCGGTGCTTGCCAGGATTAAAGAAAATCCTTTCAAGATGATTTTATTTTTTGGAAGCGCTGCTCTGTTATAATTTTGCCCTCTAAGAGTACTTTAACTGAAATCCAACAGTTGAGCAGAAATTTAGGGATGATTTTCATTAGGTATTTTGCAGAGCTACATGCTGTTACACTGTGATATTTGGCATTACTAACATAATTGTAGGGTCAAATCCTACAGACAGGAGGGAATGTACTATTTCGTCTCTTGACAGTTTAACAATATCGCTTTCCCTCATGATTTTACCAGCTGCAACAAAACTTACGGAGCTGAATTGAACTTTAGGCCTGGCTGTTATTGGACAACAGAAAAATTAGCACATGTTAACCTTATAAAATTGTTAAATTTCACTCTGCTCATTCAGTTACAGCATATAGTTACACTTGCATGTAAAATTAAGTATCCTGTTGCTCTGAAACTGGAAACAAGTTTAAAATTCAGCCAAGCCCAGAGTCTCAAAAGCACACTTTTGTTTGACTGATCCCCACTAAGAAAATATCAGTAATAGACAATAAAAATGTAGACATACTATCAAAGACAGACGTGCATAAGGCATGGAATACTTCAAATGGGCAGGAAAAAATAATTAACCTATGAAGTTATAAATAAACCAATGTAATGATACCAAACAACAGATGGATTACTGAATTGATAAACTCAGTAGATTGTAACACTACAATTTATAACGTTCATAGGATTTGCTACACATAAACCCAAGAATAAAAATCCTGATGTGAACAAATGCCTGAATGAGCAAAAAGGACATTACAAATCTACTTTATAAAAACTCCCAAAAGTGGGGAGGCAAAAGTGGAAATACTTTGTGCCCAGTGCCTCCAGAATTACACTCTAGATACACTGAAATCAATAAAAAGCAACAATGTCAGGTATAAGCTAAAAATAAATGTCATTTGAAAAAAAATCAGGTCCCCTTTGCCTTCTATGTTTACATTATATTTGATGGAAATGTAATTTTTTTTCCTTTTTTATCTCCAGTAACAGGACCTAAAGTTTTCAGAAATGGGGCTGATCAAGTTAAGCCATGTACTATTCACTTGCATACAAATATACACACACACACACTGAAGGTATCACTGAGGCCTTCCACATTATCTTGTGCTGCCCTCAAGGAGAACAACGACAGTAAATTCTTTACTACATTAGTAAGGTTAAAGCAGGCCCTTATCTCATATTTAGATACCAAAGTAAAACAACAAGAACGAACTATTAACATCATGTCTTTGCTCTAGCTTGAATAAAACTTGTGTTCCAATAACAAGTTTCAAGATAGCAGGTACTACTTCTTCAAAATCTTTGAGGTAGAGAAAAAAATTTACCAACAAGTTAATCAAAATATTCTTGGGTGCTGGGATTCTATATTTATGGTGACTTGCAATCTTAAAGATGTTATATTAAAAACTGCTGTTGCACTAAACCCAAAAACCCCAATACTCCTCCCAAAACCCATCAGCTGTTACTTCATGTCACTGCTTCCATCTCTAATGTTTCACTGAATACTGAAAAATACTTGCTCAAGATGGAAACTAAGCCAAGTACTCCCTGCCCCATTAAGCAGGCGACTACCCAAATCTCTGTATGTGCATCTGCTGCAAGTTGTGACGCATTTTAGCATAAAGAAGAGCTTTCATAGAATCATAGAATGTTGTGGGTTAGAAGGGACCCCAAGGGTCATACAGTCCCAACCCTTTGCCACAGGCAGGGCCACCAACCTCCAGGCCTGGATCTACACAAGGTTGCCCAGGGCCCCATCCAACCTGGCCTTGAACACCTCCAGGGATGGGACATCCACCACTTGTTTGGGCAGCCCATTCTAGTACCTTACCACGCTCCCTGTAAAGAGCTTCCCCTAATATCTGATCTAACCCTTCCCTCCTTTAGCTTAAATCCATTCCTCCTTGTCCTGCCATTATCTGCCATTTTAAAAAGTTGATTCCCCTCATTTGGAAAGACAAATTGATTTCCAACAGTGCAGACATGCCTTCAGTTTGCATCGTGGTTGTCTCCTAGTCTGGGAGTAATTGAGTTCAACAGGAACATGCTGGGTGTGCCTGCCGTTTTCCTTAATCTGTCTCTCGCATGCAAAGAGCATACTCAGACTGCATACTCAGGATCTGAGACTTCTAAAAATCAATGTAAGTAATCATTTAAAGACATTTCTAAACTTTTTATCTCACTTGGTTAGCTCTTTGAATTCTTCATATTCTTGTTTTGAACTTGCCAGATCACTCTGAGTCTGTAGCAGGCGTGCTTTCAGCCTTTCAACAGATGCCAGTGAGTTGCCTTCCGCTGATACGGTGGTAGAATATAAATGATGACCTAAAGAACACACACATATACTCTGAAATCACATATTAGCTCAAATATTCTAAGTCTTAGTAAAATTAAAGCATTTGTAAGCTTTTGAACATCACAGTAGCAACTGACATTGGAGAAAATGTGTATTATCAACAGCCTACGTGGAAAACATTAGAATAATTATCCTTACTGCAGTTTTCATAACAATTAAGGACAATGAAATGAGATTATGGATGGTGTTCACAAGATGCACAAGAATCCAAATTCCCTGTTTGCTGTGTCTTCTTGAAGGGTGATATGAATAAAATGAAAGAAACCTGTTTTAACAGTCCTCAGGTGTCACTCTGAAGGCAGCAAAAGTACAGACATTTTCAACATTCCGCTGCACACAATCAAAATAGGTTCCTTAGCTGAAAAAGCTTAGCCTATTTTTACCTCCAGTGTTTTTCTCTGTGGCTGAAGCTTCCAGAAAAGCTTTTTCTAGGTCTGCGATAGTCTGAGCATCAATTTCTTGCGCCTTTTTAACCGACTGTAAACAACGAAGTCTCTTATTCTCCTCTCTGAGGTTATGGTTCTCCATGGCATACTTGGCAATCCGTGGGTGTTGTTCCATCTGTGATAAGCAGTATTATATTCAACAGTTTTTATTTTCTGGACAATGCTATACATAACTAGCTGGTGCTCTATCTTTAACAAGCATTACATTGTAATAGAGGAGGAAAAAAGTATTCCCTACAGTGATTAGAAGTACCGCCCCCCTTCTTTTTCCTCTCAGTTTTCATACTCCCCTTGGAATCTGCTCTCAAAAAAGACAGTGGGTTTAAATTTTATGTCTATACTTTTACTGGTAATAGAGCAGTGGAAGCTTTTTTTGCTGCTCATCATTGCTTTTCAGTTTCAACTTTGAGCTTTGGCTTTCTTCACACTGTCCCTGCCCATCACAGTAATGCTTGTTTAGTCCTTCAATGACTGTCCTGACTTCTGTACCTTCCCCCCGATTCAAACTGATCTTCTAATACATTTACTCCTCTTCCTACTTATGCTTAGAGGAGACTGTTCTTCAAGATCTGCTTTCTCTCTTGAGCTCCTTTGTTCTCCAAAACTGCCTCATAAGCAATACCACACCTACCTAAAGCTCCTCACCTGAAGCCTTCCTTAAGCAGCTCCAGGACAGCATCACCCCCACTGGGCCATCAAGCAACCGTGTTGTGATCCTTTGGAAACTTGCTTTATTGCCTGCAACCTGCTGGTTTTTCCCTTTCAAAAGGTGTCAGGTTGGTTAAAGTCTCCCATAAAAATGAGAATTTGTGATTTGGAGACTTCTTTGAGTTGCTTAAAGGTGACATAGTCCTCTACCTAGCCCAGATGAGGTGGATGGTAGCAAGCTTCCACTGTGATATCACCCTTACTAGCCTCTCCTCTTATGTAACCTCATCAGCTTTAAAGCCACCCATTGCCCCTTCCATAGGGAAACTACATGTTTGAGATGCTTCTGTAAAGGGACCTATGACCCATCCACTTGTTTCCTGCCTATCCTTCCTAAAAAGCCAGTATCCATCCATTACACAACTGTCACGTGAGCTATTCTCACAAAATTGTTCTAAAAAACAAAAACTAAAGGCTTACCTGTTCTCTGAGCATCTGCAATTCCTCCCTCAAGTCACTGAGGAGACTGTCTTGCTCTCTTGGCAATAAACTTCCACCGGCCTCTTTATGTAATCTCTCCAAGCGAACAATATGGTCTTCACGGAATTTAACTATCATTTTATTGGACTGAATAAATTTCTCCTTCTTGGCACACAGATCTTCTAACTGAGCAATTTTTTCTAATAAATTCTTAGAAAGTACATACACAGATTGGTGGAAAAGCGATGGTTACACTTGATGAATTTTTCAGTTACACATATCACACACAAATCATGCAAAACACCACTAATTTTGTGAATACACAGACTACCATTTATTTGGAAGAGATTTGCTATGAGCTGTTGCTCTTTACAGGAGAACAAATTACACACAATACATAGCAAAAAGTTTATTTAGAAGCTTCAATATGATCCTGTAGACTAAGATAAGCACATCAGATGCACCCCTAGAGTGCCTGTTTCTGTTGATTTTCTTTAAAAAACAAAATCCAGTTTGGATGATTCAGCACTGCACCATGACATGAAGCAACGCATAGTAAAATGGGGTTAACAGGGAAGTTTGCTTCAAAAAAACCACTGTTAATCCAAACACTCAAAGGTGTGCTCAAAATTAAAACAAAGTTTGTTTTTCTGTCCAAGTTATTTATTTGGAAATCCAAATAAAAATCCCACCCCCTAAAAGTAAACAAACTCTGAAAGCTATCCTTGGCTTCTCTGAATTTGAAAGATTTTGTCTCAAATGTCATTTGAGTTCCCTTATTACCAACCCTTATTGTCTTTAGGACAGAGTATTTTTATTCAAAACCAAAGAAAAATCACGAGAGTCAGTTTCAATATGCTCTCATCAGATAGCACACAAAATGCACTTACAAGTATCAGGATTTCTTACCTTCTTTTCACCTTCTGATTTCTCCCAGAACAACATTGCTTCAAGAAAGTTATTCATGTAATTTATGTTGTTCTTCCCTTTTTCAGTAGCACCTGTAAGGTAAGTCAAAGAAACAAATGCTGTATTTATTAAAATGCCACTTAACCAGCTTTTCCTAAATTCATAATGTGACAGTTGAGTGAAGGAAATTTAAACAAATTCTTCAAAAATTGTAATTCCTCTAAGATCATACACCGTACCCACAGCAAAGACATTTAGACTGTAATTCTTAGTCACCTGCAAGTACTGATAATGAACAGAGTCAATATTCGTAATTGTATAATTAACAAAGTTGTTCGAGCATTAAACAGCTTTATGATGAACTTCTATTAAAATAAAAGAATCGGTTTGCTCAGTTGAGTATATCTATAAAATGCAAAACCCCTCTGAAATTAATTTGATAACACTAAGTCATTATTGGCATTAATACAGTTTGTACATATTAGAAGTGGACTAACTGGTTTATGAGAAGGAAATTCAGGAAAATAAGCATGAAATAAATGGACAATTAGTGATTTAATCTGGAAGGAAGGTATCCACACAAGGGATTAAAAAGTCTTAACTAATGCACTTCAGAAATTAATTCTAAATAGCTTTCCTGAATATCCTCATGCAAGCAAAACTACTTATGTATAGAATACTAATTGCCATAGCATCCAGGTGCATAACAACTACCTTACTGTAATTTAGTATATTAAAAATGCCATCATAGTTTTAAAGGAACTAGTAAGCAGTTTTCATACTTGTGGGATCCAACATTGCAAACATGATTTAACTGCATAGACTAAACACAGCTCTAATACATAAAGACTCTTGAGTGCTAAAGCATTATCACTTGTGAACTCTATCACAAGTCTAACAACGTTTTTAAGCCCTCTAATATTTGTGTCTTCACAGACAGTAAAATTCAGTGTCCCACATATCACTGCCGTGTTTGTACTGGTTAAATGTGTATATTCACCAAGAAGTAAGTTTCCCTTAGGAAAACTCAGCCCTGTCTCCTTTATGCTACAGGGTCCTTTCTGTAGAATCTTTTTTGTTGTTTCTTCTATTTCTGAGCAAGGTCAGGAAAGAGTTGGCTCAGGATCACAGTAAGAGTTACTAGACCAAATTTAATACCTTGCAACCAAAAATTATAAAGTAGCTCATTTCAGAGAGAAGTATACATAGTAGAAAGCTATGCTGAGACCTACAGTGCAGATACAATAGTGTACTGGAAAGCTACTGGTAGAAAAAACTACATATTGATAAAAACCCAATTACCATCTTACATCGAAACTGTTCTTCTACTGAAAAGTGAACTTCCTTCTCTGGATCTTCCTGAAGGGACAAAAGAGAAAGGAAGAGGGGAGAATAACCTAGCCCTGATCTTAAGAAGAATGCAGATTCAATGGGCATTACCAACACCTTAGTGTTGTCCCTCCAACCTAGATGGGCGAGCAATCTCATGCCAACTTTTGGTTACTGTAAGGATTAGGCAGCAAGGCAGCATACCTCCTATGAACAGGAAGAGTATTCTAGGTATTAACAGAAACATAACGCTGTACATAAACTTAGAGGAGGAAGAAAATAAAATCAGATTAACAATTTCTGCAGAATACTAGATACAAATACAGGCAATGATATCCCCAAGCCTCTGTAGATCAGTCCCTACCAAAATATGAATTGTTCAGAAACTTAATAGATTATACAAGGCCCAACACTCCAGGTTAAAAATGTAGCAAGCTCTCTCTCCCCTCACTCCCAAGCCTCACCTTGTGACACAGAAATATCACGCATAGATGGCACTGAAGTAAGTTGAGCAAGCTGATCTTTCAACTTCTTGACTTCAGCTTGCAGTTGGCTCACGTTTCCTTGTGTATCTTCATTTACCACAGCCTTTCACAAATACATTAAGAGAAAATTAGAAGGAGGTAGAAATAAAAAAAAACCCACTATCATACAGGATGAAAGTCAAAGACTGCAAGGCAACAAAACTACTAAAACTTTCTATCTTAGGAAAGGAAAAACTCATGGGAAAAGCAATTTTAAATTTACTGAGAAATCAGTAAGCTGCACTGTAGCTAAAAATGTTGGTTAAAAAAAAAAATTAATGTTTTCTGTAGAATTTTCTCTGGAACTTTTTGACCAAAGCTAAGCAGTATACATCAGAGGCAGTAGTTCCCAGCCAAATGCCAAAAGACTTTCAAAACCCACTAATGAGAAGTTCTGTTTTGGGAATTAACATATATAAAAACTAGATACACTAGAGTATCTATTCAATAAGTATTTTTTAAAAGAAAGTGTTATTTTTGGTGTAGATTTTCTTACTTTTTCCAAAGGCATGCTCAGAGGACAAGCAATGAACACACACTATTAACAGCCATTACCTTGTCCCCAGCTGTTGCACTCTATTCATAACCAAAAGCAAACTTGTCCTTTTCAAAAATAATTTCTCAGACAATTAGGAAAGCAAATGTAGGAATTCAAGATAAGTTGCAGTAATTTAAATTAGCGAAAGCACAAGACTATTTCAATGAATTTATCTTGCTTGCAGTTAAAGTAACAAGAAATTGTTTGCTGCAACAATGAAGACCTCGAATAACTATTTTACCTTGTTTTTAATCAGCTTTGCTCTCTGAGCAAAATTAAGGGTGGACAGTGTTTCACCAAAACACCTGGATCCTGGATGAACATTGGCAATTATGGATGTTTTTGCATTACCACCAAGGGAATCCTATTTAAAAACACAAAAGTTAGCTTTATTCACGCTTTTGGCTACAGCAGGAAGCCATCACCAGAGAGCTCCTTGTGCAGCACTTTGAACAAGCTGCAGAAGGGATTTTATTTAACAAATCTCACGCTACTTAAAATTTCTAAAATTTTATTTCAAATCTGGGTATAAAGGATGTGACTGTAAATAAAGGCTTCATTTGTGTTTTCAAAACCCTGATTCTATATTACTTAACAATTTGATATGTTACACCTGAACAGTGGGGAAATAAAAGAAAAAAAACTCCGGTAATAAAGTTGATACTTCAATCTCAGTCATTTGCAGACTTATCTGCACTATTTTGAACATCATCTAGTCTGTTGATTGTTCCAACCTATCTTCTGGAGGCAGTTGCAAAACAAAAAATCACAAAAGAGATTCTTGACCAAGGATATAAAAAAGAACCTCTCCCTTTTACATGCATGTCTTCAAATATCTCTGTGCAAACAAGTAGTTCTCAATCTCTGGAGAAGACAGCAGTTACAGTTAAGACTCCAAAAGCCTACTACTACAAAAGAGCCTGTAAGGTTCAACAGCATTCTCTCTGTCTAGTAGAGAAGGTCATGCTTGTGGACTTCTTTGCATTACAACCACCTAAATATATATATATATAATAACTTAAGCAAGTAACAGCTCATACAGCTGCAATTCTCTTCCAGCTTCTATGTATTTCATGTTGCATTGAAGAACATAATGCTTTGAAGGATCACAAAATGCTTCAAAGGATGACAATTCTAAGATATACGTGGAATGAGGACAGAATGATTGGGAAATTTTGCTGTGACTGCAACAATATTATGTTGTAAAACAGATACTAGAATACAAAAGTATATTACAGATATTACTGTTCACAGAATTTTGGTGAGTGCTGGTCCAACAAATCTTTGACTTCTTCCATCTTTGCTTCCTGTTCATCTTGCAAAGAGCCCATAAGCTCAGGTAGGAAACTATAAATTTATCTAACTCTCAACATTATACCAACATTTAGCACACGTACCCTAATTCTGGAAATCCTGTCAAATGTTTCAACACATCACTATCACATTGTGATACACAGTACTTCCCAAATTACAGGGAGGAAAAAGTGTGCTGGTTTTAATTTTAGACTTGCAAATATATAAAAGGAGATTGAGAGCATTAATAAATTTCTTGTCTTCAGTTAACAGCAATAAAATGGACTGGAAGTCTGTTTAGGTAAAGATATTTCTCAAGCGATCTTCCACTTGCCCAAGATCGAAACAAATTTTTAATGTACCAGAGTTCAGTCTTTTAGAGTTTAAAAAAAAAAACCCAAACCCAGACAAAGAAAAGCAACCACCCCCAAAAAATATTTTGTTTTTCTACACCCCAAGTAGCATATAAAATCCAGAATGTGTGTGTATATATATATATATATATATATATATATTACCCGTAACAGAAAAGTGAGCTTGGAATCCCGGTAACAAACGTGTCTCTGCTTTCCATTGCCCACATCAACAAGCGCTGTGATTACTTGGCCCAAGCAGCTCAGTGAGCGATTGATGTTGCCTGCTTCCTAAAGGGAAAGAAAGAGAGAATGAAGGTGAACAGATGGTGGACGGATGGACAGGGCAGTACATCTGGAAGGAGGAAGATGCCACATATTACAGAACGAACCTTTAACCTCAGTCCTTCTGTATGGGTGTCTTTCTGTCTCTCGGATCCTGCCAAGTCTACCAGGTTGAGCAGAGAAGACCGAATGTTTACAACCTCATTGTTTTTCTCCATGGATTCCACTGTGATCGTGAAAACTGCGTGTGATCTTGAGGATTCTCTGTTCATTGAGGTTGAGGCTACACGACGGTTTCTCCAGCCCATAGTTAATACCTAAGCATGAAAAAAAGACATCAGATGATATCAAGCATCTCAGACTGTACCCAGTATTTACACACAGGGGGCAAAAACAGTAATAAGGTATTTCAGTGCAACAGCTTCCGCAAGTCTCAATGAAAAGGTCTTTTTTACTTCTTTTAAAAGTATTTTAAAAATGAAAAAATATAGCTAACAGTCAAACTTAATAAACCAGCTAATTATACTATTTACTTCTTTCCTTCAAGAGTGCCACTGCTGTTTGAAAGCATAACATATTCAATACTGGTGTATGTTAATTTAAAGTCACGAAGTACTACGTGGATGTGTCTCATTCCTGGAGAAATAAAACCTGACAAGTTCTGAGACACATATGCTGCCTAATTAGCAGATGTAGTTTTCTGTTGGTATTTCAGGGATGTGTAGGGCAAGCATTAGGGAAAGATAACTGTCGTTGCAATTCATTTATTCCAAACTCCAGGACTGTGTGGTTTCTAACGTGTGTGGGATAGTCAGGAAGCATTGCCTAGAAACAGCTTTTTACACTGCTTTTTTGGAGGATGGAGATAGGGGAAGAGAGTGTCACAGACACTACGCAGATAATACGTGCTTTAACCAAAGAGGTACATTTATCAAATAAGCATCAAGATAAATAGTCCAAACATTACAAAGTGACAAAAAATACCTGGTATGCTTCAGCAGCAGATGACAACACCTGTTCAACAGCACCATCAACAAAGACTCCCTTCTTGATGTGTTCTCTGAGCAAGAGTCCAGCTGAAGCAGAATCTAGCAAGTCAAATATCTGCTCGTTGTAGATTTCAATAAATGAGCATTTGCAGAGAAAGCTCTTTGCACTGCCAGCCTGAAAAACACAGTAATTTACACATAAAAAGATTGATTTTGTTAAGTCTGGCATTGTCTGGCAGAGTCTCTTTTTACACGTATCTAAAGCTACTGGTTTGCATACATACTCTGCCTACTCTGCATTTATGATGCCCAGATGACAACCAACATCCAGAATCCTAAATGCATTTTTAGACTAAAAAAATGTAAGCACACTTCTGCCTGAATAAAGCGTGCTATAATTTATTAGAATACTTGATGCAAGAGATTGATACAAGATGGCAAGATGCTACACAATTGGCTTACCAAACAGCCTTTGCTAATCTTTAGTGTGAGACATTACTTTCTCTGTGATAAGTATAAATTAAAGGTACCTTTTCTTTTTCACGTTCAATTAGAAAAAACAAGTATTCAAAGCTCCGTGGAATTACACCTCTCAGACTGTGAGTGAAATTATCAGAATCGGATGGTCCTAGAGAGATTTAATTTAAAAAAAAAATTAATTAGTTCTACTCAAGTGTAATGTTTGACCTCTTCAAGATGTCATTACAGAAGATTTCGGGACCCAGGTTTTAGTCAGTTTACAGAAAAAATACAGAAGAAATATAATAAGATCAACTTATAAGTTCTAAGATAATATTCCATCATCAGATTTATATGTAGTCTAAATGATGCTTGTGAAAGTTTATTTTACCTGTCCATAGGCTACCTAACCCTAAAATGGTATAAACTACTTGGATTTCCATAGAAAACACGTAGAGGTGCACAAGAGAGATGTGTCCAAAGAGCAACAAAGCTGGCGAAGGGTCCAGAGAACTAGTCTTATGTGGAGAAGCTGAGGGAGCTAGGATTGCTTAGTGTGGAGAAGAAGAGGCTGAGGGGACCCCTTTTTGCTCTTTACAACTACCTGAAAGGCTGTAGTGAGGTGGGAGTTGATCTCTTCTCCCAAGGAACTAGCCGTAAGATGACAGGAAATGCCCTGAAGTTGCACCAGGTGAGATTTAGATGGGATGTTAGGAACTATTTCTTTAGTGAAAGAGTGATCAAGAATGACCAGGCTGCCCGGGAAAGTGGTGGAGTCACTATCCTTGGAGGTCTTCAAAAAACATGTAGATGTGGCACTTTGTGACATGGTTTGGGGGCCATGGGGGTGTTGGGTTGACTGTTGGAGTTGATCTTAGAGGTCTTTTCCAACTTTAATGATTCTAAGAATGTCAGTACAGCTACCTTAACCCTGATTTGAAGGACCAGAAAGATAGGGTGGATTTACCTCCTCACATGTAGTCCTAGAAGACATGTCAGCCAAACCTGTTTTGGTTATTTCAGTAGCTTTCTAATGTCAAACACAGTATTAATGCATTTTAAATCACCACTGTCTGAAGAACTAGATTACAAAGGGAAGCCTTTATATACAGAAAAGCCTTAAATTCCTATTTTGGTAGGAAGCATTTATTTTTAAAACATTACTATGTCTTAATATGGTAATGCATGCTCTCCAGTTAAACACAGGGAAAAAAATCTACATCTTCAAAAATACAGGAAAGCACTTACCCATCATAGTAAAGGTTTTTCCTGATCCAGTTTGGCCACTACAAAACAGCAGCAACAAAAAAAGTTAGCTAAAGATTTATTCTGACTCTGAATTCTTCATTAATCTGTATCTTTTAAGGAGAACTTGCAGCTTAAAATGAAAATTAAAAATTCTTCTAAAATGAAGATAAAAAGAATCATAGGCAAGCTTCAGTAACCAGTCAGCTAAAACTGTATAAAAATAGAACAGCAAATTTGACCATGAAATTCTGTTAGATTAATCACCTTTTCTCTCCCCTGCCACCCACCATTTTCTTCCTTATTGCTGTTGGAAAGGGAAATAGTGGAACTTAGCATTAAAATGAAGGCTTTCAATATATACATTAAATTAAGTTTTGGCTCAGTCTTCTGGGTTTTGTGTCACTCAGTAACGCACATAAACCTAAAATGAGGAAAATACTTTAAAGTTTAATATATCTTTTTTGACCACAGTTATTAATCATGCTAGAAAAACTTCAGGGCAATTTCACTTCATTTTTCCACATCTGTATATTGGAACAGTCTTCCCTTCACAGTTTTGCAAATGCTGTGCTAGACTAAAAAACCAAGTACAGTTTTATTAGATCAGTCCTTCAAGTTCACATTTTTTAAACTAAACTGCTTACTCTGTTTTCAAAATGAAAAAATCATTGTGCATTAATATATGATATTCATGCTATTAGTCATAGATATATTTCTACCCTAGAAACACTTTGAAAGTCAAAAAATATCGCACATGAGTTCTTCCACAGGCAGCCAAGGCTCACTAAAGAGTTAGTCTTACCAAATAATTCAAAATTATTTCCACTTTACTATGGACATATTAAAACCAGCTACCTTTTTCTTTAACAGTATGATAAAACCTCTAGGCTTTAGACAAGCAATAGTAAAATTGAAATGAGTTTACAATCAATATTATTGGTCTCAAGTATTAGAGGCATAACACCTAGAAACAGATTCCTCTGAAAGAGGAGTATGAAGCACTCTTAAGTAATGCAGAACCATTCCCTATGTTGTGCTGCACTAAAGCACTTTCAAAGCTTACTGTCACATTAAGCAGGCTTTGGCACTTAAAGCCACAACTACTTAAACCACGACAGCTACTCATTAACACAATCTCCTCAAGTGCTGCAAGTGTTATGAAATACCATTAAGTGACTTACTATGCAAAGATGGTTCCATTGTAGCCATTCATACAAGATTCAACAATATTTTTGGCCACGCTTGAGAACACGGACTCCTGGGGACAAGGGAAACAGAGGGCACTTGGTAAGAGTCCTTTAAGTATCTATCACCGTTTTCTATGCCATAACTTTATAATGTATAAACCAGTCGCATTCCTTAAGGTTACACATGTATCATGACACATGGAGTTCTCACAGCAAAATGATACAGCCTAGGTCTTTGTGACATAAATCACTCCCTCTGGAAAAAAAACAGAGAATCATAGGGGTTGGAAGGGACCTCAAGAGATCATCGGGTCCAACCCTGCTGCCAAAGCAGGCTCCCTAGCTCATATTGCACAGATAGGCATCCAGATGGGTCTTGAATAGCTCCAGAGGAGACTCCACACCCCCCTGGGCAGCCTGTCCCAGGGCTCTGTCACCCTCACTGTGTAAAAGTTCTTCCGCATGTTGGTGCGGAACTTCCTGTGCTCCAATTTGTAGCCATTGCCTCTTGTCCTGTCCCCACAGACCACTGAAAAGGGGCTGGCCATTTTCCCCATGTATCCCATACTTAAGATATTTATAAATTAATTAGGTCCCCCCTTAGTCTTCTTTTCTCCAGGCTGAACAGTCTCAGCTCACTCAGCCTTTCCTCATACGGGAGATGCTTCAGCCCCTTAATCATCTTCGTAGCCCTTCTCTGGACTCTCTCCAGGAGATCCCTGTCTCTTTTATACCAGGGAGCCCAGAACTGGACACAATGACATATTTATTCCTTGTTGATAACTGAAAGAAAAATCATAAAGCTCAGTATCATATTAATGGCTTTCAAATAGATATTATATTCAATTTGGTCCAGTGCTTTTGATTAAGTGGTTTATAACATGAGTAGGTCAAATTTCAGCCTGCGACACTCATCCAATCTAATTAACTTTCAACATTTGCCGCTGCACCCTGGCATACTCAACAAATCTGCACAACAGTTCCACAGCCATTTTCACATATTTCTCTTAGACCTCCAAGAACAGTCTAGCTACAAAGAGACTACAAAGAGTGAGGGTTTTTTTTTTTTTAACATGAGTTAAATGGAATTGAAATCTTGAAGTAATTAAAATTATGTTCAGAATTTCCAACACAGTATTATAAAATTTAAATGGAAGGATTTTCCTTCCAGTTTTACCTGTCCCAGATGAAGAATACATCTGTTTAAAAGGCAAATGTATAAGAAGGAAATATAACAAATAGAATATAAACTCATAAGCTCCTAATACACAAATCACCTCTTTAATATTAGCTACTGACTGCCCGCTATTTTTATGTTTCTCTCAACTTGTGGGTTTACTTTTTATCTATGGTGTCACTGTAACATTCACAAACAGAAGCTTCAATTTTAATGCAAACTTTAACTCAAGAAATTGATTGTTAAAAAACACGTTAGAACTATTAGGAAGCAGAATTTAAGGAATTACATCTTTAGAAAGGTTTAGGGTAGCACTTGGCAAAATTTGGGGAAAAACTGCAATAGTGTTAAAAACTGCAATAGTCTTATGAGATTCTGGAAGTGATTACCTGTGTTGTTTCCATATTTGCAACATAATCAAAAGTGAAGATCTTTGGCTCGGGCTTTGAATGAAGACGGATGGTATTTGATGAGAGAACAGATAAACACAAGCCTTGATCGCCATCGGTAAATGCGGTTCCCTCTGAAGGGGGACGTACCCTCACATAAACTTTGATAGCATCACCTTCAACACTGAATAAATATTCATGCATTAGGTTACTTCAAAATACATCTATCAGCTTTTTGATAACATTAAATCACAAAAATCAGGTTAAGCATGTGAAGTCATACAAGTGTCTCTCCTGAAAATACACTACTTGTAGCTGTACACATCAATTCATTTCAAGTCACAGATCTTTACTTTTTTAAAGGTCACAATATGGCAGATTTAAAAGCAAAGAACATGAAGCTACTGGTGTTTATTGCTGTTGCACGTAACTTCAACTCAAAAAGACAACACAGACCTCGAGTTCACTGAGATAAAAACAGTGTAATAATAAAAGTTTTGGTAGTTTCTAAGACTTCTAGCATCCTTCTTACTACTGGGAGTTATGAAAGACTTTACTACATTCCAATATGGGACAGCTAATGTCTTGCTGAGCATCAACTTCAGGTGGTCAGAAACTGTGCTCTGCACCACGTGTTTTGCTTATTATTATTATGATGTTCCTTTTCTGTCCTATTAAACTGTCTTTGTGTCAACCCACAAGCGTTACTCTTTCTCCCCTGATTCTACTGGGGGTGTGTGGAGTGAGCAAAAGCAGTTGTGGTTGTTTTAGCTGCCTGCCTGGCTAAACCACCACAACAAAGAATAATTTCTTATACAAAGTGGCAGCAAAGATGGATTAGCGTTACTTCACCTCATCCTTTCCCAAAAGGCAGTTATAGCACAAGGGTGTTTCAACTCTTACTGCTTTTTACTAGTGGTAAATGAAAGGAACAGAACAGTTTTAAAAGCAAAGGTCTTCATGACTGAAAAGTGGGGTTGAGGAGTGGCAAGGTGAAGTGCAAAGAAAGGACAGGAAGCAGCTGAGAAAGGGAAGATGTTATGTTAGATTTACAACACACCACACTAACTTGTTAATTTTTTTTTTCACTAGATAATATTACTCTGACTTGTGGAAGAAACTGCTTATATTGAAGGAGGACTTTTTGTTTTAGCTTAGGACTTTCTCACAGAATTGAAGTTCTGAATACTTCTCCAGAGAAATTCTAGAGTACAGCTGAAGAGTTAGTGGGCAAATGAGAATTTACCACATGGAATCATTCCAAAAGGAATCTGATACTTCAGAACAACACTTTTATTAAGAATTTTTTTGCTTTAAAAAAAAAAAGGAAGTTAAGAAAGGGAACAACCTTGAGCAATAAACGTTGAAAGAAAAAAAATTTAAATTATTTTACAAAGTTATACTAGATTTCATTGCACTTTTTGTGTGATTATGCAAATATGGGAACTGGCCAATATTACTTTACCTAGGTGAGTTCAACAAAGGTAATGTAGAGTCCCGCAAATCTCCTATAAAAATGAAACACAGACAAAAATCAAACAAGATGATATTACTGCTCAACCCCCCCATTTAAATAGAAAATACTGTAAGCAATACTGTGGGAGATAAATAGAGAGCATTATAAAGATCTGTTATCATACATGAGTCAGTACTGCACAAAAATATTTAGTAAATAACTTCCTTTGGCAGAAAGTTTGCCATTTCCTGCAAAGGGAGAGAAAGCTCCAGTCCTGCAATGTGAGCATGCACACACTGGTATATGCAATGACTTAGCTTTTTAATGAATTTAAGGCTTTGCAAGTGTTTTGGAAAATTAAGAACATAACTGTCAATAGCCTTGTATATTCCCATTATATTTTCAAATTTTCTAACTCCCTGCAGATTAAACAATACAGCATGAAAGGTTTGTTGACACGACAGCGAAACCTCAATTTCCTAAGCCTGCACAACTGAGGAGCTCTATTACTTTCGCTTTTATCAAGTAATTGTGCACTTTGGAACGCATAAAGCAGTGCTGTAATTACGAGCATCATTTTGCAGAGTTTTGCATCTCAAGGAGGTGGCAGGTATCACCCCATAGGTAGATACCTAAGGGTTAACCGTTCTTAGCTCCCGCTTTGAAGGGTTGCTGTCACTCGAACGTTTATAAGATTACCAGCCTCACAGCTGATTAAAACTCGATAAAATTACAGAGACGAATCGACAAGCGGGGGTCGGCTATGAGCAGTGTGGTTCGCATATCCTTCCCGTTTGGGAGGACTGCGGGCACGCCGGTATCAGCCGCGGGAAGCCCTGGGGAACATCAAGGCCCGACCTGCTTCTGGGAGCGCTGGGCGTCCCCCCTGCCTGTGCCGCTGCTCCACGACCCCCCCCCCCCCTTCCCCGACACCCCCGGGAACAGCGTAGCCGCACCGCAGGCACTCCAGGACGGCGGCCCCAGGGCATCAGCCCCTTCGCGGCGCACCGAGCCCCACCAAGGCGGCCATACCCCTACCTGACCCTTCTTACAGTGGAGCGAACCTCCCCGGCGGAGGCGGCCGGCCCCAGAGAGCAGAGCCGCCCCTCACCTGCCCGGGGGCATTGCCTGAGGCACAGCCTCCCTCACCGAGCCGCCCCAGCGGAAACGTCCCCCAGATCCTTTCAGGCCCACAGCCGCCCTGCGCGCCCTCACCTCGTATGCCAGGAGCCATGATCCCCACCGCTCCAGCCGGTGCTGCCAATCCCAGCGCCGCTCCGCCCGCCCCCCAAAGATGGCGGAGTGTTTGAATTTGGCGCTAAGAGCGGCAAGCGGCGCAGCCCCGCCCCCTCCTCGAGGCCAGCATACGCGCGGCCATTTCCCCCTATCCCCGCCTTCCCGCGCTGGCTTCTCTTCCGCCATTGGCTGGACGCGTCCGCACCTTCTTCACGTGACGGGGGAGCGTGAGGGAAGTGAGGCGGTGCCTTAGTTGTGTCCCAATGGGGCCGCCGTACTCTCGCGCTCGCTGGGCCCGGAAGCGTGTGGAGGGGCGGGCGTTGGCCGTAAGGGACAGCCGCGGCCATGAGCAAAAGGAACCAGGTCTCCTACGTGCGGCCGGCCGAGCCCGCCTTTCTCAGCCGCTTCAAGCGGCAGGTCGGGTATCGGGAGGGGCCCACGGTGGAAACCAAGGTAACTGGCCCGGCCCTGCGCTCGGGCAGCGCGGCCTTCCCTCCCTGGGGGCCTGCCCACCTTCCCCTGCCGCCGGCCCCTCACCGGGGGTAGGAAGGGCCAGCGGCTGCTCCACGGGGCCTCCTTTGTCGCGATTCCCCCCCACCCCTGGGGTCTATAATGAAGGCGGGGGCGAGGCCTCGTCGCGGGCGGTGGGGAAGCAGCGCTTCAGGCTTTGTCCCCGCAGGCCGAGGGGTAACAGTAGTTAACCCGCTTAAAATTAATGGAAGCTGTCATTGGAACTTGCCTGTGCTTTCGTGTTGGAGATTCAAAACAACACCAAAAAGTTCAGTGCCCCACCCCATTTTAATCACTGCAGCCGTGGTGATCATGGTGCCTTGCAGAGCAGCCAGTGCTGACCTGTGGTGCCCAGGTGGTCTGTGGGGGCAGCGGCAGCGATGTCCCACATTGAACTGCCGTTAGAAAGCCCGGGCAGGAAAACCAAACCCAAAAGCAGTTTAAGCGTGTAGTGCAAAGAAAAACATTGGGAAAGGGTTAACATCATCTTTACTTAGGTCAGCGGACACAGTGGTGAGCTGGCCAGGAAGGCAGGGCAGGGGCAGTAGCATTTAAGCCAGCTTGGTAAAAGGCAGCCTTTTCTGAGGGTGTTTTTTTTCACTGTCTCCAGTGTGCTTTTGCACTTTTCTTGCCAACTTTTAAGGTTTTACAGGACGCCTTAAGAAAGAAAACTGTTGCTATTGGAGGCGAGCTGAAGATTGAGATAAAAGCGTGCCTTTATGATGGGGCCTTGAGCAACGTGGCACAGTGAGAGGTGCCCCTGTCCATGGCAGGTTGGGTTGGAACTAAATGATCTTTAAGATCCCTCCCAACCCAAAGCATTCTATGATTCTTTAATAAACTGACTATGAACTTAAACATCCTGTGGAAGATTGCATTTTATCTCTCTCTTAGTAACATCAGTAGATTATGACAATACTGTATATTTTTCCTTGTAAGATGGTTTTCAGTTCCTGTAATATTGGCAGACTTTATGTTGTTGCACTGAGGTTTCCACGACAGCGAGTTTGTTCATATAAAAAATTGTTCCACATTATTCTGCCGTAGAAATGGGGATGAGTCTTGTGTCCATAATGCTTGCAGGGATTTGGTCAGGCAGCTTCAAAGACAAAGCCACCGTGGACTGTCTTTCCCTTTGTGCTGTTTTGAGTGCAGCATAGAAGATTCAAATTTGGACCCACACATTTAAGATTTTCTTAGTGTTGCACAGCAGGCAGTGTTTGTACAGTAAAGATAATGAACAAAATAGAGTGATTCTTTTACCTTCCAAGTTCCTACTGCTTTTGTCTTTAATTGAAAGAGCCCATACTGATTTTTTTCTAGTGGATGTTATGCCTCTGGTAGTACTGGAATGCATTTGGATGAAGCCTATTGAGAGGGCCTGATGCTGACCTGTGCCAGGTCTGCTCACTAATCTTTCTGCAAAGGTGAAACCAAAGAGTACTAGCCCACCCTTAGCTATTGTGATTTAATGTGGTGATTGGAATTGTTTTTATTTCTCTCCTGTCTAGAGAGAGCAGCTTCCACTTGCGGACGGTGATAGTGACAACGAAGATGAGCAGCCTCAAGTGGTAACACTGAAAAAAGGGGACTTGACTGCTGAAGAAGCAATGAAAATTAAACAGCAAATCAAAGAGGCCTTAAAGTCGAAGGAATCAGGTGAGTTTCAGACTATTAATTTCTTGCTTTGTATAGCAAAAGAGAGGTAAGTCATAAAAGGGAGCTTGATACTGTTTAAAACTAACTTTGATTAGTTCTTTTCAATTTTCGGGCCAAATAATCTGGACTTGTGATTCCCGATCTGAAGTCGTTGAACACATATCCAAGCTGTCTGGCTTTTTATAGTGTTGTCAGCTTCTTGATCATCCTACCTCTAAATACCACCTTAAATCTTTTCTTTCCTTCCCCCCCCACTCCCACCCCCTGCATTTTGTTGCAGTGTGCCATTTTCCTAGTGCGCTGTCTTTTGACATCACCAGTGATAATGTTTTAACTCATTAATTGGTTCTGCCAAATTTAACAGTGGAGTGGATGTCTTAAAGGTAATCTTGTGAGTTCATCGAAGAGTGGGCAGGAGGAGGAAACTTGGGTTAGTGCTTCAGTAGTAAGAATGGCAGGTGTGTAAGCTCAATAACGTGTTCACTTAACTTACTGGTCCATACTGTTGCTTGCTTAAAATCATTCCTGGTATGTGTTGTGACTTGCAGATATATTAAGCAAAACCAAATGGGTTAGCTGAAAATGACATGATACAGGAGTGCCAAGAAATGGCAAGGTATAGAAAAGAAGTGTTTCTTTTCTACAAAAAGTTAAGAAGCTTCATCTAAGTTATTTAACAGGCTTTTCAAGAATGGGAAGTGGGAAGTGTTTTGGGAGAGGTTGCTGCAGTAAGAAAAAAACCAGATGTGAAACAGTTGAATACAGTTAAGTTAAGAACTGTCAGTATTCATCATACACCTGTGGTTGACGTAAATGCTTTGAGAGTCCAAAACCTTCCACCACCACACAGGGTGTGATGAAATGTAGCTTTAAGTTTATTTTTTACCAACAGAAGACTTGATAAAGGTAGGTAGTCTTGAGTGGAAATGTCTTGATAATGAAGAATATAGAACTGGAACCTCACAAGTATAAAATAGAGAGGTGATTTATGTAAGCTGTGGAACTTTTCCTCTTGGCCATTGTTGCTACTTACAAAGGCTGTACATTTTGTTTAGAGCAAATTAAGAGGCTAGCACATGGCTGTCAATATGACATACTCTATCCCAGCCTTCATTATAATCTATGGAATTGATTTTTCTACTCTTTTCTCTAGTTCGTCTGGCCTCTGGCATGCTCTGATACGTGCAGATGGCCAAATTTTGCAGAAGTTGTCCTTACTCCCTCAAAGTCTTTTAAATCTTCTTGTCTCATTCTATGTTCTGGGGTTGGGGGTGGTCAGGAAAGGGAGAGAATAGAGTTAGTGCTGCCTTGGGTGACAGAGGTCTTTGCGTAGCTTGAGCAGCTGTTACATCAAATACGTATCAGAGTTCACACTGTTGTTCATCATGTGAACAGCAAGAATCTAAATCAAAGCTAATGTTACGGTATTTAGGTAATAAAAACTTTCCCAAGTATCTTTGTGAATCTCTGAGGAAGACTGGCCTTTTTATCTTCATAGAATGTGTAAGGTTGGAAGGGACCTTTCAAGGTCATCTAGTCCAGCCACTGGTTCATGATACAGCGTGTGGAGTTCGTGTAGTAAGCGTTTCTGAAGGCATAAACAGAGATGGGTGGACAGAAAGCACTAGGAGGAGCATCTGAAGCATCTGAGCTGAACTTCTAACCTTAGAAACCATTAAGAAATCTGCCAGATTATCATAGGGTTTTTTCCAACCCTTATCATTGAACAGACAGGTATCTTGAAATATTGTTTGTGCTGCTTCTGCTGTTGCTCCTGCCAGTTTAGTGGTGTTTGTGTTTCCCATTGTTGCTGTATTGACCCATGTGGGCAGAAACTGCTGAAAAATGGTACTGCTAACTACACAAATGACTACTACATAAAAGATGCAGTAAACTGAAGGCAATGTTTCTTTTTCAAACCCTCCATTCTACTTCTCTTGTAGTTAACTTGCAGTTAGAAGAAAAAAAAGCCAAATGTGAAGCTTCTTAAATTAATGTCGCTTGTGAAGTGAGTTTCCACCTCAAGGTCTGATTGTGCTCTTCTTTGTGTAAAGGCTTTTACATAGGTAAAAGCAGCAGTGACTAAGAACAGTCAGAATTTCAACTGCTAGGGTAGTTTTTTGACTCTATCAGGAGGGGATTTTATTATTTCTCCTGTAATGCTTTTATGTTGGTTGTGTGTAACTTCATGTGTTTCAGTGTGTTTATCAGAAATCCGGCTTTCCATAATTTATAATAACGATACAGTCTTTTATCAAGGCTCTGTTTTAAAAACTACCAACCTGAGATTGTTCCTTCAGTCTCTTCTTTGCATTGCCTAATAGAAGTCAGGTTTTAGAGGTCACTGATAAAAACAAGGATGACAGGTAACATGCAAGAGTCTGGTAAGATTAAAAAGGTGAAACTTTTACCATCTGGAAAAGACAGTCTTAACAAATGAAGACAAATTTCTTGAGATTCTACATCAAATTATTTCAAAAAAGCATAGTCTGTCCTCTCTCTTTCCACAAGTTGCTTAGGTAAGGCTAGGCTTGCTGCATTTCTTCATCATTCTTTGTTTAAGCACTGCAAAGACATCATAGAGTGCTGAAGTTGGCCTGGGCTTCCTGCTGAAAGGACTGTCCTTCAGCATACCAGGCCAGGAGCTAATAAAATCTTTTCCTGTGATACAAAATGATCTGCAAATAGCATTGAGGCCCTGGAGGTCAGAGCTAAGCTAGTTGCCATTTCAGTGGAGTTTTTGAGCTTTGGTCTGTTTATGCACTTTGCTTCTTAAGCGTTTAAGTTCACATTGCAAAGATACCTATCAGTTTCTCCATCTAGTAGAGAAGATGATTTTGTGCAGTTCACAGCATGGGTAGCAGAAGACTTGGGCATCACATTGGAATTTTTAACTTCCATTTTTATACAGAGTGTGAGCACATAGCTGTTTATCTGATTTATTTTGTGGGGTTTGGATTTTCAATTTACCATTCTAAGAAAATGTAGTAGCTGCTCCATTGAGGTCTTTTTGATGCTCCTCATGCTTATGCAGTAGCTGGTTGTTTTGAAATCCTGTTTCCACAGCTGTACTGGTACTGTATACAGCCTCTGTGCTGGCTGAGTCAAGTATATAGACTGTTGGGTCTGCTTTTAAGTAATTTTTTTCTTATAGATTATTTTTTTTCTTTTCTTTCCAGAATTTGACTTACATCATGTGCCTCAGATCTTGTTTAGTTTAAAGATTTGTGTTTCCAAATAAACACTGCGGTTAAACAACAATTAGTAAGAGGAAGTATTTTATATTTAACTTCAGAGCCACCAAATGGAGGCAGTTCTGTGGAAAAATATTTTTAATTTTAATTCAGCTTCTGAGAAGAATGGTACATAGTGCATTTGGATTGGTTGGGTGTGATACATTTTCAGAAATAGTTACTTCTCTCTGCCAGAACTGAGCATAGGCGCTTCCTAAACTTCTGTATCCCATGCACAGCATTTAAACACCTGAGCTTTCCATGCAGAATTTACAGCGGCTCCATTGACAAGTATGCTTATCATATCTACAGTTTATTATTGCTGTTGATCCCTTGAAACTGTAATGCTTCACTAATACACCAGTACTGAAATTTTTTTCCAAAACCCAGTTAGTTGTTTTCTGCATAGTAGTGTTCTCTCATAAACTACTGCAGAAGTAGACTTTCTGTAGAAGTCATTGATAGAACTGGTGTGTAGTTTTTTAGGGTAGGTTTCTTCTTAAAACAGGTCCGTGAAACTTAAGAAATCATAAGTGAAGTTTCCTAATGAGGTTGATGGTCTTAATTTGTACCACACAACCTTTAAGACACTAGATTTAATAGTTGTGTTCTTTGGAGTATACACTGAAGAGTATTCCAGTCAGTGCTGAAATGTTTGTCTTCTGCCATAATACTTACGAACTGAGGAAAGAATTCATGCTAAAGACAAAAGATATTTATTGGTTATAATTAAATAGCACATAGTCTTTTCCAACACATGCATATTGTTAGGAGATTTCTGTTGAATAATGAATTTCACAGAGTACTTTAGGAAAAATATCTTACACAGAACCTATGGTTCTTTAACATCCTGTCACATATACAGTATAAGTATTACAAACTACTGCAGCATAAGCCTTTGTCTCCGATTCATGGCTTTACAATTACACTTTTTGTGCCCAGAAACACTGGCTTGATGCTGTTTCTTCTGCAGTAGCTCTCCTCCTCGGCTTGATAACCCTGGAAGAGACTTCTCTTAAGACTGTTATTTGCTCTAGTACATGCAGAAGGGCAGAATTAGTCAGTTGGAATAGTTTGGTGATTTTGCAGATACAAAGAAACCCTAAAACTTTCATCCTATATGATAATAAAAGGCAAGTTTCTGACCATGTAATCTTAGAGGGTTTATATGGGGAAGGAAAGAAAAAAGGAAGAAAAAAGAGCTTTGTCTTGTATGTGTGCTATTTTGTTCTTTAAAGAGATACCATAATTCTGAAAAGTGCCCTTGTTGTCATGGGTTTTACAAATAGTGAAGTGAAATTAGAGGATCCTCTGAAGTTGTCCTCTCCATTTTGATAAGTGGATGCACCTGGGTTGCATGGGAAAAGCATTACTGCTCAGTCTCTTCTGAGTTACAGCTCTGGGTAGTGAGAACCCATTTCTGATGGGAACTGTGGGAGAACTGTCTTCAAGGGCTGGTCGCCATGGAGGAGGTGTGTATGTATGAGGAACATTCATGAACTTGGACTTCATGGCCACAAAATACATTTTCACTGTTATTGTGTTCTAGCAGAGGTCTTGCTGGTCTTGATTCTGGGGAAAAAATACATAACAGTGAAGGTCTGAATGTGTGTGTGAATGTGTCCAGATGAGTTCTGATTTTACTGTCTTTGTTATAGATGGTGAGCCAGAACCTGATGACGGAAAAATAATGTTCAGGAAACCAGCCAAACGTTCATCAGAGAAGTGTTTGGACTTCAATGTAAGTTCAAGTAAGAAGATGAAAGAGACAAAGAAAACTAAGAAAGAAGCGTCTACTCCTCAGAGTACAGCTAAGCAAATAAAAAATAGCAGCCTCCTCTCCTTTGATGATGAGGAAAATGATGATTAGGAGTTGTATTTTTTTATATTTTACTTCCCTTTCTAAGGATCTGGGTAGGATTGAATGTTTTCCTAGAAATGGTATCTGAGTCTCCTTTGTTATAGTCCGATGAGAGAAACAGTAGCAAACTAGCAAGAGCTCAGTCTTTGCAGTTTAGATGGAACTGCATGAACAGCACATCATGTCTTTATTTTAAAAGCGAACGTAACCATGTATGTAAAAGCTATTTGAGTTCACAAATGTAAAATACACTGTACATATCCAGTTTATATAAATTTTGCATTAATACATTTTAGTATGTCCTCCATTACTAAAAATGGATTTCCTTTCTATTTATGGGCCTTAGTTGACAATTTTGTGTTATTGTTGACTTGAGATTCAAAAGGGCGACACTTCATTGCTGTGGAACAGAGACTATAAAGTTTTCTGTCCTGTAGCTTCACAAAAGCTTGCACCAACTTCTGTGCCTGTGGTTTGGCAGAGGAGCGCTTTGCAGAGCCCTTGCAGTAAGTGAGCCTGCAGTTGCTGAAGTATGTAGTATTAATCCTGTCTTTGGTGAGTGCAGCCTAAGAAGCATCAGATTAATTTTCATTGATTGTGCTAGCAAGATACAAAAAATTTTGATTGTGGTTGATGGCGTCAACTAGTGCAAAAGAAAGATGCTTAAGCCCTTGGAGACTGCGTGCTTTGGTCATTGCACCAATGGCCTCAGTGGCTTGTTGGTGGAGGTTTTTTCCAACATTTAATCCAGCTGGCTACATATGTGTTCAAAATTATTTGGGATCTCAAACAGCTTATTTTAAAAAAATGTATTTTACCTTTAAGCTGTGAAAAAGCATTGTTTTGGTTTTCTTCAAGTAGGAAATTGTAAACAGAAACCCTAAGTCAAGAAATGTTATAGCTGTAGTACAAAGTTCTTAAACTTTCCCGTTGCCCCTTGTACAGTACCCCCAAAGTGACCGTGCCTGTACCATTTATGTAACAGGATGTCTTGAAATTCAAATACTGCCGAGAGCTGATGGAATTGGGGAGAACAAGGTGGTGGAAGTGGGACTAGTAACGTTGATATTATTTGGAATTGTGGTGTGTTCTGTAACCATATTTAAGCAAGACCTGAGACTGCTGCAGAATTACAGGGTAATGAAACCAGTTCTGCTGCATGACAGGACATTCAGAATTACTTAGGCCATAAAGCTTCATTGAGGAGCCAATTAGAAGTTGCTGTGTGAAACAGCTTTTTTCAGTTTGTTAATCTGGTATTAAACAATAAATTATGTTTTCGATAAGTGGTCCAAAGATATTTTAATGAAAATTTCAGTGCATAAAAAGGGATTTTTTTTGTCACTTGATGATGAAGCCTCTTACTACTGCTCCCTGTCGCCGTACATACCAACTCCCTGCAGCGTCAGATGGGATGCGAGTCTGCATACTATTCACACTTATCATGTGAGTGCACGATACCCTGATCTGTTGTCTGTCATAAAATTAAAACCAGACCTATAAAAGTCTGTTTATTAAAGTCTTGTGGGGCTGGTCTGATAGTAGAAGTGACACAGAGGTGCAGTGTGACAACCTGATTATTCCCATGAGGACATGTTACGTTTGTAAATAATTTGTCTGTGTTCTGCATATGTAAAAAAGAAAATCATACTCAGGAAGTAGAGATACAGAATCAAAGTTTTCTGGGGATTAATTTTTCCATTTATTTTGTGTACTTAAAACTTGTTTGAATTCATTAAAATGGTGTATATATACACACACCCATCAGAAATCTTGTGGCATTACAGTATACCGAAGGAGTATTTGGGCATATTTCAACAACTGAGTAAATACTCTAACTTGCTGAGACTCATCTGAAGGAGTGAATTAACTAGTGACTGCTTACTTAAACTTTTCTGGTGGTGTTCGTCAGCACAAAAATATACTTGCTTATATTTTTCTTGCATGGCCTGAAAGCTCTTTGCTTTAGCTGGGAGGCATTTTAGGAGACATGGCCATCAAGAGATAAATGCTTGCCAAGGATCAGAGGGAATTTGGATTTAACTTAAAATTAGAGCAGGCCTCCCAAATATGCAGCTGATGTGGCATATTCAGAATAAGACTCAGGTCTTGTTGCA
This sequence comes from Porphyrio hochstetteri, assembly GCA_020800305.1. Classification (NCBI taxonomy): domain Eukaryota; kingdom Metazoa; phylum Chordata; class Aves; order Gruiformes; family Rallidae; genus Porphyrio; species Porphyrio hochstetteri. The sequence continues at coordinate 121,536,382 of CM036906.1, read as the reverse complement.
ATCTGGTTAGTAATTGCATTTAAACAAAAATTTGTTTTTTCTAGGAAAAGACCCATGTCCAGCAAAAAATGGGTTACCTCAGAATACTGGGTGCAGTATTTTTGCTTAATCATGCTCCTTGCCCTACAACTTCATGACAGATGTGTGGAATGCAAATAAATTAATTTGGTTTACTTGGAAATAACACAATGAAAGGCATGTTGTTCTTCAGGCAACGCAGCAGGGGAAAGGAAGGTGGATACGGAAACCCAGTTTTTTTCCTTTATTCTGACTCAGGTTTGTAGTGCTTGGGCTAGGAGGAGACCTTTGTATTCATTGTATTTCAATCCCTGTTCACCAAACAATGGCTAATTGGATATATTTATTAAGAGGTGTGAGTGATGCACAAAAGCATTTTAGTCAAGTAGCCATGTCAAAAATTCAGTGCTCCGTAACGTGACACACCAGGAAAATTACACACGCCATCAACTCCCCATGAAGCCTGTGACTAAAGAGAACCATGACTTGTTCGTGTAGGAAAGAAATGTGAAACTGTCTTTAGCAATCACCTGGCTTGAGCAATGGGGCATGGAAAAATAATAATCTCAAGAACTTTCTAATAAAAGGGAAAACAAAGTGAGCACGTGGAACATGGGGCTAGGACTGGAATGGACAATTTTCCTGGCTTTTTCTTCCTCTCTTACTTCCCTACCCCCATCCCCAGTCCTTTTTCCCTCCTTAGTGGGGAATATGTACGTGGGTTTATTTTTCTTGTGGAGCTTGCTCAGCTAACCGTGAGAGAAGCACTGTGGAGGAGCAAGGGGAAAGTAGCTGTAGCCTCTTACCTAATATGGGAATATTGTACAGTTTTTATTAATAAAACCTTTTAAATTTCCGAGTTCATTAAGACTCAAAAACATTCATTAATGGTGGTGGTAGTTCTTGCTCTTCTTAGCTGAGCAGTAAGCTGGAACCAACCTGGTGACCTCTAGTAGTGCTGCAGCAATGGGTGCTTATAGTGGAGGCTTTTTATGTTGCAAAGGTGCTTGAATGTCATCAGGAAAGGTGAGATGCTCTGTCACCTTTCTTTCTTCTGAAGAAACAGGATCTTTCCCTAAATGGTAGGCGTCAAGGTGAATCATCAAGAATGCTGCACCTTTGAGACTCTTAATTGCAAAGACATGGGACAGAATGAGCGAGAAAATGCACGTGTGGGCAGGTGGGCCAGGAGGAACCTGGACCTGAACAGGAAGGGGTGAGTCAGAATTCTATTCTGATAGTTTTTATCTGGCACTTTTCCAGGAAATACCATTTGGGGGATCAAAGGCTGCGTTTTGCAGACACTGAACACAAGACGCCTGCATTTAGCTGTTTTAATTACACATTTTTTAAAGTTTCATCACAGGACTTGATATGTTTTTTTTTATAGTGCTTCAGTATATAATCCTGTTAGGAAGCTGCAGATTTATAATGAAGCAGGAAGTAGCAATGTCATCGTTTCAGCTGATTGTTTCCCTTGTGCTGTAGTGTATTAGCCAAGTAATGCTTCACTTGGCTGCGTAGAGCCAATTGCATTCTCAAGGACATCAGGCATGCCTGGAGATGAGTCATTACTTTTGGTACCGCACAAGAGGTGTGATATGCAGCCTCAGCAAGTGTTTGTCCATTGAAGTTGGTTAATAACCTATAGCCCTCTCCCATGGCAAGATGTCATAAATCAATCCTTTTTGCATTCAGCAAACAGAAAAGCTGGTGTGTCAACTGCTTCTTCAGTATCATCCCTTTAGCCCCGTTCCTAGAGCAAGGCATTAATCTGCAAAGAGATTTTTCCAGGTCGTGTAGACCTCCTGTTCTGCCCCACTTCCTCCGAAGTGTTGTGGAGGCAGCAGTCACAATGGTAGCCATTAACCCCCCCTGGGGGGAAACACCACAGGGTTTTACATGAGTGACTGCAACCTCCTGTAGACTTCCTCAAGATTCTGAGAACTTATAACATCTCTTATCCAGTCCCTGGGAAGTAACTTCCTCCTGGGGAAAATGGGTGGCACCACTCATGAAGATTACACAAGATTGAATTCTGCAGTGTTTACACCATGATCACGTCTTTTTTTCTTTTGGTTTGGTTTGGTTTTGTTGGAGGCGATGCAACAGCTGGCAAAATCAGTTTCCCCTCTGTCAGGAGATGTAAAGTGGCTTTGGTGCCATTCCAATCCATATGGCAAACGATTCCTTTTCCTTGAGTCCCGTGGCAGTCCTCGGTGTGACGCCTGATTAGTTAAGGCCATGGGCAAGAGGGAGCTACCTTGTAATAGGCAGAAGTTATTAGAGGAAGGCGTTGTCGAGCCTCAGTGGGGTAGCGGTGATCACTGCACACTTTTAGTTTTGATATCATGAAAGAATTGTTCCCTTAGGGACAACACAGTAACAACGAACTTTAAAAGGGCAGATTATAAAACTATGAGGAAAACGGTTAACAGCAGGCTGAAGGGCAAAGAGAAGTACTTAAAAACCATAGAGCTCTGCCTGGAGGCTATTTAAGAACATTGTATTAGAGGCACAGATGGTTTGTATACCTCTGAGCAAAAACATAACGTATGAGGAAGAATGAAACTCACAGGGTTACGTGGGAGAAAAGCGTGAGCATAGAAAGGTTGAAAAAAACATCCCTTAAAAATGACGACTCTCTGAATGACAGGCTGGGAAACCAGGAGAGTGGAAAGAGCTGGAAAGCATCAGTGCTAAGAAAAAGGCTTATAGCAGCTGCTGACTTTGGATCCCTGGGATGAAACAGTGAAAAGGGCGATTCTAGTAATGTCCTGAGCACTTTGCCTTTGAAAGCTGGGCTACAGAAAAACAAGGATGCCCTTACTCTGAGTTAGCCAGCACAACCCAAAACCTCAATAAAGCCAAAGCAGCCCACAGTTTTAATACATGGCCAGGCCCAATTCAAGAGTAAAGGAGCCCATTCAAACATAGGTTCTCTATACTAGGACTTTAATTCCACCTTGTGTTAGATTCAGTGCCAAAAATAAGGTTCCTAATATTAGCCAAAGAAGGTTAAAAATAATAAACTCTCCTAAAAAGGCTAATTTTAGTAAAAGCAAAAAGCCTACATTTGTTCTGGGCTGCAAGGGAGGCTATCTGATACGGACGGTGGAGAGCTTTGCAAAGCTTTCTTGCACCAATGTGTAATTGGGTAGATGCAGCATTTTGTTATGTATCTGAGAACAAGAACACCCTGATTATAAACTAGAAGGGGAACATCTCAAGCGTCACAAATCTGATGATGTGTGCAAAAAAAAAAAAGGTGTTCTTGGGAAATCAATGGGAGTTATTTTCTGGTTTAAAACCAAGGAAAGGCAGAGGAAGGTTAGAACAACTATTTTGGCAATAAAAACTTGATGCCTGCAGCCTCAGTGAGACTGCAGCCCTGGCATCTAGGCTGTTTTATTCTGCCCTGTTAAATTGAAACAAACAATTCAGCTGCCTGAGTCTCTTCTCCCCTTGCATGCCAACTATCTGGAGAGAAAAGATGAAGCATTGTTCTGATCAGTGCTGCGGCAGCGGCGGCAGCAGTTCTATAATTTAAGGGCTGCATAAAATTTATGGAGCACTGAGAAGAGCTTAAATCAGTTTTATGATTTTCATAAATTATTGCAGGCAGACCGTATTTGTGGGGAAAGCAGGTGATGTTTGAGCTGTTCATCCAATGGACAACAACATTCAAAACAGGGGTTTTCATAGGCACCTGTGGGAATTGTGCATTGGAGATGGATGGCAGTTAGAAGACTTGTTCCTTTGAGGTACACAGCATTCCACTATTAACTTTTAATCATGCCAAATTGTTTCAAATGCTTGGTAAAAATCAAAATTAGAGGAAGGTCAAATTCAGAGCAATTTTGAAATGTCATCTAAATGCTTAATGTGCTTGTGAACAGTGAGTGGGCAACTTGTAATTCTGTTTCAGGTGAAAAACCACTTTGGAAAAATCGTTTTCTTGCCACAGCATCTTTTTGGGTTATTGTTTAGGCCCCAGTGACTGTGAGGAACCTTGTTTTCTCTCTGCTTGAGGCCATACCTGCAAATTACTCCAGCTGCTACTGAGAAGAATCTGCATAGAGCAGAAAGAGAAACAGTACCCAGTTCCTCATAGCACGTTCCAAGATTGTATAATAAGACAAATATAATTCCATACATTACAGCTATGAATAGGGCTTGAACTTTCCTTCTGGACAACTAACCAAGGTGGAGCTGGTAAGATACAGTTTCCACTTCATCCTAGTTTGGGTATTACTGGTGACTGAAAAAGCCCTCCCCTCCTGCCCATCAGGATGCAGACAGGTTGGAGACCTTTCATCATATCAGGACACCTCTGAGCTCTAAGATTCGGTGCTTAAGTTTTCTGTATTTTAAACTTCTCCAACTGCTCTAATAAATCACTGTGTTTCAGGTTATTGCAGACTGAATGTGCTCAACATGGTTCTTCAATGGGAAGAACCGTTGCTGAATTCTGGGCTGGAGGGGCAGCTTGGGTGAGTTTCTTTTCTGGTGTTGCTCCACTGCTCTCAGTGAAATGATACTGAGAGATAGATGAGCTCCTTACTTAATCAGAAGAAGACAGTCCGAGCTGAATGCATTTAAATTCAAAGGAAGTGAAGCACTGGACGCTCCAGGATCTCACTGCTGAATTCCTGTAGCCAACAACATACACAAACGATGGGAGCGACTGAGTGAGCAGTCATTCTGCAGGAAGAGATCTGTCACTGCTGTGGATTAAAAACCAAACACAGGCCCCGGTGTGAGGAAAAGCTAATGCAGTTTCAGCTCGGTAAGGACTAATGTGTCGTGGAGAAGAAATGTGAAGTAATCCTACCCTACTTATTCTCTGCTTCAGGCTTTAGCTGGAGTAATGAGTCTACTTTTGTGCACTAGACTTCAAAAAAGAAAAATGCAGACCAATTGGAAAGTCCAGCAGAAAGCAGTGCTGTTGATCAGAAGTCTAGAAAACATGACCTGTGAGGACAGAGTGAAAGAAGTGGGTTTATACATCCAGAGAGAAGAGATGCAGGGGAGGGAGTAAGAATGTGATACCAGTCCTCAGATATGTAAAGCTTGCTGCAAAGAGGAAAGTAATAAATTGTTCTCTTGTTTCCACTGGGAATACAAAAAGAAGTAATGGATTTAAATTGCAGGAAAGGAGATTTAAGGAAGACATTAGGACAGGCTTTCTAGCTGTAACAGTGGTGAAGTGCTGAAACAGATTGCCTGGGGAGGTTATGGGATCTTCATTGCCAGAGGTTTTTAAGAACAGGTTAGACAAACATCTGTCAGGAATGATTTGGGTATAATTGATCCTGCCTTAGGGCAGAGGGCTGGACTAGGTGACCTCGCAAGGTCCTTTCCAGCCCTATTTCCTATGGCTCTCTCATTAGGAAGGCTGATGTGATATTCCGAGGACCTCATCATTCCCTTCAAAAGCAAAAACACGCTATGGCAATGCCAAGAGTCAGATTTAAACTGACAATATCTGGGAAAATGCAAAGCTTAAGGTTGATATCCCACCCGTAATCATTAAGGCTTGAATACATGTAGCACAGTTGGAGTTGTTCAAAGGCTAAATACTTGGGACGTCACAACTCCATCTTTTATGACCAAACCGTGATCTTTTTAACAGCATGAGAATCTGTTTCTTCTCACCTGTATTAATCTTAAAGTACTGCAACTTTGTTTTGTCAGTGTGAGTAAGTAGCAGGCACTGGTCTTCAGCATCTAACATACGTATTCCAGGTGGGGTCACTCTCATTTCACATGTCCTCACACATTTCATTTCACATGTCCTCACACATTTCACCCCAAAGCTCGTTCTTCCACCCCAGTTCATCGTGACGCCAGCGCTCAGCTTCCTTACGCCTCTGTGTTTAAATGGCTGATGCCACTGTTAATGCGCTCGGCACGCTTCCCTCCGTCCTCAGACACCGGTTATTCCTCCCGCTGCTTTCTGCTCGCGTGTGCTTTTATTCCTGTTGATAAATTCCATTTTCATCTCTCTTTCGCTGCTTCCCCTTCAAGCTGTGCTTGCGTTACAAACCGCGGTTCAGCAGTTTAGCAATTGGACCGCATCCAACTATTACCAAATGCCACATCTTTTAATATCAGGCAGAGCAGCTTGAATTTTCTTCCTCGGAGTGCTGTAAAAGACACGCTGGCATGTCTTCTGTGCAAATGCCAAAAAAGAGGGGGTGTGGGGGGGGAAGTATAACAAAAGATGGGGGTGTGAAGCAAGCTGAAATGTCTGCATTCCCAGAATTTTGTATTTTCCCTGATTTCAGGTTTTAGTTCGTGACCCAGCTGCTGATTTATGTAACTCTGGAACTACACCAGTGTCGAGCAGCCAAGAATTTGGCGCCGCCGCTTCTGTGGCTGGTGGCACCTTAATGTTCAGCAATGTGACCCCGTATGTTTTTTTCACGCCAAAGCCTGTGCCTGGCCGTTGATGACTGCAGCATTGCCAAGCCCTCACACTGTAGAAAATCCTATGTCAAGCCACAGAGTGGGGTTATGTGTATGCACGTATTTATATGTTTGATTTGAATTTGAGTTCGGCCCTTCCACCTTCATGGCTTTGGAGCTTTTCTCTGCAGCTACATGGAGGACAGAAACTAAAGTAAAAATAAAACCAAAATCAACATAGAACTGGGCTTTTCTCAAGCTTCCAGAAGCTGAGACTTGAAAAAAATTCAATGTATACCACAAAAGCTGGTAACATATGACTGGATATTTGGTTGTTAAATTGTTTTACTGCATCCAGCAGAGAGAAGGATGAGGTTTGCTGTAGAGAAGGACTTCCCTTGATTGCTGTGGGGTTTGAATTAGAGTCAAGAGTAACTTTTGCCATGCTCGCTCATCTGTTTCACTCAAGACTTGCCCTTCACATGCTTTGGAGATAGATGAGCAAACAGCAGAGCTATCCTGGTGCATTCAGATTATGGCAAACTTCCTTGTCTTTGTTGTGCATTCTTTGCGTGTATTCCCTAGCTTCTGCTGTGATTGTGTATGTGGGGGATAAAGTACACCTCCAGGACAGCCCATAAGTTTCAATTTAAGCCCCGCTGGCTCAGCACCAGCCTTTGTCTGATGACAGATTTCCCCCACATCATTTGTTTGTGCTTTGCATTACTCAAAACACTTGTTTTCTTTCCCCTGTGGGTGCAGTCAGTCCTCGGTAAGGGATCACTTGACCTTGAAATGCAGTTTCATTCCTTTCACCCACTGAGATTGAGAGGAAGATAAACCTTGTTACTCAGACACTGCAATGGGGATCATTTCCTGCTCCTGTCACATGTTTCCTGGGTAATAGCGGTTTTAATTTCGTTTTCCCATATCAGCAGTTCACCACATACTATATGTGGTGAATATAGAGTATATATATGGGAGTATATATATGGGGAGAATATATTTTTCCTACCGCTTTTGTGTCTAACTTGCCTATTTACATATGGTGGCAATTTTTTTTCCACTGCAAGTGCCCAGTGCATTTTTTTTTCCTTGTGCCTCTTGGGTCATTTGCTCTAGTTCTTCCTCTCCCCTACAGCCCCAGCCCTGAGGCTACCATGTCACCCAGTAAATCTTCCCCGTGGTGTGGGAAGGGGCCTGTTCACTGTACCTCCACAGTAGAACAGAGCGAGCATTTGCCATGTTTCTCTGATTTAGTGAGGTAAGGTGCCTGCATCCTGTCACACCTCTCCGCAGCTCCCACATTTACCATCTTTGCTCTCAGCTCTGGGTTGGCACAGGCAGAGACCAAAAGTCCCTGTGAATGGCGTTCCACCATTCCCTCAGCTTCTCTGTACTGCTAAGGAGTTAAAAGAATCCACCGTGGCTGCAACACCAGCTGAGTTTGGGGTCTGAGTGAGTTTGAGACTTATAATGTGTGGATGCTAGCTGTTTTAAGTCACTTTCCAGTACTTGAGAGCATGTATAGACTCTAAAAAATAAATGCTTTTATGTCAGGTGTCGGCTTTAGTGCAGTTGTTCAATAACATGCACAGAAATACATCCCCATGGATCTTGTTGAGTTGTGCAGTTTAGAAAGCCAGTTCCTGGGTGATAGTTCGAAAGGACAACCCTCCTGTATTATGAGTTTAACATGGCACCTACCCCAGAGGAGCCCTAATCTGTGCTACAGACACCAGCATGCTACTTTAGTACAAAAAAAAATAGTAATTTGTATATGAATCCGGGAGATTTTAAAATCAATTTTCTCCAGCAAACAGCAATTATTGAAATGGTTGCAGTTATCACTGAGGACTGAGCGTATAAAACGCTTCAAGATACTGAATTGGATTCTATAAACATATAATTCTTTTATCAATAATTCTTATAAGCAGTCTTCTTTCTACACTCTCCCTTTTGCCAAAACTCTTCCCTCTATTATATATTGAGCTCATTTCCCTACTGGATAGCTTGTGGATCTGTTGGTATACAAATTAATTTTGTTATTGACTAGAACGAACATTTGGAGGACAAGAATGCCATTGCTATTCATACCTAAAGGTAATCAATACAGGTACAGAGGAATAAATATTTTCTAACTGAGTAAGCATCCTCTCTAGCCTTATTTCCTTTTCCTAAAACCCACAGGACTGTATCCTGGCTGCTGTACATGTGAATAAAGCAGTGAGAGGTGATAGCATTTAAATCTTGTTACCGAAGGAGGATGACGAGAGAGAGAAACTTCTTAGCTCTTCCTATGGTCTAGCTCAGCAGTCACTCATCACAACCTCTGCCTACTCTTCGACTGCAATGATGGTAATTATTTGTCCCTCATCAGTTTGTTACCTCAAAAACAGTGGAGAAGAAATAAACCCCTACTTTATGTGGCTTGACATCTGCTAGGGAATGGCAGACCACAGACAGTCTGCGGCCACAGCGTGTCAGAGGGGATGTTAGGATGGTGTGGTGTGATTTACATCAACCTGTCTGCAGAATGAGTATGATTTGCACATAAATAGCAGAGGAAGAGCAGAAACAGTAGCAAAACGTGGTGGGGTTTGCCCTGTTCCTGGCCTATTCCACAAGCCAGCGCCAGCTCCTCCTGACCGATCCTTGGTGCCCTTTGTCGTGTTTCAGGCTTTTTGTGCTCAAAGACCCACTGGAGATCTGCGCTCTCTTGTAGCTAGTTCTGCCTTAATTTATGCCTGAAATCGGTGGTGGGCTGACAGAACGTCAGAACTAAACTTTGCTTTGCTTCGCTTCACCCTCTCACAGGATTTGCAAAGGAAATGCTGGAGCGTGATGGAGGAGGCCACTGGTGCCCCGCCAGCCTCAGGCGGCGGCAGTCCAGCTAGCTACTCCAGCAAGCCCGCCTTCCCTTCCCAGAAAGGCTTCCTTCAGCATCCCTCAGCTAACCCGGCCAAGGCCGCTGCCTCTGCGGCCTTCAACCCACCGGGGCGCCGCGGGCCGGGCGGCGCCTGCCGGTTGCAGCGCGGCAGCGGGACGGCAGGTGGCGGCCGCGCCTCAGGCAGAGGGGTGGGGAGGCCGCCTCAGCGGTTGGGCGGGCCGGGCCGGGCCGCCGGGGCCGGGCCCTTTTTCCCACGGGGCTATGTCCGGTCCTGCCGTTACGCCGCGGTCCCGGCGTCTGGCGCTCCGAGAGAGCGGCGGGGCGGCGCTGCCGGCCCGCAGGACCCGCGCCGAAGCCTGCGCCCCAGCGCCCTTCCCAGCCCGACCTCTCATCGCGGCGGGGAGCCTGGGTGGGAGGCAGTGCGGTTTCCCTTAGGGCTGTCCGCGGAAGAGTTGCCTGGCGCAGGCTGGGGGTTTGTTTTTGTTTGTTTTGCTTATTTCCCCCTATTTTCCTCTGTCTTCCTGTTTTTCTCCTTCCCTCCCCCTTCTCCTACATATGTAAGGGAACACCTGCTGCTGGGCTTTATATTTAATTTGAGATGAGCGAGCAGCAGTACCACAGGATAAGATACAGTGATGCCAGCCTCTTCTTGAGTGGCCAGTGTTGGCTGCTGCTTGGTGGCTGCTCCATGGGGTACCCTCTGCATCCCTGGTGCCCACTGGTCCCCCTTCGGTGTGAGAGCTGGAGGGTGTCAGGAGGGTGTGAGAGCCCTGCTGAGGGTGTCGGGACTGGCTGGCCTTGGGATGAGGATGGGACAAGGTGCACCAGAGCTTACACGCTGCTCTGGCCACTGACTGCCGCAACCCAGAATTAGTGTCCTAATTGATAGGCAATACTGAGTCGGGCCCTCGGTGTTGGTTAGGGATGGGTGGGAGATTAACTGCAGGGAATACAGGGGACTGCTTGTGGAGTAGCCAAAGAAAAAGACCAGAAATAGGACTTAGAGAGACAGTGTTAAAATGCAATGAAGATAAATCCATTACAGAAAAGGATCCCCTTTCTGATACAGGATACTGGTTATGGGCTGTATTTTGCAATCAGTTTACACAGAGATGGAAGCTTAGTCATGTGAAAAGTCTCTGGGGGCTTCAAGTGCACCCTCTGTAACCAACTCTTATGGGGTGTGAGGCAGGCATAGCCCAATTCTGTGCACCACTGTTAAAACTTCAGTATCACCAATGTCTAAATCTTTAAAGTTCCCTTTGATTTGGCTGGTTCTGTTTGCAGCACCTGATCTGCCACCTATTCATGTTATTTATGACTCTTCTTCTGGCACGGATGTGCACAGAACTTTATTAAGCTAAACGAACTGGAGCTGAATATTTAGGCTGAAGTGCAACCTCTAATGCAAAAGGAGAAGTCCTAGTAAGGTGTGATTTCTAATATTTCATAAAATATAGAAGAGCTCAGGTCAATTAATCAATATTTGTGGAATTGTAGAGTAAAATTTCCAACTACCAGTTGTCTGATACAGGGATATTTAATCATTAGACCTTGTATCCTTACACTGAGCCTGTATGCATAGGCAAAGGCTTAGAAAGATGCTGTGTGCTGAAGACATAAAGGTCATTCTGGGGGTGAGTTAGATCTTCTGATATCTCTGAATCTGACCTGTTATGGGAATAGGATGCATACACATATCAGGTAATGAAACTTGCACAATACAGAGCTCATTTAAATGGATCTGCCATTTGGCAGCTGCCTGACTACTCAATAGCTTCTCTGAGTACCAGCCCCCTCCTTTCTGAAGCAAGGACAGTAAGATTGCTGTCCTTTTAAAAACGTTATGAAGCCTGCTGGTGAGCATTTTCACACACTGTTTTCTCTTTGTTTTGTAACTGCATTTTTAAATAGAAGTGGGCAGCACTGTGAGTTTGAGACAAACATTTGTTTGACATAGGTGGAAAGCCAGTTCTATGTCCACAAGGTCCACCTTTCTTCTTAAACTACCAATTCCATAACCCTGAATGCTTTTCAGAGACGTCTGTAGATATAACTGAATAAAACCAAGGAATAAACAAGTAATTTTGTTTCTCAATCAAGCACAAATGCCTATATTATTAAATATAAATAAATTACTGAAATTAAGTATCAGAATTCTTCTTTGGCATCTGAATATTCTCTGTACTTTTTTTTTTTTAAGCTGTTAGCTTTTTAATTCTCTGAGGCAGAAGCTGGTCCTTTCTTCATGACAACTTCCAGTTTCTCAGCAGCATACGCAGTGCAAGGTGTGAGGAAGGTAAAGGAGACAATCTTGCCTGCACTGAGGTTCCTTTGCTGCAGCAGCTTCTTGAAGCACCATCTTTCTTGAACATTCTGAAGTATTGAGCAAAGGTTACACAGCCCTGCTGTTGGCTGCTAAGGCCGTCTTGATGGGATTCCACCACAACAACATTGAGACACATGCTAGAGAGTGGGGAGAGGGGAGGAAGAAACATGGTCTGTCTCTAGACACCTTTATTCTCTTCCACCTTCATTTCCCTGCCACTGGGAAGCCTAATTTCTGTGTAGGATCTGTGTCTTCATCCATGAGGGAGAGAGGGAGGAGGGAGACAGTGGTGAGCCGAGGCAGCAGAGCCATCACTGCTCGTTACTCCTCGAGAAGGATAGGAGCTGTGAGAATAGCTATGCTGTTGCCACGGAACCAGTGCAGGCCAGGGATGATGCCATGGCCACTGTGGTGACATCTCACTTAAAGCTGAAATTTTACTTCCTTTTTCTGCCAGCCTGGGTGACTGCTCCCCTTGCTTATGCCTCCAGTTGGCTCTCTATACCCCCAGCGACAACGAGGGACTCCTAAGTGAAGAATGGTTACAAATAAATGGGTATAAATATCTATTAAGACTTACAGAAAGCAAGGCCATGGCCAATTAAATTGGCAAGCCCATGTGTGGTGCAGCTGACGAGGGTTAGCCTTCGCTTTGCTTCAGCAGCTGTGTCCTCGCTGTCTTGAGGTGAAACTTAAGTTCCCCTTTGCCTGTCAGGCAGGCAGCGAGCCTCTAAGTGTAACCCTTTGAAGCCAGGCCTCTTTACATGGCTCAGCACATCCAACATGCTCCAGTGCCATTGGGCACACATGGGGAGCTGGGCCACAAACTATCTGTGGGGGCAGCGGAGATCACTGTAACTAAAGCCGGTCCAGAAGAAGCTGCTCTTTCCAAGAGGTCCAGATGAAACCAGAGAGGCTGCTTACTCCATGCAAAATAAAGGTTTAAAAGCTCAGGCGTCCTTTCTAATCTATAGTGAGGGGGGCTCTGTTGGTCATATCATGGATATTGCTCTATTTCAGGAAGTCTGAATGTGGGGCAGTTGTCCCCCTCCTAATGGGGGATCACAAACAGGTGCCAGGGTTTTATGACCATCCGGGCCTTCTCGGGTTGCTGAACGAGTGGGGGAATCCCTTCCAGATCCTGCCTGGCTGAGAAGGGGATGGATGCCAGGGGGTTCCTGCTCTGGAAAAGGCTGACAGCCCAGCTCTGCTCTATTTATAGGATCAGAAGGAGGCAATATTAGAGGTACAGATGATGGAGGGTATTTACTCCCCACTCCCCCCTCCTTCTCCAGGAAGCACTTTCTGTTCTTTGCAACCAGTTTTAGCAGCCTGGGAGTACTGAAAGCTCAAGAGCTCCTGGTGCTTAAACCAAAAATGAAACAAAGACAGAGTGAGAGCGGCTTGATCCAGTTTCTTGTATCACAATCTCCACCCTTCAAATTCTGGGATAAGCGTTCGCAGAGTGAGACCCTTCAGTGAAACACGAGCTTTGAATTTCAAGCCCAAACTTCTCCCGCCATATGCAAAGACTTTGTCATCACGCTGATCCTTGTCATCACATCTGCATGATCAAAGCATCCCTGGACAGAAAGTGGGGGTTGCGATCGCCAAGCAGAAAAAAATAGTAGCTGTATGCCTTATCCAAGCCTGTCCTTGCTCTTATGGCTGCACTCACAATAGGTGCCGCCTTTGCCTGCAGAGCCAGTATTTAACACATTTGTTTACAAAAGCTCCGGATAACCTCCTCTACAGGAGGTGCTACAGAAAAGCAGGAGTCTCTCTTGGCTTATTCAAGCCAAGCCCCAGGGTTTGTGAAGAATATACAGGAAGCCCTGTCCCGGAATTAATATTCCCACTATCCTTTACCTATTTGTCAAAACCTAATTTTGTTTAATAGTTTTGTTTTGTTTTAAATCTGCACAGCCTTTTCCACATCCCTTCTCCTCCACCCTGTGGTAGTTCTCTCCTGGACTATAAGCGTTGGCACTGGCCAAACGTATCAGTGGATTTAAAGAAATGAAACAGGTACTTTACATGTAATTAATTTAGTGATTTGCTCAGCTGCTGATTCACGTGCATAACCTCAATTAACATTAATGGGAGTTATGTAGGCATGTCAAGGGCAGAATAGACCCCTAATAATCTAACATGGAATGTTATTACATTACTGCTGTAATTATATCCTGCACACACATCATTTCTACTTTGCTTCATGAACTACCCTTCAAATGTGGTGGCTACTCATCTAAGCATTATCCTTCCTTCTCCATTGTTCTACTGCCTGTCCACAAAAGATACATGCAGCTAAATAACCAGCCTGTTGGTGTTTTGCAAAGTTGCTACTTAGGGTTTTTGAAGGTGATATTGGAAGCTAGAAAGAAAAAAAAAAGCAAACTTCAGGAGAACAGCACGTCATCTCTCCTTCAGCGTTTTATTTTTATTTATTTTTAATTGGAATCAGAGCAAGCATGGCTGAGACACCTTTAGCCTCATGGTCAAAGAAAGTTTGACATACATGAATCACAGAATCACAGGCTGGTTTGGGTTTGAAAGGACCTTAAAGGTCTTCTAAATCCAACACCCCTGCCACAGCCAGGGACACCCTTCACTGCATGGGGCTGTGCAAAGCCCCATCCAGCCTGGCCTTGAACACTGCCAGGGAGGGGGCAGCCACAGCTTCTCTGGAAAACCTGTGCCAGTGCCTCACCACACTCACAGGGAAGAATTTCTTTCTAATACCTAATATAAGTCTGCCGTCTTTCAGTTTAAAGCCACTACCCTTTGCCCTATCACTCCATGCCCTTGTAAACAGTCCCTCTTCACATTTCTTGTAGGCTCTCTTAGGTGCTTGAAGACTACTATAAGGTCTCCCTGGAGCCTTCTCTTCTCCAGGCTGAACTAACCCAACTCTCTCAGTTGTATTCATAGGAGAGGTGTTCCTTTTTGTGTTGGAGTTTGTCTGGAAGCATCTTGTTAATCCATGCAGGCTGCCAGGCATTTTTGTCTGATTTTTTCTTTGTTGGGATGCATCACTCCTGAGCTTGGAAGTGATCAATGAATACTAACTAGCTTTCTTGGGCCCCTCTTCCATCCAGGGCTTTGTCCCTGTGTGACCTAATCTAGATGATCCTGCTCTGTCGGGGGGGTTGGACTAGATGATCTTTCAAGGTCCCTTCCAAACCCTACCATTCTGTGATTCTGCGGTACTCTATCAAGCAGACTCCTGAAGAGGCCAAAGTCTGCCGAAGTCCAGGATAGTGAGCTTGCTGTGCACCCTCCTTGCTGCCCTGAGAATCTTGAACTCCACCATTTCACGGTCACTGCAGCCAATGCTGCCCTTGAGCTTCACGTTCCCCACCAGTCCCTCCTTGTTGGTGAGAACAAGGTCCAGCACAACATTTCTCCTCATTGGCTTCTCTGTCACTTGAAGAAGGAAGTTACCATCAACACATTCAAGGAAACTCCTGGATTGCTTAAGCCCTGCTGTGTTGTCCCTCCAACAGATATCAGGATGGTTGAATTCCCCCATGAGGACCAGGGCTTGTGAACATGAGGATGCTTCTATTTGTCTATAGAGGGTCCCATCCACTCGGCCTTCCTGGTCAGGTGGCCTGTGACAGATCCCCACTATAATGTCCCTGTTTCCTGCCCTCCCTTTAATCCTGACCCATAAGCTCTCTCTTCATCCATCCCCAGCTGGAGCTCCATGCACTCCCACTTGTCAGTGACATAGAGGGTGACACGCCCTCCTTGTCTTCCCACCTGTCCTTCCGAAAAAGCCTGTATCCTTCTATCCCAACACTCCAGTCATAGGAGCCATCCCACCAGCTCTCTGTGGTGCCAGTAAGACCATAGCTCTGCAGGCACACACATGTCTATAACTCCTCTTGTTTATTCCCTATGCTACATGTGTTCTCATAGAGGTATTTCACTTGGGCCCCAGTGAGTCTGACCGACTGACTGGAATTCCTTTGTGCTGCACTTCAGGTGCTCTCTTGCTGGCCTGGGATCCTTCTTCTAGCTTTGGCATCAAACTGACACAAGTGGGATGGATTGAGGTTCCTCTACCCTGGCAACTTTAGTTTAACCCTGCTACACCAGCTTGGCGAGCCTATGACCAAAGATGCTCTTCTGCTTCTCTGGCAGATGGACCCCATCAGCCCACAGGAGACCAGGTTTCTCAAGGAGAGTCCTGTGGTCTAAATAGCCAAACCTCTGGCTGTAGCACCAGTCCTGTCACCATTTGTTGATTCACCAGATTCAACTGGCTCTTTCAAATCCCTTCCTTTGATCGGGATGATTGATGAAAAAAGTACCTACTCTCCAGAGTCCCTTACAGCTGCTCCCAGGGCTCTGCACCTCTCAAGGACATAATGAAACAATTATGTTCTTCCAGAGTTTATTTGGTCTTTGTTAAATGCTTTCCCTTCTTATCCTGGTGCACCAGTTGGATCACAGAATCACAGAATCATAGGGGTTGGAAGGGACCTCGAGAGATCATCGGGTCCAACCCCCCTGCCAAAGCAGGTTCCCTAGCTCATATTGCACAGGTCGGTGTCTAGACAGGTCTTGAATATCTCCAGAGAAGGAGACTCCACCACCTCCCTGGGCAGCCTGTCCCAGGGCTCTGTCACCCTCACTGTGTAAAAGTTCTTCCGCATGTTGGTGCAGAACTTCCTGTGCTCCAATTTGCAGCCATTGCCCCTTGCCCTGTCCCCACAGACCACTGAAAAGAGGCTGGCTATTCCCCCCTGTGTCCCACACTTGAGATATTTATAAACATTAATAAGATCCCCGATACTACTGGAAACTAAAGAAATTGAGATCAATGAGCTTTATCTAACTGATATAAATAGCTGTTTTCAGGTGATCAAGCAGCTGGCTCAGTCTGTTCTGTCTCTTGTTCTGCCCAGTGAGGTTGTTGTGTATGGACAACTGCTTTCCAATTTCAGCTGCAGGATGTATTCTGCCTCTGTGTGTGTAACCGCTGCTCCCTGGACTGTCACATGCATTTCAGCATTTTTGTCTCGAGGCTCTCTCCTGCACTTCTGCAGAAGATAAGGCCTAATACCTCTCTTAGTATGTGGGCTACTGTTCAAGCCTGCGTATTTGTAGCAGCATAGTATATCCCTGCAACTAATCGCCAGCTCCCTGTGGCCATCTTGCTGTGACAATCGTGCCCGGTACCTTGGATATGATACTGCTGTGAAATCAGAGGTACACGCCGTACGCCTGCACATTTACAGGATCACACAGCTAAGCCAAGTAGTTCAGATTAGCTTGGCAATTAAGGGAAAGCGAAGAGCAGTTGAATCCTTAATGCTGACTGACAACATGGCACCGCTCGATGACAAGGGGGAAAAAGAAGCACAAGCACAAATTTGAACATTGTGAAGCAGCCAAAACCCCCAAGTTAGCACACTTTTTGTACAATCTCCCTCACACAGGGAACACATTCCAAGCTGAAGGTGCTGCCTGTACCAATACACACCAATCTCTTATTGAGGAATTTGGTTTTACTGTTGCTGTTTGTATAGGCCCTAATGCTTGTTAAAATGTTTGGTAAAAACAGAGCTCTGTTTCCAAGGTAACAGCTACCTAACTTTATTACTAAAACTGCACTAATTCAAACCAAGGATCTGAACAAACAGATTCATGTTAATTTCAAGCTCCATTAAAAACACAAGGAAAAAAAAAAATCAATGTTCACCAAATGGAAAAAGAAAAGAAATCAATAGAGAAAATTTTATTTTCAGCATTTTAAGTGGGGTTTTGTAAACAAGAGGTTAAAAAAGTAAAACTGCAAGAGAGCACTACACAGCATCCTTGTAAACCGTAGCTGTACTAGAAACAGGAGAACAAAAAGATTCAGTGATAATGTAGGATTAATCATTAGGGGAGTAAACCCAGGAGAAATAGAGGCACAGAAGTGGAATGACCTGTCTTGAGCCATGTGCAGTCAGGTGTCCTAACATCTTGTCCGGTGCCCCCAGGCTGTGACTCAAGAGCAATGACCAAAAGCCTCAGAGAAGAGCAAAGGTGTGATTATATCATGTCCTACATTACTCTAAGTAGTGTGGGCGACAGCAGCTGTGCCTGTGTTACTGCCAGGGCTCTAACATTTGCTAGCAACCAACATACAAACACTCCAGGGATCCTGGTTATGTGGTTTGATTCCTAATATAAGCCAAAGTCCCCTCTGCCCCCGTTTTCCCCACCATCACTACCCTCGTCTGCAGAAAGGGGCAGGTACACTGGCACATGCTATGGGCACAGTTGGAGTCTGCTGTGTGGGCACAGACAGCAGCATGCTGGCATAGTGACAGCTGGGACTGACAGGTGACATGTGTCACTCAAAGGGGTCTTGGGGATGGGGTATCACTTGCAGATGAGACATTGGCTAAGCACTTGGGAGAGCTGCGCCCATCTCCTGCCCTGCTCTGAGTCTCTGTGCTATCCACCCACCCCAAAGCTGGAAAATGGGAGTCAGAGGTCTTGGTTTCCTGATGTCATTTTGAGGATAAATCCATTATTCAAGGCAGCTCCATGGAAGGCAGCAAGACTTGCAGGGTGCTGAGTGAGCTGTTTTGAAATCAGGCACCTGCATGGTAACTCATCTTTTGCTCTTGATGCTTACATTTACCTGATTGCAGAAGCACCCTTCCCTTCCCTTCCCTTCCCTTCCCTTCCCTTCCCTTCCCTTCCCTTCCCTTCCCTTCCCTTCCCTCAAAGGCTGTCTTGGCAGGTCCATGAGTTTTGAGGCTGTTAGAAAATGGTTTTCACAAGGAATAACAATGAGTTTTCCCCTTCACTGGGCCATATCTTTTCCAATTTACCACTGTTAATAAATATTCTCACTTCCAAAATCAGAGGAGAGAGGTAGAGAAAGGTATTTTTTTCTGAATTCGCCACACTTTTGTGCATTCACTACACAAAACATTTTTTTTTGGGCTTTTTTAAAAGACTGAAAATAAATGACCCTAACCTTGAAGTGCCTAAAGCGCAGGAAGGGATCTCAAGAGATCATCCGAGACAACCCCCTGCCAAAACAGGTTCTCTAGGACACACAGGTAGGCGTCCAGACAGGTCTTAAATATCTCCAGAGAGGGAGACTCCACCACCCCCCTGGGCAGCCTGTCCCAGGGCTCTGTCACCCTCACTGTGTAAAAGTTCTTCCGCATGTTGGTGCAGAACTTCCTGTGCTCCAACTTGCAGCCATTGCCCCTTGTCCTGTCCCCACAGACCACTGAAAAGGGGTTGGCCATTTCCCCCTGCATCCCATACTTAAGATATTTATAAACATTAATATAAGATCCCCTCTTAGTCTTCTTTTCTGATAGGATGTCTTATTCCTTTCCCTAACACATTTGCTACTCTCCACTGTCAGTCTCCCCCAGAAATGAAATTTTAGATAGGTGTGTGATGGTAGGCTTTACCTTCTGGACTAGCAAACTAGCAACTAGTGAGAGTAGTGTCACATGCTTGCCCCTTGGGTAGAGCTATACGGTGTGAAAAACACATGATGCAACTCACTAGGGCTCTCCAAAAAACCTGTGTAGGGCACAAAGTATGTAGCCAGTGTTTATACCCCAAGCACCTGGTCTTTGCCTTCTTGGCACCTGGTACATAAAGAAAACTGAGAATGAGAAGATGAAAGGCAAAATCTGTCGGGCATACACTGATAAGGCCACTACCCTTGTATCTGGTAAAGAAATGGTGCAAATGGGACTAAACGATCTACTAAATGCTGTAGTTTATTTGTAGTTACCCTCCTAAAGATAGCTAAGGATTGGGACCCCTTTCAGAACACAGCAAAAGACATCGCCAAATAAAACCTGAGTGCAGCAGTCCTTTGAAAGAAGGGACTAATGACAACAGGAGTCTTTGGCAACATTTGAGATGATTTTTGTCAGGACAGCTGGTTTCTCCTCTCATTAGTCTTTTGGAGAGGCACCCTCTATTAAAATGGCACATGATACCCCTCTTGCTCCCCTCCTCTCCCCCTCCTCTAGCCACCTCACTCGTATTACATTGTTTGCCCTGCATTCTAAGCGGTATTTACTTTAAATCTTCTTTGATTCAGTTACTTCACCTTGGCATCTCATCAGCTGGCAGACACGAGTAATGAAGTGAAGGGAACACAGTTAAGTTGGTATCTTAAATGCACACAAATCCCACATGCTGCGGCAACAACAAAATGAATAACAAACACGCTGCATGAAAATCCTCTTAAGTTCCTTATTTTTTTTTCCCTCAGTTCCAGCCTTGCATACAACAGGAGGAACATCTTAAAAAAAAATTCCCATAATATTCCTGAACTAACAACATTGGCATGAGGCACAGAATGGTCGTCTTATGCTTCTCTGCATATCTCAGGCAATCACAGCTGCTGCTACTAAATTAATGGCTGCAAGGGGGTTGGGAGAGGGAGAAGGAGGAGAAAAAAGGGAAATGGAAAGCCTCGTAGGTGGCCCTGTCTCCGCCAAAACTAAATATTTTCATTGGAGCTTTTTCCATTCAACAATTGGCAGCTTTATCCAGAGGCCTTATGCAGACAGAAAAATCCTTACTGTTGTAAGAGTGACCGCTAATGGGATGCAGCACTCTCTTTGCTCATGTACATGAATGAATATCGATTTAATAATAGAATTGTTTCCTCCTAAGGTGCCTTTCTTCTTTTCTTTCTTTTAAATGCGTGCCTGCTGGGTCTGCCTGCTTCCCTTTGCCCTAGAAATTAAACCCTGGTACTTTCTTTATGCAAGATTTATGCTAGAAATGTTGGCTGGTATTTCATTGTCAGTCAGGGTGTGATTCTGCTGTGACATTTCCAGCTAGATTTTTATGGCAGCTGCAGTTAAACCAACATCAAGCATAAAACCAAACATTTTCATTTATTTATTTATTTGTTTTTTCCCCTGGCAGAGTTCATTTACGTCAGCGAACCAGACTGAAAGGGGCACAACCCAAAGCACTTTTGGGCTGGTATTACTTACATCTGCCCTAGAGGGCTTTGCTAGGATGGATAGAACTGGGCTGCCCATAGCTCAAAAGACACGGGTGTCTGTGCATCTGTGCATGTGTGCATACAGGGTAATCAGAGTGCACAGCCTGTGGTGGAAGTTCAAATATGCAATCTGTCGTCCTGGTGTTTGGGTTAAAAAAACCCCAAACCCCAACAACCCCAAAGAACTCTAGTTTGGAGAAAAAAAAAAAAAATCAGAGCATCCTGACATGTTCAAGACCATCTGACTCACGCTGAAAGTTGGATTCAGTGGAGGTAGCCAAAGAGGTTGCCACCTTCTGCCTGCTCACCTCAGCCAGAGCTTATTGCTGTCAAAAGCAGGCCATGGTTGAACAGCTGACCTAGCTGTTCCTCAGCTGCCCCAGGTTAACAACCTACCATATTAATTTGATTCAGTCCTGTAAACTATAGGATTTCCTTTGTTGAAGCTCCCAGCCCGCTCTGGACTTTTCCAGTTGGATTGGAAAAGTCGACAGAGGATGCAGGAATGGTACTGTTAAGCCAGAGAGTGAGGGGATAGTCGCAGTCAGTACTGGTATCAACAAGGACAGTTATCCCTGAGGCTGAAGCCCTTAGTGCTGATAATCAGTGGCCAATGGCTCTTTTCTTTACCTACCTCCTACCTTAATGAAAGCAAAGCCTGTAAAATCGGTGGTGAAAAGACACAGGCGGAAAGGAGGAAAAAAAAAGCCCATAAGGAAGTACCAGGCAGGTCTGATGGTGGTGGGAGGGAGGGATCTTGGTAGGGCAGAAGTAAATCAGTGGGAACAGAAGCATGCAGAGCCCCAGGATGCTGGAGACTAGGGAAGACCATGAGGGAATGGGAACCTCTAATCAGTGGGCTCCCATAATTATAAACCCATAAGCTCAGCATGTAGAGTGGGAATCCCTCATTTACTCCCTTCTTAAATGTACTTTTCCCCCTTCTCAGAAGTGGCAGCTCAGGACCATCCGGCTTGCAATGCCTTTTCCACTGGAAACTTTTCCCTGTTTGCTGGGAATGTCCTCTGTCTCCCTTTTCCTTCTCTGTCACATAATCTTTGCATTGTTAAATATTGATGCATTTTCATTCCACAGCGTTCTCCACCACTTGAATTTCTTTGTCCTTATATGTTGTTTTCTCTTCAGTGCTTGCTTTCAACCTCTCTGGATCCAGGGGGAGAGAAGGAGTGGGGGGAGACTGATGTAAATTAACCATCTAGTGTAAATCAGTGTAACTCCACTGACTACAATGAGGCTGCACTGAATTACTGTAGCTGAGAACCTGCTTTGTCGTGTCTCCCTCTTCTGTGCAATTTATATTGCCTGTGGTGAAAAAAACCCCCCACAACTAAAACAAAAAAACCCCAACCCACCCCAAAGCAGAAAAACATTCCACCAAAAGTCCAGTTCTTTCTGGTTTGCTCTCCTAAGAGGTGCAGCTGTATGCTAATAGTCTACTCTAGTGGGAAATAGAAAGGGCTATGGCATGCTTTGATAAGCCAGGAAGCTGACTCTGATGCTAGTGTGCAAGGAGAGAAACATACAGAGATTTTCTCGCCTCCCTTCTTCTTTATCCCTCTCTCTCTCTTGCATCAATTTCACACTCTTTTAGTTCTCTTGACCTCCATGGAGTCCCTCCTAATTTACAGCGCCATAAACAAAATCAAAACCAGTGCCCTCTGAAATGTGCAAAACTGTTTTCAGCTTACGCTGAAGAACGCGGCGGATCCCAGGGATTTACAAAGGCATCGCTCTGCTTGGTGAGTTGCTTGCATTATGCACCTTCTCCCATGCTCCTGCTGCTCTCACTGGCGTGTTTTATTTAGATGCACGAGAGAGGTGCAAACAGTGATGCAATCGCATGGCCTGCTGCTTTGGAAGCGTTGGAGGGCCGTGGTTCCTGCTGTATTTACTTCTTAAACAAACAGTTGGAAGTTGCACGGTCATGGCTGGAGCAACAGCCAAGCCCTTGACTATACCGATACCCTGAGGGTGGGTTTGGAGTTACTGTTCTGCTGATTAATTTCATGCCATGAGTGGATGGGGAGCACTTTCTTTGCCCTGTGCCTCCCCGTGCCTCGGTCCATGTCCAAGGTGTGCCATTAATCAGCCCGATTATATGGGCAGTTCCATCTTATTGCTTAATTAAGACTCGTCAGTAATTTACTTGAGATTAATACCTATTTAGATGGAGCTGAAGCTTCATCTATTTGGGGGATGAGTTATTGAACTGCATTATGTGAAGTAAATCAATAAAATATTGCTGGAAATGAGAATGACTCTCTTCCCCCTGCACTTCAGCCCGTTCACCGAGCTCACAGACAAAACTCACTTAAGGGAGGTGCTCACGTTCACACTCCGCTTCCCGTCTTCCAGCTAGATGTGATGTCTATTAATGTCTCTGATCACCTTGCTCTCATTACCTGAATCATATGGTAAAGTTGAGACCCGAGGGAGTGTTGCTAAGAATAAGAGGTGCTTTTAATCAGTTACAGGGTAGTGGCCCTGTTATAATATGGCCCAGAGCCTGGTCTCTCCACAGGGTTGCTACAAAACTGGTCTCAAGTCGATATTAAAGGAGTGTTTTTTATCACCATACGTACACATTATTCATGAGGAGCAGCAGAGGGGTCAGTAGGTGATGTCCAGAATATGTAGCGTAATTGCAGGGTTTTGTTAAGCTAATACAAATTGTTTACTAAATGCAGATGTCTTCCACTTAATTTCATGTCTTAATTCTGTTCCAGTGCTGAGGAAGATGTTTTTCCCTGGCCACATCACCTGCATGCAGTGGCTTCCCTTGAATGAGGTTCTCTGAGAGGGACACCTCTCACCAGAGGCGCCCTGCCAGGAAAGCTCCAGGTAGTCTTGAAAAACAGAGACAGCCTTTCTGCCTTTTCTTCCATACCTTCTCTTCCTCTCCTAAGCTCGACCTTCTGGAATGGATCAGATGTATGCTCCCTCTCTACAAAGACGTATAGTTTTACCTTGGTGGGTGGCTGGTTACTTTCCATTCTCTGTTTTCCTGTGCTTCACCCAGCCCTATCCCAAATGAGAATTGCAGAGGTTTTGTCCTTTTCTCGATTTCTGTGGAAAAAAAAGTATGTTTACTTCTGATACAGTTTGATTAGCCACCTGCCATAGAAGAGGGCATCCAAGAAACTGGAACCTTACTTTCTTTGCAATAATTGTTCCTGTCTTTGTAATAATCTTTTCTAACCCGTAACCAGAGTCAGGCTGCAGAGCCGTGAAAGGGTCTGACTTTCACTGACTCGAGTGGCTGCTGGAGCAAGTACTAGGAGAGGGAGAAATGCTAATGTTCAGAGGGGGATAGACTTCAGTTCAGAGGTGTTCGCTGAGATGGCAGAGTTCATCTCTAGCCCGGAGCTTCTGTTGGTTTGAAAAAAACCCCAAAATTTTGGCAAAAGAAGAGGGCTATTCTCTTACTTGTGTGTAATCCAGAAGAGCCTTATGCCTAGACCCTAAAGCAAGGACAACCTTCACCCCGTACCAGCTTCACACCCTGTCCTCCTTTCATTGCTTCTTTTAGCTTCATTGCCATCGTCAGTGAAAAGCCTTCTGAATGCCTGTACTGTAGGGAAGGCTTCACACAGATGAGAAATGAGATGCTCTCTTGGCAGCAGGTGCTGTTTAAAGCAGGGATTAATGTGCTCTTCTGGCCACAGATGAACCCCATTTCAGAGCACCCCCATACCACAGTTGTCCTTTTCCACCCTGCTAAATGTTATCTCCACTTTGTATCTGCCAGGATAACTGCAGGTTGGAGGTGCTCCCTAACCCAATTCTGTCACAGTAATCTGGGTCAGCCTCAACACTTCCAGTACTACGTTTATTTTTGTAGCTCTCATCACTTCAACAGTTGGGTTAGAGAGCCTTTTCATGTGCAATTATGCTGACAAAATTGAGAGGAGAAATTTGTTCTGGAGGGGGCTGAGCAGGGAAGCACAGGGGTGCCAGTGGCCAGGACAGCCGGCTGACCATTCCCTAAAGCACACAGTAAACAAACCTGGGGAAGGACAGCCCACATCAGTTTTTTGGCATCATGAGACTTTTGTCCTCTCCTGGCAACAAGTAGGTAGAAAGCATACAAATGCAGAGTTTCATTCCCATGTTTGTGATGTGCTTGCATGGTAACAAAGGATAGGATCTGTAGCTAATCCCTTTCCAACTTGGCATAGCCCTTCTCTAGATGAAGTTACTGATTTGGTACTCAGCCTTGTAGGTTGTGGGTATCAAGCTACAAAAGCCTTAACATTGGCTGAAAATGGCCACAGGCATCAAAACAGTGTGAAAGCTCATGAGCCCAACCTCCATGGCCACAGCACAACAGTAAATGGATTTGGTGAGCAATGTAGTCATTGGAAAATGCTAGGATTCTTAAAATTTAATATCAAACAGGAGAAGACTATGGAAGTTTGGAGCTGATCTGCCCTGAAGTTTAGTAGAAAGCAGGGAGGAACTGTTCATGTTACAGGTTTTGGTCCATTTCCATCTTTTGATATTTAACTGTTGGCAAAAGGCACCAGTGAAAGAAAGAAAAGAAATCATCTGGACACTTTGTTTTACTATTAGCTAAGTTTGATATTTTGCTAGTCTCTCTCCTTCTAACCCTTCCAGCCTCTATTTCCATCCTTCATTTCACTGAGATTATTCCATATGCCAGAGCTGTTTCTCTTCACAAAAAAAAAAGAGCCAACTACAAAATCTTTAGACATTTGCCCCCAGAAAAGAAGCATGCTGTAAATAATATACAGGAGTTAGAGCCTCATGAGGATCCGAGTCCAAGCAGATGTCACTAACGTGGAACTGAATATAATACCTCTAATGCCTCTGAAAAACAAACCAGCCCTGCCAGTCCCAGCCCCTGTCACCTCTTCAATAATATCTGATCACTGGAGCGGGCTTGGCAATTCCAGGAACGCTGTCCTTTGTCCCATGAGAAACTGGCATACAGGAGAGCACACACTGCCAGCTCAGTGTCGAACTGTTATGACATCGGAGTCGCTAACCATTTTACACACAGTTGGAAGCAGCTTTTACATGACTTCTACCTCCTCAGGCTTTTCGACCTCTCTCTTCTGCTCTTCCCGTTATTAAATGTAATGAAAGTGTCAAGACTGCTCTTAGACCCACTCGCCTGGGCACATTCGCCCCCCCCGAGCGAAAATGGGTTTGTGGCTGTGGGTGCAATATATATGTTTATTGAACTATCTCCATAGATACCGGTGGTCATTTCTTTCAATTCAGCCTTAACTAACTCCATGCAGTGTTGGAATCGAAACAGACAGTGTAAATAAACAGATGTTTTGTGCCTGTGGTTTAGATCACTTAAGCTGTCTTTTGCAGCTGGGGTAAGGAGTTAGGAGCTGACTGAGGTGGAAAGGCTTACCAGCTGCTTGCACCACGGTACGTGGCCAGCTCTGGAGCAAGGATATCCACAGAGGACAGTGCCCCTGTCATTACAGGAGCTTAGGGTTCACTCTTTGGTCTAACACAGTGTGACTTTGCCGTAGAGGCAAAATTTCAATGTGAATTTATTCCCAGATTTATATCTGCATTTAATATGCACACACACACGTATTTATACCCTATGAGGTGATCACATGCCTGTGTGGTAAGCTGCCAGAGCAGGTGCTGAATTATACGTAATCTGGCTTTCACCTTTGGCCACCTCAGTTGGGCTTGGTTGCTTAAGACAACATTTTCTTGAGAACAATGTCTTGGTTGCGAATTCCTGTGGGATTACGTAGGCTGGAAATCTCAACTCTAATTTAAAAAAAATTATCTATTTATAAATTGGGACATATATCCAAGATTTCATACCTCAACCAATTTACTTTAAGCTTCTACACATTGACCAACAGCAAAAATTTCCCTTTCAAATACAAAATTCTGCTTCCACTCAAAAATCATCCAACCAATCAATCAATTAGGCTACTGGATGGTTTTTTATGTACGCTATCCAGTCCCTCAAACAGTGGCAGTTGTAAGAAACAAATATCAATATATATCATTATGAGTGCCTGAAAAGAAAGATTTCTGCTGCTGGATGGCTGAGAAATCCTCTCTTCCAGAGGAATACAGCAAGTGTTTCCAACCATGGCAGATTGGAGATACAAGATTTTAAAATCATGACACTGACTGACAGGACCACTGTTGTAGGGAGTTGCTTAGACATTTTAGAAAACACCATTTATGTTTCTTTTCCCTCCTATGTCTCTGCTAAGGCAAATTAGCAGTATAGGTAGAGGGATTAAGAAAGCGGACGCTAGTCAAGTCTCAGAGTTAGGGTTTGTGTCTCTAAATCCTTTGGTATAAACAAGAGGCAGTGGTGTGGCACGGTGAAAATCCAAGTGTCAGTCATGCCAGGGTGACTAATATAACTCACTTGTGGCCTCATTAATCATGAGTGGAGCAGGCATCCCAAATTCATGTCAATAACAGCTTTATGCCACACCAGCAAATGAGGAATCCCTCTGCAGATATCCTTGGGTAGAGTGAGAAACCCTGGTCCTTCACTAGTGTAACCCACCCGAGCTCTGCGGAAGACTGACTAGCAATGCCCGGTTTTCTTAGCTGAGCATCTGGCCCACATTTGCTATTCATTATTACCACGTTATTTTTCGGGAGTCAGCAGAGTTCTTGCGGCTCTGAACAAAGTGTTTGCCTTGTAACCTCACCAGGCTGGGGATGTCTCCAAACACTCCTTGGGAACTTTATATAAAATACAGCCTCTGCCCCAGCGCTAGAAAAGAAAATGAAGATACTATTTGCACCCCCCCCCCCAAGGTGAAACTGATACATTACACTGTGTGATCCGTGATCCCTAAATAAGGGGCTCACACAAGTAATCCTAGCAAATGCATTTACCACTTGAGAGGCTAAATCGCCAGAGGATGGTAATTAAAAAAAGGAAATATTTAGGTGAGTAGGCCTAGAGTTATTTAGAAGCTCTTTGTTTCCCCTTCTTGCTAGTTGTGCGTGCAGAAGATTTTGCTGCCCCTCCCCTGTCTCTGCACCTCTAATAAATTCTCACTGGGGATGAGGAAGAAATGTTGCTGCCAAGCTGCTGGCTCTAATTTAATTTCCTGGCATGTGAAGCTTTCCTTCGTGACAGTGGCACCCAGACCGCTGCCGGGGTTACGGCGTACTTCGTGCTGAGAAGTGGGCTGTGCGTGCTTCCATGGCTGGTTGAAAGCAGTGTGAGAGCGGCTCTGCAGCCTACCTGAGGAGAGGACCACTAATATTTTTGGTATGAGTAGCATCCAGTTGGGTTAGCTCCTCTCTCCAGGTGACCTCGCTGCTACATGTGCTAGCAGAAAGGAGGCACTGGGCTAAGAGCTAGGCCCTTCACCTCTTTTGGTAGCTGTCTGCATTGTAGGTCAGCTTTGTCTCAGAGCCAAAACATGCTACAAAGAGAAAGTGGCTATAAAGGTTTGACGTAATTTGGTCGATGCTTTCACTAAAGGCTGAAGAACCTGACAGCTCACCGCTTCTTAGACCTCTGAAAGCCCTGCTGGCATGGCAGTGAGTTGGACCATCCTGACATTTGGATTAAAAAAAAAAAAATCCTAACCCACAAGCAGAGGAAAGACTCCTTCATGTCCCATTATCCTGAAGCAAAAATGGGCAAGAAAACACATTTTTCTCCCATGTCTCCTGTAAGTATACCTCTATGTATTTGCTTCAAAATTCGAAGTTTCATCAAAAGGATCATCATAGGGTGGTGCTGGTCAGGAGTTCTCCTGCCCCCTGCCCAAGACCTTATGTTGCACTTGAAGAGCAGTCTGCCTCTCCAAGTCATCTGTGCTCAGCTCACTCCAGGGTCCCAGCCAGTGAACTGCCGTTCAGGTCTGCATGTGGTGGCCAGACTGGAGCCGGGCAGGATGCCTGTGGGGTCACGTCAGCCTCCCGGGGTTGCGTCTGCTACGCCTGCCGCAGCAGCAGGAGTGTAACATCTGGATGAAATACGAGCTTTGGATTTCGCAGGGTGTTCTTGGGCCCAAGATAAAATGGCATGGCTGATGTTTCCTTTCAATGTGAGCTGCCCCCCAGGGTGACAAAAGTGCAGCCGACAGACTACACGTGGGTCCCAAGCACGTCTGGTGCCACTGCACGTGGTGCTTGGTGAAAACCCCTAGTGAGGCTGAAGTGTGGCAGCCAGATGTGTCCTCGCCTCCTTCCCTCTGCTCCATACCATGTCACAGAACAGGAGGGAGAGCGGAAAACAGCCAGTGGAGGGGCAACCATTTACCTCAGCCCTAGTCATAGACCCTAGAGATAGAAGGGAGGGGTCTGAGGGACCCATTGATCACTGGGGCTGAGCTAAACGACTGCCCATGCACTCTGCCATCAGCCCTCTGTCTCAACAGCCAGCTGAACGTTCTCAATTAAGGTCAGTGTGTGGTCACAAGCACACCATGCTGACATGGTGGTAATCCACCAGATCTCATCAGGCTGGTCAAAAGGGTGGTGGTGGTGTCTCTTTTGCAGCAATTATCACCTGAGTGGGGAGAATAGGGGAAAAAATCCCCCACAGCAAACCTGGAGGCAGGGAATTAGAGTAAGTGCTGATGAGTTGGCAGATGCTGCCGGATCAATGGCCATATCATGGCAGGAAAAGCAGTGACAGCCCTCTCGGAGCTGTCAGTCATTGTTGTTTTGGGTAAATGCCAGCAAACAGAGCGAGAGGAGAGATGGGGGAGGGAGGCACCAGCCTGCTGGGCCACTTTTAATTACTTCAGGTCACATCAGACAGGGAACTGCCCACTGTGACAGATCAGTCCCGCTCAGGGGGCTTGTGCGCAACCCGGGGTAGCAATCAGGACTTATGTTCATGCAGCCCCTTTTATCCAGGGAAAAAAACCAACAAACCCTCCACAACTCAAAGCACCGCCACAACCAAGTGACAGGCAGAAGCATATTGTGCACATCGACGCATCCCCATGTCGCACGGAGCTCCCCTGGTCTGGAGCGGCGAGGGGCATCTGTCTAACAGTGCGCGCAGCGGCACTACACAACTTCCCGGCCAAGCGTGAGGGTAGGGGAGGCTCGGTGGTGCGAGGGGTTCCCTGGATGGGAGCCAGAGCATTAGCACATCTGAGGTTGGGCTCGGGTGTCTCCATGTGGCTTGAGCTGTTTGCCACAGCTTCCGGAAGGGGATCTTGTCACTGCCTCGCTGCTTTGCTCCTCAGCTATCACCCTCTTCAGAGTCTTCCGTGGGGCTTGTGGCAGCGAGGTCCTCTCCCATAGTGATCTGCAAAGCTGAAGTTGTGAGTGCATTTTTCGCACCAGCAGCAAAGTGTTGCCACAGGAGCGGCCACAGCCTTTTTTGCACTTCACTGCCACCACAAAGTCCTTACAAGGTCTCTTGGGGAAAGAAAAAGTAAAGAAATATCACCATTGCATAAATATATTTATGGCTGAAACCATCACTGCCATGTATGAAGCTCGTGACTTCCTTTCTTCACATGCAGCAATCTCCTGTTGATTTCACTGGGAGCTGCATTTGCATTCAGGTTGCAAGGTCAGGTTGTTAATTATGCAAACTCACCTGGCCCTCCTGAGCTCAGCACAAATTCAGATGGACATGCCCTGATGAAAATACATCCTGCCTTGTTCTGCTATAGATTTCAAAGCACTAGTTTCCCTAGTGGAAGCAGCATTTGCTGTTTCTAGAAGTCTCTGAATGTGTGTGGCTCCTCTTTCTTCTCAGAGACGATCCCGGTGGAAGGGCTTCTGTCCCCGTGCTTCTCCTTTGGCAGAGACAGTCTGATTGTGGTGCTGTGCTTTTGACTGTATCAATGAGCCAATCCAGGTTTAAATAATAATAAATCAGGCAGGGTTGGACTTACAGTGCAAACAGTGTTACCCGGAGATGATGCAGGGATGGAAAAAAAGCAAAGAGGGGAGGGGTAAATATGATTTAAACTGAAATTGGCCACCTGGGTGTCGGGTGGCAGCGGGAGTCAAAATTAAACTGCTCATAAGCCAAGCCGATGCAGACCTGGAGAATTATGCATTGCTTCTGTTTCAAATCAAGTGCATGCGTGGTCCAGTGGTGCCAGTTTAGCTTATACAAAGGAGAAGCCTTCATTATAAATCTGAGAGGCCACTTTAATGAGCTGGTTTCATCTGACATAGTTCAGCTGATTATAGTGAATTGGGCACAGGCGCTGCCACGCTTGCCTGAGGGACCATCTCTGGCAGCATGCTGTACCCCCTGCGGCACCCACGCACCCCTGGGTGCCAGGGTCTCGTGTGGGTGTGTGCCCCGCGGTCGCTGCAGGGATGCCTGGATGGGGGGGAGGTCCTGGCTTGCCCTGTTTGACTTGGTGTTTTTCTCTGGTTTCTCCTTGCTCCGTGTTTTCTCCAGCTGGCTGGCTCAGGCTGACAGCTTCGGATAGAGGGGTTTCAGGTGCACAGCTTATTCCTGGAATGTAACAGCTCTAAATTACTACCAACACGATATTCTTTCACCTGAGCGGTGGCTTTTTCCTCCTGTGATATTCATAACAGTGTCATCATGTGCTACTCTGTCATTTAGGGGGACAGCCTTCCTGCCATGAACACACTGCTTCCCCCTCCCCCCAAACACCTTTTAACTCCAACAAGGTTAAAGCAGAGAATAGATATTTTTTGTCTGCTGGGCTGGTGCAAACAGAGTGACAGAAAAAGAAGACATTTTAGTGCCACCCTAGACATCCCATGTAACTTCATGGGGGGGTCTTGTAATGGCAGGGCTGATCAAATACTAAATACTTTCAACTAAAGGTTGTTTTCAAATATTCATTGCTATTCCAAATGATGACTCGATTCAACAACAACCTGTACTTGGTTTGGTTTACTTACTTGTTTGCTATTTGAACATCTACCTACAGGGACTTTTCTTGCACAAATATTAGCATCAGGCCGCGGAAGAGACTCAATATTATTTTGTAGGAAGACTGCTCAGTGGAAGAGCATTGTGGTGGGTTGACCCTGGCTGGAACCCTGGTGCCCACCAAAGCTGCTCTGTCACACCTTCTTCAGCTGGACAGGCAAGAGAAGGTGTAACAAAATGCTCATGGGTTGAGATAAGGACAGGGAGAGATCACTCACCAAGTACCATCATGGGCAAAACAGACTTCACTTGGGAAAATTAATTTCATTTATTACCAATCAAATCAGAGTAGGATAATGAGAAATAAACCCAAATCTTAAAACACCTCCCTGAAATGCTTCCCTTCTTCCCAGGCTCAACTTCAGTCCCCATTTCTCTGCCTCCACCCCCTGAGCAGCATAAGGGGACAGGGAATGGGGGTTGTGGTCAGTTCACCACACATCTCTGCCACAACTTCTTCCTCAAGGAGAGGGGTTCTCATGCTCTTACCATGCTCCAGCTTGTGTCTCCCACAGGAGACAGCCCTTACCAATGTAAGTCCTTCCCATGGGCTGCAGTTTTCATCAGCTGCTCCAGAGTGGGTCCCTTCCACTGGGTGCAGACCTTTAGGACCATATTGCTCCAGCTTGGGTTCACCATGGGGCCACAGGTCCTGCCAGGAGCCTGCTCCAGTGCAGGCTTTCCACAGGG
Source organism: Porphyrio hochstetteri (assembly GCA_020800305.1). Classification (NCBI taxonomy): domain Eukaryota; kingdom Metazoa; phylum Chordata; class Aves; order Gruiformes; family Rallidae; genus Porphyrio; species Porphyrio hochstetteri. Next base: position 121,504,134 of record CM036906.1, on the reverse strand, counting down.
TCACAGCCTCCTTTGGGTGCCTCTGCTTTCTCTGGTGTGGGGTCCTACATGGGATGCAGGTGGATATCTGCTCCACCATCAGCCTCCATGGGCTAAGGCCCTGCCTCACCATGGTCTTCTCCAGGGGCTGCACGGGAATCTCTACTCCAGCGCCTGGAGCGCCTTCTGCCCCTCCTTCTTCACTGACCCTGATGTCTGCAGAGTTGTGCCTCTCACGTCTTTTCACTCCTCTCTCCGGATGCGCTTCTCACAGCAGTTTTTTTCCTTTTTAAAACTCTGTTATCCCAGAGGCACTACTGCTGATGGGCTCAGCCTTGGCCAGTGTTTTGGAGCCGTCTGGTATTTGCACTGTCAGACATGGGGGGAGCTTTTGGCATCTTCTCACATAGACCACCCCTGTAGTGCCCCTCCTCCAAACCTAGCCGTGCAAACCAAATACAAGCATGTACAAGCAATCACAGATACAAATTGAAAAGTCTCAACTGGGAAAAACACACCTTAAAAATTGGCAATTATTATAAGCAGCACTAGGGGTGGAAGAGGCGAGGAGGAGGAGAGGAGATGGTGTATTAAGGAAGAAGGTTGGTGGGTGGGAGAACATTCAGAAGGTGATTGGAGACTTCCAGTGGGATACAAGTATTTTTCACTTGTGACTTGAAGATTCACATAGGTACTAAAACCTGCAAGGTGGTCATTTGTTGTTTACCAGTTTCTGGTGGTAAATTTATGCCACAAAAAACCCTCAAAACAGTCATCCTCCTTCTTTCTTGCAGTCTCTGACACATTCAGATAGGGAGACAGGACAGACTTCATGTATTTCTCCTCTGCCACCTCTCCCCTTCACTCCAAGTGCCTGTCCAGTCTGGGGCACAGCCACGTTTCCACGGTGCACACCTCGCTCCCTGCAAGGCATGGGAGAGGCATCTCCAGTCTGTGCTCTGGACTGCTGGGGCAGTAATATTTTTTACCAGGAGTGCCAAATTCTTTCCAAAACGATTTAAAATAAACAGGCAAACAGTTTCTTTTTTTTGCTAAGCACTTACTGTATTACAGAGGCCCAGCAGCAACTTTTTAATGACAAATATTTCCTAAGGTTTCCCTTCATGCTTGGACACGGCAGTTGCATACAGAAGCTGCATTATGCATACATCGGACCAAGCATAACAGCACCTGCTGCTGCTCCTGCTGCTACTAAAGAGAGAGCAACTAATCTCTTTAATTATTGGAGAAGAATTAAGGCTTTGATTTGTCTTATTGCAGAAACATAGGTATTTCCCCCCCGCAGTTTGGGGAGGAGATGCTCCTTGCCTTCTTATTCTGCTGCAAGAGGGGTTTTAACCGTCGGGTGGGTGGCCCCTGCCGGCAGCACCTGAAGGAAGATCGGGGTTGTACAGACCCCCAACCCCTGTTATCTGTAGGGGGAATCGGTGAGCATGGGGTTTATCCTACACCTACAGCACTATATGCAAAGCAGAGGGGCCAGTTTGCCCCCTGGAGCTGTGATAGAAACAATTCCATTGGGTCCTGTGGGTGGCGGGGGTGGGGGGGTGGGGTGGGCTGAGGGCAAGGGTTAAGGTCTCTCTGGGAGCAAGGCAAATGCAAATGGCAGTGGGATTGTCTGGGCGCTGCTGGAGCCTGCTTGTCTGCAGGCGTGCTGCACGTTCTGGGCGCGACAGGGAACCACAGGACCGCCGGCACATCGGCTGTCTCCAGCAAAGAGATGGGCTTGTCATCAAGCCAACACATCTGCTTCTTTTCGCCTGGGAGGAAGAGGTGGCGAATTGGGAGTAGAAAATAATCACGGGGTAATTGTTTTCTTGATGAAGATTTTGTACCATGTTACCAGGAGGACCTTGCTGACCATGTGCTGTGAAGGGCATAGGGAGTCTGAGGACCTCTTGCAGGACAAGGGAGGGGCTGTTGCCGGTCCCCCCCAGTTAAACCTGGACCAGGCTGGGCTGTAGTGGTCTTCTCTCAAATGCTGCCAGCATTTGGTTTAGCCTCCTTTTCTGAACTCCACTCCCAGTCTCCTTTTTGTCCCCCTTCCAGACCCTTGCCTCCTTGTCAACGCTAAAGCAAGAGGAGTGCAGCCATGGAGAAGAGCAAAAAAAAGATCCTTTCCATCCTTTCAGCTCCCTCCTTCCCCCCCTCCTTCCCCCCCCCCCCCCCCCCCCCCAATCGCAAAGGAGCCATAAGTATTCCTCTGTACCACAAAAAGGACCTGCCAAAGGATCTAGGACAGAAAGGGTTAAACTCAGACGAGCGCTAGCTCCAACACAGTTAATCCATATAAAGCTCATGGATTTCTCTGCAGTGATCTTTGTGGTTGTCATTTGCATTTTTTTCCTTTTGTGAAATCTTTTCTTCTTTCCTTTTACACTCGTATGCATGCAGAAATTAGCATATTGTACCGAGAGTGGGAGATGTAAGAAGCCGACCCCCTGCTGTTCAGCGGATTGTGCAATCTGCAGGCGGCATCAATTTTTCAGCAGTTTTCTCATTTCTCATTACAGTCAGGGCACCGCACAGCTACCGATTCAACACAATCCCTAGTGGTCCTACAGACAAGCATATGGGCTGTCGAATATCCTTACTGCTACTTTCGTAGCATTAATATCCTTGTTTATGCTTACACCGTAATTAATCCTGGTATTAATATAGTTTGGGCTTAGCTTTACTTATTATGTATGGGCTAGCAGGGTAATTATGTCAGCAGACTCTGGTGCTGATACTCAATGGCAGTTTGCTACCCTTAGGAGCGGCACATAAACACTTTGGCTGATCCTGCCTTGGAAACGAGGAAGGCAAAGAGCCGAGGAGGAAGGTGGACATGGCGAATCGATGTCTGATAACTACAAACAGTGTTTTTAAAATAAGGAAATTTCACAAGCACAATAAAGTTGTCCTCGGGTATCAAACTCCATGGTTGTCATAGTGATGTGTGCATTATTAAGAGGGTGTTGTTCACTCTGGCATCTAATCTTATAATGAGGACGGCTCATTATCGGCCCGACGACAGTCCCTTTCCCCACTTACCGCATCGCAGCTTGCTGGGTGCTTGGGGCTGAGTGGAACATTTCCCTGTGCTCCTTTCCTGACCTCCATCCTACCCCACCCCAAACAACCTCAGCAAGCCCTTGGTCCGGTGTACCACCATGCAGGGCTAATGGACAGCCAGCGCTAGACAAGCCATTTCCCGATTTTCCTCGGTTTTTTTGAGCATGCCTGCGACAGAACGGGAACAAAAAATTGTGCCCTGGCCACTTCAGTCTCTTTGGCGGTCTCTGGCCCCCGCGTTCATTAACATTGCAGATCGGGGTGTTTAAAACGAGCCATTGGTTTGCATTTTATTTCTGCACCTGTTTCTGCCGCCTGACCGTTCCCAGCAAATACCCTCGGCGGGGTCAATGATGCCCCTTCGCGCCAGGCACACGGCTTAATGGAACTTCCTTTGCTTATCATTAGCCACTTTGCATTTTTATAGAGCGCTATTAGCCGGGATGCAGGCTCGCTTTTAATTCCCCTCTGAGGTTTGTACACCGCAGTCACATCCCTCCCCCGCTCCCCAAACAATCCAATTATCACAGTTTGTCACACAGGCGCGGGTGACCCACATGCCACCTGCTCTGCTGGCGGGCCTGATCCTCCGGGATGGCAGCCAGGCATGGGAGTTTGCGTTTTGCCTCAGTGGGACCCTTTAAATGGCTTTAAAAAACATATATCTGCTTTGGTGGGCAAACCCAAGACCAGAACCCGAAATCAGCTGTGAAATTGCATTGTTTGAAGGTCTGGGATTTGAAAATGGCTTAAAAGAATTTCATTCTTCCTTCTGCCCCTCTTCTTTTTCTTTTTTTCCAGGAATAGATTTATGTCTAGACAGGCAACCTGTATACTGTTCCAGCTGAGTTAGGATTAAAATGACCCTGGTGACGTAAGGATCTGATCAGCTGGAAAGTCTGAAAGGTGTAAGTTAATAGGAGTGCTGCTGTCAGCCTCCTGTACAGGTACACGTGTAAGTGTGAGGTCAGAATTAAGGCTGTGATTAAATGTCATCATCTGCAATTGGATTTATCATGTGCTGATGCATTTTCCTGAAGTGGCTCCCAAATCTTACCCAAAGACATGGGTGGAAGCATTTCCCATTTCTCTTCAGTTAATTTTGGAGCATCCCCCTTGAGCTGTGCCATTAAACTCCCCCAGGTTGGACTTTCCTCCCCTCAGCCCTCCCTGCAAGATTTCAGCCCCTTCCAGGGAGCTTCTGGCTCTTGGCCAACAGCAGCACCGACGCGCCTGGCTCCTGATCACCAGTGGCTGGGCCACCATCATAGATCATGGTACCACGGGTCCTGCTCCTGGACCCATATTTTTAAGTTAAAGGGTCACTTGCTAAAACATGGAACCAGTCTTAACATCAGGAACTTCATCCCAGGTCTCCTTCCTCCTGGGCAGAGACTGCAATTAGAGATGACAGAGCCACATGCTGTTGCTGCCTCCAAACCCTGAGGTTTTTTTCACCCAGCAGCAGGGTTTCAGGAAGGGTAGAGCCCAGTCTGAGCGGTGAACGCACAGCCTCATGCTTGGCATTGCACTGGGCTCACCTGCCCTAATTGATGCTCAATCCTTGGCTTGTGTGGTCCATGCCAAGGGTGAGCTGTGGTTTGCCCAAAAAAGAAGTAGTCCCTCTAAGTTCTCCAGTAAGTGTTAATGTGAGATCTCTTACAGAGACTTCTGTATGTTTACAATACATGCTAGGGTTTCTCCACAGCTTCCCTTCCTTCCAGTTTTATTTGTTCCTTTGGCCATTGTATTTCGGCTGAGACTACTAGGATCCCTCCACTAAGGGTTTTATGCTGTGTGTTTTCTTTGTCACACAAAAATCAAAGGGAATTTTGCACATGACTAAAGAGGCTGGAAGAGGCCCTCAAGGTATAGCTAGAAGGTCCTGGATTCCTCCACCAGTCCACAGGAGAAATCCTCCTGCCCCAAAGCAGTCATCTCCAAGGAAAATCTGTGTGTTTGTGTTTTAGACTCCATAGGGAATTTGAGTAGACCATGGAACTCTACAAACTTTTTACCCTTCCACCAAATCCCAAATTTCCAAATCTTGATCATCTGAAAGTTGTGTGGTATTTTAATGCTGATCATTCTTCTCAGTTCTGTATTGTCATTTTAAGGCTGAGAGTCAGTAGAAGGGAGCAAAATCAGAGACATGTTTTAAATATGTGTGACTAGTCAATGGATTGACATTTTGTCTTGTATTTCAAAAGGCTTTTTTCTACTGGGAAATTAGTGTCTACTCGTAGCATTGGGATAATCCGCTTATAGTCCAGTTCATCAATATCTTAAGTACCCACATGCTTTTCCTCTAGAACAAAGTAACTTTGTCATTTACATGCTGGTTGTCAACCATCTCAAGTAAATTGCCTGGCAGAATATGGTTGAGTTTTACCCAACTCTGTGTATTTTAATAGCCCAGACAAAATAGTGCTATCAGTAATTTTGTTTTCCAGTTACCAGGAGCTTGTCAGGCCCCTCAGAGTACAACTACATTCATCTTTACCCCCAAGACCTTGCAAGCTGGTGCCAGGCACTGTAGGGAATGGGAAGGGCAGGGGGAACATGGGCATCAGTGGGACAATGTGGCTGCTCTTGGCAGAATGGAGAGGTAAGAAAATCGGCAGGGTAAGTAACAAGCATCTTCTGTTTGGCTCATTCTTCATCAGCTACATCAGTCAGCCAACACAGTCCTTTTGAACTCCCTGAAGTGACAGACCAAGTCCTATTTTTGTGTACCAGTAGCTCACTGACACCAGAAGTGGCTTATGGACCCGCAGCCACAGATTGCTGTGGAATCCCTAAGTGTCAATGGTCTTATCAAAGTTTTTGATGGATCCACTAGTGACTAAAATACAACCTGAGACCCAGAGAGTGCCTAAACTGCTGACAGGCAGAAGCTGAGAGGGCATATCAGGGAAAGATCTTTGTGTACAAACTCTGTTTCTGTTCTTTCTAAACATCTGCTTCTGAGCACTGACAGAGAGAAGCTTCTGGGCTACACAAACCCTTGTTTTGATGCCTTTCTAAATCCATTTTAGGGTGCACTGTTGCATACCCGGTGCTTCTGGCTTTACGGCGTTCCCTCTGCTGCAGGTAGCACTGCAGATGCCTGGGCAGAGATCAAGGCCCTTGCTCTCCATCTCTGTGAGTCAAGGCGATGAAAATTCATTTCCTACTCCGTGGGGACAGAATTGCTAATGCAGCATGCCACTAAGAGCTTGCCCTGTTACTGCGGGGTCTTGAAAAGAGAATCCTAGCAAACTGGGATGGGTATGAGCTTGTTTTCCATCACTGCCCCGGGTTACTACACGGGAGACACAGGGAAGCAGAGACATAAACGGAGCATGTGTTTTTTTATTAGTGTATAAGCACTGAAACTATTACTCATGGTGTATAGTTTGAGTCAAGGCAGTTTTAGGTTATCTGCTGCACATATATTCACCACACGTAAACATCTGACAGCAATTACACTTAGTGATGTCGTTGGAAATCAGAATCATATCTCCACCCTGAGTTTCCAAGAGGATCTTTTCAATTTTAAGGCCCCAAATTAGCAAGAAAATTACTTATATGTGTTATTTTAAGCATGCACTTTAATCCAGGCCCACTCCTCTAAGCTGAACAAGTAGGGGAGTGCTTTGCTTCACCAGACCTGGGTGAATTTCCCAAGCACAGTTAGAAATTGAGCAGCTGGAGTTACTTTAATATTTCCAAGACTGTCTTTGTAAGAAATCCAAGCTCTGATAGTGTTGGTTGATGCAACCAGTTGGCGGAGGATAATTCCAGTTTTGGACCAGCTTCTAAGTTTTGCCATTTGTTTTCATTGTTCCCTTCAAACACGGTGATGGTGGTGGATGAGGCAGCACAGAAGGACATCCAGATTATTGGGTTACTGACTCCTGTCCGGAGCTGTGGATGACCCTGGGTTTTCTTCCCAGGGATATAACTGAAGTTAAGTAGCACTGCGTCACACCTGATTTAGGCAATCCAGCATTTGCCCTCTTTTGATTTACATTTAATTTGTGAGTTCACCCACTTTAATTCACTGCTACTTGATGATCTTTGCCACACAGCAGAAGCTTTTCTAGCCTGTGACAGCGTCGTAGTATTTTCTCCTTTATAAAACTTTTCTCATGGAGCGTAATTCGCCTTAAAGCAAATTGACTTCAGCAAAGCAGGGAAGCCACCAAACATGTCCCTCTGGCAATTTCTGCTCTTAGTGTCTGCCCCCTTTTGCGCTGATGTCAGGAGGGGCAGCGAGGACCCAGGTACAACTTCGTCCTTCCATCCATGTAGCACAGGAAGCTCTTGGTGATGAGGTTCCACGCTTGCACAAGCCCCAGGTATGTCACGGCTGAGCCGAGAGATCTGGTCTTTCTCTGCAAATAAAAGAGGTCAGGACAGAAGGAGCAGGTCTCTGGTGAATTGCATGCTAAGAGGAAATCCACATTCTGTCAGTTGCGTGATTATATGCCGGGACATGTTTTTTTAATGAAGACAGAAAACAGACATTTTGACAGGACCTAGTTTTGCTTAGGGCTATATATGTGCTGCTCCCACTGAAGCTTCTTGGCCAGATTTGTCCCTTGTTTGAGAAGACACAACTCTACTGAGGCATGATAGAGCTGAGTTTGATACTGAGGTGCAGCTGAAGAAAAATATTCCATGCTGTCTCCTGTCTGGGCAGCATGAAGAGCCCTGGGAGAACTTAGTTATGAAATCCTGCTGCTGCCCTGGCTTTGTTCAGCTGGCAAGCATGCAGATTTAAAGAACAATGTTTTGATTCTCCAATTGATCTTTAATTCAGTCTCTCTTCTTTTAAGCTTTTCTTGTTGAACACACTCCTCTTAACAAACTGTTATTGGGGCTTCACCTATTCTGAGCATCAGAAAATCTTAGAGTATGTCTATCTTTCATGGGCATAGAGTTTTACAGAAATATAACTAAATAAATGATAAACAACCAGAGAAAGAGAGGAAAAAATACTGAAAGAAGTAATATATAATGGCACTGCAGCTCCCTCAATACAAGAAGAGAAAAACCATGCAGACTCCTTGGATGTGGATCTTGCCAGAAGGGATCATTCCAGTGCAAGGTGACATTTTCTTCCCTGTGGCGATGGCACTAGTGGGGCTTTGGAAAGCACTGGTGCTCTAAGTGCTGCAGCATTGTCATTATATACTTATGACTGAAATGTCTTTCCCCCTTTTTCAAAGGTCCTTTTGTTTGAAATGTCCACACCGGTGTTGAATCATCTCTGTGGAGGGCTCCAGGTCAAGTCTAGGACTGTGTTGAAAGGAGCACCTTAGTCAGGTGCCGGTGAGCTTGGCTGACCTGCAGGAGGGTGATCTCACCTGTGTTAGCCCTTGGCCCATATTAGATGGAAAGTCAGATTAAGTGATTTGATAATCAAACCTAAACCAGTGACTACTGTATCAGTAGGTGATGGCAGGCTTGTAAGTTAATGTCAAAATGTCAACAATGACGCCTTCCTCAGAAGAACTCAAGAAATACTGGAAAGAGGTTTTAGTTCAGCAAACTACACTGCACGCGAGGCAGTCCCACTGATGTTGTAGGATTTATTCTCTCCTTTTGACCCAGACATGTTTAGCTAACTTGTTGGACTATATAAGCCTAACATTATCATGAAGTGGAGCTTTTCATGTTGTTTCAAGGAACAGAAAATGGCCAAATCCCCTGTGATCTGGGGGAATGGGAATATGATTGGGCTCTTCCCCATGCAAGGGCTACTGTATAATGGCGGTAGCATTGGCTTTCACCAGCTCCTTGTGGCAAAAGGTAGTACCACCTATCTTATTTAACTGCTCTGCGCCAAAGGACCCTGCAGTAATGGTACTGGAGAGTAACATCCTTTGTGTATCCAATACACTCACTGAACACTGCCAGCTTCACCTTGCCCAGTATGGTTTTGGTACCTTGTAGAGCTCTAAGGGAAGCTCATATTGCAAATGGTAGCTCATACGAGCTCATACTGAGTTCATTGGAGCTGTCCCCTGAGAGGTTCAAAAGGCCACCGGGCAGTGGCTAATGGTTAGCTGCCAGCTGTGGTAGTTAAAGTGAACTGAAGTCACTCTGTCTCTTGTAACAAAACTGACTGTACCACCTAATCCCCTCCATCACTGAGCAACCAGCCACTGCAAATTAATTTAAGCCTTGTCTGTCTCTGCACGGCCCAAAGCAAAGATGTAGAAGACATCTCTCTACCATTGCATGTAGCAGCCTGTTTCCTCCGTGGTTGTGAAAGACTGTTTCTCTGGTTTTGGTTTTTTGTTTTTAGGAAATGTCAAATATGACAACAGGGTGTGAAAAAGAAATAAAAACTCAAGCTGCCTGCAATGAATGAGGAAATAATTCTGAGAAACACGACAATTTAGAAATTAACATTTTCTTTCTCCCTGAGAAAAAAAAACCCGCCATCCGTTAATAGAGTCATAAAGCCCTTTAAATCAGGCTCAGGTACCTTTTGGGAAGACGATTGCCAGTTCAGGATCTGTTCAATGTGGAGGAGTACAAATGTACCATTTTTAATCATGATAAATAACTTCTCTTTTATCAAATCATCTCTGCTGGAAATAGTTTCGCTCGGTGCAGTAATGATAATTTGCGCACTTATCATTCGGTACCTTCCCAAGACAAGCAGCTGGCCACGGGATGTAATTTAACAACTTATCAACCACAGGTTCATCCAGCCCTTTCCAGCCAAAAGGGCATTTCACATTATATTCAGACACTTCACCATATATTGCCATCAATTTAAGATTTCACCAGCCCCTAGTCATTAAAATTTTCCACTCAGCACTTCACTTTATAACCTGGGGACGTGGCTGCTGCACGGTGCCGGCAGACCCACTGAATTATCTGCTCTGTGCAGGTGATGGGATAATTACCAAAAGGATGCAAATCGCTGGGCTGGCTATCAAAGGGAGCTATTATGATTAGCTGTATGTGTCACATACAGAAGTTGGAAAGGCATGGCAGGGGAAAAAAAAAAGGGGGTATCTGTGGCAGGCTTATCTCCCTCTGTGTGTGTTTCCAGCGGGAGGTCTCTCTGGGGTCGTGTCTGTTGAGCGCTCAGAGCAATGGGGTTTTGGCGCCTGCCTTGGTGTGTTGAAAGCCGCCTCCATCGAGTCAGCAGCGGAGAGGTAGGGAAGGACCCATGTTTCACATCCCTGCAAACCTATATGACAGGTCCAGGCCTGGAAGAACATTGCTTTCAAGGTTAGAGCGTGTCTTCACAGACTCTGCAAAGGTGTGTGCTGCTTTATGAAAGCCAGGCATGTAGGAGGTGTGTTCAGGAGGGGTGGGCGGTCATTTTGGTACTAGTGCATGAGGCTAGTAGTGTACAGGCTTTCCTTCATCTTGCACTTCTCCCCGAATCCCTCTGGGACCTCCATTGGACCAAGTGCTGTCTAAGTGGCTCCTTTGCCACTTTCTCTGGTTGTCCCCAGCCAGACACACCTGGGCACCTTGCCTGCTACTAGGCAAGAAGAGGGGGAAGGACAGCTTGGAATGGCAGACTCTTCCCAGCTAAAGAAATATGTCTTGCTGAGTGACACGGATGGTGGCTCATGGCAAAGGCAGGTGGCTGTCAATGGAGGAAGATGGCAGATGAAGTCTTGGTGGTGACAGCAGGAGTGAGATCTGGTAAATCTGTTGATGGAACTGCTTGTGCTGTGCAGGAGCCACAGATGGGCAGTTCCCCGATACGAGGGAAGAAGCACAGGAAGGGAGGTGTCAGTTCTGTCATGCTGCACCTTCTGCAAGGGGATGCCTGGGCAATGAAACTGGCTCTTCCCTTCACCCTGTGGTAAATGACATGAAACAGAGTTACTACAGATATCCTTTTTAAAAAGTAAGTTTTTTAATAGAATTTTTTTTTTTAGTTATTCTTCGTTATTTGCAGCCTCTGCAAATTAGGTCTCTGGGGGTGTGGTGCTACTGGCTAGACCACCACTACACAGCTTGGTGTGGCTGGCAGGTGGCTGGCCTGTAGCTGGGAAGTCTCTTTGCAGAGAGCTGTTTGGTCCCTTCCTCTCGGTTAGGACTGCAGCCTGGTTGTGTGCTTGCTCTTCTGCTATCATGCCTTCTCCCTGGCTGAAGGATGGGGAGTTAGGTGGTGCTGTAGAGAGGGTTTGAGTAAGGAGCACTGGGCACAGGAGAGGACTTCTCTGTATTTAGGGTACAGTGCTTGGAGTGAGTTGACCTGGGGTCTCTCTGCTGAAAATACCTGCTTTTGGGAATGTAATTTCTTTTTGGGCAGCAGGCTCAAGTGAAAAATGGTCAGGGCGATCACTGGATGTGACTTATCCACCTGAAGAAGGATTTTCCCATCCCAAATTTCTGCAGCAGTGACCCGAGGCTTCCATTACAATCAGCATACACAAAACTAATATAGTTGGTTCTTCCCTTTTTTGTCCTAAACTAGGTCATGGCACCCTAAAACTGTGTTGTTACTCTCTTTTATAGAGACAGGGTTGACTAGCTCAGCGGCAGCCTTCTGTGCAGCAATGTGAACAGAGATGTGTCCTACTTGCTCCCATTGAGATAGATTATGTGAGACTGGGGACCAGCTCTGGCCTTTGCAGCAGCTTTCTTCTGACAGCCCTATCAGCTCTTACTGGTGCTGCTGTTATCTTAGAAAAACGCACCAGAGCAGTACTTTCTGACCTCCTGACAGACACAACCAGGCCCCATGCTCTCCTGGGGCTGGCTATTTGAGCTGTAGCCGATTCCCCAAAAGCCTTCTAGAGTCCCACTGCAGCATCCTCAGGTTCCTAACTCTGCCTCTGACCCCTCATTGCTGCTCCTTGCTCTTCCTCCCCACTCACGTCCCTGCTTGAATGGGGAGGCTGGAGAAGTAGCAACCACATTCATAATCATCAGCACAGTGGATGACCTACTGTGAGGCTTTTCTTCTCTGCTGGCTGCCTCGAAGCTCGCAGGAATCAGGTGTCTGTCTGTCTGGCAAACCTGGCTGTGGTAGACCAGCCAGCCTGAAAGATGTCTGGGGAATCGGTCTGCAAGTCTCATTTCCTTGGGAAACCATCATTTATTTAAAGTTTTGCTTCATTTGAATAGCAATCTTTCCCCTCCTTTGGCTACTTCTTGCTTTATAAAAGGACCTTTGGACTGGAAGTAAAAGCATGTAATTCTTTCCATAAATGGTTCAACATCCATTTTAAAACCCTAAAAAATTTGAAGAGGTCATCTGCCTCTACTCCACTGGCTGCTACCACTTGGGGATTTGAACATAAGACCTACATCACAGAAACCAAAAGTCAGAGACCTGGTCCAACCTTTTACAAGGCTGCACAGAAATAAAAGGCGAGAGGAGGGATAGGAAAAAAATGTGGGAGGTAAAATAGGATGGAGAGAAAAATATGTACGTTAAAATGAATTCTAGTCATACTTTTTCCAATAATTTTTAATTTTGAGGTGTCTTTTGAACAGATTGTTGCACACACTATGTCAGCCAGACCTGTTGTAGCAAAAGCTTATAGTGCAGCACAATTTAATTAAAAAAAAAAGTTGCAGGATGCCCAAATGCTCATTACACCTCCCACCACCGCTGTGGTGGGGCAAGGTGTGCAGAACTGGCAGCTGAACTGCCTGGTGCCATGCAGCACCCATGTCCCTGGAGTGCCCAGCGCCTGTTTTAGTCATTGCATCCTTTCTTTCCCTCCGTGCACCTCACCTCTCTTAAGGCTTTGCTGCCTCAAACGTAGGCAGTGCTTGGTGTTGTCACAGCTGGGTACAAGCTGTAGCATCAAGGAGGGGTTGGGTAAGAGGGCTGGGTGTGCTCTGGCTGTTGTAGCACTGACAGTGCACTAACATGCTGATTTGGGGATCGTCTGACCATTGCCTGATGTTTCCCACTGTGGTCACTTTTAGTGCTTGGTGCTGGAAGATGTGCGGGGCAAAGCACAATCTCACAGAGTCCACCAGGTGCTTTTTTATATATAAATATTTATATAAAATAATATTTAATAAATAATATAATAATATAATAATAATAAATATTTGTTTATTTATTTATTATTTTGCTAGCTAACACAGTGACCCTGCCATCAGTTTGGTAAAATGCCACTCTACATCTCAAGAAAGGAGGAAATTCCCCACTACCAGCTGTAATAAATATATTCCTGGGCTTTCACATGTGTAAACACGAGGAGAATGAGACCAGGCTTGGCATGACTTGGCTGGGAGAAGAGTTATGGCTGCAAGAGGACTTAAAAAAGATGTTGTTAAGGGTAGTGCTCTGCCTCTGCACCTCGGCCTTTGCAGCCAGCATCATTATCTCTCATTGCCGTAACTTCGGGATAGGCTGCTTGTGTCTGTGTAGCTGTTCATCTTCCAGATGGCTTAGAGGTGCTGTACAGGATTGGTATTCAAGTCTGCTTGCATAAGGTATTAGGGAGGGAGCATTTACCTGGAAAAATAAAACCCCACAGAACTTCTCAAAATGCAGGACAACTCTCCTACACCACATTATTAAAACACAGAGATAGATCAGTGGGTTTTCTTGAGAGAGAATTCAGATTTTCCAATGCTCTTTGCTTGAGAAGGAGGGCAGGATTTGAGGCGATGCCCCTTCTTGCCTCGGTAGGTAACCACACGGAAAGGTCTTTGCCAAGACCAGGTGCTTTGCATCATGTGGAGAGCTGCTCACACTGAGAGTTTCTGTTTTACGGAAGATAATGGGTATTTCTGAAGTCTGATCTCAATTGTATCTCTTCTGAAAATACATCTGGGTTACTCAGCAAAGTATGGAGACATGGGCATGTCGCTGGAGAGCCTGGGGGAAGGATCTTCCCTGAGCACAGCTTCCTTGTGAGAACATGAGGCTCTCCTTGTGCTTTTTCTTCACCGATGTGAGTGAAGATATTATTGCACAAGCTCTCAGACCTGGGCTGTACTTTGGATTTGTGGAGGGGATTCCAGCTGACTACACCGTGGTGTTCAGTGTGAAGGACTTTACTATAGTATGTGCATTTTTTCCCAGGAGTCCTGCAGGGAACATAACAAGCGTATATTCTTGTAGCTGCCATCCTCCTGGGAGCTGCATTAGGTTGCACTTACCTGCTTGGCTCCTGAGTGAGCATGGTGCAGGATGCTCCCCCCTACCTACTCTGTGTTTAGTGCCTGCTGAACACCTTTGTATGGCTTTGATGGACAAAAAGCTGGACATGAGCCCAACTGCATCCTGGGTTGCATCAAAAGAAGTGTGGACAGCAGATTGAGAGAGGTGATTCTTCCCCTCTACTCTGATCTGGTGAGACTCCACCTGGAGTACTGTGTTCAGTTCTGGAGCCCTCAACATAAGAAAGACATTGGCCTCCTGGAGGGAGTCCAGAGGAAGGCCACCAAGATGATCGCAGAGCTTGAGCACCTCTCCTTCAAAAACAGGGTGAGACACCTGGCCTTGTTCAGCCTGTGGAAGGCTCAGGGAAGACCTTATAGCACCTTCCAATAGCTGAAGAGGACCTACAGGAAATCTGGGGAGGGACTGTTTGTAAGGGCAGGTAGCTATAGGACAAGGAACAGTGGTTTTAAACTAGAGCAGGGTAGGTTTAGATTAGACATTAGAAAGAGATCTCATTGTTGTGAGAGTGGTGAGACACTGGAACAGGTTGCCCAGAGATGGTGGAGGCACTATCCCTGGACACATTCGGTCAGGCTTGATGAAGCTCTGAGCAATGTGATCTAATTAAAGGTGCCCCTGCTTACTGCAGGGGGGTTGGACTAGATGACCTTCAAAGGTCCCTTCCAACCTAACGCATTCTATGATTCTGTGTTCTGTCAATGAGGGACCCCCTGTTTAGCCAGCAGCACTCATCTGCACAGCCTGGGGTAACTCAGCTGAGCAAATGGGCACTTCTCCCTTACTGTGTGACATCCAGGGCTGTGCCAGCACACCACTGTTTGTGGGTGGCAGCTGTGGAAGGAAAGACTACCAGGACAGGGCACACAGAGACATCTTCGTTCAATAAAAGCTAGTGGTTGCTGGCAATCAGTGAATTAGGGAACATCACAAGCTAGGCACTGCAGCCAGATCCTCGTGTTTAATAGCTGCCAGTGGCCCCAGTCTCCATGAATTTGTCTAATCCCTTTTTTAACCCATTTGTAATTCCATCCTCTGCAACATCCTGCAGTGATGGTTGGGCCTTTATTTGTTTTAAACCTGATGTCTGGACATACCGTTGGATGGCCCTTTCCCTTCCTGCCAAAGCCACTTGGCTTCACCTCATTTCTTCAAAGAGGGCTCTGATGCAGCACCATAAATCATTACAGCCAGAAAATATCCTTTTGAATCCCACAGTATCATATCAAAGCTCTGGACTGTGTGTGGTCTTTTAAATACAAAATGTATGCTTAAAAAATTGAAGGGTATTTTTTTCCCCCTAAGTGGTCTGGAAAGGAGCAGATTGTCCTTGGACTGTTTGCAGAGGCCGGATTTCAGCAGCTGTCATTCGTTTGGCTTCTCCCCATCTCCAGGAATGCTGATATCATGGAAGGCAGGAGGGGAAACAGCCTTCAGAAGAGCTGGGGCAAGTGGAGCAGGGTTTTGAAATTGCTAGTAGTGATGTTTCCACATCCAAAAGATCTCACTTCTCCCATATCTTAAATTTATTGTTCTCATTTGTTATTTCCTTTGACCAGAGGCCAACAAACATCAAGCAACACATACATATTTTGCAGAACAGAACTAAAGAGTGCTTTCGGGTACAGGGCAGACACAGTCCTAGAGCTTTATTAAAGTATCTGGATTCACCCTGTGTGATACAAGGGGAGGAATCAATGCTGCAATCTGTTCAGGAAAAATAAATTTCCAAACCAAACCAAACAAACTCCTAAAAAAAGTTCAAAGCTTCCTTTACAAACAAGGTGAGAGGGGATCTGCGCAAGTTTAAATGCAGTGAGAGCTTTTGAATATCTGAAATGAAGTGCTACAGGGAGCTCAGGATGGAGCAAACTATGGTTCACTGGGCAGAGTTTTCCGTAAAATAGTGAAATTCTCTGCACTCTGTGTTCCTGAATGGGTGAAGGATTAAGACCCTGATCCTATGCTACTTGGAGGTTGTGGGACTTTTGACTTGGTTAAAGAGGGGTCAGCCCTGAATAAAGGGCTTAGACCCCTAAAAAAGCAGATGTACTGCCCTATACACAGGGCGTGGGCAAAACACCTCTGCCCAATCAAACAGATCTTTTTGATTTGCTGGCAAGAAGCTGGAGTTCATTTCCACAGGGAATACCTCTTTCCTTGCTTCAGGAGAGCAGTTTCCCAGGAGGTGCAGCCGTGCACAATATTGCTTTGCAGCAGGCACGAAAGTCTTACGCTCTTGCAGTGCCACAGAGGACATCTGTATCTACTACAACCATCCTAGCATGGAGAATCCACATTTTATTTCTGCCTTACTCATCTCCTGCACATCCTTTTTAACCATCGAAGGGGACCACGAAATTTGCCCTTGCATGTGTAGACCACAGCACAGCGAGCAGCTCAGAGAAGCCAGGTGGGGAATGCCATAGCTGTCTGCCTTTTCCAAAAAGGAGCAAAATCCTTTTGCTCTGATACGTTGCACTGGATCCTGAGCCTGCTACAAGCTATTAATAGCAGCAGGTCACTCTGGGAGAACGCATGAGGAGGGTGAAGCATATAGCATACAGGTTTGCTGTTGAGGGACACAGCAGTGAGCCAGAAGCTGGCTTCAGCTGGGCCTCTCTTTGTGATCTCACAAGCTTTGTCCTCATAAATATGTGTGCTTGGAACAGTCTGTACCAGCATTTTTGGTCCCTTTGTGACTTCAGACTTGACTTGTGCAGACATGTACTGTGCAAAACTGCCCTTAGTAATTTGTTAAGCCAAGAAATTAAAAAAGATAGGTTGCTGTCCCGACATTTAGCCTGGTGTGTGAGTTTGTCCTGAAGACAGACACATGTGCACTTGCCTCTGAATCAGACAATCTAAGTTAATTTAGTTACTGAGCTGTTTCTTATGCCAAGGATAGCTCACCAACAGGCTTCCCTCCCGGCACCTGTTTTGTATAGCAGTGTCACGGATGTGGACAGAATTTATGGGATCAGATCTTTATTGTATTTGTCCCTTCTGTGGCAATATCAAGATTAACATTTGAGGTGACAGGCCATATAAAAGGCAAATTATGCAACATTATAGTCTCACAGAAACGGACTCCCCTGTATAATGGTAGAGTAGCATAGATGGGCATTAAAGGTGAATATGGTTGTCTGATAGATAAAAAAACCAAAGGTCCCGTCACTCCCTTTTTAATAGCAGCAGCTCTGAAAATGACATTAGTTTTACTGCTGTCCTTAAGGCTAAAAGGAGAGGCACATGTGATTCTTTGGTCTTTCAATTAAAATGAACTTTATTGCAAAACGTTTGTTCTTTTGTTGTCTTGCCAGCTGGGTGGCTTCAGGAGCTTGAATAATACATGTGCAGTATTATACAGTAATTGTTCCCCATCCTCAGAAATTCACAGATTATGAATTCATAGACTGTTTGTGCAGCTGATGGTAGCTTTGAGCTTCTCCATAGTTAGAGACGAATTGAACCCAGTGCAGATTGCATGTATGAACCTTCAGCAAATCCAGGTGTAATATTTATCCTTAGACCGAGTTGGCAAAAAACCCACATCAACCCAAAGGCTACTGCAAAGAGTATATCAGGTTGGCATGGTGTGAAGCCCAGATTCCTCCTGGCTGCCCCAGCAACCTGATTCCAGAGCATTACCTAAACACATAACGTAGGCCAGAGCAAGTGAGACCACTCCAGAAGGTGATGAGAACAGGATGAATCACCCTGCAGGACCTCTTTATCTCTCTTGGGTGAAGAAAAACAGAGCTCTTAGGGTGACCAGTCATTCATGCAAAATTCAGGTAATACACTGAGTTGATATGCACCCAGACCTGTGTGCCCAGAGATGTCCAGGTCCTGTTAGAGAGGACTGTAGAGTTAGTCAAGTGTCAGAGTAGCTGTTGCACTGCTAGGACTGGTCAGACCTAGTGGCCTCACAGTTGGAGGCGGGAAGGAAAGAGGGAAAAGAGTGAGGAAAAGGCAGAGGAGCATTTGGAAATAAAGAAGGTGAGGAAAGGAAGGTGAAAATGCAAGAAAAGCTAGACCGGAGAAGCTGAAAATGACATGACACTGCAGTATGAGCACTTTACAGTGGTGTAGATATCTGCAGACCTGCTCTGAGCAGTGTGTTTGCTCCTCTCTCTGCAGAATGCATCCAGGTCCTCGCCACTGAGCGGCTCTAGTGAGCGCTCCTCTGTAGTCTCCTAAACATCTCCCATGGCTTATGCAGGGTGTGCTGACGTATTTGTAAAGGTTTGCTTAGCCATGAATAGATCTGCCCTAACTTCAAAATACATCAGTGGCTTGTAGCCTCAGGAACCCCTGTATCTTAAACGAATCCCTGGTGGAAAGCCAGATTTTAACTGTACACAAAAGCAATGGGGTTTTTTTTTTGGTTTTTGTTTGCTTGGTTGGTTTTTTTAGGGCACAGCCTTTACATTCAGCTCCAGGAGTTGCAGCCATCTACAACACATCGCCCTGATGTGAGCAGGAAAGGAACAAAGGCAGTTTCTTCACAGGTGCATTCTTCCCTGCACATCGTGGGTGCAGGCGTCAGCTTCAGCGATGAAAAGCATTTATATTTGATTACTCTTCTTTTAAAAGAATGTCACTCTCAGAGAGAATTTCAGCACCTCAGGGCACAAAGGAAGGATTGCTTTGGTTGTTTCGGATTGAGCGTTGGCTCTTTGCACGTCAGGGCATTCCGCTCCGGTTTCCCGTTTGCAGGCTCTTTGCCCCCATGACGGTGTCTTTCAGCAGACCTCTCTGGAAGCAGCCAGTAATAGTGGGTTAGTATCATCTGCCAGAGGGTTTGAAACTCGATGGTTTTCTCTCTCTAAAACACTGAGGTTATCTGCCTGCAGTCAGGTCCTGAACATCTGGCAGGTACATGTGGTACAAAAAATGGACATAGAAATCTCAATCCTAAATCTCATTCTGGCCATATGAACACAAGCACTCCATGAAGAATTCTTCTAGGAGAGACATTGCACCCAATGGAGTAAATTTTGCAGAGAGAGGTGGATCCCTGCTGCCTCTGAGCACCAGGGATGAGCGAGGCGTGAGAGGGAATGGTGCTGGAGGACCCGCAGCCCGTCTGCTCTTGGCTGCTTGACAGCCCTCAAGGGTGCATAGTTTGGTGCAACCCTGGGTCCCATCTCCAGCGAGGTGCTATGGGAATCTCCTCTGCAGTTCCTCCATGTCTGTGGTGCTCAGGTCTGACTCCCAGAGGTTTGAGAGTTTGATGAAAACATTGCCCATGTCCAACCCCATAAAATCCACAAACTTGCTGAACTTACAAAAGCTGCTGCTGAGTATCAGTGATTGCATCAGAATGGTGGTTGCATCAGAATGAGGATCTGCTTATGTGGTGTCACTGAGGAAAGCTTAATCTGAATTAACTAAATGTGTGAGCTGAAAGTGGATTAGCAATGCCACATAAATGGATGGATTCCTTATATTATTCTCTTCAGAATTAAAATGGTCCTAATTTGTTTCAGCATAATTATGAAAGAGAATGTCACACAGGCCTTTAATAAGATATAACTTACTGACCGTAAAAGTTAGTCTGGGTTAATTTTTTTGTGTCTCCCAGCAGGGGTGGGATTGGAATGCAGTCCTGACATTTTTTTTTAGTAGGAATCTTGCATTGTCTTCATTGGGGATTTTAGTAACTGATTCTGATAATGTGGTAATCTGTTTTTATTATGATTATACTATTTTTAATCTTAGGATATAAAAACTCTGAATAAGCAATTAACTAATCCTCGCCATGCCCCTGTGAGGTTGGTAAAGGCTTTGTAACAATCACTTTGTTCATGATGTACTATATCTGCTTTTAGTGTGGATACAGCAAGGAAAAGCAGTGCTACGGGAGAGAAGATGAGTATCAAACCTTATTGAATGCATGGGAGGAATTAAGCAAGGAAAAACATGTTACTCCCCAGCTTAGAATTTGGTCGAGCCACCACGATGTACTTGTGAGGAAATGTCAGGGGAGATTTAGCAGATCAGGGCATCTGCTTCATGTCTAACCAAATCCGTAGCACATATAATGGAGCCACACACAGTGCGCTGTGGTGGGGAACGGCCTAATAGCAGGGTGTAAATATCAAGGATTAAAAATAATTCATCTGATTTCCTTTTCATTTGGAAATAGGATTTCTCTATTTAAGTTATATTTCCTAAAAAAAAGAGAAAAAATTAAGAAGAGAAGAGGAAACCTCTGAGATCACGACTGCTCTCTGCAGGCTGACTCTCCATTTTCATCTCCATCAGCGGTGCAGTGCAAAGTGTTACTCCTCACGGTCCCTTCTCCATCTCAGCAGCTTCTTTCTGTTCCTCAGCTGACAATTTATTTTCTACTCAATGCTAACTCTTGTGTTTCTCTTACTTCTTTAAACGACAGCAAGCACTGTGCTTTTGTTCTGCTCCTTTTCCAGTGCCTTTTTGCTGATCTTCTCTGCATGTATCTGAAAGGCCAGGAAAACAAATCAATACCAAAAAGGACCTCCTGCCCCTTTTAACCTCACCTGGAGGAGGGAGGGAAGGGAAATTGCCAATTACATCAAAGTGAATTTTAAATATGCTGGAAAAAAAGCACAGTGGGAGTGAGAGTTTGGAGGGACAGGCGTCAACAAGACCAGTCTCTGCAGTTCACAGGATGCCTTTATGAACTGGCGGTCTTCTCCTTTGTGGCAGCATATATGGGAGGATCCATAGAGCTGAAAGGCATCCCATGAAAGAGGCAGTGTTAACAGTGGATGGCCCTCTCATTGCAGCATCACTGACCATGAAAGTCTCTGCAAGGGAGACCTTGGTGCATCTGGAGCTGGACTGAGACTTGCCACATGATTTGAGGACTAAAAAATGCTGGCCACCACCATATACTGGCTGAGTTTGCTCAGTACTTTCTGGTTGCCACTGTCTTATTTTCACTCCTCCAGGTGACCAGCTCCTTCTTCTGCAGATGACCACTGTGCATGATGCAGAGCATTGGAAAGGAGGAGAGGGTCTCCATATCTGCACAGCAACAGGACACCTGCTGCACCGCAGCAGTGAGGCCAATGATTGAGCCTTCATCTAAAGCCAACCCTGAACGCTACAGCCAAATTTAGTAATCATGGCCTCTGTTGCCAACATCCAGCCTCAATCGTTCAGCTGAGAGTCCTCCATTAGGAAAGCAGTCCTGGGAGCTTCCTTGGTGGTTGATGGGGAGGAAATAGATCTCCCTCTCCTTTCCAAAGTTAATGATTTCTATATTGGTCCTATAGAGTCTTCATGCAAGTGTCTTATGCTAGATGCTACAAAATCAGGCCTTAATCTCTTAAATTATTCTACTCTTTAAACATCTGCCTTTGACTTGAGCCTTGATTGATCTATCAGGTGCAAGACTCTTCAACACCCCGCTAATGTACCTTCCTTTCCCTGCAGCCCCACTCCAGGTGCCTTTTTAAGAACTGCTTTTCACTTACCAATGCCAGTGGGGAAAAGTGGCTAATTGCTCTGCCCTCCTTCCAGCCCCAAGATCAGCAAATAGAGAAGCACAGAAAGCAAAGTGAGCCACCACTTTAAAGTCCAGGGGTTTCAAATGATGACCATCCATCCTGGCTAAACAGCGACACCGCATAGGTATCAGCGGATGGCTTCCGCACCCCCCTGCTCTCCATCTGCTTAACTTCTGGTCTCAGATTGGTTTGATCTCTACTGAATCAGCAGTAAAGATCAAACCCTCTGTTTTTACATCAATCTAGGCATATAGCCCTTTTGCAGGGGAAAACAACCGTGAGTGTATGTCTCAGAAAGCTCGGTATTGGTACTGCTGAGCATAGGATGGTGGTGCCCCCCCTGCACACTGGTAGAGCATTGGTCACCACCGCAAGGATACAGAAGCAAGGGGCAGAAACAGTAAAGTAAATGTTGTCCCTTCCCAAAGTAGTCCGTTGTACTACTAAGACTCCATCAAAAGCTTTTTAAGAAAAAAGTTTTCACCTTGTTTGTGCTAAGAGCCTTCTGCAAAAAGCAGTTGTTATAAAAACAAGGTTCTTTTGCAGATGCCAAACACAGAAGCCCCCCATGATGGATGGCCTACCAGTCTTTCACTTTTATTTCTCCTTTGTGACCTGCACCAAGCCATTACACTTTGGGCCTGTTATTGCTCTTCAGCTGACTGCGTAGAGCCAACAGCAGAGCCAGGCTGAAGACAGATGATGCTGGTGTGTTGCACGGTCCATTTTGAAATGTCTCCGGGAAAGGTCTGTCTGCAGTAAGGCTGCTGTGCCTCTTGGTACACAGTTTTCATACAAAGAATAAACTGTAGGACTCTGAAAAAAGCCCCAAGTTAGGAAACCATTCAGGGTTTTGAGGTTGTTGGGTGAAATTTCTTACACTGAAATGCCCTGTGTTGTCAGAAAAGTGAGTCTAAGATATATGTCCCCAGAAATGAAAACAGAAATTGGTCTGTTAGACTGTGCAGAGAGTAATTTACCTGCAGATGCCTTTACTCTCAGAGTATGGATGCTTTAGTAGGGAGAAGCAATAGACTTTGAGATAAGATGGGACCCTATGTTTGGATTCTTGTGCAGCTCCAGGCAGCTATGGTCTTCCTTCAGGTCTTTGCGAGCCTTCAAAATGCAGGGGATCGCTCCTCCAAATGTGTGCCCAGTGCTGCAATAAAAGATACCTGCTTAATAGTCACCCAGGCTATCGAGTTTTGATTCCGGCTTTCCGAGGCATCATAAGGAAGCATTAACATGATGTTATTGTTATTTCCCCTTACATTGCTGGATCATAGATACTTTAATGGACCCTCCTCAAGGAGGGGGCCAGATTTTAATCCTAGTGGTGTAAATCTGGAGTGGTAGATTTTAGTGGATTTCAGTGGAATTCCTCTAGAAAAAATCCACATAAAAAGGAAATGAAGTATTTTAAAATCAATATATTTTTATGCTACCTAGCTGCCCCTGTCCTCCAGCCTAAAAAATTGTTTGGGATTCATTTGAAACAGCCAGTCAGAAAGATACCCGATTGGTCATTACTCACATTGTTATGGGAATTTCCCTCTTGCAGTCCAATGTACCTCAGAAAATGACACTGAACAGCTCCGCATCTCTCTGAGGTGACAGTATGGTCACCCATCTGTAACTTGCTTGGGAGCATTTGCAAACCTTTTGAGGTTTAGCTGCTCAAAACATCACGGAGTGTTGTTTCGTGTGAACTTCTGCTCAGCTTTATCTCTCAATGGAGACAGCAGTGCCGAAGCAGTAATCCCCCCGGGACTCCTCGCCTAATACATGCTCCGAGCGGTCAAGACATGCTGCTTACCTCCTCCTCAACCATAAAAAAAAAGGAGTATGTGGCTTACTAAAGCTCCAGCAATAAAAATCAGAGCGATGGGCTGTAATAAAGTTGATCACTGATAGAAAAGCCTGATAATTAACAGGTAAAAGTTAATTGTTGCAAGTGTTGCTTGTGGACAGAGCTGTTTTACGCAGAGACAAGTGTGGCTCTTCGCTGGGTTACACGGAGCACTGTGGGCTTGTGCAGTGGGCTGCACGCCACAGCTAGGCACTTACTCTGCTGACAGCCCCGTTGCTGTTTAGCTTGCACCGTGTGCTGAAGTGCTCAGGGACAGCCCTGAGCGTCCCACCTTCAAGTCGCAACAGCAAGCACGGCGAAAAATCGTCTTTAATTTCCCTCTCCTCTGATTTTAACTCAGGCTCTGCTGAGAATTTGGCACTGGATCCCAGAAGCTGATCAAGCCCTTGTCTACTCCACTTTACTCCAAATTTCCCTTTGGAAAAATGCTCTCGAGAACAACCCGCAAGGGCAGATGTTGTAAAATGACATTGAAATCAGCACGCAAGGCGAGCTTGCAGAATTGTGGTTCTGATACCTCTGGTATTTTTATTTGAGGCCTTAGCTTAAGCCACCAACAGAATATTCTGTGTGTATGGATGTGCACATAAACAATTGTTTTTTTGCTTCCCACAAGCTCACGCACGCAATTAGACTGAGCAAGCTGTCGCTGCCCGTAGGTTTGTGTTCAGGAAACAGATGTGCTTGTACCTTGCTGTTTTCTCGGATCTCTGGAAGAAATGACCCACAATTACTTAAGAAGTGAATCTCCAATAGTCCCCTAAAACGGCATGAGTGAATGGTAGACAGCTACTCCAAAATCCCTCCCTGTGGTAGATTTTAATCTGCAGTGTAAGAACTGCACTTGCTTACATAAGAACAGAGAACCCTGAAAATTTTATGGGTGTCCAATAAAGCTAGTAAGTGAACCTCAGCCATTTTTTTTCTGTGGAGTCCTTGAAATGGTGAGACCTGTGCAGCACCACAGTGCCCTCGGGTTAGATGTCTCCTTCATGGAATAGAATTGACAAAGCTCTGGGTAGCTTATTGGAGAGTATGCCAAAGGCCTTTCATGGGGAACTGCTCTCTTAAATTCCTCAGAATGCAAAAGGTTTCTGAAATACAGCTAGCCATCACTGAGACATTTATTCATACATAGCCATTTGCTTACATGGGAGGGCAAACTGAGACCTCTTTTGGGACTCCTCTTTCCCTGTCAGGCTATTGGGGTGCAGACATGACAGAACCTAGACTTGAGTCATCCCCAGTTTGGGGTTTAATTTTGCAAAACACAAATCTTTCACTTGAGCTTACCAAAGACCATCTTCTAAATTTACCACATGTCAAATTTCCTCTTATGCTGGCCAAGATGTGCAAAGGGGACCTCCGTAACCATATGCCTGCTGTCATGCTGGATAATCTAGTGCTTCAGTCCTGAACCAAGCAATGCACAGGGGGAAAGGGAAGGATGCAGGCTGAGGCAACTGTAGCTCCATCAGGTCTGCTGCTAAATTTTCACTTGTGGCTAAACTTGTGTCCTTGGAAACTGCTAAAATCCCAAAAGGTAATGCAGGACAGTGCTTAGCCTTTCTAATCTGTGAGCACCACCTGCATTCTCACTCTGCAGTAGTAGTGGTGGTGGTAGTAGTAGTAGTGGTAATAGTAGTAATAACAATAATAATTAAAACAACAACAATAATAATGCACTGCATATCTAATTGATATCCTTCATTCTGGGTTAGAACTACAATAAGTGACATCTAGGTTTTGTGGTTTTCCTGTCCTGGGTTTCTGAGGGCTGTTTATATGTCTTCCTGAGGTAGTAGCTTGAATCCCTGAGAGGAGAAATAGCCTTTCCTTGCTCTGATGCAACCTCTCTGACTAATCCAAGACCTCCTTTAAAATAGCCCTTGAGGGGGGGTCTTCTGGACGTGGAGCGTTGGTAAAAGGTAGTGAGGACTGGAGGACCCTCTGCAGCAGACAAGTGCTTTGCTCCCAATGCTGTGTCTCTCTTGGTGTGGCTGCAGGGGTTTATCTCTCTGGAAGAGCCAGAGCCTGACAATGAAGAAGCTCTGTCACCCCAAATTACACCACGGATGCCTCTGCTATCGTTACTCCCCACAAGCATTGTTACAGCATGGCTTTGTTGTTAATTTTTCCTCCTTACTTTATTATGTAGACCCCTTCCTTCCTGCAGGCAAGGCAAGGAGTGAGTTTTCCAGCGATGGCAGCAGGAGACAGTGTTTACTGCAGGGAACAGAACTGCCAGTTTGGGAACATGTGGGAAGACTGCAGGAAAAAGGAGGCCAGTCTCAATACCTCAGCTTCACTCAGGCTGAGCTGAGCCTGCCCAAGTCTTAGAGGTCCGAACGGGTCACAGGGACTCTGAAGAAAGCGGTCATGAAGAAATCTGGGACAGATTAAAGGAGTGAGTCTGTGCATGGTCACCCAGCAGTGCTGAGGACTGACTCCAGAAATTGAGGCCAACAGCACAGAAATCAAGATCTAGTGTGATTAAATTTCAATTTGCAGACTCCAGCCAGCACTGACAGGAGCAGCCATGGAAACAACCAGCAAGGTCTTGCTGCATAGGGTGTCTAAAGCAGGGAAGCCTAGCCCTCTCCTTGGCAAGAGATGATGGGGCCAGAAGGGGGTCAGTGCCAGAGGTGACCCAGCACAACCTGGTCCCCAGAGCCAAGTTCACTTCCATTAGCAGCTCAGGAGTGCTCCCTCACTGCCTGGCTCCCAGAAGCTGTGTGGGGTCAGGAGTTGGATACACGTGAAGCGATGTGAGGTATCTGGAATGCTATTCTGGGTTCTCGTGCAGAGGAAACACACTGCTGCTAAAGCCAGTGTTGGGTCCATAACCATTGAAAGAAAGCCCAGGAATGCTGCTGATCGATGATTTCTTTATAGCTGGAAAAGCTTGAGTTAGGCCTAGAGATTTTGTTTTCTAACCATAACCTTGATATGCTCTGACTTAATTTGAACAACAGAATTTGTGAAGTGTCACTGCTTATAACTACTTTCTTGGGGGAAAATGGTCTTACACTCAGACAAACGGTGCCAAACAACCTTTAAGGGGGGAAAAAAAAAAGGTGATTTGTAAATTAAACTGCTTTGGAGGCCTGGTTATTTATCACTTCACTTGATTTTTGTATCCCCCTTCTTGAAACCTGAACAGATCATTTGGAATAATGATGGTGATTCTGTCTTTTTAAATACCTGCTAGCAATGTTATTTGACAATGCGAATTCCCTGATCTCAGTCAAGTTCAGACTTTGGCAGTTGCTTTTCATTCACGCCGGCGAATGCAGAAGCAGAATGGGATCCCGGTAATTAAAATCCCTGGAAGGCATTCCTTGCCCCTCATGACTTAAGAGAAGACTGTAGGCACTGCATCCGATACCCCTTGTTATGCCAGCTCAGAAACAAAGTTGACAGTGTGAGGTGTGAAACCATTAATTTTCAGCTGAGACTGAGGACTAAATTTTACTCTGATGCTGGAAAAATGATGCAACACTGGATTTACACGGCTGAGGTTATGTTCTGTCTGAGACCTTTGTAGTTCAATAAATTGATGAAGACGTTCAAAGAATAAATTTTGAGGGGGATGGGATCACATCATCTTAATACCAAAACTTTGGCTGAGACTAAAAAAAGTACAGCAATTGATTCCTGATACTGCAGCATAACTTAAGCAGATAGAATCATAGAATCATCATGGTTGGAAAAGATCTTCAAGATCATCAAGCCCAACTGTCAGCACTACACCACCATAACCTCTAAACCATCTCCCAGAATGCCACATTTACCTGTTTTTTTAACAGCTCCAGGGACGGTATCTCTACCACCTCCCTGGGCAGCCTGTTCCAATGCTTCACCACTTTTTCAGTGAAGAATTTTTTCCTAATATCCAATCCAAACCTCCCCTGGCACAACCTGAACCCATTCCCTCTTGTCCTGTCACTAGTTATTAAGGAGAAGAAGCCAACCCCTGCCTCACTACAACCTCCTTTCAGGTAGCTGTAAAGAGCGATAAGGTCTCCCCTTAGCCTCCTCCAGGCTGAACAGCCCCAGCTCCCTCAGCCTCTCCTCATAAGATCTGTTCTCCAGACCCCTAATCAGCCTAGTTGCCCTTCCCTGCTCCTTCTCCAGCACCTCAATGTCCTTCCTAAAGATGAGACATCCTAGTAAAGAAACAGAATCACAGATTTGTAGGGGTTAGAAGGGACCTCAAGAGATTATCGAGTCCAAACCCCCCCCCAAACAAATAAAGACAGCTTCCAAGTACACAACTTTTTGCCAAAACTTTACCAACCCCTTGAAAAAAAGAGATATAATTAATTGATAAATAATATAATGAATTGATAAATAATTTCCTCTTTTGGAAAGAGGGAAGAACTGGAGTGAATGACAGAATTTTCCTGCCCCTGAATGTACTCGGGCCCACTCCTGGAACACTCCTGTGGCATTTCAGCTGCCAAGTAATATTGTGTGGACGTGGCATGACAGGTCTCTCATCACACACACTGGCTATGTATGTTGTCTGTATAAACATGCTCATCGTGTGTCTTGCCACAGATGCTGGCACAGCTGTGCCAGCTTCTCTCCCCTGAACGGTAAAGCAATATTAATCCCACAAAAGACCTCTCACGAACCTAACGAGTCAGTCAGAACTGGTTTTGTGTGAGTAGCTGCTACTTGTTTTGTTTGACTTGCTTGTGTTTTGTTTTTATTTTTAAATCCTATTCCTGTTCCAACATGGCTTGCAGAAGTTGCCTGGAAACCATCTCACGTCAGCTCACTCATCCAGGACATACAGCTCCCCATATGCAGCCAGAGAGATAAGCATAACTTCCTAATATTTTAAAGAAAAGCAATTAACTGATCCCCCCCTACTCCCCCACCACCCCCCCCGGATGTGATATCTGAGAACTCAGGGTAGAAAAAACCCAACCCAACAACCATCACTGAGTCAGAAAAGCCTGGCACAAGTATTGCGTGGGGGTGTGCGGATGGAGAAGGCGCTCTTGAGGTTGTGGCAGCATCAGAGCCACATTTGTTCCCACTAGAAGGTCCAGTGGGCTTCTGGTGGACCCTCCACTGCTTTGGGTGGCACAAAGCAGCCCTATTCTTAATTCGACCGGGCTTTATGGTTTCATCTCCCTGTTAGTGAAAATACTTGTTACTCCTGTCCAAAATGTCCTCTTGGCTCTCCCTGTCTCCCACAGTAGTTGTGATGGGCTGCTCCTTTGCAGCCAGTATGAGGAATACGTGTTCTTCCATGATAAATCCATAGAATCACAAAATGCTTTGGGTTGGAAGGGACTTCAAAGATCATCTAGTTCCACCCCCCTGCCGTGGGCATGGACATCTTCACTAGACTAGGCTGCCCAAAGCTCCATCCAACCTGGCCTTGGACACTTCCCAGGATGGGGCTTCCACAGCCTTTCTGGGCAGCCTGTGCCAGGGCCTCATCACATTCACAGGGAAGAACTTCTTCCTAACATCTAATCTAAACCTGGTCTCTTTCAGCTTGAAGCCATTGCCCCTTGTCCTGTCATTGCACTCCCTGGTGAACAGTCCCTCTCCCACTTTCCTGTAGGAGCCCTTTAAGTATTGGTAGGCTGTAATGAGGTCTGCTAGAGCCTTCTCTTCTCCAGGCTGAACAAGCCCAACTCCCATCTTACGTGTGATAAACACAGAGAAGCTGGGAACACTAAACGAGGGTTTGATGGTGGAAACATTTGTGCAAGTTAAACTTGGAAAATCAAGGGTTTGTCTGGGCAGTGGCTGGACTAGAAACATTTGGGTTTTGAAAGGTTTTATTAGGCTCTCTGGGAAAATACAAGACCAGAAAAATAATTTTGCGTTGACCTGTACCACTTTATTTGGAAAATATTTATTTTGGGGTGCCTAGCATTTTTCCTTGTAACTTAGGATGCTTTTTAAATGAAAAATGCCATCTCAGAAAGAAGTGTTGAAAGGAATTAAATACTTCTTAAGTTGAAAATTAATGTTTCAACACTGAAAAAAAAAATTGCTCCCTCTGTGGGACTTGGAACAGTTAAATTTGGATTGAATTTCCCAATGCTTCTGCTCTTCCCAAAACTCCATTTTTTGGAAAGATTTACCATGGTTTGGTCATTTTAATGTGATTGCAAGTAATAAATAAAGGTTCTAAAGACAAATGTGAACACCTGCACAATAGGAGGGCCTGGATTACAACTTCCAAATATAATTAACTCCCAATTTTAACCTGTCCCTACTCACTCCTTCCTCTGTCTTAATGCCTCTCTCCTGCTGCTGTTGCCTTTATTGACAGGCTGCCTTAACTGGTTCCCCATGAAACGGACTTTCCGTTGTGTAAAGCAGCTCACATAGAGGAGGTTGTTAAAAATAAAGAGCAAAAGCCACACTGCACTGCTGGTGAGGTGAAGGTGGGCAGGGTGGGGGGTTGAGCACCTCAGGATCAGAGCACATCATGCCTGGGGGAGGCAGGGGAGAGCCCCTTGCTCACTGCTTGGGCAGTGGAGGCAGGAGCCTCCAAGTATGACATCTGGACAATGTGGCCAGCACTGTTCGAAGTAGAAACCTCCTGGTGTAAACGGCTATCGGCCAACCAACCAACCTTCATGGTTTAGGCCAGCTTCTCTGCTTGTCAAACAGGAGTCTGAATCTATTAGCAAAGCTTTCATTTAGAGAAGGTGGCCAAGATGCTATGGTTGAAGCCTGCTGAAAGCCTTGGCAGCTCGAGTAGTTTGGAGTAGAAGGGGTGAGTGGGTATGGAATGGATAGTTTATGTGAGCTCTGATCCTATTTCCTGAGTGTTTAGCAGGTGCTAGGGTCAGAACACAGGAGAGCTAAGACAACTTTATCCATTAGGACTCAGAGCTTATCTGTGACTCTCAGAAACCAGATTTTGGTCACTGCCAAATAAAATTGTCCACTCGGTTATCCATGTGCACCCAAAACACAGAGGGCTGGCCCACACGGACTCCAAATTTCACAGGCAGCCCTTCATGAGGGTGGCAGAGAAGGTTGCTCTCAATGGGAGAGCCTGAAGAAATACAAGGGATCCTTTGCTTATACCTTGCTCTCTCCTGAGAGTGAAAAGAGCTATATGAGTACGTGCCTGAGGCCTCTGAATCTGTATTTGCAGCTACTGATTGTTCCCCTCTTTCACAGGGTGACACATAAGCTCTGAGAGACACGTGGGATTTACTGGCATGGTAGGGGTCAGGCAGCAAGATGTCGTTTAGAAGAGAGCTGCTTACAGATTTAAATGCACACGTTGGTCTTGGCACTGCAATCCGCCCTGGAAGTCTTGAACACTGACCTAAGGAAATATTTCTAATAAAGATAACTGTTTTCCTGGAAATTACAGCACATCACAGGCTTTTATCTGAAATCATGCAGAATATCACTGTTCTGATGATCTAACAGGCTGAAGAAGACTTCAAATCACAGGGGCCATGGTACCACTATCACTGAATACATGTTCAGTTCCTCTGGCCCCAAGTAATTCAAAGACAAATTCTTTAAAGTGGAGTGTTTATTTCAGCAATTCAAGGATAAAAAGCGAGGGGGGCAGCGTGTGGTGTGTGAGGGTATCTGAAAGAAATCTTTGTATGTTACTGCAATAAAGGTGCAGGTTCCATCTGCCAAACAATCCTAACTTTGCCCTGCAAAGGAAATCTAAATCTGCAAGCAAAAGAAAAATCGATCTGGAGCAGTCAGAGGTCAAGTCCCTTCTTATACAGTGGTGTGGCTCTGGTGTAAGCATATGGTAGCCCCTCTTCAAGCTACAGCCAGCAGAAGGAGGGTCTTCCCAGACTAGGGATTGGGTACCATTTGAAAGGGCTGTAACATGCTTTTGAGCACTAACAGAGCAAGACTGTGGAGATTCCTTAGGCCCCAAGTTAATGCAATGGGTGACAAACCTTCTTATTTCACCTGTGTAGCCAGTTCTTTCTGATGATCTGGAATGGTTGCTTCAGACAGCGCATTGGGCAGCAAAGCAGAGCACTGTGAAGGGGGGTTTGCTCCACTTAAAGGTGTTTTGAGTCACCTGCATGCGAAGCAGCTGAGGTCCACAGTGATAAAGGACTCGAGTATTCGTATGATTTGCAGGGGTGACTACAGCAGCTGACCCTCTGAAAGTTCCTGTTGTGTTGGTGACAAGCCCAGAGCAACCTGGTACTTTTTCAAGCATCGGTGTGTGAACTACCAGGCAGCTGTGGAAGTGACTGACCTGCTGAGTGGACCCTGGCAGCAGCCTATATAATCATCTCACTCATATAAATCATTACTGGCCTGGCTTAGTTGCAGGTTAATGTCTTCAAATACAGTCTGGGCACGGAAGAGTTTAATTTCTAACCATGTGAGAATATTGAGCGGAGAACTGGCAGAAGTGCTCAGTGTCATACAGACCTGGTCTTTATTTTTAATTGTGTTAAGATGCATTTAATGGATATTATTGTAAATCTTCTGAAAATTCTCTTTGCACTCCGGGTGCTGCAAGTTTTTTAAAGCATGAAAGTATCATTTATAGGTAAGGAGGTTGAGTTCCAGTGTGCAGCTGAAGGAGGGGGGCTGGTATCTGAACCCCAGGATGTGGCTGGTACTTCCCTTCTACAAATAGCTGTCCCTTATGGCTGTTCTCTCTGTGTTTCCTTCCAGTTATGCCCTATCTGTCCTTGGCTATCCAGACGCTCTGCTGAGTGTCTCCTGTAGAGGTTAATCAAGTTTTTGAGGCAGAGTTGAGTCCTCATTGAACAGGATTTCCTTGAGAAGAGCTAACAAACAGAAGAGCCACAAAACTGAGATGGGTGGATAATTGTAGTCACTGAAATTTGGCGTGCTCTGCTTTTTTAGGAGCGGAGTAAAAGGCATTATGTTCCAGAAATGTGGTAAAACAAGTCCCATTTTGGTTTTATAGTACTGTGGTATATTTGCATACCCAAAGCAGCTCTCTGCTACTGGATTTCTGGAT
This sequence comes from Porphyrio hochstetteri, assembly GCA_020800305.1. Lineage (NCBI taxonomy): Eukaryota > Metazoa > Chordata > Aves > Gruiformes > Rallidae > Porphyrio > Porphyrio hochstetteri. Next base: position 121,471,606 of record CM036906.1, on the reverse strand, counting down.
GCCAGGGCTGTTAGACTGCGCTGCCATAGTCTCTAAATAAGCAGTCAGCTAATTAAATTCTTAGGTAGAAATTCACATGTGCTTTTTGCTGTGTCTTGCAGCTTCCCCTACAGCAGTACTTAAAAGTTGTCATTGCTTTATTCTCTCGTTTCGTTCACGTGGAGCACTCTGGTTACTATCAAAGTAGCGAAGTTCACAGGGACCACAGTGCAAAATTCAAGTGCTAAAAATAAGTAACAGGCCAAGCGCTCGAGACACTGGGCACTATTTCCACCCAAGTCAACTACAGCTCAGCCTCGGTGCTTGCGCATGTCTCTCTGCAGGAACACTTGTATCCAGCTTAGTGGCCATAAATTGTGTAGTCAAGTTTGAATTTAATAAACATTCATTCAGGAATGTGCCTCACCAAGCTCTGACTAAACACGTCCTCCCACACCGTGCTGTTTCGGCAGCTGTCTCCTATGTCTTCCCAGCCCCACAAAAGCACCTGAGTAAGGTGTCTGTCTGCTTGGACTCGGCAACCTATCCATAAATCCCTAGCTGTCATTCCTGTGCTGAAAGCTGTCAAGGGGCTGCTGGAGGAAAAATTATCCCTAGCTTCAGCCTTGCCTTCTGTCTAGACATATTCTCCTTACCTGGCATGCTGTAGAAGCGAGGAGGTACGCTGGGGTGTTCACTGATGCTGCATCTGGAAATCACAATAAATAGAAAATGTCTGAGAGCTGAAACTCAGCTTACAGCCCCTAAGTGCACGAGAGCAGCACAGCACCTCCAGCCTTTAGAAGCTGGGCTGGAAGATAAGTGAATTTTTGCACATGCTGTTTAAGGTGGTTACTGGCCTCCTCATTACTTGAGATAGTTTCGGCAGTGAAATAAAATGCAGGCAACCAGGCTCTAATAAACAGTGGGTTGGGTACGTGGTTGGGGTAAACCGAGGTGGGTAAATTGTAGCTGCAGCATCTGGGAGCAGAGAGGGAGATGGCAAACATACAGCCGCGGACTAAAGCTCGCGCCGAGTGATGGCTGCACTTAGATGAAACATATTCCTTAGCGATATCAGGGCTGCTGTTGTGGACTCTAAATGGGATTCTGTGATGAGCCCGATCTTTGATGGTATTGGATTAACATCACTGCTCATTCCAGCTTATTATGTGTCCTGCAGTACCTGTCATGTCTCTCTGCCATCTACAGCAAATAATGACTCCGGCAATTATGAAGGCTTTGTGTGCCTGCAGATCAGAAATGCTCTCTTGCAAAGGGCATGCTTTCCCTGTCTCGGCACTGCAAACTCTTCCTTCACGTCGTGATTTGGCCCTTTTTGTCTGCCCTTCCCTCTGCACCTGCTAGTTCGTGAAACAGCAGAAGCTTTACAGAAGAGGAAAAAAAAAACCCCCAAGAGGCAGCTTCACCTCCTATCTTTCCCATTTTTCTACCCTGATGCTCCTCCTCCTCTCTGGAGCCAGAGCAGAATTTGGTATCAAACACACAAGTTCTGCTTTGCTCAGGGTCTGACTGGAAGTCTGCTAAAAATCAGTGGAAAAAAAATCCCATGGGCTTTGCTGTTCTCTAGATTATTTCCAGCTCCCACCCAGCTATATCCCTTTGGCTGTACGGGCATGCAGGGTGGCTGTGGGAGCTCAGAGGGGGGGATTTCAGCAAAGCCTTGTCTCCCTGTGCAAAGCGTGGGGCTTTTGAGTTCTCCACTTGGTCCAAATCTGCGATTCATCTGCTTTCCCATGCTTGTGAATCATTACACACCACCAGCCAGGCATGGGGCTGAACGTGAGACAGTAGAGAGTATGTTTTTCGTCTCTTTCTCTTTTTTATCTTATCTTCAGTTGCTCCCTGGTCCCACCCACCCTCATCACTTCAAGGCTGCCATCCTGGAGCAGCAGCAATCCACTGCTGGTCTCCAGTGCATCATCCATCTCTGCTGACAACTGATTCAGCTGTTAGGTTACTGCTCCTTAACATGGTTGTGAAATCCAAAACACAGCTTGCTTTGCCATCCTGTCTGGATGCCCCTTCCACCATCCCTGTATTACCGCCACATCGCTGGTTGCATCTTTACAAAATGATCTTGAAACCACAGATGGAGGCAGAACAAGGGGGGCACGTGGGGAGGGTCTGCTCAGAGAGAAAGCGTTGGAGGTCATGCTTTCGATTTGACACACATGGCTTCAGCATGGGAGCTTCAGCATGGGAGCTTCAGCTTGGCAAAAATATGGAAATAATAACAGCACTTCTGATCTTCAAAGTGCTCTTCATTCACTAACTAATGAGTGTAATGTTAGGCTTTACAAATTGGTCACACTCTGAAAATACATTTGGTAGCAGAGAGCAAAGGTCAAGCTCCCAGCTACTGTAATGCCTTTGAAATGTTGGCGCCAATTTCACAGTGTGAAAATTAAGGACCAAAGTCTGTTCTGAGGGCACAGCATCTTGTTTAGTCAATGGGAACTGCCTGCCCATTAATGGCAGCCAAATCAGACCGTAATTAATTTCAGGCTTGCCACATATATTCTTCCATTTTAATGTGCTTGATTACTGGCAAGATCTGCCCTCACATGTGGACAGACCTGAGTTTTGCAACATGTGAACTGGATGTTGGTCCTATATGAGACTTAACGAGACCAACATTTCTCGTATTGGTTTCTGTGGGACCCTTTGCCAGGGGAGGAAGGATGACCCAAGAGTACCCGGCCAGTTTTAGTTGTACAGTATCGCGTGCACACACCCCAGAACACAGAGCAGGTCACCTGTAGCTTTCCAGGTGCGCTGGGGTAGCCAGGAGTGAGGCTGGGATGTCGAGTCCTTGGTGATCCCACTCAGTCAGGGGTCTAATGAAAGTCAAGCTGCACAAGCTTTTCTGTTGATGGATGGATGATGTGGCTGTGGCTCCAGGTTCATGGGAGGAAGGATCCCAGCCTGACCACATCATGAGAGGGATGGGGCTTCCTCTGGGAGTAAGACCAGAGTCACAGCCTTGCTCACAGATAAGTGTGAAACAAGCCAATTTTAAAGGTAACAAATTATTCAGGATTTAATAACTCAGCTCTGCAAAGTGCAAGGTCCCTGTCTGGTGTCAGTGACAGAGGTAGGTAAAAGTTGGTCCATGACAAGCAGGACCTAGATCTGCTGCATGAAAGAGCTGCAGGCACTGATTCCCAATTCTCCTGGGTGAGAGACAGATCTGTGTTGTGTTTGTGTTTTCAGGATTAAGTATCTCAAACCATAAATGTCAATAGAATTATGAAGTACATTGAAAGCTTCCAAGTTATTTAAAATTAAATAACAACCCTGTAATGCAGCCAAGCCAAGTATTGCTCAGATCATCCGACCCTTGTAGGAGGCAAAGGAGGCTTTCAATTTCTTTGTTCAATCACTTCATTAAATTCCAATTCCTCTTAAAAGCTTGGCGGTTCTTATCCTCTTACTTCTGATACCAGTCCCCTTTGTCTGTGCTCAGATTTCTCATGCTTCCTATGCTTGCCCACCTTCCCGTACCCCAGAGCCTCAAAGAGCCTCAAGGCATGGCCGGACAGCCTAGTAAGGTCAGTGTAAGGTATTTTTGCTAGAGGTTTACTCATCCTGTGCAGCTGCTGCGTTAGACTGGGATGTGGCTGTGAGTGAGCAGGAGAAACGCTGCTCTGGCATTGTGGGGGATTGGTGATGGGAAGCGGGCTGTACATCGTTAGCCAGTGATGCCTTTGCAGGGGATGAAAGCCTCTCGGCCAGCCCTTGTCCTCAGCAAGCCAGTCATGTCAGTGGAGTTACACTGTAGAGGTGACACTTCTGACCTCAGGAATGTCACTGTCACACAAGAGAAAAAGGAGATCTGAGTGAAGAAGCAGATGGTAAAATCCTGGTGAAAGTCCCTGCCACCCTGGTCAGGCACATGTAGCATGCTTTTAGACTGTGAGAAACACTACTGCAAGGATCCATGGTCTCCCCAACTTCAGGATGTACCTCTGGAACATGTTCCTTTTTTCCTGTAGTTTTCCCCTTGAGGACAGGTGTGTTAGTGCATTCTGTGGTAAGAAGGTATAATGTATCTGATGGCTGCAGCTCAAGCCGAGCGCACACTTTTATGCACAAGACTCATCAGCTTTCCTTTCCCGTTGTCTCATCAGTAGTCAGGGAAAGGCAACAGCAGAAGAGGCTGTGGGACAGAGCCACAAAAATAACCCATAGGTCCCAAAGGACACAATTTTTTGCTTTCTTAAGAAGTTCTGGTCACAACTGAGGTTCCCTCATCCTTCGACTTGTGTTTATAACAGCCTTTACAGGCAGTGGGCTTTACGGCCTCTAATGTGTTCTCATTTCTCCTGGGTCATCCCACTAGCACATCACTGTGGTGCCTGGGCTTATTTTAATTTATAATTTCTTTCTAGACTCTCACTGAGATTTCCCATCTTGGGGGATCTTGCTTAGGCTGGCTGGATTACTCAGATGTTCTTGGCCTGGGTCCAGTTTGGGCTTAATTTATCTCCAGCTGTTAGGGTTTCTGACTGGAAGAAGCTGCCCCATGAATTCATGAATTCTTACTGAATGAGGCGTGGGAGTTGAGGTGCAGTAAACGAGTCAGGATCCCCACATGCAAGGCTGGCCATCAACACTGCACACAGCATCTTCCCAAAGGGTTTGACACTGGCAGGGCTGGTCCTTCTAGGAATGAGGAGCACGGCTTCCCCCGTTCCTTGAAGCAGCCAAGAGGGTGTAGGCTGTACAGTTCTTTGCCCTTGGGACTTGCCAGACAAACACCACCATACCGATCAGGGAGAAAGGGCCCTTGCTCTGGACACCCTTAGTGAAGATAAATCAGATCTGGAGAAAGTTTTTAAATCCTCAGTGTGCAAAGTGACAGAAAAATCTTGTGTCTGCAGTTCATGGGAGTTTTCTGGATGCTGCTGGGTGCGCACCTCCTTTGCTATGCCAATCCTTGCTAGTTCACCTCTGGGTCCAACTGCTGGGCAAAGACCCTCAGGAAGGGCCTTGCAGCAATTGGCACAGGAGGATACACGTTTTCCTGTAGAAATCACAATACAAATCATGGGCTTACTACTGTCTCCATTAAGACATGCATTCCTCATGGCTTTGGGCATCAGTTTTGCAATGGCCAATGAACTCACATACCCTGGGGAGGCTGGCCATGGGGCTGACTCAGCAAATTGGTCATAGGACCACTGCCCGAGGCATGGGTTTTGTCTAGTTCATGTCTTGATGTGGTACCCAGCTTTCAGTATTTCAGTGTAAGCTGCGGGTCCTTCAAGGTTTGTCTGTGCATGTCCAAAATGTCTTTCAAAAACTAAAGCTGCATGACTTGAAAACAGACTGAGATTAACCTGAGGTTTCTACCAAACCTTTCACCTCTTCTCTGTGTCCTCACATCTGAGCTAAACGTGTTTAAAGGTTCACCAGTGCCAGAGAGAAGTTAAATATGATGTCAAGGACTGAATATACTCCTAATACTCCACCAACTCAATTCCATCATGCCATAGGAGAACACGTTTTGTTGGCTTAAGGTGTGTGGCCCACAACATACATTTCAGTAACCTCAAATTTGCCTGGCAGGGTCCAAATACAAACTACTCAGGTGACTGCAGTATTTCTGAGCAGTGGTGCTTTAGTTCTCTTTGCACATCTAGATAAAGACCTTGTGAATGCCCTGTAGGGAGACTGTGTATGAGCCATACTAACGTCTGAAAGGACTGGTCCCAGGACTGTTCCAAATGGCTGATCTAGCAACATGAAAGTGTTGTCGTTTACACGCTCTGCAGAACTTCAGGATGCAAGGAGGACAGATGTTTATTCTTCTTGAGCCCACTTCAACAATATATTTGATCCTGTCAACTGCCCCGTGTGAACTCCCTTCTTTAGAAGTCGGTATTAATGATCCAGATCAAATCTAGATGCTGTCACTTATCCCACTTGCTCCACCAGCCTTTGTTAAATAAAAAAGAAAAAAAGAAAAAAGGTCTTTTTGACCTTAAAAATTGGAGGCAATATTACTTTTGTAAAACTGTTAGGAGAGGTTCTAAGGACTAGAAAAGTGCTTCATTGAAAAAATGTATTAGCAAGTACTACTTGATCACAGAGACACCTGTATCCTTGGTAGGAGATGTAGAAAACAGACCTGTCACCAGTTTATATTCCTCTTACTTTGGCATCACTTGTCCTTACAGTTATCTGGCCTTGCTTCATGGTCTTTAAGGATCCTTAAAAAAAAATCATTGTTTGACTATAGAATGGGAGTGTCTTTAGCAGATAACATTTGAGGCCTGTTACCATCTTCCCCCTCTCCTTCCCACAGTCTAGCCCCACCTCATTACTACCTAGATTAATAGTCTTTTCACCAGACTTCCTCAGCTGGAACTGAAGCAGAGATTTGAACTAAACTGCCCAGCTCCTCAGACACATGGGCTGCTGGCTGCATCTGTCTAGCCAGGTGTCAAGTATCTCTCTAGTGCCAGACCAAGCATCTGCCTGGTGCTGTGTCCAGCGGTGGCCAGATGTGACTGCCTGGAGAAGACTTCAATGCATGCTTCAGTGTACTCTGAGCCTTCAACTACCTTCAGGGATTTTCTGAGTCAAATGCATTTTCTATGTACCACTAACACCCACGGTATTTCTTTTCCATGAATTTGTCTGCTCTCCCTTTGAAACCCTGTTCCAGCTGTTGGTCCAGATTATTTATTATCTCCTCTCCGCTCATGGCTGGCTGTGAATACTTTCTGCCTGTGTCCTTGTCATCAGTTCCTACTTCTGTGTAGCTTTACTAAGTCTGTGTAACTTGTACTATACCTATGTAATCTCCTGTCAATCACATAATGATTAAAGGTCTAGGAAAAAAAAATTAGTACTAGCATGTTCTTTATTTCTTTATTAAGCTGCAGAGTTTATAGGTTTGAGTTTGGAAGTAATAAAACTGTTTAAACTGGGTAAAAAAGTGAATGTGATAACTACAGCTAGCATGGGGAGAGGCTGGGACAGTGAAGTGTGCTTGGGAGGGGTAACCTTTTCACCTCAATCAGCAGCAACTGGAACAGTTTGCCCTCAGCCTGCCTGTCTCTGGCTTGCTAAATGTTCAATAGACGCAGAGTAGAGCTGCCTGAATTTACAAATAGCTTTGGCCACCCTGAAACTGCATTTTTTATTTTTTTTTTTTTTATTTCCAGCAAATAAGTGATTCACTGGCCAAAAATATCGTAAGCACCTATCACAACAGCACCAGTTACTCCTGGGTGCCTTGGAGTTTACAGCAGACCTGTCTTAGAGCAGAGGAGGTGGTGGCTATGTGCATTTGTCCAGGCTGGGCTGCCTGCTTCTGCCCAGCCCAGGGGGAACTCTTCCTTCTCATGCAGAAACTTGGAGTCCACCACTCTGTAACAGAACTAATAATAGCACATGGACACAGCTTGCGAACAATTGGGAGGCTGAAATTTGTTTGCCCGGCGTGTGTTTGCCAAATAGTTATGAATAGAGGGGAGGTTTGTTTAAAAAAGAACCTTGCTTGCAAACAAACTGTAAGCAGCAAAGGCCGAAATCTCTAAAATTATTTGTGACAAATGACTCGGTTGTTTCTATGAGCCTCCGTCTAACTCTTGCACAGATGGGAGTCACTCCGTTCCAGGGTAAACAGAGCAGCCCGCTGCACTCTCCGGTTGCCAGGCGGGGAGAACGCAGGGTGTTTTCTGTGAGTATTTGCTCTGACTTAAAAATATGCTTGCTTTATCTAGTGTTCACACCTCTCCTGCCTTCACGAGCTGTGAACACTCAAACAGTCAGAATTTACTCCTCTGGATACCTACCGAAAGCAAGATTAAACCTCATGATTTGCAAATAGAATAATAGGTTTTAATGTGGGATCCTGTTTTCAGAGAGCCCTGCCAGGTCTCTGGAACAAAGGCTATGAAGTCAGACAGACATGGGTGTGCCAGTCTTCTGTAAGTAAAAACATGCATGTACATAAGTACGTCTAGCAAGTACCCAGATGGAATTAACTGTGAGATCCGTATCTTCCCAACAAATCTGTAGGGTAGCTTAAGTTTGGTTTGTGTTTTGTGTTTTGTTTTTTTGGGCAGTGGGTTTTGTTTTTTGGATTTTTTTTGTTTTTTTCAATTTGGTTTTTTTTTGTTTGTTTTTTGTTTGGGTTTTTTAAATAGCAGTGCCTCAGGCAAAGGTCTGTGTGGCCCAGAGAGGAAAAGCTGAAAATGGCCTGTACAAAACCTGGAGATTCATGGCTTATCTGCCTCCTGTCCCTAGGCAGTGAAGCCACCAAGGGCCTTTGCAAAGCCTTCTGATTACAAGATTTGTGCTTATCTAGGCAGGAAACTAATGCTGCCAGGGGACTTGGGTGGCCCATTGCTACAGGAGAGGACATTTCCAGCAAACCGTTGGCGCTACTTCCCTAAAAGCAGAAAAAATATCTGTAGCTTCAAATAAATTTGTGAGGCTGCAATCTGCCAGAGGCTGATGCACAGTGAGTGTCTGGTCTTGTCAGGTACCATGTTTCTGCCTTGCACTGCCCTCTCTTTAAAGCATGCGGAGCGGGAGGGGAAGCTCATTTCTTCATTGCCTGTTAATCCAGTGCATTGATTGGAAGGAACATGGCTGCTGGTTGGTCGAGAAGTAACAGGCCTGAGCCACTGTTGGGAAGATGGCAGAAGCAAGCACTGCTTTCTTGTGTCCCGTGTAACTGTGCTGCCTGTTCCCAGGCCTCCCAGAAATGATGCCAGAGCTCAAGGATTGAAATAGTCGCCTGGGTACCTAACCTCCGTGACTCAGCTGATGGCTGTAGCACTGCTCTGCGTGGGAGATGTGTTACCTGTCTGCTTTGGGAGTTTGCATCTCAGCTTGCACAAACCTGTGTGGTTTCCCTGCCCCCAGCAGTGCTCTGTACACTGGTGGCCGCTGAGTATCTACCTTGCATGTCTCCATGTGCAAGTGCGTGTCAATGTAGTGATACATACACATTCTAAAAGAAGGTTCCAGCAGTTACAAAAGTTAGGAAGTGTGCTAAGTGAGTGTTCAATGCATGGATTCCGATCCCCCTTGTCTCCACCCTGGGCTAAAGATCAGGCAAGAGTCCTGTGGAAAAGTACAGCACTTCATTACATGTGTGTATGTGGAAGAAAAGATGTTCTGGGCAAGCTGGTATTTCTCAAGTCCCAAGTGTTTGACTAACAGACCGTCCTTGACATTCCTGCAAAGGAAGACTTTTGATTGCGGTTTCCCAATGGCAAACAGCAGCTCTCAAGCCAGGCCTGAGAATGGCTGCCATGAGAAAACCCTTGCTCCTCTGCTTGTTTTCCTTCCCGCCCCCCCTCCCACTTTCTTCTTCCCTTGAACCCCAACATCCCCAGTGCGGCATGTGGCACTGGTGCTCAAGCAGTGTGTATCCCCAGTGCCTTTAGGAGGGGCACAAGCTTTGTGTGGCTCAGTGCTAAATAGTTTCTGAGGCATACTCAGGTGGGGAGGTGGAAGAGTAGTGGGGGAGGGAAGGAGTGGGAGCAAAACGGTTATTCATTTTAAATGCCTTGTCTACTGTAACAAAATCGGGATAGCAGTTCCAAAGTCTAGAAAAAGGCATGGCTTTAGCTTCAGGACTCTACCTGCTGCATTTGAGGTCTGCAAATAATAGTCATCTCATAGCATTTCAAGAAACCCGCACACATTGTTTATCCTGCAAAATGTTAGGCAGCCTAAATACAGGAGTAATGGCCTAAATGATGATGCGTCAAGCTGCTTTTAGGCTTGTTTCTTAACCAGCATGCTCCAAGCAAAATTGTTGTCCTCCCCCAGCTTTACGTTGGTTGGTTTATCAGCTTCTTGGATCCTACTTGCTGTTTGTGCACCATAAAATGTGTCTGATTTGGTGGTCCAAATAATATGTGTCTATGTTTCATGTTCTGTGGCAGGGTAAGAGAGCTATTGTCTTCTAAGTCACCACTGGCTTGGCATGGCTTGACTACCCTTTCAGTAAAGAAATTCTTCCCGATATCTAACCTAAATCTCCCCGGTGTAGTTTGAAACCAGATCCCCTTGTCCTATCGCTTGTCACCTGAGAGAAGAGACCGGATGTGTGAAAGTAGCAAATTTTGGCTGGAACTAATTTCTGCATGGTGGGTTGATGCTTTCTGATTAGAACAGGGAAGGTAATGAAGAAAGGTAGTGGCAAAGCTCTTTAGGAACCTTCTAGCACAATGAGTTGAGGATAGCTCAATGTCACACCCCGGGCAAGGGCATGGGATTGTCAGCAGCACATGGCAATAGCGAGCCTGGAGGTGCAAAGATGCTGAGGGTGAGCCCAGCTGTGCTCTGATGCAGCGAGCACACAGGATCTAGGGCAGAGCAACGAAACTTTACTTGCACACTCATTCTCTGAGCTATGTCCCTCTAGAAACAGACCTGAACTCACACCTTACTGCCCTGTAGCTTGTGGTCCGTGGTAAAGTGCTCCTGGCTTTTCTCAGGATGCAGCTCGTGCATTTTGAGCCATGGGGGATTCCAGCGTATTTCTAGACCTATGATCTCGTCCTATTATCTCTGGCCTTTTTCCATCCTGTCACTGATAGATAGTCCCCACTTCGCTTTGCAGATGCCTGGGAAACAATCAGCGAATAAACATTGAAAGAAATATTGGGGGAAAAAAGCACCCCACGTGTCTAGCAATTGGGCTTGCTGCCTCCAGGCAGGTGCAGGCTGCATGTGAACAGCAGCAATTCGCTCAGCAGCGCTTTTGAAAAGCAAGGAGCTGACGGCACTGGGAAAGCTGAGTGATGTGATGGGTCTGGGGCCAGGGAAGAATCGTGTGTGGATGCCAAGTAGACGGCTGAATTTTAGACGCCGCTAATTTTAGTTCAGCCTGATTTGCTTTGCTGAGCTCTCCTGGTGCTCCAAATGCTGTCATTCAGGTTAATCATAATTCTTTACCAGACTTAAAACTCTCGGATACACAAGAATCTGATGAGAGCTTTTCCTTTCCTTTTTTTTTTTTTTCCTCCAAGATGAGGTTTTCCTGTGTGCTCTGACTTTACTATGAAGGTATGTTAGAACGATACAAGTAATCATGAACTTGCTGTTCCATATTCTCTCCTCCTCATGATGTTCTTTAACCTATATTACATGTTAAACACTTCATAATATGCAGCCAAGTGTTTAAGCATTCAATTCCCTTCCTTCACCCCCCTGCCATCCACCCTCCCCCCGTTCCTGCAGTTGGTTGCAGATCACTGCCTGGAAGCGGGCAGAGAGCACGGGCAGCAAGGTGAGTTTTGTTCCTGTGAGAATAACTCCTTTCAAGTAATTCTTTATCCAAGGTGACCAGTGTGTGCTGATACCATATCTCGGCTGAAAGCGTGGCGGTTTCTGATGGTGCAGCCATCTGACCCTACCCTTAAAGCCATGCTCTGATCCCCAGGCAGGGTTGCTGCAGAACCAGGGGTGGGTACAACTCCACACATCCTCTGTCTTCTCTAAAGCCTGTAACTTCGTCCTGGGCTGGGCTTCTGGGCTCAGCTCTACGTGTTCTCAGGGCTGAGCGGGGAGAGATGTTGTCTGCATGAAAATTGCTCAGGTGTAAAAGCAAGAGAGAATGGTTAAAACCTGATTTGAAAATAGACCCGGGCTAATAGAGTTTCAATCTCCAGGTTGCCGTTCAAGATCCAGTTTGTGTAGGTTGTGATGAAATGTGGTTACCACCAGACAAGTATTCAGTGCTTCGCGTAATGAAAATTGGCACTTTGCAGCAATTTCTAAACAGACGCAACTGCAGCTGCTGTGGGAAGGCTGAGGCCATCTGTTCCTCCCTGCAGCTGCTGGCCCCTTCCCACGGCCCTCCTCATCCTCATCCCCAGCCCCACTGCGTGCAGCTGGGAGCACCTGTGGCCATGGGGTGGGCGGTGATGGGGTTTGTCACACTACGATGCTAAGAGGAAAAACTGGTGCAGTGAACCCGGGGCTGTGGTTGTATGATTCCCATGTGCTTCTGGGATCCTCTTAGTCCAGAATTGGATATTTGAAGTGGGAGTTGATGCACAATAGCAGTGGAGTGTAGGAAATTTGTGTCATTGCCAGTCTTCTCTGCTTGCCCGGTGTCCATTCAATGCTGAGAACTTTGCTTTGTGTTTCTGGTTTCAGTCTATCAGGCTCCACAAGTTTTCTTTGATTCAGGTTTACAAAGGCAATGCCATGCTATTTTTTTTCTTTCCTTCTAGCAGTACCTGCTCAGCACACTGCAACCAGGGCGCTGGCAGGACTGTAGCACTAGTCTTGTCCTGCAAAAGCCTGTTGAGGTCTGGTCCACACAGACCAATACTGGTTTGCAGTGGTTCCTCTCTGAATGCTTCTGCTCTGGAGGGATAGTATGTGTTAAAGCAGCTTTTCTACAATGGCAGTGGGGCTTTGCATTCAACACTTGGTTTATTTTGTCATCATTTCACTGCAAAGACACATTTTGAACTTGTGGGGAGTTCTGAGATAGATCCTCAGGTTCTGATTACAAGGAAGGCTGGGGGAAGAGGACAGTGCTTATGCTATACCTCCCACTGCCTTGGTATGCTCACCTTGCTCCTGGAGTAGAGTCTGCTGCAAGATCAAGGCAAGAAAAGGTTTGACTCCCCTCAGAGATGCATTCCCAGCTTGCACTGACATCCAAGTTGCACAGAAAGATCTGCGGCGATCAGGTGCACAAGGCTGGTATAGTTTTTGTGCAAATATGAGCCCTACCCACCAAGTTTAGCATCTATAAATTTCAAGATTGGCCCATTTATCAAAAGGAAAAAAAAAAGTCTCAATATGACATATATTTGTCTTCCTACCAGGGCAGAATTACCGCTTGTCTCAATGGGGGAAGAGGGAGGGAAGCAGAGAACCACCGTGCAGCGCAGCAAGTAGAGACTTCCTGCAATGCCTTTGTTAATGGTGTGTTTCTGGGAGCTGGTCCAGGGCCATTTCAGTGTGTCAGTATTATTTTACTGTTATTTCTCTGGTTGAGTTTTGATCCATGAGGCTTTATCTTTGGAAACAACCGTTTCCCAGAGCAGTGTCCCCGTCCTCATGATGAAGGGCTCTGCAGTACATCCTTCGGTTCTCTAAAACATGGCACGCTTCACAGACCTAAAGCATTTCCTAGCTGATTGATGGCAACTCATTTAATGCAACATGTAGGTCTAAAACTATGAATATATCGAGCTGTGGAACAATATATTTCTTCTCGGGGGTGCTTATCGTACACCACTCTCACTTAAAATGGAGGGAGCAATTGCATTTTATCACCTGTTTGCAAAAAGTCATTATCAGAGGCTAAAAAATTTACAGGCAGAACCTCTGAAATCTGATGTCTTGACACACAGTGATTTTTTTTGTTTGCTCTGTGGCCCTGACAGAGGCACAGTGAAAGCAGAGTCCTCTCCAGACAGGCAAAGTACGGTTGCTATCAAGGTATGGACAGAAAGTAAATCAGGGTGAACTACAAATGGGTCAGCAGCTCTGGATTACCTGCCTGTGTGCATCCTACAGCCGATGCTACGTGTGAGGCTGACTATCCCTTGTTAATCGAAGGATGGTTGATGGCTGCATCATCCAGGGATGGCTGTGGCAAACAGAGAGTGGGAAAAGATGTCAGAAGGAGACGTGGGTATGTGTGCAGGGAAGGTGTGGCTTTGGTGTTCACCTCCTGCATCCCTCACACTGACCGCGTGTTGTGGTCATGTCCCAGACTGGAGACAAGCAAAGAAGATAACCCATTTTCTGCTTTTCGTCAATTTATGGGCCAAATGCATGCCTGGTGTAATCAGCTTTGACTTCTGAAGGCTTAAGTTTGGACGAGGTTTCAAGCAGTTTGTCTCTTCTGTCATATTACGTGCAACAGCCACTGGGATCCTCATGGTTGTGGAGTCTAAAGGAATGAAGTTAGTGCTGTCTGGCTAATCCAGGGCTCCTTTTGGACACCACCCATCCCAACAGCTCAGTTTTGTTTATGTTTGCTGGGACTGTGCTGGGCTCAGCTTTTCCCCTTTCTAGGTTAAATATTAGTATTTTAAATCAAAAGTTGACTGACTAGCTGAGGGCCTTTTTTAGCTCATCAGGATTTACACCAAATATGTCACTAATAGGGATATTTTTTGCTGCATTACCCCACATTTAATAGTGTGTGAGTCCCTCAGGTTGCAATACACATGCATAGTTAATAGCTTAATTTATATTAAACGCATACCTCATTGTTAGTAAATAATGATGAGCTACATGCTGACTATCATAGAATCATAGAAAGTTCTGGGTTGGAAGGGACCCCAAGGATCGTAGAGTTCCAACCCCTTGCCACAGGCAGGGTCACCAACCTCCAGGCCTGGATCTACACTAGGTTGCCCAGGGCCCCCATCCAACCTGTCCTTAAACACCTCCAGGCATGAGGCATCCACCACCTCTCTGGGCAGCCTGTTCCAGCACCTCACCACTCTCTCTCTGTAAAAAACTTCCCCCTAATATCTAATCTAAACCATCCCTCCTTTAGTTTTAGTCCGTCCCCCTTTGTCCTGCCATTGTCTACCCTTTATAAAGGGTTCTGTGAAACTGAGGGTGTTGCACTTCCTTACCAGGGTTTAGGAAATGGAAATAAGCGAGCAGTACAGTGTGCAGCTTTTAGGCAGCCATCACCAGAGGTGACCCCCATCCCCAACAATTAGGCTTCAGCACTGTGCATGGGTTGTACCTTCAAAAGAGATCACCTGGGCTACAGCCACTCATGTTAAATACATGCCAGTTTTGTGCACGGAGGCTCAGTTCCAGCTCCTGTGGCCACTTCAGCATTTGCATTTCCTTTGCTCTCCGTGACCGTAACCATAGAACCTACTACAACACTTGGAGAAATATAATCTTTGGCACTTAGTACATTTTCTCCACCCCCTTGCACGTGCACTTTTGAAGAAGCAAACAGAAAATCCACATAACTCTGGTGTCTGTAGCCAGGAAAAGCTATGACTGGAGAGAACCCCAAAAAAATTAAAAAATAAAGTGGTAGTTATAGAGGGGGGGGAAAAGCATTAATTTGGGGAGTTATAGCTCTGCCTCTGGGAGCCAATGCTGCTCTCTGCCAAACTGCATTGTGCCATCCTGGCAGCACAGATAGGCTACTAAGGCTGAATCAGGTCAGAGGAATGTGCCCTGTGCTGAGGCACTCAAAACAGCACCAGAGCAGGGTTTCAGTGCCACTCAGGGCTTGTGCTGGGCAATATGGGAGAGATGAGTTTTAATGGAAAGGAACGCAAATAGCTACAACGAATGGCCCCAGGCTAAATGGCTCACCCAGGCTATTTTGGCAAACCCTCAGGAGTGACAAATATATTCACCCATCAGGGCTGGCTCAGCACATAGGCTGGATTAATGATAATGATTGCAGTGAATAATTCAACTGGACCTACTAGTAGTCTGAGAGTGAGTCGTATGGGCAGAGAAAATAAGGAAAACCAGATGGGTTGTTTGGGTGCTGGGTGGCAGGGAAAGAAGGAAAAGGAGGTGTGTAATGGAGAAAAATACCTACCCAGCAGCTGGGGCACTCAGCTGGGATGTGAGACACAGATCCACCACAGATCCTTGGAGCTGGGCAGAGTGGTGTTCAAACTGTGGAGCTGCTTTGGGGCTTTTCCAGGCAGAACCATGCGGTGAAGGAGAACAAGTGAGACAAGTCAGGCAAGACCAGGTCCAGGCAGGCACCTAAGGAAACTTTTCTAGACATTTCCATAGGGTGTCTCCATTTCTTTGAGTCAGTCCTTCCCAAGGACGGACCATTTTGCCAGAAGGCCCTTGCCTAGCATTTCAGGGCCATCAGTTTTGCGTTTCATTAAGTCCCTGTAGCTGGTACACTTATGCTATGTGAATGCACATAGCCGCAGCTGTTCCATGCCCAAATATTTCTATTTCTCCTTCTTTTCCCTTCCCAACACCTTCAGGGCAAGAGCTGTCCCCTGTCCAGCCCCATGAGAGCTACTGAGGTCCAGTGGGTTTTGCCCAGGAGCACTGTCTGCTCATGCAGAAAATATTAAAGGATTTAGGGCTGAGGTTGATAAAATGGTCCTGTGAGAAAAAGGGGGCAAAGCTGCCAGTGTATTCTTAAAACTGGTCTTTGGCACAGATTTAGCATTGGGAGCACATCCCTTTTCACCCCATCCCTCTCTTTGTGCTTTGGGACTGGTTCATGAACCAGCCTGGAAAAGCCCTCCTTTCAGCTTCATCTTTTATTGCCTCACAAGGAGCTTTTAGATTAATGAGAGTTAATCAGGCCTTTGTGCTGCTGATTCCAGTTGCCTAAAATGTGAAGGACTCACAAATAGTAGGTTGTCTCCTGTGGTGTCACATTTTGGGGATCCCCATGTAGTGTGGCTGTGTATGGCCTCTTTTAAAAGGGTTTCTGCCTGCAGAGGTTTGGATCTTTTGCTTGCAGGCACCTTTCCGGTGGGGTCTGCTAGCTAATTGAGGTAGATAATGAGGGTGGCAGAATGGTTTTATGAATGACCAGGTTACTGGTTCCGTGACTTTAATCACAGATCCCAGCCTTGCATTGAGTATAGGAGCTTGGCACCTCAGCGTGGTGCTACCACAGGCTTTAAAGATGAAGATGGCAAACTGTGGCCATTCTCACTTAAGAAACAGGAACAGGAATGGGAAAGGGGAGCAAGCCACTCCTTCTCATGCAGTGCTGTGGGTCCTGCATCCACTGATGCTCTCCACCAGGATGCCTGACCAATCTGCTGGGGGAGGTTGGGGTGCTCTGCCTCTTCCCTTTCAATGTTAAAGGAGGAATGGATGCTGCTGAAACTGGCCTCTGAAGGATCCTCCCCAAACTCACATACCAGGGGGATTGCCTGGGGTGCTCTGATTTCTCTCTGGCGGCACCCAGGAGAGGCAGTTCAGAGATCCTGGAGAGCACACAGCTCCCAGTTCTTCTCCATCCCCTCTTGCTGGGGACGGAGCTTGGTGTGGACAGGGACACAGTGAGAGGGGCTCCACACCAATGTGGTGTGACTGCTGGAAAGGGCTGAAACCTGCTGGTCCCAGAGCTGAGCAGCCCTGGTGCAGGGGCAGCGATGCACAGAGCAATGGCTGTGTGCAGCACAGGAGAACTGGGAATGAACTCTTGGAAAAAAAGAAAAGAAAAAAAAAGAAAAAAGAAAGAAAAAAACCAGTCGGGCCTGTATTTCACATTTCTCTGTGCCCTTCTAACAACCCTTCCTTGAAAAGTTTATGTCTACATTACAAGAAGCGGTTGCATTTTCACACAGCCAAGTCCTCTCCCTGCTGTTTTCCATAGCTGAGCTGGCCTTTGCATAGTTTCGGTGATGTGGGGCCTCTCGCAGACAGAGCCGTGTTTGTCTCCGAGGCGTGTTGAACTTGGCAGGTACCGTACATCTCACTCCAATTTAAACTACCACCTTTCCAGGGGAAAAGAGTCTGCAGTACACAACAGCAGCCACCACAAGGAAAATCCGCTTGCCTGGCTGGAAAGACCAAGCAGGTCTTTCACACAAATTTACTCTCACAGACACTGACCTAGCTGCCATGGTTTTTTCCCAGTTGAAAGAAGCTAAACTGGGGCTTCTTGATCAAAATCAACTTGAATAGACTAACGTGTGCTAAACCAGGCAGAAGTACAACCCTAAAAAACAGGCTTGGCCCTCCTCACAAACAATCATCTGTGGGGTGTGTGGGTCTCAGGGTCAAGTCTGCTGTGCTCCTCAGCTTCCTAATTCTTTCCTGTGGGTTCACTGTTTCTCGTGAACTGGAGCACAACTGGTATGTGATGGTGCATTTCTTTGGAGCCTTTCTCTGGGTGCATTTCTTTGGGTAGATTATTTTTTCTCCTTTGGCTGGGAGGAAGCACAAGCTAGGGAGAAGGTCGATGGTGATTCGTCATAGGTGACAGGTCCTGTCCTAGAGGGTCTCGGTTAGATTGCTGTTGGGAAGCTGATCATCCTGCATGGGGAAGAAATATCTCTTTTTGGAGGGGCAGCTCTCAGGAGGAGCAACCTTAGTCAGAAATCTCCTTGGGACACAGGTTGTATTTGCAGGCAGTGAAGGAGATGATGTGGAGCGTTTCTGAGCACAAAAGCCTGCGTGCACACCTCTGTGGAGTACAGCTGTCCTCCATCGCCGTTTCCATCTCCTCATTAAGCTTGCCATCAATAATACAGCATTTCTTGTGCAGCTGAGGGTGGAAAGGGCGGCCGCATGGGAGCTGACTCACTCTGACTCATGTCTCCTGGGAACGTAGGGTCAGTTGGGTTAATCTCAGCCTGTTGCACACCTAGAGACTCCCAGGGAGAACAAGGGCATTTCCTCTCTGCCCGTGTGCCCTACTGTCACCTGCAAAGCCAGCTTGTCCTGGGGAAAGCAAAAGTCCTTTCTGAGGCCTGGGCTGAAGGACTGGATAAGGAAGCCTGGTCTATGCCACCAATTTTCCTGGTTGGATCCGTGTCTAGACCAGACAAATGCAGATGAGTTCACCACACCTGTTTTTTTTCTCCCTGAACTTGCCCTTTTGGGAGCAGAGCAGAGAGACAGGGCGGAACAGGCCCCAATTTATCATTTTATGGCGTGAATTCTGAGGTTGATCTTTGACTAGACAGAGAAGAAACTTATTATACTTGATTTCCTAGGAAAGGAGGGCTTGGGGGAAGGGGAAGCACAGCTGCTGGAGAGTTAACTGTGCTGAGCTGCTGCCAGATGCCCAGGCCCCCCAATTCAAAAGGTACAGCATGGGCTGGGGGCAGCAGCCAGTAAAAGTCAATGTTGATCTTTCTGTGATTCCTGGGACAACCCTGCAGCTTACAGGGATCTTCATGTTCATTTTCTCTTTGGTTTTGTTTCTCTCCCAGGATGAAAGGCTGACTACATGAAGGTTGACCAACATGTATTACTGTCCTTCTGGCAAGTGCCATGATGCAGAGCCCATAGGATGAGCATATAGATGGGGTCATGGAAGGATGAGAGAGGTAGAATTCCTTTCTGCAATGCTTGTCTCCAAGCAGTCTAGACCCAAATTCAAATTTTCTAGTCAAAAATGAAAAAAATTAAAAAGCCTTGACACTGGCTGTCTGCCTGAACAGTTTTTTTATAGGAACCGTTCAGTTTTGGAACAGGACAGCAACTGTGATGGAGCAATAAAAGTAAGTGAAAGTAAATGGTAGTGATTGATGTTGTCTTTGTGGTTATATACTGCTGGTGCTTTCCAGATTCAGTTACCTGTTCCTGTTAGTGGCATGCTTCTCCCTCTTTTTTTTTTTGTGTGCCCACTTCCTATTTTCTATTTGCCCTCATCCCAATCTGTTCCACCACTCCTCTAAACCTTCCCCATCCCAGCTTTTCATGATGCCCAAAGGTCTTTGCTGTTCATCCAGCGAAAATTCCTGTTTTCCAACGCTTCCAAGAGGTTTTTGTGCCCTTCTCCGAAGTGGTGGATTTTTTCCTCAGTTCATTCTGCAGACAGGATACTGCTACTACCCCAAAGGATGACTAGATCCAGAAGATTAGATCCAATCTCAGGTACCACCAGCAACTGTGATGGATTTACCTGTCGGTCCCCTCTCTATTTGTTGAATATTTGATTATCACTGTCTGCTACTCCATCCCACTGAACTTGAGCAGAGATGCTAAGCCTAAGAGAAGGGGGGTGGGGAGGGTGGGCAATAAAGCCAGAAGGCATGGCAGTAGTATGGTGGTGATAACAGCTCTCCAGAGAAAGGTGTGAAGCCTCTGTCTCCCTCATCTCATCTGGATGCTTTGTATGGTACCCAGAAGAAATGTTGCTAACACCAACCCTTGTGCATTGTTGTCTTGGACGTGTAGCAAGACCCTGCTAACAAGGTCCCCTTTTCTGGATGGCAACCAGGGCTTAGATGCACAAAATTAAAAAATCCTGTGGCAGCTTATTTCCCATCAGGGGAAGAAAAACCCCTCAGCAGATCCACTGAATTAACCAGATGTGTTAATAATATACAGTGTGGCTTGTCCTTGATCTCATCCCTGTCTCACTGTCCATACAGGCTGTTGCCCTGCACCTTCAATTTCATGTGCCACAGCTGAAAATCATGTACCTTTCCCCCCCACCCCCCTACGTGTAGCCCGTGCAAAAGTGCCTCAGTGAAGCTGCTGTGGGGAGGCAGGAGGTCCTGGCAGTGGGGCGTTTGGGCTCTGCTCACTGCAGGGGTAGGGGTGCAGTTTCAGGCTGGGCAGTGTGAGGAGCCAGGTTCTGCTGAAGCAATCAGCACTTCTGTACGCAGGAGTGTTGAGAGCCATATAGGATCAAACTCAACTTCAAGGATTAACACTTGGGAGTCTGCATGCTACGTGCCTTTAAAACCAATGTGATTAATCATTTCATTAGCCTTCTAGTTGAGCTTTTGTGCCAGCATTTTTAAAGCCTTCCCTGCGACTGAGAGGAAGAAACATAATTTTCCTCCACAAGCAG
Source organism: Porphyrio hochstetteri (assembly GCA_020800305.1). Lineage (NCBI taxonomy): Eukaryota > Metazoa > Chordata > Aves > Gruiformes > Rallidae > Porphyrio > Porphyrio hochstetteri. Next base: position 121,451,142 of record CM036906.1, on the reverse strand, counting down.
CTGAGCTTGTGTAAAGATTTGGGGAGCCAGGACTTTGAAAGGAACACAAAGTATTGTCATATTTGCAGTGCAGTTCTGGCACCTTGCAACATTTGTCTCATTGCTTCCTCAGCAGTCTCTACCAAATTCAGGGAGACAGATGACTGTTAGTTCAACTTTTTAAAAGAAATAATATTTCTTCCAGCTAGAAAATCCAAAACTCAAGTCTCCAAATTCCTCAGTGAAGTTCCGCAGCAGAAGCTGGATTCAACAGCAGCTGAATGGTTTCCTGAGTCATGGCTCTGCCTTAGCACATAGATAACATTCCTGCTTTCAGAGAGTAAAATACTGCTCTACAGAGCTGCAACTTATGCTACTGGGGAGGCTGACACTAATGCAAATATGCTGTGAAGCTATATGCTTCCTCCTCACCCTGAGCATCAAACTGCTCCTACCTTGAAAAAGCAGGTTTTGTCTTTATTTACAGAGCTGGTCTTATCAGCAAGGTACTTTGCTGGAAACAAAGTTTCTTCCCAGATTTATAAATACCCCTAACCCCATAAAGGGTTTAAAATATATCCTAGGCCCATTCAGTGAAAGCTGCTTAATTGGAACTCCCACACAGTGCTTTGCAATTAACAGTGACGCTGCCATTTAGACAAAATAAAAGGGGGGGGGCAGTGAGGGGGCGAGAGGCTCAGAGTCAGAATAGGAAATACAACATCCTGTGTAGAAACATGGTGCACAGCTACAGACACTATCATTTATCTTTTCATTTATCTTTCATGTCACCATCTCCAGATCCGACTCTTCTCTCAGCATGTTTTGACATGGGGGCCCTGTGCTATAGGGGAGCTTGGGACCTGTACAGCTGAGCCGCTGCGCATGTTCCTCTTCCCTGCGCTGAGCAATGGTGTGAGATACTGAACGCATGCTAGGTATCTCCCAGCTCTTCCTTGCCACAGCATTTCAACCCTGGATTCACTGGGCATCTATCTGCTCAAAGGCTCCTGAAACCGAAGATGCTGCTTTGGGCAGAGCAGGGGAGAGGAACAGCTGATGCAGAATCCCTGAGTCATGTCCCAAATTCCCCTCTGCAGCAAGGCTGCAGGGTAACCTTGAGCCGTGCTCCTCTCAGTGCAGAACATACAGCGGGATGCAAGCCCGAACTTCTGCGTGTGAACCCCTGCTTGAGGACTCGCCCCCTGCTCCCCAGCTCAGGAAAAGCCAGCCTCATAATGCGGTGCGAAGCAGCATCCTCCATTAAATTACAGAGGAACTCTGCGGTAGGTAAGGTGTTGTCCTGTAGCAAATGAGGTTTTCCTCTTTCCCTGCTCCTCTAGTTCTCCCTCGTGTTCAGGCCCGTGTTTCCTCACTGACCTTTGTGGACTTTGCTTCAGATACTGACTTGTGGAGTCAGCGCAAGCGGGGGGTGATAGTGCCTTGATTTAACTTCTTCACAAATAACTGGCTAATGAATGACATGAAAAGCAAAAACTCTAGGCATGTGGAGTTATTAAAAATTAGGGGGGGGGGGGGAACGGGACACAGGCATTTGATGCTGGCCACGCTATGGAAATCACAGCACCAGTGTGATCTTAAGCTCCACTGCTGCTTTTCTGCAGGGTGTGATGGGCTATGGGAAGAGATGGCCCCAGGGGCACATGGGCTTTGCTTTGTTTGCCCCAAACACTCCCCTACATTAGACAGAGCAGTTAAAAAAACAAAACAAAATGAAAAAAACCAAAACACAACAACAACCCAAAACCCAAGGACAGGAATTTCCTTGTTGACTGAACAGACTGGCTGAGTAATTCCTGGGGGCTTTCAGCAGGCTAGCCACAAATTTGCCGTGGAGCCTCATGCTCTGAGAGCAGTGGGGATAGAAACTGCTCCCTTTTGATGTTGGACCTTGAAGTCATTTCATTTGCAGTGTAACTGGACTTGTTGCCATAGTTGTTACAGCTTGCAGAGGTGAAATGGTGAGTTCACAGCAAGCGAGGCTGCAAGCAGCCCTGTTTCTTCCTCCTGCCTCCGGATGCTGCCTCCCACCCTCTGTCTGACCACATCGAGAGGTTTGACGGTGGGGAGATGCATTTATCTTACATTAAACCAGGTACACTGCATTCAGCTGTGCATGTCATCCCACCACCGCAGGATGGGGACAGCCTGGTTCACCCACCACCTGCCCCTGCAAACCTCATCACAGCTGCTGGGCTACGAGTCTCTCAGGAGAGCCAAGTCCTTTGCATAGCCACTGCTGCTCTCGTCCTACAAGGAAGGCACTGTGTACAGGCTGGTGATGATCAAAGGCCAGCTATGAGTCATCTCAAATCCGATGAATGATCATTAGTTGGGGGAAGAGGTAATTAGACTGGCTTCACTATCTTGCTGTTATGCTCTGGGGAGTAATGGGGTGGTATTGCTGCCATTGAAGAACTTTATTTGTTAGGAGTGACTCATTGGGTATGCGTCACAAATTATACATGGGGAAAACTACCGGTGCTCCCTGTTGGAGGTTGAAAGTCCAGTGCAATGTGCCCAGACAATCCTGGCAGCTGCCGGATAATGATAGCATCACCTGGTGAGCATTCCCTTCCCTTTCATCTCGCCTGGAGGGAAACTATCAAAGTCAGGTCTTCTCTTGCCACCAATAACTCCATGGGCTACCTACCTGCCCCGCTGCAGAAGCTGAAGGCAAAATGGCTTTTGACAAAACTAGTGGAGAATCAGAAGGACCAGATGCAGAGCCCTGGTTGCCACAATCCCACGAGGACTTTGTAGCCCTTGAGAAGGAATTTAAGCTGCTGATCAGGGTCAAAGCTTTGTGACTGCTCTGTTTCAGTAGTAACCTACAGCAAAGTTTGATCCCAAAACCAAGACATTTGCAGTATCTAAAATCTGTCCCCAGATCTGAACTTCACAGTTGAGTTGGCCCATCCTTTGTTTTAAAACAAAAAGATTTTGTGAAGTTTTGTTCCTATTTGACTGTTTTTTCTCCCATTAACTTGCAATTTTAGTTGAACCAGGTCTTCTTAATAAGCTTAATAAACTTTTAAGATATATTTCTTAATGTTTTTGCTTCCAGAACAGCTTGAGGTTTGGAAAGACAGAGGCAATCAACAATGAAAGGAGAGAAAATAATTGCTTGGATCTTTACGTTCTTTTTGTACTTTGAAACCTAATTTTAGATTGCAGCTGAAGCTTAAGGCTTGTTCTTAATTTACCCAAACTGTTTTTCTTTCTTCCACTAGAGCAAACCTGGTCAAACCGTGTTTGCCCTTCAAAACTTAGTTCTGAGAAGTGCCTGGTGCAGGGTTACTCAGTGTAATGAATGTAAACACAGCCAAGATTACTTATTTCCTTTGTGCGTGTTCTTTTGAGTTGGAATTTGATTACAGTGCTTGAAGAATACCCTCTTACTGTATAAAAACACAATTATGGAGACCTGATCCTTACTCTCACTTCATAGGAGGTGCGCTGCTATGGTGTGTAGGTGTAAAACAAGCATGCCAAGTCTTCTGGTGGGACTCTGTGCTCTGAGTCTGTTGGCTATCTGCTTTGAGATGGTGGGTCCTGGGCCAGATATTTCTGCTTTTTCATTAAAACAACCTTTGCATAATCTTAGACATCCTGAGTGGATAGCAGAGGCCTTGATCTTGAAAAGATGTCGAGCTGCAGCACAGACAGAAGCCAGGTGGTACCTCCCTGCTGCCCATCCCAGTCACCCCAAAGCAGAACCACATTTCCCATGCAGGTGCTGATTGCTACCTGCACAGCCTGTGCCTCCTGGCCATCATGCAGCCATTGCTTTCCTGTGCAGGGACACGTGGAGGGGACCTGGAGGTGTCTCTGCACTGGCACTAAGGCAGTATCCAGGCTAGCAATATCCAGCTGGTCCACTGAAGGTGTGTTGCTTTCAGCTGTTCACATCTGCTGCAGCTGTTGGGTCTGCCTGGCAATTCCAGCCTGTGCCATCATTGATACTGGAGACAGGTGAATTAGAGCTGCCAGTGTGATGAACACATGCAAGCACATCTGTCTCTTAGAGACACACATGTGAAACCAGAAAAAAAAGGGGGCAGAACAGCAGAGTATAATGTCATGGTAATCTGGAAAAAGCTCAATACCTGACCTTCCAAAATTCTTCCGTTCTGGTCTCAATGTCCAGGAAAGAGACTGGTAAAACCAGGTGGTCATTTTTCCAGGAGGTTTTGGAAGAAGAGTGACAATGGTTTGATTGCAGGCCAGTAGAGCACCAGGCAAGACTGTGTCATGCCCTACACGACTCTAACGGTATTGGATAAACCCTGTTTCATCACATAATCTTTAAGTTTGGAAAAGATCTCTGAGATCATCAAGTCCAACTGTCAATCCAACAGCACCATGTCCACTGAACCATGTACCAGCGTGCCATGCTTACCTGTGTTTTGAACACCTCCAGGGATGGTAACTCCATCACATCTCTGGGCAGCCTGTTCCAAAGCCTGACCCTCTTCCAGTGAAGAAGTTCTTCCTAATACCCAATCTAAACCTCCCCAATGCAACTTGAGGCCTATTCATCTTGTCCTTTTACCAGTTACTTGTGAGAAGAGGCCAACACCCACCTCACTGCAACCTCCTTTGAGGTGGTTGTAGTGAGCAATATGATCTCCCCTCAGCCTCCTCTTCTCCTGACTTATTTTCCAGCCTTGAAAAGTTCCCTGGGTTTGAGCTGCACCTTCCCAAAGTGCACAGCCCATCCCCAGTTACTGGAGAAGCTGCAGGTCATACATCACGCCTGCCAAATGGCTGCCTTACCCAAGCTGCGTTTGCAGTTGGTAACCTCTTCAGGGCACTGACTTGTTTTTACCTCTCCCAGCAGCCTGGGTGGCTTTGTTTAGAAGAAATTATACAACTAAATAAAAGTCAGTATGGAAGGATGAATCTTGAACTGCTCTGTGGGCACGACTGCATTGTGGGTGACGTGAGGACAGGCGTATCTCTGGGAAGCTAATCTCCGGAGCATGGAAAACAATGAGAGGGCAGATGTAGCCATGGGGCTGCAGTGTGAGCTGTCAGAGGGACACCCAGAATCATGGACACACACTATGTTATCCAGCTGGTGGGAAGACTGTGCCGTGCTGCTGGTATCTCTGCTGACAAAACCACAGCTTGGCCAGATGTCCCTCATTTTGCTGTGAAAATCTCTCTCCCAGAAGAAACTCTCTTCTCCCCTCCTTTTTCTTTTATTGCATTCAAGCCCTGTTCACTAAACCACCCCTGTATCATCTGCTGGTCACATCCCTCCTTTCTGAATTCACACCAATAGCAAATCAGGATGGGCGGTAGTTTATTCTAGGTAGGGAGAAGCGTTCACATCCATAGCATCAACATGGAGGCATGTGGGCAGGTACCCAGCATCCACGTGGACTTCTGCTCCCATGGGACCACCATAGGAGATCTGGATGGGGTGCCACGGTCCTGTGTGGGGTGCAGAGCAAAGGCAGCCTCTCAGGTGGTGTTTTACATTACCATCTTGCATGTTTTATGTTACCGTCTTGCTGAAAGCTGCATCAGATGTTGTTGGAATTAAAACTGCTTCTTCACACCGTTTTGTTTTTGCTGCCCGCAGTGATGTCTTTGTGAAGCCACAAAAGGCAGTTAGCAAAGGCAGGGGCAGATCCTGAACTGGGAGTGGGCTGTTACACCAGGTTGCATCTGCTGATTTTCTGGCCCATAGTTTTCAATCATGCTGGCTGCAGGCACGGCAGACACAGAGTCTGAGTGTGCAGAGAGTGACACTGCAGATCCCCAGTGAAATCACTGGAAATCTCGCTTGTCAGAACCAGGGACAGGATTTCCCTGAACTTCCTCAGAAGGCAAAGATGGTAGTGACAGGGGGACTGGTGTGAACCTAAATCTTCTTGCATTTTTAAGATTGAAAATTTAGCCGCCTTCTAATACTTTCTGAAGATTTCTTATCAAGTGTTTCTTTTTCCCTGCCACTAAGCTGCTGCTGTTGGTGTCCAGGGCGACTGTCAGTCTGTCCCACACATTTGTCAGACCTCACATAGTTTCTTTGTCAGGGAGTAGGGAATAGTGATGGAGAGCAGCCTGATAAATATGTCATCCAGAATCCCTTCCTATGTCCTATGGGCGGATCACTGTTACCCAAAGCAAAACCAACTCGCTGGCAGATGGATGTCTTTGGGGTCTCCTGCAGTCCCTGTAAGCCAAACATTTGACCTCCCTGCTTCCTTTTTTATTTTCTTAACCTAGTAAGACCAGAATGGAGCAGCAAGTGGGGCCTGGTCCGCCTTGGATTCTTAAAATGTTTCAGGCAGGTTTTGGAAACGAGACCCATGGCAGAGCCAGGGCTCAAAGAGATACAGGGTGTCTAACATGGTCTATTTCTCTTTGCTCACCAACTGCAGTCTTTCCATTGGTACAAAAAGGAAAATAAAATTTAAAAAAGCAACTAGTAATTTGGACTTTTAAACTACTGATTATTCCATTATTGTTATGATAAGTGACTATAAAGTACATGAAAGATCTAGAAAATTAGGTTTTCTTTTTTAGCAAGTTACTTGTTTATGTAGAGTTAGTTTTAGGTTAGCTTGGCACTGCCTGACATCCTGCATTATTTTTAATAATGTTAATAGGTCAAATTGTTGTGGATGAAGAATTAATAAGATAATGTTTCCCTTTTAAGAAATCTCCTGAAAATGAAACATAAAAAAGCTGAAAAGCCACTAGTCTGATTTTCAGGGATCCTTATTGCCCAGGGCTCCCATCAGTCAGTGAGACTGGAAGCAGCACAGCGTCTCCCAGACGTCAGCTCAACCCTGCTAAGGGGGTGTACTGGTGCAGTCAGGAGGAGATCCTTGCTCATAAAATGAGGCAAGAGTTTCCCCCAGAAGTTCTCATTTCTTTATTACTTGGTTGTGCCCCAGCAAGACCTCTCTCTGGCCACGTCCATTCCTGCTTCCCTGGCGATGGAGTTCCCACGGTGCACACAAACAAGCCTCTCCAGGTTTTCTTTTTGCCTAACTCGGCTACTAGAAAAAGCCATTTATCTGCTTCTCTGTATATGCAGCCATAGGGAACTGAACCTTTTGGAGAATGGGAGGGGAATTTATTAGAAACAAAGGAAAGCTGCAGGTGTAAAATGTTTGTCATGCTAACACCTGAACAAACATATCACTGTGCCCTTGCTTATCTCCTTCCTACTCCATTGCCTTTATTGAGTCCAGCATCCTGCTAACTGCAGACGTATTAATCAGGCAGTTAGATTAGAACAAAGTCACTGCCGCTGTACTGTCTTATCTAGACTATATATATGTGTCACTATGCAGATCAGAGCCAGGCCAAAGGGGGGGTTTTAATACCTGTGTGACGACCAAGCTGCTCACTGCTTCCTGTTTACACCAATTCCCTGTGCCTCCGAGGGAAAGCCAGCCTCCTCAGCCACTGCAGCGAAGTCCTCTGTTGTTCCACCTCTGTAAATGTGTATATATAAATACATAGTATTTTTCGCCTATTCCATGTTTATTTCATCATTTGCAGCCCTTTCCCCACAATGCCCATTTTCTCCTTCAAAAACCTGGTTGATGAAGGAAGGTCTCTTTGGTTTTTTACCCCATGCCGTTTGCAGCCCTTAGGTGCATGGGTGGTGGGCTTCTGCAAACACCTCTCAGGCAAGTCCCTCTCAGCGACTTCTGCTGCTGTGCTTTTGTTAATCCTCGGTTTCCTACAGGGCTTCCCTCCCTTTGCCCACTCCCTTTCCCTTAGCACCCAACTGCATGGTATTAATGACTCCTCCCTGCCTCTCTTCTCTCCCCTGCCACTTCAGGCAGAAGCCTGATGGCTGTGATCTGGACTTTCTCCCAGGGCCTGGGCTTGCCCTTTACCCACTGGGTTTTGTCTACCCAGCCCACAGCATCTCCCTGCACCAATGGAGTGTTTTTACACATACATGAAAAACCAGCTCTCTCCCTTTCCTTTCCCCTTTTTACATTTCTGATGACAGTAGATAAAGCTGTATGTAGACAAGAGCTTTGGGAGTGTCACTGTCTGGCGGTTGTGCTAAAAGCGTATCTGTAGTGGGCATTCAAAACACAAGATGCTCCTGTGATAAGATGAGTTGCATGCACCATGGCAGCAGGGTACTGCTGTGCTCTGGCTGGGTTTCCTAGTCCCCTGCTATTGGAGCACCTCTGGAGAAGCTGCCCTGGTTTTCAATCACCTCCTTTTTCTGTTCCTTTTTCCCTTTCTGGTTCATTAAAATTAGAGGTAAACTAAAGGCATGTCCTGAGAATGGAACGTCCTCATGCTTTGGAGATCTCTGAGTCACACCTGAATGCAGGAGCAAATGTCATGGTTGAGTAAAGGGGATGGGGGTCACAAATCAGTGCAGCAAGTGTCTTACTTTTTATAAACAACTAAGAAAAACACACAGCTAAATCCTCACAGCTTAATGCATGGATTAGTAGTCATGTACAACATACATGATTATGATATTCGTAATCAGAATAAATATGTTTACCAGTTCTGTAAATCTCCATAAAGCCTTCTTCCTCTTCTGCACATAACGTAATTCTCTCAAGGCTCAAAAATATGTATGGTGAGTTTTTAACACATTTTCTTTGCTGATGTTCCAGTGGATCCGTATAGACATTTTAACTTGACCAGAACACCTCAGCAGGAACTTTGTTATCAGGATCTCTGAGGCTTTACAACCATACTCACAACATCCAGTAGAAAGATTTTCAAGTCTCTGGAGACATCCCCACCTAAAACCATATTGCTTTCCTGGCAGTTTCCTCCGAGAGCCTTTGAATGTGGGGAACAGTGCTGTAAAGTGTTAAGCTTTTTCTCTCCCCATTGCTACAACTCCAGCAGGCGCCAAGTCTCATGCGCTTGTACTCACCACGCTGCTGCTGCTGCCGGGGAATCTGGTGTGTTGTGAAAATGACTGAGATTATTATGACAAAAGGTTCTCTCCATCTTTTGTACCAGGAACCTCTTTTGCCCTAGGAAATGTCTGTGTTTCTGAAAATGGCTTAACAGTAATCTTGCTGCAAACTGCTCTCTTAAAGGAGCCTCTCCTGTTCGTGGCACCCTGCGCTGTCAGAGGGAGTGTGATGAAACAGATGCATCGTGTCTGGCAAATTCTGTGGTGCTAATTTCTACCATGACAGAGACTTTCTTTAGGTGGCTTGCTGGGATAAAAGAGGACGAGAGTATAGCACCTAAGCTGTTAAATACAAAGGAAAGATCTGTCCTTGTTGCAGACCCTGCTCCTCGCTGTGGCTTTCTTTCTCCTCCATACATGGAAGTCTGAGGGTCCCTCACCACTGTGAAGGCTACAGCATTGTACGTATGGTAGACAGCCCCCAAGGGAGTGAAGAGCCAGAATGTGCTCAGGAACTGCTAATGGATCCATACACTTTGAGAACATAACTTTGAGAGGCTGTGAGCGACAGGCAGGTCCCCAGAGTGATTTTGGTCATGTATCCGCTCCAATGCAATGTGTACAGTAACTAGTTTTGCTTGTTTGAGTAATAAACGTTTCTTGCAGGTTTCCCCCTTTTAAATTCTCTCTTGAGTGACATTTATGAAGGGTGAGATTGTCACTGCCCCTGTGAAGTCTGAGAGAGGGTGATGCTGTCAGTGAGATTCTAATGGCTGTGCACTGAAAGAAGGTTTTAATGCCCTTGGAGCAAAGATCTCCAAGCTTTTTGTAAGCAGGACACCATGTAGCCTCAGAGGCACCAAGGCAGGCAAATCTTGGTTTTCTTTGTGCCTGAGGCAGGGTGGCACAGGAAAACCCTGTACAGGTTTCAGTGAGAAAGTCAAGTGCAGAACACCTGGCCTTCATGGGTGCCAGTGGAACAGAACCTGGATTTCCGAATCCAAAAGCCTCCATCACTTGAGGAGGAAAACCTTCCCTTCAGGTGGGTGTTGTCTTGCACTTTCAACTCTGCGATTTGCTTGCTGCCAAAACAGCAAAGCCCTCACATTTTATACCCTGCCACAATCTAGCAAATATGAAATATATTCAAATGCAGAAGGCATCCTCTTGCCTCCTTGCAGAAGCTGATCAATATCTTCTCTCTCAGCTAGTGCTGCTTCAGTTAGCAGCAGACAAGCTGTTGGGTTTAGGCTTCCTGGGCTGACTTTATTTTTAGCTGGGAGTGGCATTTTTCCTCTGGAAGCTTTCCCTGCCTCACATCACAGAGTGAAAGCTGCTTGCTGGCATGACACTTTCTCCTCCTCGCTACTATTTTCCCTCTGCTGACTTTGTAGCCTTCAAAACATCGGTTTGCTTATTAAATTATCATGCTGCCCACAGCGAGAGAGAAAAATGACTTAGTGCACAGCTTGCAGCCGAGCATCGTGTCGGGCACCTGCCTGCGAAGGGGCCAGCTGGCATTTGGGAGGTGGGCAGGCTGCAGCGGCTGCTGGGGGCGGGCAGGGCAGGGGCAGTGCAGGGGCTGGAGCTGCGGTTTTGCAATGCGTTGAGCCCACCAGCACCTGGGACCCCTCTCTGTGCTAGGTCAGACATCTCCTAGTTGAGGTGTGCTGGAGACAGGTGAAGGTGTGCTATGTGTGCCCACAGGAGAAACATTATTTATATTGAATTAATGGAGAGAAACAGTAAATAAAGTTTTGCAGCTCATCTGCCTGAGGATTTTGAGGTGCAGCATGGTTGGCTCTTGTGAGAGATCAGGTGGATCCTGACAAAGGCAGCATGAGGATGTGCCTGGAGACACCCCCCTACCCCTGGTGACTACCGCATAGCTGGGACTTCAGCAGGAGTCCTCAGTCGTATTTGGAGCAGACATCAGAGCCTGAGCTGATGGAGACAGGAGAGAATAACAGCATTGTTCTATGTGGTTTGCTCTCCATGTTGAGACCATGTGTGTTCTCCAGCAAGGCTCATGTTGTTTTCTGTCACTCCTGGGCTGAAGAGTTTGCCACAAGCTCCACCTCTTGCAGTGAGTCACGGTTCAGAATGTACACTTGTATTTAAAAAAAAAAGGGGGGTGTGGGGTGGCACAGGGTACCAATTAAACCATGAGGTCTCTCAAGAATCTTTAAAAATGTGAGGGACTGCTCACCATTCCGACACTGAATGAATCTTTAGAGACCCCTGAGAAATCTGTAAGGGGTGGGCAAACTCACCTCTATCTCTTAAACCTAATGACAGTTTATATCTCTGAGGTGAAATGATTCATGCACTGACCCCTTGGTTCTAAAACTCACACGTCCTTCGGTCTCAAAACTCCTCCCTGCCCTTAAGAGCTGTGTCTCCAAATGTTTCCTGCATAGCTGCCAAACTGTCCAGCATCCACCTCTGTGATACAATGATGAGCAGTAAATATTAGCACTGAATACCCAGGTGCTGGGCAGAATTAATGCAGTTCATGCCTCTTCTGCAGTCCAAGCATGTTTCCTGGGAGCAATGATAACATCCTGAGCAGGCAGGTAATAGCAAGCTTCATACTGAAAAGATGCACAGATGATCCTTTGTCCCTCCGTACAAACCCTTCCAAATTAGATGCGCAAAACTGGCTGCTGCTGCTGTAGCTGCTGCCTTCTGGAGGAGCATGCTGCAAGAGGGAGAGCCTCTGCCAGTGGAGTGTAAATTGTCTGCGATATTCGAGCCTGTTTGAACTTTGCAATTTCCTTCCCTCACTAGATAACACTATCAAAATCCTGGTGCTAAAGACCTGCAAGGCTGTAATGCAAAACTATAGGGAAATAATTCTGCAGGTCCCTGGCAGCCTCTTCTGCTAGGAAGATCTCCAGCTTGGGTCTGTGAACACATGAGTGTGTCTGTGTGCTTTAAAAACTCTGCATAGTTGTGGCCAGATATGCCTCTAGTTCCATGCTATTTCCTGCTCCTACTACAGCTCATGTGTGCGTTGGGGTTTTTCCTTATTATCTGCTCATGTGAAATAAACACTCATGAGCATGAGCTTCCTTTTCAGCTCAGCTCTTCCTAGAGGAGTCTTTACTCCTGTTTTTTCTCTCTAAGATTCATAATCCTTCAGTATTTCTAGCAGTAAGAACTGCCTTTTCTGGCACATGGGATGAATCAACGTAATGGTTCTCCCTCTCCACGTTGGGGGCAAGGTACCCTCCCATGCTGGTGAAATGGCAGTCACCAAACATGTGAGATGTGATGGATTTGGCTATGGTTGTATTTTAGCATCTGTGACAACAAATGTTCCAGGTCAATAAACTCTCCTGCTTGGGCATTTGGCTCAGGCAGCACCATTCGAGTGGAAAATGTGGTTTTCACCAGCTCACAGTTAATTTCCCCTTGTCCTAGAGTCATTGATACTCTTGTCACTTCCCATGTCACTGATATTCCCACAGTACCCTGAGAAACACATGACACTGTGCAAGCACATACTCCTGCTTACCTACAACCAGCCGTGCTGATGAACCAGACTATGGGTAGCACAAAATCTCCAGCCTGCTGCTGTTTGTTATACTGCTCCAGAGGGGAGAAAAAAACCCCCTCTGCTATATATCATCTTCCCCAAAATAATAATAATAAAAAATATTTAAATGCTACTACTTAATTTAACAGCATGCCCCATTAGGAGTAAATGCATATTCTTAGAGGGTTCCATGATAGAGTATAAATGCCTCATTAATATTGAATATATCAACCTGGGAGTAGGAGCAAAGTCAGAGGGAATAGTGACTGGCAGTACAATGAGTCCACCAGACCCCATGCAGGGACGTTTCCTTTGGTTGCTCAGCCTGCATTAAGATACAGCCCACTCTCCAAAGACACCATCTGTGCAGGTTTCCAGTGCTTGGGTCCTACCTCTGCAGCACAGTCCTGGCTGGATTCCCTGGGCTTTTCAACCAGATAAAGCAGCTGTGGGCAGGCTGAGCTCAAGCCAGACCCCAGCTGACCTTGAAGCTGCCTCCCACAAGCTATAAATACTGATTTCTTCTTGGCATCCTGCGGGAAGAGTTGCCCGTTAAGAAACAGCATTTCCTTGGTCTCCAGCATTTCTGATCCCCAGGAGTAACTGCTAGGAAACCGTGAGCCACCCTGGCAAAGAGGATTGAGCTGCTTCAAACTTTTTTGACCCAGCACAGAGCTGTGGCAACTTACCCGTCTCAGCACAGCTGTTTAAGGGAACCTTTCCCAAAGCGGAGTAGGAGTGAAGGTCAGAGGTGGAGCGGCAAAGGTGGATGCAGGTCACCATGTATGGGTAGCACCAGTTAGCATGATGGCAAGGAGAGATGCATGGAGGGAACAGAGGCGATAGATACCCCAAGAGCAGTCCTTGCTCCCTTCCTGCACCTCCTGGGTAGAGGGGAGCAGAGTGCTCTCTCCTGTTTTCCACTAGATAAGTTTTCACCCATCATTCTCAGAACTCACATGGTGGCAATGGAGGAGATACTGAGATATTGGCAGCTGTTTTTAAAACCTCTTTCCTTCCAACACCTGGAGAAATACTCCCCATGAGTCATATGACTTAGGCTCAACCCAAACTTGTACACTTCAGCTTCCTCTGCACCAGGGTGTCCAAGTTCATCAGTCCTCTCTGTGCTGAATGAAGCATCTGGGACTATTTCACTCTGTTTCTTTCTAAAGACCTGAATCATTTGGGAGGAAGAATTAGTGGGGCTCTCCTTCAGGATGGGTAAATTATGATATGTCTGCATTCAGTTGCTCCTGCTCTTGCACAGGGCTTTGAAATGTGGTTTGATGAAGGATAAGCACATGTGTTTGGGATGTCTGGCCTACAGCAGTGATGAATTAACACGTGAGCAGCGATGGTTCATGTGGGTGCTCACAGAGTCTGGACACCACTAGTGTCACTAGGACTTTCCCACTAGGGTGTGGGGCTGTCCAGGACCTAAGCAGGCATATTTTCTGCCATAGGTGAGATCTTCCTGGGCTTTGCCACAGGACTCAGCCATGGTCCCCTGCTGCGTAAAGCCTTGTAACAATGCCTGTGAGGGGAAATTGCTGTTCCCTGCAAGAAGGTTGGCCCTGTATGAATATGTAAGATTTCCCTCTTGAATCGGGTATGCCTATCATACCTAAACTTCTGTGGTATACAAATGGGAAAGTTTCAGTGGAAAGTAGCATTGCTCATGTCTAACATCCTTCTCTAATTAACAAAGATAATTTTCTGCAATGTATGAATGTATGTGCACCTAATTACCATTCTGAGTGATCATTAAGATGTACATCAAGTTAGCAGGAGCCTTGCTACTCATTCATCCGGAGAGACCCTATACCCTAGGGAGGGAAAGCAGGGCAGAGGAAAGTGCCTGGAAGTCCAGCATCATGCTCAGAATGTGTTTCCATCCACGAATGAGGAACAGCATGCTGGTTTACCCTGCTGAGGGGAATACAGCCATGCAGAGTCTCACGTTTTAAACTAAGATATACATTACCAAAGCAGCAACGAGTGCAAGTGCACTCAGGGCTTTTTTGCCCAGGTCTTTCTGTACCTCTTACGCTGTTTTCTCCAGGGCTTAGCGTGATATCCGTCAGCCCCTACCTTCCTCACGAAGCTGGAAATTTTTATTATCAGGCACCCACCAACTCGGGCACAGTCTGTTTCTCCCTCTGCTGAACTGACTGCTATCTGACTGTCTCACAGTCTCCTTCTTATTAATTCAGCTCTGGCAGGCAACCGAGTGCTTCTCGCTACAGCTGAGGCACTAAGCCTCGGAAAGGGAATGCATCGCGTTAGCTGTTGCTGTATCTGACCCGTGTCTAGTTTTAATATGGCAGCGGGGTGAGTGAGAAGGCAACTGCTGCATTCAGAAATGTGGGAAGCATTTGCAGCAAGGAATAAAACTGCGCCAAGACAATAACTGGGAATGGCTTTATTTCCAGCAGCTTGTGGTGGATCACAGCACAAATCTGTACAGTTAGGCTTTTCCAGGTACGCTGCCTTGGAGTGTCATAGCACCTCATAAATGCTGACTGACACAGCATCGCAGCCCCAGAGGAAGGAGAGATTTTAAGGCCAGTAGCAGCAGGTCTGAGTGCAGTTCTCTGCCCAAAAAGTTCTCACTTTTACAGAAGCTTGATTAGGATAGGCACCCTTTTTGTTAGAGTGGCTCCTGCCACTGTCCCTGCAAAGTTCGACGTGTCAGTGCCAGTTCCAGCCCTTCCAGCAGCCTCACTCTTCAGTTTATTGATGACTGCAGTGAAAGTTTTCTTATTATTATTTCCCTCCACATTTGTTCCCATAAGAGAACAAAGCAAAGATTCATCACTTTCTCTCTCATGCCAGCCAGAAACATCTATCTCCCAGTCTGTCTTTCAAACCGTGTCCTCCTACCGCTTGAGCTTCCAGAATGTGGGCCAGGAAGGCTGGATGCAGTTTGGCCAGAACTTCTGCAAATGTGATGATTTGGGTTTCTTTTTATTTTTTTGACAAAGTTGTGACGTGCCCTGGCCCAGCCTTTTCTCATGGGTTACTTTGATTCAAAAAAATCAATGTTTCTGGCAAGATGCAGTTGCATGCCCAAGCTTCATGCCTGCATACAGTGCAACCACAGAATGATTTCCAGGTTGTACAGCCTTGGAAATCATCAGGAACAAGAATATATAGTCATTTCAGGGAATGGCCTGCATGGGCAGAGGTGAAACCAGGTCAGGGAAGGAGGTACCTGGGCCATACTCATTAATTCAGAAGATTTGTAGGACAGCTGAGTATATAACGCTAAGAGCAAATGGGGAAAACAGGCTTGCTGAGAAGTTAAGATCAGGTGCAGTTAGCTGTTTTCCAAAGCAAAAGAGAGAAGCAAACAACTGAGGCTTGTTCCTAAGCTCAGTGAAGTCCAGGAGAGTCTTCCCTCCGGTCTCAGTGGGCATTGGAGCAGGTCCCTAGGAGGGCCCAAGGACAGGCTGATCCCAGTTACCTCCACATTTGTTTCTTTCTTCCTTTATTTCCACTCATGAGGTGCTGAGGACTTTCTGCTGATAACCAGCTTGCTGACTGCATCTCATGCTGTGCTTGTGAGCCACAGTAACTCGTGAGGGCCTGCAGCCACCTCCACTCTCCTGAATGCCGCTGCAAACCCCACGGGGAGCTACTGGGAGAGGCGCTTGCTCTCTCTCCATCTCTCCCTCCTCCTCTTCAGCAGCACACGGGCTGAAAATCCCACCCTCGGTGATTCAGATCAACAGACGGCCCTGTTATTTCTCAGGCTGAGAACTCTTAACATTTCCTGCTGACAGCTATTTTGGGAATATTAAGCTCAAATGTTTTGGTGGAAAGTGAATTCAAAGGGCCACAAGAGCAAGGGAATGAGTGAATGAACCCAAGCAACTCAACAACACTAAAAATTTTGTAATGCTTTTTTTTTTTTTAAAAAAAAAAGATACAGAGGGAGCTTTGATACTGCACATGGCAACAAAGACTTTTGTCATGTAGCCTGCTTGGAGTTAATATGAAAGCGCCTCCATTGTGCTGGTGCTCGGTCGCAGGAAGCAAAGCTTGTAGTGGAGCGTGAGATAAAAATATTTTTAAGGCTCATCACTTTTTGACATCTCCACTCCAATACCTCCTCCCCAAAGTGGAGTGTACAGACAGATCTGCCGTGGCTGCTACTTCTGATCTTCAGCCTCACCCAGCAAACACGCTTGGAGCACATGTGCTGAGGCGAACCGTGTGAGGAGGCGGAAGAGCTTGTGGTGACAGCCTGAAATCAACAGGGAGGGCTCATCTGTTTAAGGTGTGTGAGACCCGGCCTCCAGTGAGCAGTCATTATCTTTCACACCGAAGCACAAAGGAGTCGGATCTGTCTATGAAATTATATTATTCTACAACAGTGGGAAAAATTGACGTCCTGTGGTCATGATTATGCAGGCGTTGGGCCATGCCAGAGACCACTGTGTGGTTTTGTTTTGATTTTAAAGAAGCAACTGGGCATTCAAGTCATTCAATAAAATAAAAATTCTGATTTGCAGCAGAGGTAGTGCATGCACTGGATTAGGACCTGTGTGCCTAATTTCAAAAGCGGATTTCTTTTGGAACACTGCTTTTAGAATTTTCTCTTTTAGCTACCTTCTGCCTCAAGATCTCAAAGCAGAGCAAGGTTTGAACAAATTACAGCTAACCAGGATCATGTAATATTTATTCACAGTAAATGCTTTTCCTAGAAGGGTTCTTTGGAGCATGTTTGCAATATATTGAATAAAAATTTGCATTTTGGAAGAAGATTCAGCCTTCCTAGGTGTGTGCAGTGAAGAACATGCCCTGCTAAATATTTCCCAGTAGCCATAACAAGCCTTAGTGTGGCCCTGGTGTTACATATACACTGATTGTCTTGAGATTGGGTAGATGACATGGTTCACTTGGGAATGTTTGTCCACTCTACGCAGATATACTGCATGTAGTACAGTTACAAGGAATATAAAGGAGGACATCAAGACATGTGAGGCTTGCTACTGTTGAAAAGCGAGGTGTATATACTGTGTATATTTAGTATGCCACAGATTTCCCAAGCTCTGTTCAGTCTCTGGGCATGTAATTGCACACACTATATAGTTGGTTGTGTCCATCCATGTGGTACATAGTATGGGTTGTATAGGTAAGCCAGGGGTTGACTTTCAAATGGAGCCACCATGGTTTGGTGACATGCTTGGAGAGACTGGAGTCCTGGCTCATGTCCTTTGGGAATGGAATGGAGTGGTATGCAGTGGGTGGGATGGGATGATATGGAATACAAAGCAAGGCAAGGAAAGGCAATGCCCAGAACTGTGGAATACCAGTACTTGGAGCATAGTCTGCAACTCAGCTGTAAAATGAACTACAGAATGGGCATAAATTTGGTTAAGTCATTCCTGGGAATTTGGCAATGGATTAAGCTTTCCATGCATGCAACACCTAGCTCTGTGCGGTGCCAGCTGAGCCATGCTTTCCCTATGAAACTCATCCCTGCTTGGTTTCACATCTGCTTGTATTTTCTAACTCCACCCAGCTTTCCAAGGAGACCTGGCAGAGGTCAGAGGTGAGAAATTGAACTTTTCCAGTGAACAAGTGCCTGATTTCATACTGAAATAATTTGTTTTCAACAAAAGATTATGATTTTAAGTGATTGGCAGTATAATAGTTTCTGCTGAATTGGGCATTGAATTTTGGAGATTTTCCATTGTGTAGCTGGAAAAAAAAGGGAGATAAAGATTCATGAGACCCTCCTGGACCCAAAGCTGCTGTGCTTCTTTGCTAGCCAGCAGAGTGGAATGAGTAGGAAAAGAGAAAAAAATGTGTGTAATAATTTGAATTTGAAAGTGAATTTTGATTTGATTGAGTTCAGCAGTCCTTCTGTGTTTGTCTTCTGCATTTATTTGTATATTCAAGCTCTACAAGCCTGAGGGCTTGCCGAATGAATTTTAAACAGAGATGCTCATGTACTGACCATCAGTGAATTCTGAATAGTTTATTTTCTTGTAAAATTTACACTGCACTGCTTTGTCACCTAACTCCCCTTACAAGGGAATAGAAAGGGAAATAGATGGATATGGCACATATTGCATATTCTAATTTATAATGGACTGCTCTACAGAGGGGAATTTATTTGCTGACATTACCGTTGAACATAAATAATGAATAAATTAGAGAATGTTGCAATCTGTTTATAGAGAATTCTCAGACAAAGGTGAAATTCATGAAAAAATATTAGTTGCAAATTATTTGCTCAGCTCTAGTTCTTACACCTGTGGCTCTGAGGGACCTTGACTACTCACAAGCTGATAACCTTCAATTTCAGCACGGCAGGCTATGAACGTCTCTACATGACTTATAGAATCAGAAGGACTTTAATTAAAAATATTTACGAATATTCATGCCCGCTCTCATCTCCAGAGTGACCTCAAAGCAGAAGGGGGCTTTAGTTTACAAGAAATCTGTGTTGTTCTTCTACCTTTCCTGTTGTTGAATCACGTGAGGAATAATTTTACATCATGACAGAGTAACAGCAAGGGGCTTAGTCCATGCAAGGTCTTAAATTTTTGAATCTGAAGTAGATGAAGCTTATTTGTTCCTCTTGACACTCAGTACAACGTGGGTGGGGTGCATATAACAGTGAAATTTTCATGTCTAGTGTAAAGTAGTGGTCATTGCCACCTAGGATAAAGGGTGTAAGGGGGAGGCTGCAATCTCATGTAAGTGCTGATGTGCTAGTTGGTGTTAACAGGCTGCTGTTAGCATAACCTCTTTTTGGGAAAAGACTTCAGGTTAAAGGACACCTCTGCAAACTAGGAGAGGAGAGGTTTATTCTCATCTGCAACAGAGACTTAAAAAAAGTGCCATTTTGTCCTGACACTTTAAGACTTAAAGCAGTAGTATAGGTGATTAGCTTCCTATGATTTTTCCTAATTATCTTGTGGATAAGAATTTTGAAGTGGCCAATGACCTCTCCCTACCTATTCCTATTTCCATAAAATAAAGATTATAATCTCTGCTGATCTCACAGGGATGTGGTGAGGGATCATTATATGTCTTAGAAAAGAAGCTATAAAAGTTCATAATGTCTTATTAGTGATGCAGATCAGTCTAGAGTGTCCACAGAGGCTTTTCAGGACATTTTGCATGAAGTGTTTTCAACCAGTGAGGGCCATCCTGCCCTCAGCACCAAACTCAGGGGGTTCATGCATGAGCAACTGGTTTGTCTTTGAGGAAGTTCCTGTGTCCTGGCTTTCAGCAGCTCTTTTAGAGCAGTGTGGTTTGGCATGGTAAGAATAAGCAGTCCCTGAGCAGGATGGTCAAGACATCATTTGTCTCTTGCACACTTGTGTCACACATTAGAAGTCCCCAAAATTTGCTTTCTGTGAGCCCATGAAACCCTTCCCACACCTGCTCTGTGGCTGCGGGAGAAGAACTGCCCCTGCTCACAGCAGCTCCTACCACTGCTGAAATGGCCATGTGGATCCTGTCCCCTGGGGTGCTCACAGGCCCATTTGTCTCATTTCAGGTTCCTCTGGGTCCCTGAGGCAGGTCATAGCCATTACAGAGTACATTATACTCCCCCTTCCTGCCTGATAAACATTATGGTGCATTTGTGATATGTTCAAAGAGAAATAAAGAGGAGGAAAACTCCCCTATTTCCAAAGTGTCCTCAGTTCAGTTCCTGCCTCGTTTTTGCTTCCTCCTCCTGTCTCTGAGGTAGCTTTGCAGTATTTCTGTCTACCTTGCCTGTCTCCCCTCTGTGTGCCCAGGAGACCCCATCTCCTGGGACAGTGTCACCAGAAATTACTCCTCTCCAAATGGGGGTATGGCCACAGCTTGTGGTCCCCCCATACTCTGCAGTGCTGCAGCTCATCCTGCCTCAGGCACCCTGGAATGGGAGACACAGGATACCCCAGTTTCACAGCCAGGCATTGAGAAATGGGGAGAAACAGTCTGCCGGGGGAAACAAATCAGGTCAATAAATCAACTCAATTACCCTAAACCTGCTTGTCTCCCTGTTCTTTTCAATGCCTGAATTATTATTTTTTAAAATTTATTTTATATTTTATTCTATTTTTATTTTTCAAGATCCCCTCTTTTTGAACAGTCTCCAAGGCAGGCACCAGGTTATTTTTCTTTTGTTTTTCCCATTTGAGAGTGAGCCGAGATTAGCCAGGGCATAAACTCCTGCCCTGGTTGCAGTACTTTTACTTTGATGCATGCATTTCAGCTTTAAAGTCATCTTCTCCCTCTTTGGCAGATGTAAACCGCACCCCCACCCTCACAGGGTGTTGTGCCCTGAGATTCACGTGAGCAGAATAAATAGACACTTGCTCAGGTTTCTCACACGTGGGTTTGGCAAGACACACATCCCCCTGCTTCCTTACCCCCTTTGGTCTGGTTTGCTATCCCTGTGTGCCTGGCCATGCTCCTGTAGGACTGTAGTAATATAAGTAATGATTCCCTCAAGTGAATCCCGTTGGGAGAGGCGTCAGAGGACAGTGCCATAACTAAGACAGCACATCAGGGCTGAGTGGACGTAATAACAAACTGTTCTGCAAATTGTGTCCTAAAAGAAACATGAAAACAAAATCTGAAGGTGAGTTTCTGTTATTTTTTATAGACACTGAGATTTCTCTTACTACGTTTTGCCACTTTCTTGTTTTTAGCTTTCCACCTCTGTGCTGTATGAGATTAGAAGACTTCAAAAGCATTTAACTATTATCCATAATACAAAATCACAGCACACACTGCTGGTTCAATCCTAACCCTCTATGACACAACATATATTACTAATTCTTTGGATTACTTTCAACCAGGAAAGGGGACCCCACAGCATCTCCTCATCCATATTGCAAATGCCAGTCTGGTGGGAGAAACCAGGACCACTGCGGTGAACACCCCACTGCCCATTACATTCTTGGAAAACGATGTCTGGGAAAGGTGGCACCTAAAGTTCTGGTGGGAAGAAGAAAGTAGCCCTGTCACCTGCTGCTTGCTCCCTTTTGCTTGCTTGCTGTACTGCTTTAAATAGCCCCACTGCATGCTGCTGAGCAGTGGCTCCTTGTAACCACCGCCAGTGCACTTGTGTGATGCTTGTGAGTGCCATCGGCCAGGTGGAGGCAAAGCCTTCCTGTATTCATACTGCACCATACCGCCATGTTGCCTGTTTCTAGCTCCTGTCCCCACTGAACCAAGTTCATGTCCTCCTTCAGTGAGGAGGTTTGTCACGTCCCCCAAAAGCCCATTCCAAAAAGGAAAAGTGTTTGATATTTAGTGTGAGCGGGTGTGGAAGCTTGTTCATAAATTACCAACCTGCACAGCATCCTGAGGGTTCAAAAATCATTTTTTCAACTTCACTGAGACTGGAAAATTAAGTGCCATATCTTGTGGTGTGCAGTCACAAAGCCCTTCTTGAGTATTTGGATACCATCTCTTGGAGTGAGCTTATGGCTGCCTGGAGCAGTCATAATGTCTGTCACCCTATTATGTCTCTGCCTGTACTGCTGTCTCTCCTTCCTTGACTGCCCAGAGGGATGAAGAGCTCTGCATGTACCTTCAGAGAGGTCCCCATCACCAGTCTTCCCATGTATAGGCCAACCATATAAGCCATTGACCCCACCACAGAGGACTGAAATCGTGAGGTCTGCAGGAGAGTTTCTGTCAGCTCTGCAGGGGTTCAGCCAAAGCACACAGTGGCAGGAGGGGACCCACCCTTTGCAGGAGCAGATCTTCAGATGGAGATGCAGTCAGCCCCATGGATGCAGAGCTGCTGGAGGTGGCAGGCAATGGAGGATTTTATCTTTTTGCAATCGGCAAAAAAGCTTTTGCAACCAAATAGAAAGGTTTACTGCTTTGGAGGGCAGAGTGTGGAGGTACTGAGAGCTGGCAAGGAGCAGAGAGGTGGAGTTGTTGCCAACCACGAGTGGCTCTTGGGCCCATAGCATAAATGGTTTGACACCACTAAGTCATGCAACTGGTTTGTTTTCTTCCTTCTCACACTTCCATAGCATATTGCATACGAGATACCACTAAAGAGATGACATGACACAGTTATCAGAGGGTTTTTTCCTCCTCATAGCAAGAATATATAATAATCTCACTGGGAAGCACGTCTCAGGCTATCTCCAAGAACAATAGATGCTTGTAAGGAATCCAGTGAAGTCAGAATAGCTGGAGGCTGGAGTCACATAATAACTTTTTGTGCCTGCATAGTGTTTCATTTTCAGACTGATCTGAGTAGGAGACAGGAAATAACCAGATTTCTTCTATTTCCTTTTAATTGGCTACTTTTCAAGTTGGTGGGTTTTTTTGGAAAACCAGGACTCTCCATCTTAATTACTGGTAAGAGCAGGATAAAGCTGTGGAAACAGGGTCACCTGCAGATGCCTCTGTTCTTCAGAGCAGGTCGTGGGGGTGGGAGGAGGATACTAGGAGTTTGGAGGAGGATTTAAATGACACCTCATGTGGTGTAAGAAGGAAGCAGACCTCTGGAGCGGTCTAAGTGTTGCCCCAGCTTGCATGTGGGAGTGGAGCCTGCAGCACGCCATTGTGATGACCACTGTGCTGCAGGTGCCAGCACCTGAGCTTCTGTTGCCCACTTATTGTGGGATGATGTGCATCACATACCCACCAGTGATGCTGCTGATGAGCAGTGAGCTACGAGGCTTTGGGTGCGGGGTGTAAAGGCGCTCCAGTCTCCTTACCTAATTATTGCAAAATCATTACCTGTGCTAGGGAAAAAGCAAAACCAGATTGTCACAGGAGCTCATGGGACACGATTAATCCTTATCATGACTGGTTTCATTGAAAGTGGGGGCCCTAAAATGTGGGAAATGAGATGGTGTTACCATACATAATTCAAGCTGGGATGAGGTCCCTAATGTACTGTGTTCTTCCCAGCAGTGTGGACAAAAATCACAGCAGGCTCTAAATCAGTATTATTATATATTACTCCTAATTATGTGTTGCATAGACTTGGATTTGAAGAGGATTTTGAGGAGGCCGAGAGCTTATTTGTGTTTGCTTTTCCCCTAAAAGGCATTTTAAAAAATGTCATTGAGTGGTATGGAAGAAGATCGTAATGTACAAAATCATACACAGCAGAGAAGGTTTTCAGCATTCCCTAGGAATAAGTCACTTATGATCATCTGAATTACCAGGATTTGATGCGAGGAGGAAATGGACTTTGTTTAATTCCAAGCACCACGCTCTGACTGTGTGACTGTCACCCATATCCTGGGTGGCTGCTTTGTGCTGCTAGGCAGAGGGGAGGGAAAGAGATAAGACCCAGCTCTGACTGGAAGGCAGGTAGCTAAAGTTATGGTATTTAAATCAAGACTTGGGTTGTGCATTTTCCTTCATATGGTTTAAATTGCAGCTTCCAACAGAAGCTGGGTGTCTCTATACATAAGGGTAGAGATGCTGTTTTCTACTTGGCTGATAGATTTAGTTGAAGTGTACAGCGCTACTGGTCTCAGGCAAAATCTTTCATCAGCAAATCATTCATTCCAGTGGCAGGATAGGAAAAACAATTCAGCAAATATTTTTGAGGAATACAGAAAGAATAAGCAGATGCATTCAATGAACTTAGCAGCATTTTCAGCCCAGAGATTTTCCTTTTGCTGTTGTGATTTGGCAGATTCCTTGAAAACCTGAGTAATTTTTTAATAAAGAATAACCCTTTTTTACCTCCTTGTCCCCCTTCCCCTCCATTGCATCCTTACATGCATACTCACCATCCAAAGCAGGACAGGGGAGAGCTGATCTCCAGTCCCTTCTCCATCTGATTTGTAGTTTTAGAAGGGACCTTCACTGTTGAGATTTAGGGTATTTTTGGATATTGAATTTCTTTTCTGTTGAAATTCTTTCACTCAGGTTAAGAATACTTGAAGATGCAGAGCAAAAGACACTTGAATATGTGGACCAAAACCTGACACTCAGCCACCTTTGCTGTATAAGCAACCAATTATTGTCACCTTGTCTGAGCTGGTGGGTATCTGCCCCTTTCAGTTTCACTCCCTTTTTTGTTTGAAATCTCCCCTTTCTCTGTCTTTCCCCCACAACTGATATATAGCCCCCTGCCAAAAAGGAAACAAAAAGTTAGGGATTTCCTCCCACTCCATTTTGAACAGTTTAATTCATGTCGGATCCACTCCACAGAATCAGAATGTTTTGGGTTGGAAAGGACCTTTAAAGGTCAGGTAGTCCAACCCCCTTGTAATGAGCAGGGACATCTTCAACTAGATCAGGTTGCTCACAGCTCCATCCAACCTGACCTTAAATATTACCAGGGATGGGGAATCTACTACCTCTCTGGGCAACCAACACATTCCAGTGTTCGACCATCCTCATCATAAAAATTCCTTCCTTAAATCTGGTCTGAATCTAACTTCTTTTGGTTTAGAACCATTACCTGTTGCCCTGTTGCAATGAGCCCAACTCCATCCAATAGAGTAACCCCACATTTCTCGCCTACCTCTCTGGAGCCTGACCTTGTTCCAAGCTTCTTGCAAAAGAGCTAACCCCCAAACATCTTCCCCAGGTTTTCCTTTATGTGGCTTTTAGCCTGGGTCAAAAATCAAGCAGCCAAGGATGCCCACACTCTAGATCACCTTTCCATAGTGGTACTGACCTTGTTCCCATATGCCCCCCTTTCCAGAGCTTACAGCATCTTGTTGAAAGTGTGGATGGGGGCTTGAAAAGCTTCTTCTGGGCTTCTCCAGCTTGTCTTCCTCTCTGTCAGGGTGGATTGGTATGCTCTACCCATATTTCAGGGGATGCCCTGAGATGCTATTTGGGCTTTGGAGGAGGAAGGGAGCAGCCCTTTGACTACCTGTGTCCTCCTCGGTTTCAGTTAGTAATGCCTGAGCCCAAATCAGGGAAGCTAGCTCTGCCCTGCCCTGCCCTTTTGCTGCATTAAAGCTGTGGGGAAGCAAAATGTTTTGGGCTGAAGAAAATGTTTCTTTGGCTCAAGACAGTTTATTTTTTATTTGCTTTAAAAAAAAAATAAATAAAGGTTTTGGACAACTCAGACTGAATTTTTTCCTCCTTTTTTTTGGATCTGGCCACCTAAGTGAAAAATATCAATTATTTCCACGGTCACAGGCACTCTGCCAAACTCCTGCTCCTCATGACTAGCGCTCCAGTATAACTTTATGGATTTGTTATCACAGCAGATTCAGCCTTGGCTGTTTGGCTTCTGTAAACAACGTTTTGCTGTTCTTTATGGCTCCTCACGCCTCCTCAGAGCACGATGCTAACTGCACCGCTCCCTGCACATCTGCTGCCTGAGGTTAAAAGCACTCGACCATGCCACAACCCAGACACTCTTTCTGTTGGAGCTGCTCTCTTCCCAAATGTTGTGCTTGTTCATTGTGTTGTCCAAGGCGTAACTCAGCAGTTGCCACCATTCCCCAAACAGTTAAAACTCTTATATTTCTTACAGCAAGAGAGCAGGAGGCAATGCAGATGCAGGGCACCATCCTCAAATGCTCAAACAACAAATGGAGTTTTCAAGATTTAAAGTATAACATCCCTTTCCTAGGGAGCTGGAGGTATGCATTTTCCCCAGTGTTCCTTTCCAGTGCTATAAAGGGAACCTCCAAAGCCATCAGTGCAGCTCTTGGCATTTGGAGGTTCTCCAGGCTACAGTCCTTGTGGATTTTATGCCTGCAGATGGATTAATGCACAATTCTTTCCTCACAGAGCAGGGGTGGCCTGACATCTCCAGACCCGGTTTTGGTGTTTTGGACTGTTCATGTCATTTTTGACTGCTATAACCTTTAACTTTAGTTTGCCATAGGTTTTAGACCGCACACAAACAACTCAAGATTTGGGAACTGCATTCCTGGAACCACAATCAAGGATCTGGAGCATGATGTCCTCATGAAAAATTATATGTTCCCCTGACCAGCAAGCACATGCATATTCATTAAATTCATTACTCCTGTTGTTTAGAAGTCAAGATGAAGTTAACTGCAAGCTCAGTAGCATGGTTGGTGACACATCATCCCTGCCACAGAAGTCACTAAAAATACCATTTCTGCCACAAGAATTCACCATGAAGTATTCCATGTTTTCCAGAGGTTTTGTTCATACTACACTTTAATGCATAATGCAGGGGTTTTATTCATTAGATAATAGATACTTCAGGTAATGAAAATTCATTCTGTGTAGCAGAAATACCAAGAAG
Source organism: Porphyrio hochstetteri (assembly GCA_020800305.1). NCBI lineage: Eukaryota > Metazoa > Chordata > Aves > Gruiformes > Rallidae > Porphyrio > Porphyrio hochstetteri. The sequence continues at coordinate 121,424,532 of CM036906.1, read as the reverse complement.
AAGTGGCTTCTTATAACTGTTCAAGGGCTCAAAAGTGGATACTTGTATGCTTTCATGTTTGATTCTTGTTCCACATCACTTCAGAAGCATAATTTTTGTTGACAGAAAATTGGCCAGGCTTAATAAAGCAAGGTATTTCTATATCAGCTTCTGGGTTCTTTCTAATGTGTTGTCATTTTAGGAGCTAATTGACTTCATAGGCAAGATACGTTGGGACCAAGTTTTCAAAGGCTTATGGCTCTGTGAAAAGATAATACATAGGAAACTTTTTTCTTTCTTTTTTTATTTTTTTTTAGTAATACTAGCAAATATTAATCTGTCTTAGTTCCCAGCTCTGCAAGAGGCAGAGCACCACTGCGTGTTATTTCAGGGAGAGAAAGCACATAGTTAAACTCCCGGTTTATGTCACTCTCCTGGTTTCACTCATGGGTGACACTAGGGCTATTTTATCATTGTCTGGAGAAGAGGAGCATCTCAGAGCATCTTCTGGCTTGTGTATAGGGAAGCTGGAGAGCTGACCCACTTGATGTAGTTCCAGATCCCTTTAGAGGTTTTCTGCCTCCATCTCCATGGCAGCTGCATAATTTCTGATCCCGCTACCTCTAGAGGAACCAGAGCTCCAAGAGCTCAAGTCGCTCAATCCAAGGGAAATAGATACAATCATTCCCTTGGATGTTAGTGTCTCCCATTTTGTTTTGCAAAGAGAAGCAAATCACCCAAGAAGACTTCAGAGTCAGCTTGTCAGAAGATATTATGTAAATTAGCAAATCACATGGGCTTGTATTTAGAGCAGGCGAGTGAAAAGAGAGAGGTGTTTAGCTGTAACGTAGTTTGAATTAACTGCCTGACTTTGAGGCACAAGATTGTCAAATGACTTGCTCACTCAGATGAGATATAAGATAGGAGGAAACCCATTGTGTATAAAAATTGAACTTTCCAGGACAAGAAATTATATATATATGTATAAAAAAAGTAAGACATGCCAGCAACAGCTTTCAGTCCTTCCACCTTCATTGTAGGAGCAGTGGTTGGATTTTTAAATTTCAGGCTGGGCTATGGTTAGGTTTTTAAAGTGGTGGGATCATTAGGTGGTTAAGCAATCACCTGTGAAATAATTGCCAGTTAGGTGTGTATACACACACATATGCAAATGCACATGCAAACACACACACACTTCTCATCTGTACCCTCTTGTGAAGCTATCCTAGTGAAATTACTGTGTACTTCACAAAGTCAGGGATTGCTCCTATTTAAAATCTCTCATGCACTCCTTCCCCTCTCATAACATCCAGATCTGCAGGCCTTGAGAGCAGCCTGGGAATTGGCACCATGGGTATTGCTTCTGCTTTCAGAAAGAGACCCTTTAGACCCACAGATTTGTGTAACTCACATTTTGCATTATGTTTCTTGCCAATTATCAGAAGCAGCATGAGGGTGATTATTGAAGGGGCAGTTGCGGCTCTCAGGTCAGCTGTTTGTTCTGGTTTGGTAAACAAGGCCGCTGCAAACTGTCAAGGTTTGCACATAAAATGGAAATATATAGAGGTGGCTCCAATCTGAGATCCTCCATGGCTGGTCCCAAACTTGTTCAGCAGCTCTGGAAACACATTTGGACAGAATAAGAGACCCTCTCTGCACAACCCTGCTCAGCACTGGCTACACAGAGAGGCACATTTCTCTGCTTATCAAAAACAGAGGTTCCCATCTCCCAAGGACTGCAGTGCCCACGTGAAATGTGGATAATGGGGCTGAAGAGCAGCTGTCTGAGGTCCAGGACACTGAGGCAGGTGAAAGAAAAGTCATAAAGGAAGCCATTGCCAGTACAGCAGTTTGGGTTCCTGATGAATTACTGACAATAAACACCACAAAAGCAGGAGCAACATGTTCTTGCAGGATAATCCTGCTCTGATGAGTATGAGAAAGGCACTTGTTTGGGAGGTCATTTGAGCAGGAGCTCAGGTCAAGCAGGGGAGCCCTGTCTGTGGTGGCCCCTCATCTGCAGAGCTTCCTTCTCCTGGCCAGGCACGCATTAACCACCTGTCACGCTGATAGAGCTGGGAACCCTGCCTGTAGCCCTGCAGACTGTCACGTCTTGAAGGTGTGGCCTTCTAATGGCTGATACAGAAACAGGATAAAGTAATTAGTAGTGGCAGACTCCACAAAGAGCAGTAGGTGGGCATCTTTCTCTGAAGCCAAAGCTTCATGGATCCACAGAATAATAACAGAGGGCTGGAAATGCTGAATTTTCCATGTCAGCTTTTCCTGAAGATTACCATACATATATTTCAGTGAATTACAGCTTATTTATATGCTCTGTAAGTAGTCCAAGTTCACAGGCAGCTCTTGACTTCCTGTGAATGATATAAACTTCCCCACATCCCCAGTGCAAAGTTTTTCAAGTGTTTGCAAATGAAAATGGGGCGAAAACTCCAGAAACCTCCATCTGGTCCCCATACTCTCCCACCTATACTGCGGTCAAGTGAATAGCAGGCACTACTCAAATGGGTTGAGGAAAATCCCCATACACAAGCATTTCACATACCAGGTTCATTCTCTCCCTTCCTCCACACTCGCTACCCACCCCCTCCACCCCCCCCCCCAACCCCCCGCCCCGCCACTGCCCTCTGTAACACAGAGTTAAGAAAGCACTTCGTCTGATAACACTGGGAAAGGTCAGAGCATTTGGTTTAGCATTTTACTGGAAGAACAAGCAGCCTGGCTCTCTGGAGTGCCAGGGATCATGAGCTAGTGGCCCGCACACAGGACCAAGAGCTATAAATTCCTAAGTCTTAATCCCTGCACTGACAATTACTTCTCCTGTGACCTTGAGCAAATTGCTTAACCTCTCTGCTTCTGCCTTTCCCCATTGTGAAACTGGGAATCCTACCTCACCAGGCTGTTGTGAGGGTTAATTATTCAATGTGGGTGCTTAAGTGTCCTTCTGCTGGTGCTTGTGGCATTCTGTGTGTTTATCAGTGTCTAACACAGCTATCACCACCTCCCATGGTTGTTCAGAGCCTGATGGGGAAACCTCAGGCAACAGTTTCACCTCCAAAAGAAGTCATCCAGCAGGCTTGGGGCTTGAAGAAGGAATAAATTCAGGACACCATGGGAGACCATCTTTCCTATAGGAAGTGCTGTGAGAGCTGTCTCCAGGGTGGAGGGAGAGAAACGGATGTCGCTGCCTGTTGATCCTGCAGACCATAAGGAGGTTACAACTCTTTTCTCTGCTTGATTGCCTGCTGCAGAAAGTGGGCCCATGACTCGGAGGTGGCCTGATGCTTCTCAGAGCCACACATAAGAGACATGGTGTATGTGCTGCTTCTTACTCAGGTCTGCAGACAAGATCTTTCAAGGAGTGTGGAATCAGGCCCTTCACAACAGTTGCACTCTGAAAAGGGGAATGAAGAGAGGCAACAGTATATGCTCTGACTGTTTCACTTCTCTCTGCACTTACATATCAATGTTACTTCATGTGCCATTAATTAGACTTAATAGTCTATACTTTATCTCCCTTGTCATAATAAATTGTGAAAAATTTCAACAAAAAAGCACTCAAGTCATCTCAGCACTAACAAGCTCAGCTTTCCTGAGACCTGAATTCAGCAAAATGCTGCAGCATCTGCTTCTAAGTTCTGCATGTGCTTAGCTGAGCTGCAGGCTGAGACGGTACCAAGTGAAGGGCAAACCTCCAAGGTTGGGCTGCTCAACCATCCAAACTGATGATAATAGCTCTGTCCTGGCCCAGTGATTGTCTCCATCCCAATGGCACCTCCTGCCTAAGACAAATAAATGGTGCACACCTTTTGTTTGTCATTGATCTTCAGCTTAAGGGGAAGTCGTTCATTTGGAACCTGGATTTTCCAGCTCAAGTGGCTACATTTTGGCTTCCAAATCTGGCTGCTTATATTTGAATTTTTGGTTGGGCAGGAGACCAGCTCTGAAAACTTTGGCTCCAGGGGGAAACTGCATACCAAATAAGCTAGGCTTGGAGCTGGGGAAGGAGATAACTCTCAGAGCTGCTACTTAGCTAGTTTCGGTTCCAGCTTGGGTCATATGTAGAATCATAGAATCACCTGGGTTGGAAGAGACCCTTTAGATGAAGGACATGAGCCATGAAAGTTGAAAACCTTAGAGTCGGAGGCATCGCTGAAGGAAGACATCTCCACTCTTGAAGAAGCATCTAAAATGACATCAATACTAGATTTTGCATAAGGTCAGTTGAGTTGGAGACTCTGTCCTCTCCACTAAAGCCAACAAGTTCCAGTTCCCTTTGAAGCTCCCCAGATCTTCCTAAAAGCCCTTAACACCTTGAGGGGTCAAAACTGTATGCTATTAAAATTTTACCTGGCTCTTTTGAATATTTTATTTTCTGATCCTTGCTGAAATTTGGAAAAATATGAGAGTTCAAAACACAAAGGGGAAAAAAATCCCAAACCCAAGTGCTCACATTTTCACTGTATCTCAAAGGCTTTGATTTAAATTTGGTTTGGGGGCGGGGGGGTGGGGGGGGAGGTTGTTAAGATGTGCTTCTGTTTTTATTCTAAGAGGGCCTGTGCACTCCCAAATGAGCATTTAATGTAAGAAGTAGCACGGCACAAAATAATCTAAGTTTATGCCTTCAGAGCAAAACCCAGAAGTATGTGCTGCTGTGAAGATTCCTGTTGTGCTGGGGTCCAAGGTCTGGGTATATCTTTATTGGTGAACTCCTGCAGGAACAAATAGCAGGCAAAGGCATGACTCGAACCCGAGTTGCGTGTTACTGCTGCAACCGGAATTCAGCCCCTGCTGCTGCCAATTAGAGGGCTAATTGAGAAGTGGATCCTTAACCCCTTTGGAAATTGCAGTATCTCAAGGAAATTTCCTGCCTCTCCCGATGGTGAGGTGATACAGAGCCAGGCAAAGGCTGTGCCGGCAGCGGCTGCTATAGGCACCGTGCAGTCTTGTTTCCTTGAGATTCAGGGCTTCATGTCCAGAAGCCAGTTCTGCCTTAAACCGCTGTGTTAGTGTCATTAAAAACCTCCTGGATTATGGCATGCTGGACTTTTCCTGCGGCAGAAGCATTTCAGGCTCTCCCCTGACAAGATCTAAGACAATGTTATCTAGTTAGAACTTCTTCCAGAGTGTCTGTTTAGTATTCAGCAACCCACCTTTGCCATCTTCCCTCTCTATCTACAGTCTCACCCCAAAACCAGCTGAGCTGATTAGCTGTTAAGACCTCACATAGCCAGGACTCTCACGTGAAATCAGAAGATTAAATCTAGATTAAATCTGATTGCCCACTGGTACAACTTCACTGAAATTGTTTAAGCTTAAACTAGAGATGAATTTGGCTCAGAGGGGATGAATTTGGCTCAGAGTCATTAATTGGTTCGGGTATCTTGCAGTTCTTTGCCTGAAAGACATTAAATACTCATTTATTTGTTGCAAGACAGTGTTATGTTATGGCCAGTATCTGTCGAGGAAGGAAAGAAAAGCAAACTACCCTAAAATTGCCAGGAAGCTGTAATCCTCAGGGAATTTTCTCCTATCTAAATTCTAACTACCTCAGTAGCTGAAGGTTATTCAGGGATATTTTAATAAGAAGGAGCGTAACAGATCTCTCACTGTGATCAGCCATGCAAATTCCTCTGTGCTTGGTAGGAGCAGGATTGCATATGAGGTTAGGAATAGATCCAGCCTACCACCCAAACCTGAACCACCATTTTGCCTTTCAGACGGGTTCATATTTTCCCCAGCTACTTTTCCAAATCCAAGGACCAAGCTCTGCACTTTTAAGCTATGACTGGCAGCAGAAACGCAGCACAACGGTATTGAAGAAAGAGGATTTTCTCCTAGGATCCCTGACCTGAGCAGAAATAGGCAGTACTGGAAATAGCGCAAAACCCATCTTCCTTGAAAACTTTCCAGCCCATTTTTGCAGACTGTAGGCATTTGGGCAGTCCAGATGAACTCTGGATAACCACCCAAATTTTTGGGTTTGCCCATCGCTAAAAATATCACAGACTGGAGGGCTCTGTCTTGAACTGAGTCTCCGAGCATTTTGAAATTCACCCAGCCCTGGTTGAAGCAATCATTATAATCTGGCAGGGAATGCAATCCGGGCTCCAAACTGTAGCTATTTTTAAAATCATCTTGCCAAAGCCCTGTTGGAGACTGAAGAGAAAACCATTTTAGCCTGAGCAGAATGATCAATAATTTCCTATTCTCGACGTAGCATTTGTTTGTGAGAAGCATATATCATAGCACACATCTGCAGGTAACATTGCATACAGCTAAGCAACTGTTAAAGATTTGTAATCTTGCTCTGAAGTTCAAAATAACAGCAGAGATGATTTTTAAAAACCCTCCAAAGTCTATTACAATTTTTAGTTACCACCTACTTACGGCCTCCCACGCACTCCAGGAAAAAGCAGCTAGCTTTCCCAGCTGCTCTGCAGTGAGCTCTTCACAAGCACAAGCACAATTACACTCTAAACAAGGCTAGAGGTTTCCCATGCAGGTGACTTCACGAAGGTTTCCCATGCAGATGGCTTTACTATCAGTTCTGACAATGCCTGAGGACAGAGATGTCAAGCCATATGGTGGTCACGTGCCCCAGCATGGTCAGGTGAGACAAAGGGAAGGAAGCTTGGGTGCATTTGATGCATTTGGGAATTCCCTTCCCCCCCCAAAAAAAGCTTGTTGTTCCCAGACAGAGGGGAAAAAAATAAATTAAAGAGCAGCTTGCAAAAGCAGAAGTGGGTAGGTTGTTATCAGGGACAGCAAGCTTGAGAAAGTCCTCAGTTAAGATGAGACCTGTGTATGGAGTGGGAGAGAGTAAGGGTGACAGAAGCGTATGATCGACGCAAAGAGGACCCTAAACAGACGTAAGTGAACAGGGTGTGAAGTGTCAAATCCAGGGAAAGTACAATTCGAGCTGTAGCACAGCAAGTAAGTTGAGAGTAGAAGATCACAGCAGCATCACCTGTCTTAAAGTGTGCGGAAGGGGGAGATTCAGGGACAGGGGTGGATTGCTGGCAAATCTCTGACTATTTTTATCTTCTATCCGCATGAGACAATGATGGATTATCTATGTTTAATAGGAATTTATGACCCAACGAGTGATATTTAAAGGACTCAATGATGCATTTAATAACCAAACATTCTTCCTGATTAGTCCTCATTTGATCTCTTGTGGATAGTGCTCCCTCTGACTGAGATTTTTAAAAAAAGCCTTTGTCTCCCTATAGCTTGTGCTAGAGTCTGGGGATGCTACAGATGTCAGGAATATCTGAGAAAGTAATTTTTTCCTCAGAATGTATGCACTATATAGTTTATGCTCTTTTGGTTGCATGCTCCCTCTCTCTCTCTCTCATAATATGCTTTTAGGAGGATGCAGGAGTTGGAAAGTGGAAATCCTGCTGATTCTTCATTAAACTGATTTTTCCCTTTTCTTAGATTTATCAGCTCTTTGAGCATTAATGCAATCGCTTAGCCATTTGCAAAGGTGAACAAAATTGATCCCAATGAGTAAGTAATTTGCATGATTTTAGTCATTCAAATAAAAATGTAAAGGAATGAACTTGTGCCACTTGGCAGAGGCTGCACTCCTCTTTTTTTGGGCTGCATTTTCCCAAATGCTCTAGCTCAGATTCTTAGCTGTCTATCCGACAGGCAGACATGAATCAGAACAATAGAGAATGGGGAAAGGAGCATTATTCTTAGCATTGATAATTTACTCTTAGAGTGAATTATCTTTATCCACTACTGGTCTCTCAGATATTCAGGCACCTGCAGTATCCTAGCAGAAATGTGTTACTGCATGTCTCTGGCTATGTCCCTTCCTTGGTACCCCTTATGCTTTTTGGGATTCCCCCTAAGGAGAGGAAATCAGCCTTCACCTTAATCTTGTAAAAGTTTCTTTTTTTCCACTCTAAACCACTCACAAGCTCTTAAATCTGTTTCAGTGAAAGGCTCAGGAGTATACACTAGTCATCTATCCCACTGCCATCCTGAACTTACAGGCAAACATAAAATGACTGCTGCAATCCGTGCATTGCATCATTTTTAACCTTCTGCTGAAGGAGCTCTGAAGGCAGGATTTGTATTGGTAGGCCACCAGCTGATGAATGGTGGCTGTTTCCTTCTCGTTTACTCTGTGACAGCCTTCCTAAGTTAATCACCATTAGACAGACATGGGCAAACAAATCTTCACCCAACTCAACAGCCTTATGTTCTCCTATACCATAGGTTACTGTGACATAGCAGATGAGGGAAAACACTGAGGTACTTCTTCAGTGTTTCCTACAAATCACCCCATCACAGAGAGGGATTTACCACCCACAGCAAAGAAGGGGCCAATTCCCTCCTGTAGAAGCTTCTTGTCTGCATGACAGCCTTGCTGCCTTCAGACAAGCTCCTCAAAGGGGACTTTAGTAGCAGATGCATCAACATCCACCCAATCAGCCTTAATTTAATAACCACTGCTCCACAGTAAGGAGAAAATACTACATCCCTATACCCCCCATGCCTGCCTCTGCCACCTCAAGGACCCCCCTCTGCCTGCAGCAGTGCAGCAGCTTTCACCTGTTTCATTCAGCATGAGCAGTACATACTCCATCATCCACCTTCGCTTTATTTCCCCGTAAGACTGGCGAAACTTTTGATGACCTTGCCTTCTGCCCCTGAAGAAAGGTTAATGGCCTTTGGGGCTTTTCGTTTTTCCTTCCCCTTCAGAAAGTGAGCTTAGTTTCAATGACAAAAATAAACAAGGCAATTGAAATGTCCCTGTGGATCCAAGCCTGGTTTAACTCGGCAGAGGGGCACTTCACCCCCTTTCTTTTGTCAGTTAGGCTTGCAACTGAAACCTGCACTGGAATTTTAATGCTTTATTTTTATTTTTTTCCCCATTTGGGCTTGATTTATCTAAGTTTATCCTCCTAAGTTTCCTTTTAAAGCCTATTCTTTCCTGTATCACAATAAAAACATTATACAACCTATTGGTCCCTACAAAAAAAGAGTGTTTTTAAATAAGTCATTTACAAATATTGTTTGTATACTGTGCTATTCTAATGCCCTGTGAATAAGAAACTATATATTCTCCATAGCTCGATCTAAAGCTTTACATAGTAATATCCATTCACAGAACCAGCCCTGTCTACTGTGTGACAGATTGACACATACACAAATTCATTCTTATTGCATTTGAAATACAGAAAATAAGAGTGCCTTCTGTACTTTATGCAGAAAATTCCACCTTGAAATGGGTCCAGGTAGTTTCACTGTAGATGCAGATGAAATTTCTGCTGTTCATATTGCTCCAGTTCTTAAATGTATTATTCATTCAGAGTGATTGATTTGGTGTGCTGTCCACATTGCTTAAAAGCCACTGTCTGTTCATCTGTCTGTTAATCTGTTTTGGCATCTTGCAGAGATAGAGCTATAGAAAACACTTTTTGTTTCTGTTGAAGTAGTGACCGAAAAAAAAAATAAAAATCATAAAAAAGGAACCGCTTGATCTTTGGATTCATATACATAAAAAAATGTACACTGCTGAGACGGCTGAATAGCCAAAAGGACAGATTTTTATATTCTGCCAGTGGTGTGCTAGAAGCATGGTGCATTTGTTTCTGCCTGATTAGTCGGACGCTGGGGCAGGGGAACCAGGAGGAGACGTCGCAGCAGAGGAAGAAGATGCTCTCCGTAAGATCATGACCTCCATTCCAGTGTCATTTCACACCTCAGGCAGTGATCTTGTTACATCTCATAAGCTAAGCAAGGTCAGCCCTGGTCAGGCTAAGCACTTGAATGGGAAACTTCTAAGGAAAAACTCAGGCGCTGTGGAAAGTGGGGCTGGTGGCTGGGTAGATGACACTATTCCCTTGGAGTCGGTACAAAAGACGTGCTCTGTTAAGAAGCCTCCGTGCATCCGCTGTGACTCTGCGCCAGCAGCTAAAGGCACTGCCTCTCAGGTGAGTCAGACCCAGAGGCAGCAAGGGCTGCAGTTATTAACAACATTTCCTCCCAGTGCTCCCCGGAGCAGAGGTGCTAACCCCGCTGGCCTGCCCTGGCTGATTACATGTGTCCCCAGCAGCCTTCCCCTGCAGCTCCCATACGAGGGGTCATGCTTTGCTTCGCCCTCCTGGCAAGATGACCCGGGCGGTGTTGCTGGCAGGCTCCATCCCTAAGCATCCTGCAGCTTGGGAGGAGACAAATTAAACATTTGCACCAGGCAAGAAAATCCCCCTATTCTGGAAAGGTATTTATGCAAGAAAGGGAAATAGTGAGAAGCCAAGAAACCTTCATGTGAAATTCCCCTGGTACTCACAGCTCTCCTGCCTTCTCCCCTTGTGCTCCCAGTCACAGGCTGTCTTATCTGAGGAGCATCACCTCAGCCAGGGCACAAGTCCCTCTGATCCCTTAGATCCCCACTGCCCGCCTTGGGGAAGAGCATTGCTCCCCTCACGTCCTCACAGAAGGCTCCTCCTGCCATCAGCAGGTTCTGCTCCAGAAGCAGGTGTATCCTTTCACTGTAGTTTTTGGTAGCAGTGTAAGGATTTTGGAAAGAGAGGAGGGCACCTCTGCTGTGTTCCTTGCTCAGTGGATGAGGTATAGGATTTACTGATGTGGAAAGCAGGTGAGGTTAAAAAAAACCCTCCCCAAACCCACATCTCTGATGACAACTATGCTAGAGAGCACGCAGATACATGGTACAATGTTTAGAGAGATGACTAACTTGGTATTTAATCAAAACAATACTCTTTGCTGTATTAGTGTGGTCTACATTCTAGCACTGCGTTTCATGCCAGGAAGTGTTTTGCTTGATGTTTTAACTCTTAATTTTCTAAAGTGTAAGATGTTTCATCACCCCACTCTCCACCTCTTAGTTGGAGAACAAGTGGTGAGATGAACGCTCAGGCAAAGTCCTAAGGATAAATCACTTCAGGCCAGGAAACCTGGAACTGCTCAAAAAGCATTGCTTGGTCTTCAGACTAAAGGCTGGTTCCCTTCATTCAGTGCAAAGAAGTCCTTCAGAAGACAGCAGCTCATTGCTATCCCCTCTCAACATGGTGACGACTCCACCAATTTTCACTGTGATTGCACGTGCTCCTGTCTGAGCACTCACACGCAGTTCTGGGTGCCTGTGGTTTCAGATGCAGGATGGAAGGTGAGGTTGCTGTTACAAACCTGAAGTTTTAAACTTTTGGCTTTGTGAGTGTTGCAGGCCTGATGCTGGCTCCCTGGCTAGTGGCTGGAGGAGTTCTTCACAGCCCCCTCCTCAGCACAATGAAGAAACAGTCAAAACCCAACCAAAATCCCACTTGAGCTTCTTTAAAAATATTCTTTGATGGTTGCTTTCCTGGTTGTCTATAAAATGCCATGCCCCAAAATGCGTGAGGTGAACAATAGTCATTTTCTGAAAGAGAGCCTCTCTCAAATCCCCTTCATTTGTGTTTGTTGCTGTTGTGATTCTTCACCTGCTGGCCTTTATCTAGCAAAGCAAGGTGAGTTCAAAGACAACTCTGGAGGTCTGTAACAATTTTAATGATGAGGTGAAGTTGGAAGGTCTTGTGTATTATGAACTTAATGGGGCATTCTTCTCATTTATGCTGACATCCTTTACATGGCGTTGTGAAAAGGAAAAGGAATGGACAAGTGATCACAAGGGATTGATTTATTAAGAAATAACTGCCCCTTGGCTGTAAGTGAAGGCCCAGTGAGGCAAACAAATACTTAATAAGCCCATATAATCCTACTGGAGCTGCAATGGTCCTAAGTCTCCATTGTCTTCTCCCACTTGCTTTACTTTTTGATATGAAGCCATCAGATAAAGAACAATGACAAGAATCAATAACAGAGCTGTGTGAATAACTGAGATTTTTTTCTTTCCTGGCTATGCTGAAAAATCAAGACAGAAATTAATTTGCAGTTGACCTGCAATGAATTCTTTCCAATATTTTTGGCAATCACTTTAAGTTAACTGTAGCATTTTCTTCAGATTTTCTCTGACTTCAGCATCTACAAGTTTTCTAATTAAAAAAATAAGTTGAAATAAATACCAGAAGTAGCAGAAGTTAGTGGAACAGAAGTGACACTATTTTTTTTCAGCAACAAAATGAAAGGTTTACATTGGTTTTACCAGATTTTGTTTGCAATAGCGCAAATAAGCCACTGAAATTTTCAAACCCTTCTATTGTCACCAAATCACATATTTTCTCCAAGGAAAAAAATACTTCCATGCAGCTGCATTCCCAGCGTTGATGCTGGAGCTGTTTATTTCAGGCATTTCATGCTCCTGTTGAAAACCTGGAGTAAATATGCATGAGACTGCTACAGGCACACAGCAGGGAACTTTATTATGAAGCATTTTGGGGAGATACAGAACTTTTTTTGGAGTCCTGGTGTAATTCTTTAGAGATACAACTAACATCTGAAGGATAAAAACACACAAAAAATTATCTTTTGATGAACTTTTTCTTTTTTTAAGGTTAAGATGTCACACAATTGCCATGGTAAGTATTTTCTGCAACAACTCGAGAGCTAAACTTATTCAAGGTAAGTGTGTAAATCCATCGGTGCCTGCTTTCCCAGAGTCCAGGATAGACTATTTTAAGATTGTGCTAGAAGACAGACAATGCATTGGGGTTGGTCAGGAAGCAGAGTCAAACCAAGAGCTCAAGTTAGCATTGCCAGCCAAAATAAGCAGCTGAGTAACTACGAGTTATAGAGGAAATACTCAGTGTAATATATTCATTTTGTTCCAGGAAGTGATGTCAAGCTATTGTCAATGGGAAGTGGTGAGACCCAACAGGTAGTGCAACAGTGAGGAAGTCTGTTAGTATTTGTGAGAACCCCCCAGTGCCTTCTTGATGAACTTGGCTGCTCACCTCCACTCTGTTTCCACCCCACTGTATCTGTTCCCACAAAACCCTCTTATGTGAGGACCCAAGACACTGAGAAGCAAAACAACTTTGTGAAGGTCCTACAGAAAGCTAGGGATACAAGCTGTCCCATGGGCTTTCTCGTCACAGGCTGGTGTGCAACCAGGGGACCTGTGCTTTTCAGCAGGATTTTTGGATCTGCCACACTGAATAAATAAGACTATTTTGGACTGCCTGCTTATTTGTCCTATCTAAAAACAAACAGGGACCAAAAAACAAACAAAGAAAAAAGCTTGCCCTTTTTTTTTTTCTTTTCAGAAGGCAAATCCTGCACTGAGAGCCACCAGGTCTTCGTCTTCATTTGTGTGTTCCCACTTGTGGTAGGAAGGCTGCCCATTATTTTGATAAAGCAAACATCAAGTTCAGGAAAGGCAGTCAGGCAAGTATATTTAAAGGTTGGTGCCTGAACAGCTGTTTGATAACATTAACGTGCAATAGAGTAACCTTTGAAGAGGGTCATCAGGAGCCCACGCATGGGCTGGAAAGTACACAGAGCTGATTAAGCTGGAATTGAGTGAAACAACACTTAGAGAAGGAAAAGAGAGAGGCAACGCAGGAATGGAGTGCTTCCATAGGGAAAACTCCAGCAGCTCTCCTGGAGTAAGAGCTGCACCTGTCCACCACTAAGCTGACACCCATGCAAGGAGAGTGATAAAATGGCTACACCAGAATTTTTTCACTTGATTTAAAAAAAAAAAAAAAGGAGGTAGATTTGCAAGAAAAGTTGAGTCTGACTCCTCAAGGATACCAGACAGCAGACAGACAGACATGCATTTCTGAGGCTGGGGAAGAAGCAGAGCCCGGCGTCAAAGCGATGGCAGCGCCATGAAAATAACATTCTCCTTCCCCGTGGCTGTATTTTTAGACCTGTTACTGGGTGAGGAAGGCTGACAGCCAGGCGTGTGCTGAAATCCACCGTAACTTTGTTCACAGTGGGACGCACGCTCACGCTGACCATCAGCCAGCGGATCCACCTCTTGGTGCGCCTGAAACGGAGCTTTTCATGTTCAAAGGGGACGGGGAGGTTTGAAGGTTTGGAGGCTGGCGCAGGGTATGAAGGTGCCTGCCTCTGATCTTCATATGCCTCAGTTCTTCCAGGAAAACCCAAGCTAATTGCTGTTTTAAAAGGCTATTTAATTTTAAATCCTTCCTCCCCCTCCCCATTACTAAGCTGGCATGGCTTTCATCACAGAAGAGGTATGTACCATGTGAAGAGAAAGTAAGGAAACGTGAGGCGGGCTCTTGCAGGTACTAAAAATAGTGTGTGTGTGGGGACAACCAAGGAAGTCATTTCACAGGAGATAGGGATTGAGTGGCTTCCACTCCGCGAGGCTTTGCTGAGCCCAACTAATTAATGTTTGTAAAGCACTTTGAAGATGAAAAGCACCAATTTATCGCTAAGTTTAATTATTTGCATCATGTTACTTAAGACTTTCACTAGCTACCTTCAAATGCCACCAAACTCTTCCCATCTAAATGGTGAGCAAGCCAAAGAGCTCAAGGCAGAGTTTCAGAAGTTGGTGTGAGGACTCTGGGGTGGGAGCAAAGCCACAGTGGTACGTTGCTCTGATGCTTCCCAGTCTGTGGCTGGAGGGTGGGCTCAACATACACACCTTGACTTTGACTTTTCTGGACCTAGGGTTTTCAGAGACACTTAGTGAAAGGTTGCTTTTGAGTTCCTAATGCATTCCAAGCCCCTTTAAATTTACAGTGTATAATTAGCACTCTTTTACGCTGACCATATAAAGAAGACCAGTTTTGGATAGGTTTACATTTACACTGCACAATCATGTTTCTGAAACATGTGATTGCTGCCAGTGATAGAACATGGACTTTTGCATTGAAGGGTGTGCATGCTAATTGGCAATATGTTTAGCTAACCCATGTTAAAAGCATGCATGCAAACTTGGATGTAGATGTACTGATACGAGGAGATGTAAGGAAAGTAATCACTTAAACAGCAGCCTCCACTCTTTAGAAGAGAAAGGCTTTGAACAGATAGGACTAAATTAATTGGGGCAGTTCATCAGGTAAGGTAAATCAACATGATGCCACAAACTGTAAACTTTATTTCAAAACGGACTGATATTGTTAGCACAGTTATAGCCAATATTCTCTCTTTTTTCAGGTGAAGTAGTTAAAAGATCCCTCATCACATTATTACACCTGTCTTGGCAAGTGAGGTATTTTACTTCTTCAAATAGCATCCCTAGGGGACATTCACTTCTGAATGATTTTCTCATTATAAAGTATGAGAAACAGAATGTCCAAGTAAAATAGGACATGACAGGGCCAGAAACTTACGGGTTCAACACAAGGATTGAAATCTTGATTACTGAATGGAAGTGTCTGCAGAATTAATGATAACTTTGGGTTCTTCACTCATCTCAGTGGGATGCTGCTCATCATTTTCGGATGATTAAAGAGGAAAATGTTCCTTAGCGTTTGTAGACTCTAATCAGAAACACAACATTAGCTCTAAAGAAGAAAGAGCTTCATCAGACAGAGATAACCCAGGTTTTCGCCCAAATTTAACTTGGAATTAGTTTGGGGAAACTCAATTTGCTGCATCCGCTCTACACCTCCTGGTTTAGCTGCAGACTAGAAAACAGAAACAAGGAGAGAATCTCCAAATCTAACATCTTCTCAGGAATCTCATGAGGGACTGCAAAATTTCTAAGCTAGCGTTTAGCTCAACAAGGTTTTTGCACACACACACAGTAGAGAAGCTCTGGAAATTTTGGGCACCTTCTCCTGTCGTTTGCAACAGGCAGGGTCCAAGAGTGTTTGCCGTGGAAGAGGCTGGAGAGGTAATAGCTGCTTGTAGCTGCCTATCAGTATCTGGTGGTCAGATCTGACTCTGCTTTCAGGAAGAGATCTGAAGGACCTGAGAGGAAAAGAGCATTTGTGTACGGGAGCAAATATTCTTATTTTTCCTTCTTTAAGGAAGACCCTATTCTGCAACACCACAGACTATGTTCTTAGTTAGAGAAGCAAGAATGTGCCCTTTTAATTTTTTTAACACATGCAGAAGGTAACTGTGGTGCTCTTGGGTGATGGGCAATGGATCCATATGTGGACTTTTTTTCCCCCTTTTTTATCTGCAGTGCAGGTTTCCATTACACATTCTGCACTTGTTTCACACACATGTTTCCTGCAGAAATCAATGAAAGTCCTGTGTGCAGAAAAAGGCACAGAAAGTGCAACAGAGATTTGCACCACGGATTAAGAGATTCTCAGTGCAGATCAAAGAAGAATTTTGTCCAAGGTTTGTAAAGCACTTTTGAATCCTTCTTGATGAAAGGCTCTATAAAAATGTAAAGCTGCTGTTGTTGTTAATGCTCCCTTGGTACATAACAGGAGGAAAAGATGCTGAAATTAAAGTCACATATATTAATATTGATTAAGAAATAAGCAAATTCTTCTAGAATTTGATCTGCCTTTCATTATGTGCACTTGATCTTCCATTTTCAAACAGGGCATAGTTATGTCCTGGAAAATCACAGCCTTGAACTCTACCAAACCACAACTACAGATTATATATTATTATATATAATTTTGGAAATCTGTCTGGAATACACCATAAAGCAAGAATAAAAGAAAAACTGTAAGGACATTTGTATTTGTCAGCGTCTCCCCAGACAGAGCCCTGAGGATATGATATTCTTAGAATAAAGCTTTCATTTCACAGTGCATCAGTGGGAAAATTAACAAGCTCTCCTCGTACTGTTCCATAATTCATTTTCTTTGTTTTAGATATTGAGCTGAACTGGTACAGTAACTTAAATAGATAGGGGAGATTTTAAAAACAGGTTTGGATTCTGACTGGTTTGGGTTGTTTAATTTTGTTTTGCTTTTTTCCTCCCTTATCCTGCTACTTCCTAGCATCTAAATATGAAGTTGCCTGGATTTATTTTTGCACTTGCCTTTCAAATGGAAAGTGCCAAATACTGTTATGATTTAAAATACATTGGAGCAAGCTCACTTCAGTTAGTGCAAGGGATAAAACTGCATCTCCTACAGCATCAGGAACAATGTTCGTTCCATGGAGGAAGGAGTCTGCCCGTCTCCAGCAGTGGCAATAGGAGACCAAGATACTAGAAAGCTCAGAGATAAGCTGCTTGGGTTGAGATCAGCTACCACCCATGCTCCAAGTGAGCACCAATTAGCAATGGCAATTACCTTAAAATGACAGCAATTTGTTGCTTCTATTTTCTGGAAATACTATGTTACTCTTTTGCATGAAATCACACAAATGCAGAAGTAATTCTCCTGGCTCTACTTTCTATCAAGAAATTCCCTCTGTCCTTAAAAGTTCTGGGACTCCAGAAACGGAAGAAGGACACCATAGCAAAGCTAACTTTTCTCATTGAGAACAGCAAAACCATCAAAACTTTGAGAAAAATTTCATACATCTCCTCCAATTCTGCCCATTTAGGTGCCAAAAAAAGAGCAACTCTCCAGCAGAAAACTACAGTTTGGATGTGTAAATATGTGTGTATAATCAAGGGACAGAGTGGTGAAGATGCTCTGATTCCTGAAGCCCAGCAGCCAGCTCTGACACTGCTTCACTAGTGTCACTCACTACCTGCAGAAGAGCAGTGACCAGCATGTGGCATCTCTCGAATATCCCCAGCAAAGTATTTGCCCACTTGCCAATGAAAACTCTTCTTGCCTGTTTAGGAAAAGATTGCCTACATCCTTCCCCCTCAACAAAAAGATAAATTTTGGGGAAAACAGGATATGCCTGGTACAAAGTAGCATACCAGGGACTTGCACAGCTCTGGCTTACTTCCACCTGACTGTTCCCTCTGGCTATGCCTGTACAGAGTTGAAGAAAATTGAATCCCCAAAAAGTACCATTCCACCCATCTCAGTGATGCTGAGCCAGAAGGAGGACAAAGTTTGAGAGGCTACTCATCATAAATAATGAGAGTCCAAATCAGAAATATCACTCCATGCTTTTAAACAGTCTGACAGCTTAGGGACACTCCATTGATCTAGATGCCTGCTCTACCCCTATGCAAAATAGTGTTAGTAGCAGTGAAGACTGGGGACAAAAACACCAAAAGTCTCCTTGTTATGAACAAAAAGTGGAATTTCAATTGACACAGCTGACAAAATTAAATATGTTCTTTGGGAATCTGTAGGAGGAAAGCCATCCCTGTTCCTCACAGACAACCTCAAAGACCTCCTTTCTGCATCCACTTTTCCATCTGTTTGCAGTCAGTAGTACCTCCCAGCATGAGGCCACGGGGTTTATAAAATGGGAGTCTGAAACTGGATTAAGCTGGTGTCGCTGTGATGTGGGGAAATGCATTCAGCTGTCAGTTTTCAATAAGAAGTGATGCTATCTGGTCCGGAGATCCCGCTTTCCACGTGCCACTCTACCCAGCGGCTGGCACACTGAGGCATTATTGCAACATAAATAATAGTGGGGGCAGCGCCTAATGAAAATGTACTCTTCCCTAGAATAAGCTTCTTCCTTATCACAGCCAGTAATAGCATGGCATTATTCTGGCTTTTGAAAGAGATGAGCCTGGTTTTGCAAAAGAGCAAGTGTCCTCAGTTCCCATTGACTTCTGGCATCAGCTAGCATTGTTCAGTGCTCTGTAAGAGCTAAGCGCTGCGGGAGTGCCACTAAGGGAGGATGAGGATGCTCTGATGTTGTATTCTTCTTAGCTGTATGTATGTACAATACTGCTTGTCCAGAGGGTCGCTACTACAATTGTGACCCTGGTCTGTGAGGGGGTCTGTGGTCAGGTGGAAGATCCGGTTCTTCCACATTCTATCTACAACTGGTAAGAATGCCTGCATCAGCCTATAGTGATAGACACTCCTTACTCTGTAGCAGAGTAGCAGGAGAGGCATTACCCTTTACAGTTTGCTACCTGTGCTTATATAGCTGTTCATGTTTTAAATACATGTATAAATGTCTTGGAACCCTATAAAATTACTAAAAACAATGGGCTCAAAAAGTTAAAGAAAGATCAAGAAAAAAAAATACTGTGCTGCAATTTTCTAGTTCAATGAGTCTGCTTTGTGCTACAATCGCAACTAGCCACGAACCAGCCCCAGCCTTTCCTTTGATGTGTATAAAATGTATTTTTAATTTCACTAGGCTGCTGCTCATTCTCATTTGAAAGGGTATTTGAAAGGGTAACCAGGAATGGCTAGGTTGCTTTCTCTGCACTTTTCATTGTTTTACTACCTCTGTCACGTCACCTCTTATTTTTCTCATGTGTAAAACACAGTCTGAACCTTCTGAATCCCTCCTCGCAGAGACCTTTCCATGTCTCTTAACATTATCATCACCTTATAGACCTCTATCTGGCTGTTATTACTTCTTTTACAGTGCAGGAATGAGGGTAGCCAGACCTGAACAAGGCTTTGGAAGCTAGGTATATCCCTGCATTTACAAATGTCGTTTTATTGTCTCTATTTACAAAATATTAATTGCAACATCTACTATGTGTGCATGCCACTTTTGTGCCTGTGCTGGGAAAGCTTCATGCTCTACCGGTAACCTTGTTTAAACAGGGGCTCTCAGGGCTGCCAGCTATCTCCAAGCAGAAGAGATGACAGCACTGCACAGCATCCATGAGCGGCTTGCTGGGATCTTCCCTGTTAGTGAGTGGATCTTGCTCCGTGCCGGCTTCTCACTCAGGGCTTTGTGTTCCCTCCACCAGATGGACGTTGGCAGATGGCAACACCATTTTGCTGTTTAATTATTTAAAATGCTGCATGCAAATCAACCTTTGGCATTCAATGATAGAACAGGGTGCTTGTGGTCGATACTCCATCTTTGACTCACTGTTTCATATTTCCTTCTTCATAAGGCTGCAAAGGTGATTCTGGTACTTACACGTGTACCCCGTTCTTTCTGTGGGTCTCCCATGCAGGGAGTTGTGCACTTGCTGTTGTGCACTGGGACTACTTGACAAGAAGTGTCTGCTATAAGCCAAAGGGACAGCTCACAACCGTCACTCATGTGAATAGTCCCTTTGACTTCCATCACCAACAGACAGAAATCTGTCTTTCCAAGGAAAGCAGGAAACAATTTTTAGTAGTAGAGGTTATCGAAAATGGTTGATGTTTGAAGCTATTGAAAGGCTTGGAAGTTATGCCAGCCTGCCTCTGATTGAGGACAGAAGGTTTTCCATCCTGGTTCTCAGGACAAGCTTCAGTGGGATTGGAGGGACAAGTCAAGGCTGTAATGCAAGACCAGCATCTAGCAGGAGGGAAGGAGTTTGTTTGTCAATAACACTGGCAGTGACAGGCTTTGCTTTTTCTGGTGCATTGAATCAAGTTGTTACTTTTTCAGCTTTTTTGGAGGAGTTGCCCTCATTTTCATCTAGTCACCACATGGAGCATTGCCCTCAAAATCTCTTGTTCCTTCCTTGCATCCTGCGTGACTGTGCCCAGACTGCTTGGTATCTGGTTGTGTTTATAGGTCATCAAAAAAGGCACTTGTACGTGCAAGTTTCCAGGGGCAACCCTTGTCAGAAAGGCAGAGCTGATAGAAGTTGACTCACCCAGTAGAAGACTCTTTTGAAAGCTGCATCAGTGCTCAGTACCATCACAGCCTTTAAGAAAAACCAGAGGGCATTCCTTATGCTGTTGGCCATGCAATCATCTGCTCCCAGGATCATCTGCTCCCAGTGGCCAGGTCTTGGCAGAGGTGACTCTGCATAGAAGGGCTCAGGTCCTCAGGATGAAGGACCAGCTGTCCTCAGGGTCTTTGGGTTAGGGGAAGAAGAGTGACAGGACATATGGGACTAGAGAAGCATTTCAGAGCACCACATCCTGATAATTGGCACTGCCCGGTGAGGAATAATGTGAGGAGATGATAACGTTCTACTGGGAAGGATTAGAGTCATTAAAGAGCCCCGCAAAACAGCTTTTATGACAAAGCACAAGGCAAGCAGCAGAGCCCAAGCTAACCTGTAGATTAGTTTAAAAGGAAAAGCAGCAACAACAAGCCCATTAATATGACTTAGTGAGATAATAGCTACCCCACACTGCACTGATTGGAAACAATTGGCAGAGCCTGGGATATAAGGAATCACTTCCTGCAGCAATTTCCTTTTATTAAAAAAGCATTTAACCATTTATAAGCTTTTAATTTCTTATTTTTAACTCTGGATCTTGTTTTTAACTCTCTGCTCTCCTCAAAGACACTATTCAGCCTGGCTGAATGCAAGGCCAGGACGGGAGGTATTTGATCAGAATACAGATGTTTACCATCCTGGTGCCACTGCAGAGGATATCACCCAGAAGATGTTACTGGAATTTTCTCAAAGAAAATTCATACAGATGTTTGGCAAAAAGCTTAACTTTCCAACCCAGGCATGGCAAGAGCAATTCAAATGCCTGGATAGGAACGTACAGTCAATCACAACTGTAGCTACGTAAATGTAGCAGTCTCATTTTCAACCCAATTGAAAACAGTTAAATCTCCAAAATCCATAGAAATCCAAGCCATCACTGAAATAAGAGTTAAAACCACCTTAAATGAAGGCCTGGTATTCCCTCCCTGTTGGGGCTATCATTGGTGACTGTGAGTTTGGGGGTTTTTTTCTCTTGTTTCATAGTACACTGATTCAACAGAGGGATTTAAAAAAGGTTTTGTTTCTGGGATACCTGAAATGAATTTTTAATTCTGTGAAAAATGTGATTTATGTCAAAATTTGGGTCAAATGTTTCGCTCAACTAAAAAGAAAACATTTTCATGGTAGCAGTATCAGGCTAAATTTATTTCAATTTAAGTAGCCTTCTAACCTAAGTATGGGCTTGAAACAAAAAAAATAATTAAATATTAGTTTTTCTCAATATGGAGGAGAGTCTGAAGTTTCTCTGGTTTCCCTGCTTTTATTTGGAGAGGGAGGAACCGAAACACTCTGACACATACACAGTTGCCCAAATTTTTTTGCCCAAGCTTTGACTTTTTTTGCTATCCTGGAATAAAGTGAAACTAAATGTTTGACCAGCTCTGATTTCAAGACTTCAACAAAGAACTGGGGCCCATTCTATCTATTTCCTGTGCTGATTGACTCCTGTGGGTTATCTCTTCCACTGGAGTGCCTGTATAATGGGAAGGTCCATGCACCTACTATGGCAGCATCACACCTCCTCTGCCTCTTTGTCGACGTGGCTAAGGAGGGTTTCCACCAACCACACCAGCAGCAACGTCCTTCTCTGCCACGACCAGGGTGCTGCTCCACCTGCATCCATGGCCTCCTCCGTGGTCCCGGACCTTCTCCCTTGTTCTCTCAGAGTCGGGAGCAGAGGGCGAAGTATGACTTACCTGGGAGAGGCCCCGCAATAAGCACCTAGTCATTCTCTGGTTGTACTGTGAAGCATCATAGGAAGCATAGCCCTGCTGTGAGGCTGGAGAAAGAAATCATGGATGACAAAACACAGCTCCTGGACAGCACTGGAACAGCATTGCTAGGTTACTCCCTTAAGGAGCATGTTTCTGCAAAGGAAAGATAATTTTTTTTCTACTCAAAGATAACCTGTAAATGTTGGTCATAACTTTAAAAAAAAGTTAATTTGGTATCTATTAGGACAGACGACTTTTAGAGAACCTACTTTAGCTCTAGCTGCCTCTCCTACCTCTCAGCTCACTGTCTGTTAGAGAGGGAGTTTATACATGCAGTGTGGATGGGAATGAGGAGTCTAGTAATTCGTTTATTTTAATGGCAACTGCATGACACTGTTCCCATCTTTGCAATCATAACTGGTCTGCTTCTCCAGTGTGTGTGCCCAATTATAACTTGCAAGAAGACATGTATCTTATAAAGAATTTAGTTAATTTTCATTATTTTCCAAAGTCCTGAAAATGAACAATGCGTTTTTTACAGGTCTTTCATCAAGGAGTTAATAACCAGATGAAGGTTCTCTTTTCATCAGTTCCTAAGTGATGCTCCATTTGATTGAAGAAGATCAAAAATGATGAGCAGAAAATAAAAGGGAAGTTTTAAAGGCAGACTGTACAACACTTTAACTGTCTCATTCCTGGTATTTTTCAGAAGTATCACTGGGTTTCTTTCAGGCTTGAGGGAAAAAAAAATATTCTTGTGAATCGCCAGTACTTGCCTTCCTCTTACTTTAATTTTAGAAACTCTTGTGTCACCATGGGCAATATACCTCTGCCAGACAGTACCATAGAATCACAGAATCATAGAATGGTCTAGGTTGAAAGGGACCCCAAGGATCATAGAACTCCAACCCCCCTGCCATAGGCAGGGCCATCAACCTCCAAGTCTGGATCTACACAAGGTTGCCCAGGGCCCCATCCAACCTGGCTTTGAACACTTCCAGGGACAGGGTATCCACCACCTCTCTGGGCAGCCTGTTCCAGCACCTTACCACTCTCTCTGTAAAGAACTTCCCCCTAATATCTAATTTAAACCTTCCCTCCTTTAGCTTTAATCCATTCCCCCTTGTCCTGACGTTGTCGACCCTTTCAAAAAGTTGATTCCCCTCCTGTTTTTATGCTCCCTTCAGGTACTGGCAGGCTGCAATGAGGTCCCCCCGCAGCCTTCTCTTCTCCAGACTGAACAAGCCCAGCTCCCTCAGCCTCTTCACAGGGGAGGTGCTCCAGCCCTCTAATCATCTTCGTGGCACATCCATGGTCCTAAGTGAAAGCAACACCAACTGTAGCAAAACTATTATATTCAGATATTTTCTACTACAGGGTCTGTGGTCCTAATCTTGCATCCTGTACCATGCCAGCCTGCACGGTGCTGTCCCAGTGGATGCCACCCTGTCCCATCTCAGTGGCACCTGAGCAGGTACCCCATCCCTGGAGGCTGGATTGGAGGTACCCTCAGAGGCTCTGCAGGCCAGGGAAGGTATAGGTTGAGGACAGCCCTTGTGCAGGCAATCTTTTATCTTTGGTGTTGGGGAAGAACGTTATCCTGCTGCATCTAATTTTACCTGAAATTTTCCTATTGTCTTTAATTGTCTCTTGAAAGACCTCTGTGTAAATTTTCTCTTCCCAGCTCATTTCATCTTTTTGCATTTGCTGAGCCCTGATTTACTGCTTTTAATTAGAAATAGGGAAATTCTCTGTGAAGGTATGAGATGCTTCTTCCCTGAACCCAGCTGAAACGTGTGGCTGTGCTCTGCCAAGCTCTTGACCCCTCTGCTCCTGTCCCCTCTTTCCTGTAACCCAGCTGCCCTATGCACGCACTCCCCTCTCCTGTCCCTCCATCTAACCAGGGTTCACCCTCTTCCCGCTCTCCTCTTTCACTGCAGCATCCATAGAAACGAACCCCAGTATAATCCTCCTGTTACCACCAAGAGAAGCTCCCCCTCTGAAATTTCCTGCAGTGCTTAAATGTTGGTCCTCAGCCCCTTGGCAGTGTTTTTGCTTTGGAGTGGGTCATTAATGTGCAGCTGTTAATAACGAGTCTTTGACGCAAGCTGGCGTAGCTTCTTGAGACACTGCACTCTGTCATCTAAATGCCCAAATGATATTTTCCATACTGATGGAGAAATAGCCCTGTCTCTCTGTTGCAGGGAGGGAAACTGAGGCACAGCAGGACCAGAGACATGTCACCGTCCTATGCTATTCCATCCTCTGGTTTGAATCGTTCTCCTGAAGCGAGAGCTTGCATTGAAGCGTGGTTTCAATCCAGGAGCAATTTGGGTTTCCAGTACTGAGTACTTCATAGCTTCTAATCATCCTGCATAGTGAAGCCTGCAGAGAATCAGAAAATGTTACATTTAATTTTGGACGAAGTTTAATGAAGCCCTGGGCTTTAGGAGAAGCACTCTATTTTCAGGCAAGCTCAGAGCACTCAAAAAAGGGCACATTTTATTGCAGGTGCTTTGCACAACCTTTGTCAGGATTAAATATGATGGAAAGGGGATAGCTAAATATGGATTGATACTACCACACTTTTTACAAAATGCTTGATCCCACAGTTCTGAGGAACAGTTATCTTAAGATCTGATTCTTAAAATCAGTTCTCTTTTCAGCAGGATGTATAAATAAATCAGCAGAAGAGCCAGTTAATGACTCACTGCTGTAAATTAAATGGAATTTGTTATGAATATGATTCATTGAAACTTTCCTAACAAATCAATTTGTTTCAATCATACTGTAATTCAATAATAATATTTAGCATTTATATGGTGCTTTCAATTGCTCACGAAACTTTCCAAGCATTAATTGCCTGACTTTCACAATAATGTTATGAGCTGCTGAGCTGGACTGTCTCTCCCTTACAGGTGAGAATGCCAATGCCCAAAGAGCTTAAGGACCAAAGAGCCTCTTGAAAGTGTTAGCATTTCTCTGCTTCACCTTTTTTGGTATCCGCCCTCAGACAGGGTGTGCAGTGGTGACTCAGGGCTGTGAGCATATGGGGCGGTAGGTAGGGCAGCGCTGGAGAGGGCTTGGTCTGTCATGGACAAGCAGGCAGTTAGAAATCACGGCCTGTTCCCAAGCTTGATGTTGGCTGCCCAGAAGCTTTGCTTGCCACTGTGATGCCTTCCCAACTATGATCTTTCTTTCTCCTCTTCCTCCGCTCAAAGGCTGAGCTCCAAGAAATCCCATATCATGTGTCTGCACCCAGGGACTGTCCCCCTTCCTGCACACCACATTGAAGTCCTGCTCTAGCCCCTGACCCATCCTCCATGGCCCCACTTCAAGGATCAGTTCATGTATTTCTTCAGCAGCTCACACCTGTCCGACTGCCTTCAGCTTGAGCTGCTCGTAAAATGGATCCTACAGAAAAATGAAGCATGACAAACCACATAAAAGCAGTTCAGAATAAGGGCTTAGCTTTCAGGTAGTCTGTGCCTAAATGATGGAGATGGATGTCATAAGGGATTTTCAAAAGAACAGAAACAGAATAGGTACCTGATTGCTTCTAACATCAGCAGGATACAGCCTAATTCAGCAATCTGAAATATTGGCTTCTCTAGGACTAGCTAAATCTTGCTTTAAGCAAGTTGACATCACCTTAGAGCGGGCTACCTTTGGATGTGGAGGCAGGATTAAGGTACACTTTATTTCACTCTCATCTTCCATGTTCATCTGTGAGATGGTTTCTATGAGAGAAGCCTGCCAGAGTGCTAATCGCTTACCTCTTTTTAAAGCTGCTTATGGATCTCTACATCCACAGCACCATATGAAGAAGAACATACGAAGATGGGTATACAGGCAACTGTAGGGATCTGTCATATAAGTTTTGGTCTAGTATTCTGCAGCGCTGTAAAAGCCTACAAGGTCTGTAGTGCTCTACCTACTGTATCCTGAACATGCCTGATCTCATCTATTCTTTGAAATTAGGCAGGATGTGGCCCTTTGCAAAGCCCACTACTACGCAACACAGGATGCTGTGGAAGCCAAAAGATAAACCGTCTCCGTAAGTAATTAAAAATTTTGTGGAAGAGAAGGCCACCAAGGACCATTAAACACAATGATGTTTATGTTTATGGGTATGGTCTGTAGCTCAGGCACTCACAAAATGACAGAATTAAAGAAGCTGGAGCTCACTAGTGGGAGAAGATCCCTTATAGTTGCCCATTCATTTATTATATTTTTTAAGTGCTTGCTAGGAGTTGCTATCAGAGATGGGAACCAGGGCAGACACACCTCAGGTCTGGCCCTGAACAGCTATCTTTATGGTATATTCCCATAAAGATTTGAGTGGAATATTGGCTAAAGTGGAGCTGCGTCTCTAAGAAGCTGATTGTCATGATGTCTATGGAGCAGAGGAAGGAAAGTTGTCAGCGCCCAAGTAAAAAATCATGAATCATCACCCACCATGTCACATGAGAGGAAAAAATACTGGCTGCCACAGGTTTTATTGGCCAGTTTGATTTCATGTTTAACCACTTCCCTAACTCTCTGCAAGTACACACGGTAGTTTGCAGTCGACAAGGTTAGTGTTTCCATACACAGGAAAGGGCAAACCTCTTCCTAGCACTGAGACAAGTCTTCCCCTTGTGCTGGGATGAGGAAGTGCTGAGACAGTGAGTATTAATTAATGTACACCTTGTTATCATGGCTGTCCTGCTGCCAGTGACCTGGGGCTTTTGTGGAACCTTGTACTCTGTCTGGTCCCCAGCCACGCTGCCTGAATTGACCCACTGCCTATGATTTCCCTCTGCTCCAGGCACAGCAGCACCCGTTCTCCGACTGTGCTCCCAGCTAGCTCTCACTTTGCAATGGCCAAGGCTCCTCCTGCAAGCACCCCAGGACCAAGACTCACATACAAGTCTCAATAACTGGCTTTCCCTCCTCACCTTGTATCCACCATTTTGAATTGTAGATGCACAAGGTAGCTTCTGCCCTCAGTCTTGTGCCTTCTTGCTTGCGTCCTCTGCACCTAACAGAGGATCACTTCGAATAGAAAATAAATGTTTAGCTCCCTGCTTATGGCAAAGCACTGAACTGATGCCTGGTGTTCCCTGCTGAGGACCTTTTTGCTATGGGCTTCACAGGCAAATAAGTCACCTTGATGCCAATATTTGTCCCTGTTTCCTGATGCAATGCATAAATCATCTTGCTGCTCCTTATCAGCTAGTAGCACTTATTTAATGGGTAGCTCTGCTGCTTCAGCAGGGAATTAGCTAGAGCAACATTACAGTGATATAGTAAGGAGAGTAAGCATCCATCAGTGAGTCAATTAGTAATGCTAAAAAGGAAGCTCTGAAATAATTCACAGAGTAATACATGAGTCTGTGTGCACATGTTCAGATCCGTCGCTTGGTGAGTATGAAATGAGGGAAAGAACAGATAATTAGGAATATGTTCTTTTCAGATACATGCCAAAACCTCCTTTTAATAACAATACGTCTCACGGCCTTAGCAGCTTTTACCTCTAGACTCTTTAGGTGATACCTGCAGTCACTTTTTGAGCAGCTGGATTTGAGGCCAGCTCTCAGCTCTTAACAACCATGGACAAAGCTTGGCGTATCGACACCATGTAGGTAGAACTTTGATTTCAAACATCCACTTGTAAGACACTTCTCACACACTCACCAAATTGAAGCAAGACTCCATTTGCGCCTCTTGCAGTGGCAAGGGGCATCCTTAGCACTGGGACTTGGCAGGGCTGTGGCAGGGGAGCCCAGGACAGCTCTTCACAGAACTGCTGAGAGCCCATCAGCCCCCAGCATGCTGTGAACTGGCGTGTGTTCAAAGCCTGTGAAACAATGCCAGCTCCTATTTCATACAGATCCAGCTAGAGAGCCCTAAATCTGCCTAGATGGTGTTTTATACTCACTGCTGAGAACGTCTCTTACCTGGAACCTTCCTCACTTTGTTACAAGGATTTTGAGCGACAATTTTACTCTGAAGGCACAGGTGACCGCACGGTCCATTAGTTGGTGTCATGATGCTGGAAAGCAAGTGAATGGTTGCCCAAGCATAGTAACTAACATCCCCTAGAAATGTGCCACACACCCGCAGCCTTGCTGCAAGAGCAACGGAAGGGGTGAGGGCACCAGCGAGAAGCGCAGTTTGCATGTGTCAGCAGCTATGGAGAGTGGGGTATCAGTGACATAGTTCGGGTTAGAATATATATTCTTGGGAAAGCAGAGGGGACTTAAATTCAAAACAAAAGGATTCAGTGGTCACATTGTCACCACAAAGGTGCAGGTGAGCAGGGAGCTCCTTTGATCTACTCCAGCACCAAAGCCACTGCAATCGCCCTGTTGCTGACCAAAGTTATTTTCCTCAACGTTGGTTATTAATGTTTTAAGTCAGAGCTGTCTACACTCCAAGACCCTTTAGGTATTTAAATGACCTGAAATTTAATTGCTAATCCAGTAGACTAGAAGAACAAAATCAGGAGTTTAATTTCCAAGTTAGCCCATGATTATTACTCGTTACCCCAAAGCATCATTAACGCAGCATCAAGACTGACACAGCAATGCCTTCTACCCTCCCAAAATGTCAAATGCACTTACATTTAAATGGCTGAAACCCAGGAAATAAAGAGTTATGGTAAAATCAGCGCGTGCTCTGGAAGCAAGCTGGATCCACAACTGCTGTAAATTAGCATGGCTCCAGTGACCATAATAGAGTTACCCCAGTGTATGCCAGCTGAGGAGCTGATGTCTGTTTTTCCGTTGCGGGGCATCTGTATATGATGAAAAATACCTAAAACCCTATAGGCTTTAAATGCCTAGAAACTTTAAAATCAAATTAATCAAGTTATTGGTTAGATCATAGTGACAATTACATGGAAAGAGTAAAGTATACTGAGTGGTTTGGGATCAGGTCCTTGTCAGACACAGCAAAAAGGAGCAAACAAAAACGTCGAGTAGCCCTATAAATAGCTTCAGAAGGTAGCACACATTACGCCTGCTGAGGCATCAACCTTGGAAATATTTATGAATTGTCAATATAGCTTCTAAAGATGCAAGACACACCAAAAATTGAGTCAAGCATTGTAAGTCACCTAGAGAAAAAAAAAAAAACAAATTGGAAACTGAGTAAGTCTGGGCAGTCCCTCTGCAAATACAGCGTGCACTATATATCACTGCTGGCTGCAAAAGAATAAACAGGCATTTATTGCTGAGAGGGTTCAAACAAGCATATTTATCCAGTCATTCTTGACACACAGGCAACGATTTGGCAGTGATGTCTGCTCTGGTGAGTTACTTGACTTGGGCTGTGAAGAAGGTCTGTCTCTCCCCACAGACCTCCTCATGGTAGCAGGGCTATCAGGGCCACTAACCTAGCAGATGATACAGCAGCCTGCTACCATCACTGCCAGTGGTCCATAATAAGATGCAAACTAGTCCTCTCAGAAACTCAGTAAGCTCATCAAAGACCTGTTAATTCCCACATGCTCAGAAATGCTTAGCATGATGTGATATTTTAATGCATTTTCTCAATATAATTGCAGGTAGTTTGCTGCAGTGCAGAGCTTGGGAAACGTTTCCTAACAAAGCGATGAGGAAATGATAGGGGAGCCGAGATTTCTCTCTTGTTTTGAATACGTGCATTCAATTTTATTGCAAAGCTTCCTGCTATGGTTTCAAAGAGGCTCTCTCAGTGACAGGTTTTGGCCCTATCAGCATTTTCCTCTCCCTGTTTCCCCTCTGTCTCTGCTGAGACAAGCACTTTCGAGCCAGCGGCCAGGTCTGGCCAGAGGCTGTGAGGATGGGGAGGAAGCTGGGGGGAAGCCCTGGGGACCCTGAGGAGATGGGTGCATGTGACCCTTGCAAGGGCTCACTTCACTCCCACCTTGCTCTGGGACAAGTTAGACAACTCCTATCTATCAAATGCTGAAGAAATTGCCCGTTTTCATTCTTCAGCCTCCCACTCTACTTTTTCCCCACCCCATTTAAATCACTGTTTTCTACCATTTCCTTTTGCTGTGTGTTTAACCTTAATTTTAAACTCCAGCTTTCTTTTTCCCACTAACTCCTCACTTTATAGTCTTCCCAAGTCAGTAGCAGTCAAAATCTAATGAATTCCTGAAGGTCAGATGAGCCGTTTGGAGACCCATAGTTTGTGATGTAAATTGAGGGTCCGAGAATAGCATCCAGCTACAGCCCACTGCAGTTGGCACTAATCAGCAACCATCTAATCAATGGGAACAGTAGCACATTCATGTGCAAGAGATATTATCTTGGCATATAAATAATGAAAGCCTCTAAAGCACTCCCAGATGTTAGAAACAAGATTCCTTCTGGGCATGTGAAGAATTTGCTTAGGGGAAAACAGAGCAGCCACACAAAAATAAGAGAGCTGTTTTAGTCCAAGGAAGTTCTGTTTATGAGAAAGTATTACTAAAACAAGAAAAGAAGTACCTATATGGCTTGAATCAGCCAAAGCTGACCTCTCATCTGCCAGATACCTGCAAAGCAGACAGTTGGTTTTATCTGGGGTATTCAAGTGATATTGCTGCTTGATTATTTCTCATACAAAAGAAGTCCCGCTTTCTTACTATTGCCAAATATCCACTTTGCAATCGGGTTTTCAATATGTCCTGGAATTTTCCTGAGAAAAATTAGCTTTTTGATCTCTCATAATGACAACTTATTCCATGAGATAAGGCTAAAAAAAAAAAAAAATAAAGGGAAAGAACAATTAACAATTAATTTGTTTCTCATGAGAAAATGCTTTAATTCAGAGTCAAAGCAAGCAGAAATTTGAAGTCCAGTAGTTAATGTTTGGCCATTTTTAAGGCAAAGCAAAATTTACAGAATATTTACAAGGTTACAGAAAGCCTACTTAATCTTTTGGCAATCAGGATACAATTCATTTACACAGCTTAGTCTTGCTTAAACTGTTTATTGTTGCTGAGGACGCTCAGTCCTGCTGCCCCAATATAGTCACTCACTTGAGTATATTACTCATGGGAGTATGAACCAGACTGTGATCCGTGTTTAGGCACAGACTGGCAACAAGCAATCCTTGCTAATGCAGCCTGTAGGTTGCTAGCCAAGTCACTTTAACAGAGATCATTTTGTCTGAAAATGTAGAAAATGTTATCAGTGCAAACCCACCTCAAGGTATCAGTGACAAAAAATAAACTATTCTCTAACCTTGTACAACATAAAAAAAAAAAGTCTCTCCAGCCCCTAATGGGTACAAATTGCCTCAAAGACACTTAACATTATTTTACCAATACCTGTTCAATACCACATGCCAAGACAGAGACAATCCTCAAGCAACACGATTTAGCTTCCAAAGCCTCTTTATGTCCCAAAAAGCAACATAAGTTTCAGGGATATAGTAGCTGGGATTTCTTAAAAGACAACCATCTTTTCTGTAAAACAAAAAATTACCAAGTAAACATTTTGGCTTTTCTTGATGATATTGAATATATGAAGTTGTTGATTCTTGTCAGTCTCTTTCCATACTGGAGGACAATGGAACAGATAAATGGGCCTTGTCTCTTTCTCTCCCAAAGCTATAGAGGTGGGGTTCATCTTCCGGGGGAAATACCATACCTGGAACTGAAAATGAGCCATGAGCATGATGAGGGTGGGATGGGGCAACACTTAAACCGGCTAAGTGCAGTGTTACAGCGTCTGTAATCTAATGCTCTAGGTTTGGGGGTTACTTGTTTATTTTAATTGGTATTTTGCTAGGACTCTTGGAAGAAGAAAGCTATAAAAGTTTGACAGAGAGAGCTTTAAAAAGGGCATTCTACTAAATATTTTAGTAGGTACAGCTCAACGCCTATGTTGCTGTTGCCCAGTAGTGTTACCACTTTCATCACCAGCTATTTGTGAGTGTTACTTTAACGTGTTTGTGCAGTGCCTAATTCAATGGGGCCTAGATCCTGACAGATACTAGATCTCTAGGCACCATGATGGTGCATATGCCATATTTGGGAGAACTGACTGGAGTTTTAGCAGGTTTTGGAGGTGACTGTGCTTCTCGCACTTCCCATAGTTGGGGTGTTACAAGGCACACCCTCTAATAGAGACTGTGACTGGACCTTGCAGGGGTGTATGAACATACTTTACGTCTTCTGGAAACTTCAGTGACTTCAGTGAGGCAAAACTTAGCATTTTGAAAGACTTAGTTGGATCAGGGCTTGATTTGTAATGGCAACTCCATTTTGTCACCTCTTAATGTCAACTTCTTGTACATTTCACAGTAACTAAGGGATCATTAGTTACTACCAAATCCTTGCTTTCTCCCAAGCAGCAGATCCCTAATGTAGCAAGAATAATATGCTTCTGTCAAATATAAATAAATCTTGAGCATTCTTCTGAAAATTCAACCCATTGTGAACAGATGGTTATAGCACAAGTCTTATTTCTATGGTAACCTCTGACAGTGCCTTCCTGGAGGGCTTTGGACAAGTTACTTAAACCTCTCTGCCCTTGTTTTTTGACTTCCAAAGTCATAATACTTGTCTCACCGAAGAGGTATGTGCTCTAAACAGTATTTGGAAAGTGAGTTCCTTCTTCTGAAGGAACATAATTGTAAATTAATGACTATATTGTCAGCACCTCCTCCACAATTCTCTGGATCTAAGTCAAGCTTTATATACCCCATCACAGGAGTCTTAATGCACACTGCCCCATGGAAGAAATGACTGTCATCAGCATGCTTTGCCAATTATCTGACATGCAGAAGAATAAATACCATGTAATGGTGTAATGTTTGGGAATGTGTCACAAGCTTGTTTCCTTTGCTGGAATAATCTGTAGGTGGCAAGAGGACCTCAAAAATGGTTCAAAGGTATTCAGGCACAAGACTTGGTATTGAGCCCGAACTCTTATGACCTAGCCTGCGGAGGATGACCTCTGACAGCAGTGTGTGGAGTGCCTGGCTGTGAGGTTACACATGATGGACGTGAGGGGATTAGATACTGCCTCTATCTTGGCCTTCAGACTCCATCAGCATGTCTGGGTCTCTGTTGTGGCATCTGGGTGCAGAGCCAAGCTGTGTCCTTGCTGCATAACAGTATGAGTTTTGAGGTCTCCTCAACCACTATGTGCCCCAGTTTCAGTGGAAAAGCAAAGTGGGCTGGGCAGGAGGTGCGCTGCCCTACCAAGGGGCTTTCCAGGACACACTGTCCAGCCTGGCAAGCTGATGAGATATCCCCCCATTCCCTGTCTGATGCTAAAACAATGACACTTCTCTACCACACAGAAAACTGAAAGAAAACAATTTAGAAAAACACCAACAGATTGATATAGCTATATCAGCCAGTAAATTATTCACTAAAGAAACTGGTATAAGCCAGTTTGCAATAGCAAATGAACTTCTGGCTTCGGTAGGACAACTTAAGCATACAGCTATACCAGAAGTCTTTTTCCCAGACCCATGATTCACAGACATTTTATGCAGCTGGAGACATGTTACGGATCTGAATTAAAAGGACACCAGAACTGTGGTTCTGCCTGTAGTTTTGACATTAAAAATTGGTCATTTTGAAGGAATTTTGCCTGAAGAGTCTGTGCAGCCTATCTCTGCCCCCCACCCAGCACATTGTGTTTGGGAGGAGAAGATACGGGTGAAGCCATTTCAGAAAAAAATCCCTGACTTTTGTGTACTCCCATTTCTTTTATATTGCTGGGTAATTTAATGTGACGCATGGAAAAAAAATACAGTGTTTTATCAGCTCCCTGTTCAAGCAGGTGGTGCTGTATTTTGTATAAAGAACAGTGCTTAATTTAAGATTTCTACCATAGCAGCAATCCTAAATGACAGCATTTGTATTAAAAGAGCTGCTCTTCCCAGCAGCACTGCTACAAAAATACTGAAACAGTAGTGATATTATTATAGATCTGCTCCAGTAACAAAAGTTCTACTGTAAGAAAATCTCTGATTTAGAAAAAATCCTTGCCATCTTTTGCCAGTGATAAATATTCCCTTGGTTTCCATACTGGTGCAATTTAATCCTTATGGTTTGAAGAGCTGGCTGGGGAGCAGCTGTGTACAGTAAAAGCGCAACATGTTGTAAAAGCTTCAGCGGGAGCAAAGGTGGCAAAAATCAGGCCGGGATCAGTACTCAGGGTATGGCGCAGGGACAACAGCTGGGACCCAGGCTGAGCTTCCCAAAAGCCCTTTGTACACCATGTGTGGGCAGGTGTATGTGTGTGTAGGGGCAAGAGGGACATCCACAGCTTCCCCACAAGCCCCTGGGCGGAGGGTGAGATGTCCTGGTGTAGGGCAAGTCCCCTTTGCTTGGGGGAAGAGTTCAACTCACTGCTCGCATGAATCAGGAGGAGCACTAACATGCTATTATCCTGTACCTGAAGCAGATGGTGTTCCCATTGCCAGTGATTCAGCACTAAAGACTGGTGTGGCTTCGACTTTTTTTCCTTGTCCACTTCAGTAAGGTCAGGGATGGGGCTGACATTGCTCTCTCTGGGGAGATGGGTTAGGATGTCCTCTACCCACACACTGCATGGGTTTGTGCTTCCAAAAACCATCCATTTCTCATCCATGATGAGAAATGATTGACCTCAGTCCCATGATATCGATGTTAACATTTTCAGAGCAATCAGAAGCCACAGCCTAGAAGAGTTATTTCCTGGGTTTTGTGGTAGAACGTAGAGTGGTTTAAACCAACGTGACAGTAGGAGTCCGAGTACATGCTCTGGCTGGCTGGATGAGGGGCTGGGAAGAGCATTTCCTGCCAAAGTTCATTCATTGTTTCTCCTTGTACTGCATTTAAGTGCTTTTTTAATTACACTAATGTTTTTGTCTCATGACATTGCCTCACAGGTCACCTCACTCTCCAATTACTGCTTGTGTAAGGAAGTGCTTCTTGACACTGCCCTCAATTCATTTTTACTTTATTTTCATTTTTGCTTATCTGCTATGGAATGAAAGTATGAACCATGGCTGAAATTAGCTATTAGGTTTTTTACATATGTCAATTAGTAGTCTTTTAGGAAAACCCATTTCTCTCTCTCTTTTTTTTTTCTTTTAATTCTGGTCCATATAAACCATGTTATTTTCAGCCTCACAGGCTTCATGTCTTAGTTTTCAAATTAACGTTCTCAATTCTTTTCTGAATCTTCCTGGTGTCACAGTAATTTCCTTATAATATGGTGACCAGGAATTAATGAGTAATTTATTTCATCTTCCTCTGATGGTATTTTGAGTACCAGCCTGTACAGGAAACAGTCTTTCTTTTGAATTAAGCGCTGCCATGGCCTACCTGAGATCTGCAGTGGCTGAGAGCTAAGTTTAGCTACACACCACGGGGTGGTGAGGAGAAAATTTAAACACAGACTGCGTGACCAGACTCAGAAGCAGGTGCAGGACACCACGGGTCACTCTGTTCTTCTCATCTGTCACCTCGCCCAATGCTTGAGGGAGACTTCATGGGGCAAACAATCAAAATTAATTTAGCAGAGTTTATCCCTGTGGGTTTTTCATACCTGCCCTATCCCAGAAATATCATGTCCCCTATTCCCTAGTGGCCCTAGTGCTTGCATGGGAGGCAGCTCCAAAGGAGGCAGGGGTCAGGGGAGGGAGCAGAACTGGCTGCCATCCATAGGTTTGGTTTTGTCTGGGTCGGTCTTCCTCTATGCACCTCAGGAATGAGGGGATGGGCAAGAAGGAGAAGGGCTCTCCTTCCCATCTCAGGCCAACTCGCAGTCCCTCAGTCGATTCATCAAGTGGCATCCCAAGGAGTTCTCTTACCCTCTTGCTGACTCCTGTGGTGCAGAACAGGTTAGACTTGCTTCAGCATGGGGGGTGGGGGGAAATTTTCCAACAGTAATTAAAAGTGAGTGCCAGCTCACACCAATGCTCCACATTATTAGTTTAAATGAAGATACTTTCCATGGACAGTGAGCCTCGCATACCATAGCACAAGCTAGTGCGTGCAATTAGCTTGCAGAAAAAACTGTGATGTGCCAAAGGAAGTATCAGGCAGAAAAATACCAGTGTCCATTTCCTCCATCAATAGGAAGAGGTACATCCCACAAACCAGGCTGGCTTTCTGCTGGCACTGGCAGGAGCTGGGGAGACTCCAAGTCCAGGCCAGCCTGGCTGTATGCAGAGGAGGTGTGCAACCCCTGCTCACCCCTTGGAAGTTCACTTCTTGCTGAAATACTGCAGTCCCAGCCTTTGTATTGAACTTCACTCAGCTCCTTCCTAGTAGAATAGTCACCTTCTTTTGCAGTCAATCTGACTTCTTCAAGCCCAGGCGAGCGACATTGTCATTTCCAATGCATGCTTGTCCAAGTTGCTCAAAAGCACTTTCCAAGCCGAGGACGGTACCACCTGTGCAGACAATCTACGCCAGCACTTAGAGTATTCCTGCTATCACAAAATGCTTTCTAATATCTAGCCTAAACTGTCCTTGCTGCAATTTAAACCCATTTCTTCTTGTTCTACCTGCCACAGCAGTGGAGTAGAGTGGGGTTTTTTCCCAGCTTTTCTCACAAGTCGTGTTTTCAAGACCTTTGGTTTTTTTAAGACTGTCCTCTCAATTTATTTTTTTTTCACATCTCTCTTGAAGCCCAGTGCTCAAACCTGTACATGGCATTCCTTTAGTACTGAGGGGAAATGAAACTTCCATTTATTTAATATAACCTAATCTACTGCCCGTGTTTTTGATTTGGGGAAATGTCTCGTTCACAATTTTTTTAAACCTTGGTTTAAATAATACTGATATCACTGCCAAAAGAGAGCAAACAAGTGTCTGGCAGGAAGAGGCAAGAGCTGAGGAGAAAAAAATCTATATCGCATCCAGCCATTATTACCCATCTTCTGCAATTACCAGCTTCCACTCCAAACTTACTGAGCACAGAGCTTGCTCCATCCTGCAGGGCCAACAAGCCATGTGAAAGGGAATAAGAAGCAAGCTATAGTTTGCATGAATTTACCTGATGCAAACCAGTGCTGTGAGGTCTAAATAAGTAGCGTTTGTACCATGCCACTGCCTGTGCTGTTAAAGAGATCTACCATGTGGTTCTGGGGGCTGTAGCTCTTCCCTGGTGATATGTAAGTACACAGAAATCATAGTTTAAGGGAGTGTGTGAACCTGTGGACCTCTCATTCTGATGAAGGCTACCTCCAAGACCCTCTCTATGTAGAGGGTACTGCTAGAGTAAATCCCCAATGAGAAGGAGAAAATAACAATTCATAGAATCATAGAATGTTTTAGGTTGGACGGGACCTTTAAAGGCCATCTAGTCCAACCCGCTGCAGTAAACAGGGACATCTTCACTAGATCAGGTTGCTCAGAGCCCCATCAAGCATGATCTTGAATGTCTCTGGGGTTGGGGCCTCCACTACCTCTTTGGGCAGCTTGTTCCAGTGATCCACCATCCTCATACTGAAGAACTTTTTCCTAATATCCAATCTAAATCTCCCCTTCTCAAGTTTAAAACCATTACCCCTTGTCCTACTACTACATGCCCTTGTGAACAGTTCTTCCCCAGCTTTCTTATAAAATCTCTCCTCCGGTTATGTGCTGGGGTTTTACGTGTACATTTGCACAGCTACACATTGTGCCCCTTCGAAACATCCTGATATTAGAAGATATTTCTCCTCCAGTTACTGGATGACTACTACCAATATCTGTGTCTCTGCACAGGGATGTATCTGACCCAGCAGGTTTTCAGCAAACTTCCCAACATTAATATCAAAAGGGGTTCTTGTCCAGTCTTATTGTACATACAGTAATGTCATTGTTAAGCTACCTAGATGAAACACATTACAGATGACATAAACCAAGTACCTTGCTATTTTTATATCACGAAGTAGACACCTGGTATTTTCTCACCAGTGAAGCTGCTTGCCATTAAGTCTGTGATGCTTTCCATGGGGAAAAAAAAAAGAACAAACAGCAAACAGTGAATGCAATAGTTTCAAATCATTCCAATGGTGACTACAAATGAGACATATCCAGGTCTTGATGTCCTGTCTCTCTGTTTTACATGCCAGCACAATCTGGGGACATCATCTACAGCAATGACTAAGGGCGTTAGAGCAGCTGCACTGTAGCAGTGGATGGTTTATGAGCACTTGTGCAGAGCACTGCAGATAAAATGAGTATGCTGCTAGGCTGTCAGATTATCCCCACAACTAGTTAGAGCAAGGTGACCTGGGCAGGTTAACATGATCAATATAGAAGCCTTACAGCAAAGTTATATATGTATAGTGTCTCCCACATAAAGCAGATTCTTCCCATGTTGCCCATGTAACTCAGCTGCCTTTAATCCTAAATTGCCACTTTCAAGAACAAAATGGAGCAACATTTCTGTGGGTAGTGGATGTTTTTCTGCTTCTTCAATGCAAATACAACAACAGGCCACTGTTTTTGCTGAGCTAGCGGTTTCCTTGCATAGCCAAGTCTCTATGTTTTCGTTGGCAAGGCCATATTACAGATTTTAGGAGCCACAAGGAGCAAATGATGCTTTAGATTCTGTAACATAAGCGTTAAATAGTTCTGTGCTGAAATACACTGTGGGTGCAATTAGATGTCTTTGCCATACTCCCCCCCCCCAAAAAATAAACACAGATCTTGGCTGTTCACCTAAGCGTATGAGAAAGCCTGCACAGAGTGGGGTCATTCATGTGGGGCAGCCCCCAACCATAAGCCAAGCCTGTAACAGTTCAGGGTCTCTCACAGATTTGGCAGGATGGGTCAGCCCTGCTCCACAGTCTCCCAACTTTAAGACCAGCAGCAGCTCTTGGCCTCATTTCCCAGCCTGACAGAGGGCTATGTGCTGGGCTGGAGTGCTGCAAGCCCTTGTGCTGGTGCGGAACACAGGGCCACAGCTCCTGGGATCGTGCTGAGGACACAAGAAGTTTGCAGAGAGGTAACAGTGGCACCTGCAAAATGAAGCAAATGTATGAGACACTGAAGATGTCCTTGCTGTCATCGCTTCAGTCAGCCTTCCTTGGCTTTTGTTTGGGCAGCCCATGTGGTTTGGTGAATTTGTATCTTGGTTTATTTCAGAGCTGGCTCGGATGGGGATTATAAAACTTACCAGAAATATCCTGGTTCAGAGGCGGTTTTTCATGGGCTCTATCTTACTGCCACTGAAATCACAGTTGCCTGTAATCTCAAATGTAAATTCATGTTTTGATAATGCTCAGGGTCTTGTGTTCCTGAGAGAGACCAGTTTTCCAGTTTTGAATGTCCTCCCTTCGTAAAGGATCCCTGCTGCACCTTGGCGATCCGAAGACTCCAGGCACCCTAAAACTGCTTGTGGACATTTTAGCTGCTGTGCTGCTTTTCCTGAGGAGGTACATACAAGGAACAGGGTTTTCTCTAGTCCCCACACTCCCCACTCATGCACTGCCTTCTTTTCTGATAGGCTTCCTTTTAGAATGAAACATTCAACAAATGTTTTAGG
The DNA here is from genome assembly GCA_020800305.1 of Porphyrio hochstetteri. Classification (NCBI taxonomy): domain Eukaryota; kingdom Metazoa; phylum Chordata; class Aves; order Gruiformes; family Rallidae; genus Porphyrio; species Porphyrio hochstetteri. The sequence goes on along the minus strand of CM036906.1, from coordinate 121,384,837 downwards.
AGCGTTGTCATAGTTATTCTTATCTCCTTCCTCAGCAGAGGGAAATCACTTATAAACATTTCCAGCTTCAACTCCCCTTTGCTTAGATTAACGAACTGACCAGTACGTCACTGCTCTTGGTGATAAGCTTCACTGCAGTTCAGGGCAGAGTAAAATGCTCCTTCCATGAGAGCACTATCAGCCCGAGAGCCTGGTGGTGTATTGCACAGTTTCTTTGTCTCGCTGTAATGCTGTTTCAACATGAGTCAGTTTCTGGCACTGAGTCACCTACAAGCGGTGAAGAGTCCTACCAAAAATATACATCTATTTTGCTTAGCATTAGAAGCTGTGCTATTGAGCCTTTTGGGATTTTGTCCCCAGCTTCACGTGATCTGGGTTGGTTTCAGATTTTTTGAAAAGGACAGCTATCCCAATTTCTTTTCTTCAGAGTTTTTTGACATTTCACCAGTCCAAATAGGCAGTCACCTTCTGAGGAGGTGGAAGAGCCCTTCTGCTGGAGGAGCTGCCTGACAAGACAGTACACACTGCATGCAAGCAACACTGCCCATGGTGGGGAAGTTGGGCATCTCCCTCCATGGTTTCCTGTGGGTTATCTCCTTGCTGGCCTGCTGCACTCTGTTTCTCTTGTTTCAGTATCATCACTACAGAGGTCTGCTTCACTCCCAGCTGCCACTTCTCTCTTTCTTATAATTTTGCGGCACAAATTCAGACTTTGGACCGTGAGCCCAACTGTGCATTAAAAAGTGCTGGTTTTCATTGTCCACGCAAGAATGTATCTTGCTCTACAAAAGAAAAGCTCACGTAGAAACAAATAAGAACAGAAAGCTATCACCCCATACTATCACACAGCGTCCTTCTGCTGGCCTGGATGTCCAGAAGCTCTTCACCCCCTTATCACCAGCCTAGAGCAACCTTCAACCTATGTTCCAGTCTTCCTTAGATGTTTCCCCTTTCATGTCATCCCCACATCTACATACTTATCTCTTTGCACATCCCACTGGAATCACCTCATTGAGCCAGTTAGCAGTTTGCCCCCTGGGAATAACCAGCAGCTGCCAGACTGCCCTAAGAGAAGAGGGAAATCTCTTCTGAGTCTTGCTGAAGCTGGTGGCTATACTCAGCTCCTAGTGTCATTCATTATCCTCTCCCTCATGTTTCTAAAAGAGGTAGTTCAATAGGCTCAGATACTGCTCATGACAGTTCAATTTCCTGAGCATGGGTGCCCAGATGCCTTTCCAGAAGACCCACTTCCTTGAGTGAGGAGATCTCAGGAAGATCTGATACTGATCTCATTCAGTATCACAGCTTCACTCCTACAAGACCTCTGTGAATAACTCATCCTCTCCCACCCACCCCGTGTATGTGATACTTTCAGTGGGTACTGAGTCCAGCAGGGTCAGTCCCATCCCACCGAGCCCATGACCAAGGCCGGTTGGTCTCCAAACAAGAGCCACAGCCTGCAGCAGCCTGAGGTACAGCATCAACCTGATGAAGATGGTGTGTAAGGATTATCTCCCATCTTATGGGCAGTGCCATCTGGCATGGATGCACATGTGGGAGATTAAATATGTAAAAGCCAGCAGCAGCAACAACAACAGCAAACATTTCCATAATAGTTCTCTTTCTCTTTTTTTTTTGAAGGAAAATGTGTTGACCGTCTAATTTGGATTCATAAAGGAAACCTATTAATGAAAGGCTTCAAAGAACTGTCTCAGAACTTTTAATCAGTAGTTGCGTTTTAGCATGGAAAGAAAAGCAGAGGGGGCTGGGTGGTGGGCTTTTTTGTTGTTGTTGGTTTTTGTAGTTTTTTGTTTAAAGCACCAGACTATTTGAAAGCGGGCTGGGTGAGGGAGCCCAGCGGGGAGCCTCTTCTCACCCACCTGGAGGAGAGGCCCCCTGAATGCTTGTTTTCATTAGCATGGGCCTCTCTGGCTCTTCAAAACCCTTTCCACCCGTTGCCAAGGCAACCCGGAGCCGTATTGCGGCACACGGGTGTTGCGCATCAACTGGTGTGTTGCACTTAACTGAAATAAATAAGCAAATAAACATGGAAAATGGCCACGGGCCAAATAAGGGCACTGTCTTTTATCATGGACATCTAACATTTATAGGGATTTCAAACAGTCTACTAGGCGTTTCAGCAACGAGGTAGTTGATCAAAAAAGGAAAATGCATGTGCACGCACAGCTGGTTCTTTTTCATTTTAATGGATCTTCTTGCTTGACTAAGGTGGAAAGAATTGGGTCTAGAACACGCAGTCTCTCTACAAGTTATATTTTCATGACATTCGATGACTCTCAGCTGGGTCTGGCTTTTCAGCCAAGCTCAGCAACCCTCTCTGCATTAGTATCTCCATCAGCATCAACAGCTGTTTTCCCCCTGGGCCTGGACACCACCCAGGCTACTGGTGGAGCTGCCGGGCAACCTCTATAGCAGGTGCCATAAATCTGGCTTTTGGGATCCAGGTGATCCTGGACTCTCACCGGAGTCATGTATACTGCGATGGTACGCTCCGCAATTGTGGGGGTGTGACTGAAGACCATGGACCTGTGGTGTCTGCAGGCAGTGTGAGCAACCGAGTGGAGGAGGATGGTGCCAGGGAGATACCACCAAGTTTGTGGTTGAGGATGAGCACCTGCAGTCGTGCTAGCGACAGGTCATGAGGGGAACAGAGTCCATCATTGCCTGCATGAGGTCCCTGGCATTAAGATCTGACAGCTGAAACACCCCTTCAGATTATCAGTGAACAGCGAAGGAAAAACTGTGTGTTCCTGGGAATATTTGTAGCAGATCCAGCACAGTAGGGCTGCAAAAACAGTTTTCCTTTAGACTCAGGAAGGGAGGAGCTGGCTGCAGCTGCTGGCAGGGGAAGAGGGAAGGGAGTGGGGCGGGAAGCTCTGTGAGGAGCAGTATCCATAGCCTGCTACCATGCCATGCCTTGCTGTTCTGTGTTGTGCTCCATTCACCAGAGCAGGAGACAGAGGCAGGAGCTTAGCAGAGGCGGGACAGCCAGTCCTATCTGCTGTTGGGTGTAGGCGCGAGGCAGGGAGGAGACATGAGAGATGCCTTTCCTCAGTGGGGGCCACAACAGACTGCTGTCAGCTTCAGCACAGCTTGTTCTGCTCACAGTGACTGCGGCGTGAAGACCTGCGACCTTTGCAGGGGTTAATTGAGTGATTTCTGATCGTAGTCCCAACCACTGGATGCAGACCTGGAGCTGGATGGCTCGCATACCCGGAGTCAGTGCTCAGTTGAGTTCCATCTAGCTAACACCTTCCGCCTCTTGATTTAGAAACAAAACAGAGAACGTGGTGTGATGGCACACCAGCTACCTCCCTTCCTGCTTCGTAAACCCTGCTTGCAGCTTTGCCAGAGTGAGCCCCTCTCTGAGTGCCACCCCCTCCACAAGACCCAAATGCCTGTGGGCATCCTTACCCAGCTCCCTGAATACCTCTGTCCCTTCACTCCATAGGGGTGCAGAAAGCAGTGTGCAAGCCTTTTGTCTCACCTGGGCTATGCATTTCAAGCAGGTGCCCAGGCATGCTATCAATTGATGGTCATTTGGACTCTATGTGTGTGCATAGTGCTTGCACACTAGCTAAAGGTATGGGCTCTCAGTGTGTCACCAAGTCCCCCCAGCACTCTTGTGTATCACGCCATGAATGGCAACCTATGCAAGAGGACATTCTCCAGCCCCTCGCACCTCTGTGCAGCCCGTGGGTTTCTCTGCTGCTCTGGCAGCTCCTTTTTCTGGGAGGACTCATGGTGCTAGCAGCTCCTCTGGCATGCATGAGCATGGCAGCTATGTTATTTTAAGCTCCCAAGTGTTATTGTAACACGGACCTTCGAGACTCAAGGAATCAAAATTATTATGGCACCAAATTTGTGGGCACGTGTGTGTGTATAGACATGTGTGTATTGTTGTATGTCACTTTATAATTTTAATATCCTATAGATACACACGTATTTTTATTTATTTTACATAATATATAATGCCTTTAAAATGTATGTGTACCTAGCAGATCTACAAAACATGCCAGGTGTTAAGGGCTAAGCCTTCAGATGGTGCATTTGATTCTAGTTTGTATTTTCATTTCATTTTACTTCTTATGTGAGCTGTAACCTGTTTATTTAGGACTTCCAAATATGTAGCTATATATAACCATGATTGCTGAAATGAGTGTAAACATCATTAAAAAATGTATCTTCTTGTGCAAGCTCTGTAACTGTCACAGTCATAAATACACAAATGGAGATGATGATCAATCATGGGTGTACTACAAAAAAAAAGTATTTATATGCTTAGGAGAAACTCTAACTCGCCCAGAAGTACTTGAAGCTGATCATGGTAATGCACCTCATATAAGCCAAAGACTGAAAAATGGTTTTATAATGAGGACTCCAAAATTCTTTACAAGTTCTCATCACATTTGAAACCTAAGACCTCAGAAGCAGAAGGAGCAGGAAGAAAGTGCTGTGGAAGGAGCAACAATGTGCACCTTATTTGGGGGTCCATGATGGGTTTGGTTTTGGTAGTGGTGTTTTGCTTGGATTGCCTCATCGACATCAGCTGAGGACATGGCACAATGAAAGAGGACAGGCTAATAGCATATGTAATGGAGCATGCCTCATCGTCCTCCCCGGCTAGCATCTATCAGGTTCAGTAAGGCCGTAATGATACACATTAGAGGATGTCCAGCATGATCTATGGAGTGGTTTAAATTGCCTCAGACTTAGGGTGGCCTCTCACATTGCCCTGAATGGGGAAACTCAATAATTCTGAGCCACCGTAGCCTGAAACATTGTGCCTGTAAATCTCTTTCTCATCTGGCTCATCGTGTCTCCAAGGATGTTGGTGGTGCGGCTGCACCGAACACACACCCTGCAAAGTGTGCAGTTCAAAGCAGCAGACTTTGTTTTTTAAACACCGTAGGTAAGCGTTTCAGTTCACCTTTAAGGAACAAGCTCCATTCCACCAATCTGGTAGTACATCTGTTAGGAAGAAAAAGGCATATGGGTCTGCTCGGAGGAAAAGTAAGCTCCTTTTGGTAAGATCAGGTCCCTGAGCCCAACAGCACCAATTCTTTCCTGTGTGAGATGAAACCCAACCCAGCAGCAAGGAAGAGTAGAAGTCATATGCACCATTTCAGCCCTATTTAAACTTGAGTGTGGGAAGGGGCAGGGGGAAGAGGAGGAAACCATATGTCAGCTGTCTGTAAAAGTATCAAATTAAGCTGATAAGTAATCTTTACTCAGCGAGGAGTGTGCTGTTGGTCTTAATTAGCCTCCTTTGGAGATTAGGCACCAGAGTGAAGAATTGCAGGGCTTGGCAGTTTATTTGCTGATCATTCCCTCGTCATGTTTCCCAGGCATTTTAGGATGAGTATTCTTCATTTCATATAGCTGAAGTAATATTTCCCTGAACAGGGAAGATATGGAATAACATAAATTAGAAGGGGAAAAAACTCCAACAAACACCCATCCCACCAAACCACAGCCTCTGTGGCTCTGGAGAGGGTCCTGGTGTCCAAGGGGTAAAAAAAAAATTAGCTTCCCATGTTTTCAACAAGCTGTGGTTGCAGTCCTGCTGCCCTCAGACCCCTGACATCACCCTGTGCCAGTGGCCCTGACAAAATCAATGGCACTGCTTAAGGATTAGGACACCCTGATCAGCAGTGCACTTAAATATGCACTCAACTTAAACATCCAAACAATTCCTTTGAATTCAATGACTGCACTCATGGAGTTAAAAATAAGCCTGCTGTTAAGTGCCTTCATCAGATCAAGGTCTAATTATTTACTCTACATGAGCAGTTCCAGAGGAACTCAGGTCTTTGCTGTTTGGCTTAGTAAACTTAAGAAAAATATCTTACACTTCTGATTTATATAGTGGCAAAATGAAGCCTACTTTGAAGAGGCAAGTGCTCTTAAAATCTTTCTGTGCAATGAAACCTGTATCAAACCGGTTAGAATAAAAAAGCAGAGAGATTTCCTAAAAAGAATTAATCTTCCTTAGACAAAGAAATTTTGCCAGACATCTTGTGGATGTTTTAAAGAGATGTGTTTAGACAAGGCTTGCATCTTGGGGGCTTGTATTTGCAATGTACTTTTGCCCCAGTTCTGCTTGCTTTTGGTTGTACTGGAAATGCCGTATGGACATGCTCCTACCTAATAAACGGTGCTCCCAGTAATGGTTGGAAGCATATGCCCAAAAGAGAAGGGTGGAGGCAAGAGTGAAATATCTTTGAAAGTTATGGAAATCTTTCATTTCGGTAATTGAGATGAGCGTTTGGTTTATGTTTGATTCTTTCCTGGCTGGAGGCTCTCAATCAGAGCTGGTTTGTGCCATCCTCACAGGTCAAGGCCAGGATGGATCTCACACGGTACATCAGGCACTTGGTTTCCAGCAGCTGGGGTGAAACACTGGCTCTCCAGATGGTGATTCACATCGTAGGAGGGCTGAGTTGCCCTCAGGAGGTGCCTGTCTCTCTCTGCCTTGACTATAATGGGAACCAAGGGCTGACAGCACTCCAAACTTAGACACCTTGACTACATGCCTACAGCATGATAGGATGAATCCGGGCTTATACATATTTTTTTCCTCCCTCCAGGTAAAATTTCACTTTGCATTGACCTTCTGCACTGTTCCTCTCTCAAAGGCAGTCTCCAGGGGAGCATCAGGGCTCAGAGAGCAAATGGGCACTGTATTGACCCTGCAAACTTCTGCCACTGATGTGCCTCCCTTGTGTATTTCAGAGGTGTCTTCCAGAGTTTGCATCCTTTCCACAAGATGCCAGTGATATTAATATTCCTGATCATAAACTCCAGAGAACCACAAGCAAAGCTCCTGCACTCTGAGAACAGCTCCGGTGCTAAATATAGGGGAATTTTATGAATCTATTTGCCAGTTCCATTAGTCAGGGCAGAAATACATTATTGTAAGGTGTCTAAGCATTTTGTCATTGCTCACTGGCTGTATCAAAACCTAGTCTAAGCAGTTATCAGTGTATTTCTGATTAATATTATAACAACCACTGGCTAATCACAGAGTCAGGAGTGAAAACCTCTCTAATCGTTATCTTTCTGGCAAAGTAACTTGCCCGTTATTTGTTGTATACTGCAGATTTTGGCGGGTGTGTGGGGGGTTCTTTTTCCTTCTAATGTTAAATGTGAGATTTTATCCTCAAAGGAGTGATTATCTCAGAGCAAAATTGGCAAGGTTAAACACTATCTATAAAAAAACATTCAGCAGCGTGCCATGAAATGAATTACATAATATATCAGTCATCTACCTGGCTTTTGAAAAAGTGCGAATATGTGTTTGTTCAGTCTGGGTGAGTATTTTATATTAGGCTCCTTTTTTCCGTGAAGGTAAAAATGACCTTGGTTATTAGAAAGCAAAGATATATTGAACCGGGTAGAATCAACCCAGTTCCATTTCATTTGGTCCCCACTAAAATTGAAAGAAGAGAAAATATAGATTGAATTTATTTTACTATATATTGCCTCATTTGAACTTTAGTAAAGCATTAGCCACTGAGGAAAACCCTTCTTCCACCTCCCTTCCATAATCTCTTACAGATGGCGTGTTAAGGAAATTGCCTTGACTTTATTGATTCTTTGCTACCAGGTTCAACTAACAGCCGGTGCGTTACTGGGGAAATGTGTGCTGTACTATAGTTACATGAAGGCAGCACTTTGACCCAGCAGCTGTGTGTACCTACACAAAAAAAGTCCCCGACGCTTTAAAATCACAAATTGCTGTATTTTTTTTCCCCCCTCAGACGTTAGTAGATCTTCTCTTTAGGACCCCATTTTAAAAAGCTGTGTCGTACCAACCTGAGTATTTTACAGAATGAAGCAAAACAGTATCCTGCCAAGATGGAAGGGCACAGGGTGAAAACTAGCTGCTGTATTCTGCCAGGTCACCATAATTTTCTGTTAGTTCCTTTCCAGAAATACTTCCCTTGCAATTATTATAAAATGACCGGTGTGTGATGTTGGATGCCACTGGCCTCTCACACCTCAATCATTCATCAGGTGGAACTTCAGACATCTCTAAATATAAATTTCCTGTTAAAGTGAAGGGAGCGATGTGCGCTCTTTCTTCTCTTTATTTTGATTTTAAGATTAATTGGAGTCTTAAAAATTCTGGGGAGCATTTTCATCTGGCATGAACCAGTCTAGCTCTAGTGGAGTCCACAGAGGTACACCCATTTCTACCAGCTTAGCAGCTGGTCCTCTGAATGTGAAAATCTACATTAGCACCTATTTTATAGGTGATAATTGCTGCCTAAGTAGTGCAAACCCAGGATATTAGCACTAGTTCTGAGAAACTTCACAGTGGGTCAAATTCATCCCAAGGCTGAGGAGCTGGTGGCATCTCTTCCAACAGATTTCATCTCCCACGATTTTCCTCAGGCTCCCCTCCCTTCTTTGTCTCCTCTCCATAATGTTCCTCTTCCTGCTTCCTGAGGGGCTGCATGCTGCCTTGCAGAAGATGAGATCCTAGCTGGGAGGCTAATGAGCAGAAGAGAAGCATGAAGAACCACAACACTTTTGGGAATCAGTATAAATTGTTTGCCTCTTTTAGCCAAAATATTTCCGACAGGGTTGTGTGTGGTTTTGGGGGTTGGTTTTGTTTTGGGTTTTTTCTTTGTTTGGTAAAGTTGTGAGAAGTGTAGAATCACCTACAGTTCTTCATTAACTAACTTTATTCAGCTGCATAATCTCCTTTTGAAATAAGCTTAAAATACTGCTGGCTCTCATGAAGTCAGTGTCTCCACAATACTTGCTCCTAGAAATGCCTGATAATTGGATGTCTTGCTTCCCATTTAACAAAATGCATTCTTATCCTTCACAACTGGAGAGCTCAAAGACCTAAATCTCCAACCTTCCTTCTGATTTATGCTGCTTCTGTTTCTCTGTAATATATTCCTTTTTAATCTAAGTTAATCTTCTTGCGGGTACTTAAAGTTCATAGTTTTTTAGCACTTTGCCATAAAAACACTGTGCCTAAACTTTCAGAAGAATGCTTAATTGGGACTGATACAGTGCATAGGTCTTGTAGAAAGAAGGTCTGTAGGAGGAAACAGACTATGTGAGCCAAACCCCTTGATGTTAGTTGTCTGATAATTGTCATATCCTATTTTGGGGTCTGAACTTACACCCTGGATCAGTTTCAGTGGGGTGGATTACGGTTCAACATTGCACAGGTGTGCTTTGCTTTGACATGTCTCTGCAAAATAAGTATAATATATCAATGGTATAAAGTCTCCTAAGGGCCTGATATGAAATTCTTCCATTCATCAGTCAAATTATGCTACTAGTAAGAAGCATGACTGATCTAGCTACTGTCAGGGCCAAATTCAAAGGCAGTATATACAGCAATGTAGTTTAGACCTCTTGGCCTCATTCCTCACCTCTGCTGCAGAGCAAAGCACTGCAGACCTCACTAGCCCAAGCTGGGATGGACTTCCCATTTTCTATATAAAGCCATTTTAACCCCCATTAATTCCCTCCATCATACACTAAGTCTAGGCTGAGAAAAAATTTTGCATCCATTTGATCAGGCGATTTCTCGCTGCTGCAAGGCAAATCTTGGGTAGTTACCAAGCACAATGTGTACTCTGTGACCTTCAGCCATACCTGAAGTTTAGGTCCCCCGAGAACTTTTGTGGCTCTGCTGATTTCACTAGCAAAATCCAAGACAAGAAGGAAAACCTGCAAGGCTGGTATGTGTCTCTTTTCACTCAGTGACTTCCTTTCCTTTCTACCTGCCTTCCATCTTTGCTCTCCCCAATTGCTCTAAGGTTTGAGTGCCTCGCACCAATGCAGGTTTCTCTTCATCCCTTTGCACTGAGCAAAAATGCTGTTTCTTTAATTCTGCTTGTTGAGGAACTGATCTACAGAGAGATTAAACAACTCCCTGAAAGCCCCATAGTAAGTCAGTAGCAGGGCAAGTATTCTCCAAGGCCCCAGCCTTCAGACTCAGCTCCCGCACTGTCCCTTCCTCGCCTCTTTTCCTATATACCACATTTCCTGTGATCACTGACTGCGTACAGCCCTGCCAGCCTGCTCTGCCAGAGCTTCACGCCACTGAAATCTCTGCATATGAAGGCATACCCCAATTAATTCCCTTTTTTCCTCTGCCTGCACCAATGGAGCTCTCACCATGCCATTAGTGAGGAAAAGATTATTTAAAAAAACCTTTTTTAAAGCCGCCTCCAAAGATGTGATACAGCCTGGAGATAGGGGAGGGATTCGCAATTTGGTCGCCGGTGTGCCCTGGCACTGCAGCCAGTGTGGTACCTTAGCATGAGACCTCTGTGGTACCTCTGCCCAGTGGGTTGAGTGCCAGAGAGCAGGAGGCTGGCTGCCTCTCCTTGAAATCCATTTTCCCTTCTACTGTTACTTTAACACTGCCTATTTGTGATGTTTAAATGAGACGTGACATTGCACCAAAACTGTCCCCATGTGGCTTTGTTCCCCTCCTTCCCCAAACCCCGGACGACTTTGAAGAATGAAGAGCCCGACTCTGAGAACGGGGCCTGCTGCGGGCCATGATATTCGTGCAGCATTAGATCACGTTAACGTTAGGTATAATCCAGTACAAATCCTCTTAGTGTCACTGGCACTGTAAGGGTTGTTATAATTGCTCATAGCTTAAAACAATTTTGCAGCTTTTCTTCACCTCCGTGAGTCGGTTCCAATTAGAGGAAGGGAACTTTCCGAACCTGCAGAGTTTCTATTTAGGACACAGCCCCATCCTGACAACACGCTGTCAGCCCTGCCGAGCAGCTGGGAAAATGTCCACCGTATTACAGAGAAGTGACAAAAACAGAGGGAGAAGAGAAACATGTGTGCTCCAGTTTCTTTCAAAGTCTTTCGGAAGCACCTCCTTGGGTGATGATTTTGTTCTGCCTGACACCGCGTTCCTGGGGCTGCGCGGCCTCCTTCTGCATTGCCCGTTTTTCAAATAAAGTCCCCATTTCAGAAAGTTAGCGGAAAGAGAGAGCAGAGGAAAGAGAACAAATCAAGTGGCAGTGAGCCTGCAAACGTGCTTTTGGTTGCTGGGGAGGCAGGGTGGACAGCCCCCATATCCAAAGGCAGAGGCGCGTGGGGTGGAGGAGATGATGGCAGGCAGCTGGGGCTGGCCCCAGCTGTGTGGTCAGGGGTTGCACTTCCCCAAGCAACGAGGCGATGGTGGGTGTCTCTATGGTGATGAGGCACCAGGATGCCCCATGGGCAGGAAGGTGGTTGCATACACTGGGCAGCAAAGCCACGATGACAGTCACAGACATTTGGCCCCTCAGCCCCCTTGGCAACACACCCCTCCATCCCACCCCTCCTGTCTCCAACAGTCATGGACACACATCCCCTGTGTCCATGGGCAGGTGATGCAGGAGCAGGGTGCCTTGCCTGCTCTGTGCTCACAAGCAACCAGCAAAGCTATGCTCCCCAACAGACTGTTTGGCTGCCAGGCTCTCTGACGCCATCCATGTTTTTCCCAGGAGTGATTGGATACCAGCACTGGCTTTATGCTGAAGGACCAGGCAGCCAAAGAGAGCACCTGCAATATCTGGGTCTGCCTCCAGGATAACAAGGGAAACCTTCTGTTGCCACGTCCTTGTTTTGCAAGGGATTCATCATAACAGCCTAGCATGCTGCAAAAAATGTTGGCAGAAGGATTGACCATAAATGTGACCACAACGCTGGCCAGATATGCTCTGTCAGAGAGTTCAATCTGAGGCCAGCTTTGCAGTAGAAAGCTAGAAGTACATGGGAGCCGAAGCTTTATTCCATGCTGAAGGGGTGATGTTTGAAATGGAGGTGCCTCCTGAGAGTATGGAAAAGAGCAATGTGCCAAGATAGCAGCTGGTGATTAAATTACACCCAGGAGTGGGAACCAATATAGCAGGCAAAGAAGAAAAGTCAGTGTCCTACAATGCTTTCCCCCTTCTTCCTGCAAGCTTCTACTCTCTCTGCCTTGCCTGTCTGAACTAGCTCTGCACCAGTTCAATTCACTAAACCAGTAAAAGGTTTCTGTCAAGTAAGCGAGCCAGTTCGGCTCTCTGAATGGTCCAGTGTTCCTCAGACTAGTGGGACAGAGGAGCTCATGCAGCAGAGATGGGCAGAGTGGGGAAGAGGAGTGGGAAGCAGAGGAGCAAATCTCCCCCTCCAGCAGCAGCAAAGGGTTAGCGTGGTTTGGCCACATTCACAGGACAAACAATGCACAAGTGAGCAGGTACAAAGCAAAAAAATACTCGGGGGTGTGAGATCCAAGAATAAGACAAAGATTTTTGCTTTCTTTTTTTCCTTCCTTCCTCCCTGATCCACCCACCCATAATAACAGAAACACATAGGAGGAAATGAATTTCAGGAACCAGGTCTGGAGAGGAATGCACACTCCTTGCTCCCTCCTGTTATGCTTGGCTCAAATCGGACGGACACACCTGGCCTTCCAAACAGGCACTATTTATACACCTCCTTCCCCATGGTGGTGTGATCCTCTCCCCACTTCTTCCCTGCCTCGTCTGCTGGCAACCTGCCAGGGCACGGTGGTTGAGAGACACTGATGATGCCTGGTGCAGGCAGTGGCTGGCCCCAGAGAGGCCACTTTCTGCTGCCATCATGCTAAGCAGTCAATCCACCCTGTCCCAGCATTGATTTCTCCTTTCCTCCTCCAGCTTTGCTTGGTGCTCAGATATGGCTGATGTAGCTAAAGCTGCACCTTCCTTCCCCTCACTCAGCTGGCCTAGGAGGGCAGGAGGGGACCTACTTTGTGGGTGCTCCCTACTTGCAGCTGCTCTCCTTAAGCTCCTTCTCCCTTAGTTCCCTAGTGCTGGGGACCCTCCCCAGCGCGTGGCACCTTCCACTTTCAGGTGACTTACAGCCAGGGTAAACCTCCCCAGATGAGGATGCTTTGGGAATATCATGCTCATTTCAGTGCTCTGCAGCAGAAACTGAGCAGGTAACTCTATGCAAGAAAAAAAAAGGGAGTTAGACCTGGGAATAGAGCTAAAAGTAGACTGTGGGACAGAAGAGAAACAAATCCATAGGCATGTTCAACTTCATTTCTTCCTGCAAAATAAACTGGCCAAGTGGAAGTAAAATCTAATTTCCCTATACCACTAAATCTACTTTCCTGATGTTAACATAAGCCAGGCTTAGAGGTGTTTTTGTGACCAGCAACTACAGCAAAGACATTCATCAAGAAACGGAGCTGGGCCACTGTGTCGGATGTGTTCCCTGTGCTCAGCTTCTCTAATTCTTTAGAACCAAGGTGGCTAAAGCTGGTTCAGCCTCTGCATTGCAGCTGGTCCAGAATCAGGACCTAGTTGGTAGATCTGCAAATCCTGCTTGATATAGCAACCAAGGAAATTACCATGGGGGAAATTAGAGTGTAAACCTGCAGAGCCAGCAGCTAGTCAGCAATATGCACCTGCTCCTACCCTCTGGTACCTGCAAGGTGACCTCCCCATCAGTGTAGGAGAGCAGTTCAGTTTAATAAACCAAACCGGATGTTTCAATCACCTTGCCTTCTACTTGCAGCAATAGCTGGCACTAAAATGAGAGTATGGAGAATACACCAGTAAAGTAAAATGACCCAGCTCCATGATGTCAAGAAAATCTGCAGAGCTCTGACTTGCTGAGATACAGGCTGCTCCCAGTAGCCTCTGCGGGGCCTGAAAGCATGTCACGATAGACAATAAATTACTGGCTTCTTTTGCATGTCTCTGGAGATTTTCCAAGAATTCCTGCAGGACTTTGTTGACCTTGCAACAGAAAAGTTCACTGTTCGGGAAGACAGTGATTTGTTCTGGGAAGAGTTTGTTTTCCTAAGATTCGTTAGTAAGGGGGAAGGGGGATTGAAGACGTCTTTGTCGGGAGGCGCATACTCGTGTTTGCACTGTGTCTGTTTACATGCGTGGGCAGAGTGCCAAGCAAAGGCATCCTCATATTCTCCTGCAACTGAATCTTTTCCTCATGAAATGCATCCCTCCCTCCCAGCTCCCAGCATGTCCCAGGCATTGGGCACTGGGTGATGTTTGCACAGAGGATGCTCCCTCCCTGGTTCCTCACAATCTCGCCTCTGTCCTCAGCCCCTTTCATCTCATTTTGCAGAAGGCAAAGTCACACATTGAAAACATTTTTTTTAGGTGGCTCTGTCATTTATACCAAAACAGACACACTGATAAATGAGGAATGTTCCTTTCCCTGTGATGTCACAGCAACTTGCCTTCAAATTAATTTGGTAGAAACAAATGTGCTTAAACTTCCACAAATGGGAGAAGGCTGCCTCTGAAATTATTTCCATTTTCAAGGTCAGTAAGCAAAGAGTCGGTCCATGTTCCTTGGAGACAGCCTCCAATCAGAGGAAACGGTTCCCCTGTCAGCCAGCTGTTATCTGCATAGTCCTCCTCTGCTATTTGATGTGCCACGGGCTCCTTGTCACTTGACTGTGAGATATTTTCATCATTCCTCTAGCTGACACCCTTCGCATTCCCTCTTCCCTGGTGCGGAAATCCCCGCATCTAATAGCAGCAAGGGGTGAGGATGCATCTAAGCCAGCTCAGGCTCTTTCTCATCCTGTTACCACAATGTCATTTTTCCAGGACACATTTCATATACATCTTACGACCTCTTTAGCACCCTTCCTGGCAAATAAATACATTGATTTTAATAGCCACTTGAGTTCGACCCAGAGGAGAGCGATTAGGCTCTTAATGAGCTATGCAGTGCACATTCTCTATTGGCTAAATCTTGAGGTGCTTACTCAGGCAAATTGCCACAGAGGCTGAAGCTATGTAAAGAGCTTCCAGATGTGGCCCCTTCAAATTAACTAAAAGACTAAGCGTCACTCATTTCAGCAACAAGAAAGGAATACCAACATAGCTCACTGGCTGATTTGCAGCCTCTGACCTTCCCTTCCCTTCCCTTCCCTTCCCTTCCCTTCCCTTCCCTTCCCTTCCCTTCCCTTCCCTTCCCTTCCCTTCCCTTCCCTTCCCTTCCCTTCCCTTCCCTTCCCTTCCCTTCCCTTCCCTTCCCTTCCCTTCCCTTCCCTTCCCTTCCCTTCCCTTCCCTTCCCTTCCCTTCCCTTCCCTTCCCTTCCCTTCTTCTCCTGTCTTAACTCTGAAGGGCAGGTGAGGAAGCACAGGTAAGGAAGCTGGCATGATGCGCCCCCAGCTTGCAGTGCCTCCTTCAGCTTAACTCCACACAGCCCAGGAGGAGATGTGAAATACTTTCAAGGAAGGAAATATCTCCCTATGCACCCCTTGGAAACCTAAGTGTGAGCAGTCTGCCCATGCTGGCCCATCCTGAGAAGGGCTGCACAGCACCTTCTTCATTGAGAACCAAAAGCAGCATGAACTCCCTGGCCCTGTTTTGGAGCACTGTGTGTGTGGAGGGGAAGGGTGTGCATGTAGGTTAGTATGTGGATCCCATGAGGATGAGACTGTAACTTCCCATGGATTGCTCAATGACTACAGTGCTTTGCAATTCTCTTATGTTTTCTCTGTCACAGCTTTGGTCTCCCAAGGAGAGGATGGTCAGCGACAAGTGTGCCTGGGATGAACCCTAGACTGATTTAATCTCTCCCTATAGGAGTACTCCTCTCTCACCTTGCATCAGTGACACAAAAGCTGCCAGATACCCAGTGTCATCTTCTTCCATAGCCAGTGGTGGGAGATGACAACTTCAGGGGATAGTTTAGCCTTCCTGCCATCCTTTTAATCACCTACCTTCCAACAAGCTGGATTGACCCCAGGAGACACCTTCTTCCCCTCCATTGGTTATAAAGGGAAGTAGTGTAGACTAGCTGATCAGAGGGATGGAGTACCCCTCCTATGAGGAAAAGCTGAGAGTTGGGGTTGTTCAGCCTGGGGAAGAAAATGATCCAGGGAGACATTAATACAACCTTTCAATGATTAAAGGGGGCTTATAAGAAAAGAGACAGATTTTTTAGCAGTGATAGGGCAAGGAGTAATGGTTTTAAACTAAAATAGGGTAGATTCAGACCAGATTTAAGGAAGAAATTTCATACAATGAGGGTGGTGAAACAATGAGACAGGTTGCTCAGAGGGGTGGTGGATGCCCCAAGTAGATGCCCCTCCAAATTACTTCATGCATGTTGGATGCAGCCCTGCTGCCATGTTGCACTTGTTGACAGCAACGTATAGGCTGAAGGCCCTCATCATTTGGTTGTCCATTACTGCTTCCCAAAAGCACTCAGGTTTGACTGGCAGAGCTGCCGTGTCCTGGTGTGCAGAGTGTGAGTCACCCGGAGGGCAGCAAGCTGGGTGCTGTGGAGTGCTGTAGGATTAATTGCTTTATGCCAAACTCATATGGGGAAGAAGTTTACACACTACAGTCACTGTGAATAGCAAATTACTTCAAAATGCTGAAAGACAGGAAAAGTCTTGAAGTTATATGGCCAAAACCCTTGGGTTTGTATGCAATCCTATTAGGTTTGCTTCATTAAAAATGAGACGGTATTATTTACATCACATGGAGACAAGAGAGCAGAACAGAATACAGCACCAGTTATAGCAAAAACAGAAACAACTATTGCAAAAGCTTGACTTTTTCATCTGGGATCCTTTAAGGTATTGCAAGGAATTTCATCCCTCGTGGCTGAGTCTCAAGAACCGATAGGAAAGGTCTGCAAAGTTCTGTGAACACAGAAACAGACTGAAATACCTCACTCCTCTTCTGCAACACTTAGAGAACTGTTTTAATATTGATAGGTACCAAGGAGAAATGATCTTTCTCTTAAGTTTAGATCACATCATATTCCTGTTAATGTCATAACATATTTCTGCATTATATACAGCTGCATGCATAGGATGCACATACAGCAGACGTAACATCTCCATATATCATAAGTGTATGTGTGATATAAACATGACAGGTGTACTATAAAACTACAGAATATTCTGTGAGTTATTCTGTAGTACAAGGTGTATTGCTTTAACACCATAGAGAGCTTATGTTTTATTTTCAGATATAGCAAGCTGTAATCTTTCACAGATCACACAAATAAAAGATACAGGAAAGAAAATTGTGAATAAGGAGGACAAATATTCAGTAGCATGGACTTGGGCATTCGAGACAAGCCATACACGTGTCTTGTGCATACATATAGGGTGTACTCATGTCACCAAAGGCAAGTCAGGTACCAGGGTATTGTTGTAGAGTGATTTGGGGGAACTTTTGCTCAGCAGAATCTGGCCTACTTGGACATATACCTTAGCAGATTCTTTTATGGGTTTCAAAAGGACCTTCCAAAGCACACAGGGTCCACACCTGTGACCCAGCTGCAGCACTGAAACTATATGCAGGTGCTGGTTCTCTGCTGATCTTGCCAAGGTGGCCTCGCCAAGCTGCTCTGCACACTCCTTGCATACATGCATACAGCAGCCCTGACACTGGCTGTCTAGGGAATGCACAAGAAACTAGAGGAGTTATTAATATATTGTAATGCAACTGGGGCCATGAGCATTACTATTGTATCAATGATCTTAATAATTATTAGTAACGCCCCAAAAAGAAAAAGGAGAGAAAGAACTTTCTCCTGTCTGTTCATTTCACTGAATGGGAAGCAATAGCTGGTCTAAAAGGTGATGATGAGACTGGTTTGTCTTATCCCTTGAATGTTGTAACTTCCAAAGAATAACTGCAGAGTCAGAGGTGTACTTTGCAATTTGTTTTTGTAACAAAACAACATTAGTTTCCTCACGTACTCATTTTCCTCTGTTATTTTACCACTTTAACCAAAGCCTGTTACTGAAAATTCAGATGAGTTCTGGTCAAATAGTAAAAACAAATAAATGGGTATATAAATACTACTGTGAGTAAAGGAACTAAATTTATCTCTCTCGAATTTCTAGGAAGTCATGTTAATCACTGGTTTTGAGTACTCAGAAACCTGTTAACTTTGATGGGAATGTTCATTAGTCCCGTTTAATCTTGTTAATTCTTGCAGAAATGCCCCTGGTGTTTGGTGAATAAACATGTTCTTAAAATGCCCAGTCAACCGTCCACAACCAAAAAATGGGAGTCTCTGACTTGTACGCTCACTCGTGGGCCAAGACTAAGAGTATCACACTTTAGCTCAGCTGTGGAGGGTTTGATGCAAGTGCTCTGCTGAGGGATTGATGCACATGCTTCTGCACAATCAAGCTACGTCTTCAGTTGTTATTGGTGCAATGCCAGTTGCTTCAGCTGCTATGGATGCAATACTAAAGTAACCAATGGCAATTCAAATGAGTGGAGGAATTAATAGAGCTTGTTGCATGACTGAAATCATGTCTGGCTCACAAATGATTCGTGTGCCAAAATGGCTAGCATCACACTGAACCTTAACTAAAATAATCAGAGTTGCTAGAATCAAAATTGAGTTCCCGCTTTTCAGAGTCCTGCAATAAATTAGCCTCCTCCTTTCACCTCAGAAACACCTACTTATTTCCATGATTTTTCATTTTAAAGAGTTTGACTCTTGTGCTAATGTGACTACAGGATAAAGACAGAGAATATATAGCTATTCTTGGTTTTCTCTAGAAAAATTTCTGTGGGTCATTGCAGCTTTAATTCAGAATTGTATTGACTGATTTCTTTCTGCATCCTAAGGAGTTGCTAAGCAACATGGATTCTCTCTCACCATGCATTTGTCAAGACAGAAAAAGTAGAAGAAATAGAAAAAGATTCACCTTCTCTAATATATCTACCAAGTCACAGAGTATCACTTATTTCAGTCTCATCTAAAGTTATACTTTTGATTTATTATTCACTTCCTCAGTGCTGTAGCTGGTTCTAGAGTCTAAGTTCAAAACCAATGAAGGTCTCATTTTTGCTCTTATTGATAAAGCACCATTGGATAGTGACTCTCACCCATGAATCCACGCTTAGGCAATGGCTTGCAAATATGTCCACTGCCTGTTTTGCCAAATTTTTAGGTTCTTCTTCTCATGAGGAGCAAAGGGCTTGGGGAATGAGTGCTCAGCTGCCCTCAGCCTGGAGCTCTGAGGTCTTTAGAAAAGCAAGTCATTCAAGGTGGCCAGTGCAGCCTGCATGCTCTCATTTGTGCCTCACAGACACTACACTTATGGCTTGCGAGCCACTGCGGTAACATGATCACTCATAGAGGGTATGGTAATGCTGTGGTGATTACCATGGTATGCACCATAGCCTATATATTCAACATAGGCAGACTATGGTTTCATGGTAATGCTTCTTACAAGGTCTGTCAGAAGCCTGCATGTGGTCACCAAGCATATTTTAAAACACAGAAATTCCATTTTAACATCTAACACGCCCTCTGAGAAAATGACCACCAGATTTATACATGAGTCCTTGCTGGGTGGTTCCCTGTTACAGGGCAGGGTTTGTGTCCATCTGTCCTCAGAAAGGAGAATTGGTATTTGCCACCTAGTTAGTAATTCTCTTGGTCTCCCAGATTTCTACTGAAAATAGATTTTTACAAGCAATAAACATTTTTGTTGTTGTTGTTGCTGGAAGATTCAGACATAACTTGGAATACAGAGAGGTGAAACTAAATTTTCACTAAGAACTAGAAGATCTATTGACCTTAATGTCTTGATGCTATGTATAGTCAATGAAATAATTTCTGATTCACTATGGCATAACTGAGAACAGAACTTGGACCTCTTCGCTGCACTTTAAAGCCAGATTTTTTGCCCTCAGAAATATCTATTTGTAACATCAATTGACAACATGTATCTGAGGGCTCTCAAACTGGAGAGCAGAAAAGTGTTATTGACTTCCCTCCTGCTGTTCATAAAGTATGATAAGTTCTGCTTCTCCTAAAAAGCCTTTTGAGGGCCAAAACCAGCAACTCCATTTGCTCATTGTGAAAGAAAAAGAACACAGTAAGTTTGTATAGAAAATTGTAAAACCGTATTTCAGAAACATTGTCAGGCAAGTGGATGTGGCCCACGTAGTGTTTGTGTAATGGTTTAACTGCAAGATCTGGAATATCACTTCAGAAATGCATTCATATTGTTAAATTGATTAATCTTGAATGAATTTATAACTCAATACCCATTTCCTGTTTCTATTCTCACATAGAGTTATATTGTCAGACACACTGGTAAAAAACAATGGTTTCAATTATATACCGCGTGGTTGATGGTGCATATATATAAAATGTATGATCACAAATATGTACCCCAAGCCCCTAACCACAGAAATTACCCTAAAACAAGTCAGAAAAGGGAAGAATTACATGTCTCCCCATGAGCAGGATTGAAGGAACTTCAAATGCATCCACCACCCTGCCCCACGATGTGGTGGATGAGGTGCAGATCCAGTTTCATTTGGGCAATTCACTATTTCCAAATTGTCTGGAATTTAAGGTGCAGGGAACCTCCCCAAATTCCTCACTCTCAGTTCAAGGACTGTAGATGGATCAAATGGGTGTATAGTCCAAATGGAATCACTCTGCACACCAGAAAATTCCACACCCATCAGTAAATAACAGAACTTTTCAGGTCTGAAAAAATTAATACAATCTCAGTCCCTTTTCTTATCTTGAAAATATCAATATGATATGCAACTCCAAACCCTGCTGACTATATGGTTCAATTTACAGGTCTAGCACAAATTTTTGTGCTTATGAGCCACTTTATTCTCATTAGGTCTGAATACTCACATGAATAAAGCCCGCTAAAGTGACTTTGGGATCGTGCCCTATTTATTAAAAATATTGAACTCTCCCTTTTTTCCTTTTTTTCTTCAATTATACTGACTTAGGCTACGGTGTGCTGGTAACGTGTCTGAGTCACAGTCTCTCTGTGTGTATGTATGTGTGTGTATTTATATATAGCTCGCTGTATTTATAGCAGTGAATCTCGAGTCTGGTACAGCAACACAGTGAACAAAGCAAATTGGAAAAGCACCTTTCTTAAGCAATAAGAAGACATGCTATCAGTGCCTTTCTGCACAATTACTGCCTGCCCCAGGCACTGCTCTAAGGCACAGAGTCAAAAGTTGGCTTTCTCAACCACTCAATAAATACTTTAAATCTCATTCTTATTGCTACTTTGAAAAGAAAAGGGGGGTGGGGGGCAGGGGGGGAGGGACACAGACACGGGGATTAATAGGTGTGCGTTCATTAGGAGTTGTCACTAAAATTCTTTACCTGCTCAGATCATCCTCCATTTGAGAACCTCAGAGATGATCTTTGCAAACACTACTGAATCACGTCTCGCCACACCTGCGAGACTTATAAGCCTCATCTTGAAGTCAACAGTTGTCTTTCCATGAATGTGCCTGGTGTTTGACGCATTTAAAAAAGCATCAGCATTTTTACACACCAAAAATTAATAGGGAGGTAAATTGACCTTGCCAGGTTCATGCTGTGGGTTGTGGCAAAAGTCTCCTGACTCCCAGCCTGGACTTCATGCCCAGCGCAGTATTCTCTACTTTCCCTGGGGAAAACAGACTAGGAAAATCACATTAAAATTCCCTCCTCCCCAAGAAAATTCTTTGACACCCCCTACCCACTGATGCGTTTGAAAGGAACCAATCTTTCTGTACTGTAGTTCACATTAGCAGACATATCTCTCAACATGCCCTATTTTGTTAGACCAAGGCATTCTTATGAAGGGCTGTTAGCAGCCACTAAGAAAAATCTTCTGTTCAGTCCTTCTATGTCAAATCTGAAAGCTGAAGTAATTCTGCTGATACTTAAAAACAAACAAAACCAGCAAAAGGTGGAACACACAGGATGGAAAATGTCAGCTTAATGAGAAAAAAATGGACAAAACTGCTCCCTTTGACAGCAAAAAAGCAGCGTTATTGGTAATATCTGTTAGCACTTGCATGCTAGAAACTGTTACTAGACAGTACATCAAAATGAAAAAAAAATCATTAAAGCATTTAACACACCCTAGTCTTTGCACATCATGTTTATAATAGTCTTTTTTTTTTTCTTTCTCCATATAATCCAGAATGCACGAGGATGCAATGCAAATGTCTCATCCCCTACGACTGCACTGTAATGCAGACCTCAGCCCCGGCCTCCTGTCTTCCCTCAAGGAGAACAACTCTGCATAAAGCTCCCTGGTGCACGACTACATAGCAGACAAGCACTTTGAGACATTATAGTTTTGCATAAGAGTGAGAGAGTGAAAGGGTGACTGCTCTTTAACATTTGTTTGTTTGTGGGGTTTTTTTGCTTGCCAGTGACCAAGATGTCCTCCAAAAGCTTGCTGAAAACTCAAAGAGAACTTTCTATCCTGAAAATAGATATAAACTACAGGAATCTATTGCACTTTGGCTCCACCAGGATGCTAAGTCAAATTCCTCAGACTCTAGAACCTGCTATGGAACTACCATCACTGCTTCCATAACGGAGCTAGAGTGAACATACCTCCAGTTTTACTACAGTTCTTCCCTTTTGTACCCTACAAAATCACAAATGTGTTATGTAGCTGATAAGTGGAGGCTATTTATTACCTTTTGTGCAGGGGCTTGCAGCATTCACAGGGTGCAATACCCTGCACTGTTACCCAGTAGCTTTCCTGCATGGGATATACCCTCCAGCCAAAAAAGAAGGACCCAATACCAGCCCCTTTGCTGGACAGCAGAGACCCTGCCTTGGGTTGGTGTATAGTAGTGTGGCTTGGTGGCTTTCTCTACTGCTTGCGCAAGTGCAGGGTCTGCATCTTGCTGTGATTCTTTTCAGTGTCTCTGCATCAGGTTGACATTCCACCAGCTTCCCTAAGGGATGCCACTGTGAAACTGCTATCTTGAAGGTCCTTCCCAAGGCACAATAATTGCTTCAGAGCTGTATTTTGGCAATAAGTTATGAACTCTCTGATTTACATAGTGGATTATTCTATATGCCCCAAGATGTATGTGTATTTCTATTTCTATGCATCTGAATGTACAGCGCACACAGTCATGCAGGTAGTCCTTGCCTGTTAGTGTACAGACTCATCAGCAAATTGGGAGCCCACTGATACTGTGTTTTGCTGTTTGGATCTCTTCTCAGCTGACGGATGTGTAGCAGCACAGGCGAGCAGACAGTTTCCGATGGCCTGTGGAGGCAAGGAGGTTGTTGCTGGTTATATATCCCAGTTTGAGTCTGGAATAAACCGTTTGGTAAACAGGCTCTGGTAGAACAGATTCAGATAAGGGGATGCTGTGAAGGGCTTAAAACCTTCACATTCAAAAAAGCCATTCCATTGTTTGGGGCAATCCAAGCTGAAATTAGGCCAATGGCATCTTGGCTTGTATCAAAAACAGTGTGGCCAGTAGGTCTAGAGAAGTGATTGTGCCCCTGTACTGGGCATTGGTGAGGCCACACCTCGAGTACTGTGTCCAGTTCTGGGCTCCTCACCACAAGAAGGACATGGAGGTCCTGGAGTGAGTCCAGAGAAGGGCAACCAGGCTGGTGAAGGGACTGGAGGGAAAATCCTATGAGGAGCGGCTGAGGGAGCTGGGGCTGTTTAGCCTAGAGAAGAGGAGGCTGAGGGGAGACCTTATCACCGCCTACAACTACCTGAAGGGAGGTTATAGAGAGATAGGTGATGGTCTCTTCAGCCAGGTGACAGGTGATAGGACAAGGGGGAATGGCATGAAGCTGTGCCAGGGCAGGTTTAGATTGGATGTTAGGAAAAAATTTTTTACTGAAAGAGTTGTCAGGGCCTGGAACAGGCTGCCCAGGGAGGGGGTTGAGTCACCTTCCCTGGATGTGTTCAAAAACAGGGTAGATGAAGTACTTAGGGATATGGTTTAGTTTAGGATGTGAATGGTTGGACTTGATGATCTTAAAGGTCTTTTCCAACCTTGTTATTCTGTGATTCTGTGTGATTCTGTGAAATGCATTAGGCGTGTGTCTCTACTATCTTTATGAGTGCCTACAGCCACAGCTGTGAGCAGTGGTTGCTTTGGTTGCCCCGGTATGTCTAGTGTTTGACCACTGTGTGAGGCTGGATCCAAAGTCCTTTGAAGTCAGTGGGAGTATTTTGACAGAAGCTGCTGGTCTTTGGGTTTGCTTGATATGACACTGCAATTAGAACTGAGATGGAGGAGGGGAGGGTCACACCACTGCCACCAGGGTGGGTGTCATCTCATACCGCGGCCAACAGCACAGGGAAACTGAAGCAATGAGTGTCATGGAAATTTCCCAGAAGAAAAAGTGCTTGTTTTTCAAAGTTTTGGTCTTAGGGATTTACTGTCACAACAACTAAAACAAACAAACAAACAAATAAAAAAACCCAAACAAATAAAATAGCTCCTGAATTAGAGGAGATAAGCTGAGAAAAGGAATGTTGGAACCTCTTCATCTCTCTCTGGAAATAACACCTGCTTTTGCTCTGTGAACTTCCCATGCACTTCCTCTGGAAATCATAATTCTCCTGGTAAATTCACAGTGACTTCCGCCTTCCATCACCGGCCACCCAAGCAGGGAGAGATGTCAATTTTTTTCCTCTTTCTTGGCTTGTAGAGATGCATCAGCCTTTCTATAGACTCTTGTATTCTCCTCACCCAACATTTCTGTGCATCTGGTGAAGACTGAGGGAGAAGAAGGAAAACCCACCTGAACTGCAGGAGCATTGCACGTCTAGGGTGCCATCCCACTTCAAGCTGAACCACCTCCCCAGTTCTTCTCTCAGGAGACCAGGAAATCACCACAAAACTCAAGGCAGGTGGTCCTGGAATTTGCCCAGTGTTTGATGATAAAGCATACAGTCCTTCAGTCAGCGCTGGAGTGCAAAGTCTGTAAACTGAAAAAGCACATCATTATCCTAGATATTTTTTGTTAAAATGGCTACCTTTTTGTCTGGCCTGCTAAGCATTAGCAGCAAAGAGGGCTGCTAATACTTGCTGAGCACTGGAAGAGGTACAGAAGTGAATATTTCCCCTCTGACTATGGGAATTTCCCACTGCTGCTATCCAAAATCACTGTAGTAAATTTGAAGGTGGAGGGAAGTGGGTTCTCAGCTCAGACAAAGCTGCCTCATCCTTTGACTTCAGTGAAGTGGCAAGGGTTCACATCAACAGAGGACACTGATTGAACTTGGCTCATCGTATAGCCAGAGCTGAGTCCCAGACACAGCAGGTGAAAGAGCCTCTTTTAACGGCTGTCGCGGATGAGCTGCCATGCCTCGCCATCTGGACACTAACTAAAGAAGAGGATGTCCGTGCACTTCACCTCTGACATCGGGAAGCCAGAGGGAGATTATGTGCAGTAAGACTTTGCTCTCCAAATGGGTATTTCTTGGCTTTTTACACTGATGAGTTATGTTTGTGATTTGTTGCCGCAACCGACACTCTTTGCTTTCAGCTTCCCTTTAAATGCTTCAGTCTTTTAATTAACAACAACAACCACAGAAGACCTCCGTCGATGTTTGTGGCATTCAGCTGCCATTCTGATGCCAACTGCTGTGTGTAGATCTTAGGGAGAAGGTGATGTTCTGGGCACTTTATTTATATCACGATAGGCAACAATAGCAGCTGTACTGACTACTGTCAGTATCAATGACAATAATGACAGCAATAAGCTACGTCCTTGGGAGAAGTTTGGGTTTAAGGGATGTGGGCTAGGTATGTCATTGACTGAGGTCACAGTAGATGAGTGAAATACTTCAGAAAAGAACAATAAACCTGGATAGGAGACTTCACTGAGCACCTCCCTTTGCTGCTTTAGGAGCTGGAGAATTTCCAGCTGCTGCAGTCTGTCCTCACAGGGTGTAAATCAGGACCCTTGGTAACACAGGGGTCTTACAATAAATACAAGTACAGATTGATCAACATTATCCTCTGTATTTTTACTCTATAAATCCTCCATAATTTTTAATTCTACCGTATTCCTGATTTAGGAATGGATTCAGGGAATTACTTTGCTAACTCTTATCATCTCCCTGCTCTTACTGGGCTGGCAATGCAGGTTGCATGGACCCTGGCTTTTGGTTTGCCCGAATAGCTCTCTCAAGCACTTCTCAAAAAGGGGGTGCCTGTGCTGCACTGAAGGTCCCTGACAGACATGTCCCTCCTGGTCTGCAGCACCTGCTCATGTGGTGAGCCCTCACTCATGCCAGGAGTCTCACCAGCCTTGGTGTGCTCAGTCCCATGAGTAATCGCAGCTCATTTCGTAAGGAGTTAGCCTCATCACCAAATTTATTCCAATTCCAGAGGGACAATGACTGAGCCAATTGCTTTGTTTTGTGGACAGCTTCAATAACGCAAAGTACTGCCTGCAGAGACTCTGGCTATTAAGACCTGGCCCTACCTGGTTTCTAATGTATGGGTGGAAGAAGACAGCCTGAACTAATTCACTCCCAGGGTGCCTTTAGTCCACCGTGTCACATTAACTCCCATTTTCAGCCATTTGTTCGCTAAACCTTTTCGCAGGTAGTTCATAAAATATTAATGTGAGCGATCCCAGATATCTCTCTTCTTCTCCTTTGCTCTAAAAAATACCCAAAAAACAAACACTAAGAAAGTGATTCTCTTCAACAAGCACTTTCTTTTGTAAGAGGTATTTTATCTAGCCACCGAGACAATAATTCCTGTTTTCAAAAACAGGAAGAAATGTATAAACAATGTGCAGCCAGAGCAAATAATAGAGGAGGTTTGCCAGCCACATTCCTAAGAACACATATACATCTGTGAGCAAAATTGCCACAGCCCATGATTCCTGACATTCAGAGCAGTCATGCCATTTATTTTAGGCTTAAGATTTATGAAAGATTAATAATGATAAAGACCTACTGCTAGTTCTAAGCAATCCAGGGATCTCTTCCAATTTAGAAACTGTCCCCAGTGACTGCTGCAGAAGAACAGACGAAGCCAAAGTGCTGGATCCAGGGCATGGGGAGGATGCAGCCTTTCAGGCAAAGCTCTTCTCTCTGTCCTTGCAAATCTCTGGCATGCTTCCCGTGCTGGGAGCCTCTATCTGTAGGAGTGGAAGTTTTGTACATGCATTGCAGTGTCTGCGGCAGAAACAAGACAGGAGGATTCACCCAAAGAAGAGCACCAAAGTGCTCTGGTGGATGGGCTTTAGAAGATCATGCTGCAGGGGTGTGAGATGCCCCTGTCCCCAGCTGTCCCCACTTCCTCTGCAGGGAAGTACCAATCTTGCAACAGCATCTGCACATCAGCTCCTACGCCTGTATCGCAGCTGCCCAGGTTCAGCCCCAACATGTAAGTGCTAAAACACTGAGCTGGGAGCAAGAGCGCTGGTGGGACTGGTGTCGACAGTCTCAGGGCAGTAGTGCTGGCAGGAGGACAGACACAAGCTGCAGGGTTGCAGACAGTCTCAGGGCAGTAGTGCTGGCAGAAGGACAGACACAAGCTGCAGGGTTGCAGACATCGCTATCCAAACTGTCTGATCAGTGAATGCAAGCTCAAACCCTCATGCGCTTTTACTTCTGCTGAATTTGGCTCGAGCAGGTGGTTTCTATTCAGACAGGGCTGCCTACATTTCCTTGGGCATGGCTTACTCTTTGTTTCTAGGAAAGGGCCAAATGCAGGCGGACAGGCTGGCATGCAAAATCTGTGGTGCGTAAATCAGGCACTCACTGCCCGGTCTCACCTGTGATGCCTGTTGCAGCCTGTGAGGACTCTGTTCATGTCAGACTGCTTTGTAGTGATGGGTTCTCTCTACCCCTTACCTGTGCCTTGTGTATGGGTTTTGTACCAAATTTACTACCTTGGCTTTAAACCACTGAGCTGTAATGGGGCCTGGCACCAAAGGACATCCTAGTATTGGTATCAGTTAGATCCTGGCCATAAGAGAAAATTACAGCTCCAAATGAAACGGGTCAGAGCAAAAATGGTGTGAGGTTTTGGGCAAAGGACGGATGTGCTTCTGTCTTTTCTGTGAATGTTATAATTTTCTTCTTTATTCCTGTTTTTTACCTTCCTCAGGTCTGGATAGGTTGTCCTGGCAAACCTTGGCCCCACTGGGAAGACAGAAGACGTGGTTGTGCTCTGAAGAGCACTTCAGTGCTTGGTGCCACCACTTGTCGTGCAGCCTGTCCCCCAGGGTGCAACAGCCCTGCCACTGAACAGGGATGTTGGTACTTGTTTAGGGCCACCTCTGATATAGTTTCCTGGCAGTCAGTGCTAATGATGGTTTCGTATCAGCTCCTGGGAAGGAGATAGAGTAGTGACCATCAGAGACATACGAAGTTATTCAGTAATTCAGAGCACAGGGGAAAAATTGGAGCAAGTCCTTTGAGATGGAGAAGTTTTGGTTTGGTTTAGATGCCAGAGAAGGAAAGAGTAGGATATTTTGAAGTAACTAAGAATTAAAAAATAAAAAGTGAGGAACGAACCCTCATCTGATGATTGTTTCAAGCTGCTCAAGCAGTCCTAGAGGCATGAAAACTAAGAAATGGTGAGCAAGCACTCCCTCCACACTCACTGGAAAATTGATCCTTGTTCTCAGCTATCATTTATGTATCCATAATAAATATTGACTCCTGCCCTACCGCAGGACTTACATAATTGCCCCAGACACGTCTGTTTGCAGACATTATGATCTGTGTCTTTGACTCTCTGTACTAGTCTCATTATAAATGATGAGCCAATAAATACTCATGGAAAAGTTTTTATAATGTTTTATTTGACATTTGGGAGCTTCAAAGAATCACATAGAGCTGCCTTCAATCTATATGCACTGTTCTTCATTGATTAGGTGAGCTCATTGATTTCTAGCAAGATCAAAGGTAGAAGACAACTGGTGGAGAGGTTAAAAGTGGAGAAGACCTACTAGACCCATTTGCCAGTTACCTGCTGTAGTGGAAGATGCTTTTCCTGTACAACCACCAATAAACTTCCACCTTCATATGATTCCAGAAATTGTCTGGACACATCAGAACATGGTTTCTTCTCACAGCCCTAACAGCTCCCCACATCAGGAATTCTGTAATTTGGCCTGCTTAGCTATTGATTAATTCATCCATGTGCTTCCACTCATCTTTGGTGCTGCTTCTCTCTTGCGTTGGGCTGCCCAGCTGAGCATCATTTACTGATTCCTTTTTGAGGTGCAGCTTTCAGCTTGCAGGAAACAGGGATGTCTACAGGGAAATACAGGCAGTCATATTGGACTAAACCAAAAGAGTCTTACTGGGGTGTTCCTAATGATGTCCAGCAGCAGATGAATTGAGGAAGCACATAAAAAAAGGTATGTAAAGAAACAAAAGCCTTCTCTGGTGACATCTGGCAGTCTGTAGACACCTCCCAAGCTGGTGCTTGTGTCAGGAGCTTTGAGTGTGAAAGACTTTGATGGGCCTTTTTTTCTATGGGCTTTGCTTTCTTCTTCTGGAAGCCCAAGCAGGTGAGATACGTTTTGCCTTTACATTGCACTCCAAGCTCCTTTCCAGCTTGCGGCCACCCAGTATTTTTCTGAACACCATTGCTGAGCATTTCTCTTTAGCTAACATCTGCATTTTGGGCCATTTGCCTCAGCTCTATTAACTGGCATTTTTTGAAAAGAACATACTTAATTGGATCAATTTGAAAGGATATTAATTTTCTGTCCATTTATTCAAGCTCCCATTCTCCCCACTGGGGTTCACAACCCCTCTGAATCTGAGTGGCATCAATGAATACAATTAATATAGAGTACACACACACTCTCAGATCATTAGTGAGAATGTTAAGTAAGATCAGGTCTAATATTGATCTCTGGAGCACCTAACTTTCCAGCTATTCCACATCTAACCATGTTGATGACTAATGATGCTTTCTACAGGTAGGCAAATGAGGTTTTGGCTTCCTGCCAGTCCCAAAAATCAGGGAAAGGCAAGAGAGAAGTTGGTTTCAATTGTGCTGAGAAAGAAAAACATTCCACACTTTCTGGTGAATCATAAAATCGCATATATTCGGTTTGGATCAGATGGGGGTTTTCCTTACTTGATGTGGTAGTTTCAGTTTTGTTTAAAACGCCATAAAGTGTTTTAAAACTTGCTTAGTTGCACATTAAAGGAAGATTTCTAAATGAAAAATAGTTTTTAATCAGAAAATACAAATGCTGCTTCCCAAATGATCCAGTTGGATGCTGGAATTTTTTTTTTTTGTGGTTACTTTTTCAGGAACAAACAATTTAGGAAAACTCAGTATAAGGTATAACTTTCTAACTGGTAAGTCTACATTTTTCATTCCTTCCCTTAAATATGGCCCACCAGACAAAGAAAACTTTAGTTGGAAAAATGTTATCCATTTCTGATCATCTTACACCAGGTTTTCATTTATTTTTCATTTAATTCTTAGTCCTTGTGTCACGTAAGTGCTATTTACAGTGATTTTTTTTTTTTCTCTGTGAGTTAGGAAACATCATTCCTTGCTGGTATAATTAATTGTAAGCCTAAAAGTGTTTAACTATGACCAAGCCCCTGTGGCTCTGGTCGCTGAAGGATCACAGAAGAGCAGGCAGATCCTTCTGCCAAAAGAGAGAAACTGGACACCAACTACAGGAGGCTGCAACTTACAAGATGTTGGGCACTGGGATAGGAGCAGATTTCATGTTTGTTGCCCTCCTCTGTTTTACTGTCTTATAAACCATAAGGTTTATACTTGGTTTAGTTAGAAAGGGAAAAACTAGTTGGGGAAAAAACAGAACAAAGGATGGATAAAGAGTCTGTCGAGAGAGAGGTTGCTGACAGGTGCAGGTATGAATTGAAGCTGAGCTCAAAAAGCTTGAAGTACTCTGTTCATTTTTGGTTTTCTGTCTAGTGACATGCAAATATGCTGTATTACTAGTAAGTTTATATACAAATCATATAATTATAATTTAAAAACGAAGGCTGACGTTTGCTCACTTTCTGCCTGTTCTGGGAATTGACTTTGACTTTGTCACTAGGCTAATGTCCTTGCCTGCCCTGCTCTTACACAGCTTTGCTTTAGCTCGGAGCTTTTGGTCCTTGTTCTTAGTGGAAGCCTGATGCTTGGAGCTAAATGAGCTTTCCTCAGCATCTGAGCTGGCCATGGGATCAAGAAATCAATGGTGGCTCTACACCAGCTCAGTGCTCCTTGTTATGCAGCCCTGCCAAGCTGAGAGCAGCCCCAAGGCTGCTCTACTCCCTTTAGGGGCAGATAATGGCCCTGAGCCACTCCAAAATGAGATGTGGCATGAGCTGCTACCACCTCTCACACTGCTTTTCCTGATGAAGTCCCCTTTCTGCCAGCGGTGCAGGAAAACCCTTCTACACAGGTAGAGCAGCTTGCGAACTTGCAATCCCAGAGCCTCTTGCAAACAAAATCTAGGGTACCTATGACTCTGTGTGAACTGGTTTCTTCCTCACTGGATGTCAATGGGGGCCCAGTCGTCCCAATTGCTCGCTGCCTCACATATGCCTGCTCCTCTCTGCAAAGTTTCCTCCTTGTTTTTCACCCGTGCCCCAGTTAAGAGCTAATGGGGTATAAAGCTTCTGGCAGGGGGGAAAAAAAAAAAAATTAGCTAAGGATGCTGGAGCACTGTCCCAAATGGCAGAGCAGAGCCTGCTGATGCATATCCAGAATGAGAGCCCTTGCTATGTGCATATGGAGGAAGGGGAGAAGGGAGATGCTTATTAGACCGAAAGGGAGTTCTGTGCGCAGGAGAGGAGCGCTCTGCGGCCCTGAGGATGTAAGGAAGATTTGCTAACTTTGCTTTATACTATTCATGCAGATAAGGAAGACTCTCAGTCTCCAATCATAAATCAGTATTATACAGTATACTCCCAAAGGCCATAATTACTTCCAGAAGCAGAAATTTGAATGACCCAGATAATTAGTTCAGTGCAGCTGGTCCAAAAATTATTTACATAAAAGCCAGTTTTACTTGAGGGGGAAGAAAAACAACCTTGCTACCGAAAGCAAATGACCCAGTTAGCTTCATGCAATGAGTCTGAGGAGGCAGAGCATGAGTGGCAATGTGGTGGCCTGTGCCATCATTTCTTCCTTCTCATTTTCAGAGGGCAAATGCTGGACTGCCAGCATGGCAAATGAGCCCCTCTATAGATAAACATGCAGGAAGGCAGTGAAGAAATGGGAAAACTGAAGGGAAAACTGCATGATTTTTGACCTTGTGCTTTCTGTGAGAGACGCTCTCAGGGAGATGCATGGTTCCACTACATCCAGAGGAAGGCATTTCACTTGCAAAGGTGCAGGCACCTAGGGACTGTGGAGGGGGGTGAGGAGCAGCATGGCTCTGCTCCGGGCTCTGAGGAAATCGGCGTCATTTCTTCCACTCAGGGGACTGAGGCAGCTAGACATTAATCACTGCAGTTATCTGGATTAATTTTTAACTAAAACCAGTTCCTCCATTCAGCTTAGCACATAGCTGGGCAGCAGGAGGGGCACCCAGGAAGTGAATGGCCAGCAGCTCTGTGGTTAAGGTCTCGAGGGGCCAGTACTGATGTTTTGGAGGCTGCCCTCTAAACTGCTGGGTTAAACAGGAAATAAAGGATATCTTTTTAGAAAGCTTTTAATTTTTAAAAGCATCTGAGTGATTCAACCCTTTGCTGGTGACTCTGTGCAGTTTTAGCATGCACTAATGGACACGCTAACCACTGCTGGGTGAACCACTGCTATTTATTTACAGCTTGGCCTGTGTGGACAAGCCCTGAGTCAGTTCTGCGATGCCCTGACTCCATCCTCAGGGTCACCCCCTCTATCCCTGCAGGCAGTGCAGATGGTCGCTGCCCCACCACCAGCCCCGTTCAGGGCTGTCCTATCTCCGCACTGTGGGGTCACCCCCCATGGGTACTTTTGGGGGACATACTGGTTCTTGATTGTCATAGTCTGGGGTAACCTGTTCCCTACCGGTCGGTGAACCAAGTCATACTGCACCAAGCACAGAGCTACAGACCACGAGAAGTGTGAGGAAGAAGGAAGCCTGAGATGTATGTCCCCATTAATTGTGTTTTTGCATCTTTGCCAAGCATCCTGAAGGCCATTCCTTTTCATTCATACTGTGGTCACCACAGAGCTAGACTGATGCTCCACACAAAAATTTGCCAGGAAAAGTATCTGCTGTCCCAGGTATGCAACAGGCATCACCTGGCATCACCACTCTTTAGCACTCCCTCAAGGCATAAGTGTTTTTGTGCTGCAGCTCCTCAAAAAGACCTCTCGCTCTCAGAACAGAGCTCTCATCCCCCAAAAGGAACAAAATGACAAACAAAATATGTGAGAAACAAAACAGGGTAATAATGATCTTTTGTATTCAAGAGAGAGTGCAAACATGCTTACTTAAAAAAAAAAAACCCAACAAACCCAAACTCTTCTCTTAAAATGTTGTAAAATGTACAAATAATAACAGTAAATTGCTGCATATCTCACCAGCACGGCGTTACTCTTTGCTGTTCAGTTTGCTATGGATAGCACTTGTTACTTAACAGCATAGTAAATAATCAGATAACATCCCCATAAAGAGACTGGATCTGATTTGCCTCCCACTTACACTGCTTTTATGCTGGTACGTGCCCATTGACTTAATGGGGTTAATCTTGATTTACAACAGTATAAATGGAAAGGTGAATTAAAGACCACAGAAAGCAAGTTGGAGAGGATGTGATTTGCAGTGGGCTGGATGCTGATTGCAGTAACACACCCCTTGGATGCGGACTAGCTCCACCAAACTAAAGAGCTGCACAGTTGCCAGGGCAGAGGAAATGGAAATTCAGGCCCCTCTGTCCTTTTCCATTCCAGTGAGTGGGCACATCTTGCACAGCACAGCGTGCCAGCAGGTTCCCTTCCCTTTCTCTCACCCCACCCTCTCTCTTCGTGTGTTTCAGAGGCATAAGAAATGTTTCTGATGTATAGCCTCAAGCCATGGGGGTCTTCATGATGTGCATGCTGGAGATATTTTGCTCTGCCCCTTCCCTAAAGGCAATGTACACAGAGTCCTCAGGGCATGTACTGCATGCACAGGCATCTGTGGGACAGAAACAAGCTGATGACTTTTTGCGGTGGACATTCAGAAACCAGTTGACTGGTAGTGCAAGGTCAAATGGAAATCAGCCTTGTCCATCAAACTGGAGCTTGTCCTGGTTCATGGCTCTCGTGTTCCTAACCAAAAAAAGCTGAGGGCAGGCCACCACTGTGGGCACCTCGCAGATGCTGCTGGTCAGGCAGAGGTATGTCTCAGACAAAGGGCTTGGGGCCAGTGGATGGCAGGTCCTGGAGGAATAATAAAGACAGAAGAGAGAACAGCTTCTTGGAGGAGCGGGGAGTGGATGAGGGAGGGGTACACAGAGTCATTTGAGTGAGTAAGCAATGCCTTTCTCCCCAGGCTGTCCTGAATTCCCACCTGTAGTTTGGGAGCCTGTCGATGGAGATCTGCAGGGGTGTGTGCATTTGCATCTGTCTTTTGACATGTGAGAACCAGCTCCTCAGACGCTATCGGGCAACAATCACTGAGCTCAGCAGAAGCACAGCAACTCCCACCGGCAGCAGAGCTGGCACAGCCAGGGTGTTTGGAGACAGCGCTGTTGGTAAATATATCCTTGTTTACATTTCCTCTTACATAAGGGGAATGTTTCCTCCCTTGGCTCCTCGTCGCCTCGTGCAGCATGGGATGCTTGCAGTGGGAGAAGGCGTCAGGGAAAGGAAGCAGGATGTGCTCCTTTACAGTGCTCCCAGCGCTCCCACCACACCCTCACCCCACTGATGGAAACCATTTCTCTCTGTGGTCCAGGCTGGCTCCCAGTCAGGGTGGCAATTACACCGCTCTAATGGTGTGCTCTACACCGCTCTAATGGGTGCTCCCAAAATGCATGGGTCAATCAGAATCGCACGTTAAGCGGGTGCTGAAAGCCATGGCAGGTTTGATGATTGATCTGCACCAGGACCGCAGCTGTGGGCTGGAAAACATGAGGAGCACCCAGGCAGACATCTGTGGGGAGAAAAACTTGACATTCATGCCAGTCACAGATTGAGAGAGAGCAGCGGGTGCTTCAGGGCAGTTGCTTCCCTGGTAAAACTCCTCCTGCCTTGCAGCAGAAATGGATTTGCCCCTCTGGGCCGGCTGCTCCCCAACATGGGAAGTTCAGGAACCTCCCTGAAGTGCAGGCAGACATTTCCAGCAGCAACAAAATATACATAAACATTTTAAAAAGATCACTTTAAAATTCCACCTCTCCCCCTCAGCTGCTTGCCACCGTCCGACTTCTGTACGAGCGGAATTTCTCCTGTGTTCAGCTTTACAGAGATATATATATATATACACACACACACAAGTGCACGCCCACCTCGTACACAAAGTATTCCCCATCTTCAAGTCACACTCTCAGCAGAGTACGGAATTAGATCCTGTCTCCACTTCATAAGCTCACTCTCTCTGCTAGTTTATATAAAGCCATTTCAACCCTGAAGGAGCTGGCATCTCACATCCCAGCCTTCTGAATGTATGGAGCAGAGGAGTTAAGAACAAAATAGTGGGGGTGAGGAGCGGTGATGTTCTGTTTCTGCTTGGTAACATGAAACATCCTGGAGTTAAATACCAACAAAATATTCAGTGTTAATGTTTAATATTGTTGGGAACTTGTCACCTCCACTTATTGTCTTGGAGCTGCCATTCTCACACAGACTCCCACGGCTGAGCTCTGGGCCTAACATGCTTTGCTGTTAGATACTAGAAGGGAAAAAAAAAAGGCAAAGCCCATAAGTGGGGAAAGACAGTGACACTGCCTGGGGTACAAATCTAAGTAGAGTTTTTTTCTTCCTTTCTCTGGTCGCAGAAATACAATTACTTACATGGCAGAGCTCCTAAACTACTGCTGGTACCTTTTTGAAGCATCCCCTCTTTAACGTCTGCGGGATGCTCTTGGACGTGCAGAGATTTGCTTTGCCGTATCACCCTATCCCCAGCCAGAGCCTGGTGTTCTGCAGACAGACTCATGAGCACAGAATTTGGGTGATCCAGGGACAGAACGGGATCTAAAATAACATGAATTAAGACTTCCCCTGCCACACTTGAAAACTGACTTGGGGCTGATATGCAGTTGTGAGAGTCCTCTTGAAAAATGCATGGACGTTGTTCCACAGAGCTCACTTGCCAACTGAGGAGTATTTCTCGGTGCAGCCTGGTGTCATCCCAAACGTCTCCCTTCCACCGCTGGAAACTCAGGCACCAACAAAAATAAGAAGTCAAATCTCCTCACAATGAATGGAAACACCATGCATCACGCTGCAAACAGAACTGGGCCACCCTGCCTGTCTCTGTGGTTTCTATTATACCTCTAGGCTGAGTGGTTAATGAAAATTCAAAGTCTTCTAGCTTATTCCAGTTAGGAGGAGAAATGGGATGATGCAATCAGGTATCTCTGCTGTGGTTCTGTTGATTTGGAAGACTGTACAAACCCCTGCTTCCTTAAGCACAGCAGGAACACCAACACCCCCCCCCCCCCAAAAAAAAAGTAATTTCCCTACTCTGCCCTGCAAACCTCCTTTGGTCAACACCCCACTCAAAGCTGACTCCAATACTCTGCCAAAACCACACAATCCTCAGACCCTGTTCAAATTTGCCTTTGCTTCTGTGAGATCTGTTATTCCATGTACACCTTTGCTTTTTTTTTTTTCTCTTTTTTCCTATAGCAACAAAGGTGCTCACCATACCCCTGAAACGACACTCAGCCCAGACGCTGTGCTGCAGAGCAACTAAATCCCTAAAAAATACCCAGCCTGCCTCCTATGTGGAGCTGGGGGGTGTGTGTGGGGCAGGATGATGACACATACTTAATGCCTCTTACAGTCATTTTAAATGACAGATGGCTCTAAATTATCTTTTTC
Organism: Porphyrio hochstetteri; assembly: GCA_020800305.1. Classification (NCBI taxonomy): domain Eukaryota; kingdom Metazoa; phylum Chordata; class Aves; order Gruiformes; family Rallidae; genus Porphyrio; species Porphyrio hochstetteri. Next base: position 121,348,087 of record CM036906.1, on the reverse strand, counting down.
ACAAAGGTTCAACCCAGCTGTAGCAACATTCACTCCCCTTGTATAATTCTTACAGATAAAACTTTCAGTTAAAAAGCCCTCCAAACCAGGTAAATTGATATTTTTGTGGAGTTCAGTGACCAGATCCATTAGGCTTACAACACACAGAGAAATGTGCTGTCATCCCTCCGAGCCTGCAAACAAGCTGTGGCTGCAGGAGGATTGCAAACCACCTCTGTTGTTTCCCTGCCTTTCAGTATCACTTCTGTTATGAGGATGATCCAGATGCCACTTTACTACTGATCAATTTGGATACAAACCTACAAAACGTCCAGTGAGGTCAGACCAAAATGCCCAAAACACTGTTTCTGGCAGTCAGCGGGAGCAGATGCTTCAGGAAACGTGCAAGAAAAGGGTAAATTCAGATTCATCCTTCCTCCGGCGTAGGCTTCCAGCTCCTGACAAGCCAAGCTGAAGGATGTCCTCATATTGTTGTATTTAACATCCCTCAAGAGTCTTTTCTGATCTCAACCTGTCCGATCATTTTCTGATTGCATTTTTGCTTTTGGCCTTCCTGGCACCCTCTAGCAATCAGCTCCACAGCCTAATTACATATGTGTGTTTGAAATTTACTGCCTGGACAACTGAATAAAACCCCACAACAAAACAAGAAGCTACCAGGCATCAAGTAAAACAGTGAGGAATAGTGAATAACCATCCTTAATTCATCTTCTCTATGACATTCATGCCTGTGTTTATGTTTATCATGCTTAATAAATCCTATCCCCCAAATTAATGAAATAAACTTCTGAACCTGTTTATACTTCTGCCATTTAAATATCCTGTGGCAACGACTCCCCAGGGTGAGACCGCGCTGGTGACTTCTTTCGATCTGTTTTAAATCCACTCCTTGATTAATTCGCTGGGCATCCTGTTCTTTACTGCCAAGAACAGTAAATAATCCTTGTGTTTATACCTTCTCCAGCCATTTGTGGTTTTATAGGACACTGCTGTAGTCCACCTTGGCCCCAGTCATCTCTCTCTAGGCTGAAGTGTCCTGGTCTGTTTAATAATAGATTGCTGCTAAACTTAACCATTGCTGCTGGAAGCGGTGAGTGTAAAAGCAGTTTCTGTGATGGCTCTCAGGGTTTCATTTTCCTGTTTCATTGACCTTAGACATAGTGCCTTTTTGGAGAGTATTTAGGTCATAGGAATGTAAGACATTGGGAAAAAATGTAAAAGTCTGTGTAAGGAAAGTATATTCTAAAACGTTTGAGGAGGGGAGGAAGAGAACTTCATTTGCATCAGTAAGAAACAAGTTGTGAGAAATGTAGTCTTAATTACAAGCAAAAGTAGCACATGCAAGGTATTGTTAGGCACTCATCTGAAACAATCACAAATCTTTATTTTTTATTAATGAACTCGGATCAGAGATGGAGCTGCACTATATGCTAAGGGAGCTGCCGATTTTTTTCCTGTTGACATTCCTTTAAAACAAGGGGGAAAGATAGAAAATAGAAATCATCAATATTACTGACTTGCAAACAAGAAGGAAGGTTAAGATGGAAAAGTTTGAATTGAAATGTACACAGAGACCTAGTGTGCAGTGTAGACATGGAATTTATTTGTGTTCCCAGAGAATATGTTTATTAGATAGATAGATAGAGAGATCATGCATCAAATATTACTCAAAATAGCTTTATATTTGTCTGCATTAAATTGGAAAGAGAATTACATACCCCTATGAGTTTTGAAATAAATGAACTTCCATGGAAATGTTTATGGAAATCTTACTTCTGGAAAGTTGAAGTAACAAGAGCGTTTTGTGCAGCAACAAGAGCAGCAACAAGAGCATTTTGAACAGAATTTCAAAATTCCTTTGCTTTATTCCTATAGAAAATATTTCACTGCAATTTCTTTTCACTTTTTTTGCCAAAATTTTCAGTGTGTTTGCATTAAGCCTTGAGATAAAATGGAGACAAATCTTGTTCTGAAAATTTCCAGGAGCCATCTAGGCCAATACATCCTAAGTTATGATGCTAACACATTAGAGAAAGTGATGGTGTTTACAGCTGTTTCTGTATCAGTGGTGAAAAACAAACATTAAGATTGTACTTAAGATTCTAAATGAACAAGCAAATTACTGGCTTGTTATAGCCCTATAATTTTGTTACAATTGATCCATGATTGACACACAAGTACACTGAATTTTTTGGCTCATAATTGCCAACTTCACTGTTTTCATGAACATCCCTGGGTTCATGTTTTCTTCATGAGTTGCTCAGAGTCATGTTATCTTGAGTATTTGATCATCCAATAGTTAGTGCCTATATTCCCATGCAGCACCGGATATGGCTTCCTGGCTGTGCGATGCAGTAATAGAGACTTCAAGAAATCACCTAAACTTCCCCAAGGTTTTCCCCAATTTGAAGGGCTGGACTAGATGAACTTTAAACATCTCTTCCAACCTAACACATTCTGTGATTCTATAAGATGGGGAGAGACCTCCAGCAGCCACTTTGTCCCACCCTACACCATGTACCCATGGGAGGTGGCCTAAGGTGCTGCAGGGCTTCACTTCTCTTGCCCACTACAGCTGGACCCTGTTTATCTCAGCCAAAACTAGACCATTGTTTCATATTACTCCAAAGGAGATTTTTCATATAGATAGTCCCCAGGGTGTGGTTTTAAGCAGATTAATTTAAAACAGTGTAAAGGGCTGTATGTTTCAGATTTAACTTACACCAGTTATCTTAGGATTGTTAGGACTTGACTTACGGTTGGAATTCTCGTACTTTGCTTCCTCGAGGGCACAGAGGCATGGCTGCTGCTCTCAAAACAAATCACATTAATGGAAGAGGTTTAAGCAGATGTTCTTTGCCTGGCATTTATGATGGTCCAAGTAGGTTACCACAGCTGGGCTGGTACAAGGCAATTTGAGTTGTGAGTCTGATGGTTGGGCAAGTTGGGCAGAAAGTACTGGGCTTTAAAACAGTTGATTAAACTGTGCAAATACTCTTATTTCAAACTGGGAGGCACTCCATCTCAGCTCTGCCTCCTATGCTTTTTTCCCCCTTGAGAATTACAGAATCACAGAATATTAGGGGTTGGAAGGGACCTCAAAAGATCATCCAGTCCACCCCCCACCCCACCAGAGCAGGATCACCTAGATTAGGTCACACAAGAACATGTCCAGGTGGGTTTTGAATGAGTCCAGAGAAGGAGACTCCACAACCTCTCTGGGCAGTCTGATCCAGTGCTCTGACACCCTCACAATGAAAAAGGTTTTTCTTATGTTCACATGGAACTTCCTATGCTCCAGCTTGCACCCGTTGCCCCTTGTCATATCACTGGACATCACTGAGAAGAGTCTGGCTCCGTCCCCCTCACACTCACCCTTTACACATTTATAGACATTGATGAGATCACCCATCAGTCTCCTCTTCCCCAGGCTAAAGAGGCCCAGCTCCTTCAGCCTGTCCTCATAGAAAGCAAACATTTTGTTTTTGAGACCTCCAGGTATTTGATAGCCCACTTTCTGCCCAAAAAAAAAAAAGTTTTGAGCAATCCTAGTTGATGGCCTGAAGAGAAAGCAAAGAGGGATGAAAAGAGGCCTCACTGAGCATTAATGCTGTCCAGGAGGAAAGTTATGGCACAGTCATGTTGGTAGGCAGTTATAGCCCCTATCTGTCAACACTAATATGCCATGTGGAGAGAAATGTCTCCCATTACACCTCTGAACGTGTCAGCGATGTATTTGAAACATACCCATCACCAGAGAACACAAGTATGAGAAGCATTTTGTTTTGCAGCAACAAAAAAGATAAAACATTTCAAAAGGTTGCCAGCAAAGCAAGCTCTGTGGAGAGCCATAGCTGCTCTGTGGAAGATCTGGAAAAGACACAGAAACCTTAAAAAAAGGAAGCAAAGGAGGAAAACCCCTGCCAGAAGGAGTAACCTGTAATTCTGGAAGCAAAGAGTCCAGAGGGCAACAGCTGGTAGAGGATGAGGAAGGGGTTATCAAAGCCATTGAGTGAGCAGGGAGGACGGTACGGTGAAGGATGTGTTGGAGATCTCTGATTTCACTTCCTGTCTCTCCTGTGAGTCACAGGGTGTTTTGGGGAGTCACAGGGTGTCCTTGGGGAGGCCGTAGGCCATGTGTACCTGCTCTCACATCAGGAAGTGTGTTGGCATGTTTTGGGGGTGGAATGGGGTAAATGCTTGCCATGGAAGCCCTTGTCACCCTCCTTCTTCTCTAGGATATGCTACAGCCCCTCTGACACACATGGTTCAAGGATTATCGATTCATTTTTAGGCCTCTTTCCTATACAAATTAGGCTTACACAGCCTGCCTGAGCGCCCATCCGTTAGTCTCCCCTGGTAACTCTTGAAGCCTTTTGTTTTCAGGCACATTGACAGAGGGGTGAAGTTTCAGAAATATCTCATCCCTACGGGTTTTGTGAAAATAAAGGACTAAGTAGAGAAGAGAGGCTCTCTTCGCTTCTCCGCTGAAGGACTGACTACAAGAGCTCGGCTGTTATTAGGCATCAGAAACCCGCATGGATGAGTCCCTCCCTGGGCTTCATTGCTTCTGCTCTGCAGGAACTCGCTCATGTATTAACTGAATTTTCTCATCCTTCTCTTTATAATGCCAGTGCTCTACTGTAACAGGGATAATGATATATTTCACCTGAAATAGGATGCTTACGAGAGCCTAGCTTGAAATAAAGATTATAAAAATGTAATGTCTAGCAACTGTAATATCATCCATGGAGTAGGAGAAAGAGAGACAAACAGATATATAGGTAGCTAGACAGGTAGATAGATTTCTTAATTGAACTCTCTGCTTTGGCTGTATTTCCTTTAGGTGAGTACCATAGGTGATGAACAATAAAGGGCCATAAGGAAGAACAAGTAGGGTGGGTTTTTTTGACACGTTTGACTTATTGTAGGCAAGCTTTTACACTTGCATCAGCCTATACTGGAGATCCCTAAATAATTCAAAACATTCAAATGGTCTAACATTAGCAAAGTAGTATTCTCCCCACAGGTGCTTAAAAGTAGAAAACAAGGTGGCAATATTTCCTCTTTTAAATACTAATTCCCCTGCTCCAAAGCATTTAATATCCTATATAAATCAATATCTACTTCACTATCTATCAATAAATGAATAATTTCATTTCTACCCATCCCCAGATGCTCTGAAACCATTTATTCTAGTCATTTAATCACAAAGCTGTTATTGGAGGGGAAATTCAAGCAGCCGTGAATACATAAAGCCAAAAATAGAGAGCTAAGCTGAGAACTTCACTATAATAGCAGTCTCTTCCAAAGCAAGCTGCTTCTCACTTTCCCAGGAGATGTAGTAGGTATCTCTTCACTTTTCAAAACAATAACTGGTACGGTAAAACTCAGTTAGGCAAAGGAAAACTTCACTCACTTTGCTTTTCACAGTCAACATTTGAATGCCACAAGGACTCCTTTCTGGTCTGATCAGGAACTTTCTCTCTCCCCCTCAAAGGACCTGGGGTCCCAAAATGTCCTCATGCTGGAGCCTCCATTTGAAAAGTAATCATATAACAAGACCCATCTGACTCTACGGAAAAACTTGTTCATCTCCAATGAGTATTCTTCTTCGGTGCTTTCTTGAATGGACCTACATCTGGGAAAGCTGAAAATATCCATCTTCACCCCATAGAAACCTTAGTTTACCTGCAGCACCAGCATTTCCCTTCCCAGTTTGTTCACCATCCTTTTGATGCCACATGCCTGCTCTTAGGAGATCAGATATATATGCACGAGAGTGTGTGCGTGTGTGTGTGTATACATGTATACAGGCAACACATAACATTCAGAGGAAGAGTCTAGTTTTTATGTGAGTGGCAGTTGCTCCTTCACTGACATTAACACAATTCCTTCTGTACCTCCATGAAAGCCTCAAAGATGACTGAATTACGCTACGTCTAAGTCAAAATACCTACAAATATTAACTATATAAACCTTCCTCCAATCTCAATTAGATAACTGCTTTTTTTTTTTTTCTGTAAGAATAATGGAAACTCAGACTTGCCAGAGTGCAGAGAGCAGAATGGTGATATATATGTTCTCCCAGCTCCCCATCCTTTGCAAACCTGTTCTTCCTTCCAGACAGGCTGGCTATGTTTACCACGTCTCTACCTCTGCTTTTTGCTCACCTTCCATCCCCACAGGGAGCCCTCAAGCACGTATTTATTTGCACTTTGAACCTGTGCTTGCTTGCACGGCTATGCTTTAGCTCAGGCTGGGACCTGATTGCTTTAGGGGAGACAGAGATGAGATTGCCTGAGTGCCAGTAAAGCTTCAGTGCCTTCGTCTGCTATTCCCCCCATTCACCCCAGCACTCCAAGTTCCCCCACAGTTGATGCCAACGAGTGTGAAAGAATCCTACAGCAGCTCAGAGCAAAGCGTGTGCAGAGCAAACGCCCATGGGTGAGTGCAAAATTGTGCAATCAGACTAATGTGGCCTGAACTTTGCTTTCAACAGCAGAAATAGCAAAAGACTGTATGCATATTCTAATGTACACCAGGAATGTTTTGGAATGTATAGATGGTTTATTATTTCAGCTTTAGCTTTGGGAGGTGTCTTGCTTCCTATAAATGCTAGGTTACAAAAGGTGGTGCCATATGTATGTATGTGAATAAATACATATGTCTGCGTCTCTGTGAAAAATAACAGCCTAGGATGGCTGGACAGGTATTTGACTAACTAGGTGGCTATATAGATCCTTAAACTGAAACAACCAAAAAAAGACCTTTAAGCCTTATGAGTCTTTTGATGCTGACTTGACTTGTAAACCCCTAAGTATGCTGAGAGAGCTGCAGCTATCTCAGGTTCCATCAAGTTTCCTCCTCAGTTTGTGCATGGCCCTGGATCTGGATGTGCAGGTCTCCACAGTCCCAGTAGAACATTGAGACATGGTGGGTCTATCAGGTAGCTTGGTCCTTTGTTGTTTGGCTTTAATCCAGCAAGCAACTGCAAAGCTCTGGTGGGTATGATTTGAACGGTAGCCAGGCAGAGAGGACCACAGTAATGCAAAAGCCGGGAAAAACCCTTGACAAAGTATTTTCTAGTCTTTGTGGCATCCAAATTAACAAGTATTTTTCAAGGGTGAATCCAAATGCATCCTATTTCTGTCATTCTGCACCCTTCCTGTGGCAGAGGTGGCACAGGGAGACCTCACCACCCCCCACAGCTCACAGGCAGGCATGCAGCGGCCCTTGCGTCCTGACACAGACCATTCAGACCTGCTTTCACTTTGAAATTGGACCAGCTTTGAGTGGGGAACTGCACAAGAAGGTCCTTCCTGACCTAAATTATTCTCCAGTGCTAAATTTAAACCCAGTGTTAGCGGAGATTAAAGTGGCACCTCTCAATCCCAGCACAGGGCTTGCCCTGCTCATTGTGAACCACGGTGGGCTATCTGTGACTGCAGCAGAGGAGGAATATCATCTGGTTTGCAAGGAAGGAACACTCCTGAGTAGCTCAAGCCATCTCTCTTCACTCCCATCAGCACCCACATGGATGGAAACAGAGTAGAGAAAATTCAATGCACAACTCCAGTGTCGCTAGTCCTATCTTCTGGGAGGATGCAGCAGCTCCCACCTCTGTTTGGTCCAGACCAGGAAACCAGGAGAGACACCATGGCTTTGTGAGGCCATGGTGCTGCTCCAGCCATGGAGGACAGTTTGGCAGAGAGGCACACCTGGCCCGTTGTCAGGAGAAGGGGGTTGATCCCAGTCCAAATCCGCTTGAGATAGCAGATCAAGACTAACTGTATTTACTCAGGAATCGCCACACTGCACAGGTCTGTCTGCTTGTGGGATTTGTGCTCGCCTGATGAAGGGGTTGGCTCCTATCCTCAGCTGAACCCTCATGGTTCAAAGTTGCGCTGGCTTTCTTCTGTGTCCTTTGGGGTGAAAAATGTCTTGCAGCTGCTGCTTGTAATTATTTCCCCTATGTTTCAACATTCTCCAGATGAATGTCACCCGAAGCAGTGCTCCGAGAGACTGCAATCATGATTGCCAATAGCCAACATCCAGTCTAAAAATAAAAACCCACAGCATGGGATTGAGAGACAAGCAATACATCCTCTGGCAAAACTCACCAACCACTGGAAAAAAAAAGGCCTCACCCCTCCAGTCCTGTCTTCTCCATGCTAGAAGAAGCTTCCACCTTACAGCAACCTCTTCTGATGTCATCAAGACATCACGATGGCTTTTGGAAAGCACTAGGTAAGATGGCCTTTCCTTTTCCTAAGTGCCCATGTGTAATAACCATGAAATTTTGGCTGGTCAGTAAATACAGTGGAGGGAAAGAGAAGGCTTGCCAGTGGAACATTTATTTTCCTCTTGGAGGAATTTGGCAAGCTGTTACCAAATACCTATTTTCAGCCCAAGGGCTAGCAGATTATTTTTTTTATTAATTTTATCTTCTCTGGTTTCAACAGCCACAGTTTGCAGAAATGGATTAAGCTGAAAGTATCCCACCTGCAGAATGAAAGAAAACCTAAGGAAAATGTTTTCTGGGAGACAGCCACAGTCCCAGCCTTGATTCCTCCTGGCTGTCACAGGGAGGGAGAGCTGCTGAGGACAATATTTCATGGGGTATCAGGGAGTGGGTGGGAAGGAGCAGAGCCATTGGTCAGTCCCGAGGGTAGTGAGTGCGTAGCACATCTGTGCTGCAGAGATGGGACCCTCTGGCTGCACACCTCGGTACCAGGTAACATTAGTGCTTTGGACTGAGCCTTCAGGTTGCCCTGGCTTGTATCATGTGTGACACATGGGCAGCCTGGCAGGACGAAAACACCTACAGGCTTGCAAGTGAAGTTAGCTCTTCACTACAGCTCAGGAACTGAGACCTTGGGGTTTTGCCTAGTGTATCAATTTCTGTGGATCATAACTGAGATGGGCTGATATGTTTCTTTCCCTTCTTTTTTATTAGTATTTAACACACGAAGAGAATCTGTTCATTTGTCAGGCTGACCTTGTTCAGAATGGGGTCTGGAAGCACCTTGTTCACAATGGGGTCTGGAGGCCACTCCTTTGCATGCTGCCAGTAGCACATGTACTTGGACCAAGTAGTATTTTGTGGCAGCTGATCTACACTGCAATGTTAGGGCTGGTCCTAGCCCTGCAAGAAAAGCCTTCCCAAAGTTTGCACGCAGTAACCTCACAAGATGAAAACTTTCTAAAAAAAAAATAATGTGACACTCTACCCTTGTGAGAATAAATAAAAGACCACATCTTTGAACAGCAGTGGTGAGTTGTTTTATTCGCACTCATTTAGCCCCATGCCTGGGAGACATGAATTCTCAATCACTATTGCTACATAGTCTTAAATGGAAAATAAAGTGCTTCATGTGAATGATCATAATTGTTTCAAACCAGACTCTAAACACCCAGTTAAGAAAGGATAGTACTGCCTTTGAAATGAAAACATGGCTCGAGAGAGAAGGAGAGAGATTCTAGCTCTTGTTTTCCATTTCCACAAGTCTCCTGAGCAATCCCTCCCAGGCTGCTCAGTCCTGGGTAGATCATTTCTCTGGCGTCTTGCTCCTTTGGGGAACCACAAATCCTGGTGCATTCTCATTTAACTGAAAGGATCCCCAGTTAAAACCACCGGGCTGATTCAGTAACTCATTTGGCCCACTGGTTTTTAAAGAGGTTGCAGAGCTATAAATACGTTGTTTCAGGGGAGGACTTAACTGCCAAGAACAAGCAGCTGATGTTATATTATTAGATTCAGGACTACAAAGAACGGAGTCTAGACATTCCCTTATTAAAAAATAAGCATATTTACTTAGCATTTCCTCTCTGTGCTGTGAAGTGATAAGTATGATCAATAAGTTTCTAACACCTCAAATCAAGACTCAGTCCCACCTTCAGCCTTTTGCTCCCTCAAAGGTTTTTTTTTATGGGTCCACACACCTGATGACATGTCTCCTGGAAAAAACAGCTTAAGATAACATTTACAAAGTTTATAAATGTTTTACAAGGGGCTCCCTTTTCACTTGCGATAAGACATGGGGATTTCAGTCACAGGCAGGAGAATTAAATAGTATTATAGCTGAGTTAGGGAAGGGGGAGAAAAGCTGTACTTCTTGAGTTAATTGCATAAAACCACCTATTTTCCTTGGTCACTGATGCACCATACTCAGAAAGGAGCTTCCTGCATACACGTCTGGCTGCACCTACTGCAACAAAACCAGCTTGCAAATTGGTGGGGGCCACAAGAACCACTGGGATCAGCAGACTCACCTTTTGGTTAAAAAAACCCATGGTGATTTTCCTGAAGATGTGCAGACTCCCATTCATTCTTCTGGTCAGAGAAAGAGGCAAGGAGGTAAAGGGGAACTGCCATCCCTCCCCACCTGCTCCTGTTTAAGGCACCATCTGCAAAAGCCTCTCCTGAGGACAGCACACACAGGATTTGAGAAGATCCCATTTCCAAAGGTATCCTAAGGGAAAGAAATTCAAATGAATGAGCAGCAAAAGCAAAAATATCTGAGATACGTATATGACAGGTACTGCTGGCCTAGACCCAACAAAGTGTTTGGACTCCTATCTCCTATTAGCACCCATGGTTTGATGCAAGTAGAAGGAAATAGGAGCCTTTCTCAGCCAAAAACACATGGAACAAAAATGCTCCCTAATGTCTCTAGGTTTGCTTATTTGATGACTCCAGAGCCACACATGTTGTTATTCCAACCCCCCATAAACCCATTGGTGCCATCACTCTGCTCAGTGCCTGCCCAATCTTCAGGACATGGTGGTATCATTGCACTGTGAACACCCATGCTCCAGTGACCAATGAAGCATTACTAAACAGGCCCTTTCACTTCAAGCACAATTTTCAGTGGGCTTGAGAAATCCACCCCTGCTGCGTTTTTAAACAAAAACCCTTGGATGGGCCATCCCTTGAAGTAGGGAAGCATCTCTCACACAGCTAATGGGAGTCCTGGCAGACCATTCAGTTGTGTGGTCATCTCCTTGCCTCTAAGTGAGACCTCCAGTAGCATTCTTCTGAGTTCAAACAGGACACCTGCATTTCAGACAAGCTTCCTGCTTACCCTGGGTTTTCTGAGGCTATTCTGGTGGAAATCAGAGGATAACACATCCTAAAGAATCAGATTTGAGCACACTGTTTTCACGACCAAGTGTATGTTGCTCCATGTAAACAGCTTACTACCTTGCATGTACTCCAGAAGTAAGTATCTGTTCAAGGTAAGTCTGCTGCTAAAACTTTAGGCAGCTTGATTATGTCCTAATTCACACTTGCTAGACTACATGATTATCGAATCTTAAAGCAACCAGTGTTTCTAGTCCCATTTTATTCTAGAACATGGTTATCAGCTCATATCTATGCCTTATTTACAGTAGAATTTAACATAATGTATGCAAACTTATGCTAAATCCCTCAGCTAAAACCCAAGCGCCAGCATACATTAAAACACCTTCATCTTGTCCAGAATATTCTGCGGCATTTTAACCGTATGATGATGCCATGGCAGTTTCTAACCTAAGAAAGGTGCAGCACTGGTAAGCCATGTTTCACACAACTGTAGCAGGTTTCCCCAGAGAATACTACAGCACATCTTCCAGGCTTTTTTCCCCCCATAAAGGTACCGCAGAGGAGACAGTCTGAGCTAGTGTCTGCTGTTGGTGTGCCAGGAGAAGTGTGGAGGCTCTCCTGGTGAGAGGAGGAGCTGCCAGAGTAGCAGGAAATTCCACTTTCTCAAGTGTTTCCTAATTAGCACCATTTCTGGAGGCAGACAACCTCATCCCAGGGCGCAGGCCTGACCTGGTTACTGAAGGAAGGCATCGTCTACCTTTGGTTACCCACTGTTTTCTCTGCTCGGGAATATACTTATTATATGCTCACATAATTGGGCTCTGTACCTCTTCTCACACAGAAATGAGCCAGCCAGGACTCAGAGAAGTGTCCCTGCCCAGCCAGTGATATTAGATGGGGTGTCTGTGCATAGGTGTCATAGTCTCAATACAAACACAAATACAGGTGCTTGCTCTGCCTACAAAATGCAGCCCCATGAGTGCTCCAAAAGCCAGGGCCTGCTCATGCTGCATATACAGCCAGCAATTCAGTCAGGCTGAATATATCTTAATGCTCATCAGACAGGGTGGTTATCACATCTCAAGAGACCGTGTCTGTCTCCCTTGTCTACTCCCAGCCCAGTAAACCTGCGATTCCTGCACTTTTTGGAGGACTCCTTGTTTTCCTCAGAGCTCACCCCCCCTTTCTCGCCCAAATGCCATATCACCTGCACCTGCAGGTAGGGCAGCAGGTCCTGGGCCACAGCTTGGAAACACCCTTGTCTTCACCAGGGGACTGCTCAGCCCTTGTAGCTCCCAAGCTCTGTGTAACAACCATGGGCATGCCTGTCAGAGCTGTGCTGTGCCGAGCAGTGCAAACACACCCTGCTTCACTGTTCTGGTGACCACGATTTCATCAGACCTATCCTGTCCCACTGCTAGCATCTCCTGGAAAGGCATTTTGAGCAGCACCTGCATATAAGGAAAAGCACCACATGAGCCCTTCCGCCTGGCAGAGGAAGGCTCGGGAGGCTGAAAACGTAACCAGAGGAGGCTGTGTACATCTTATCTGGGATGCCAGAATGTCGCCTTTATAAGCAGAGCCCTGTATTATCAGAAAAGAGGCTATTTTCGGCTTCTTAGCTCACCCTCTGGAGCAGTGGGTGACCGGTGTTGCAGGAGCTCATTTAGGAGTCAGGAGATAGAGAGCCACAGCAAAGCAGCCGGGGATTTCCGGGAACGCGGGGTCACCCTGCATCTGCACCAGCCTCTCTGCGTGCTTCCAGGAGCGGAGCAGAACAGGCTCGGTGGAATAAGGCAGGTGCCATTAAAGTACAATAATTTAAAGCATTTTTTGTCTAACCTGCTAAGCTACTGCCTTTAAAAAACTTATTTATTTATCCCATACACCAGAGAAGAGAGGGAATGCTATGGGGAAAAACAGATATAGACGGTATTATTCCAGGATTATTTTAATGCATGCAATAAAATCTAATTCTTTTGGAACAGTTAAGTAATTTACCAGGCTTCCATGCACATTGCACTAAAAAACCCCACAGTTAAAGAGATAATTTATTATTTTTTTCCAAGAGGAAACAGCTGATAAAAGAAACCCTCATTTGTTTTGGATTTGCAAACCATTTCCCATGTGTTATGTTTGCTTTGGCTGTCTCTCCAGCATCCTCTGGTAGAGATGAGAAGGAAGGGAAGGCAAGGGTGTTGCTTCAAACACAGGACCCCCAAATGCTTCTACTCCTGTTGTCCTCTGTGTAAAGGTAGCAAGGATGTTCCTAAACACTTTTCCTCCTCCTGAAAGCTTTTTTAAGGCAACTGTGTGAGGCTACTGTCCCAGCAGAGCTCCAGAAACACTCCGGAAATACATCACAAACTTCCCAGGAATAGACAGGCTAGGAAATCCATAGTCCATAGGTGGAGGGGGGAAAAAAATAAAGGAATAGCCTAAATAAACCAGTGTGCAACTGCTCCCACATGTAACTCTACAACCCTTTTGTGTTTGGCCAGTAGTTTTACTTCCTAAAGGAAGCACTCCTCAATGACTGTCACACTCGTGTCACTGGCTGTCTAACCTCCTTTTTTCTACCTGAAGAGCAAGCCTCCATCTATTTTGGGTTGTGCACATCCCTGCTTCCTGTGTGGCCAGGCAAGGCCTTGCAGTTACCCCTTCACAGCACCTTGGGAAAGAAAACTCTTACCATCTGCTCCCTGCTCCCAGCATCAAGCAAGCAAGGCAGCCCAGTGCCTGCGGAGCCTGGAGACCATCACCTCATAAAGGGCTCATGAAGGAAGGGAAAAAGGATTTATTGTCTTTTCTTAATTAAAAACAAAGAGGCTTTGAGATTGCTTTCTGTTCAGTTCTTACCTGAGGAACAGCAGGACTGCTAATTCTTGTCTTGGTGTTTTTATTCTTTGGGGTTTTTTTTCCCGGAGAACAAACCAGAGGTTTTAGAGATGGGGAAAATCAGGATATTGAGTCTTTTCTGCCCAACAGTCCTTACAACCTGAAGAAGGACTCTAAGCTTGTCTGTGCTTCCTGGCTCTTGATCAGGTCTTGCAAAGGTTGTGACCTTAGCATGCAGGCAGGGACCACTAAAAGGTTCTGCTAAAAACCACTTTTATTTTCCAAGCTTTGAGGAGTTTGAATCTTGTGATGCAGTGATAAAGTAGCTGCACCATGTATTTAAAATTGTCTGAGATTTCCACCGTAGACCTTAAACACTGCGCTAAATAGGGCAAACAAAAATAGCTGTTCCTTTGACAAGTGCTTATTTAAAGCCTGTTTTGTCAGCATTGCTGCCCTGGTTATGACAGGGAAGTTGTCTAGAAATTGCATAATTACCAATATTAAACGCAAAAGCAAAACAGCACCGCACAATTCAATAATGGAGCAGGTCACGTTTGCCATGGCTGTTGCAGCCTCTATTAAAGCTGCAGTAACTCCAGCTCAGACCGTGGCCTCAGGAAGACGCAGTGCTGCTGCTGCTGCTCCTCCTGTGTTCCTAGCCCAGGAGGTTGCTCTGCTCACGGTGCACAGATTGCTGTGCCAGGGCAGGCAATAAGGACACTATTTTCTCGCTCGCCCGCGTGCTGCTGAGGCAAGGCAGCATTACTGCTTTTCTGCTGCTTGTTCTCCAAGTCTCCGGCACTCATCACTGGACACTTAATGGACTTCGATATAATAGGAGTGGGGACTGGAGAGAAGTGGAGAAACAGTCTGAAACCATTAGGAGACAGTTTTTGCACATAATAAAATTTGTAACAAATTCAGCACCTGAGCTTCTGCGGGATAAAATAAAATAATCAGTGATCTTTCCTTCCTTCCTCTTCCTCTTGCCTTGCCTTTCCTCTTAGTGGAAAGGAGGTGAGAGATGACGACCAGCTCAGAGTTGTTTTCTTAAAGATTTGATTTCAGACTTTACATTGCTTATGTACCATTCATCTTCCTCCTGATCTCTAGGGGCACTTTCAGATGGCTTCTCCTCCTTTTTCTATCAACTCAGCAGGTCACTTGAAGGGCCTATCCATGCAATCGATTTTTCAGTCCAACCATAGAAGGAAGCATTGCAGCAAACTCCACAGCGCCTTTTCACCCCACCTCTTTCCCTCCCAAGGTTTATTGCATGCACCAGAGCACGTTTCTACCCACGAACACTTGTTACACGTTGTCATATTTATCTGAATGCAAACTCAGAGTATTGATCTGCTCTGCACTTTAGTCTAGCTCATTTACCTTCAGGAAAAAACATAGGGAAACTGAGCAGGGAGCTCTGGCCTGATGGTAAAGATCCCCTCTTGCAGTACTGCTTACCCCATGTCTCGCCTGGGAAGAGGAGCAGCAGCAGGTTCAGGAGCCTCTGGGTGCTGGAGCAGGCATTTAGGTTTGCATTTAGGATCCACCAGTGAAAAACCTGCTTTAAGTTACTTGGTCAGCATTGTATAAGGATGCAGTGGCCAGAGCAGGTATGCCATCCAGTAGTCAAATTCCTAAGGCACCATGTAATCTTCTCCCTTATTGTAACCTGCTGCTTCATGGGCCGCACGTCTTTCAGCCTAGAGGAGCACTTGGGTTGAAGACCCTACTGCTAATGGCTTTCTTCATAAGGCAGTCTTCATTAATTTTAATAGCAGAATTGCAGAGACATGGTGGGATGACTCCTACAACTGGGCTGTTGGAATGGAAGGAAAGAAGGAAGGAAGAACAGGCAGGGGCAATGAAAAGGGGATTTTGCCTTCTGTGTCAGTGACCAGCTGGAGTGCATGGAGCTCTGCCTGGGGATGGATGAAGACAGAGAACATATGGGTCAGGATTAAAGAAAAAGTAAGGACAGCTCACGCCATTTTTTAAAAGGGGAAGAAGGAAGACCCAGGGAACTACAGGCTGGTCAGTCTCACCTCTGTGCCCAGCAAGATCATGGAGCAGATCCTCCTAGAAACTATGCTAAGGCACATGTAAAATAAGGAAGTGATTTGTGATAGCCTGGGACTGGCACTGTTTAACATCTTTGCTGTTGACAAAGACAGTGAGATTGAGTGCACCCTCAGCAAGTTTGCTGATGACACCAAGCTCTGTGGAGTGGACAGCATGTTGGAGGGAAGGGATGTCATCCAGTGAGACCTTGACAGGCTTGAGAGGTGGACCTGTGCAAACCTCATTAAATTCAACAAGACCTGCACATGGGTCAGCACAATCCCAAGCACAGTTACAAGCTGGGTGGAGAATGGAGTGAGAGAAGCCCTGAGGAGAAGGAATTGAAGGTGTTGGTGGATGAGAAATTCAACATGACCCAGCAAAGTACACCTGCAACCCAGAAAGACAACATATCCTGGGCTGTGTCAAAACCAGCATGACAGCAAGCAAGTCAAGGGAGACAGTTCTGCCCCTCTACTCTCATGAGACCCCACCTGGAGTACTGTATCCAGCTCTGGGTTTCCCAGTACAAGACAGACACGGACCTGTTGGACTGAGTCCAGAGGAGGTCCACAAAGATGATCAGCGGACTGGAGCACCTCTCCTATGAAGACAGACTGAGAGAGTTGGGCTTGTTCAGCCTCGAGACACGAAGGCTCCAGGGAGATCTTATAGCGGCCTTCCAGTACCTAAAGGGGCCTACAGGAAAGATGGAGAGGGACTGTTTACAAGGGCATGTAATGATAGGAAAAGGGGTAATGGCATTAAGCTGAAAGAGGGTAAATTTAGATTCGATATAAGAAAGAAATTCTTCCCTGTGAGGGTGGTGAGGCACTGACACAGGTTTCCCAGAGAAGTTGTGGCTGTCCCCTCCTTGGCAGTGTCCAAGACCAAGTTGGATGAGGCTTTGGGCAACCTGGTCTAGTGAAGGGTGTCCCTGCCCATGGCAGGGGCTTGGGACTAGATGGCCTTTGAGGTCCCTTCTAACCCAAACCATTCTGTGATTCTATGATCCTGTGTACTACATGAAGATGGGGACTTAGGGATAAAAATTAGCAGCATCATTTAATTAAAGATGGATCATAATAATAAAATCTGCACAAAGGGACTGGCCTGGGATTATGAAGAGAACCTTAATTGCAAATTCTTCCTATTTGAGTCTCTGATTTTTCCATCCCAACACAATCTCTTTAACAGCTTTGGCATGTAATTTCCTGTTATGAAAAAAAAATAAATTAGGAAAGACTGAAGTGTTATCATTCAGCTTCACACTGACACATGTGTGTGTCATCAGCAAAGCTGGAATCTCTTCTATCCAAGCCTCTTCTCATGTGACCTAAAGGATTAATGGATATTGATGATAGATTGCAGTCTAGCCTGCTCTCTGCAGACCAAATATGATGGGAGTTTGACCAAAACACACTCCTCTGTGGTGAGCATGTGCAAACAGGCCTCTCTAACCTTTCAGAGGCCTAGAAATTAGGTTAACTTTTAACTTTTCTTTGGCAGTGTAGTGACACCAAACTTTCAGTCACTGCTTCAAATGAGGAGTACTGCCAATGATTTTCAAAGATAAAGTTGCCACCCTTTCCTTTTCCAATGGTGAAAACCATTTTTTCCTCACATTTGAGAGAGATTAAATGTTTCAGCTGAAACTACCTATCAAAAAAACCCCAAAACCAAAATGAACTCCCAATCAAATAAAAAACCAACCCAGAAAACAACAAACCATGGATCAGAATGCATCTGAAGACAATTTCACTCTGAACAGCCAAAGCTTGACAGAAGTTACACAAAGCTGAAAACAGGCCCTTCTCATCCAAAACACTGGGTGCCTGTAATAATCAACAGTGGGCCCGGGTTGCTCAGGTTTCCCTTGATGAGCAGAGGATAATCATCCTCACTTCTTTCAACAGGGCCTTTTAGACCTACTGGTGAAAACAAAGAAACTGTCATCGTCACTAATCCCATCTATGGTGGTTATTAATATTATTTGGAGGAGAAACAGGGCTTTGTTCACATACAGGATTTCCTAACAGCCAGCCTATATATGACATCCCATACATAAGAGCAGAGTTTCCCTTTTAGGTTGGACTGACAACCATGTTGCAGTCGAGGCTCTGCTCCATGGGCAGCACTTGCCAAGCAACTGAAGGTGATGGAAAACACACTCCGTGCTGACAGGGCAGAGCTCAGCCCGTCCTGCTCCTGGGTGCTTTGAGCACCCCTTCGTGCTGCAGTGAGCAAACACACTGGGTGCAGACAGTAGTGAACTGTACGCTGTACAGAAGTGGACTCTGCCTCTGCCAGTGTCCTATACACATACCGGAGGAGACTTAAAACACCACCACTTGCATTTCTCTTGTAAGGACATGTAAAAGTGGGTGCAAATAATAGAGTGGCACAAAGAGCCTTGAGAGCAAACTACAGGGTTTTTTGTAGATTAGCAAACACATCTAACTCTGTTTCCAACCAAGTCTATTCAAATATTCTTATTTTTGTGGCTGCGCAGATCCCTTGCTTTCTTTACAGCACTTTTTAATTTGACAAAACAGGGGGATTGGACCCGATGATCTCTCGAGGTCCCTTCCAACCCCTACAATTCTGTGATTCTGTGATTCTGTGATATTGCTCAAGTTCAAACTCCTTGACATTGTTGTCAGTTTATTTCCATGAAGCGGAACGCTGAATATTATGAAACAGCTCAGGAATGCTGGACATAAAGGGAGATTTCCTTTTTTTCCCCCTTCAGCTGAAATATCTTTTGGCAATAAATTCCCACCGGAAATGTGCTTTCCCTGATTCCGCGGCTTAATTAGCTCAAACAATGTAAGATATGTAACACTGACCACCATGGGAAACCTGATAACAAAGAACAGTGATACAATGCAAGCCTTTCAAACAGATGCAGCCAGTACCCTGCTAAGACAAAAGTGGATTCAGTGCAGTGTCAAGCCTTTTCTTCCTTCGCTGCTGCAGGAGACACTAGCGCTACGGTGAGACAAGTTAAACTCTGCCATGTTTTTCCCCGGTAATGATCTGAAATTGCCAATTCCTCTGTAGTATGCAGGTCACACGTTAGTATTTTCATCAAGAAAGAGACAGCGACTAATGCTGCAGCTGGCTTCTCGGCACTCAGGATGCGTTCACTGCTATTGCCATGGGGAAAACTATGAGAAAACTGACCCCAATACTGGCTGCTTGTGTGGAATCGAGCAGCACTTCTGGTTGGTGAGACTGCATGCCCTCACGTGCTCCTTTTGGAGACAGCTGAGGCTGCAGTTTCCTCAGGATTTCTTTCCAGGGCTGTATCCTGAGCAGCCCTACCCCTTGCCCTCTCTGAGCACTCTATCCGACCCCTGCATCATCCTTCTGCAGTGGTTTGTGCAGATGGATGGGGAGCAAGAAGGATGTACTGGCTTGGCTTATGAATATCCTTTTTTTCTTTTTTCTTTTCCTTGTTGTGTCACTGCTAGCAGGGCAAGGTCTCCAGTGCCAGCTCCTGCTCCATGCTGGGGTACTGCTGTAGCTGCAAAGCTCATGAAAGGGTGGAGGATCAGGAGCATGAGCAGTGAATAAGGAAGGATGGTGGTGCTGCAAGAACCAGTAACATCGCTGGTAGTGGTGGTAGCAGCAAGAAATACAGCCTCTCTTGCAGACAAGCAGAACTGGGACCCTACTTAGGTCAGAACAAAATTAATGTGCAGTTGGGGTTTGGACTGGTGGCCACAGTGTGGATAATCTCAGCGTACATTAAGGCTGCTATCACCCGACATTGTTAAAGATACCAGAGAAGAAAAGATGCTGTAGGTTTATGCCTATTTTCCCATTTATAGTTTAGAATTTTAGAGTTAAGACATATTTATAATTTTCTTTACTTGCATTGGAAGCTTGAGTCTTAATCACTTCATTTCTCCAAAACACTTTGTGGACACCAGAGAACCGGCAGGATTATGATGTCACAGGGACAGAGAGGGGGAAGTACAAGTAAACACAGGAACGGAGATTTCTTTGTCAGAGCATTTATAGTTTGCTGCTTGGTTTTGGTTTTGTCATTACCTGTATAATTCAAATGCCTTGCAGGAGACCAGAGAAACGACTTTGGCCAGGTCCACCCGCCAGAGCTTCATTGACTCAGCAATGTCCATCGGGGACATGAAACCGGTTGGAGAGCCGACCTCCATCCATGCCTGGTGTGCCGGGGCCAGACATGCTGTCAGGGCTGTACTTTACCTGCTCAACTTGTTTCACTTGCACACGGGTCCAGAAGCGCACTGCTGCTGAAGGCATATGCCCGGCCTGTGCAGCCCTTCCCATTTCACCTGTCCCTTCAGAAAAAGTGAGAAAGCTCCAAATCCAGAAGAATTCCTCCAGGAGGGCTTCCAGGAGCCGAAACAGAGAAGCAGAAAATCCAGCCAGTTCAGGGTCTAGTGATTTGCGTATTCCTAATGTAATATCAAATGGAGTTAAGGAAGCCCAACAGCCGTCTCTTGGGCTTCTTTGTTTGTTGTGATGAGCCAAAGGTCACAGGCTCACTTTTCTTCTGTGTGTTGCCTTTGAAGCGCGGGTGTCATCAGTGCACTGCAGGTCCCCCACGCAGAAGGTCCTGTTTGATCCAAGTCCGTAGGTGGCTAGCTCTTTTTGGCATCTCTGGTTATCACGTTTGTATTACAAGGTCAGTTGCGATCTGACTGATCCATGTTAAACAAATTAGATTCATCCCTCTGGCTTGGCTAAAACTTGAGTGTATCCCTCAGTTGGGTAAAGCACAGACAGTACAGCTTTATTTATATTAACTTAATTATAGATAGACCGACACTGAAACAGCTAACTCGCACTGTAGGCAAAACAAACAAATGCTTC
Organism: Porphyrio hochstetteri; assembly: GCA_020800305.1. Classification (NCBI taxonomy): domain Eukaryota; kingdom Metazoa; phylum Chordata; class Aves; order Gruiformes; family Rallidae; genus Porphyrio; species Porphyrio hochstetteri. The sequence continues at coordinate 121,327,230 of CM036906.1, read as the reverse complement.
TTTGGTCCTCAGTGCATCACAGTTTGTTTTGGTTTTTTTAATTATAACCTGCATGCTAACTCTAGATCATACCTAGAAAACCTGGAAGTCTTTTCCAATATATCAAAGTGAGAGAATCTACAGAGTATGAAATTATTTTATATACCAGCCATGAAAGTATTTCATACACCAGGTATGAAATCTCAGTCCCACAAAAGTCATTGGCAAAATTGTCACTAACTTCAGCAGAGACAGCACTTCAGTCTAGGAAGTTATGTGTGTGTGTGTGCAGTGAACAAATGTAAGAAGCCTAAGGAAAGGAAAAGAAATATCAGGAACATAAAGAAGATTATAAAATCTACCGTGTCTATCGTGAGTGCTGGGGAGCCACACGTGTCCCGCATCTGGTTCTTCAAATTGGTCCCATACATGGCTGCAGCATCACTTATAAAAAGATCACAATTCACTGAGTCCTATAGAGCTGTTATTAAATTCTGTTTACTAGGTACAGCTGTGCTTAATTTCTGCCTATTATAGCCTTTGGTTTCCGCAGAGATTTTCAAGATGTTCCCATTATCATTGCAATTCTGGAAACAAACTTGCATGAGAAAACAAAGATGCAAAGCTCCTTCTTCAATAACAGCCAGGCAACCGACTGCACTACCAGCAGAGTAATACCAAAACCCTGGATTTATTCAGAAGAGCTGGTGTGAACATTTTTTTTTTTGTTTGCGTCCAGAGGGGATAACAGTCTTCTTGGGATTTGGGTTTGATTGTTCACTGTTTTCTCAAAAAGAGCTCCCCCAGGGCTCTGGCAGAGTTTGGTTTGTAACTTCTGAGGATCTACATCTGGAGATCTGCCAAGCCTTAGCCTTTGGGTGATACACGCTCCCATTTAATGGGAATCTACCACCACCACCACACATACACACACACCAAGTTTTCAGGCAGGAGGTACTACTCTTTCTGGAAAAATTACTACTATACAGGCACACATCAGCTGTGTATCAGCAGTCACACAGCTGTGGGATGCTGTGTGACTGCTGAGGTCTACTGGGCATGTGGCAGACAGTTGGACGCCTCTTGCACAGCAAAACCTCTGCATCCTATTGCTCACATATGGGGTGACTCTGTACCTCAAGTTCAGTGAGTTCATCTGGGCCTGGCATGCCTGGAGTTGGTGCAACAGCTAACCCTCCAAATCACTGCACAGCACTCTGTCATTGTCACCAGGCTTCCCGTGTACTAGGCGTGATGACTCAATTAAACCAAGATTTTCAGCCTGTTGCCTACTGTTTCATTGGCTCAAGTTCACTTAAACAGACGTCTCCAGGAGGTCAGCTCAGGAAGGTAATGAAACACAAGCCAGAAAAATGCGTGGCTGCTTTGGGCTCTTTTGCCAACGTAACAGAAACGTGCAGAGGGCAGCTTCAACCCTGCCCTATTCAGGCAGTGGCACAAAATGAACAAATGTCAAGAGAGACTTTGGATACCTGTAGAGTTTATGGATAAAAAAAATAAAAATATGCAAGAAATAGGTTCCTAAACCAATAAACATATGTGAATATTTAGCCACTGAGTTACATGATGTGATTCTGCATTCAGAGGATTTCCATTTGTTTTCTTCTTGAAGTTTGCAGCTGGCTACAGGAAGACAAATTCAGTGAATCATTTTAAGTGACTTGCATTATTGTGTAAACTAGAGTATTTCAGTACTTCAGTACTTACAGTCTTAAATTTATATATAATAGTCAGAATTAAGATCTGTTACAGACTCACAAAGAGTCTTTCTGGAGATACAGATACACAGGCTCTTCTTTGCCTGGTGTTCTTCTGATCTTTACTTACCACGCGGCCAGAAAAAGATTAGTCTTGGTGGAAAAGTGCAGAGAGCACTAAAGTTACCCAGTAACTGCTGTGCTGGTTACAGTACTATAGCCCTGGTGCCAAAGGAGGCAGTGGCTGGTGTAGTTAGAAAAGGCCTCTTCAAAACCAAAGTGCCTAATTGAATATTTTCTTTCTCTTTCACTCATCCCAAAGGGAAACCCTTCATGTGAGCTACGCCTGCTGTTATAAAATGGCTTGGCCTTTTCTCCATGTGCAGAAAGTTTTACCCTTATACGATTATGGTCTATCCCTAGGTAGTCACTGAGCCTAAACTCAAGACATGGCCAACCAGGGTGGCCACAACACCAAGGAACAGGCTCGACTGACATCTCAGGGAGTGAGTCCGAAGTCTCTGAGCTGAACACCCCAATCTTTCCAAATATCAGGGCTATAAATTATATGGTTTGTGTCCATGCTACATATACACATATTCGTGTATAGCTATTCTCTGTTAGTTAGACTTTTAATAATTATGTCATTCACTCTGAAGAGCAACTGATTGTCACAGAAATTATTTTTAATGCATTCACTTTGTATGCACCTGTCTTTAGGTAACTTCAGGACTCCACACACGTTGTCTCAAAATGAGGTCCTTTCTCCTGAACACTACATAAGGACAAAATCAACCTGCCTCCCATCACACCATGTGAATAAAACTGAGGCTGTAGGATGATGCCAAACCACACATTTGTGGAAACATTTAAGCATTTTTATAGCTCCCTTGGACTGTCTCAAAATTTGAGCATGTGCTTAAAATCCTTTGCACTACTATGTTCTTGGAGGTCAAAGTATTAATAAGGAAAGTGGCCAGAGAGCAGCAGTGGTCTAACAGGTCTTATACACTATGCTAAGAATTTTGGTAGATAACAAAATCCTTCACCGATTTGTTTTAACTGATGAACCAAATCTTGGTCTCCTTTTTTTTTTTCAGCTGACATTTTTAGCAACTCACATTCCCAAGATACTGACAGGAAAAAAAATGAAGAATACAGCTGATGAGATGCAGGGCCCTGGGCCTATAAGGTGTCCCCAGCAAGCAATATGTTAAACCCCAATGACAACTCAGCATGGACTGAATAGTGGACCTGTGTGAGCTCCATTCCCCCAGATCATATCTGAAACCACTGCAGGAGGCACTGCCTTATGGCAATGTGCTGATGTCAGCAGACAGCAACTTTAAATAAAGTCAGGCTCTCATTCACATTCATTGAGTAATGTTGTTATTGCCTCCCAGCTATTTGTTACCACCCGTCTGCTGGGCTAAGATCTCCTGACAACAAAGTCGACGGGAGGGAACTGGTGTCTGAGCCTCAGCCATTATAATTTAGACACTGTACAGTCTAGCACCTTAGCAGGAACCCTCCCTTCATGGTGGCTTGAACTAATACACAAGGAGGTACAAACCTGAGTGGCTCAGAAGTAGGTACATGCTCTCCTCTATTACTTCTGTCCCAAAGGGGTGAGTGTCTAATGCCAAAGTCCCCTGCTCATGTAGTGGAACCAAATACACTGTGAAAGGCAAATGAAATGTTCTCAGTATTTTACACCCAGCCACTGCCACTTACTGACAAATAAAAGTGAGTGTGATGTGGGTCCACAGCAGCACCCAGCAGGTCACCTCCCTCTCCCCCTGGCCAAGTACCCACCTCATACCAGTGGATACCACAAGCCCCTGCGGGCTCCCAGCAGAACTCTGCTACGAGCCACAGCACCAGTTGCTGAAGGCACAGCCAAACCCGCATTGGTGGTGGAGACTGCATCCAGGGGCTGCTGTCCCCATTCTGCCAGGTCCCATCCCACAACATGGTGTTACCCCAAACCGCCCCAGTTCAGATGTGTTGGTTCCTTTCTCTGTCACGCGCTCCCACCCACGATGCCCACAGTAGCACTCCCCTGTATTTCCAAGCACCAGGCTTGCACTCCAACAAGACTTTTGCCAACTGCTTTAAAAAATGCAAACTTGGGCCAAGTACCTGACATTATGGAGCTCACATTTGGATTTTAAATGCATATGCTCTTTCCATTTCCCCAGATCAAGCTTGCATTTTTATTTTATTATTATTACAGTTTTATTATTGCAGAATATTTTTTTATTATTGCTGCTAATTATTACTTAGCTGTATTGGGTTTTAGGTTCATCACCGCTTGGAAACTTCCCTGTTAGATCTGGTCTGGATAAATATCAAAAGGTTTGGATACTTTTCCAAATGGTTTGCATATGCAAAATTGTCTATATTCCTGGAAAAGAATGGAAGTTAGCATATGAAAGCAGAAGAATCAGACAAAGTAGGGCAAATTAAAGGACAGGCTCCAGTACCTCCCATCTCTGGGAGAATTTCCTTAAAACTGAGACACAGCATCCTAGAGAGTCTGTTTCTGCATAGCTTGTGTTAACTTAAAGAGTTTGTGTTGTATCATTACCCTTTATTATCAGGCTTTCTGTAATGGTCACTGTTACACATCTCAAGCCATGTGAGCTAGTTAAGTCAGGAACATCAATTTTTTGAGTGATATAACAGATTATTCCCACAGCACTTCATCATCTCAGACTCCAGCAGCACCTAGAGAAAAAGTAAATTAATTTTTTAAACCAGGTCTAGCTTAAAACCTCACTGAGACATGTGAGCAAGGCCTCTTCTATAGAAGGAACTGGGTGGGGGGAAGCCCTTTGTTGGGGATCTTAGAATAAACTACCTGTTGCTGGTCAACTCATTCCAGCAGAGTCTCATTTAACAGTTCGGGGAAGAAAGCTACAGTGTTGAAAGTGCTGTAGCCAACAGCCAAGTCTGTGTCCCTCCACATCCAAAGACTGCCTGGGTACCTTTATTTGCTCTATGGTGGTCCTCAGCACATTTGCACAGGGTACCCACCCAGGGCAGGAAGGGCAACGGACAAGTTCTCATCTTACCACCCCACCTGGGCTTGGGTTGGGCTTGAGTTGGGTTTGGTCATGCCACAGTCACACCAGGTCCAGCCAAATGCAATACTGTCATGGTAGACTGGATGGGGTTGTTTTGAGAAAACTTATGCCCAGTTCAGTCTGCTTATTATGGCTATTGAAGAACATGTGGACTTGAATCAGCCTTTTGAAGAGCCACTTTTGGATGCATTCAGATTTCGTATCAGTTTTGCTTATTGTAGAAGAAAAAGTCCCATGAAGGCTGCCAATTTAAAATAATTTCACACAAAAGCACACTTCTAGGTGAAATAAGTTTCCACTATAAATTTGCCAATGTCTAGCATAACCTAAGTGTAACTATGCAATTTCCCTGCATAAGAATGCCAAGTAATTAGCAGCACTATCCACTAAAGTATAACTGTTTACTTCACAAAGTGCTGAAGCAGAACTGACATGAAGTGACCATTTCAAATATCCCATAGCCTTTCTAGCTATTTCCCCCCCAACACACACATTTGATTCTTAATGCTGTGGAATGCTCCGTACAGGGTGATGCGTGCAGAGAGATTATAAACAGTCATGGTGTGGTTTGCTTGCTGATACACAGTTAATCCAGTTGCCCTCTTCAAGTGAATTTACATCCTTCCATCTTCATATAATTCCTTTGCATAAGAATTTAGGACATGCATCAGTTTGATTACATGAGAAAAGGCAATTCAGTCCAATGAGCTAATCTGAAGGAGAAGAAATTTTCATGCCAAGAACACCTCTACCTTCTAAAATGGAGCTGAAATGTGGATTATTTGTATTTCTATATATCCAGGCAAAGCAGCAAACTCTGTTCAATTTCACAAGGGCAACTTTAATGAATTTTTCCTCTAGGTACAAATGAGTGGAGAATTTTTCCCTGCGTGACAGACACTTTCTTTTTCTGAGGTACTTTTGTAGCCAACATCAGTGCATCTTATTTCAACTTTTGCAAGAATTGGACAAAATAGCTTCACCTATTAGAGAATGCATAATTCAATTGGATTCATTTTTCAGTTTACATCAGCAGTAAATTTAGTTTAAAATACATTACCTATAGCATAGCCAAATATAGCATCCTGAATTGAGAGTGAATTGCAATTACTAGACTACAGCTTTTCCCCAATCAATCCTAAACCCTTGCTAAAGCATACTCCCATACTTCTTTTCCTTGAGATTTTATTATTGTACATCCTAAATATGACAACTTCTACTTCTCATTTGGCTATGAATAAAGGTTTAAGGGATCTCTTTTCTGGATTATTAAGGAGAATATTTTCAATTTTTAAACTGTAAACATTTGTGAAAACATTTGATCTGGAATAACATATTGTATGTTAAGTTGTAACAAATAAAATTCCCATTATTTGTGTTGCTGATAGCAGAGGGAAGGAATGTAAATTCAGACATGTTGGTAATTGTCAATCCCTTCTTCCTCCTTGAAAATCAATGAAAATGAAATCCATAATTTATAATCCACATTTAGAATTGGGCTTAATAGCTGATGACATGATATGACCTATGGGGAGAAAATAACGGAAGGGCTCTCAACTTGAAGAAATTCAAGCCTAGACATCTAGGGAAAATAATCCAAAACTCAGTTATTCCTCAGAAGGGAAAGTAAGGAAAGTCATTCTGAAAGAAGCCTGAGGGTGATAGTAGGGAGTGCATTAAATGTGACTGAGGAAAAAAAAAAAGGAGAGAGAGAAAGGGAAATTTTTGGCTGCGGATTCAAAGGCATCACCTCCTGGAAAAGGAAAGAATAGATTCCACTCCATATGGCTTTGGTGTGACCACACTAGGAATACTAAATTCACTCCTGGGCACCTTATTAGCATCTAAAAGGGCAGGTTCAGTGGAGAGCAACAATAGTGTCTAAGGGGTTGTCTGGGCTGACTTTTAAGGGAAGATTAAAATAGTTTAGGGGTGGACTGGGGCACCTTTTATTCCCGTGGAGTAGCACTTTAATTCTTAGCCCATCCTTTTCCCCTACATTTCAACAGGCCTACTTACAAAGCAAAATAATATGGGCAAGTGTGTAAAATTCTGGCCCTAAAGATATATGTATCGGCTAAGCAATGAACAGGGGAAGTTCCAATAGACATCTGTGTATGTCAGAAGCGTTATTAACACCAGTGGGCATAACTTGCAAGAGGATGATATTTTTTAAGGCAAAAATGAAAAAGAAAATGAAAACTTATTGACAGGTCTGTTAGGGTATTGATTACTCTCATAAATGAAGTGATGCATCTCTTGATATATTTAAAACTATGCTTGCAAAGCATAAGTGACTGTACTCAAGAGAGCAATCCTGCACCGGACAGAGGATGGACTAGATGACTTAGTGGCTCTCTCCTATTTCTACTTGCACTGACTGAGAAACTTTAACGAGAGACAGGGAGTTACAAGACAACCTGATAATAAATATGCACCAGTGTCTAATGTATTACTTGGCCAAAGCCCAGATAATTCCTGAAGCACACCTCAGGGCCTGATAATGACTTCAGTGCTAAATATCTCACAGTCCCACCTCTGCCTGGCTGGGGCAGTGAAACATCACACAGTATAAACAAGAAATTGGTCTGTAATTCCGAGCTGCAGTCTCTAATGGTAGTGTTGGGGACACTCTTTGGATTTGCAGAAATACTCTTTAGATCAGCCTAGTGCTGGGTTTAAGCTTACTAAAAGCTCCTTGGGACTGGTGCTTTCACAGTTTCTCTGCTACGGCCTCTTCAAGTCGCATCTTCCCCTTCCTCCTTACCCAGGCCTAGGGCTTCCATCAGGGGACGTACCATCACCACTTCAGTCAGGGAATAAAGTTCAGATCCTCTGATGGACACATCTGCCACCCCTCGATGCTGCAGACATTCAGCAGTGACGGTAGGTATTGGCTGAGTAGGGCTCCTGCGATGACCCCACAGTCCAATTGCACCCCATCACAGGATGCTTGTTACACCCCCAGGATTCCCTCTCTTCAACAGTCGGCAACCAGGTTTTGTTAGCGTTATGGTACAATGGTTTATTTTCCTGTCATAGTTCATTAAATCTCTATTGATTTCAAGCAATTGGTTCTCCACGCTGTGCAGACTTTGTTATAAATTACTGATAGGGAAAGTGAGTTGGTTTGGCTCCCCACCCAGTATGCTTAGCAGCAAGTTCTCAGTGTATGTTTCTCATGTTGCTCTTGTTGCAGTCCTCACATGAAAAAAGCAGCAGTCCTTCTTTTCTCCAGAGCTGGACATAGGTCATTTCCTTAGCCTTGGCCCCTGAGGAGAAGCCATTTCATATTTATTCACTGTCCCTCCTCTCAGTGCAAATCTGCTCTCCTCTCCACCCCCCAAGAAAAAACACATGCATATTAAACTATCGCCTTCCAAACTAGGCTAGGAAAAAAAGGTGATAGTTCTTCTTGCTTGTTTTGTAACCGCTTTCAGGCCACATGATAGTGTCTCTCAGCTGTGAAATTACCTATACTGGGAAACTTTGCTTCCCTAAAAAAAGAAGGTCCTTTCTGTGAAATGGAAACAGTGCAGTCAGCTTTTTTTGGGGGGGTTGTTTTTGTTTTCCCAACAGCCCTTTCTGTAGCAAATACCACATTGTCACTGCAGCCTTTTAGCTGCTTGGAAAGTGCCAGCCCTGGATGGAGTCAGGCCTTGCAGCCACCATCCTTCAGGGACTATTGCAAAGATCAGCTCTACAGAGGGATCTGAACTGAGATACACACAAGTTTGGATCAAGTTTGGGTCAACCAACCTGCGCCACTCTGAAGTTATCCTCCTGGGATATCCTCCTCTATCTTCTGTTACCAACCACATTTGGTATGAGAGGTGGCAACAACTTTCCCAGTATTCATCCTTAACTCTTTTTGTCATATATTCTCTCCCTTTCCTCATCTTCCTGTTCCTACTATTTATTTGTAAAAAAGCAGGAATAGGTAAGGTATTTTAAAACCAGCAATGAAGAAAACAGTTTTCCTCAACGACGTGTATTTCTGCCACGTTCACTTTACCACTCCACTTTCTCATATTCTTCTTCTCCTCACTCACCAAATACAGTTTTCATGACGGTAGCAAACGGTGCAGAGAGAAAAAAGTATAAACATGAAGGAAAAGAATGAGCAAAAGACAGAGAAAAGCCCTGGGAAATTTATTTTGAGATATTTAATAAAGTAAGGGCTGTGTAATCAGAGAGATAGTGTACTGATTCCATTCAAAAAAAGTAGATGTTCGTTTCAAAGTAACCACAGCCAAACCCAAGACAGACAGGAATTTCTGTAGCAGAAAATCTGGCATCTCTGAAGATCTCTGCCAATACAGAGATACAAAGAATCAGGAGAAGATGGAAGAACAAAATGTAGATTAACAGTGAATCTTCCAAACTTGAAGATCCACAGCAGAAAGCAGAGGTGAGCTTCCAAGTTGGACCATTGACCAAGAAGACGCAGTTGCTGTTTTGCAGGCAGCAATGGATCTTTTGTTGTCTTGGATATTAGACTCTCTGCGAGAGATGCTGTTGCCCAGTGCAACAGGCTGTTCTCAAAAAAGAGAGAGCTTTTCCCTGGAGCTTCCTGGGCAGCTGCTCACCCCTTCAGAGAGGGCCGCTGGGAATTTTCATTACCATTTGGACAGAAACAAAAACTATGTAGACTGGACCTTAGTTTAATATCGTATTAAGGTAAGCATCATCATCCTGTGACAAACATTACATCATCCTTTTAACTAGTAATGTTTTTAATTTATATATTTCACTAGGCAACAGAATGATAGTTTTTGACTTTTTGAAGTCACGTGAAATATTTACCAGCTTTGTTATCAGAGGGTGCTACCAAGGCAGTCAGCCCCATGAACCTGAGGTATAAAAAGATGTTCCACTTCCAAGTGCTTTTCTGTGTATGCTACACTCACACACATACAGGTATATACAGAAAATTACACATGGAGGCCTGCTATAGAGATATATACGTATATATGAAAAACTATTATAAATACTTTTCTCTCACACCCATCCTCAGTGTGTGAGTGTCAGAAACTAGACATGACGTTCCAGACTGGAATGATGCAAGGAAGAAATATATTGCAATTATGGAAATCATTAATTTTCCTTGTCTGGGAACCTCTTGAATATAAATAATATTTTCATTTATAAATTTCAAAGCACTGTCCTAAGAATGGGTAAGAATCATTATCTTCATTTGACAGTTGGAGAAACAAAGAGCAGACTGTCTTAAGCAGCAGTCTAAGGTCACATGGAGTAAATGAAGTCAAACCTCATCTCCCAAGCCTGGCTTTCCCTTGAGAGAGCACAGCAGAGAGCACACCACTCTCAACTTTATCAGCTGAAACTCTTCAGCGCATATGCTAATAGCATTGGCAGCCCTGAGCCTTCACCGATCAGGACTGAGGTTTGCACAATGATCAGTAGATTCGCTTTAAATGAGTAAGTTTAAAACCCCCAAACAAATACATCTATGTTTCTTCTGTTTGCCTTCTGTTATCTGAGGCTTTGGAGTGTGCTAAGATAATGCTTTCTGGGTATTTCCATCACCAAAACATCCAGGCATCTTTCCTTAAAAAAAAAAAGGGGGTGTGGTGGGGGAGCAGGAGGTGAGTGGAACTAAACAAACAGCACTAAATATCGCAAAGAAAATCTGGAGAGTTTGCAACAAAATGCAGAGACCATAGCTATTTCTGGCACATGCTGAAGACTACGGACTGTATAAAAATGATCTCCCCACCCTGCCCCAAAAGCACATCTTACTTTCAGAGCCACAGCGGTTCCCGGTAATGACTCCTGAGACTGGTAAACATCAACCACCACCTTGGTTTGGGTCTTCCAGACCTTTTGGAAGGTGTGACAGCTCTGGGCAGAGCTCGGGCTATGCCATGGGAGTTGTGGGTCTTCCTGCACTGTTTGAACCCAGCAGCCGATGTGGCCAGAGCACAACAATTTAGAGTAGGGCACACCCCAGCTTCCTTTGGCAATCAGAACTGCTATTCCCCCAGTGTTAGCCAGTTCCTCCTATTCAGGTTGGTAACGCGGGATCAAAGCTGCTGCGGCCACACAAAGCCGAGAGCTGGTCCAGCCCGAGCTCACCCTCCCTGCTCAGGTTTGCTGGTGGGCTAGCTCTGTGTGAAGCTTTACATCAGATACTGCTGCTCTGCACCCTTCTGACTTGGTGCCAGCTGAAATTCAGAACTCTGAAGCGGTGGCATTCAGTTTAGGGCTTTTTTTTTTTTTTTCCCTCTTAAGACCTGTCTTTTTCAAATGTCTCCAAATTAGACAATCGCTAGGGGCACTGATAGTTGTTTTCCTTTTAAGTCAGAGGCACTATTTGCTTTTTCAGTTCCTCGGCTGTTTTATCTCTTATTATGTTGGATCATTTTGAAAGCTATATCTTCCATTTAAAAGTCGTATCCCATTATCTAGGAGGGAATTTGAAAAGGTCGGCGTTGAAAGAAAACACAAGCTAAAACAACCCCAACACTCAAGCCTTCAACACTAACTAACCCGTGTGATATTGAAGGTTAATTAGACTTTAAGAAAATGTGCAGGCAATACATGTGGCACGCTACTGATAAAATTACATTGCTTATAATAAATTAAATTATAGCAGAACCTCACTGAGGTACTAATCGTGAGCAAGCCACTGAAAAAACCCTATGTTTTGTCAGGCTGGGATCTCTTTAAGTTAACAAACAAAAGAATACAGTGTATTCTGGTCTGTGGCCTTCAGCATTCATTTTTACTCAGTATGAATGCATCTGCATGTATGTCACAAAAATAACAGTTGTAGGTATATGACAGCGCTGGAAATACCTGGGTGGTCTCTAAAAAGTACGAATTAGCAGTATGTTATTTAATTATTATTTTTTTTCAGGTACCACAAGACATCTCAATGGTTTTTCCTTGTTCTGCCATGTCTGTTAGCATTTAGGTTTTGGAACAGACATAGTATGTACCAGGGAGAAGCACATGTGGATAGTTCAAAAAACTGAAATAAAGTCAAACATGTTATCCAGGTTTCATTTATCTCTTGAAGTCATGAAATTGCACGCTGGTACACACTTGCTGTAGTGTGAAAAATAAAGTATAGGTTGTTACTAAATCTCATCTTTAGCAGAAAAGATGTGAGTGTGTGCCCTGTATATTATACAGGCACGTAATATGCTATGGTAATAAATAAATCAATCTGATCTGAGAACCAGGTTCTTGTTTTTCAGATAACTTGTTGACAGGCTCTGGTAAATGGAATTGCTCAGATTTCTCCATGCTGTAACCTTTGGAAATGTTACAAATGCTTTTACAACGGTAAGCCTGAAGATGCAGCACCACACAGAATCCATGTTGCTAACACATGAATGGCCTTTAATGTCTTCAGAGCCTTCAATCAGCTCCATTATGTTCCTCCCAAAGAAAGGCACCAAATGCATTTGACACTTACACAGTTTCATTAGCTAAAACTTCACTGGCATTAGCTGTATTGGATGTGCCAGGCAGCCTTTGCCTTTAGAAGAAAATGCAGATCTCACCTATTTGACTTAGTTTCTTCGGAGAATTCAGAAACACAGGCAAATGCAAAGCCTGTGTTTGAAAGAGGAAGGAGAGAAATTTAAAAAAAAAGAAAAAAGAAAATAGAGAATTATTTGTTTTACAAAATTTGGTGCTATAGAACTTGGATAGCACACTGTTAAAGGCTGTGTGAAGAAAATAAATTTTCCTTAAGAACATGCTGGGGGAAAAAGATACTCCCAGATATGTAATCACACCATCAACACAGGTCTGCAAAATGCTTAATCACAAGGAGAAGGCAACATGGATTTATCACAATTTTTATTCAGGCTTATACATATAAGGCATTAAAAATGTCTTAAACCAAACAATGTTGGCTCCCATTTCAGTTGATCATTAAACTTTATCCATCTGCTTGGGGTTTCAGCCCTGCCTGACTCCCTCTGAGTAACATCTGATGACCGTACCATGATTAAAACACACATAGATACAGAGATAAGTTTGGACTGTTATGCAAAATAAAAATGTGTTTTCTTCCCTTGCATTCCTTCAAAACATGTTCCTCTTTTAACCCAAACTTTTAAAAGGGTGTCCTTGTCACCAGGAAAATGAAGAAAACACTGGAAGTTGGAGCGCATCTTTTAACGGTTTCCAGGCAGCTGGTATGAGCCTGGAGCAAAGGAGGGTCTGGTAAGCTGTCTTCCATCTTCTCAACTATTCTTATCTCTAGTTCTGTTTCTAAGGTCAGTAAAAACATACAGAAGTGATTATGCAGGAACTAGCTCTGAGGGATTATGCTATTTGTCAAAGTAATAACAGCGAATTCAATATGCATAAATCTCTTCTCCCTGTGCAGTAGAGCTGTGCTCTGGAATACCAGGGGGATATTGATAGGAGTCATTTCCAAGGTAGCTTACCTTTGGGGAGGGGAGTTTGTGTTTGATATTGTAAGAAACCCAAATTTTCCAAGAACCCAGAAGTTGCAAGGGACAGTCCCATGGGCCCTTTCTGCTAACAAAACCAGCTGAGATACTTGGCATTTTTATCAGTGACCTGGAAGAAAATGTAAAATCCTCTCCTCTATGAGGCAGATGACAAGAAGACTGGGGGTGAACAAAGAAGAGTGGTCACTGATGCAGAGCAAGCTGTTAGTCAACAAAGAGCGTGTGTCTAATACGCCCCAATATAAAGGGGTAAAGAAGCTGTGGCTATAGGAGGTTGTTACAGAATCGGGGATAGCCTGGTCATGGTGAATAGCCAGGTGAGTACTAATCCCTGAAGAGATGCAGCAGCCAAAAGACCAAATCTCTAAGACAAGGGTGGGAGAACCTTGGCATTTAGAGGTTGCATTTTGTATTTTGGCACTGTTAATCCAGCAAAGGCCTAAGCCAATCTATGAACCCTAACCATCTTGCAGCCTCATTTTGTGAAAGCAACCTGTCTATCAGTGTGACTCCACTTCTGGGGAACTGCCAAGAAGCAGAAATCGTGGGTTGGCACAATTCTTTGACAGGGATATAACTTTTATCTATGTGGGCGAGTCATACACATGTGCCTCATTCAGCCGTGACCAGCCATGCCATGCACCTTGGCCTTTGCCTCTTGGGATCTCCAAGGGGATGTAGGGGGCTGCTAGAATTTGGGTTCCCACCAAAGAACTCCAGTCTCCTGCATCATGCTGTCCCAGAGGCTGCTGCCTGGATGCGTGGAGCTGGTTAATGAGCTCAGCAGCTTTAGCCCACCACACATCACCTTGCAGCTTAGGCACAGTCTAGATGCATGAACTTTGTTCCATCCTGGTAACTGTGGTCCAGAAAGTTGTCAATAAGCTGTAAATCACAGCAGCTTTGGAAAACTTCCTGTGTATAGTAAAAGGTTAACATTTTGTCACGGAGAAAATGAAGGACTGGATTTGATCAGTCTGTTAAGAGCAGAGCTTCATACTGGGCTGTGCGGCACAGAAGACAAAGGTGTAACACCACCCAGCAGCTGCAAGTTGAAACTGGACAAGTTCAGACTAGACTCTAGAAGTGCTGATGTCTGACTGCTACAAGAATCACCAAAAGGTTTTCCTGGGTTCCCTGGCCCTGATAAATTTTAAATCGAGATTAGGTTCCTTCTAGAAGAGGATCAGAGGAGTCTAACAGCAGCACCTCTGACCTCCTAGTCTTCAACTCCATGAAGCCTACTCTGAGTTTTCCTTTCTCTTACCCATTCCAGAAAATTTCATTAAGATCCCACAGGAGGATCATGATGCTTTTTTGGACTTTCCTTCTAAACCCGATGTTTCAGAGGATAGTTATGGGCTATGCTGGGTGAGGTGTCAAAGGAATTTACCTCCCGTGTGATACTATATTGCTGGGAATTATGAGGACTTAAGGCAAGCATGAATGGAGAAGTCAAGCCAGATCCCTTCCATTATACATACCAGAAATAAATCTGGTGCTTACCACTTGAACAAAGATTAGTCTTTTACATATCTCATTTGGAAGAAAGCTAGAGAGCCAACATGCAACTATCTAAGGGCCCCTCTAGAATGGGAGGTGTCATTTGGGGATGGGGATTCAACAGAGGCTCACCTAATAAAATCAACTGGGGATGGCAGCATACACAGGAATTTGTTTGTCAGTATATGAGGCTATAAATAAACTTCTGGAAAGCCTGGAAGCTCATACATTTTATTGCTTGTTATTTAAAAATGTTAATGTGGATTTCAAGCTCATGAAAGTCAAGAGATTGCTAATGAAGACCTGTCTAGCCACACATTGGATGAGCAAGAAATTCAGGTTCTTCCATCCCACTCAGCTTGCCATGGAAGAACGACCAGCTCCTGGTAAGTTTTGGTCTTTATGAACAATTTAGCCCCCAGGGCCGTCTGATGGCCTATGCCAACTCTTTGAGATACAGATATATGTTACCTGGAAACCAGACTGGTATTGGACACTTACTTCTTTTTCCTTATTTTCCTCCTTATTAGTTGGGGGGCGAGGGGGGAGAAAAAAATGGTGCAGCACCAGAAAAACATAGATTGTCTAACACTCACAGGGGCATTTACAGGATCTTCCTCCATATTTCTAATTATTCTTAGAGCAGCTCAAAATGGGTACTTTGGCTCTTCAACAGTGCCCCATGCATTGGATGGTGAGATCATCACTCTAGGTCTGATGGTTTCTAAAGAATTTGACTCATGTCTTGTTCACCCACCATTTGGTGCCCCTTCCCAGCAGCACACACATAGCCCAACTGGTTACAGCCTGGCTATTTGCAGATTCTGCTTCTTACTGTGAAATCTGTTCACGTTAATTCCAGAGAGGAGGAAAAATCAAGTTGTTTGAGGATTTTGTTTATTTATTTGCAGCTCTTATCATTAGAATAACCAACAGAAGTTGTTTTCTGGGCTGGATGAGTCAGATGGAGCCGATAATCATTAGTACTGCATTAAAACACTGCATTAAAAAAAAATATAAAATACTTTTTGTAAACATCTGATTTAAAAAAAAAAACAACCCCCAAACCCAAACCGACCAAAACACTAATCGGTTAGAAGCTGACAGAAATTATTAGCAATAAGCTCTTTCGCATAGAAATAGGCTTATTACCATGCATTTGCAGCAGCTGGCACGAGGTGGGCATGGTGCCAGCAAACTGTGTCCTGCAAATACCATCTTTCCACCTGATCCTAGGAAAAACACCAGCAAAACAGGGCTGTGTTCTCCTCTCAATCCCTGCGAAATACACTCCTGTTGACCCCCCGCAGGAGTGCTGTGCATGTGCATGTGTTTAAAGGGTACAGTCCTCAAATGGGGGGGGGGAAAGCCAGTTTTGCCTTTTCAGCTGGCAGACCTGTGAGCAAGGCCTGTTGGCTGCTTTTAAAAGACGGGGTAGAAGGGTAGAGGGATGTGTTTTGCTACATCATTGAAAGCTGAGAGGCCACCCAGGAAGGAAAGAATAAATTAATCACAAATCAAAGGCACATGAAGATCTTAGGTCAAATCAGATTTGTTAGAGGATGTTGTGTTGAGTTGTTTTGTTTTTTTTTTTTAAATCAGCAGAAAATTGCCCTCTGCATGATGTATGGCATAGTCTTCAGCTCCTGGGTCTGCCCACACTCAGATGTAGTAGCACATTTGTGGTTTGCTGAGATCTAGTGTTGCTTGCTTGCTTTTTTTGGCCAAGGACTTTTCCCTGTGATTACCCTCTGAAAGTGTGCCGTAGATTACACGGTCCATAACCAGGTTACAAGGAGAGAACACAGGTCTGCATTTAGGAACTCATCCTTAATCCCAATAGGAACAGCTTCAAACATCCAGCCTTCAATTTTTTTTGTTTGTTTGTTTGTTTTGTTTTGTTACTGACTTGGTTAAATGTAAGGGCAGATTTGGCAAATGTCAGGGATGTTCACTTTGCTGGAGGAGAAAAATGCTCCTAATTAAAATCAAACCAGAATCAAAAGAACCCAAAACACTTTGCGGGATTGGGATTCGGGTACAGAAAGCACAATGTTAACAACTTGGTATTGTAATGTGAAACCAGTGATTATTTGCATTTATTCTAAAAGGCCAAATTAAGTGAGATTTTGTCACTCGAGTTTAATGGGGGTGAAAAATACTGACTACTGATTGAAACAGAAACGGCCCATGAGGCTTTAGGGGTAACACAAAAATGACTATTGAAACAACGACCCCCTTTACAGTTGAAAACAACAACCCTTGCTGAAGGAATTCAGAAGTCTTGAACACGGTGCTGGCTGCTTAGTCCAATTTCAAGTCAATCGAAGGAAGCAAAATACAAAGGGAAAGATCATATTGACTTAGTGCAACAATCTTAATGAATCTTGGCCCTCTGTTTTGCATTTCCAGTGGAAACATGAACTCAGTGGCCCAATCCCTTCCTCTCCGTGCTGCTTCCAAACACACAGGTAGTGGGAATAAGCTTTTGCTCAGCTCAATCCCTGAACAGCACCGTGTGTCTGTTTAAGCAGAGGCTGGAAAACAGCCTCTTTATTTTTAGCAACAGCACGTACTAAAAGGAGCTGTTGTTGACAAGAAAAAGCCACTCATATTTGAATATGAAATATTTCCGGGACTTCAAATGTGAGGGGAAAGCTAAACAATTAGAGAGTCACAACTGATAAGGAAGAGACAGTGAAGGATTTTTGGACAGGGAATATTTTTTTGCCTCAAAGAAACACATTCATCCTGTGCAGCATCCAAGGTACCTTTTGGCACTGCTGCAGCTTATAGGTGCACCAGTCCTGGACCAGCACCTGGCTTTGTAAGGTACTGTACAAATGCAGGATAGAAAGACAAACTTAAGACAAGAGCTCACAGCCGGATGCAGAGAAACAGCTGAGGCAATACAAGGAAACATGGTGACGTTATAATACTTAAGTCCCTATTTCAAATAAACTGTGAAAGGCACAACAACAGAATTTCTTCCTATTCTTTTTTCTAAAGCTTCTGCTCCCTCTGTCACATCCACACCACCCCCCCAATCCTGCTGTGATGCCTAAATGAAATAAATCAGCCTGTTAATAACACCTGAGCAGCACCAAGCGCCGAGGACGGAAGCCTAGTGAAAGACAAATGGTTAAAGTTTACTAAGTAGTTACAAACCACCAAAAACAGGTCTTAAAATGGGAAGTGTCAGGCAAGCCCTTAATAACAGGTAATACTACCAACTCCACCTATAATTACTGTACTCCTCTCCCCACCCTCTGAATGTAACTCGTTTCCATGAATTGCAGGCTTTTCCGAGCACTGGCAGTGCCTTGGCAATGCCTGCACACCGCCTTACAAAAGCGGGGCGATGTTTTTTTATCTGAGCTTCTGAGGAGCTGCTGTGATACACGTATTAAACAATAACAGCACAAATAATAGCAATAGTAATGAAACGGGAGGTTCAGCTCTGCCCACATCTAGCTGCGCGGATGCTATCGTCTCCCCGGTACAGTTTGAGGCAGCCTTGAAAGACTGCATGTAGAGGGAATAATGTATTGAAAGGAATACATTTACTGTACATCACATAGTCCCCATTAGGAGATTTTTATGATCACATTACTATATGCTTTGTCTTCAAACGGAGACTTCGCTGGCTTTTCCACCCATAAGCAAGAAAAAATACTTGCCACACTCATTATCAGTCTCTTGGTTCAGATTTTCTCTCTGATGTACAGCTGCTTCATTTTGGTTCTCAGTTCCAACAAGATGTATTATTGTCACCTTTTCTTTAACAATTTCCTTATACTCCTTAAACTAGATGACAGTCAAGGATGCTACTATGAGCCTGAGATGGGTATGTACTTGGAAATGTTTTAGATGTGTAGAGATGGTTGAATATTTTTGTTTAGTCATTATTTTACACATTTCCTATAATTTGGGTCAGAGGATTTTTTAAAGTTGTATCGGTGCTTACTAACCGGACTCATATGCTCTTTCTCAGACTGCTTGCTCTGACTATTGAGGGGGACTCAATAACTGTACAAATCACATTGAAGCTTTCGCACCTGCTGATTTGACAAGGGGTGTTTTTCAGATATGTGATTTAACATGCAAGGAAGAATAAAATATAATAAATGTACGGGACAAATTCTCAAATGAGAAAAGGCTTGTGAAACAGATTAGGGAAGATTTTGAGACACTTGGTGCCTCAGTGAACAAGCTCCTGTGTACTTGTAATAGTATAACACACAAATCATAGTAAACCAAGCGTGGTGATTTGATTTGTGAAAATATGCAAGAATATCCTTTTAACGATCTGATCAGCTCTATACTGAGCCCTCACACTATCTAAAGGTCAGAATCCAAAAGGGTTAAGTATTGACTGACAAGAGGATGAAAGGAAAAGCAACAGAATGTAGGTGTATAAAGGTCTTGTGGGACATCCCTAAAAGTCAGTATCAGTTTTACACTTCACGCACAGGACCCGATATGAATTTCAAATAATGAATAGATTTGGATCATCTGTACATTTTTTAAAAAAATGTGAAACTCATTTTTAACTCTGTCCATGCCAAAACCATTTCTTCTTTTTTTTTTTTGCTCACGCCTTCATTCAAGTGAAAATTCATGCCAAAAAAATACTTTTTCTCACACATTTTCACCTGTTTAGGAAAGCACCTCCTCTCCCTTCTGTGACCCCATGGTATCTACCATCACTCACTGAATAACGCAGCCAAAGAGTTTACAAAACAGTGTACCTGGGTGAAACTTGCTATTTACCCACGGGTGACTATATGTTAGAAACAAATGTGTTTGAAAGCAAATAAAACCCCCAGGTGCTGGCTTTTTCCATCCCAAATGCTGTGGGTAAATGCAATGGGTTAGCAAGTTACCCAGGGCCTGTGCCCCTGCCCCCGGTCTGGCTACATCAGATCCATTGAGAGGGACTATCACCCTGTTACGAGTCCCTCAGTGGTGGCAGTGGCAGAGTGGGAGATTCACAGGGTGAGGGGGCGACAAGAAAAGGCCCCTGGAAATCTGTGCTCTGCTCTCCTTTTTTTAGGGGCAGGATGTCTCGGGAAGAGAGAGTTAGTTGGCAACCTGATCCTCTCTCCGGTTGTGGAGATCTTCAAAGGAGACAGTGCTGGCAGCTGACGTCCCCCTTCTTCTGATATTTTTTCCTGTTCACACTGCAGATTTCACACCGCAGATCCCTCCCCTGGCAGACCTCCTGATCAGCTCCTTCTTCCTTCCACAGCACAAGCTTCGCCATATTCGAGTCCCTTTGTACTATGCACCACAACAGGAGGCCTCACCGCGGTGAGCGGGAGAATGGCTCCACTGTGTGCAGTGGCATTAACCAGCTTTAAAAAAAAAAAGTAATTTGAGAAGGTGTGTGGCTTCTAAATGGGAGCAGAAACCTGATGGTTGAGAAAGGCAATGGCAAACCATAACACTGGAAGGGCAAAGGAAGAAGCTTATGAGAAGGAAATAGCTGCTGACTAAGGCCTCTCACCTAGGGCTTCACCAGAAATCATGGTAGTTTCATCTCTGCTTCACCATATTTCGTACACACAGGGATAGGTGAATTTATTGGTAAAGTTGGCAAAGACTTTTACCTACTTCTGTTTCTAGAGACTTGGGTGCCCAGAGTTAAGCCCTTCACCCAAAGACTCTCTGCAAATGACCCCTCTGCAAGGAGAGCGAGCCTAACTCCTCCAGTCTTGCAGAGAGGCAAAAGAAGAGCTCAGAAACTGCTAACCCACACCCTGACCCAAAAACCTCCAGCTGTAAGCATTCATGTCCTGAGATGTGGCACAGCCCTCTTTGGACTGGCGAGTGGGCTGGCTGAATGATGGGGCTGCAGGGACCCTCCGGGTATGCATAGTAGTGCATCCATGTGCTGCTTCCCCCCAACCCAGCCCCATGGACGCTGCCTGAGAAATTATACCCAGGGACGCTGCTGTAAATGGCAATATCTGTTGGAATGGTTTCAGTCAAACCACATTTCTCTGGCAGCGCGTGCGCGCACGAGGAGAAAGGTGGGTGGAAGGAAAAAGGCAGAGCCAGTGCAGTAGCAAATATTGACACAAAACAGTAACAAAACATTATTGTAAAACCCACACAAATGAACGGGTGAGTCTGTGGATGAGCAGATGAGCACAGCCCAGGAAAGTGCTTCAGACTCATGCATTCACATTCACATTTCCAGTGCTGAAGAAACAGAACAGGTTGCAGAAACTGAGGTGAAGCAAATAACCCCCCCCCCAACATTTATAATTATACAGAATGGCAGATATTACCACATACAATAAAGTACTAACATGATCACTCAGGTGTTTTTAAGGTTTTTTTTTAATGTGGGTAGTCCTGCTGATCTTCCTTAATTCTCAACAAATGCTTTCTGGATTGGGTCGTGGCTAGGCCCACATTCAACATTCACAATAAAGCTTTATCTTGAGTCACATTTTCCCATGAAAAAGGAAAAAAAAAAAGTCCCTGCTTTGTTGCAGTCATACACACAGCAATGAAACATTGCCAGTCACACTACCTGTACTGCACAGGTTGCCTTAGACTTAAGTATCAACTTTTCTCCAGAGCCAGCTATCAGATCTCCAGTTCTTCCTTTTCATTCTTTGGTAAGGAAAGAGTGTTTTATAATGGAAAAATAAATAGCTTCTTGTACCTCCCTTTTCCCCCACCAATAAATGAATTGGGTGGCGTAATACCTCCGAAAATATTTGTATATGCTTTCTTAATGAAGCCACCCATGACTCCCACCACGTAATGCTCTGCTGTGTAAAGTCACTGTTCCCCGACACACGTATTTCTCCCGTGTAGGGTTACATCAGTCGTGCCTTCTCCGCCAGTTTTCCAGCTGAATACCAAACAAGGCATTTTGCTTGAGGGGAGGCAACTTTCCCAAAGAACCTGCTAGCATGGGATGGTATGGAGTACTACACTAGCTGTCTAAATAACCTGAAAACCTGCTCCTCAGTCCTGCTTTGGCTCTGCAGTTTTGCTTTGGATTTACCTATGGTGTGATTTGGTCCTGACAGCCTGAGATAGGCTGCTCTGGTACTTCAGTAGGAAGAATCGGTTTAGATGGATGAACAAATTATGAAACGTTGATCCAACTTCCCTACTGAAATCACCTGCCAGCAAAATATAGACACCATTTGAGAGCATGAATAGCACCCTGCCTCTGGAGAGCATGACACTGAAATACTTGCACACTACTTTTCTTTAGGTGGGGTCAGAAGGGCAGAGCCTAAAGCACCACTCATTTGTAGCACCAGCTTTACTTCAGGAGGAAGGAGACACTGAGCTGTGGAAATACCCACACAGAAGTCTGTGAAAGCTCATTTTTGCCCTGTGCTCTGTATGCAGAAATTCTATATACTATTTACTCACTTGGATGATGACTGGGAGACACATTACCATGAACTATTATGGAGATGAATGCCTCAAATTTAGGAATTCATGTCCCAGTTGTTATTCTGAGAAAATAGCTGTGGACATAGATGGAAGCTGAGCCCAACTAACACATTAAAAATCAGATCTTTGGAGGAGCCGCAAAAACAGAACAAGAGGCTGATACAAAAGCAGCATTAAAACCAAACCCATTTTTATCTAGCACAGTACATACATCTTTGCTTAACTGACTATACATTTTCCTCTTCGGGTAAGAGGGATTCTGAGACATGCAAATTCTAGTTTAGGGAGGAGTTGTGCAACATGGCACTTGCTCATGAGTAATCCAATTGACCTCCCCGGGGCCGACTCATGTGAGCAAGCGCTCATCACCACCAACCAGGGTTGCGCAATCGGCGGGGTTTCAGTGCACCTCCCTATCCGCACCACCCTCCCGGACAGCACCGCGTCCAAAATGGTTGGTGGAGCTTCTCCGACCCCTACAAAGCTATGCTGAAACACAGAGGAAACGTGTCCTGTGCGAGGAATCAGTTTGATTAGTTCTCTTAGGATACTCAGGATACTTTTTTTTTTTTTTTTCAGATCACAGAAAGAACATTTCAAGGTTACTCCATGAGAGTAATCAATCTTTTAAAGCACATAAGTTCTCTAATTACATTTGCAAAGAAAAAAAAAAAAGGCAATGAAAAAGCTAGTAAAGCCAGTACAACTGAGCCCTTAATTTTCCCTTTTCACCAGTTTTCAGACCATTAGGTCTGTGAGCAGTAAAAAAAAAGGCTGGGGGGGGGAGGGAGGGGAGAGAAAGAAAAAAAAGCACATGGTTAATTTTTATATTATGGTGCCCAAATGAAAAGAGATCACTTGGCTTCATTTAACTTCCTGTCTTCGCAGTCTGAAGAAGGCTGCAACATGCTACTGGTGCATGCCTGTAAGGTAACTACTAACTGGCTTCCATAAACGCTATATTTACCAGAAAAAAAAAACCCAACCCAACAAGCCAAACAGTAAAAATCCCTGCTTAGTTCGCTGCATATTATACTAGCCAAACTGCAAAGAGATTTTTTTTTTTCCTCTGCAAGAAGTAAATGGAAGTACCAACATATACAAATATGCATGTTACTAATGAGATGTTTACAGCCCCTGCCTTGCCAATTGCACGTATGTAATACCTCAGTGCGTCGTTACCTATAGAGCTCTGGTTAAGAGACAATAGGTGCAAATTAATGTATAAACAGAAATTATCTCTTCAAGCCTGGACATGACTTGAAGCCTCTTTAAATATTTTTTTTTTTTAATGCCACAGCTCCCTACTTAGGTTTTAAAATCGTTTCTTCCACACTTTGCTGATGGTGAAAATGTTCGGGGGGACAGGACAAGATATTTATAATAGCAGGATATTTCACTCTGCACTTTGTTTTAGCATGTGGGGGGAATAATAATTGTATTCAGACTTGAAATGGCTTGGGTTACGCAGTTCAGAGCACAAGCACCTGCAGCAAATTAATTTGTTGTAGCACATTTATTATCTCATAGCTTCTATTTTGGCTGCAGCTGTTGCTATTATGTTAATAATGTTTTTTATCACCACTGTATACAACAGGTTATGGTAATACAGAAATTTTGGGGCATGGGGTGTTTGGTGGGTTTGGGTTTTTTTTTTTTTTAAATTATTTATTTTATTTCTCGGAAAGAAAAAGATGGAGAGAATACACCACATAAGCATTGATCAGACATTTAGCCTTCTGTTTATTAGCTGATTTGAAAGAGAATGGGCAAGAGAAATTAGAAAAGAGTAACAATAGACAAAGATGGCGCGTGCAGAATTTGTGAAAGCAAAAAAGAAGAAGAGGTGGAAAAAAAAGAGAGAAAGAAAGAAAGAAAGAAACACCGAACACCGCAGTGCTGGGGTGGTGAGTGTTCGGGTGGGGGCGGGGAAAATGCTGCAGTTTTCGTGAAATAATAAGGTGGAAAAAAAGGCATACAAAGAGTAGGTTTTTCATTGTCTGTAAAATATAAACACAGATGAATTCTGTCTTTGGTTTGTTCATGCTTTTCACTCTGCACAGCAGGGATGTTCTTAAGAAGTTGCCCTCTGCGAAATTTCACTAAATGGAAACCGTGGACCCTGCATGATGCGATTATAATCACACCAGCCATTCTTTTTACATAATTTTTTGTTTAAAATCCAGTAATGCTTCTTGTTTTAAAAACATATATCTATATCTATACACGCATCTAAAAGCATGCTGGTTTACGTCCCCCCAGCAAAGTGCAAGCTGAAGCTATAACTGGCTGCATCCCATCCGCAAATCTCCGTGGACTCAAAAACAATATGAAAATTTTTAGCTGACAAGAACATGTCTGCTGCCTGCAGTCACTGCAATAGCTCACCATGTTGCCTACTAACCAAAAGATCAAAAATTATCGATTTCATGGCGCTGCGTGCTTGGGATAGAAAAGCTACTTTAAAATTTGCATTATTTAAGAAATGAATTAAGAGAAAAGAGTCGTGTTTTAGAGCACTTTGGAACGTAAAAATGGCTTTATGTTTTAATCTTATCAATGATTTACTATAATTCTATTATTTTTAGCAGCTGGGGTCTGGAAATGATTTTTTTTTTGCCGATGAATTTAGGATTTTGCCGCAGTATACATCTGCAGTCCCAGAATCCTCTGGTAAGATAATCCCTCCTGCGATGGGGAAACGCCTTTAACCTTTTCGTGAATGAAAAATATGCAACCATTTTGAAATAAAAAGGGGGAAAGAATGATGATTTCTAAGAGCTGGGATGAAATTTACTGTGAATCGAAAGAACAAGGAAAGGAAAACATACTGTAATCGCGTTGTGGCGTTGGGAGTTTCTAGCTCTTGCCTCCATCGCTCCCACCCTTTCTTCAATGGTGTCCGTATATATGCCTGGAGTATGGTGCTACCCGTATTTCACGCGGGTGAGAAATTGAGAACCAGGACATTGAGAAACACAGCGTTTCCTTACCGTAACCTGCAGGAACGCTCCATCTACTACCTCCGTGCTGCAGGCTTTGAGGGAAATTTTGATTACCCATCACTGAAATTTGTTTGACCGGTGGATTCTTAAGTTGCTCGGACCGTGTTAGGGGAGCCAAGCCTCTAGATAGCAAGAGATGTTTACAGCTGCTCAAGGGTGTCAGCTAGAAAGGGAAGAGGAAAATTTTTCCCTGGCGTAAGGAAAACCCGAAGCCCTAGTCCTCGCACAGCCTGTTTGGAGATTTGATTGAATGAAACTCCTGCCCTGATCCTCTCATATTTTCAGACTGCACAATAATTTTGAAAGAGTGGTGTGAACAGAAAAACGGGGTCTTATTAATCTGCTGCCTTTTGTTTTGATACGATATATTAGAATCAATTGCTCCGAGTAAGAAAATCTGGCCTAAAGCTATTGAAAGAAAAAAAGGCAAAAATTTAGCTATCATCTAACTACCTTTCTAAAGACAGCGCTGTATACAAGTACAGCTAGATATTTAGAGCATTGACTGTTAAAGGGTTACAGTTCCGAGAAATCAGGGGGTTCGTGTGGACGGAGTTCGATCAGGGAAGAAGGAAGGAAGGTGTCACACCTCTGCGACTGGTAGTGTGTTTTGCCTGCGTTTCTGGCTGGTTTTCCTGCCAGGGTGCCTGAACACAACCATTGCAATAGTTTTAAATGAGGAGTGTGAGACCGATAAGCATTAAGAGATAGGCACAGAGAGAAATTTTAAAGGAAAACTTAAGGGCTGCGGTATTAATTGATGGTGACATTCTGAAAAAGACCACTACCGTGGCTTTCTATTTACACCATCCTGTGACAGATTATGAAGATAAAGCCGTCTTGATATTTCTTTGGTTAGTTGCAATTAAAATAGAAGTATTGGGAGATGCAATGCTTCATGTTGATTCTGTTCCACTGCTTAACGTGCCAGCAATCAGATATTCTGATGAGTAATGCCTCAGCTGCTAAATCAGCTGGAGATTTTTTTCTTCAGTTTCTGAAACGTACCTGATATGTAAAGTGTAGGCATTCACATGTACTGAATTAAAAGAGGGATATACTAAGGTATATTCCATATTTCCAAAACAAGAACACTGAGGGAAAGAATAACTTTTTTTTTTTTTAAAGCAAATCCGTGGCCAAAGACAATTCTGTTTCTGATGCTTGAAACAATATTTACAGACTACTCCAATTTATGGCATTCCAACTGATTAATAAGATGTTTTGATCGCTATGTTCTACGCTAATTTATTAACAGTTTTTAGGGTCTCCCTTTCCTTCAAAATGACCCAGAGTTACAGACTTGCATTGGGTTTGGGTTTTTTTCAGTAATTTTTGAGAAAAGTGAAATCTCACTTGGTTCATTCCCTCTTTGTCCATAAAGAACAAATTTTTTTTTACCAAAACTGAGCCCAAATAGCACAGCTATTTGCTTTAATATAGCAAAGGTTCTCACATGTATTAACAAACTGTAGTTCTTCAGCATGAGGCAGAAGTTACACCGATTAGCCCTGTAGCTCAGAGTGCTTAAATATTGCAAGCATCTCCTCTCCTTTTCCCTTCACTCCTGTATGAAATTGAAAAATATGTGGCTCTTTTAGTACACTACAACTTCACTTTGCTGGAAGAACACTTTTTTTTCTTTTTCCTTTTTTTTCCCTTTAATAGGATCAGAATGATGTATTTTTTTGCTGACAAGTGAATATATATTTAGTAAGCGTCTGAAAAAATATATGTAGTTGATTCTTGAATATGCTCCTAGAGTATGCACAGTTAGAAGCCAATTATGCATACGTTTTTAAGATCCATATGGGAAATCAAAGATTCAGGCCCAGAGCCCTAGATGTTTCCGTAATTGATAACTCCGCTTTGTCCTTATATTAGTGCCACGGCTACCAATTCGTTACTATGTTCCTTACAAACATAGCTAAATGCCAGCGTTTCAGAAGGAAAGGTGACCAACTAATTTTACATTTAGCTGTTTGCTATTTTTAATTAATGGGCTTCCTGCTTTCTACCGTGTTAAGAGTTGACTCTCCAAAAGCAGTGCTAAGGATGTAAAAAAAAAAAATAAAAGGAAAAAAAAATCAGCTAAAAAAAAAGAGGCTAACAAAAAGATTTAAATCATTATCTTTTAAAATTTAACCATGAAGCTCTCCTTTGCACTGAGGATTTCTTACTGCAGTGATACACAATGGACATGTTAGAAGACTGCTTGACCTTTTGAAAAAAATATGTCTGCGGCATACTCCTCCAGCAAACGGCCACCAAAACAAACCTATTAAAGTATAAAAGAGCTCTAAGGAAACTTCTGAAGCTGCACATACACACTCTGTGCTTCTTAGCGGGGGAAAGAAACATAGAAGGAAAACTGGACCGTTGGTGAATTTACTGATGAAGCCCCGCACTGTAACAGCGAACATTTACTCTTCTTGATAGTGAACTGTAACATCCTGTCTCTTGGAAAAAACAAACCCAGAAGCACAAAACGTATTTTACAAACAGTTTAATAATTGAAAGAACAGTGTAACAAGTTAATCCTAATTGTAACACTTCCAGCTATCATGTCAGGAGTTTTCCTGGGGTAGGGTTTTCTTTAAAAAAAAAAAAAAAAAGGATGGTGTTTTAGAAAAGGGTTAGCTACCAAATGGCAAAAAAATCACAAAGCTAATCTGAACCAAATTTCTATTAGCAACATGTCTAGATCCAAAAGCATCCTAACCACTCTGCAGTGAAACAAATAACAGATTAAAATGACAACAAACCATGCAAAACAACCCCCAAAAAAATCAACAAGTTTAGCATTATGTGTTAAAGGCCTTATGAAATGTATATATATACATATATTCACATATAAAAATATGTATGTTTTAAACCTGTTTTTAAAAGGGCTAGTTCCAGTTGTCCTCATCAGGTCAAAAAGAAAAGCGGTGCATAGTTCAGGGGCCAGAGGCAAAAGACACGGACTGTACCCCTCCTGCTCCTGCAAAATCCAGGCTCCGAAAGCCCCATCCCGGCAGACCTCAGGGGGTGGGATGGCACACAAAGAGGCTCTGAAAGGTATCTGGGACCATGCAATGCATCAAGGGCGTTTGACTGATTCTACTGTTGTTATCAAGTACCCAATGGAATTGCTTATAGTGAATTTGGCAATAATGCCCTATAGAAACAGCACTTTGAACTTATATAGTACCTTTGATCCAGGGATCTAAAAGGAGGGGTCTGTCATCATTGCTAGTCCCATTTTACAGAGGGTGAAACCGAGGCAGACCAGATTTTCCCAAGCTTCTCGAGGAAGGTAGCTGAGAAAGGAGGACCAACAAAGAAAGTAACTCTTCCCTGCATACCCATTTTTAATTTTTTTTTAAATGCCTGAACCAATCTCTAGGAATACTTTCTCTGACTCTTATCATAGATTGGAATCAAACTTCTGGTACCAAGAACGACAGATCCTTCTGCTCATAGATGCATCAAGTATCTCCCCCGAAAGGTGATGAGCATTCACAGACCACTGGCTCTGATCCAGCAGGATTTGCTTCGGCTACTCTTGCTGATGGCTGCCCTCCGTTTGGCCAGCACTCTCAAAATGGCCAACCATCCTAAGAGAAAACAGTGTGACAAGGAAAGGTGTATTTCTTGAACCTCGGACTTCAGGATTATCCAGGTGGCATTTCATCTCCTTACCAGTGGGGACCTGAGGTTGCCCACTGCACGGGGAGGCTGGCGGGTGGATGACTGCTACATGCATTGCAACGGCACGGGAGAGTGGAGAGGAAACAAGGATTTTTATATCACCGCTCCCTTCCCAGAGCCATTTTAGCAGTGACAGATAACCCACAGACTAAGGACCCTTCCCCTGCACTTGCCCCATTGAGTTATGACCTCCTGCCACCCACACCAGGTCCACTTCAGATGGCTGCCTGTTGGGGTGTCCTTTGTGCACAGGAAGCCCTGCTTCTCTTCCCCTTCCCAGGAGAAATCCTGCTTCTAAAAGGCACCAAAAAAAAAAAAAAAAAAAAAAAAAAAAAATCAGCTGATGTGAAAATCAAGTAGTGCTGTGGAAGAGGCTCCATTAGGCTACCACTACATGTTACTGAATAAATCAAAGCGGGGTGTTGGGGGGGAAGGAATCTTTAACTTCCTGAGTAGAAACTCGGAGCCCATTTAAAACAGCATTATCAGTGGAAAAACAAGTATAAAGGTGGCCCCTCCGCAAACCGCTCATCTCCCTGCTGCAAGACCCTCAGACGCTGGAGGCTGGTGGGGAACAGAGGCTGCACGAAGCCCTCCAGCACAGGGCCAAGAAGTCAACCCCCAGCACCAGCTAGTGCCACAGCAAATTTATACCGGCGGAGGGAGGGGAAATAAAACCCATCGTTCGCTAGCAACGGATGTTTTACGTAAACACGTTGGTATATACTGTCCTTGCTTCGTGTGTGTGTGTGTGTGTGTGTGTGTGTTGGGGGGGTAGAGATTGTTGTTTTCGATTTTTTCCCCAGCACGTTAGACACACTTTGCCAGCACAAGGCAGCACACGCCAAAAAAGTCGGTAAAATATTCGCTGTGCAAGCCCGTGCACGCCGAGGAAGAGGAGGCAGCTCCCACATACGTGCCTTCGCTGGGCTCTCTGCACGCCGCGATACCCCTGGTTGCAGTTCATCATCTTTTCCTGTTTTTACGACTCACTGAAAAGGCGAGGGGCAGGCGAGGAGGAAGAGGCGTGTGCGTGGAAGCCCGCGTCTTCCACAGAAAATAAATAAATTGCATAACGATACACTTTCTTTGGCAACTGCTTCCTGACAAATATTTACAAGGGCAGAGCGGAGCGCGTTTCCGCCGACGTGAGCGGGCCCCGCCACCACCTTCCCGGCCTCCCCGCCGCCGGCTGGGCTGGGGAGAGAAGTGAGGAGAGACCGAGCCGAACCGAGACGAGACGAGACGGGCCGGGCCGGGCAAGGCCAGGCCAGCTCAGCGCCTGGGCCATGTTTCCTCCATTTAACAGCCCGGGAGCCTCACGGACTTGGCGACGAGCGTTTGAGAGGACAGAGTTTCGCTACAGTTGGAGGCGTGCGTTTAATTAAAAAAAATTTAAAAAACCAAAACACCCAAGCAACAAAACGCCAAATTAAAGCAGGGGTGTGTGTGTGTGTGTGCGCGTGTGTAACCCTCGCCTTTCGTGCCCCCCCGCCCCCTGAGACCCCGAACTAATCCCCTCAGCTGCACTCCCTCCCCCACCACCTCTACTCCACCCTCCAGCAGCAACTTCTTTCTCAGCCAGACGATCGTGCCCTCCTTCCCCACCTCCGGAATAAGGTGCCTCCGCTGCGCTCCCCGCGCTGGCCCGCCCGCCCCTCACGCCGCCGATCCCCTCCTCCTCCTCCTCCTCCTCCTCCTCCGCCGCCTCGCCCCCGCCCGCCCTGCCTCCCCACACCGCGCCGCCGCCACGGCCTTCCCCCTGCTCGCTGCCGCTTCCCTGCGCCGCTGCTCTCTGTCTCCCTCCGCCCTGGGAGCCGGGCACTATTTCTCCTCCCCCTGCCCTGTGCGCTGGGTGCCTGTGGAATGCTGCGCGCTGGGCCCGGCCGCGGCGGCAGGATACAGCCGAGTCCAGCGCTCACTATAAGAAGCTCCTTGTGAGCGACGCCATTTTAAGCCTCTCGCTCGGTTCGGCGGTAGGAGCAGCAGTAGCAGCGTTTGGGGCAAGGGGATTATCATCGCCGCCCCGTATAGTCGCCACCCGGGGGGCAGTGGCGAGGGTACCGCCGTCAGCGAAGAGCCGAGCGAGGAGGAGGAGGCGGAAGAACAAGGAAGGAAAGACGGACCGGACCGGGATCGCCCGGGCGGCAGCAGCAGCAGCCGGAGCCCGGGGGGACCCTGCCCTCTCGCCTCCCTGCAACGTTAGTGCCACTTTCTCCGGCGGGAACTTGGGGCGAGCCCGGACTGGGCTTCCTTCTTTCGGCGGCTGTCGGTGCCCCGGGGCGGGCGGGAGTGGGCGCTGCGTCCCGCAGCCGTCGGGGGTCCAGGGTGTGCCCGGTGCCGAGGCGGGAAGGACGGGGCTGGAGGGGGGTTGAGGGGGGGGGTGCGCGCTGCCTGATTGCGGGTGGGAGGTGAGGGGGGGAGGTTTGGACAGGAAAGAAGGAGAGGGCTCTTGTTTGGGGAAGTCCGGACAGCTGCGTGGTTGCAGGAGGTGGCAGCTGCAGCTCCCGAGGTGTCTCTTGGGAAGCTCGTCCTGGGGCGAGGGGGTGGCCGCTCGGGTCCGCAGGAGAATGCGAGTCTCTGCCGCTCGGCTCTCCGGGAGAGTCTGCCCCCGGCTGCGTCTTAAGCCGAGGCCGGAGTACTTTAGTGACCCCTCTCCCTTCTCTTGTGTGTGGGTTTTTTTTTTTTTAAACTGGGGGGGAGGGGGGTTGTACTTAGTCGCCGGTGGGCTGCAGGCCGCCGTTGGCGATAGGAGAGGGAAGAAATCGGGGGACGGGTTTATTTGTAACGAATGTAATTAACTAATCACGGTCACCGCAGTCAGCGGGAGATAACTAATCTGTTGCCTTGTGGGCTTTCGGTCTTACTTGCATGCACGTTTGCTGGAGAGGTTATGCTTCTTCTGGGTGTCACCGAAATGAAGCTCCCCGGAGCTGGGAGCAATCAAATCAAGTTTTTAACACCCACGTTACCGGAGTCTTGTCGGGAATGACTTAGAGGAGGCTCGCACGCTGCGAGGGGAATCGCCTTCTGCTTCCCATGGCTGACTCGGGGGGTTGGGGACGACGGCGATTTCAGCCTCCCAAACTAACGTGCTTCGGAGGCGTGCGGAGCAACTTGCTGTTACTCCCGGTGAGGTATAGGGTCACTTCTTTCCGATTTCCCGTGGAAAAGGGAGATCCGGACGGGCTTTTCTTTGCCCGAAAAGCTGAGGTCAGCCGTCTTTTGTGCATGATCAGCTGCTCCTGGGACAGCGAGGTTTTGTAAATCTAGCAAAACCTTAAATTCTTCCCTAGCTAAAACTTGTCTTAGAGCGTTGTGCTACTTCTTTTTGAATCTATTCCCGAAAACCTCTACTGAAAACTACTACCTTCTAGGAAGGTAGGACAGGCTGTGAAGGTACTATGGGCAACTTGTGACTTTAGGAACAGCAGTGTTGATCTTTGTAACCAGCTACTTCTTGATCTCTTTCTCGTGGAGCAGCCATTGTTCTGACACTCTGTATATTCCAGACATCTGTGGTCCTCCCATCCCCCAAAGTATGCAAGTGGTGAATGGAAAGAGGCTGGGCTGGTATGCTGAGGTCGATGGACGGGAAACCAAGGGAGGGGGTTTAGTAAACCAGGATCTTTATGTGCTGAGACTATAGTAAAGGCAAGGATGAGAAAAGTACCTGGGAGGCTACTGGATCTTTCTTGATTCACAGTTCAGACCCACCGGACAGCAACTTACCAATTACAATTTTGCTTCTGAATGACAAAAAGGTACTGTTGCTAGGCTTCAAAACAGCACAAATGGCAGAACTTGCTGCTGCTTATTGCACCAGACTATAATGTGAATTTCAGTAACTGACAGTCCAGAAATGTAATGTTAATTTTGCACTTTGAATAAAAAGGTGCTGACAGCTGCAAGTATGTGGCTACTCTGTCGGTTGCCTAATGTCTGGTACTTTTGAAAACGAAGCTGTACTTGAGTGTTCAGACAAGGCTTTAAGGCTCTCTGAATTCTGTGTAAAATCATATCAAGTGTTTTGTTGTTCCAAAGAAATAGTCTGTTTGCTTGGCTACTAGTTCAGATATTTTCTGTTTGGGTATAAACAGATATATGTGGGAGTGTTCATGTTGGCCTGTATGGCTGATCATTTTGAAGAGTCTGGGGAGAAATAAGTAGAAACGCACTGGTGGGAAGGACAATACAATGCACAGTACCTTCTGAGAGCAAGGGTCTAATGGAAAGTAAAGCTTCATTGAAAATA
Organism: Porphyrio hochstetteri; assembly: GCA_020800305.1. Classification (NCBI taxonomy): domain Eukaryota; kingdom Metazoa; phylum Chordata; class Aves; order Gruiformes; family Rallidae; genus Porphyrio; species Porphyrio hochstetteri. Next base: position 121,294,098 of record CM036906.1, on the reverse strand, counting down.
TCAGATCTTTAAATACTGTGTTATGTCCTCAGTAAACCAAGTTTAATTTTTCTTGCATAAACAATAAATAGGCTGGGCTGCTTGCTTGATACATAGTCTGTTATGAACACTAGCATTTTGCTTTGACTAGGTGGTATGTCAGTAAGTGGCTTATCAAGTGTTGGCCGTGAAAACTGATTGCCCTTTAGAAGTACTGTTTCACTGAAACATGTTAGTCTTTCACGACTTAGGATCGCTGAAAACTCAAGTTTTAATTCTTCAGATCCGCGATGCTTCAGTAAGTTAATTAACATGTAAAAACAAGAAGTTAGTAATATTGGCCTTCCAAACTAACTTTGCTGTATTTGGAATGATAGAAAGCAGCAAGAATAGCTGTGCTTTCTGCCCCAGTGTCAACTTCAGTTTTACAAACTGGAGTGAGAATGCACAGTCTGAAACTTCTGGATAAGGATGTTTCTGCAAGATACTGTCTAGTTGGCAGACTAGTGTGCAAATACAGCAGTAATCAAAATCACTCATGCTAATTCATAGTTGAAGCTGTTAATGCAGGGATTGTGGTGATCATGCAGTTGCTTGCAGCAAAACTTGTTCTGTGACTCTGGTAGACTGCATACCGCGGCAGGAAAATCAGGACTGGCCTTGCCTATCTTGAACATCATACTTCATGAAGCCTGATAAAACTTAGTGAGAAACTGTGGGGGCAGGTGGTACTTGCTCTTGACTTCTCACAGCACATGTTTGCCAGCTTGGAGCCCCCTGCCTTGCTGGGTGATTGTGCGGTAATTTGGAAATGGCACTGCATTAGCTTTGCAGAGTCCTGTAAACTCCTTGGCAGCAAGTATTGCATGTGATTTTTCTGTCTCTCTAGATAAAATCCTGGTCAGATGGGCAGGGTGGTATTGCTGACTTTCTAGTTAAGCATTGGAAGACTTGTTTTGGGCATGCTTTGATGTTATGCATCAACTGAGTTGGTTAGACTTGCCAGCAAGTAAGGAAGCCTGACAGTGGTTCACTTCATCCATTTCTAGCACTTGAGTCCAAGCTAAAACTTGTTGCTGTCTGCAATCAGGCTTTAACCCAAGAGGGTGATGTCTTAATGTGCTAATGTGTGGCTTTCTTCCTCTTATGGGAAGAGAGGTGCTAGGAAAGGTTTTTTTGTGCTAACACGTAACCTTGAGTGCAAGAGAGAGTGCTAGTGGAAGTCCTACTCTGCCATTTCTGTCTACACGAAACACCAAATGGGTAAGGTGAGCAGAGGAAATGTATACCTGTAGCTCAACCTGCCCTCGTGTGTCAAGTCTAGATGTGAAAGCAAGTGTGTCCTAGGCTTTTTGTAGCCTTGGAAAGTACAGGTGCTTCACAGCTTTCATTGAAGTTCTTTCTGTTAATGCTTCAAGTTGCTTTAGGAAACAAATGTATGCTAGCAGGATTAGCAATGGAGCAAGTACTTCTGCAATACTTAAGGCTCCGGAGTTGATATAATATTAAGGAACAAATTCCCTTTGAGGTAGAAAGATTTAATCTAGGTTTCTGCTTTTGAAAAGGTAGTATGAGCTAGCTGGATCTTACTGGAGTTGGCAAATGCTCAGGGAGATCTGCAAGGGTATCTGCTGAAACTAGCGTTTCTAGGCTGACTTGCTGTGCTAAATGGACGTGCTTACATTGGAGAAGTTTGCCAACTCTGCAGCAACTGTAGCAAGTAGTTCTGTATTGTCCTGGCAACAATTCAGGTGCCCTCCAGTGGCCAGAAATCTTAACATCCTAAAGGTGCTGATAAATGCCTTGCCTTGTCAGTTTGACTTAATTAAAAGTAAGTTGAAGAAACATCTTGGTGTCAGACTTTATTAGCATGTTTGTTGCTTCAACAGTACTTTTTAGAGTATTGGTATGTCTTACCATAAATACATAGTTCTCCTGACAGACTTCAGATTCATAAGTATTTCATTAGTGTCAGTGCAATTATGACTAATCACCCTGGCTTCTTAAAGCATGGAGATGAATGTTTAACATCCATGTTCAGGGCAGTTGGCTCGCCTGGCTGCAGCCTAAAAAGTAACTAGATTATGGTTAGAAACTTAGTGGCTTGGAAGGGAGATTACTTTCCACTCAAACAGAAACAATATCAGTGTTCTAAGCTCTGCAGACAGGATACTTCTGCAATACACTGGCTGTCACCCTTCATGTTAGTGTTGTAGGTGATCACCTATACTCCATGGTTGTACAATGATTTGTCTCTTTAACACTCAAAATGATGCAGGCTGGCAGTGGTTTGTTGCTGAACTTTTTAAGTGTTAAATGTGGTGTATATAATATTTGTCTTAAGTTCTTATAGGTTATGGCTAAATAGCCATGATGGCAGCTTTTTTGGTATATGGCTAGATAAGACTAAAGAATGATATTTGATCCTGGCTACTCCCATCCCTACTACAGATAGGAGTGAAACGAGGACCAAAAGCTGTAAATCAGTGCAAGTTGATTAGGTGAGTACTGCTGGTGAACTAAACCTTAGGTAAAACACTACCTGGTCCCTAAATGAAAGGCAGGAGTATGTATAATGTAGAGACCTAACTGTCCTGCAAACAAGAGATGGTAACTTTGAGCTGTGATGATAAAACTACTCTTAATGTTTTGCCCAGCCAATGAAGATACTCAAATGTAATGAATAAAAACCTAGTTGGGGATGCTTGCTGGTGACCAAAAGATCTCAAAATAAACCCATTGCTGAACAGAAGTGTACTTAGTAACTGTTTTGAGGTTACTTGCATGAATTGGTGGTACTTAGTTGGTCAAAATAATTAAGACATAAGAGTAATTGGGTTGATAATCTTGTTATGAATGTAATGCAAGTTTGTAAACTATCATACCAGTCCTTTAATACTGAGTGGCAAACTGCTGTCAAAGGATTGATGGGTATGTGATGTGGAGAAGATTATTACTTTTTTTCTAAAGCTGGATGTGTAACACCTGATGAGTAGTTGAAGCAGTTCCTCACATCACTTTAACTTTTAAGATTGCCATCAGCTCCTCTCCTTGAATGGTGAAGAAGGATACATAGGTACTTTGAGCCAATCTTGCCTACTAATAAAGTTACAGATTTTTATAGTCTTGCAGTATATTTTCCAGTGAAAAGCTCTCTTAAACTATTACTTTCAAACATGACCTGGTAATTTGTCAGTTTGAGCTCAGCTGCTGCTTATAGCTCATGGAAACAATCAGATTTTTATAGAGTACAAACAAGTACTGCAGAAAGCATAGTTATCTCAGAAGATAGCTCTCTTGTTCGTAGATCTTGGTAGGAGCTGCTGGTGTACTTGCCTGTGGTGTTTTTGACTATAAAGGATTGTGATGACAGACCTCATTCAAATCCTGAATGCATCTCTAGGTAAAGGGCAAAATAGTTGTGCTGTTGATAAAAACTTACCTGAAGTGACAACATCTGGTGCTGTGAGATTTCAGGTACTACAGTACACCTATGCTTTTAAGTGGCAAAGAGTATGGGACAATGTGAAAAGGTGTGATCTTCACATTGTACAGTTTGTCCAGCCATGTGGCTCTAGCAGCCTTAGGTTCTGTCCAGCATCAGAGTTCTGTAGGGCATGGCTGACAACTGTAAGAAGTTATGGTGGCACGTCACTGCTACAAAGTACCTTTTGACCTCTGTAGGTGTCTTATCAAGATGTAATTTCCCCCAAAGTTTCTATAAAAACTCTGTGCTAGCCAGTAAAGTGCTGTGCATCAAAGGTATTAGAGCACCTTCGTATGATATTCCTGGCTTTCTTGGGGGTGGTGGACCTTCCTGGCAGGTTCTAAGTTTGAAAGTTCATCTCTTAGAATGACTGTGCAGATTAGTTCCCAGGTGAACTGTATATTTTTCAGCAACTTACCTGCTGTGCTGGTTCTGACTTCTCCAGGTTGTCATAATTTTGTAGTTATCTCAAGTATTTGCTGGCTGATGTTACTTTATTGAAACTTTTTAATGGATTGTTTTTAAAAGGGCACTTAAACCTTACTACCTGTGAAGACCCTGGCTAATTGCACAAGCTGTTAGTACCTAAATGCTGTGTTAGTTGCTCAAAGTGCTGTGTTTCAGCTTGCTCAGTGCCTGAAGCTGTAAGAGAACCCATCTGGCACTGAAAGCACTGGGTCTATTTCCAATACATTTTATTACCTGAACTTTGGCTTGGCTGCTGAAGTTGCTTTTCAGTGATTGGTTAAAGCTACCTGTCTTCTGGGTGGTATTTTTTACTTAGGGTGAGCAAAACACAACCTGGATCTTGCTACACTTACATTATAGGCTCAACTGCAGTTAATGAGTTGTTAGGGTTAATAATTTGTCAAGCTGGGTGTGAAGTGTGATTATTTACGGCTGTCCCTCTTGGGAGAAACAGAAGGGTAAAACAGGTGAGTGTTCTGTAGCATTAGAACACTCCATAGTGCTCCAGCCCTAATGGGAGTGAAGTGTGGTAAAAGGAGTTTTAACTGCTATGTTGTAAAGTCTTGCTGCCCCTTTCCCTACCCTCTGCTGTTTAGCCTAAGGCTGCATGGATTCCAAGATGAACCTAGTTCTCTGTCCTTGTAACCAGAGTCTTGCCTTCACCAGGTAACTTTTTGAGGAATAAATCCTCTTTTAATGCAGCTAACCCAGTGTTTAAGTCTAGTCAAGACTACCAGATGCCTGCACTTCAGTTCCATTAAGCAGTTGTAATCAACTTTCTTAGAGAATTCTAGCAAGAGCAGAAATATTTGCATGCTGTTTGCTTTAGGTAATGAGCATGTGAATAGAAACTCAACTCTGTACTCTTAATTGGTCTTAAATTGCTGAGATGACTGAAAACAGACAGTCATAACACTTTATTTTGTGATGTGGCATCAAATGAACTCTTATAAAAAAAGCCCAACTTATAAAAGTGTATGTAGGGAGGGAGGCTCTTCTGCCTTTCTGGAAAGGAATTCTTAACTAACTTCTGAGGCAGAAAACAAAGGCTGAAAAGCCAGAAGGATTGATGTAATAGACTGGAATGCTGGAAGGAAAAAAGTGGAAATGAAGCAGCAAAAATCAGTGTCTGAAAGCAGAGGTAACTTCTAGTGAGTGTTGGTAGATCTGTGCATGTGCACTCTCAAATACCCTCTTCTGCTTTAATTCTGTGGATTATCTGAGGTAGCTTGTGTTAAGAATCTAAAGGCTGGGAAGTTGCAACCTGTTAACCTTTGAGAGGAAACAGGCAGATACTATTCAGGTTTCTTAATTTCCGAAGTGTAATAGGAGAAACAAATCTGAGTCTTTCAGGTCTTTATTAGATAATCCAAACAACAAGTTAAGACAGTGGGTTTAGAAGGGGTCAGTAGAATGGATGGTCTGAGTATCCTAGCTTGGATAACTTCAAGCTGTATGGAGTGGATAGGTTACTTTCGTGGAAGGAAGTATTCTTACTTAGAGGTTGGGAGGAACAATGTTAAGCGAATGTTGATTGAAGAAATGACCAGAGCAGTTTTGTGATGAGTTCAGGTTCATGAATGGTTTTGTTCTGTTGTGCTCTAAGATCAGTAAGCTGAATTTTGGTGTGGTTGTGTGCTGTGGCATGCAGGGTAAGATTCCTGTTGCTACTGGTAGCTCTTTGTCAATGTAATACTGAAATGGTTGAGGTTGCTACATCTTGGTGCATCATTTAAATAGTGATGCTGCACTTACCTCATGTTATGGCCCTTCTGAGGGGGTAGCAAAGACTATAGGTTGTTTCTATATTGTAACCCTGAAGGAGACAAATGTTTAGTTAGTTTGTTCCTTTTAGTGTTGGCTGTATGGTTTAACTTGTTTCCTTTTGTTAGCTACTTCAGTTTACTTAACAGATGAAATATCAGCCTGCTGAAAGCAGAAGGAAGTCTGACACTAATACAAATACATGACACTTACATTCTGGTTCTTGGTATAGACAGTAAGATAAATCTGAACTTTAGTGTCTCAAAAAATATCCAAGTGGTCCATGGCTTTTAATGTGATCACTTTCAGCCCTAAAGCATTATTTGAGAGCTAGTTTTCAATGGGTTTCAGAGGGTTTTTTGTCCATTCAGGTCCTTAGACTGCTGGTCTGAGGAGGGATTTAAAAAATTGAATTTCTTATTCCAGGAGTCAGTCACTCACCAGTAGTAATTTGACAGCAATCAAGGACCTCTAATGCCTGTAATGTAACTATAACTTCAAAATCTCCACTCACTGCATACAGCTGTTCCTTTCAGTTGCAGAGGAATATGGGAATGCTCTTCAGTACTTGTGGATATGGAATGTATTTAAACTGTATTTAATCCTGTGGTAACTTTGTACAACAATTACATTTTTTAAAAAAAGAGATTCTTATGAGTGGAACTCAAGCATGTTATTTGTTCCTTTTTTTGAAATAAAGTATCTTCTGTTCAATGTGTGTTTAAAAATAAAAACAAACTCCAACTGTCATTCCTACAGCAAGCTTCCAAAAATCCCTTAAAGCATACAACACTGAAACTGTACTCTCAGGAATTCTTACTCATCTTGGAGAAGCACTTAATACACAAAGGGCCTCCAGAATTACCTACAAAGTATACTTTCCCCCTGAGCTCAATAGAATCCAGATAAAAATCCTTTAAGTGAAATTCTGTTGGAATACTGTGGAGGGAATGAGAAAAGTACTCTAGCCTTGTGTGCATAAGGGATGATTAGAAGATATAAAATAAGTTTCCCTAAATGGAGACCTGCCAGGCAAATGACAATCCCTTTAACTTCCCAGGTCATCATATTTCTTCTTAATATAAAACTAGAATTGTCAAAGTTAAACTGAATGCCAGTACCCTAGATTATTTCCCACAGTGAAGTCTCTGAGGTTTTTTTCCCTGTGGATAGGTGATCAGTTCCTATAGGTCACCTATAAGTTCTTCCTCCTTCCCTCCCTCTTGAATTCTGGCTGTTACATCTTGCCAGAGCAAGGCTTCTTGCTTTTCATTAAAAAAGAAAGTAGTAGTAGAGTTGATCATAGGCTTCACTCTTTGAAGGAAGACAAATAACTCTCCTTCATTTAGGTTTTCTACTAATCAGTTTAGTGCTGTTCCCAATGAATATTAAGGTGACTTCCAGTCAGATGATGTCTTCCTAAGGCTAAAAGCAGTAGCAGGTAGGCTTGACTGTTGCAAGAATGCTTATAGCTGTGGGGTAGGTTGGACTGAAAATGGCTTAAGGAGATGGGTCAGGCCACTCATGGCTGAAAAAGCTTAAATACTGTGAAAGGCTCTTTGATGTTACCACTATCACTGTTGTCTTATTTAGATGATTTCCCTCTCTCTCCTGTTTCCTTTTCTAGAAAACAGAATAACAACTTCATGGATAAGATCAAAGGATTTTTTTAATTTACAAATCCTGTGTTTTTCATATCTCCACTTGAAAACTATAATGAATTTGGAAGCTTCTGTTGCATTAAATTCTTACATTTCTGTTTGGAGCTTGTACAAATGAGTGCTGTAGTTACCAGGGGTTACTGCCTGTATATTTTGGGTACTGAGTCTGTAAAGCAGATACACAGGCAACATCACTGGCATGCAGTTGCCTGAAACAAGACCAGATATCAAATCAGACACAAAGAATGCTGCCAGTAGCACCTTGGTAGTCTCTGCAACAACTTCCAAGTGCTTGGAGAAAAACTGTGTTCCAGTACATGCACTTGACTTGTGTGTAGATAATCCATGCTTTTAACTGCTGTAGCTTACAGGAAGACTAAGAACTCCTTGTGCTTCATAAGAAAACATGTCATTTGGAATCAGTGGTTAATTGAAAGATGTGGTTGCTTGGCCTGTCCTAGGCGAGACAGAGCTGGACATGTGAAAACGTGGTCGGTAGTCATATACCCTTTAAATAGGTTATGGTGAATGGATGTGTCAGTCTTAATTTCTCATACAAGGTTTAGTAACCTGCTGCTCTCAAGCAAAATATTTCTGGAAGACTTGGAAACTCTTAAGCTCAACTTGCTGTACAGAGAGGAGAGGAACTGCTTATCAGATGAGCCAGGTGTTATCAGAGTCAGTCTTAACGAGGAGATGCTATTAAGGTGGTAGCCTTGAAAAAAGATGGATATGTTTTTATTTAATACAAGCTGAAAATATGAGCTGTTTCATAGGCTCACAGTGAAAATAGGGTTTATCTTAGATAAACTGCTGCAGAGGTGCAAATGTGCTGTAACCTTGATATACCAGGCAGGTAAATGTCAGGCTGTTATTCACTCCCCTAGACAGGCTATTCTTGTTCTCTGTAAGAGCAGAAGCAAACAATTCACTGTGCTCTGTGTCCTAATGGAGTTAAACAGCTTTAGAAAGAAAATTATCTGGGTTTTACTGAAGCTGTTCAGATTTGAAAAGAGCTATAGGCTTGATGAGTTCCTTGGCATGTGCCTAATTCTTCTGCGGAGTTAATAACTAAGTTTTATTCATTATCAAAATACTCTTTGATTCCTTTAAAAACCAATGAATTTGAATTGTTTTCTGTAGTAACTTGGAATCAGTAGCTCATAAACCTGCTAAGCTTGTAGAACTCTTTTTCTCAGTTGCCTTAGAATTCAAATGTAAGGTTGGGGCTGATGCAGTCTAGTGCAACGTCTTGGGCGGCTCTTCAGATGAGGAACTTAATATATATATATTTTAAAAAGTCTACCTCTATTTAAACCAAAGCTGATCGTACTTGCTAAACAAGCTGGTAGTGTTGGGGAGAAGGAGACTTAAGAAGTTAACAGTCCCATAGCTCCTGGCAGTAAGTTCACGCAAACTTCTGTGTAACATGACGTTTGTCAAAACTCAGACTTGAATTGTATCATCAGGTAGTCTTTTAAAAGTGGTGAGGCTCACAGAAGCTTGCTGTTACTCTAAAGTTTCTTTGCAAGAGTCCTGTCTCTTCCTGATGGTTAGAATGTGTATTACTGTGACAATCCAATGTCACTAGTCATATGTCTTCCAATAAATTTGAACAAGGAGCTTGAGTTAAAGAAGCTGATATATGCCTCATGGTTGAAGACTACAAGTTTTATTTTATCAGGGTTTTTTGTTTGTTTCCACTCCCCCACCATCTCACTCCCATGTGTGATGTATTGATCCAGTTTCTGTCAAGAAAATGAACTGTATCTGGTATGGACTTGTTACCTGTCTAAGTGTAGCGGTCAACCTTGTGAGTGACACACAGGAAGGCAAGTCAGCAGCCCATCTGCACTCAGTTTACTTACCCCCTTACAGAATGGGAAGGAAAATAAGGGAGAAAGTTCAGTTACAGAAACCCTAAAAACAAAGGGACCCTTTTCCCTGGCTACCATCAGTCCTCAGCTATTTCAAATTCTTAGCATTAAAATAAATTTCTCTTCTAAATAAAAAAAACCCAAAACAAAATGCCACCTGGGATTGCTGGGGTGTTAGGGGTGTGTGAAAAGCCAATGATTAAGATTTTAGAAACTTTGAGGTGCAGCTAGCAGGCTGATCTAAGGTGAGCATTTCAGAGACTGAGTATCTGACTGGTAACACAGTGCTGCACACTTAGTTTGGTATTCTTCACTGCTATTTTGTTAGATGTTCTTTGGCTTTATTTTGGAATAGTGCTGCAATTCAGTGGTTAGTCTGATACGCTGGGTTGTACCAAATGGAACATCTACTTCTCCAATCTCTTCAGGCTCCTTAAATTAAACCAAGTGTTTCAGAGTGTAGTTGCTGTAGGTCAGCTGCCTTCAGGTGCACAGACTTCAACAGTGAAAGGGTACAAGGGTACAAGTCGTTTCTAAGCCCTGTATTGCATATTTGCATTTGATGCTGTAGTAAATATCTCAAAGCATAGTAAATGCTCTTGTCTGGTTCATCTGCTGGTATGTTAACTTCAAAACTAATTTGATGATCATTTTTGTTAGCAGCCTCCTAGTAGGAGGAGACAAGAAAGGTTACAATAAAAACAGATACTTTTCTGTGCTGAGCATAGTGCAGATAGCATGTAGCAGCTAGATCTTGCTTAGTTTTCTACTGGAAATGTCACATCTGGCTTCCAGTGATGATGAGGGGGATCAAGGATACAGATGTTACTTTTAGTGCTGTTCCACTTTTGTTGATGTGGTGCTGACCAAGAAATGCATAAGACCTGCAGGGAGTTCCCAAGCTTTCGTGTAGGCACTTCTTTCAACTCGATACTCCTGAGTTTTTGTATTAATGGTGGACAGCAGGACTTGGTTCTTCCTTCCCGTTACCACTGCTACTCCCAAACCCCTAACAGAGTTGGAAGAATCCAGTGTTCAAGGGACTGGAGAAAAAAAAGAAAGAAAAAATACTGTCAGTGCATTTTCTGTGTGGATTGTGAGGAGCAGACTGAATTGGCCAGTCTCTCCCTGTCTGTGGAGTAGGACTGGTTTAGGGACCTAAGTATTTCCAGCTGCGTAAGCAGGGTACTTACTGCATGTTGTGTTATGTCTTAATTCAGCTGAAGGCTCTTTTCTGCCACAGATGCAGGTCTGTCCGTTTGGAAAGAGCCAGGGAAAGGTTCCTGCCAGAAGTTGCAGGAGTGCAGAGTCAGGACAAACAGCACTGGCATTTGTACAGCTGAGTAACACATTTGCTTGGGAGCTGCTGGAGTATCCTGCAGCTGGCCCAGAAGCAGTGAAATACAAGCGTGCCTCAGAGTTGCCTAACCTATTCAGTGAGAGTTTTAAACTGCAGGCCTGTCTTCTGTTTAATTATGATTTCTAAAAGCTACTTGGGGAACCTCTTAAACTGGGAAATCTGCCTCTGCACAAACATAATGTCGAATGGACTTTGTTCTCCTGACACTACTGCAGACCTGTCCTTTAAAGAGATCAGTGGCTTGCCTCTACTTCATTGTCTAGGAATGTTTTGATCAGCATAGCTCGAACACCTGATTGCTGGAAGAGATGGTTTTGCTCACTGCATTAGTTACCACTAGAAACGTTTCTGCCTGGCTAGCTTCCAGAATAGTCTGTCACCAGCTCTGTGTCTGTGCTGAAAACAGTGTTGGACTATGGGGGGAAGGGGAGCAAGCGAAATAAAGGTATTACAGCTTTTGAGTGACCTGTTGTGAAGCTGTAGCCTCAGATTTCTCTTTGTGGGTTAGTGAAGAGGCTGCTACAGGTTTGCGGTACTTCTGTACCTGCTTGGTCATAGCAAATGGAGGTGCATACCAAAGATTTTGATACGGCATTTGATCATACTGCAGCTTCTTGCTCCTAATTATCTTGGCTTTCTGCAAAATTAAAAAAGTGAGCTTTGTTGACTTTAACGTGTGCAGCTGAAGGAAAGCATTTGTTTGTAAGGCTGGTTCAATTCTCAGTTTAACTTCCAAGGAAGAGTATTTTGTGTAGCCAGAAACCTTTCTTCTTGCAGTACAGGAAAGCACTAAAGGAGGGGGTTCACTTATAACTCTTCAGGTAGTCTTTGTACTGCTGAAATAATAGCAGCTTGCCTTAAATGGTCATTTCAGCTTCCCTTGCAAAAATCTTCTGTTGTAGCCCCGTATTGGTTTGCCAGTATCTTAAGGGTAGCTGTCTTCCAGAAAAATGAGCAAGTCTGACACTTAGCCCTTGTCTTTGTGGCATGTCTACGCTGTGGAATTTTATTTAATGTCTGGACTTCATCTTATGCAAGGATAGAGAAGTAAAGACTGGCTCTGTCGTGGTCAACCTTCAGTTCTTTTTCTCTTGCAACTTTAAGAAGAGGAAAAAGTATTTTGCATCTCTGTCCATGGGGGGTTGCTAATTAGCATTTCAATATACTCAATGTAGTAATGAAATGGCAAGATATGTGAAGTCTTAGTGTGTGGTTCTAGTGTTCTAATATGAAATGCTGCCTTACTAGCTCTGATTAGTGTTTACTAAGTTCTAACCTTGCTCTTTTTTAGGGTCTCTGAAAGGTAGCAGGAAAGAGTTCTGGGAGCACAACAAGGAACATGGCAACCCAAGGTATATAATGCATCTCAAGTTCTGTTTTTACCCTTTTTAAACTTTTTAAAGTCACTTGGATTGAGTAAGTTTGGGTCTACTACAGTAATGAGTACCTTACACTGGAACTCAAACCTGCAAATAAGTTTGTCACTGTAAGCATTTTGGGTCCCTTAAGTACAGTCAAGTACATAATCATAGTGTGTGGCAAAGGGAACCTTTAAGCAGTAGACTAAGTCAGAATAGCAGTGATTGCACTGCCTGTTAGCTGGGTTTATAGACACCTACATTGGTTCAGTGTAAAGCCTCAGTTTAAAACTGCTGTCTCACTTGCAGTGCTGCCTCTGCAGGGCTGAGGTAGTTGATCATAACACTTTATTGTCATTTAAAATCTGTGTCATCTCTTGAAGGAATAATACATGCTGGAGTAATTAAACTAAACTTAATTGTTAACAAATTCTTACAGCTGACTTGATGGAGCTGGATATGGCAATGGAGCCAGACAGAAAAGCAGCTGTCAGTCACTGGCAGCAACAATCATATCTGGACTCTGGTATCCATTCTGGTGCCACAACAACTGCTCCTTCCTTGAGTGGCAAGGGAAATCCAGAAGAGGAAGATGTGGACACAACGCAAGTCCTGTATGAGTGGGAGCAGGGATTCTCCCAGTCCTTCACCCAGGAGCAGGTTGCTGGTAAGGCCTTTTCTATTACACTAGTATGCGTAGACATGCAGCTTAACAATACAGAAACCTAAAGACTGAATTACTGCTAATCCAGAAGGTAAGGGTTTTAGTCCTAGTTTGAGGTAACAGCTTACTTTGTTTTTCAGATATTGATGGCCAGTATGCAATGACTAGAGCTCAGAGAGTGCGCGCAGCGATGTTCCCTGAAACACTGGATGAAGGAATGCAAATCCCATCCACACAATTTGATGCTGCTCATCCAACTAATGTGCAACGCCTGGCTGAACCATCCCAGATGTTAAAACATGCTGTGGTTAATTTGATAAACTACCAAGATGATGCTGAACTTGCAACTCGTGCAATCCCAGAGCTGACCAAACTGCTGAATGATGAGGACCAGGTCAGCATTTTCTCTGCTTCGGTGTAGCTTGCCTGTGGGGCTTCTTCTGTGCCCTTAAAACTGAAAGCTTTCTTCAAATATTTCTTTAGGTGGTGGTGAACAAGGCTGCAGTTATGGTTCATCAGTTATCCAAAAAGGAAGCCTCTCGCCATGCCATCATGAGGTCTCCTCAAATGGTGTCTGCTATTGTACGTACCATGCAGAACACAAACGATGTGGAAACGGCTCGTTGTACTGCAGGTACACTACACAATCTCTCACATCACCGTGAAGGCTTGTTGGCAATCTTCAAATCAGGAGGCATCCCTGCTTTGGTTAAAATGCTTGGGTATGTAGACTGCTAAGATACTCTCATTTTTTAGTTGGTACTGGTAGGTGGAGGTACTCACAAGGTGTTTTGTTTGGTGTTTTTTGTGTTCTCTAGGTCCCCAGTGGACTCTGTGCTGTTCTATGCCATTACAACTCTTCACAATCTCCTGTTACATCAAGAAGGAGCCAAAATGGCTGTCCGTCTCGCTGGTGGGCTGCAGAAGATGGTTGCCTTGCTCAACAAGACAAACGTCAAATTCTTGGCTATCACGACGGACTGCCTTCAGATTTTAGCGTATGGCAATCAGGAAAGCAAGGTAAGTGCCTCTGCTGTTGAAACATTTAAGCATTAAAGCCTGCTGTGAGTGACCTAATAATTCCTGTGTACTGACCTTATTCTGGATCCTCTCTTGCTGGTCACTCCTGACCTTGCAAGAGGTGGGGGATGCAGGAATTACTTTGTGGAAGTACAGTCATGCTTATAGTGAGACTGCAAAGCTGACAGACCTGAGCAGCCAATGTGAACGGTTTTCCTGTGACACATGTAAGCCAGCGGCAGTGGCTGCCTGCTGACACGCACAGGAAGTGACGGATTAGTGTTACTTTTGCTGTCTTTCAGCTGATTATTCTGGCAAGTGGTGGACCCCAGGCTCTAGTAAACATAATGAGGACCTATACTTACGAGAAATTATTGTGGACCACAAGTAGAGTGCTGAAGGTGTTGTCAGTCTGCTCCAGCAACAAACCTGCTATTGTTGAAGCTGGTAAGTACCTGGTACCCATGATGACTTAAAAAGCTATACGGTACTGCAGGATCAATCCATTTCACGCAACAACAGAAGCACCAGAATTAAACTCGGCTTGGTCCTTCAGCCTGTAACTAGTTTTGGAGGCCTTTAGGATACCAAGTATAAAAGGCAGACGGTTTGTGAGTAACTACTCTGTTGTTAGCTGGATGGCTTAGTGGCTAAGCATTGTCAGGATGGTCCCTAAAGAATTACGTGTACATTTAAAGGGTCTAGTGTCACAAAAAGGATCTCGGGGTTTTCTCCTGTGTGGTAAAGGGTCAGGGCCTAACTCCATTGTGATACTAATGCCAAGACAGATGCAGAAGCTTGTGAGATAGGCATTCACACATTATGCTGATGAGTAATGGTGTCAAATCTGTACTGTCTTCTAGGTGGGATGCAGGCTTTGGGTCTCCACCTCACAGATCCAAGCCAGCGTCTTGTCCAGAACTGTCTCTGGACTCTGAGAAATCTGTCAGATGCTGCAACAAAGCAGGTAAATGTCTCTTCTAAGGGCTGGGGATCAAAACCCAACATAGTGGAAGAAAGACTGATTTTTTTCTTCCCTCTATTTTTGTGCAGGAGGGAATGGAAGGCCTTCTGGGAACTCTTGTTCAGCTTTTAGGATCAGATGACATTAATGTTGTGACTTGTGCTGCTGGCATCCTTTCTAACCTTACCTGCAACAATTACAAGAACAAAATGATGGTGTGCCAAGTTGGTGGCATTGAGGCTCTTGTGCGCACGGTTCTTCGGGCTGGAGACAGAGAAGACATCACAGAACCTGCTATTTGTGCGCTCCGTCACCTCACCAGCAGACACCAAGAAGCTGAGATGGCTCAGAATGCAGTACGTCTCCATTACGGGCTCCCAGTGGTGGTTAAACTGTTGCACCCACCATCACACTGGCCTTTGATCAAGGTAAATAAAAGTTAACAGCTTTGGGAGCTGAAAAATGGTGCTTTTTAAATGTAACTTTAACTGTGGAGACCTGTTTTCAAGTTGTTTTGGAACGTGGCTTGTCTAATTGGAAAGTTCACTGAGCAGCTTAGTGTGTTGTGGCTTAAAAAAGATACAAGCATTTGGGATGACCTGGTGAAGAAAACTGCTGTCAGCAAGCACACCCCTCATGCTCTTTTATTCCCCACCCCTCTCTGAACTGCAGGCCACTGTGGGTTTGATCCGCAATCTCGCGCTCTGCCCTGCAAACCACGCCCCGCTGCGTGAACAAGGTGCTATTCCAAGGTTAGTTCAGTTGCTGGTGAGAGCACATCAAGACACCCAGCGACGTACTTCCATGGGCGGAACGCAACAGCAGTTTGTGGTAAGTGGCCACCCTTCACTGCAGTTACCTGTAGGACTCCTCAGGTGCCAGAGTGTCCCAGCCATGTGGTGTTTGGTCTGTGTAGCTGTTGTCTGTTTCCTCTAATTTGTGTTACGCACGTTCCTCATTCCGTCTCAGCAGACCTGAAGCTTTTCTTTAAATAACAAAACTAGATAAAAATGCCGACTTGTAGTTCTTACTTTACTTTCACCATTTATTTCTGAATGCTGTAGATAACAGAAATACTGGGTTTGCTTACTGACCAGGCAAATAGCTCTCTACCAGGAAACCAGAACTGCCTCGTCCTTCTCAGAAGTGTGGCCTAAGCACACTCTCACAGCTTCCTGCGTGTTTTCAAGGGTGCTTCGAGCTGTGAAAGTGCTGGGAAGTTGTACAGGCTCCATACTTGTTACCCATTTAAGAACCAGGTCACTGTGGCGAGATGATCCTGATCTTTTTGCCCCGTTAAACATGCTAACAAGTGGAAGGAACGCCTGCTGGTACAGGGGCGCAGTTAATACTTGCAGTGGCAGGAGGGCCTATTTGTTACCAGTAACTGCTGTTCAGAACTTAAACTGCCAAGCTACTTAAGCTTGAGTGATGTTAGACACAAAGTTTTTAATGAACAGGAATAAAAATGGGAGCACTGGGAGGAGTTTCTCGTGAAGTTTGAAGGCCAGCAGTAGCTATGAGTGGGTATGAGCCCTGTTGGGGCAAGAGGGTGCGTGCAGGGGACAAGTTTAGTTGATTGGTTGTCAAGGGTGATCAGCTTTTTGACAGTTGTTTTAAAAGATACAGCATGCAATGTCTCAACTTCAAAATGTGTCTCTTCTTTCCCTACCTAGGAGGGTGTGCGCATGGAAGAGATTGTCGAGGGCTGCACCGGCGCCCTGCACATTCTTGCACGTGATGTTCATAATCGAATTGTAATCAGGGGTCTAAATACCATTCCACTATTTGTGCAGGTAAGCAAGGGCTCAGGAAAACACTGTAGCACCTACTAGGAGAACGAGGGAAATGGCTCTTTATGCCTCTTCGGTAGAATGCTGAGTCAGATTGTGCTGAAGAGCTCATTTCCAGTAGAAGAGCTAAGGAAACCCTTGTCTTTTCGTTGCAGTTGTTGTACTCTCCCATTGAGAACATCCAGAGAGTAGCTGCAGGTGTACTTTGTGAACTGGCTCAAGACAAGGAAGCAGCTGAAGCAATTGAAGCTGAAGGTGCAACTGCCCCTTTAACAGAACTGCTTCATTCTAGGAATGAGGGTGTTGGTAAGTGAACTGGAAAGCTAAGGTTCAGATGTGTGTTGGGAAAGTGAGAAGGCTCAACCTCTACTGAACTCACTCTTCCTCTCAACAGCGACATACGCAGCTGCGGTGCTGTTCAGAATGTCTGAGGACAAACCACAGGACTACAAGAAGCGACTTTCAGTTGAATTGACAAGCTCTCTGTTCCGGACTGAGCCAATGGCTTGGAACGAGGTGAGTTGTGTCTTTGTGTTAATGGCTCCTTGGGGGAGACCTTGCTTCCCACTCCTCCCTCTGCCCTGTAGTGAAGTGTAGATTCCATCGGTGAACCCCGGCTCCGTGCTGCTTGTCAGAACCTAATGAACTCTGAATGCAAAAACTGAGGCATGAGTGAGTGGTGGGAAGGAAGCATAAGCATACAACATACCTTGTGAGGCTTCTGTCAAGCAAACAGTGAAGGACTGAGTGTCTTGGGGTGTGGATGCAACTTGTGTTCTTAGAATTGAGCTTTCAGACTCATCGTGTTGGCAGGATGATTATTGCACAGTGCCTTTTTTGTGCTGAGAGGACCACACAGTCAGTTGAGACTGAAAACAAACTGTGGCTGTATCTGCCACAGTAAGATGAGAAAACAGCTACAATGGAGTGTATCTCTCTGATACAAGTTAGGCAGCTACTTTTGGGCAAACTGAGGGAGGTCCCTTCAGAGCTCTCAAGTTGGACCTTATTGCTCGCTTGGGAATCTCAGAGCAGCTGACTTGCAGGAGTCGGGCAGCTCTACCTGAGGAAGAGGGTTCCTAGACCTGCCCCATCTTTTTCATTCCCAAGCAGAACCCTCCTTACAGTGATCTATTGATTCCTCTGCCTAAATCTGGTTGTTACACATTTCATATTCACAGAAGTACCATGCTGTGGTGCTCACTGCAGAAGAGTTGCTAAAAAGGGGCAAGCTTTGAAACTTCTTAAACTCAGAATTACTAATGCTGGCTCAAAAACCTTGACATTAAAACTGTTTTGTAACTTTTTGTGTACATCCAGACAGCAGATCTCGGACTTGATATTGGTGCCCAGGGAGAGCCTCTTGGATACCGCCCAGATGGTATGTCTCCTCTGTTCCCCTTGACTAAACTTAACTTGGATGAAGTCAAGTAATAGGTTTTAAAGGAGAACTGCAAATGAGTGGAGAGTGAATTACTCTTCAGCAAGGTATTGCAAACTGACAGGCAGATGGGGAGCTGCCAGTTCAAATAACCAGTTTCTGCAACACCACTGGCAGCACTGAAATGGGAGCTGTATGAACGAGCAAAACTGGTGTCTCTTGTCTGAGTCTTGTGGGAGAATCTCCTGCTGAGCTGTTGTTCCCAGAAATCTTTTAAATTCTTTACAAATGGACTTGACAATTCCAATACTGCAGTTTTTCTTTAAAACAAAAGCTGGTATTGAATGTATTAGTCTGTGAGTGTCTATAGACTTGAACGCAAGCCTATCCCTAAGGACTCTAAGCTATTTTTGACTAGCCTTTCAGAAGCAAGTCTACAGTCTTGGAGCCTGGTTTTGCTGCAGTATTGTTGAATTTTAGTACTGTCGATTGTGCAGACTAATGGCTTGGCTGGAATCTGCTCATGCTTCTGACTGCAGTGTGCTTTGTCTGCAGAACCGTACTGTAAGGCTGTCCGAACAGTGGAACAGCCGTTAAGGGCAGGCGTTGGATGGGTTTGAACTTGGCTGAACTAGACAAAAATTAGATGGCTACACAGATCTTCTCACACACTGATACTTGCAGCTTCCGATGCATCTAACCTCTGTTAACATTATGCTTTTTTTCCCTCTGCCACCTTTAACTTTCTTAGATCCTAGCTACCGTTCTTTCCACTCTGGCGGATACGGGCAGGATGCCTTGGGTATGGACCCTATGATGGAACATGAAATGGGTGGCCACCACCCTGGTGCTGACTACCCAGTTGATGGTCTGCCAGATCTGGGCCATGCCCAGGACCTTATGGATGGGCTGCCTCCAGGTGACAGTAATCAGTTGGCCTGGTTCGATACTGACCTGTAAATCATCCTTTAGGTAAGAAGCTCCAACCTTGAATTTAAAAACAAAGCAAAAAAAAAAGAGAGAAAAAAGAGATGAGTGGACTGAGGACTTGGTTGGCAGGGAGGGATTGGCTCAGTTGGGTCCCGGTGCGCCAGACCAGGGAAAACACGCTCTGGAAACACACACAAGATCGGTACACTCCAAACTGACTTCTGCCCTGAAGCGTGGAAGTGATTAACTGTAACGTCTTGTGCACTGGCTTCACGCAGTGTTACTCTGTGAAAGCGGCCCTCTGCCCAGGAACGCTGACACCAGCTTGTTTGTGTTCTTTTTCTCTTTGCAGCTGTATCATCTGAATGAACTTGCGTTGATTGGCCTGTAGAGTTGCTGAGAGGGCTCGAGGGGTGGGCTAGTATCTCAGAAAGTGCCTGACACACTAACCAAGCTGAGTTTCCTATGGGAACAATTGAAGTAAACTTTTTGTTCTGGTCCTTTTTGGTCGAGGAGTAATAATACAAATGGATTTTGGGAGTGATTCAAGAAACAAAGAATGCACAAGAATGAATTGCAAGATGGAATTTATCAAACCCTAGCCTTGCTTGTTAAAAATTTATTATTTTTTTTAAATCTCTGTAATGGTACTGACCTTGCTTGCTTTGGAAGTAGCCTTTCTTTTCGCAGTAATTGTTGTTAGGTTTTTTTTTAAAAGTCTCTCGTTATAGTTCTAGTGAATATGCTACAGCAGTTTCTAATTTTTAAGGATTGAGTAAAGGTGTAGAACACTAATTCATAATCGCTCTAACTGTATTCTGAATAAAGTGTAACATTGTGTAGCCTTTTTGTATAAAAAACTAGACAAATAGAAATGGTCCAATTAGTTTCCTTTTTAATATGCTTAAAATAAGCAGGTGGATCTATTTCATGTTTTTGATCAAAAACTTTATCTGGGATATGTCTGGGTAGGGGCCAGTAAGAACTGTTTATTTGGAACCTTGTATTGGACAGTTTACCAGTTGCCTTTTATCCCAAAGTTATTGTAGCCTGCTGTGATACAGATGCTTCATGAGAAAAATGCAGTTATAAAATGGTTCAAAATTAAAGTAAACTTTTAATTCACTCTGTGTCAAATTATTTCAGAGCAGAAAGCGCATTTGCATGGTAACAAGTTTCCTGAAAATTCTCCTGAATTGCAAAAAAACCTACATACTGAGCAGAGGGAGCCAGGAACCACTTACCTCTTCCCTCCTGCCAAGGCACAGTTACCCCTTAGAGCCCTGTGTCTGAGAAGTGAGAGCAGCCTCTTACCTCAGCTCTCCAGGCTTGTCACAAGGCTCAGCTGGAGCCCCTTTGCCTGCAAACCTGGTTCAGTAGCTTAACCCTGTTTCAGGTGTCTTTGGTTTTACTGTGGGAGCTGGGGCTGGGTTTGGTGCTCGGGCAGCACCGGGGTAGCTGGGTGCAGGGAAAGCAGTCCTAATGCTGCCACCTCGTTCATCAGCACTGGGGGGGCTGGCCTTGGCCTCAGCTGAGAGCAAACATTCTACCTGAGCACAGCAAGGTGGCTGTGTCTGAAGGATTGTGGCTCTTGTTTTAGGAGCCCACGATGCTGGAAGCTGAACGAAACAACACACCAGGCTGCTCAGGCGTGTGGAGCAGAGGCCTGGTGAATGCAGAGGGCCAAGTCTCACCTAGCAATTCAGTGGGGCTCACAGTGGAAGGCTGAAACACGTTACCAAAGAACAGCTGGCAGCAAGCTGTGCCCAGAACTCCAGCTCTAAGTCTGGCTGTTAAGCTTTGAAAAAGAGATGGTGATGCTTAAAGTAATAAACACACAAGGTGCCATCAGTTTGTTTACGTAGGAGTGTCTGCTTGCCTCCATGTACTCGATAACTGGGCTGTCCAGGTGCAGGAGGAACACACTGTTGTTGCTTGGAAAGATGAACATTAACAGAAGTGATCATGGTACCAGGCTTAGCCACGCTATGCTTGCTCAGGGCATGGGGTGCCAGAGAGAAAAGGAATCTAATGCCTTTAACACACCGTGGTGACTTCCTAGGGTATCACCTTACCCTGAGGACAAATGACAAAGTGCCAGGCTCAGCTCACCTGTTGTCAAAGCAGAGCTGTGGCCAGGGGCCTTGGTGGCTGGTGACACTGTTCCACCAATGCATTGCTTAAGCTGTGCAGCACAAGGCAACGCCAGGGCACGCAGGCCCAATGGAAAAAAGCCAGCACTGCTGGGGAGAACCTGATGAAACTCATGCGCCACCAATACACACCGACTCCACAGGGTTCCAGGGGTCGGGTCTGGTTGTGCCAGATGGTGAACACTGCCAGTCACAGGCATGACATCAACCCTTAACTGGCCTTCACCTGGTCAAAAACCCAAGGGCTGGAGGAACATTTCCAGCAGCAGCTTAAAACAGTGAAACACTTTGTATTGTGAAATAACTACTATTTAATTTACATTTCTTCCAAACTCTGGCTATCACATATTTGAGCTACATCACTTAATGCCAGCAAGGTAAAGCAGTAAGAATTAATCCTAACATTAAAAAAAAAAACAAAACCCACTCAAAATACCGCTCCACACCCCAAAAAACCCCAAACAACCAACCCTCCCTGAACACCCCTCCCCCAAAGTCACACACATGTTCTACACACAGTTACGGTTCAGCTTCCTGAGTGAGCTCTGCTCTGCTCGCTTGGAGATGTTCATGCAGGCACAAGGCATGGAGGAGCACCCGCAACTTGGGCATGTCGGTTGGCGGCCGGAACCCTTCACTTGGAAGGCTGGGTATTTTCATGTCCCACAGCTCTCAGAATTTCAAATGCCAGGGAAGCAACAGCAACATCAACATCAACAGCAACAGCACGAGAGCTAGGGAATAAAACCAGTAATGCCTGTGAGACATCCTCAGGGGAAAAAAACCTTGTGTTCAAATCCCACACTGGGCCTGGTTTTTTTTCCTCTCTACTCTGGAAGGTTCTTGCTGGCTGTTTCCTACCAGCATGCCTTGCACACCCTACCTTGGTGTAAAGCAGCAACATGCAGCTCCTGATCCTGCTCTGTAGCAAATCCAGTTTAAAAATGAGTTTCAGCCCAAATTCATAGTAACTGCTACCTCACTCGGCTCCTCTGCAAAAAGAGCCTGTCACCATCACTCCCCCCGCAACCCATTCCCCAATGAACCTACACACATGCACACTACCAGCATGACAGAAACGTGTCTTCACACATAGCCCTCACCACAGCGGTGCCCCCACTTCCACTCAAGGTGTGGGCCACCTGCCCCACCGCAGGCAGCACTGCAGGGTTCACCAAACCACCAAAGTTCCAGGGTTCACCAAACCACCAAAGTTCCAGGGTTCACCAAACTTCACCAAAGTTTTTGTTACGCACGTTTTGCTTAATTTTTCCATCTGCTTTTCCAGCAATGGAATGGAGGCTCCAACACGTAACGCTGGTCCACAGAAACAAGTTTGGTTGGTGGGTTGGTTTGGTTTTTTACAGGCTGCCATCTCCTGCCTTTGGCTTAGCACACTAGTAGAACAATCTGCAGCTTCCTTTGTCGCTGCTAATGACAACTACCTCCTGACGCCACGCGTGTTAGAGAACACACATCCAGCCAGGAATTCCAAATGATCGGTTCTCACTATGTAAGTCAATGTCTTAACAAGCAGCAGTTTAAACCACAAAATTTAGTTATCTGAAACAAATGAGTCTTGGCAACTGCCTTCACTGAAAAATCAATGGCTACGATCCCACGTTCTAAAGTGCAGCTTTGATTCCACAGAGCCACTAAGTGGAACTGGTGGGTAATGTGTCACTCTCAAAACCGCCCGTTCTGACTAGCTGAGGAGGTATCGGGGAGAAGGAGTTGGGCAATCTGTGGCTGCTACATGGTAGCAGGAGAGCTGGGAAAGCAGCCTGCAGTCCAAGCAGTGCCCCTCTCTCAGCACACAACTGCTGGGCTGGTGTCCTCCTTCCTCCGCGCAGGCAGAGCGGAGGGTTAGAAACCTGTCTGCAAATAAAAAGGCAAAGCAAAACCGCTCCCTAGTCCCTGCAACCCCGGGATGGGGTGGGGGTGGAAGGGCCTGGGAGGTTACACTGCTCAGAGGACGGCCTAGATCCAGGATCTTGGTTGTCCCTGAAACGTTTCCAATTCTGCATGAGATACAGAGAGAGGCTTCTTACCAGGGTTCAAAGCACAGGTGAGGAGACCAAGTTTATTAGGTCACAAGGAATATTCTGGGAAAGATGCCACATAAGGGCATCTGGGGAGACTGCAGAACAGCCATAAACTCCACAAACAAAACGGCCGTTCAGCTAAAGCTGATTAAGTCTTGCTAACCCCAGGCTTCTCCTGCCTGCCCACTGCTGATCTGAGTCCATGACAGCCCCAAGATACAGGCTGAACCCCTCCCAGTTTCTTTTGGAGACAGATGGACGGGGAACCATGCTCCCTAAAGAAGGGGAGGAGGGAAATGAAATCCATGAGCTCTGGGAAGCTCTGTTGCTGCTGCTGCTGCAGTGCATGAGCTGGGCACAGCAGAGGAACTGGGCTTATCCTAATGTATCAAAACACTCACCACTGGCATCAGCTAGAATTCCGTTTACTGAGCATCTTCTGCCACATAAGAGGGTGCTGTTCACTGTGGGCACCATAGTGTGTCGGTTTCCAATAGAGAAATGTGTAGATAACAGACAATTAGAGGAAGTCGGGGAAGGAGACTCAAAGACAGTGACTGGGCTGCCTAGTGCACGTATCTAAGGCCAAAATGCTACAACATAGATTGAAAGCTAGTTCTGAAAGAAGAAAACCCCAAGTTTCTCCACTGTCACCTTCAGCAGCCATGCCGGTGCCTCCCCTGGGGAGAGCTGACGTTTTAAGTTAGATAATTTAATGTGTCATACGAAAACCCGCGAGTCAGCAGCTGAGTACGCGAGAGGGATTGCAGGCTGTTCTAGACAGGTTCGGCCAGCCCTCAGCGTTCAACCTCCTTACGCTCAACCATGTCCCAACATTTCCTCTCCACGTCTGCCCACGTCCTCCCTTCCTTCCAACACAGGGTACACCCTGCCGTAACGTTGAGGAACAAATTTTCCCAGGCACTCACCCACACAAACCCTGCTCATACAGCACAGAGAAGACTTCTCTTAGTGCTTCGGAAATTGATCTATAAATTATGATTTCTCCATGAATTTCAGTTCAACCAGGAGTGAAAAGCAGCCTAACAGCCCACAGCAGGAGTGTAAAATTTGTTTTGAGGGGCAGAGAACAGCAATTCATTCATTCCTATGTCCACGGGGGATTAGATGAGGGGAAAGTCTATGAGAGATGAGCTGAAGTTTGGCCAGACTTGTTGGGACTAGCACCTCTGCTCACACCGAGGAGACCACGGCATTCCCCAAAGTCTCGTCCCTTCCCAGAGAAGCCACGGGTGTTCTTGAACAAAAGCAGTTCTGTTCTTTAGCTGCACCTTTTAAAGTAATCAGCTTGCCAGCACAGGAAGCGCCATCACTTTAAAACACGGCACAAACATCGCATTGTGCATCCAGCCCGCTCCGCCAAGAACCGCTGACCGGTATCCGGTTAGAGGGGCCAAGCGCTCGGGATAAAATAATGTATTTTAAAAACCCCGTAATTTAAATAAATCGACACACGTGCGCGCAGACTGAGCCAGGCCGTGCAGCACACTGCGGGGCACACTGCGGCTGGCCGCAGCCAGGGATCAAAGCCTGCCGCCGCTGCCAAAACACGGCAAGCTCTGAACGAGAGGAGTTCGGAGGAGAGCAGAGTAGGGAAGGGTGGGGAGGGGGGCGGGCAGGGACAGAAACCTGAGAAGCTTGTACTGCGCGGAAGGCGATTACAGGAGAAGACCATCACAGGCAAAAGAGGAGGCGAGTGCTCTCAGCCTTGGAAATTCCTGGTAGCCTGAGGGAACTCACCTGGCAGTTTGGGCCAGGCTCTCCAGAGTTTGGATAAGAGCATCGCCATCATTCTTCAGGCTCTCGGAGTGTTTCTCGTTTGAAGTTACCTGGAACAAAAAGAAAGAACCGTTATCGAAGGCTTAGCATGAAATTCTTCTCTGTCATTTTGTGCGGGATTGAGGAGAGGGTAACAAGTTACAGCATTTATTACAACTGTAGATGGAATCAGACGTTAAAGAGACCCAAGAGAAAGTCCCTTTCACTGAAGAGGACTGGATTTTAGGCACAGACCATCTAAAATGTCTCAGCTTAATTACCAAGGTTCACGTTTGTTCGAGCGCCCGTCTGTGTGCAAGTTCACGCATCACAGTCTGCCAATACTGATTTCATCCCTAGCACTAACACAAATAGAAGCCCCATTTAATCTGAATTCCAGGGAGATCTTGAGGAGATGGTCATTTTCGGTTCTCACTTCAGGGAAAAAAATAACCAAGCTTGTATCAGCCTTCAGATCAGGACATGGGGAGGTTTCTCTGAGGGGAGCCGGGTTAAAATTACTACAGCCTTAGCAGTTAGATATGTGTTGAAGTTTTCCTTGCCCCCCATCAGTCATTAGGACTACTACCTGCACAGGACGGTCGCCTACAAGGCATGGGGGGCTGAGTGACCAAAGCTGCATGCCCTTTAGTGCCAAGGGAATGCTGGTTATAGCCCATTTTGCTGCTGGTGTGTTTTATAATGACCAGCTTATTGTTTCTCCAGCCTTAAGTAGCATAAACACAACGGCTGCACATCTCCTGACCAGCTCAGCAGGCAAAGGGGAAGTTCACAGGGGATGCAACATGAAGTTGTGCAGCTCTGTGGTGCAGACAGACACCTAATGCTTGGCAGCTTATGGAAGAAGCTCTCGTACCTCAGAAAGTTACTGGGGAAAAAAAGGTTTGCGTGTCAGTTCCTGCCTGCAGAGGTAAATAGATCTTGGCCAAAGAGAAAGGAAAAGAGGAGGACCAGGGCAGCTGATTATTTCAGTCCCGGGGGAGTTGATGCTTGAAATGACAACTTCTGATCCCAAAATCTGGCAAGGATGTTTAAGCTTTAGCATGCTGTGGCTGGCCCTGCTTACCACTGATCAAGCGTCTGGGCGATACGCCTTCACATCCCCATCTTAAATCACAAGAGAAGCTGTATTCACAGCTGCCATCCCCCCATAATTTATCAGCAGCAGTTCTGCAACAACAGCATTGCTGCATCTATAATCATAACATCCTGTAGTTAAGCAGGAACAGGGAACAGGGACCGGTCTGAAGGAAACTAAACCATATCCCATGTGCCAGAAAAAACCCAGCGATGCCTTTACTTAAGTACAAACCATTGGTAAATCCTGATTGCAGGCCATTAAACCTTTTTAGTCTCTTGAGGTTTGTATCTGACCCTCTCAGTTTATATTTCACAATAAGCCACTCTTTATGTGTCACCCGTTAGATACAGAAGGTCGTTTTGCAATCTGGCTTGGGAAGGCGAGAGGAAGGACACAGGTAACAGTAGCGACAGGGTTGCAATACAGAGAAGAAAGCACTTTCACCACCAGACATTGCTTTTCACTCCTAAAGACTGCTCACGCCTCCACTGAACACCTCCCCTAACTTCAGCCATGTTCCTCACACTCGCCACGTTTGTGCCCCTTGTTTATCCTGCACACTTAGAAGAGGAAGAGGTCGTGGGGGGAGGAAGGTCGCTGAAGACTGGATTGTGCTCCATAAAGCTATGAGGTCAAACAAAGGTCACAGATATCTCTGATTCTAACACATCCTGAGTCTGGGGCGCTGACATCTGTTGAAGCCTTTTAACAAACCAGCCCTTGTGCACTGTACATACATACACAGGACATTCAGAACACGCTCAGCGATGAAATCCATAGCAAGAAGTAGTTTTATTTCTAAAATCCTCTATTAAAAACACTGACTCTGTCCCGCTGAGTTCAGGGTCTGGCTGTAAACTTGCCCATGTTGCAGCATGCCCGGTGTCATTGTTAAGAGCACATTTCTGTGGATGCAATGTGTTGGAATAGAAAGGATTAAAATGGCTTTGTACGCACAGGAATCTTAATGGACGGAACAGAAAGTCCCACGAGATCACCTACCCCATCTCCCTGTTGCACTGCGCTGGTCGGAGCAGCTTTCAGCCAGCCACATGCATCAGGCTGCTGTGATGCCCATCCATATGGGGTGCTCCCCTCTCAAATAAAATGCTTTGGGGCAAGGTCCCTTCAGCAGTGAAGGTGGAACCAGGAGGAGAGAAAGGATTAGGCCTTTAGCAGTACTATCAGCCTGCAGGCACTTCCAATTAAGTCTAAAAAAATTTTAAGACACATCTGGAGAGCATCAACCAACAGCTTCAGACAAGGTGCTGGTGAAGGACAGACCCATCCCGCCAGCTGTGCCACCTGCATGTGCAAATGGGGAACCTGCATGGGCATTACGTGCCCGTAGGGATTTACCCAGGCAGAGGGGGTTTCCCCACCCGAGTCTGAAAAACTGCTTTCTGTCCACCACAAGGCATCCCTGCCAGGGGCCTGGGAGAGGATCAGTGCTGGGGTAGGGGGAGAGCTGCAGGTTGAACAAAGGGCGAGCCGCCAGTGCCAACTCCACCACAGCTAGGACTATGGGTTTCTGTCACTACTCCCACGCTGTCGCTGGTCTGACCCAGCAGCACTGACCTGCCCTTCATGTCGGTCTGCGTACCGGATCCGATTGCTCCCCGAGTGAGCGGAAGGCTTCTCGCACGCGACAGATTAGATGCTGCTTCACATAAGGCTCATGAGAAATACTGGCTGATCTCAGGAATCGCTGCTCACTTGCAAGACCCCAGATACAACTTGACCCTTGTTTCTTATTTAAAAATTGTTCCAGATTTGTCTTCCTTTAGTTTCATGGATAAAAATAAATCATGACAGCCCATAACACCATCGGTAACCAAGCTTTTGGAGATGAATGCATTTTTCACTCAGTTCGTTATCTCTGTCTTCTACCCAGCATCACTGTATCTTTTATCCACACCAGCCCCAGCTCTCATTCACTTGGAATTTTAACAACTAGTTTAACGATCTCTTGTAATATTGCTATTTGTTAGGCCTGGCTACAGCGCACATTCAATGACATAATAGCTACTTCTTTAATTAAAAATATAATTAAAATCTTAGTTTAGTTGTACACCCATTGCAATTTAACAAGAACTTCAAAATGGCTTTTCTTTATTGCCCTAACAGCCATTCGGCAGCTTCCTTCTCTTCAATTTTATTAAACAAGGATGAGCCATAAGGAAAACAGTAATTGATATGCAAAGCTCAGTATTTCCTGAAATTCAGGGTAGCTGTTCAGGTATTATGGCACTGCTGAAGGTGAGCACAGGAAAAGATATGATATGAAACTGGAAGACTGTCGGGAAGTTTGTCTCTGCTAATAAATTGAAGAGGCTTGGTTTCTTGGCCTAAGTAGAAGTGATTTTTGCAATTTCAGTTTCAAGAGCACATGGAAACCTGAGGGACGATTGGTTTTCTAATAGTGAACTGCTTTGCCTGATCAGTCAGAACTCACATTCTGTAATTTTTAACTGAGTTGAATGACCTAAGGAGTAAACTACTCCCTCGCTGTTTTGAAGAGAAAGGAATTCTTTTGCTTTGCTGAGGATTCAAGTGAACCGCAAGTTTGGTGTCTGTGAAGGAAACTGGGAAACGATGCAAAATACTGATTGGGTAAAAATAGGGAGCTTATTATTGGAAACATTTTTTTGGTTGAAGAAAGGACACAGGAGTATAGTTAGCTGCACCTTCAAGCATTACCTTCTCAAATAAACAATTGCTGGAGATGGTTACTGTTTCCACGCTCAGCAGATACTTTAGTACAAGCCATCACCCTGTCTGCATGCAGAGAAGCAAGCAAGGCCTTGCATCAGTGCTCCCACAAGCGGGTGTTTCCTCTTCCCAAACATGCTCGATATTTTAACCTCACAAAGCGACGCTTCCTTACTTTCTCCTCAAAATTTCATACAATTAAGCTAATTAACTTTGCAGGATTAGTTTGCTCAAGTTCTCACTCAACTTCACCAACACTGGCAGAGAGTGGCTGCGCAGGTAAGACAGGAGCTGATGTGGGCTGGTTTATCAGAACCACCAGACACTCGTAGGTCGAACCTTAGCACCACTTGAATATCAGTACACATAGGGAATATAGTGCCACTTACCCCCGACTGGAGGCTTTTCTGTGAATGGGAATTGTATCTGCAGCTAATACTGCAGCAAAACCAATCATCAGTATTTCTTTCTCCTTATGTAGAATATGAAATGTATTTAAAAAAATAACATTTTCAGAAGTAAAAAAAAAAAAAAATAAAGAATTAAGCACACTCCTATTGCCCTCTAGACACTATTTCAAATAATGACTTCATAGTAAGTGCTGTCCCTGCAATTTAAAATCTGCATCTTGGGCTTGTCATTCCTGCCTCCACCTTTGGCTGAAGGCATTGTCAGTAGGACACAGAGCCTTTCATCCCCACCCAGCACTGCTGTTTCAAATGCCGTCTGGGCTGGTGGTGACTGAAGGTTGCTGACTATTCACAGCTGCTTAGCGTGACCTTATTCCCATTTTTTAAGGAACAAATGTCACAAAATATAGTGGTGTCAAAAACATCGCTGTAGCTGACGTGACAGCCCAGCAAACAAGTCAATGGCATGGTAACTTCAGAAATGAGGCGCAATGCCTGGACTGGAGAAAACCTTCCAGCGTTGTGGCCCATCTTATGCCTATCCCAAGGCATTTAATGGCACTTTTCCTCCCAGGCTGTCAGTGCTGAGCTATTCACAGGCACTGCCATAAATCAAATAAAACACGTCACTTGGTTTGTCATTCACAGCTCACGGTGACACGGCCAG
The DNA here is from genome assembly GCA_020800305.1 of Porphyrio hochstetteri. Classification (NCBI taxonomy): domain Eukaryota; kingdom Metazoa; phylum Chordata; class Aves; order Gruiformes; family Rallidae; genus Porphyrio; species Porphyrio hochstetteri. Next base: position 121,264,524 of record CM036906.1, on the reverse strand, counting down.
AAATATGCAGTCGCTCCTTCTTAATGGAGAACACACTACCCAAGAGTATATTGCAAACAGGGACTCATTTGGGTGGGCACCTATGTGAAATTAAACTAATAGATCCATTGACTGTGTTAAAATTTACTAACCATAAGCGTTTCTTCCAAACGAAATCCTTTTCCAAGCATATGCATTGAGCTGGCATTGCCCAGGGAAGATACACCAAACAGATCCACCACTGCCCAGGACGGATCAAACGGATCCATCGCTTCAGTAGGCCTGCACGCCTACTTACTCTTGTGAAGTAACATCTCCCTACCTTTGTGCAACGAAGAGCCAGATCCAATAAAGCATTCAGAGTCTACAAAGCAGAAGCTGCAACAATAACATTATATGTGTCAGCCCCCAGAGAGGAATCCCAAGTGGAGACCTAGATACCCACAGAGTGCACAGGGAGGGCGCAGTGCCCAAGGGCATGGACACCTGCACGTTGAACACAAAGCTATCTGGATTCCCTCTCCTCTCTGGAGCTCAGACTGCTGACACAGAAAATGAAAACTCATGGTTCAGGTAGCAGAGACCACAACTCCAACCCTTTTCTGCATGCCCCCACACCGGGCTATGGGCTTCCAGGCTCCCCTGTAGTCCTCTCCCGTAAGCAAAGGTCACTTTTTTACTGCTGCAGCACAGGTTCCACCGGATGGGGACATGCAGGATGTTTGGATGGTTCCTGTGCATTGAGGGAACAGCACCAGTGCACAGGAACTCAGCCAAGAGGTATGAGGCAGCACGGCTCTCCAGGTCGGAGAAGTTAAACAGGAACTCTCATTTAGCAGGGGAGAACTCTACCTATTAGGCTAATTTTGTATTTGTGGCAAGCATTTAAAAGAAAGTTAAACCCAAACCAAGCTAAAAGAGCAACAGAAAGCCCCAGCCAGCTACAGTGGTCTTTAATTTGGAATTTGTTAGGCATGCTCTGGGCAGGCACTTGGGACTGGACCCTTCAAAGCACTTAGGTGCAACTGATTTAGGTTGCTTAATGAAAATTAATGGTAACTCTGGCCAGGCCACGCAAGCGTAGCAGAGGAACACCCGAGGACAGCACACGAGTTAACTTTGCTCTCCATAACATGAGAGAGCTCGCTTTCAAAGCATTAAAAACCATCCCAGCACCCTCCCATTGCAGTGTGCACCCTTGCTAGGCTTCTCTCCACACAGGCTTGGGCCGGGGGAGAGACAGGCACAGAACGTGTGCGTGTGGGAAGAACAAATCAAGTTGGACAAGTTATATTTATGTTGCTAATTGCCAACTCATTTGAACAGGCCCGAGCAATGTTGTTGGACCATAAAAACAAGAAATGAAAGTTACAAAAGCAGGAGTGTTCCAGGTGTGCTTTGGCAAGCGTCCTGCAGCCAGGGATTGCAGGCACACAATTACAAAGGCTTTGTGGCCTTCAGATCCTGCAAACACATGTGAAAACAAGCAGGTATCTGTGACAAAAAAAATACAACCCACAACCTACATCAGACAGTTTAGCTCTGATTTTAGAGTTCAAAAATCCTCCCCCTTCCTCCCCCTCCCCCTTTATGAATAAAATTCTTGTTCCACTGAAGTCAGCAGCAAACTCCTTTTGACTTTGATAAGGCCAAGATTTCACTCAACATGTTTTGTTTTCTTCTAATTTGTATGTGTGTGCAGGTTTATTCTAAGTTCAAAGCAATTTCCACTGGTAACTTGGCAATGCACCAGTTTCCCGGCAGTCTCAAAGCCACGCTGTCTCGAGGACTATTCACAGAAGAGACAAGGAATGTCTCCCACACGCTGCATAATGGTTAATTGATTTTTAGACGTTTCTTGACACCTTCCACTTTGAGGCTATTCTCTGCCCTTCAGCATATATGTAACGCACACAAAGGCACGCTCCGGGACTGCTGTGAAGATGTAAAATTACCAACTCTAAGGGGCACTGTCTGTACGTAAGGAAAGAATCTGTAAAACCACGGGGCAATTACTGAACAGAACACCACTCTCTGTCTCATTTGATTTTTTGATTTGGTTTTAATCATCCTCAGCTCACTTTCAGGGTATACAAGATGTCTTTACAATCTCAAAATTACCCATCGTTGCAGTTTCCGTCACAGAATCATAGGGGTTGGAAGGGACCTTGAGAAATCATCAGGTCCAACCCCCCTGCCAAAGCAGGCTCCCTAGTTCATATTGCACAGATAGGCATCCAGATGGGTCTCAAATATCTCCAGAGATGGAGACTCCACAACCTCCCTGGGTAGCCTATTCCAGTGCTCTGTCACCCTCACTATGAAAAAGTTCTTCTGCAACTAGTGGGTTTCAAATATTCGGCTTCACAGAAGCCAAATAGGGCAACCTCTTCACACCCACGAGAACTAGCTGACCACAACAACTTCATTCCCAAAAGTAAACTGCAGCCCTGTCTGACAGAAGGTGCAACATAGCATTGCTGGCTTGACAAGCTACATGTGCTCATAAGCCAGCCCAACATCAATATGATGTTAAAAATAAACACTTGCCACCCCGTTGCGCGTGATTTCACCTACAAACACAGGTTGATCTGTCATCTGCACGCCAGTGACTCCCTGAGGTACCACTTCAGGATAGTTTCACACTGTCCAACAATGACCCCAGCCAGCTGTAGCAAAATGTGGCCACCTCTTCCCGCAGCTTCCAGGAGCCATTATAGAGGCTTGGTTATATAGCTATTATAGAGGTTGGTTTAGAACAAAACCCCTCAAAAGCAGTTCCAAACACCCACTGTGAAACAACACAACAAATTCTCTGCATATACAGATTTCCCCTCAAGTTCATCACTCCCTGGATCTGAGAAGGCCCTCATTCAAACGTCCTCTCATAGTCTCGCATTGTCTTCATTGGCTTTTCTCCTATAATAGCTTCCAACAAGTAACTCCCAATCCCTCCTAAAAGTTGTCTCCTGTATCTCTTTTTCCAGTGCCGCTGCCTTTTCTTTTGCAGTGTAATAACTTAACTTGAGAATAAAATTCCTGAATTCCAGCAACTTTCATACCTCATATTTCCCCATAAATATCACAAAATAGTCCAACTGCTAAGGTGGAGGTTTTTTTGCATTATATCCAACTTTCTTCAATATGCTCCATGGATTAGGGATTTTTTTCTTTTCACCTACATGTCCTTTCCATGTTCATCTAGGGCAGCTGAACCTAGATCTTCCACTGTCATATTCCATGCTGTGACAATTCAAATAATTTCACATGGTTATACACTACTATAGATATCTTGCTATTAGGAAAACCAGCGACACCCAGAACATATTCAAAAGTGCTGACCTTTAAATGGCAATTACCATGCAGAAGAAGTATGCAAGCAAGCAAGCAACTCATAAGTGTTTTTATATCTAAGGACACACTTGAGCAGCCATGCCTGTGATGCTCAGGCAAACTGGAAAAACCCATAGGAACTGCCAGACGGTTGGATTTAACTCAGGAATTTGAGTTTTAATGTGCACAGACTCTAACCCCCCACACACCCCCTCGCTCAAACCCACCCCTCCAACCTGATATTGACCCTTATCATGCTTTAAAATCTGCTTCAAAGATAAAAGACTATTATGCCTTGACAAAGGCAGAGTGATGCGAACAGATGCTGTCAAAGCTGTCCTACTACAGATCTGCTGGTGCAACTCAAGTCTGACCTAGTATGCAAAAGCCCTTGCTCCCCCTGAGAAGAACCTCTATATGGCATTAACCTTCACAGAGGATGAAACAAAACTGGAAAGCTCGTGCTCACATTGGTCATGATCTGGATTTGCACACAAACTCCAACAACTAAAAATCTGCACAACGTGACTTAATGCATTAAGATTTACCTCTCCAAGAAAAGCAGGAATATGATGAGTTAAATTAAGAACACACACAGATTATGAAAAATACATACTTAAGAGCATAAAGAGAGTAGCAAAATCTTGTTAGAAAAACATTGGGAACTATGATTTTGAGCTAAATATGAAAACACTAGTTCCTCCATAGCCCCTCTGGACTTGGTTTCTATGGACACATAAAACCTGGACATAGAACCGTTGGGGTTTTCCTTAAATCCCAAACATGGGAAGCCTTTCATATACTGAAAAAAATATAAGTCAAAAACAGATTTGAGGATTTTTATTAGGGAAGAAAAGCATCGTTATATTTATGCTTTATGTAAAAAAGCAACTAGGAATGTAAATGACTGAACTGGGATCTAAGTCTATAAAACACCAATTTCTGAGGAAAATTATGCTTTATGTAATGTTTCAATTTCCATAAAATTGTAAAAACTGTCATAAAAACAAATGGACTCCTGAAATCGATGCCTGCTTATTGTCATGTGACAGATGGCTCCGACTGCCTGGCAGAGAGCAAACAGCTACCTTGCTGGTCCTCGCTGACCGTGGGGAGAGTCGTTGTGGGCTACTCACTGGGTTTTTTTAAAAAATAAAACGAGCACAGTTGTATTTAAGTATCTTTACGGCAGCTAGTAAGTCATCCATGTGCAATTAAAAAGAGGAGGTCAAAAGGAAGTAATAGCGATGAGCCCAACAGATGACACAGGCAGGCAGTCTCAACAGTATTGCACTATGTAAAATTACAGTGCACTGAAACACCAAATGAGTCCAGCAATCCTCCTGTGCCCACAGAAACAATGAATTAGGACTCCATAACAAAAACAACAGTGATAGTCACTGGGAATTGCACCGGGCTCGAATTACACATTGAATAAACAGGTTGCAGGTTTCAGAACTACCAGTTTCACTGTACAACCTAAAGCAAAACATCTGTCTGTGTGAAAAAGAGAGTGCATTTCTCATTGCTCACCACAGCAGTATTGTTTTTCAGACAACTCCTGTACCTGTTCATAGTTATACTGGGCTCCCAGTATCCAAACACCAACACAGTGCTAATCATTGCACAGGGGGTTCTCAGAAAATGAATACATTCCAAAAAAGGGGATAAGAAGCTTCCCCTGAGAATACAAGTCTGCAGTACATCAGCCACTGAAATAAAGACTTTCCTTCTTGCTGCGCTCTGAGATTAAGGGCAGGTCCCATATTTGATTCCCTGGCTCTCCCCATCCCGTCAGTGTCATTAAAGAACAGTCATCACATTGACCGCATAATTTAACGTCAGATGTGAAAACAGCCATCAACTAAAACAGCAGCCCAAATCTGCACTTGATGCAGACATATATATACTACCAGAATTCACTACTTATTCCAAAGAAACAAAGTAAGGTTTAATGTAGAACAAACAGTTCAACCTGCCAAGTTGCGGGGAAGCGCTCACAGTTACTCCAGTGAGCATCCCCCCCACGCGCTGCACCTCACATGAGTCCTCAGTACCTTCACATTTTGGGTTTTCTCAACACTTGCCATTTCATTTCATCGTGTTTAGACTCCAAATGTTTCACCCCTTATGAGACATGATGGTTTAGTGACGTCAAGAAACTGGTTTGACAATTTTATATCGATTTTCCTCTCTCTACATCAGCTCATCTACACCCACACCTGGCTATCACCGTTTCATCGGCGACTGGCAGAAACAGATTCCTGGGTAGCTTTCCTATGCTTTTTATCAATTCGTTGAGTTCCAGCTCCTGGCAGCCTGTGTATAAGAGAAACCCTCGCAGCTGTCTCCAACATAATGCCATTGTACTGTTCTTTATAATAATATTTCAAGATACAGATGAATATAAACACTGTGGAGTTTCTTTACTGCAAGTGCAAAAACAAAAGGGCTCTGAGACAAGGTTAAATGATTTACAGTGGAAGCTTGCAAAGAGAAGATAAATCACTTTTTCTCTCTCAATACAGTGCTGTACAGTCACCTTCATTTTTTCTTATCGGCTGCCATTTCCGACACATGCAAGCAGTGCTCTTATTATGCTAGGGAGCAAAAAGGATCAAGCTCTTCAACCTGGCAGTCTTCTATCAACAGCAAAAGAAAACGATACAAAGACTGTGAGTCCAACATGATGTGTCACTAACTAGTGGCATGAATGGCAACGTACTGCTTTCCTGTTAATAAGTCAGGGAAGACCAGGGCTTATGATATTTTAAGGATAAACTCTAGTAGCTGGTAAGTCATTTGTGACAGTACTACCAGAAGGGCAACACATGACAAGTCTGTGTAGTACTCCAGGGCCAATGGAGCAAGGGGACCGAGACTAGCTGGGTGTCTGTGCAGCTGATGGGCATGGGAAGGACAACTTTGTCCTAACGCAACTGCCCAGTGTGCAGTCACCCAAGTGGGGCAAGGCAAGGAGGATTATATCACAGTGTCTAGAAGTGAATGTTTGGGTTACAAAATACCTGCTTAAATTCTTCATCCTCTTTACATAGAAGGCCGTGACTGGCACTGTTACCACAGACACTCCAGCTTTTCTTCTCCATTATGTAGTTAGTTAAACAAATCAAAATGACTCTCTACTTAATTGCATGAAAGAACTGTGAGTACTTGAGTTAAAGCAGTTTTAAGAAACTACCAACCACTTCTCTAGAATGTGAAATCTATGTACATATGCATCCACTAAATGGCAATGTTAAGTGAGCTGGCTTGAACCACCACTGTTGGTGATTTACACTAACTCATTTTACTCCATGGTGTAAAAGACTGGGGTACCCATACAGTCATCTGTGTCACCCCAGGAAAGGTAGTATTGATTCCTGAGCGAGCAGGCAACAGCTCCCTCAACTCCTTTGCCTTGATGGCACTGTGATGGATGTCCTTGTTTTAAAAGCTCACTAAATGTTAACATTCTGAGCAAGAAATTGCTAACAGAGTAAAGATGCTAGCACAATTATTTTTTAATGCATCCTTATTTCTATAAAACATATTTGAACGGAGATAAATTGCGTCACCCATGAGTTACGATGTTAAATCGCCTTGACAAACTGGGTTTGTTTGGTTTAGTTGCCATGGTTTAAAAAACAAACAATCAAAAAATTAACTGCTCCAACTACCTGCTCTATTTCATTGCCAGGGATCTTGTTCCCAAAGCGTGAAGGGGAGACTAAAATCCCTGTTTATATCTCACTTGCTTTGGTTCACAACTTGTCCTATCAGCTCTAACAGCTAATGAAGGTAAGCCTGCATTAACACTGGGCTGAGACATGCTTCCAGTTCTGTTGAGTTGGGACAGCAGAGATGCAGAACACTGAAGTGGAGGTAGCCATGGACCACGTAGGACAACAGACTCCACTGCAACCAGCATCTCAGGGCCTTAACCATGAGCTCACAGACTTTTGTCATTAAAAGGCGGAGATAAGGAGGTAGGAAGCTGAAAAGATAAAACCTTGAGTGAAGGAGTTTGTACTTCCATAACAACACAATCCATTGCATTCCCAAAGAAGAAACCCTTTTTCCTATAGGAAGTAAACAGTTTAGTTTGGGTAGGAGAACATTCTCTGGGAGACAAACTGACTGTTTCTCTTTGCAACTCTGTAATACAGCAGAGATTGACCTTTGCATCCTCATTTTGATGCTTATCTTGAGCAAACAGCCTAGAAGTCAATGTCTACAGAGAAAAAATTAGGGAAGTGACTTTTCTTTTAAAGTGCAGAGCAAGACGGAGGGAAAATTTTAATGAATATGAGTCCAACTGCTGTGGCTGAATGTTAACCAGCTTTGTGGTCCTGTGTTTATTTGGCTGTGAAATGCTTGCCGAGACAAGTTAAACTTCAACCTTCAATTACACGACTTAAGTCTTTCAGGGAGAAAACGATCCTTTGTAGCCTCTGCTATCTCCAAATATGGTATATTTCGCTATCAGCAGAAGAATAAACATTTTCTTATGTTACACAGGCATCAGCTTTTTGCTTTTATCTTGCGGGTGAGTTGAGCGCTCAGGAATGGACAGCACTGACTAGAGCCAATCCTAACGCAGATGGGGCAGCGAACCTTACACCTACGCTCGCAGCGCCGCCGGTTCTGCAGCCTTGGCTTCAGTTGAATCGACAGTCGTATCGAACTGTGTACAGAACGGCTACCAACAGCCCAGCTTTCAGCTACGAGCTAATCAGGATGTGAACTGGGTATTTTTCCCCTCTCGTTTTCTCTTTGACTATGGGAAAAAGTTATCCTGTACTATTATCATGTGGTAATATTCCTAATAAAGACACACAAATGAAGCATTTCTGACTTAAGAGAAAACAAACTGCTTTGTTAGAGGCTTCAAGTTAAAACTCCTCCAACATTTTTGCTGACACACAGCTAATTACATCATTGTTTTGCATTTGCTTATTGCACAACTACCACGAACAAGGTGTGCCTTAAAATTAGATGTTGCAGCCCATACACTTAACCCGATTAGGTCAATAATTTAAATATTAACATCGCTATGGCAACGAAAGCAGGCAGATTCTTGTTAAAAAATAAGTCATCATACACTCTTATGCTGTATTATTTTAAAAACATGGGATTTAAATGTTTTCAGACACAGAACGAGCATCTGGATGTCTGCCCCAAGATACCACCTTTTTGCCTGATCCACTGTGGCTGTGAATCTTACAACTCTGGCCTCCAGGACAAAGTAACTGAGTCACAGTGCAAACTTAATCACGTCACAACACAAAGCTGATGCGATGATCTCATTACTGTTCCAGGAAAAGGAATAAACTCCATTCCCATTTACACCAGTAAATCTAGCTTTCAGCAAAGACCTGCAAAGGCCCTGACCACGTAACAGGGAGAACAAGTAACATGAGCAGCACCCTATTAAGGAAACTATTGCAAGATAGTCACATTCAGATTTTTAAAGAAAGTGTTTGTCAGAGGATTTGTGAATTTTAAAGGACTTCTGAAGTTTAACCAAATCTATGATCCTTTTTGGTAAGGTTAAGGTGCCTGGAAGTTACCTTTATGTCCGGTTAAAAATAATTTTGTACATTAAAGAAGAGATTTATTGTGCTATTTCAAGCACTCAACCCAATCTAAATTGGCTAGAAGGTTCATTTTGAAGCTCTTCAACTCTTTTTAAATGCTGTATTTGGATTATTTTCTAACATAGTATCAGACATGCAGAAACAAAATCTAAAATGACTAAATCTGACTTAAAAAGAATACCTGTCTGATCAAAGCCTCTAGTTCACCTGTGGGGTTTTTGGTTGGTGTTTTTTCCTTTTTTTTTTTTGTGAGTGGATCTTACTAGCAGGAAAATTCTTATCTTCTAAGAGTTGCACTTAATACTGATTGCTTATAAAGATTTGAAGAATGATTGGGATTATCACTCTAAAACAACACCCAGGGGAACTGGGTGGATCAAGGGATTGCTAATGAAATATCAAGTCTTTCGCATCTAAACTGCTGATTTAAAGTTGATCCAAGACAAAGATCCCCCAACTGGTGGACATCTGATGATCTGAGAGAAATGAGGTGATGTTCTCTTCTATTCTTAGAAGATACATGTTTTAAGAGCGCTGAACTGCCAGTAAAATTGGCACTCTGCAGTGAAACCAAGAAGTGGATTGAAAAATCAAACAATTTAAAATAACTTTTATGCCTCAATTCAGTAATATTAAATAAGGCTTTGGCTTTCTGGATCAGGCTTAGATCATAATTACTTTCCTCAGTCTGCTCAAAATAAGAGTTTCAGCCTTTAAGACTACTACAGTAAATTCAAATGAAATATTTTAGTATGGCAAAAATTCCTATTTAAGTTCTGGAGTAACTATATTAGGCTTTAATAACTTATAATTTACAGAAAGGTCAGCAATAGATGTTAATGAGTCACTCAGATGACTTTCTATTACGCTTTTCTGTAGGAGCAGTCATTATCACATGTCAGTTTCTCAGAACATAGAACTAGTCCTCCCCTCTTATTTAATATGAGCAAATTAATAATTTCCAATCATTTATTTACTCAGTGAATTCAGACCCTAGTTTCACTCGTAAATGACAGTAAAAGTATTGTTTTAATTAACTTACTAGTCATAGCCACTCTACAGTTGTTGTTTGTTTGAACATACTTTAGTCTATGGACTATTTGCAACTCTTATTATTGTGATTACTGATTTACTAATGGGATTTGTGACATATCAACTGTGTCGCATGCTACTGTTTCTCTTTGCTGAGAGTCCACCTCCTAGGCCTAAAGCTATTTGCTCCTGGTACGTGACATGGCTACCTATCTCAAATGCAAACCAAGCCCATAGCTGGAGAGATGGACTGACCTTACCTGCATATTAATCAGTGGGTTGGGCACTCTCCAATTGCCACAGTGGGAGCAGAGCCTGTTGCTCTTACTCAGCTTTCTTTCCAAAAAATACTTAATTTACCCCACAAACCCAAATCCTTTCTCCCTGTAGGAACCTCCCTCACAGCTCCATGCCAATTACCACCCATCCACAGGAGGGGAACTCACCTGAGCAAGTCCCAGTTGTGCTGGTAGTAAGACTTTACCCTATTTCTCATATCATTCAATACACTTGGGTGGGTAAGGCAGGTGCCTTTAGGCTCTAAAATATCTTGCACCAGATGCCAAATTGCCACAGCCCTCCACCAACTGTTGGTGGAGCACAAAGACTGGAATACACCTTTAAATCCCAGCACCTCTACAATGAGGAAAAGACATAATTCCCTATCAAGCAAGCCCAAACTTTGAAAAGGCCTCTAAAAAGTCCATGTCCTCTGACAGGCTATTCTAAGAACGACCATTATTTTTGACCTCGGCCAAGATTAAGAGCTCATGACCATTACAGACATGAGGTAGCAGTCCCTGAAAGGGGGTGACCAGCCAGAGGGGAGTTCCTTATTCGCTTCTGGCCTCATGGACATTTTTCTTAGACCAGCACTCTGCAAGCCCCAAGGCCTGTATAGTAAGGATGATTTTTGCCTCTATACATTATTAAGTATTTATCATCACCAAATTATATCTGCAATTCAGTCATCCATTCAATCACTGTTTTGAGTTGTCTGCAACTCTTCACAATCAGCTGTAGTTTTGAATAATTCTGTGTTATCAAGTTATGAAGGCACTGCAGAGCAAAGATCCTGGTAGGCTCAAGAAAGCAATCTATATTTATCGTGCAAAACCAGCCATTTATTGTTTCCTATCATTTAAGCCATTCTTAAACCACAAGAAGAACTTCCCTCTTTCTCCTGGCAGCTTAGTTGCTTAAGGAAGTTCTACTGAGAAACCTTATGAAAAGCCTTTCCATATCCAAGTCCACTATATATGTTCTTCATGTGCTACTGACTCACTCAGAGGAGGTGGAGACATCACATTGACTCCTATATATATTTATCTTTTTGTTTACCCATCTTTTCCTTATTATCATATCTAACACTCAAGTCTTCTCATATCTAAGACTCAAGAAGTCAGAGTTAATTGTTTGCAGTTCTCAGAATGGTCCCTGGAGCCCTTTAAAAATGTTCAGTATAGATGCCAATTTACCTGATAGGTTGCATACCACAATTACAGACTTGGCCATTTCCTGGACAATTACTACTGGAACCAGCTGACCTGTTACTATTCACCTGATCAAATTCTTCCAAAATATCTTTTTGTAAATGCTTTTTTTTTTTTTTTTCTAGATAATTCTATATAAATTCATAAAAAACAGGTTGAGATGACCAAACTACGTAACTTTCAGTAGCAAAAATCAAAAGTGACCTTTGGGGTATGAGGACAAGACTTCCCCTGTTCTTGTCTTCAGAGGAAAACTTCACACGTCAGTCTACAAAATGAAGTCTGAAGCAAAGACCCAGTAGTTTCTGAAAACCTTTGTAAACAGTGATGAATGACTACCTTCATTGCAGATAAAGTATTATTTAATTTGATGAACTGATATGCTATTAATAGGGACTATCTATGACCATGAAGAACAGCATCTTTGTCTCATAAAGAGACAATTTTTTGACAAATATACACCTCAGAGTATAACCTGGATGACTGAGCTCGCTAAATAACACATACTAACGGTAAGGGTACTGGTAATAATCTAAATTACCACTGCAGGTTTCAAATGACCTTTGAAATCCTCAGTGTTTATGGACATAAACAATCCAAGACACATAGAAAATAGCCTACATCCAGGTGAGGTGTCTGCAATCTCATTACCTTGAAATGATTTCTTATGATTTCCCTTGAAATATTTCTTGGATAAAGCTTCTGGAGATAAGACACTTCTTACTGATTGTGTCCATCCCTTATCACATTTTCATCCCAAAGTTTCATACACCATGGGGACTCTCCTCAAAACTGACACTCAGAGTGACACTTCTTGGATGGTACAGTTTCTGAATGTGCTCATGAAAACAGACATGAGAAAAGGTTTTGAAGAGCATGTTCCCATGTATTTTTAGCATATATATGACAAGCACACAAATATATCATAATAACATATCTAGCTTTTGACTCTGAGAACAAATTGTGGGTGTATTAGTTCTTGCTTAATGGGAACACACTACTGGGAAGTGCTTTTTAAAAGGATAATAAGGTAGTGCAAAGGGCGAAGATTCATGAAACTATGAGGATAATTTTGTGATGGGTGTGGACTGTGGGAGTTTTCTGAATAGATGCTCAGAGCCAAGAAAATCTAGCCCTTCTTTTTCTAAATGAAACAAAAACTCCTAATAAAGACATCAGATAAACACAATATTATTGCCATAGGACACTCAAGTGCAGTGAAGCTAAGATATGACATAATTTCAATGATAAGCAGAAATCACAGGTTTAGTTTAGGGACTAATAAAACATAGGAAGCTAAAATTAGAAGGTGTTTCGAACACATCTGAGAACATAACCAAAATAGTCTTGAGAACAGTCTGCCTACCATGTTAGTGGAAGAAAATTTCCATAATTAAAAGGCATTGATAATTTATGTACTGTAGGTGAAGAGTAAAAACATCATTGCATTGTAATTAGGGGAACCATTTGTCAGTCTCACTTGGACTCAAACTTCAGACACTGTCAGTTGCATTTACACAGGTAAAAGTTAGTGGAACATCCATATTTAAACCACATTAGGGAAATGAACTTTTAGTTTATTAGCAAACCAAAGACCAAAACACCATCGAGTAAGATGCCAACCAACATGGGGGGAGGAGGGCAAAAGGAGGACAAGGTCTCTAGACAGTCTTGGAGGCTGTGGGACAGAAAATGTCAGAGAGTGGTTAGGGTATGGAAATAGACTGCTGACGGGTACGTAATGAAAAGTGCAAATATCAGATTGTTGACAAGGAAGTCTCGTGGGTGAGCCTGCCCTAAGAACAAGCTGGAAGCTGGCAATGGGAAGGGCATGGAGAGAAGGGGGAGAATTATGGCCTTCATTTTCCTGGATCACAGATGAGGATCTGATAACTGGTTAGGGTCATCTGCAGAGCAGCTTCTCCCATGGACAGCAGGGGGATTTTAAAATAGGGCAATGGCATTTTATTACAGTACAACAGCTGAGAAAGGATTCTCCAGCGGATTGGGAGCACTGGTTCACAACTACTCTCCCTCCTTATTTTGAATGAACTCAGATCTTGGAAAGTGAGCTGCTGCTTACATTCACGCTTGTTTACATGGCTGGCTGACAGGAGATAATATTTCTTTACATCTTGCCTCACAAAAGCCTGCAGCAACAGATGGATTTTGTAGCATAATCTAAAGGTCAACAACTTCTGACCAGCAAACTAATGGAGAACTGCAGCAAGGGGGAAAAAATAATTTAAAATGATCTTCATATTTAACCAGCATTCTAGTATTGCACAAGGACAGAGGGAGTACCTGACGTACCTAAGGTATGTTCAAATCAATAAGTGCTTTTTTAAAAAAATAAAACTACACATAAATGTGAATCACACACCACACTCACTGTTTGCAAGACACAACACAAGACAAGCAGCCAATTTTCTCCATTTTTTTAGAAGCCTTTGAGCAGATCAAAGGATTCAACATAACGAAGGGGTGGATTTTGTAGTGCTGTGTCTGAAACAGCTGAGAATTACTTTCACTACTTGAAGATTTAAAAAAAAAAAAAAGACTGTCATGTGGACATTCAGAAGCACTTAACAATTAATCAAGACTCTCAAGCTGCAATCCTGAAATGCCCTACTTCTGCTAAGAAAACTGGTTCCACCCTGCCATACTGCTCCGCTGCCCACCCTCTCAATGGAATTTCTCCAATTACCCAGGGGTGTATCCTTCAAACTCAGAGGTGCTAAGCAAATATGACCTATGCTCAGCAGTAATGCATGCAACTATAGCACCTCATCCAGAACATATGAAAAGTCAGTCAGATAGCATTTTGTATACCCTTTCAGTAAGATCATTCCAGTCCAGCAGCTTGTAACATGGGCAACTGGTCAGTAAAGTCAGTTGTTCTCATTCGGCAGCAGAGATGGTCAAGCAATTAAATCAGTGTGATCTCTGAAGCATTGCATGGCCTCCAAATTGATAGGCAGAGGTGAAAGATCTCCAAAACCCAGTATTTTCTATTTGATTTTATCATTCAGCTTGAGGAGAGGTTGTGTCCTTGACAGTAATATTTTATGACTGAACTGGACACACACACTAACGTTTAGATATGAACTCCATGCGTACACAGATGTGTTCATATATATCAACAAAGATCAAATCACTGCTCACCACCACACAAGCAGCAGTCTCACCTATTATGTGACTGATAAGTAATTCTGCAATTTAAGTTGCAGAACTATTGCTTGCTTATAATACCCCTCTTATGCACACACTTTTCTGAAGATGCCTCACAGGAAGAAGCACTCCCTAATTTAAGAAACCATGGAGAGTCTCCAAGACATTTTAGCCGTGTTTTCAGATGCAGATTCTTAACCAGGAGCACAGAAAATACACGTGTAGGAAAGGAAGTGCACATTTTAATCAGCTGGCTAAAAAGAAGCACTTTGATTTTGCCCAAGTTGTTGCTTTGATTCCATGAGACCATGAAGAAGACCAACCAGCGGGAATTAAAACATTAGATCACAATAAATCAACAGACATGAAAACATTAGCTCAGGCATTAAATTTACATTTTCCAGACCATTGGCTCTTGTGACCCAGAATATACTGGGAAATTTGAAGTTCTGCTGTCTGTTCTGCAGCTCTGTTTCATCCTAGCCCAAAGCAACAATCACGAAGTGTAGGCTCTCACTTCATTCTCTTGCACTACACTGGAATTTACTTATTTTTAGGCATTTCATACTTACAGTCTTATTACACACAGCAGTGGGGAAGGTAAGGTCTATGCTCAGCCTCAGACTGGGATGATACATGCATTGTGTAAATGGAAACAGCAGCTGTTGGGGGGGCACAGAATCAACTGTATAGCTGCGAGAAGCTTCAACATACTCTGGGAAGACAGAGTTTTCAGACATTTCTGTTTCTAACATGAAAGAAATCTTTACAGACCATGTAACAAGCTTCCACCTTTTTAAGGGTCTCAAGGTTTAAAAAAAAAAAAACAACAACCCTTTCAAATAAGAAAAGATTTCAAGGGATGGCAAAAGCCACCTTGTCAAAACAGAAGTCAAATTCTTGCTACAGGCAGTAAGTTTTCAGAAGAACAAGAGTTTAAAAAAAAAAAAAAAAAGAAGTCATCAGAATTTTTAAAGCTATGACTGGATAATAATAACATAATGTCTCTTAATAATCTTCCAGGAAACTGTGGAAATTTCATCAAGAATGGCTCAGAAAAATTTCAACCTGAGGCCACCTATTATGAAAAATCAGAGCCAAACCATCCCAAAGTTTCAGGCAACTGTTATCCAAAAGTACAAGTCAGAAGCCCCAATAATAAGTAACGACACATACCATATTAAACCCTGTTTGTGTCACAAAGGAAAAGAAAAAGAAATATTTTGCTGCCATTTGGCTAACATGCTTTTAGCATGCTCTCTCTCTCTCACTAGTATCACCACAATGCTTGTCCCTAACACCATGCTGCAGTAAATGACTTCACAGGATAGCTTTGTATCTCTTCTCTGTCTCCCTATTATTTCAGGAATCATACTAGAACACCACTGGTGACAGATGTTTAAATAGGTCTGTTGCCACTGTAGCTTCAATAGCAGTGTGCAGAGGTTGTAATGACCACATCCTGCCCACTACCATTCTGCCTACCCAGCTCCACAGAGCAGACACAATGGGGGACACACAGACATGTTCCCCTTTTGATATCCCTGTTGAGCAACAGTTCTGGATTTCTGACTTTACCTCCCTTGTAGATACATAAAAATCAACATAATGAGTGAGCTCAATGGGAATTCTTTTGTCTAGGGACTAAAGAATACTTCATATTCTCAAGCAATATCAAATCATGGAATCATAGAATGCGTTAAGTTGGAAGAGACTTTTAAAGTTCACCTAGTCCAACCCCTCTGCAGTAAACAGGGACATCTTCACTAGGTCAGGTTGCTCAGAGCCCCATCAAGCCTGACCTTGAATGTCTCCAGGGATGGTGCCTCTACTATGACTCTGGGCATCCTGTTCCAGTGTCTCACCACCCTCATACTGAAGAATTTTTTCCTAATACCCAACCTAAATCTCCCCTTTTCTAGTTTAAAACCATTTCCCCTTATCCTAGTGCTACATGCCTTCGTGAACAGTTCTTCCCCAGCATTCTTATAGGCACCTTTCAGGTACTGGAAGGCTGCTGTAAGGTCCCCTGGAGCCTTCTCTTCTCCAGGCTGAACAAGCCCAACTCTCTCAGCCTTGTCTTCCTAGGAGAGGTGCTCCAGCCCTTTGATCATTTTTGTGGCCCTCCTCTGGATGCATTCCAACAGGTCCATGTCTTTTTTGTGTTGAGGGCTCCAAATCAGTTATGGAGTACTTGTAATAATAGAAACAAGAGCCAATGAAAATACAGTGTGGGGTTTTTTTTTTTAAACTTTCCCACAATAATTTACTATCTCAGTAAGTAAATCATGGGGCACAATTTGCTGATACCCTGTTAGTAAAAGTTAATGGTTTCTCCCATGGACCTTCATCTTAGCTGGGATTAAGTGGAAGAAGTGCCCATTACTGATGCATGTCCTGAGTGGCCATCCCTCACTGATCTGTCCAAGGCAAACTCATATACATGGTTTGATCTTCACAAGTCTCTCTAACCAAATTATTTGCTTTTTGGATCAAGTTCCTTACATATTTGGTAACAGTGGGTTTGTCAAAATCATTTTAAATTGGGTATTGGACAGATTTTTAAGGTCATAAAATAAGATGGAATTACTATAGATACTTTGTAACTTTCTCCATAAGATTTACTTATTTTTAGAAATAACAAAATTAAATCCACAAGGATCTTACCCCCCCAGTCAACAGAAACCTTTTTTCCCCTCTGAAACCAGACCATTAATAATACTATCACCTACGGATACTTAGTTGAATAACTACTTTGGTCAAGGATTTACACCTGTGCTTGGCAGGAAAATTCTGCCCATGTCAGTGTCATCTTCTATAGTATGTAAATTGCCCAAACAATTGTAAGCAATTATCTTTACTCATCCATTCATTCTCCTAAACAACAACTTTCCAATTTCTCAAGATAAATGAAGGAGCTGAACTACAACTCTTACAGGGGAAATTTAATAAACCCTTTCAGTAAATTCTGATTTTGAAACACAGCATCATACAACATAGATATTGGCACTCTGCATTGTGTCAAAACAAGTTCCAATTACTGCAGGCTGTGATGTATTTTCAGATGCTAAAGATGAGAAGGCTGATGTTAATTGCTGCTGTTTTGTAGCTGCTTACGATAATTTTACTGTGACTGAAAAAAAAATTATAACTGAAGTAACTTTCCACTTCCCACTGGGACACACGGCTTCTGTGACTTACCACAGTGAGTTGTTCCTAACACTACTGTCAAACTTCTTAGGGGTGATCCATACTCTATATATTCACTGGATATATAGGGTTGGGGTTTTTTTTGCACTGTCATGGGCTCTTTATTAAGGATGAAAGACCATAAAAGAGAACATTCTGAAAGGCATCATTTTCTTTACCTGTGTTTTTCAGGAAGATTTCTAAGACATCAAAGCCCTTCACAAGATTAAAACTTTCTGGTATAAATAGTTAAGATGGCATTTGCCAAATCATCCTCTTCAGAGTAAGAAACCAATTTAATTATACTTATGGTAACTGGGAAAAAAAGAAGTTTTATTGTGCAACTAAACCACCTAAATGCTACATTAGAAAAAGTAGAAACTGGGCAGAAACTCACATTCACAGATGTAGCTGCCACTAATGATACATGTTTGCACTGCTGGCAGTGGTCAAAGATCTGCTTTTGGAAGAACAGAGCCCCAGCATGCAAGGAGAGCTTTCCTGCAGACCTCAGACCAGTCACAGATTATGGAAGTAAAAAACCCAATCAGTTACAAGGAGGAAAAGCAAAACACTGGCTTAACTCTACCAAAATAACCTTTGTGATTAGGCCAAGAACACATTCAAACTGTCAATTGCACAGGTAAACTAAATCAGGGCAACTAAACATTTTCCTTTGCACAGTGGTGCAACTTCTATTGTTGGTGTGCGCGGGCAAATCGTTGCAAGATGCAACGATTCATAATTACACCTTGGCACTTTCACTGGAAAAAGTATTCTCCTAACGGTCCTTTACATCAGCTTTGACATCAGCAGAACGATTCTTCGTTTGCTCTAGTCAAAGGAAGGGCAAATTCTATATAATATTATGCTGTAGAGTTCCTTATTTCATCAGTAACCTGTTTTAATAAATAAGTAAAGTTGTTGGAAGATCAGATGACCTTGAGGGAATGGAAGGTTCTTTCAGCTCTGAGGCAATACTGAATAGTGGAATGAATCTGAACGGGCATCCTTGATGCCTCTCTATCTGTTAGACACCCAATTCTTGATCATTTTAACATCAAGTCAAAAGCAAATGTCTAATATGTGTTCTCTGAGCCAAAAAAAAATCACCCCAGCTTCAGAGTTGAAGGAAAACAGGTATTTGCATGAAAGACTGCCCATACTAGCTTTATATTAAAAGCCTTAAATAGAAAAAGACTGAAAAGCTATCAGAGAGAGCACATTTTTTTAAAAAACCCCAAACAAGTAATAGGTTCCTTTTCTGAGCAAGAATTAAGCATTGTACAGCTAGAAACTAGATGCTGATT
Organism: Porphyrio hochstetteri; assembly: GCA_020800305.1. Classification (NCBI taxonomy): domain Eukaryota; kingdom Metazoa; phylum Chordata; class Aves; order Gruiformes; family Rallidae; genus Porphyrio; species Porphyrio hochstetteri. The sequence goes on along the minus strand of CM036906.1, from coordinate 121,245,420 downwards.
ATAGGCATAGTACAAACACAGAGCAGAAATACCAGAGCTAAATGTGCAGACTCCCAGCAAGCAAAGAGCACTAAACCCCACAGAATCATATTACCCTCCTGCGCAGCTGTACGTCTTAGAGATTACACCTCCCCATCGATGAGCTCAAAATGACTCATCAAGTCAGACCTGGTCTAACTCCCAGCAAAATCATCTGCCCATAAACACAGTGAAAGTAACCACTGTTCATTCTGAAATTTCAAGGGTCTAAATATGAAGGTCAAAATGTTTCTTTCCTAAGACACATGAAAAAAACCCCTCAGAAAACAGACTTCAGATAAAGATACAAAGGAGGTGGGTTGTCCTCACAAACCTTTTTCCCAGATGTATGAATAGTCAGTTTAGAGTTGTGACTCAGACTAGGACACCATTTTCAGAGGGAGCCGGCCGGTGAGCCATTAACTAAAGTTATTTCTAACAACTTTTCAGCTGTACTTAATGACATAAAGATGAACTTCATTATACAATCTCGCCCACAAAAAGATGGAAAAGAAAGCTCTATCACAATAAACCATCTAATGTTTCTTTCTTCTGTGTTTATAAGGCAGTGGCCAAGATTTGGTTGAGAAGGTGATGTACTCTGGGAAATTGCACAACACTGTGGAAAAGCATGCTGCTTCCACGAAAAAGGGCTGGGTGGGGGGAAGCAGATGCAGTACTGATGTCCTCAGGTCATTCCCTCTTCCATGAACAAACACATGAGATGAGGAAAAGGACTGGGGAAAACTGATTCTGCACAGGAGATTGAAATTATTAGGAACAAGTGGGGTTTTTTTCCCCTCGCTTTCTGACATGCCACCCCTACCAAATGCCAAGCAAAAGCTGAGGGTCTAATTTAAATGTATTTGTGACAGAACCTGTCCTTGAGTTGCAGTAGCTATAGCCATGATTTACAATGTTGGACAGTGACCCAAGGCAACATGAAGGGGACTAATGGCTCATACAAGGACCAGCTGTTTCCACAGCCAAATAACCTCAACCCGTCTGTTACAGAATCATAGGGGTTGGAAGGGACCTCGAGAGATCACTGGGTCCAACTCCCCTTCTTACCTGCGAAGAAGATGCATAAAATGGAGAGTTTCAAAGGCAGAAGTACTTCTGCAGTTTTGGTTACTTGAGATGTGCTTGCTCACTTCCAGTTACGCTGTGGTTGGTTCTTCACAATTTAGATTTTAATTTACTTTAAAACTTTTCCCTTCAATATATTTAATGAGCGCAGCAGCACTACAAAATGTTAGTCAGCTAATACACCCACACCCTGGGTGTGTTATAGCCCTCAGCAACCCTGCTGCCCCAGTACATCCAAGACGTATGCATACCGACTGACAGAAACACACCTTGTTGTGTGTTATTGCTTACATAAGACAGGACTTAGCATATGTAACTGTATATTAATGACACGCCTCGATACATTGTTAAACTGGAAACTATGGTTGTACTCCGTCAGAGGCTTAGGTGTGTGCTGCATTAACGTAGAACAAAATTAATTAAGAAACCCTGCGTTCTTGCTGGTAGTAGCTGTAGAGATACACTGGCAACGGGAGACCGCACTCCTCACTGACCTACATGGAGCAAGATCCAGGCTAACCCCCTAAGTGCTGCACGCCTCTCAGACAGGATCTCTATCCTGAAATATGTTATGATGATACGATTAATTTAGAATGAAAAATAAACCCCTCCTCTTCCCCTAGGCAGTAGGTTTTGCCATCACTGTAAACCAGCTCGAGCCAGGGGGACCTTTCCTCTCTGCCCCCCCAAACCTTCCCAGCCCTCCTCTGCGCCAGCGCTGGCGTTTGTGCAATCGAATGGTGAGAAATCAGGGATGTGATCTGGCCAACCCCTCCCGTGCTGCTTTTTTCCCCTAGGTTAGTTTTACAGTTTACCACTCCCACTCATACTGGCACCAGAGAGGCGGCAGAAACACATGGCTGGGACCTCCCTTTTTGACGCCAGCCCACACACAGGCTGGTTTAAAGCAATCATGAAACCGTATCATTAACAGTGTTGGCAAAAACTTTCCCACAGACACAGTTATCCCAACAAAAAAAAAAAGTTGCCTTGCCCCGTTGACTTCTTTTTTTTCATTTGAATATCGAGTTAAGGTGGCTGCTTGCCGTGGAGCTGAGGGGGAGGTTTCCCCAAATAGCTCTCCTGGCAAACCTCCTTCAACACCGCAGTGCGGCGGTACTGACTTCAACAGAGCGATGCCAAGCGCTACCAGCAGTGATCCAGCCACCAGTGCCTATTCACTGCCCTATTTTCAATATTTTATACTTTTTCTCTAAGGACATTAGCCACGCTCTCCCTTTCTTTATAATTTTTACCCTTTAATGTTTCAAGCTTACTCACCAGGAAAGTTTTACCTCCAGCTGCCACAGCTCCATAAGCTCTCCTACCAGGCCCATTTGAAAGAAATACTAAGGTGTTAATTAGGGTGCTAATGGCTACAGAAACACCTTTATTTTTCTTTTTTTTTTTTTCCTTTAATTTAAAGGATGGAAACTGCTGGAAACTCAGCATTCCTTGCAGAAGTGTTTGACTGCATTAAAAATTTAACAAACAAAAATACCCTTTTTTTGGCACACAGTGTAGATAGTCTTTGGCTCCCAACAGCTCCAAGCTACTTTTCTATTTATTCGCTTCCACTTTTTGTTCAGAACCATTTCATTGTGGGGAATGGGAAAAAAAAAAAGGTGCATCATCTCCTGGTGTCTTTCAGTGCCAGAGTTGTTGGGCTTTTTTAAAAATAATCTTTAAAATTAATTCCATACCAAAGTGCATCTTCACAACGAGAAAATGGTTGTGTTAATGTTTGAAGCAATGCGTGGTTTCACAAGCCAGCTGAGCCAACCTCGCATCCCTCTGCTGCCAAAAGATGCTGCCCCCTCCTTCTCTTCTTTCCCCTGCTGTGCCTTCCCAGTGCCAGCCCACATGCATGCTGGCTCTGGCACTTAACTGGTACCTCCATGAGTTCAGTTAACTCACTAAACTGACACAAAGATGCTCACTCTTTCTTTCAGCGGGGAAAAGGGGGATCATTTCCAGCCAGTTGAGTGAACCAAACCAGCTGAAAGAGAAGAGGGGGCAGCGCTGAGTGGTGGGAAACACATACCTGGGGGATTCTTCCTTCAGACAGCAGCAAGCTGCTAAAATGGCTCAGGCCTCTTGTGAAACCTCACCCTAAGGGCATGGCTTTACTAAATCTCCCGACATAAATTAAGAGTTTGCTTATTACAGAAAGAAACAAGCCCTACCAGTCATCCAATCTCGCATTAAGCTGTTTCAGCTGGCTGAAGTGGCAGGAAGCTACCTGGGGTGGCAGCTGGTCTCTGCCAGGTCAGCAAAGCGGAAGCTGGCGTGAGGCACAGGCAGAACCGGGTGGCAGGGGCGGGAAGGAGAAGAGCCAGGGAGAGGAGTGAGCCCACTCCCTGTCAGCAAGCGCTGAAACCCTCTGAAATCACAGCCCGTTTTATGGAAACTCCTAGCAGAAAACCCCCTTTCTATTTCTCCACTCCCCTGAACAGATAACTGCAAAGCTACTGTTTTCCCAGTGTCTTTATATAAACTTGACTTGCGTAGAAGCTAAAAACTGCATTTTTTTTAATCAACATTTTAATTTCATCTATCATCCCAGTCTAACAGTCACTGCAAAATTAGACACAGGGATCTCAGACACTGCTGTACACCAGACTGTGTGTTACTGCTCTTCCAGCCTGATGAGTTATTCATGACTGTTCTTCATTCACTGCAGTGCAAAATCAGCATGGCTAGTTCAAATTAGCCTCAGCAGCAGTTTATATTAAGCAAAAGAAGGAAAATCTGGTTGCAATCTGAAAATAATGTCTGGCGATATCAGATGGATAAGAAACCTTCCTTCCAATGCTGCAGCTGGAACTGGGTGGATAGGCCCCTCAGAAGCTGGGTACCACACCAACATTTTACAGGTACACAAGATGGTCTTCTTAAACCTGCATCTTTTCTAAATGCTGGATGTTTTCAATTTTCACCAGCTGCTGTTTTTTTTAAAACACTTGTGTCTCTTGGGGGGCTGGTTGGTTTGCTTGTTTTTCACTGGAGCAGGTTGTTTGGATCCTTTTGCTTTACGTTGAAGTTAGACCGAGATGAGGGTGCATTTGGCAGGTGAATTGATGTCACACAGAGATTCCAGGCAGTTGGTACCTTTGCCAACAAAAAAGCTTCATCTCTCAACATATGCTACACCAGCACTAGGGAGGTTTGCACCACAACTGTGCCAGCCCATTGTGCCAATGTGTGGCACATTTCTAAGTGTGGCAAGGCAACACCTCAGAGCAGAGATTTTTTTCTTTTACTCTGCTCTGACATGAATTTTTCTCATGGGCCAGAGGGATATTTTCCCACTACTTCTATTCAAACTTAGTCATATCTTTGCCTTTTGGTTACTCACATCTATTTTCTGATCCGTTCTGATAAAAGCCTGTTAGAAAAGATATTTTACAGAAACTTCTGATTCAATTTGCAGAAATATCTGGAGTCATAAATAAACAATGGAGTTCATGAAACCTGATCCATTAAAAATACAATCTTGTGACCTGTTTCAGGCTCTGGCAGAGAACTTCTCCTAAGAAGAAAACGTTGAAATTCTGAACATTCACATCTGAACTCCACTCCAAACTTAATTTAAACTTCAGCTTTAATAAATCTGGATCATTACCTCATCCTTACTTTTAACGATTAATAGCAAGTAACTTTATGGATTGCTACATCTGAGAAATTATTAAATATTTCGGCTATTTTCTAAGTGAAATGAAATCTACATGCATTTCTTTAGTCCCCATCTCCTTTCAGAGAAATGAATGTATCTCCCTGTACTGGTCTTACTTTACTTAAATAACCCAATAACTCATCCTTTCTCATCTTCTCAGGATTCAAAATAGATCAGCACAGTCTCTCAGTCTACTCTTCCCTAAGCAAAACAGTCCTTGCAGATCTGATCTTTCTGAGTAACTAAAACCCTCCAGCCTTTGAATCATTCTGGTTTTGTAATATTTTTCTGTAATAAGGAAACCAGGACACGGGCACGGCCTCCTGTAATTCACACACTGACATCTGTACTGGCGCAGAAAAGTCTGCAGTACTGTATCTGGACTAGATTGTTCACAGACATGCAAGTATTTCACTTCCAAAGGTACAGAACTGTTGATCTTGTTTAAGAAATTATTGTTCACTGAAACACTAAGTTAAGAAAAAATACTGGAGGGAAAGGAACGGAAATAAATTATTTCTCCAAAGAAGGTAATTACATAGCTAAACGTTATCTATGGAGAGAAAGAAAATTCTAAGAATCAATGGGGCTTGTCAGAGTTACTTTAATGTGCCTGATTTTTTACAAACACTAACCTACAATATCCTGACATCTTAAATTATATCTTTCTGAGAAGAGTACAATTTGGCTATCGTGTGTCGTACATGCAAAGCCCTTGCTGACTGAACAGAAGGACTTTTTTGATGTTATTATGACAGACTAGAAAAAAATCCTTACAAAATACATCCTCTAAAATCATATATCCCAAAGTTAACTCACTGGTCTACAGACAGTATCCAGTGCAATCTCAGCTGAGATTCAGACTTAGTTCCCAGCATCTGTTATTAACTCCACCAGAAGGGTCTGAATAATTGGTAAACCAAAGCAAGAACAGGGGAAAGTCTTCTGGATCCCAGAGGCCAGCAAGAAATCCGACTGCAATCCAAGAGGATGGAAAATCACCAACCCAAATATTTTGACCAGAATTAAGTATTAATGCTTCAGTGGCTTCCAGAAAGAAATATGATTAAATGGAGTTTAAAACTAAATATTAGAGAAGCAAAATAGATTTCACGTTATTATGCAAACCAGACATTTCCTATGCAAATTCAGGCACTGAACTTCTATAATCTGAATTTAAAAACATAAGTCGATGTCTTGATTGTAAATGGTGGGTTTTTTTCTTTCTGAATGTCATGCTAAATTACTGTGTGCATATGCAGGGTGTGTGGGTGGAAGGGATTGGCACAAGGAGGAATTCATTCTTGTTGAGAAAAAAAAGTTTTACTAAGGGCATGGCTAAGAATAAGAATACAGTCCTTCCAATAAAAATGGAACTAGCCACTGTCTGTAAACACATCGATGTGCAAATGAAGAAGCATTACTTGTTAAGTACTGACAATCTTTGATTCAGCCCATGCATATGCCGGGAAGCTGGCCCCAGTCTCAGCCTTCCCATCCCTCTAAGTGGTTATATTCTCCCCACGGGGACACCAGGGTGCGGCACAAGTCAATACAGACAATTTTCAGATTGGCCTTCTGAGCACATCTCTGCTATTAATTCCTGCATGTATTCCACTATTAAAGTGCAATTTAGATAGGCCGATCGAAACGCTCGGCTTCTGTAATTCCCATTTTGCTTCACCAACCAGAGCAGCACAACAGCTGTCAAAAGCCTCTTATATTTAAGACATTCTTCTGGACCTACCGTGTATTTTCAGCTTACACATCTGAGACACAGAATCTGCCACAGAGGTAGATGGAAAGTCACAATGCACTTCTAAATACAACTAGGCCTACTAGAACCAGCCTGAACATACGCAGCCATCGCTTTCTCTTGTCATTACAAAGCAGCAGTTTGTCTGTGTATCTGCAAGTTAGGAGTGCTGAGCTAGTGGGCCTCAGCAGATAAGGCAGGCTACTTTCCGAAGTCTACTAATGTCAACAGGATGTAGAAATTCCCCACTCCTGGCACTTTGGGACTGACAGAGCAGAACCTTTTAGCTTGTATAAACTGTTGCAGCTCTGCTGTGTCTTTGACACTTCACTGATTTACATTAGTTGAGCCTTTTTTAGTCTAGTGATTGTGGGTAGTGCTTAAATAAATAAGAACACGTATTTCATGCTGCATCTGCATCTTGGAAAACTGTTATGTGGTTAATTGTACAAAAGAACAACAGAGCTGTGTAAGCAACAAAACCCCAAACCCTGATGAACAAATTTCTCCTAATATTTATGCAATAACATCACAAAATACAAATTAATCTCTAGTGTGCATCTCAATTGCCAGACTAAGATGAAGGTATCTCAGCACGGAATTTATTTGTAAGAGGTAACAATATTATTGTTCAGTATACTGCATATAATTTGGTGAATGTCTTTTTCTGGAATAGTTTTCAACTCTTCATCCCATCAGAATACGCACTGAAAGCTGTCCCCTGCAACAGTCATACAACGTTCTGCAAAAAGATGATGAAATGGTACAACTGTAAAAGAGCACGGAAGACTCTGTTACCTCTCCACGTTTTTTCAATTTCCCTGAGATAACAGTAATTTAGATCAACATGTATGTTTGATCTCAATGGTCATTTACCACTTCCTATTGAAAGTACACAAAAATTTAGACCTGTTAAGTTTCATCTCCTTGCAAGCCATTGGTTTTCCAATAATTGAATGGAAAGCACCTATTCTCTAGCAGCACCTATGAAGATTAGCTCTCTATATATGCCAGTTTAGCACCATCTTGAATGCCTTTTTTCCCCATTAAGTTTCTCTTTAATATAGTATTTGATGGTTCATCTCAATCTAATGGGTCCGTTCCAACCAAGACAATTCTATGATTCTATTACTTTTTGTGATCACACTATAGGATTAGGAATCAGGATTTTTACTTACAATTCTATCACTAGACATCTTGGGTAAACTAACAAAAAAACAATATAGTAAAATATTATGACATTATCAGAACAATTGACAGAAGCCTCAGTATGTAATACTAGTTAAAAATTATTTGGTATCAAATGAATGTTGTCTTTGAAAAACACAAGGCTCTGAAGGTAAAGAATAAAGTAAAAAATGCTTGGGAGTGAGATCAACAGAAACCAAATCAGTTTCAATTTCCTGAGCAGAAAATGGAGCAGGTTAAAGTTATCAAGGCAAAAAATAATCTCACAGATTCGCATGCCTTCAATCAATACAAAAGACTGACTGCTTTTAACAAGGAAAAAATGGGACGGGTCAGAAATCAATGATTGGCACTTACCCAATTTGAAGCTTTACGAATAAAAATCTGAAATCTTGAATTAGACTCTACTTGTCACCCAAAAGCAATCCAGGGTGAATCAGCAGGCAGTCATCATTTTCTGTCTGCTCCACACACTAATCATGCTGCCTCATTCCGCTCCAGTGGCAGCCCATCATTAAGGCATTAGAAACCTAAACATCTGAATTGAGTCTTTACTTAGGGCTGTGGTTGGATTCGGAATTGTATCAAAAAAAGGAAGCCTAAGGAAAGCTGCACGACTGAAGGCAAGCTTCTCACATGCATGTGGTGGACAAGCCTTAGGATGCCAATACACACAATTCAGTCCTGCTCTTCCCAAGGATGTGCTGTTTTCACAATTTTCTGTGCATGCAGGCAGTGACTGAAACTGGCTCACATATTTCCATAACAGTTCTCTTGAGCAAATCTAGAAAAGATCCTTTGCTATCTTTTTCCTCAAAGCCTAGACAAAATATTTTGACAAGAAGTGTACTTTCTGCTCAAACTGCAAGCTGAAGAGGTCTGGACACTTCATCTAGAACTTAATCCAACAAACACTCAAGCTGCAGCAGTCTGAAAAATGCTCTGTGGGAACAGCAGGCCAGCTGTGACCCACAGGCAGCTCTAACACATCACTGCCCCAAGAAATACGTGCAAGTTGGTCATCCTAGAGAAGTGCTGAGAGCACCCTTCCTTGCATTCTGATCTGTGGATCGGCATCTGTTGCTGGGGTTAGTAAGCACTTGTGTGGGAAATGAAAAAGGTTTAAGGCTATCAAATATTTTATGTTTGAAGGAGAGAAGAAAGCATCTCTACTGACTTAGAAAAGGGTGAAATAGCTGAATGAACAAGTCTGCCAATGACCCCGAATGAGGCAGACAGGTGGTTTCAAATGATTACCTCAAATAAAGACAGACATTTTACAGAGAGGTTTCTCTGATAACCAGATAAATGATACCATGGGGAAATTTCATCCAGCCAGAAACCCAGTGACCTCTCCAGTTTCTACTTGCAGTTATATCAGCATGTACTCAAATAATACATTTTGTGTAGAATCTGCTAGTCAAATAACGCAGAAGTTCATACAGAAATAAGTGGCCTTTTTTTGACTAATAATAGAAACAGGAGAAGGGGTTTGAAAGTTATTGCAGATCCAACTAATTATTACCATAGATTAACTGATGAAGTGTGTTCTCCATGATATAAGAACTGCAATAGCACCAATGGAAAAAACCTCAGCCAAGAACTGAGCTTTGAAAGTCTCCAACAATCTCGCTCTTAGCCTTTTATACAAGTCAACTTTGCATATAATTTCTAAACAACATTTTTATTTAAAATTTGACCAAATTTCATAAGGGACAAATATTTAAAATAATTTAAAAATAAATAAAGGATTTAATTTAGGATTAAATCTTTCTCTTTTATTCTAAAACTCTTTCCCTACAATAATATTTCATGTGGCCTGATCCTTTTCCCTCCACAGTCTTTCTCTTTGATCAATAAACTAGAGCCAGTTGAACATAAGTAAATTCTGGGTCAATTAAGAAGACAGGCTCATTGAATTTAAACATGTACACTGAATATTTTCTTGTGTTCAGCTTTACAACTAAAAGCTTCAACAGTAAGGTATCTACACTAGGTAGACAAAGGAAATGTTTTAGTAATCTTAAATATTTTTAAAGTATACTACTACTACTATTCTGCCATTCAAAATCAAAATGAAAGTGAACTGATAAAAATTATATGGTGCCAAAAAATGATACATTTCCTCCCTTGAAGCTTTTCATATTTGCACAAAAATGTTTGTCTGCCAGACACCAGCTTCAGTAAAGAGAAATATTATTTGCTTTATAAATGGCCATTGCAAAAGATTCACTCAACATACATTGCGTTCCATCAATATACACTGTTGTTTCAACAAGAGCTGTAAGAAAATAAACATTGGCTTTGAGTTTCATTACCAGTTCCCAAGTTTGAACCGAAGTCTACTTACCTGCATCTTCAATAACCGTAAACATTTTAGGATAGCATCTGACTTTTGCTTTGATATGACCAAACAGTAAGAAATTGAGTGGATTAAAACTGTGTGAACCAGAATAAACACGCAAACAAAAATGTTTGCATAGACTCCCTTTTCAATGCTGCAAACGTGCACATAAACAGAGGCTGAGCTTCTTGGGAGATGTGCAGAAAACTTTTCATAACACGGTATCGCTTTGCTCTCTCACCTGTATCTCAATACACTTGAGTGCAAGCACACCAATCAACACTAGCTACATTTGAGAATAGGGACATGATTCAAAGAGTTAAAACAAATCACTGTAATAAAATAAAAATACAAAAGGATATGAATTTAACTGAGAAGTAAAAGATAGTAGATCACATAATACTATTTAAAATTCAAGCTTTCAAGAACTATATCTAATTCTTGCAGGACTTCAATAACACTACCTAGTAGTTTGGGTTTTTTCTTTTGAAAACTGCAGGGTATAACTGCACTTCTTGAGTTTCATACTTGTTGCTCTTCCATAAGCGAAGGGATAGCAAAAATCCCTCCCAAGTATAGAATCACAGACTCACAGAATGGTTTGGGTTGAAAGAGATCTCGAAGATCATCTAGATCCAACCCCCTGCCATGGGCAAGCATACCTTCTACTAAACCAGGTTGCCCAAAGCCCCATCCAACCTGGCCTTGAACACTTCCAGGTGGTGCCAGTGCCTCATCACCCTCACAGTAAAGAGTTCCTTCCTAATATCTAGCCTGTATCTCTTTTAGTTTTAAAACCATTACCCCTCATCCTACCACTACATTACCGACAAAGAGACACTCTCCATCATTTCTGTAGGTTCCCTTCAGGTATTGAAGTAATTCTGCTCAGATGCTCCTGTATAGCAGTATTTCTGTTCATTTGTTTCCTTGCCTCTTCCTTCCTTCTTTACTTTAGATAAGAGTCAGTTTTAACCTTGTAATTAAACTGTCATTAGTGAGTGATTTCTACAATATTAAAACTATGGGGTTTTTAAACCCGAGTTTTCAAATGTGAGAACATCAAAACATTTGTGGCTTTTTTCCTCTGTTACTTTACAGGAGTGGATAATAATTATTATGAGCTGTTCCACATTTTAAAATTAACAACTAGATTTGAGTAAAAGATGCAAAGGTAAAAGTGCCATCAGAGGGCAAAACACTGACAATGTCACTCAGAAGTTTCTACCCACATGTTCAGCCCAGGTTTGGAGACTACAGATGAATTGGAAAAGTACTATGAGGAGATGATTATATGTATTATGTGGTATAATTCTAGATAATTGTTGGCATCTGTAATTACATAACTAGAAACAACTTCATTTTAGCATTATGGTATGAAGATATTCTTACATAAATTCATTTAGGCAAATAGAATAATAATTTGTGTGAACATAGCCCATTTAGATTAATGTCAATGATATCACATTTTGGTAAAAATATGTGTCATTAAAATCTGAAGTGATGTATCTAGATCACAGTCGTAAGTACTGCTCAGCATTTAAACTCAATGGTCATATGGTGCGAACTCACAGCAGAGGTAACAAAAAGTGAGGAGACACCTTTTCATCATCAACTCCCAGACAACAAAACCAATACAAGTGCATATTGAAGGTAGCGTGAGGCATTGCTGTACATGTCAGACTGGCTGCCATCAGAGCTCCAGTAGTATCTGAACACTTCTCAAACAATTAACAGTCTGCTCCTTTTCCATCTATAGTGAAATTAAAAAGTGAGGATGCATGGTAGAGACGTAAAGGACCTTTCTACTGATGTTAGCAAGCTGAAGAAAGCAAATTTTGCTTCCTATCATTAAAGTCACAAGAAATCACTTAAACACAGTTCTTTCTGTTCACGTTAAAGAACTTGAAATATTGCTTAGGGTCTTAATTTTGATAACGACCAAAGTCCTTGTTCATGCATTCACCCTGTTTCTGCTCCAGAAAACCAGTTTAGGATTCTGCTCAAAGTGATGGGCTACGACTCTACATCCACACACAACACAGAGTATGAGAAATAAAACCCTCTAGACAGAAGTATGATGACAGCTCGAAGAGATAGGCAGCCAGCAAGAAAGCTGTCCAAGTCAATACCTATCATCTCAGAAAGCTCACCTGATAGTCTTGCACATTGTGACTGAAAAAAAATGAAAGAAATTAATGGGACCAGTATTTTCACTGACTGTTTTGGAGGACACTGGGAATCATCTTCACACAAACAGCTGGAATGCCCCTTAGGCATGCTCAAGACATGATGGCCCTACTTAACCCCTGAAAGCACAAAGCACAGTGTGAAAGCACAGTTTAGAAGGCTCTTGTAACATTCCCAAAACTTTCTTTTACATCTTCTTATTGAGACTTGGTGATGGCTTCTCTGTAGGCCACTTGGAAATAAGGGCCCTGAATCTTGCCTTGCTTTCCTTCAAGCATTAATGACAGATGAGACTGTCAGTTCTTAAATACTACCCATCCATTTAGAGAGGCCAGCAAAGGGTGTGGGTACTTCACTGTGACCACCCTTCATCCTGTATCTATGCCAAGGAACATAAAGCAGCTGATCCTCTTAACAGGACTGTAAGTCCCAAAGATCCTTAAGTACATAAACTAAGACCAACTATTAAACCGCAGAAATAATTTTGTATAATGACAGAATTAGGAAGAAATGCACGTGCCTTTTTTCTCAGCAGGTCTCCAGTTGTTTGTTTGTAGATGCACTGAAGTTGTCCAAATAAAACAGCAAAATGATCTACATAAATCACCTTAGGTGCTATTCATAAACACTTATTGCAAGGAATTATTAAAAACCAAACAAAACAAAACCAAGAAAGATGAGACAGAAAGGTCTTTTTTTAAAAAAAAGATAATCTTACTTCCAGATCTAGTTCTTCAACAAAGTTTATATCAGATATATATTTTTTCTTTGTATGTTGTGTAATCAAACTAGTTTAGACATCTCCAGTAAAGGAGATGTTGTTACTATTATTATAAAGTCATATAAAAGTAGGTGAGCAGCTGTAGCCTAATAAACACACAGCTGAACAAAGGAAACTGCTGACAAGCTGCAATCTTGTTTTAATGTAAATTCTCATGTGTTCACATCATATTATAATTGTACACAACAATAAATAAGCTTCTGTGACTAGCAGTTTCTCATAAATGGGCTAATGCTAATTATCCCTCTATTTTCAACCACATGGTTTTAGTGAAAAGATTGTCAGGACAATAACATGAAAATAATGAGTTTTGGGAGCTGTCTGAGTGGCAGGAAAAACTACAGTTTTCTTTCTTTTTTTTGGACTGTTCTAGTTTTATATGAAATCTCTGACAACTCTCTCATAAGACATCTCTATTTCAGGCATGAGATCTAGCATTATATTAATTATGGAAGAAATATATAACCCGTTTCCCTAAATTTTTCATCAGGATTGTTGTACTGGTGAACTGAAAACCATAACGTGCAACTCCAGCACGATAGCTGAATTGAAGGGCTAGTCTCTCTCACATCTGGAAATACACAATTAGATAGGGGAAACAGGTTTTCCTTCTATTCTGTCCTTTGTTCTACAGCTGGCATTAGGAAATGTTTGTTTGGTCTGAAATCATTTGTACAGGTCTGACAAAGTTATTTTAACTCAGACCAATGATAAGATACAGTATCTAAAAGAATGATTGCCCAGGGAATGATTAAGAAGGAAAGGCCCTTTGAGCCACTCAAGTGCTACAAAACTTGCTAATTTTCTTTTTCACTCTTTTTGTCTGATTAACCCTTCTAGTTACCAATCTTAAGCCTTCAGTCAAGACCAAGACTGTACTGAGTACTGCATAAACATACAGCTTGAGCCACGAAGGTGATGTCTGCATTATGTGGTGGCCCCTAGACCAGACATATCTACTTTCTATACTGCAAGCACAGCCTTGGGTTTGGCTGGAGCACAGCCCCTTAATGTGGGGAGGAACCTGCATGCTTCAGCACACAGTGTGGGTTAGTGCATTTGCACTGGCTGCCTTGCAGAGCAATAGGATTGATGGAAGACTGGGAGGTGCAGAGACTACTGCACCTACAGAGGTTTTATTAGTGCAATACCAATTGTTGCCCGGCTGTACCTCGGTTTGTTTTCTGTTTAAAGCATTTAAAAGAAAGCAAAAAGAGCCTTTACAAGTATTACAAAAATGGTATTTACATCTCACACAATGTTAGCATGACACTGGTAAATATGGTATTACTGAATCTATTGGATGAGGGCTCCAGTAATGTTGCCAGGACTTCTCTATTCTCACTAATTATGTGACTGTGACTAGAAAAACCATCCGTAGAAGACCTCATCCAATGATGACACAACAATACATGGTGGCTTGTTTTATTTCTCTCTCCTTACAGTCTTCCTTTTTCACTCTTTTTGTCTGATTAATCCTTCTAGTTACACATCTTAAGCTTCCAGTCAAGACCAAGACTGTATTGAATATTGCATAAACATACAGCTTGAGCCACTGTGGACATTATGACAGAGAAGTGCAGCTTTGGTCGTGCCACTTTGCAGAGGAGTAGGAGAGGAACAGAAAGGTACACGAGGAGTGCAGCCACCTCCAATCTCTTTCCTTCCTCTCCAGTAGAAGAGTGAGGCTGCAGGCTAAACCACTTTAAGTTGGGTGGGGAGATGGATCAGAAAAGCACAGAGGGGGCAGGCTGTACAGAGAGGGGGCACAAAATCACACAAAAATTGGTATGTTTAGCGGTCTTAAAAATCTAACTAGCATTTCATATTATTTACAAAGTGCAGACATTCAGGACTGCAGTGCTACTGTGGTAGCCAGACAGCATTCATCACTGCGTTATATTTCTCACCTCTAATCATTTTTGCTCTCTCTCACACACAGGTGTTCAGCAGTAGTCAATGCTGCTCCTTTCATATTCCAATCCACATCCTGCCACTGTCCTCTGCACCTTGCCTTACTCCCAGATGTCCCAGAGTCATTAAATCCCTGTCAGAGTGATTACATTTGCATTCTACTTTCTTATCCAAGTTCAACTAAAAGTATCATCATTTTTTAAGTTCTTGAAGTATTCTACAAGGAATTAGGCAAGAGTTGAATAACACAATCTTGGCAGGTTGATGTTTGGCTGCTATTATTTTCAAGTAGAGCTGGACAAATTCAATTTGCCTCATTTCAAAGCCATTTGAACTTTGTGGGTGAAAAGATTGATTACATCATTACTGGGTTCATCTCCCATTTAAACAGTTTGTTAAAAGGGGAGTGGGGAAAAAGACACAACTTTGAAAACAAAAACCTACCAGTGCTAGCTTTGATTTAGGAAAGCTGTTAGGTTTCCCACATAGTCTCCTATCACAGCATCCTATTTCATTACACTTCAATTTTGTGAAACATACAACTTAAAGAACTTAAACTCAAATGGAATTTAAATTGTAAACCAAAATACTTAGCATCCTATAGATTTACTGCTCCCTAGTCAATTCTTTGGTCTCTTCACTCAATCCTTTTACAAGGTTTTGGGGTATTTTTATTTTTTGCTAGAACTTAAAGTACCTAATGATTTGGGATGCTAAACCGGAGAAGGTTTGTGTAGGCCTGATATTCAGGAGTACTTTGTGCTTTCAGGAAATTAGAGACCCTTTGGAATCTCTGCAAGTAAATTTGGAAAATTAAGGCATTTCAAACCCTAGTCATCTTAAAAACTTGTCATTATGTAGCTGGAAATACTAAAAAATAAGAGAAGTTACAACATAATGGGAAAATTTTAAAGGACTACAGAACAGTATATAAGCCAAATAGGTGCACAAACACAAGCACACAGCAGTATGCTAATGTAATTATGTACTCAAGCTCATAAATTGTTATGCAAAATTGCAGCATGAAGTTGCAAGAAGGGGAAGAGAATCTTGTTGAAACCTGCAGTGGTCAAAAAGTGAAACGAGAGTAAGCATTTTAACATTCTTACTCCTCCAAATTTCAGTATCAATTCCCACAAAGCTTTCAGCTGCATTTTAAAGAAAAAAAAAACAACAGGTTTCAAGAAAAATGGGGAGCATCAGATCCAGGAGAGAAGAATCAAACCACCTAAGTAGGGATGGAAATACAGAATGAAAAGGACATGTTGAGAAAAGGTTCCTAACAAATATAACGAAGGCAATCTAGAGACTAGGGGAGTCTATAAAATCATTCATTATTAAATAACATCACCTTCAAAATGTAATATATATTCCATCTTGAAACAACAATTACATGAATAAATTGCATGAGCATCTCTGATGTCATCAGAGCTCCTCAGTGGAGCAACAGTCCACTCAAGCAATCCTGAGGGCATATTATTTAAATCTTCCAGTGACAGCTGTAATTTGCTTTTCAGCAATAAGAATTTTCCTCACCAAGCTAAAAGAAATATTGCTATATTAGCGGAGTCAAGGCCACACATTTCTGACTGATATATGGGGCCCAAATTACTCTTAACCATCTTATAGTCATAGACTTTGAAAATAAACGTTGTGTGCCATTACATGAATATACCCCATTTATACTGCAAATCCATAAACCATAATAATAGTTTAAAATGACAAAAGGGGGCCCTGACCTTTAGAAACAACAATTCCCTTTATGCTTTGCGTAAACACGCTGTTTTATCAAGTGTGCTAAAAATTACCTTTTCTAGTAGTTAAATCCTGGTAGTACTCTGAAGAAAAGGAAGAGTACGAGGATGTGTTAATATACTTGCCTCCATGGAAATTATTCAGCTGTAAAAGATTAACTTGCTTTTGCTTTTTAACTCTAATCTGCTTCATTTAGACATTTGCTCCAATGAGACTAAGCAACACAGAGCTACTCACTGAGGGGCCTTAGTTAAGATTTTTTGGGCTGTCTAAATGCTACTTTACCAGCAAGCCCTGTAGAGCTTTTCTGCTAAGGAACTCAGAGCCAGCAGCACTGGGGCCAAGCTCCCTCGGGAAATCTTGTTTTTTCCTGTGCCCACTGCAGGGAAAACCTGCCTGAGGGACAGATAGACAGCCCTGCGCCAGCAGGGAACACTGGCCTCTTCCATGGAAAGCCACAAAGGAAGCAGTCAGTCAGCGTGAGCACGAGGTACTCTACCTCAATCGTTTCTTCTTTGTTTCCATGACAAAATGGGACAACAGTAAGTTGCAGTTACAAATAATTTAGTTTGTTTAAATTACTAGTTTGGTAGAACCCACTGTGTAGTATACTAATCTCACATCATGTGTGTGTGTATATATATACACACACTTCACGTATACAGGACAGACTTTTATACACACATTTTACTTAGCACAGGTCAGAGCAGGTTTTGACATCTAGTATCTTTTTCTGATGCAATTCCAATGCGCAATAAATCTATTCATTACAATTACCAAGGATTTACAGCATAAAGAGCAGGTATTTCCTTTTAAAAAAAAAGAATTTCAAATCATTGGAGCTATTTGATACTATACAATCACACGCACCTGCTGACTGTATAGTATCAAATATCAAATGACCACTATGTAGATCTGGAAGAAGTACTCTTTTATTGATATTAAAGGTTTCAGGTGATCATCTGATTTGACAAGACTAAGGATTGTGTGTCAGCTTCCTTGCTCTTAAAAGGCCCCCTTAAATGCCTGAAAAAGCAAGCAGTGTAAGTGGAGTAGAGCTGGTGTGCAAATGATGAGAGAATCTTATGCTGCATCATATGAAGTCATCGACTAGCCACTGCATCCCAGAGAAAGCATCTGCTCTGTGAAATTTAGGACAGCAATTCACAGCCCACAGAACACTGCATGACCACAAATTACATTTGTTATAAATTTATAATGGTGTTCATACAAAAACATTATGTTTTAATAGTTTAAAGAAGTGACAGCACTGGGCACTCTATAAATGTTTAACTAGTAGAGTCTTCATAATTTAAAACGTGGAGGTTTCCTCACTGAAGATGCTGGATTGTATCACTGAAATGGGGCGGGGGAGAGAGGAAAGGGGGAAGGGAGGGACAGTTAAAGGAGAAATCTACTGAAAGTCACCATTGCCAGGGATGAGTACGTGAGCGTGGGCCCTCTGTTGGGAAACGTCGGAACTATGCACTGATAACGTGGACGTCAACATCATTACATGCATGAGATATCCTGGGGAAAAAAAACCCCCAAACTTTAAGTGTTTTCCTTCACTGCATGTATGTTTTCCTGATGCTTATAGAATAATTTTCATCTTTGACCATCCCAACAATCTCTAACTCCTTAAAAACCGCTTCCTTTGGCTTCATATGGGCATATTGCTTGGTCTCATTACCATGACCAGCATAACTCTTCTTGTATCTATGTCATGTTTTTACTCACAATTTCCATTTGACAGCAAAGCAATACCTGAAATGCTCTATCACTCTGTCTCCTTTGCCTACTTCACGTGCCTCAGAGTCCTGCATCCTCACCGCCTGATGGCTGAGGCCTAGCTCCCTCTACAACACTCCCCTTAAAGCACTCCAGCTGTATTCCCTGTTCATCTGCATCCACACACTGTCTATTAAATCGAGCTCTGTGTAACCTGCAGATTTGCTCATGGCAAGATTTTTGAAAACACCAGTTCCTCTGTGGTGCTCCAGCCTCAGAAGAGGATAAGGATCTAGACAAAGCTAAAGACAGCTATGTTTGTCAGATGTCATATTAAATTGCAGAACGTGAAATATATATATATTTTAAAAGAATCAATAGATAGAAACACTGGCAAGGAAAATAAGGGAGTGCTGGGGATTAACAAAGAGGATATGTTGAGATTTTTTATCCTGACTATCCAGTATGAGGTGATTTAGAAGTCAAAGGAAGGACCACTGCTTTCCAGTAGGGAATCTAATTCCTGCAGTAGATTTCATCCTGGTAGGTAAAATTTTACTTATACACCAAAACATAGACAACTGTTTGACCCTCAGTGAACTTGTCAGCAAGGAGACTGAGTTTAAGAGAATAGATGTTAAAGGGGTTGCAGTACAAGTTTGCAAGGTCACCATAAACCTGGTTTCTACGTACACTTGTATCTCATCTTCAACATGGGCAACCAAAATCTTTCAAAAGTCTTTTAGGTTCTGGTAATGGCCTCACATGACGATTAGATGAAGACTAAAGATTCTGAAAGACTCCTGTGACCAGAAGAATTTAGATAAGGAATAAATTGAAGATACTTCTGTATTAATAATCACGAGTAACCAGTTAAATTGCTGCTTGCACAGAACTGAACACTGCTCAAGGATCTGTTTTAACCAGGATGTTGGTCTTTGTGTCAAATTATTTCCTATTTTGGATAGCCACTTTCAGGCAATTCCTTGAGCTTATTTTGAATACAGGAAATAAGCTGGATTGTTCTCTAGAGCAAGAAATTATTTTTTCCTCCACTTGCATTGGGTGTATCACAGTGAAGTCCAGGTCTACAGGCACCAATGCAACTCAGTTATAATAGTAATTAAAGCAGCAACTACTGCTCACTTATACACTCATTACACAGTAATACTACTGGGATGCCAGAAATATGCTAATACCCAGTATTAACATTCAAGCTGGGAAAATAATTTTACTAATTTAATCCTATTTGATGGATTGGTATTGGTAGATCCTCTTCAGAAAAGGTTGATGTTTACTAATCCTTACCAGAGTCCCACAAAATATTTGATAAACATGAACTGTCACAGTAGCTTATGAGAGCGGTAACATTAAACAAAGCTGCTAGGGCAAAGCAGAGAGCAGGAAAAGTAGGAGCCATCCAGCTGTATATTAGAAAGTTGTCAGCATCAAACAAACACTAAAGAAAAATGAAGGAAAGCCATTAAAACAGCACTCCATTTGAACTCTGGGGTTGGGAGTGGGAGAAAATACATGATTTGCTAGCAAAGCAGGTGTTTGTCTATGTGGTGGAAATACCAGGTGTAGGACAGTGTGCTCACTCTGGTATAGAAAAAGTGCTGCATAGTTACAGTAAAAACACCAACAGCAAATTAGTCATTGCAGAGGTGTAAATGTATAAAACAAAACAGAACCTCTAGATTAAGGTAACCATGGATATTCCAGACATATCACCATCTGCAAAAGGGTAAGAAATAAATCACATCAAAAGTTGGAAGTTGCAGTAAATGCTCCCTTAATCAAAAGATTCCAAGCTACACAAACTCCTGTATATCCCCAAAAATGTTAAGTTAATTGCATAAAGAAAATTCCTTGGCATCTGACTTTATGCATCACTACTTAATGCTCTGATTTTACCAGAGGTTATGTGAAACCTAGTATTTTTAATAGAACAGGCTTATGGAGTCTGGTGATCAGCTGAAAAAATTTTAAAATCTCTACTTAGATCTGATTTAAATAATAAAAAAATTCTCACAGTTATTAATAGTGTCTTGACACTAAGTAAGGAATAGACCAAGTGACATAGAGAAAGAAAATACTGTTACACATACACAGGAATACAAACTATACCACGTAAAAGTTAATTTAGAGCAAGCACAGTCAGAGAAGTACAAAATTCACACAGCAGAAGAGGATTCTGATGCTGCCAGAAATAAGCAATCCTATAAGCCTGGACAGTCTTAGAGAGATTTAAATATTTACCTCTTCTATGAGAAGAAAAAGACAGAACATTCCTGTACCATCTAGTGCTTTGGGTCAAAAAATAGCAAAGTTTTCTGTGATCTGGTATCAACCACAGAACCTCTGGACAGGATCAACAGTGACAAGATAGAGGAAGATAAGAATTCCAGGGACTGCATCAGTGACTGAGACTTACCCAAGGATATTTGTTCTGTTTAATTTCATAAGATGGAAGGATAAGTACTGGAAAAAAACCCCAATGCATCAGTACACAACTTCAAAATGCTGCACTTAAGAATTTTGGCAACCAAAAGAAGGATATTGTAAAATTCAAAGAGGTAAATGAAGAGGAAGGCTAATAAGGATCAGAAAAAACCCTATTAAAATTCTTTCAGTGCTGTAACAAAGAATGTAAATCTAAATACCAAAATATTGTTCCATCTCCTTCCGTAGTAACCACAAGGAGGCAAATACCAAAAAAGATAAAGTCAAGGACAGTGCTAATTCTTCCCAGCATCCTGAAAACTCTCCATGACGTGCACAAAGTATAAATGAGCCTGACTTTAGCCCTTCACAATGTCCACACACCAGGTGCACAGGTCATAAACATGCACATGCCTCTAAGGTGAAACAGAATCTAACTATTTCAGATTAAATGAAAAAAAAAAAAAAAAAAATCAGAAAAAAAAAATTCTTGTCAGATATATACAGTGAAAACTTGTGTCCTGGGCATCCATACACAGAATCTAATTAATCAAGTAAAAATCAGCCATGTATACTACTATAAAGAATGGCATGGGATCTCAAACGATAGCTACCTACAGTATCCCGCTCACATGTGGATATTCTAAGTATTACTGGGCATGCAAAGAACATTTTCAGACAGTACTTTTTAAAAAGTGTTCTTAAGAAAGTTATGTTATTCGTAATATCAATAATTATAAACTAAATAAACCATATTTTAGGACTTGGTAATGCTTGTAGAGTGTCTGATAACAAATTTGAATATTTTTAAGTTTTGACTCATCAAGAAGCTTGACTTAGAGGAACTGCAGAACTGCTACCCTAAAGCAAACATTTGTGCTACTTGGACTGTGGATCTCTTCAAGCTCTAAATGTCTTTCCTTATGATGTATGATCTGTCATTGTTATAATGAGGACCTAATCTGGTAACTATCACAGTAAAAAGATATACAGACATTTTAATATACGAACACACAGCTGTCAGTTCAAAAGATGTGAACTCAGCACATCTCTGTAAAACTCAGGGTAATACAGTTATTAATTTACATGACAGAAACTTAGGGACACATGAATTGAATGGTATTTTAGACATGGTGATCAGTGGTTCCCCAGGCTTTTGTTCCCTGGAAACAGGATAGTAAATCTGCCTACAGGTAACCCAGTGATGCCATAGCTGTGGCCCAAACTGGCAGGGAGAGCAAATTAGTGCTCAACAGTCCTACAATGAAATTAATGAAAGTTATGGACCTTTGGCACAGCTCAGGTATTATCATTCTAGCCTTACCATCTTTACCTTGCAGCCTAATACAAATTGAGAAATCATTATGTGTATCTCCCACAGGGTATCTGACATGTAGGAGACACCCTAAATGTCTTAGCTACTCACAAAGGATGAACAACTTTTAGACAGTTAAGATACTCTGATTAATGAAAATTAGGTTCTAGGAAGATGATCAGAAGAAAAAAAAAAAAACCTGTAATTTAGGTAGATTCCAAATGTACTTTCTGACAAGTACTTAAGGTAAAAGCCACAGAACAAAAGTTAAGTTGACTCTCCACAGTGAGTGCAGAGTTGCCTATTAAAGCCTGATGCTTAATCATTTCTCTCAGAGGAATTTTTCCTTATTACTAGATGGAATAAAAAGTGTCTTCTCTTGTTTTGAAAGTTGAAACATTTTATTTGTCAGTACCCAGCTGTAATCCCACAGTGATTACGTGTCTGGTGGAGATATTGGTTAGTTCTATAAAAATTCTGGTGATAATCACTTGCCTTTACATTACATACTAGATAGTAAATTGAGATGGCAGGTAGGGGTTTTTTTTTCCCTCTGGGGAAAAAAAGAAATGAAAAACAACTCACTAAAAATTGAACTATTTGCTTTCCAAATGAAAATTTCTTATGCTTCATAAAGAAATACTTTAATCTAGATGATTTACTGAACTGTAATAAAATGCACTATACCTTCAATTAGGCACATCCCTCACAGTAAGTCTGTCAACGACACCAAGCTCTGAGGTGCAGTTGACATGCTGAAAGGAAGGGATGACATGCTGAAAGGAAGGGATGACATCCAGAGGGACCTTGACAGGCTCGTGAGGTGGCCCCTGTGAAGAGTATAAAAAGCATATAAAGTTCAACAAGGCCAAGTGCACGGTCCTGCACAAGGGTCAGCACAATGCCAAGCACAGCTACAGGCTGGGCAGAGAATAGTTTGAGGCAGCCCCGGGGAGAAGGACTGGGGAAGTTGGATGAGAACTTTAAGTATCCTGGGCTGCTCAAGTGTGACCAGCAGGACAAGGGAGGTGACTCTGCCCCTCTACTCCACTCTTCTGAAACCCCATCTGGAGTACCGTGTCCAGCTCTGGGGTCCTCAGTACAAGATAGACCTGTGGGCACATAGTCATAGGATGAGGGATAATGTTTTAAAACTAAAAGAGGGTGTATTTAGATTAGGTATTAGGAATAAATTCCTTACTGTGAGGTAGAATGTGTTTCCCAGAGAGGTTGTGATGCCCCTTCCTTGGCAGTGTTCAAGGCTGGATGCAGCTTTGGGCAGCGTGGTCTAGTGGAGGGTGTCCCTGCCCATGGCAAGGAGTTGTAACTAGATGGTCTTTTGAGGTCCCTTCCAACCCAAAACATTCTGTGATTCTATGATTCATGGAAGAGGTGACAATACAGCAATTTCCTTAAGGTGTGGCAGGAGAGGCTCACAACACTAAAGAATGGGACAAGATCACTGCCCTGACATCACTTCCTGGCTACACAGATATTAAAAGATGAAGGCTATCTGAACAGTAGTATTGTCTGACCCAAGAAGCAGCCACCAAAAGAAAAGAGTTAAGTAAAAGGGCTGAAGGGGAAAAAACTCCAAACCACCAAACCCTGTTTCTTTGATTTAGTAATTTTATTTAGTTTCTGTCCATTATATCAATGCCAGGGAGAGAACATTCCTGAAAAAGACTGTTTAACCTGGGCCTGACAGAACCAAAAGCTCTGAAAGCTAAAAGGTGATTATAAAAAACCTAACAGAAAGACAACAGTCAATGCTGCCTCTTCAGAGCTTCTAAATGATCCTTACTTACACAGTTACAAAGGTTAGCTCTATGCATATTTTTTCTGGTTTCCACTCCTAATTATTTTTTCTTAAGGCAAAATAAAGCCTGTAAAAATGCATGTTCATGGTAGTTCCAGTAATAAGGCTGTAGGAAGATATTCCCTCCTCTCCCAAATCTGCTCTGTATCTTTATTTCTGTTTAAGAAATGAATAGAACAAACTGTAAGGAAAAAGATCAGTTAAAGCATTGCAAGAAGTTTATATTGCCCTGCTGTCAATTTGCTGGCCAAAGCTGACCATAAAAAAGAATGATTTAATGAAAAAAAAAAATCCTACCCAAAATCCTCAAAACAAAGCACCATCTTCATACAAAACACCCCACCCCTCCAACCGATGGAGAGAAAACTTCGTGTATCAATCCTATTAAAACAACACGCAATATAAGTTTCCATTTCATCAAAGAAAAATCATCTTTTGCATTAATAAATTCTGTGTCAGTCTTTAAACTGAAGATGGAAAATAAGACACCTGTCTCCATTGGCTGAGTCATATGAAGCCCTTGGACAAATCAAGTCATGCTGCTATGCCTTTTTCTCCTGTTTTCCAGGCAGCTATAGCATAAACACACTGAATTCCTTTTGTATACTCCTGTCTGAGTGTTGTAGTTTTGCATGGTGGATTTCTGGTGGAGAAGGGGGGCTGTAGGGGTGGCTGCTGCAAGAAGCAGCCAGAAGCTCTCTGCAGGCCCCCAGCCGGCTCAAGGCTAGAGTCGTTGATGACCAAAGCTGAGCCCATCAATGATGGTCACAGCACCTCTGGGAATCACATTTAAGAGGAAAACAAAATGCAAGCAGCTGCATTTTGCCACCAGAGAAGGGAGTGAGAAGATGTAAGAAACTGTGCAGACACCAAGGCTGGTGAGGGAGGCAGGGAGAAGGCGCCCAGGTGCTGGAGAGAAAGATGCCCCTGCAGCCCATGGAGAAACCCATGGTGGAGCAGGTGTCTCCCCGGAGCCCATGGAACAGGCCAAGACCCCACCTGCAGCCCGTGGAGAGGCCCCACGCTGGAGCAGGTGGAGACACACAGAAGATGATGTGACCTGCATTGGAGCAAGCCCCAGCCAGCACTTGCAGCCCATGGAGAGAGATAGAGACACAGAGATGAGCAAGAGAGAGAGATCTGCACCAGAGCAGGTTTGCTGGGGGGGAAGGCTGGTAACTCTGTGGAGGACCAGGCTGGAGCAGTCTGGGCCTGAGAGACTGAGAGACATTCTATGATTTATGACTGCACCCCATAGCAGTGACCCACGCTGGGGCAGCTGGGGAAGAGCTGAAGCTCCATGGGAAAGGCCTCATGCTGGAGAAGTTTGCAGAGGACTGTCTCCCATGGGTGGGACCCCATGGTGCAGCAGAGGAAAGATGTGAGGAATGTCCCCTCCGCCCAGCTAAGAAGGAAAGCAACTTGTGAGGAACTGACCAAAACCCCCGTTCCCCCAGTACCTGCTCTTCCCCGCACCACAATGGGGGAAAGAAGGGAGCGAAATCATGGCTAAAGTGAAGTCTGCTGAGAAGGGAGGGGTGGGGGGAGGTGCTTTAAGATCTGGCCACGCTTCTCATTACCCAACTCTGCTGTCACTGGGTGTGCAGGGCAGTGTCATAAATTAGAGAGTTTTCTGTCCTTTATTCTGTGCTGAGTCTGTTTTGCCCGTGACGCTGATTGCAGAACGATCTCTCCCTGTCCTTATCTTGACTCCTAAGCCTCTCAACATGTATTTTCTCCCCTGTCCAGCTGGAAAGGGGAGTGATAGAGTGACTTTGGTGGGCATCTGGCCTCCAGTGAGGGTAAGCCACCACACTTAGTTGAGCAATATCTGTGTCTGTAACAGCAAAGTCAGTGTGACCACAGATTGGAAAGATGCTCTGTTCAAGCAGTGATTGGCAGGAAGGGAAATTGGTGCACTTAATGATACCTCCATTAAATATTGCTCAGATATTAAAAAATAAAATAAAATACTGCTTTAGGCTTCAAAATTCAGCATGAACAGCTGATGTGGGCTGAATACCTCTTAAATAGATATGATTACTTTTGAATGTCTTTTGTGATTATGACAATTTTGACAAGATAACCATCTCCTCTGAACAGGACTTTTTAAGGTTTAGAGAAACAATGTAAGATTTATTAAATAATCTGTCAAATTATCTATGAACCCTGCTTTCAAAAGAAATCCTATGATCTCATTAAAATAATTACAGAAAATCTATGCCTGACATTATAAAGAACAAGTACCAGTTCCAGTGGTGTACAAAGGAGAGATCTAAAAGTCCAGGAACTTTCAAGATGCAAAAGGTGATAGCATAGCTTTGCTCCCTTAATATAATCAACAGAAGTTTCTGTGTTAAATATCCTGTATGTTAGGCCAACTGTTGCACCATTGTCTTCAAAATGGAGGGAAAGAAAACTGCAGCTATGTTAAAATTAATTTTTTCATATATGTGTGTGTGAAACATATGAATACATATAAACATATATATTTCTCTTTGTTTCCTCATACTTTCTTCTTTTCTCTTACTGCTTTTGCAGAAAACAAAAAAACCCACTTCTACACAGCACAACAATTACACAGAAAGAGAAGCACAGGTACAAGCAGAAGTCAATAGAAATCATCTTAAAACCAATAAATCTCTGCTAGCATTCTCTTCTCAGGAAGAAAATGAAAAAATAAGGTAGGGCAACATGGGATGACATCAAGAATGAGAGAAATGATTAATTTTAATTTTTTTTCTATTCTAATTTTATACATTCGTGCTTTTAGGGAGTGATAGATGCAAACGGAGATGAGGAATACTGGAAAGAAAGGTATGGTGTTTACTTACTCCTGTGCTGTATTTACAGCAGACAGGAGAAAAAGGACACAAACTGTGCCAAAAGCTCTACAACAAGGATTGCTTCCTCTTAACTCCAGAAGTAGACTGACTCCTGCTGCCATTGCTGATGGCCTTATTCTAGTAGCCAGCACTGCACTTGCAAAATTCAAGCACCTTCTGCCTCCTACACTTCACCCTGCTCTTGGAAAGTAAAGGGTGAAGTAATCAACCAACACACAAGGTGACAACGCAGGCAAAGCAAGACACTTCAAGATAAAAACCATACTATTATCTGAGACAATATTACAGATAACAGAAGGTTTTCCACGTAAGCTACTTGAAGGATGTATCACTGCTGTCACACCACCATGTCAGAGCATGACAGAATTGAAACCTCTACCCATCCGTCAATAACGTCACCAGACTAAGGCCCTGCACAATTCCCACTGACTGGCATCACAACCACTTCACAGCAGAAGCGGTCCCTATCGCTCAGTGAGAATGAGGAGGGAACAGCCTACGCACAGACCTGTTTTAAGTACAAAATATTTACCACAAAATCAAGCCCCGTGTTTCTGAACAGCTGTTTAACACTACAAGGTTAGTTCTTTCAGAAGGGATTCAGAAAATTGTTCCAACACCTTATAAAGCTGTGTTCCAACACTTTATAAAGCTGAAGTTCCTTCCTACTACAAGGAATAGGGAGGGTTGGTTTGAGAAGAGCCAGGAAATAAATACCTGGCTCAGAGCCTGGTGCGAGAAACAGAACCTTGGGTTCTTTGAGAATGGGCTGGCTCGAGCCTCACCAGCCTTGCTTTCGGGGGATGGGGAGCACTTATCCCCTAGGGGCAGAAGGATACTATCCAAGAAGCTGGCAGGGCTCATTAATAAAGCTTTAAACTAGATAGGAAGGGGGAGGGGGACAGGGCCAGGCTAGATGGAAAAAAGCCTGGATGTGGTGGTGGAGTTACTGAGGGATGGTGTGCTGGTAATGACCTCTGGTCAGCCACCCTAGTTAATCAGGGGGATAGTGTTCTAACTCAGAGTAGAGATGTAGCTACTACTGTTAGGCTAGGTAACTTAAGCAGCTGTCGCTTGGGAAGCAAGGCTTCCCCAAGGAGCACAAGATCAGTAGACCAGCTGAAGTGCGTCTACACCAATGCACGCAGCATGGGGAACAAAAAAGAGGAATTAGAAGTCCTTGTAAGTACAGGAAATTATGATGTGATTGCCATCACAGAAACATGGTGGGATAATTCACATAACTGGAGTGCTGCAATTGCCGGTTATAAACTATACAGGCGTGACAGGCTGGGTAGGAGAGGAGGTGGGGTAGCCCTGTATGTCAGAGAATGCATTGACAGCCTAGAGCTGGAGCATGACGAAGACAGGGTCAAGTGTCTCTGGGTGAAAATCAGAAGAGAATAAAATCAGCGAGATATAGTGATGGGAGTCTGCTACAGACCACCTGACCAGAAGGAGGAAGCTGATGAGTTGTTTTTTAAACAACTGGGAGAAGTCTCGTGATCACCAGCCCTCGTCCTTATTGGGGACTTCAACTTACCGGATGTCTCCTGGAGGTACAATACAGCAGGGAGGAAACAGTCTAGCAGGTTCCTGGAGGGTTTGGAAGCCAACTTCCTGACCCAGCTGGTGAATGAACCCACAAGGGAAGGTGCCCTGCTGGACTTGTTGCTTGTCAATAGAGAAGACCTGGTGGGGGATGCAAAGGTTGGAGGACGCCTGGGGCATAGTGATCATGAGCTTATACAGTTCTTAGTACTGGCAGAAGTAAGGAAGGGAGACGGCAGAACTAGCACCTTAGACTTCCGTAGGGCTGACTTTGGACTGTTCAGAAAGCTGCTCGATAAGATTCCATGGGCGGCAGCCCTTGAGGGCAAAGGAGCCCAAGAGGGTTGGTTGCTCCTCAAGAAGGTAATCTTGGCGGCACAAGAACAGGCTGTCCCAGTCGGACAGAAGAGGGGTCGGCGAGCTAGGAAGCCAGCCTGGCTGAGTAGAGAGATTCAGGCTGATATATGGGAAAAGAAGGAAAAATATGAGCTTTGGAAGAAGGGGCAGGTGTCTTGGGATGATTATAGGAAATTAGTGAGATCATGTAGGGAGAAAGTCAGAAGGGCTAAAGCTGATCTGGAACTCAGGCTGGCCAGTTCTGTAAAAGATAATAAAAAGTCCTTCTATAGGTATATTAACAGTAAAAGGAAGTTCAAGGAGAATCTCCAGTCCTTATTGGATGCTGATGGCACATTAGTGACAAGGGATGAGGACAAGGCTGAGGTCCTTAATTCTTTCTTTGCCTCAGTCTTTAACAGTAATGAAGGACATTGCCTGAGTCCTCCGGAACTGGCTGACAGGGAGGGGAAGAATAACAAAGTTCCCATGGTTCAGGAGGAAATGATTAGCGACCTACTTGGCCAGTTAGATACCCACAAGTCAATGGGGCCAGATGGGATTCACCCAAGGGTACTGAGCTGTCAGATGTTCTTGCCAAACCTCTTTCCATCATCTATCAGCAATCCTGGCAGACTGGGGAAGTTCCAGTCGACTGGAGGCTGGCAGATGTTACACCCATATACAAGAAGGGTCGGAAGGAGGATCCAGGGAACTACAGGCCTGTCAGTCTGACCTCAGTCCCGGGGAAGATCATGGAGAGGGTCATCTTGGGAGCTATCATGCAGCACATGCACGATGGCCAGGGGATCAGGCCTAGTCAACATGGGTTTACAAAAGGTAGATCCTGTCAAACTAACCTGATCACCTTCTATGACAAGGTGACCCGCTTAATGGACGAGGGGAAGGCTGTGGATGTGATCTACCTGGACTTTGGTAAAGCCTTTGACACAGTTTCTCACAGCATTCTGACTGAGAAACTGGCTGCCACTGGCCTGGACAGGTGGACCCTCAGCTGGGTTAAAAACTGGTTGGATGGCCGAGCCCAGAGGGTGGTGGTGAATGGAACAAAATCCAGCTGGAGGCTGGTCACAAGTGGCGTCCCCCAGGGCTCAGTCCTGGGTCCAGTCTTGTTCAACATCTTTATCAATGATCTCGACGAAGGGATTGAATGCTCCCTCAGTAAGTTTGCAGATGACACTAAACTAGGAGGAAGTGTTGATCTGCCTGAGGGTAGGGAGGCTCTTCAGAGGGATCTGAACAGACTGGACCGATGGGCTGAGACCAATGGGATGAAGTTTAACAAGGCCAAGTGTAGAGTGCTGCACATGGGACATAACAACCCCATGCAGCACTACAGGCTTGGGGGAGACTGGCTGGAGAGCTGTCAGGCAGAGAAGGACCTGGGGGTGTTGGTTGACTGCAGGCTGAATATGAGTCAGCAGTGTGCCCAGGCAGCCAAGAAGGCCAATGGCATCTTGGCTTGTATCAAAAACAGTGTGCCCAGTAGGTCTAGGGAGGTGATTGTGCCCCTGTACTCGGCATTGGTGAGGCCACACCTCGAGTACTGTGTCCAGTTCTGGGCTCCTCACCACAAGAAGGACATTGAGGTCCTGGAGCAAGTCCAGAGAAGGGCAACCAGGCTGGTGAAGGGGCTGGAGGGCAAATCCTATGAGGAACAGCTGAGGGATCTGGGGCTGTTTAGCCTAGAGAAGAGGAGGCTGAGGGGAGACCTTATCACCGCCTACAACTACCTGAAAGGAGGTTGTAGAGAGATAGGTGATGGTCTCTTCAGCCAGGTGACAGGTGATAGGACAAGGGGGAATGGCATGAAGCTGTGCCAGGGCAGGTTTAGATTGGATGGTAGGAAAAAATTTTTTACTGAAAGAGTTGTCAGGGCCTGGAACAGGCTGCCCAGGGAGGGGGTTGAGTCACCTTCCCTGGATGTGTTCAAAAAAAGGGTAGATGAAGTACTTAGGGATATGGTTTAGTTTAGGATGTGAATGGTTGGACTCGATGATCTTAAAGGTCTTTTCCAGCCTTATTATTCTGTGATTCCGTGATACTGAACAAAGGTATAAATACCATGGGTTAAGTAGCTGAGCAGTTAACTGAAATAGGAGAAACCCAACAATCATTTTGTAAGATGTTTTTACTGTAGAAGGCTATCTTCTCCAGAGAAGTTAAGTGAAATTTAAAGACATGAAATTTTACTTCAAGTGTTTTGCTTTCAAAATTCTTTTATACTGTTCTTTTAATTTAAGAGGAAAAAAAAGAAGGCAAAAATTTATCCAATGACATAAAAGAAACAGATGGACTTTTAAAGTATTTAGAAGCCAACTCACCAGTCTCTTTATAACTCTCAACAAAAGCTTCAGGTGTCGGGTATCTTTTTTGGACCTCAGTACTTCAGCAAAGCTGTCCATGTTTTCTGGAGACAGATTCTCCTGACTGTTCCCTCCATACAGCTGAACCAGCAATGATAAGCACTGTGAGGCGCTCTCAAATATTTCAGTATCTTCACTGGGAAGCTAAAAATGAACAAGCAAACAAACAAAAAAATCAAATTCCAGTTTCAGAAAAATGGCACATCACTGGGATTCAGAAGGGTATTAACTTTTGCATTGTGCCAGGAAGGAATGATTTCTAGTTGGGTGACTCAAAATTCCATTGAGCCAAGCTTAATAAAGCGACGAAAACATAAGTAAAATATATCTGTTCTTAAGCAGGGGTGTAACAATGTCTCCAATATGATTCTATCAAAGAGCCTATCTGCAGTGACATCATAAAAGCACTGAAAATGTTGCTCCCGAGTCTGCTATTTTTAGATGGTATATTTTGCTTTAAATAGAAGTAGTAATAGCAGAAAGTATCATTATAGCCATGATGCCTAATCTTCTACATAATGCACACCATAAAACTTCATTTAATTATTTTTAAATCAAGTCTGTGGCTTCTGGCTGAGGTAGAATACAGGCTATTTAATGGGCTTTAAGTAGTCACATTAGTAGGTACATTTTGCAGGTTTTAAACCTTCTCCTGAACTCCAGCTTTTCTGCACTCCTTTGAAGATCAGACACTGGAGCAGGCTGTAGCAATGGAATGGAAAAACTCTTTCCTGGGAAGCAAAATTATGGGAAAAAATTTGGGGGCATGGCCAATAATCATCTTCAAACGAGCTTCGGATAGTATGGCACTGCTATCAAAATAATTTCTATCTTTCTTGAAAGTACAATCTGGAAATAACGGGTAGAAATACTATATTATACTTGTATTTGGCACTGTTGGAACAACAACAGGAACGTGATACAAGTTTCAGCTCAAGCAGTTCACGAAAGCTAGTGAAATACATCATAGGGATTTCTTGGGAACAGGCAAGAGGGCAACAGATTGGAAAAAATAACAGCAAAGGACTGAAGGAATTCAGTGTCTACAGCTTATCAAAGGGAGGGTTAAAGGGCACTTGGTCATGTTCTCTCTGTTACATGTGAGAAAAAGCAGGCTGAGGATAGGTTAATTCCTCTACCTGAAAAAGTGCTGGCAAAGAGACAACAGCTCAAAACTTTGGGTAAAGCAATTTAGATTAGAAGGAAGATGATACTTTGGTTTCCTTTCTTCTTTCTTTAATAAGATAAACTGCTGAAATAACTTTCTAAGAAGTGAAATACATTCTTCATCACAGGCAATTCATATATCACAAAAATACTTTTTTTTTTTCCCTAAAAAATTAAGAAAATACTGTACTATAATGAGGAATTAATTCAGGAAAGTTCTATGCCTGGTGTTACATGAGATCCTAGACTAAACGATTACAATTGCCTTTTCTGGCCATATGAACAGAACAACATATATCAATGGTGATCTTAACCAATAAGGCATAGAGCTGTAAAAACACCTCACAAATCCTTGTTTTTTTAATTCCAAAAATACCATTTAAACACAAAGAAACTAGATTAAAGTACAGATAAGAGACTGTCCTCACCAACAATAAAAAGGAAACAGGTTTTATAATCTGCCCAACCACTTAAATACCATGCCAAACCATTTCAATAGCAATTATGTATTTAATCTGCAGCACAAACTTCCCAAGGTTTTTTCATTTTAAGAAAAACCCATGCAGTTACTTTAAAGCAATCTGGGAACATATCATCAGACATATACTCCTTAAATATTCAAGAGGCAATTCCCCAGGGATCTGCATGCAAATACAATCCTGTTTTCCATTAGCTTCATAGAGCTGGCTGTTTAAAACAGACTGAACTGAGATGTAAGCTCTGAATACATAGCCCCAAGACATATCACATTCTATTTGACCTAATGCTATGCAAGTGACAGGACCACAGCAGCTATTTCTTCCACAGTTTTGCTGCATGTTTTTTCTCCATTCCAATCTAAACGCCACGATTTGATTGTTTCCCTTCCAACATCCAGAATTACCCAATAACATCATCAACATAAATAGCAAGGATAAAAAGGAGGAAAAGCTAAAAACAGTAACAGCTTTAACACTCTATCTTCAATCATTATCAAGTCAAAAATAAATTCCACTGATCTCACTGGGGGCTTTGAGCTGACTTGTATTTCCTTCACTGAAAAAAAAAGCTATTAGATAAAGGAAGGAAAAATTTAGCTACTCTAGCGTCTCTCTCCTCTCCCTTTTATAATCACCACTCTAACTTACAGTTTGTACTAGATCAGTCTAGACAGGCATATTAAACACTCCTTGAAGAAAATCACAGTAAAACAACTATATTCCATTTTCAAATGTTGTTTGTGGGGTAACAAAAAAAACCACCACAACAAAACAACAGTGAACATTTGGACAGATAACTCCCTTGCCCTGGTACCACAGTAGAGGCTAGTTTCCTGAGCTACATAAGCACAAAATCCCATGAGTAATCAGTAATTACTACAGCCATACTTGGAAGTGAGACTGTTCCCAAGGTTTTTTGGGTTTGTTGGGTTGTTTGGGGGTTTTTTTTAGATATTCACCAAATACCAGGACAGTGTTAGTCTCTGCAGAGGACTGTCCCTAAAACAACCTTGCATGAAGAAATACATGAAGCTCCACATCCTTTGCAGTTCTTCCTGACACCAGGAGGTACACGACTTTCAAAGAAGTAAGGGAGCAAGTCCAGCCTGTTAGCATTATTCCCAAGGAAGGCTGTCTTCAGCAGGAGTCCTCAGTTAGTGAGACAGTGCAACATTTTGCCCTAGGTAAGGGGAGCTGGACTTCTGCCCACAGCTTTGTTTGTCTTCTCCTGGCATGCCCAACCGTTTACCACTGTTGCTATTCTTTGCCCCTCAACAAGGGAAAGGAAAACCCTGAATCTCTCCATCCAATACATCCTGGCATCAGATAGGCTTGCTCTTCACAGGATATCAACCTGCCAGCGACCATCCTCCGAACCTAGCCACCAGTATCACTCCAGGGTTCACTGTACTTGCCAGCCATGACATCATCTATTTAATCATGCATGCCAATGAAGTCCTTCATCACCTGTTGTATTCAGGATTTTCTGCTTCACCAGAGTTTGTCTGAGCTACAGTGCTATCTAGAGTTTGGGAAGCAAATTGCTGTCATCCTGGAAAAACGCTGTGTAAAACAGTAACAGCATAGGTCTTGGATGAAGAGGAAAACAAGCTGGGAACAGGAAAGACCATATTTACTCTGGATAGGATGAGAATCATTGGCCTACAGTCTAACCCATCAATAATTAAGGTGGAAGAGAACTCTCAGCAACGTCCCCATTAAGTATGCCTGCATCAGCATTTTTCTCTCACCATTTTGCAGCCTCACTACCGACAAGAAGTGATTGAAATGTCAAAAGTCATAACTTGGCAACCTGAAATTTAACAATGGCTGTCAGTCAGTGTTAGTACTTTCATTAAGAGTTATGGGGTTGAGGATCTGAAGAAAATTGTTGGTATGAACAAAAGCAATGACTAAAAATATAAGAAGTATCTGTAAATACAGAAAACCAAGGAATGAATATTCAGATTTCAAGTAAACAGTATCTCATGCCTAATGAGAGCAGCAAAGCTAGAATGATGCTGCTACACAATTAATATGGTTCATCTCAATCAGCTAGAACTGTGTTCTGATTATTTTCCTAATCATAACAATTTCATTTGATATGAAGATGTGCATTTCAAATCTATGAAATCCATTTATAGTTTTTCACAACAGCAGCTACTTAAGGTTTTGTTCTTCCAGGGGAAAAACTAGACTCCCAAATCTAAGAAAAAAAAAAAATCTGTCCCTTAATATTTCATAATTACATGAAAAAAACTCCAGAGGCTTTTTATTTTTTTAAATCAGTCTTCAAGAGGATTATGGATTCAGCCCTTCAGCAAGGTAGAAGCATTAGTACTCCTCCTTGCAGTTGTTAATATTCTGGGCTAGTGTATAGCTTGAAGAAAATCCAGCACCTTACAATAAATTACTGAACAGGTAAAGCTGTAAGTTTTGCTATTCTTTAACTCAGAACTGTAGATTTATTTTTCACTTCAAAATGAAAAAAAAGCCCCATGACCAGAGTTTTGTGCGATGTGTATATTATTTTTTACTTAAGTTTTATGGCCACATTATAACCTCCTGTAAACAGGCTCATAACATAAAATTCTCCTCCTCTTCCTTTCTAGATAGAACCTGCTCTGTGTATTTTAAGGTTAAAGTGAATAAGAACAGGAAGTTTCTTCGTATTACACATCTATATTTCTGCAGTCTGTTGTCAAAAAATGCCTTCATTTTGAACCAAGTTGCAGCGTGTTCATGAATTGCAAACCACTGCAAGAACAGTGTGATCATTTGAGCTGAAGTGGCAGTTTTCACACTGTTGGAGTTGTTACGGCATCTAATTTTAGAGCTACAATGAAACTGTCTGGATTACCCGGAGGGGACACTATTTCAGTGCATTAATGAGGTTATACACAAAGAGAGTTTATTACAATAAGAGATAGATGTTCATTAGATCAGTAATGTGATTACAGAATGGGCTGTAAAGGAAGCACCATTGGGAACAATAGGGAAGATGATTTTGCAAACATTAAACAAAATGTAAAAGCAAAACATCATTATTAAATTTGCTAACTTTATTATGCTGCTCTTATTAGTAAATATGCAGAGTTTTAAGTGAAAAAATAAAATTTTTTTTTTTGGCTTAAGGCAAAATTGTTGTCCTTCTACCTAGGGGAAAATATTTTAAAAAGCAATATATTTTCAGTTCATTTTAATCTAGCCTAGTAGCCGAGAAACTAAATCCCCACTCTGAAATTCTGTGCTTGTGACAATATAATCTTATTTCCTCTGGTGTCCTTTTCTTTGGGGTTTTGTGTGGTTTGTTTTTTGTTTGTTTGTTTTTGGTTGTTTGGTTTTTAATTTATTTTTAGGGCAGCTCTGTAGAAGACAATTCTTCAAATATGATTTGCAGATAACATTTCAAATACAGTAGCAACAATTCATTATACAATACAGGAAATAAATGCGTGTCTTTCCACTCTGACTACAGAACTGTCTGTATCCCTAAAAAGTGTGAAACAAATTTCTACAATCTCCAGGGTTATTATTCTTCTGTAGTCATTTTCGTAATTCATGGGCAAATACCTTCACTGAAGTCAGGGCACAGCCTTAGAGCCAGTGCAACAGAGAGACAGAATGGACCTAGTGGAGATCACAGAATCATAGAATGCTTTGGGTTGGAAGAGGCCTCAAAGATCATCTAGTTCCAACCCCCCTGCCATGGGCAAGGGGACCCTCCACTGGATCAGGTTGCCCAAAGCCTTAAACACTTCCAGGGATGGGGCTTTCACAGCCTCTCTGGGCAACCTGTTCCAGTACCTCTCCACCCCTGTAGTAAAGAACTTCTTCCTAACACCTAATCTAAACCTACCCTCTTTTGGCTTGAAAACATTACCCCTTTCACTCCCTGGTGGAACTGTCCCTCTCCCACTTTCCTGCGGGAGCCCTTTAAGTATTGGTAGGCTGTAATCAGGTCTCCCTGGAGCCTCCTCTATACTGAACAAGCCCAACTCTCTCAGCCTGTCTTCATAGGAGAGATACTCCAGCCCTCTGGATCATCTTCATGGCCTTCCTCTGGACTCGTTCCAACAGTCTTTCCTGTACTGGGGACCCCAGAGCTGGACACAGTATTCCAGGTGGGGTCTCAGTCTCATTCACCCATATGCACATGTCCTCTGCATGTCTGCACATGATTAACTGGTCTTTCAACAATAATATACAGAGCACCATAATCAACTCCAGATTTTAATAGTAACAATCTAAAGCAGCGGCCTAGCACCAAAAGGCAAGAGAAATTCTCTCTCAACCTTCTGGGATGCTGCAGAAAGAACTGCAGGATCTACATGCAGGACTTAAATCTAGGATCTACAGAGAAGCTAAACTCCTTTTTATAAGTATTCGCAAAGTTTCTGAAAGTTTGAAAGTTCTTGAAAAAACACACTGAGGTGATTTAAAAAGTAAGTATAGTTTATTTGGTTTTGTTCAGTATAATATACATCAAAAAAGTAGAAGGTATATTATATCTTCTATAATTGCTGCAAGTTTCAGTATCATAATCAAATTCAGATTTGATTTTTGGAAGAAACATTACACAAAAAAGCTAAGTATAATTAACTTTGAAAAACAAGCTGCCAAGCAGAAGACTAAATGCTCAGTTTATTTTCCTCTTGTTGATCAATTAAATGCTGACTGATCATGAGATTAAATATTGAATATTTGCAGTGTTTTCTGCATGACAGAATTTGTAATTATTCCTTTGTCCTTGTCCTTAAAAACACTGAAGTTTCATTTAGATGCAATCTAGTTTTCCTACACTTGCTTTGCTATGCTGTAAGTGATATACTAAGTCATACTAATATTGTATACTAATATACAATTACAGAAGGGAAAAAAATGGATTCTAAGTTTTTTATGTTCTCAAGTTTAACTGACACTGATTTTTGAGGAATTATTAAGAAATACAAACATGTAGGACTCAAGGAAAACAAATAAATAGACAGGTCACTGGGGCATTGAGCCTCTACTTGAGGGACATACATATCAACGAGGGAAAGCAGTTCTCCAAAGTTACGTAAGGAACTATAAATATAGCAAGATAGGAAGAAATAGCAAAGCAGAGAAAATTATTTTAACTCAGTATCTTAAATTCTGAACTAACCATCACTTTAAGGCCTCCATTATCTCCAGGAAAAAAAAAGTTCACAAAAGAACTGAACGCCTCAAAACAGTAAGAAAGGGTTATGTGGCCACACAGCTCAATGAATAGAATCACAGAATCATAGGGGTTGGAAGGGACCTTGAGAGATCATCAGGTCCAACTCCCCTGCCAAAGCAGCTCCCTAGCACATATTGCACAGATAGGCGTCCAGATGGGTCTTGAATATCTCCAGAGAAGGAGACTCCACCACCTCCCTGGGCAGCCTGTCCCAGGGCTCTGTCACCCTCACTGGGTAAAAGTTCTTCCACATGTTGGTGCGGAACTTCCTGTGCTCCAATTTGCAGCCATTGCCCCTTGTCCTATCTCCACAGACCACTGAAAAGGGGCTGGCCATTTCCCCCGGCATCCCATACTTAAGATATTTATGAATATTAATTAGGTCCCCCCTTAGTCTTCTTTTCTCCAGGCTGAACAGCCCCAGCTCACTCAGCCTTTCCTCATATGGGAGATGTTCCAGGCCCTTAATCATCTTCGTAGCCCTTCTGTGGGCCCTATCCAGGAGATCCCTGTCTTTTTTATACCAGGGAGCCCAGAACTAAATACAGAGAGCCACTGCTGGCAGTACACAGGACTTAAGCTTAAGTGGGCCTGAGCCTTTTTGAGGGCTAGGGACCATATAAATCTTGAGAGACCCATTACACTTCACAAAGCATCCAATCCCATTTAAAGTGTTTAGAGCATAAAGCATTTTAAATAAGTGGATCCTAAATGTTAGAATTATCATTCCGTTGTTCAAACTCTTGCAACCTGAACAGGAAACGTTTGATCCAGCAACAGGTAAAGGATACAAAACTTAACAACCTTAGCAGCACTAACTTCAGTATATCCACTCAAGCACATATATGCAAAGAACCACACAGACACATTGCAAGAGAAGAGCCCTCACTTGTACAAAATCTTTAACAAAATTCAAAGCCACAAACCAAACCCACACACATAAAAAAGCAACACCCCAATAGTCTTTACTCTTTTTCTGTACATTAATACCAGATTCTGAAGAAGTGTTTTAAACATACCAGAATCTGTAGAAACAGAGAACAAAGCAAAACCTGGTGGTAATTTGCAGCCGTGCTTCTGAAATATGAGGGCAAGTCAGAATCTAATCAGTACATGTTAACTATACAATAATCCTATCCTTTAATTAAAAACTTATAAAAGACTTCCAGGTGGTATAGGCTAAGTAAAGCTTGGCCTCTAATTTTCTGTTCTTCAGGGAGTTAATGGAATTTAAATTTATGACTAGTTTGACTTTAGAGGAACATTTACATCTTTTCGTGTCTTATTATTTATCATATATAGCGATTTAAAAAGTTAATAGAAAATAAATTAAAAGTATTGATAAAGATGAAATATTATGTAGCTGAAAGTCAGCCACTTTGTTTTAGGCCACTCAGTGAACAAAAAGCCTCTGTCAATAGCTGCTTAAAATAAACCCAAAGGAGGACTTAGCAAAAAGTATAAGGCAAAAAATTAATAAAAAAGGAATCACACTCATCACCAAAACAGAATATGACAGACAGTGCTGAGGATAGTAAAAGGGCCAGAGGTATTAATTTCAACATACATATGAAATCCTATACTTAAATGAAAAACAAAACAAAAAAAATGGGTCTGGAAGAGAACACAGTGAAACTGAAACTTTAAGTGAAATAACATGGAAAGGGTAGTGTGATATGCCACAGAGAAATTCTCACGTACCATTTGTTTATGTTGAATAAAAGGCTGAGGTGGCCTCTAAAAACCCTGTCTGGCTCAAGAAGCATTCCTCTACTGCAAGCTATTACACACAGAGCCAGTACAAGTCTCTGGCACGGTATGATAGGGGTTGAGCTGATGGGATGCATCAGGGCCACAATACAGCACTCTGCAGAGGCTTCAATGCAGCGCTCTGACATCTAGTAAACCTTGGAAAAGACTGACTTTAAACAGACAGACTTCAAAGATGTTTACAGATCACCAGGGACCATTCCTACTCATAAACCCCTCAGGATCATCTTAAAATAAAACTAAACTCTTGAGGAAAACTCAGAAGGCTCAAAACCAAGAAAATAATATTAAAAGGCATCACTCACTGCAAATTAATTTGAAGTAAACTGATTTTTCTAATCATATCAGTACATGTTATTTCAAATTTTGAATACCAAAGTATTTCTCCTCCCTGTGCAGTGATCACTAGTCCATTCTAAAGACCTAAAATTTGGCTATACATATGTATCCAAACTGAGAATCTGCAGCCTGCCCCTTGTCCTGCTTTTAGGCTTGGGAGAGACTTTGACATCACTGGAAACCTGCAAGTCACTACAACCTAAAATTTCTTTAAAAATTGCTAGGGGTCCTTCCTTTGTAGTAGGTGGAAGCTTATAAACAGTGACAAACCAGAAAACAGAGCTCGAAGACACTGGATTCAGCTGAATAATTCCAACTTCAGCAACCTCCCAAAAGGCTTACAAACAAGCAAATTCTCACCAGTTGAATAAGCAGGCTAATTAGGTCCGTCAGGGGTTTATTGATAAGCAGAAGGTCTTCAGCAGCCTGTGTGTCCCCTCCTGTGCCAGATTTCTGTGCCTTAATAAGATGAGAAAAAATAAAAAGGAGCCTTGGTGACTTTTCTGTTACGAGAAACAAATTAGGTCCATTAGGCAGTCAAAGTTTGAATGGAACTTTGAAGGAGACTTGTGCACTCTTTTCTAGTTGAGTATTCCCGGGTTCCCAAGGAGCAGTTAACGCTCCCTGTGCCTGTAACAACAAGCACAAAGCAATAGGGACTCACGCTGTCATGCCCATTCTGCTCAGGCTGAATACACTGACCTACACGCCATTTCTTCAGCAAAATGTTATAAACTGTATACGCAGAAGATATCTCTAAAGCCATAAATGTTTCATGTATTTATATTCTCTTTCAACATGACATGCCTATTTTAACATTAACATTTAACTATTTTTTTTTCCTTTATCAGGAACACTTCTACGTGCAACTCAAAACAAGAAAATCAAGGTGACCGAAAAGTTAGGATTCTCAGCAATAATGACAAATTTTGCCCTTTGACTCACTTTGTATCCTCAAATATTCAGAATATATTAGAATAATTTATTTTTAAAATAGGAATAATAAAACCCTTAAGTGACCAAAGTCTATGGTATGATCTGTTACTACTTGTGATTCTGACCACAGTCGTTCCCCCTTATGAAAACACACCGCTGTATCTGAGGCGACACTATTTATGACCCATCCCCACCCCAGGATACCAGAAAGGGCTGCTTGCAAGATTTTTCATTTAGCTTCATTATCCTGCAGCAGCTTTGGACCACAGTCCCATACAGTCTAGCTGCTAGAGGAAAATGTAAACATTAAGCCTAAAGAACAAATTTTTTAAAAATGTGTTTACTGTGTTTCATTTAAAGCTCAATCCTAAAACCATCATCCAAGCATAATACTTGTGTATTTTGTTTGGTTAAGTGAACACAGGAGCATGTCCCTTGAGATGAGAGACACTACAGCTGAAGCTCAGCTGTTGATATCGACGAGTTCGATAATGCCTTTCTTCTTGAAAGAATTTTGAAATAAGAGATCTGAAAAGCTGTCTCTCCAGGTAACAAGACACACTGGTATATCCCTCACAGAGACTCGTCACAATGAGCTGGAATGCTAAAGTCTAAGAAGGGCAAAAAGACACTGTACAAAGATGACAAAAAATTAAAAATAATTTTAAAATGGGGTGTTTATATTAATCGAGAAAGGCAAGCAAGCCACCTTCACTTCGGCAAAATTTGCAACAGCTTTTTCTGCCTAGTGCTGGGATGAGAAGACAGACATCAGTGACATTTCACTATTTTCTTCAACTTTTCTATCTTTAGTGTCTTAGGAAAAATAAGGAGCAGTACCACTAAAGGAATTATACTTTACATATATATAGGAAGGATATACACTACAGCATGCATAAACCTACATTAAGTCACAAAACAGAGTCTGCTGCTTAACTCAAGATTGCAAATTAGTTTTGGTTATTGTGGATCACCTGCAGAACACAAGATTACAAAGCTGTTCCAAAACAGACATATATGTAAGGTTATCACTTTACATATATTAAAAAGCTAAATAAAGGATTCAAGTGGAAGTAGTACCATTTGTAAAGGTCAACTTAAGCTGCAAAAATGGATAATATGAGAAAAATTTATTCTCTATTTCAAGTTCTGTTTTAGAAGGTATCTTATTCAGAAGATCCCTATAGAAACAGTTCCAAGAATATTTATTATCATTACTGTGATGCATTTAGAGAGACATGGATAGTGGAATTTTAGATAGATGCACGGTAAATGGCAGTCACTGACTTGCGGCACATGTAGTGATGCAGCTGTGGAACCCACAGAGGCCTTGTAACCAGTCCTGTCAAGACAAGTACAGCAAGGCACACAACACCACCGTAAATTAGTTTTACAGAGATAGAGGGCAGAGCTAAGCTTCAAAACCCAGGTTTCCAGCTGCCTCTTTTTACCCATTAGCCTTCCAGAGCAAAGCAGATTACTTCAACTAGAGATGGACAAAACTGGAGCCAGAGTTTAAGTGCTTATATCAACTATTCATGTGAAACCAGAATAGAATTTGGCTTTGAATGTACAGATTTTATTTTGTATAGAAATAAAAATCATCAATTTGACTAATATTACCAATCCATGTGCAAGCTCTTCTCCCCATGCGTTCTCCAGTTTAACCAGGTTCACCACTGCTGCATGGAACATTAGTACAGAATTTAGCACTTTCTGATTACATGGAGTGCTGCCAACAATATGACAATCAGCAACTGGCCTACAAAATTTGAAATGCATTATAAAACCTGCTGTCACAGGACTCAAAAAAGACATGGTATTGTACCATCAGCTCTAAATTAAGCTTCTTCCAAAAATTAGAAAAAACCCCAATAAATCTCTCAGTGACATATCAGGTTGATAACACAACTGATTACATAAAGCTATGTAGGAAAAAAAATGCAGCTCAATTTTTAACACCCACTTTGTACATTAAACCTTCTTAAACAAACAAACAATAAACACAAGATGAGAACCTTTTCAGAATACAGAAGCCATGTCCTGAAATTCAATGCACCTTGATTGCAATCTTCTGAATCTGTTCCAGAGGTATCAGACTTAACAGGCTTCTCTGTTTTTCAGTGTATAATCCCAAGAACATCAAAAACCTAACATGAAGAGTAACTGCTGTTGTTTGCAGCCTAAATGCAGAAGTTACTTACAGTTGACTACCTTAGAAATTTAGCAGATCATTTAAAAGCAAAGCAAATATTGCTAGCTAAACTTCATGTCTAAAAAAAAAGTCAAGGGCTTTTTCTTGCTTTGTTTTTTAGTAACGTTCCATGCAATTTCTTTGTGTAGAGTCTCTTTGTGCTCCATTTTTAAGGACAAGGAAGACCTACCAATGCCATGATTTTCAGTGGTTCAAACAGAAACTTGGAATCACAGAATCACAGGGGTTGGAAGTGACCTAGACAGATGATCAGGTCCAACCCCCCTGCCAAAGCAGCTCCCTAGCTCATATTGCACAGATAGGCATCCAGATGTCTCTTGAATATCTCCAGAGAAGGAGACTCCACCACCTCCCTGGGCAGCCTGTCCCAGGGCTCTGTCACCCTCACTGTGTAAAAGTTCTTCCGCATGTTGGTGCGGAACTTCCTGTGCTCCAACTTACAGCCATTGCCCCTTGTCCTGTCCCCACAGACTACTGAAAAGGGGCTGGCCAAACTGAAGACAAACTGATGAGTACAAGAGAGGGAATATTTGTATTAACACAGATTGAAAAGGTTACATATACTTTTCAAATCATGTGCAATTTATACTAAAAGTAATTTTTTCCCTTTAAAATGGATGGAAGAAAGGTGCTCTGAACTATCA
Source organism: Porphyrio hochstetteri (assembly GCA_020800305.1). NCBI lineage: Eukaryota > Metazoa > Chordata > Aves > Gruiformes > Rallidae > Porphyrio > Porphyrio hochstetteri. Next base: position 121,201,526 of record CM036906.1, on the reverse strand, counting down.
TTAGGCAAATATTGAATTAACCTATTTATGCCATACAAAAAAGTGTCAGCTAGGATCTGTGTTTCCAGCATAGAGTGAGGCTACTATGGATAGTCTAGCTAAGTACACGAAAGAGCGATAAACAGTGGAATATACATGCTCTTTCTACCAAAGGGGAAAATAAAAAAAAAAACCCACCCCAATCAAATCATAACAGTGGGAATTCAATATTAGGATAACAGGAAGTTATATTAAAACAATTATTTATGATGGTGATGACCCCAGGAAATAAATTTCCTACCTGTAAAGTCTGACGCACAACGTTTGTTGTATACATCAGCATGCAGTGCAAAATATCAAGCAAGGACAGGAGGGTGTTTGCTGTCTTGATGCTGCTTTTATCATCTGCCTCCAAGTACAGATCCACAGTTTCTATTAGGAGATTACAGGTGTGATGAGCCAATCCTACACAGAAAGTGAGACCAAAAATTAAAAAAAAAAAAAAAAAAAAAAAGAGAGATGATCAGGAACAGAAAAACATGGAAGGTAGCCCAGTTAAACATAATAAATTAGCATAAAACCAAATTTCATGTGCATTATGAATATTTATTATATTTCCTCTTTTTCTCCATGATTATTACCACCTCTTCTGTTTGGAAGAGTTCATAAAGAAGGCTAAACCAATACAATCAAATTGCTAACTGCATGGAAAATTATGTAACGTTCATTAAAGACATACTTTAAAGACATACTTTGAAACCTAAACTTTTTTGTAACATGCTGGTACAAAAGTCGTCTTCACAGCAGCTCTGGTCACAAGAATTAAGCCATTTCTCCAGGCTGTTACAAAATGACACACAAAGGTTGGAGCTTATAGTTTTCTTTCTTATCTGATCTGCAATTTCAGCCTTCCCCAAATGCTTTAATTTAGATTCGAATAGTGTTATACTTAACCAAAAAAAAAAAAAATATTCAGGGAGTTGGACTCGATGATCCTTATGGATCCCTTCCAACTCAGTATATTCCATGAATCTATGAAATTAAATATTGAATACTGTACTATAAATACTATTAAGATCTGTTTGACTGGTGGCAGTAAAAAGTTTCCTGAAAATGCCTCCTTCTTTTGAAGCTCTTCTTTTTTTCAGCTGCTTTAGCATTTAATAACATTTGCTCCTGTAGACTTGATTAACCCACAAATCAATTCACATACCAGAAAAAATATCATTTCAATACTGATTCAATTAAAAACTTTTAATTTCAAATACAAAGTGACCAAGTTCATTATATTTGATTTTAATTTTTTTCTGTTACAGTTATGTGAAGAACGAAAGACACTTTGTTTCTCACCAAGAGCACAATTATGTTTGTAAATCCTTCTTCTACATTGGCAATTAGTCATAGTGTGACTTGGGTGTAGATAACGCAGTAACTTTGTGGTATATTAGTATATAAACTTCTCATCCTTGTGACTAAGAGACTGAAAATGACTTATTTCACTGATTTTACTGAAGTAAAAAAAGACTTTAAAACTTTAAAGTTTTCCTTTAAAAAGTAATTGCATATATTTTTACAAATATCAGTACAAGATTCAAGTGAGACATTGCAGAATATGGTATGTAATTACACCATTCAGCTTTGGAGAGTAGTCAAATCTGTGGGGGCTAGAACAATTTTTTTACTTTGAAAGCTGCTCCATCAATTAACTAAAGGTCCATGAAATATTTTCCTCTCCTATTCATCATCCTTAATACTTTCCTCAGGAAATTAAATACAAAAACATGGATTTAGAATACAATTATGGGTCAGGATTATTAAGACTTGCACTCTTCTTATATCTCACATCTTTTTTTTGCTTTCTATGATTACTAGGAGGTATTCTTCCACAACAGTTTGATTGATGGACTGCAGCTCTGGCTAAGCTTTGAATTTCCTGGGGTTTTGTCTGCATAAACCAAACTCTCAAAATTATATCAGCCTAATCTCACACATTTAATTTCCTCCTCCTTTTTTAAAGAACAGTTTCTGCTGCAGTTCTGAACATTTCATACAAAAATGAGATAGCATGCAGAGACATATTTAAATGATGTCACCAATGCCCACCAAGAAGGAAAAAAGCCAAACATAATTGTATGTCTACCCAATACAAAATTTGTGGTTATTCTATGCCTTTTTTCACCAGGCTAAATTAGAATAAAGCTAACAAAACAGTCCAGAAAGAGTTGGTCTGGTCCCTATCAAAGTCTGCAAAGTTGCCTGCAGGGATATGTCCAAGTACACACTGTTTTTCCCTGTAAATGACCACAACATCCACAGCCACATCACAATGCATGAGTCACCCCTATTATTTCTAGATGGCTTACATATAACCCTCAAGACAATGACTTGGAGGTCAACGCTGAGGGAGGCTGCTTTCATCTGAAGACATTGTATGGATCATCAAGAATTTTTTAGGTGGTAGCCCTCTGCATTTATAGCACTAAGTGGGGAATGACTAGTAGTGAAAGAAGCAACAGAATCCATGACTCTGATCTGCCATCCTTTCCTTTTCCATTTTGGAGAATGACTTATTCCCTTCAATGTACCAGCCTGAGTCTCACCACAGCCTCCCTCCTGAAGTTCAGTGCAGGAATTGAACACTCAGCCTTTTCCCCACCAATCAAGACATGAATAATATAGCCACTTAGATTTTATTATGTTATTACTTACATCCTACAGGTATGCATATTAGTAACCCTGCCTCTGAACACCTGAAATACACCGCAATACTCACATTTACTTAATTAACAAAAGCATCAGAATTAGTGGATTTTATATACATGCTTACACAGAGCTATGCATACAAAGATATGTAAAATTTGGAAATTTTGAGGGGAAAAAACATGCCTTTTCCAGAACTTAAAACACCTTTGGAAAATGTAACATATCAAAACTTCATAATAAAGACATCTAAAATAAAACACTGGTGCAAAATGTTCCCTAACACATTGCATGATTCATACAGAAACCTGATAAACATTTGGTTCCACAGATAAAAAAAATAAAACAGATTGACCTCTTGCCAAGTAAAGTTCCAGACATACTCTTTAAAATCACTGTGTCACAACAAAATGAAAATTGGTGGCCGCAACTGCAGACTTATGTAAATATATTCCTTGCTTACAGAACGAAATCCACATTCTTTGCCCTCAGAAGAGAAATTTGGGGAGCTGGTATAATTTTGTCATGGTCACTGTAAATTAAGTAGAAATGTAATGGCCTTGGCCATTGGTACTGCAACCTAAAAAAGCAGCTATGAAGTTCAAGGCCAGTATGTCTCAGCATTCAAAAAATTGAATCCAACAAAAGATAGTCTGAAAAAAGGAAATACAGTTCCAAAAAAACCCCAACCAATATTCATAATTCAGTACATCAGAATATAAAAATTGCATATGGATGTCTAAGTTTCAGAAGATACATTGACGTTTTTCTGCCAGGTTTTACAAGTGATTCAAGAACCACATGCTTCTTAACTTCCAATAGTGCCTAAAACAATATTTATCTTTTAAAACTTCAGACAATTTATTTCTGAAACATATTTAACAGACATAAGTTTCTCATGCAGTAATTCTCAACAGTTCATTAGAAAGTAAAATAGGCTCCGATTCAAGAAGTCCGCCCCGTGCACTCCTGAACTTTGGACGTGGTGGATCTGAAACTGAATTCTGCATCAGAGTGGGGAGCTAAACCAAATAAATTGAGGAATATTGTTCTGCTGAGAAAAGCTATATATTTTTAAGCATTACGGTACTTCCAAATATGTTGGTTACAGTCCACAATGTCAAGAGAATAGTATTAGTGACAGTGAGTAAATTTAATGCATGATAAATTCTTTCAGCTGGGCATTTGTTATTGAGAGAGTTAAGTAAAATCTCAGTAACTTGCTATAGATTTTGTCCTTGGCTACTCTAGTACTTTGCAAGTTTCAGCAAACAATGCGTGACATCATGTCATTTATAGCTATACTTAAACTTAGGTTTTACTACAATACTTCATAGTCCACTAGTCAGGCCTACTGTTTGTAAAAGCAGAATCTTCAAAACATCAAGCCTCAGCACAGTTCTCTGCTACTCCAATTTTGCAGAAGAATAAAGCAAAACTTGGATTTTGTATTAGAATCATCGTATTTATAAATTAACGTAACTGGAATTAAAGAGAGAACTTGTTCTAATTGCAGTGGTTAAAAGGATTACATCCCAAACTCCCAGCCTTGGCTTTATTGCATTTGACAAATGTAGTGCTCACAGCAGAGTGTTTCTCCAGTCCAGAGCCCCCTGCAATGAACCGAACACGTCGCTAATAATGCTTTATGAATGTGGACTGTGATGACTGTGCTTGTGTTTTACAAACCTTTTCAAAAGATAAAAGGAGTCTTTTGGCCCATGATACAGCTAATCGGACAGAGTGTGCCATGATACCTTCTGGAATGAAAGCTGAGGGGAGATATTTTATTCTCACCTATTAGCAAGATGGATAAAGGAAAAGAAATCTTCACTTCCAAATCATACAAAACATCAAAGGACAGCCTAGGAAGCAATCTTCTAGGCAATCCTTTCATGCCTACCAGCAATTAGAGCATTCAACAAACCTGTCTGCTTCTAGCCTAAGAAAACGTAGAGCAGGTGCGCTTCCTCCGAACAATGCCACCACGCAGCCAGGCAGCCAGCAGCAAAAACCTCAGCCCGGCAAAAAGGTTCCTTTCTTTTGTTCCTCTCTCCTCTCTGGAGAGCTGTTTTTCCCATTTGTATCACACCCACACAACTGACTCCCCAGGGATATTACCAAATACATATTCACTAGACTTTTCTTACTTCTCTTACTTACAGAGTAGACCCACTTAGCTTTTTTTTATGCTTTTCTTCCAAAAATGACTCAGAATAACAACATAATGGAAACTAGAAATGCTACCACCAGAATAATTAGAAATCTTATTTGTTAATGATAAAAATAAAAAAACATTGCTAAGAAACAGCACAGGACTATGGCCTGACAGTTATTCTTATGTCTAAGGAATAGGATAGGAATTAGCTCCTCAGTACTTGAGCACTTAAGATAATCCATCATGTCCTAAAGATTCTTCATAAATCCCTATTTACCAATGTAAACCTGGGATTTAATTTGCACTTGCCACATGACAGCCCTACTATTCAAGGCTTCCTTTTCAGAACAATTAAAAATAGGCAACAAAGCAAATTGTGTCTTTAGGGTACTGGCATTTTTAAAAGAAGTTCAATGCTTTTGTTGCTGTTCATTATTTGTTAATGTTTCTGTTTTAGGAACTATTTGGGTTAGCACAATAATATTACTGAGGGAAGCATAAATTAAGATAGAAAATTAGATCACTGCTGATTTAAAGTTTTGCTGAGTCACGAATGCCAGATCAAGTGGAAACAAAACCAACAGGGCTGTTGAACATATCAATTGCATGATTGCTGCCCTGAAAAATCATTTTCTCTTCTGATCTTAAGATCAAATAGCATCTAAAGAAGAAAATTTTTCACACATTGGATAGTCTGTCCCTAATACCAGGACAATGACTGGACATTTTGTGACTGAACAAAGAATCACTAGGTTTGAGAAACAAAATAAATCTCATTCGAATTTGTCATGCTGCAGTGGTCAAGGTTGTCCAGAGTTTTCCTTTGTGGAAAGGGTTGGTGGCTCAGCTTGTCCTACACACATGGCAGAACTGGGGTGCTGACCGACAGCACCAGTGCAGGCAGTCCTGCCCTCATGCATGGAGAAATGGAGCGGGTATGGATTACGACAACCAGGGAAGAAAAGCCAGTTATCACCTTTACTACAACAAGGATGAGAGTAGACTGGGAAGATGCCTGAGAGGAATACAGACCAGACATTCTCAGTGGCAAGATTTCTCTGCTTTGACTCAGTCAAAGCACGACCTAGCTCCACTTCACTTTTTCAGGACTGGCAAAGTTCAGTGGCTGTTGTTAGAAGGTGGTTTATAGGTGCCATCTTTCCCTTGAGAAGAAAGAGTGCACAACTGGTGACTCCCCAAGGAAACACGTCAAACTCTTCTCCACCAAAGAGAATCATGTCAATACAGAAATTTACTTCCTTCTAAAATTTAAACACACAGGTGATTAAGACCATCAGGTGTATAGAACAGCCAACTAAAAGGCAGCAGAAAACCAAGTGGAGTCTCTCATTTAAAAAAAACCAAATCTGAGTGTAATAAAAGATAATAAAAATGCAACTTGAACAATTTAGGAATAATAAAATCACATACTGCTAAATATGCTTGTCTGGTCAATACCAAAATAGTAAAGTATAACAAATTATACCATCTAGGCTAGGACTGTGGTTATTCTGTATGAAAAGACATGGTTAGAACAACATACACAGAAGGGCAGTATTTCTGAAAGTACCATCACTGATCCTTCCGGAGTTCCCGATTTGCTTCTGCTTTTGAAAATGAAAGGAAAAAAGAAGGGAAAAACAAAACAAGTTTCCCATCTTAAAATCTTGTTAAGGTTTTTGTAACAATATTTCAACTGTATCTGAGTTTTTGTGTCAGTTTGACTCAACCATACTATAATTAATTCAGAAGAGATATCCCAGCTGTTTGAAACTAAGTTCACAGAACACGTGGGTACATAGCATCGAAGTATTGAAGGCACTTATAGAGGAGAGAGATTTATTGAGATGGTCCTACTCATTCCTAGGAGTGTAGCTCATTCAAAATGAACACACACTTGCTCTGCAGGAACAGAATGAAGGACTAGGAGTTAACTTTCTTCTGAAAATAGTTATTAAATCGTCCAAATGCTTTCTAGTTTTATCAGAAAAAACCTCCTAAATTTATATGAGTGAATACTACATAACTATGGACTGTAACAATGTTCAAGAGATCTATTCACAGTGTTGATAAGACATTAATAGTGTCTCATTTCAGCAGTCAGGTTTGATTTGTGCTGTTGGTAACACAATCTCTAGAAATGCTACCTGCTTCTTGCATTCTGTAAGTAGCTAAGAATAATTGAACATCTACTGAAAAAAAGAATAATAAATTGGTGAAAAACATTACAGAAAGGTAAGATCTACTGAAGATGTACACACAAACGTTAAATGCTCATATCAGGCAGCTTGTGAGACTGAACATAAAAGCCACATTTCTTTTTAAATTATTTATTGAAATTAAACTTTTGCTCTCCAGAGATGAAAATTAGTACGCAGCAGAGTCATAAGATTTGTTGCCAGTTCAGTCACTAATGCATGTGTTATGTGCATCTCAAAGAGCCTGCTTTTTTTGTTAATCGAAGAGCATAGGGCCCTTGATGCATGTAAAATTGAGTGCTATCATCCCAAGAGGTACCTGACAGTACAGCAGAGTACAACGCTAAGGCTGCCTGACATACATTCATTTTGTAAACAGCTTTGTTGATAGCAAACACTAGTTCTTCCCAGCTGTTTGATAGTGATCAATTGTTGGAGGTTATTACCCCTGTAATTGTGTGAGTGGGTGTGTGTGAAACAGAGAGGATGTGAGAACTCCTCAGTCTCTCCTGACAAGCCGTGCTAGGCTGCTTTTTAAACTGGCAGCCTGTGCTAACCCATCTGATTTTGCTTGAAGCAGATTAACACACTCAAAAGTCCCCTCTTCATTGGAAGACCTGGGGGGCCGTGGAAGTAAGACAGTGACTCCACTGAGTATACATTTCAAATATTTCTGTCCCCTGTTGTGCCTATATTCAACACCCATCTTGCATTCTTTTCATATGGATGTGAGCTTTTTTGTTCACACAGTCTTACAACATGTCAACTGTGTAGAACTTGCAAACACAACCTTCCATCATAAAAAAAATAAATAAACCAAGACTGTAATAAGATTACCTGGAACAGGCTGCCCAGGGAAGTGGGTGAGTCACCATTCCTGGATGTGTTTAAAAAAAAAAAAGGTAGATGAGGTGCTCAGGGATATGGTTTAGCTTAGGACAGGAACGGTTGGACTTCATGATCTTAAAGGTCTTTTGCAACCTTGTGATTCTGTGAAGACTGTAATCATTGTCTGGATTGACCATTATTGCTCTTAAGTAAACTTTACAGTAGCTTTTCAGCTAGATATTTTCCCCCATATGTCAGAGAGGCATTAGAGATGGTAGTCCCTTTTATAAAGCATAGTAATTCTATAGCATGCTGTACTTCAAGTCAGATCCCCAATTCATGCCTTACAAAGCATACACTAAAACAAAATCTCTTGGGTTTGATATACAGAAGTTAGAGAATACTTCAGAGATTTTCAAAACAGAAGGTTTTAATGATCTGCACAAGGCACAAGAACATATAAGCAGGACACCTTATGCTCTCAGAGGCAAGTCTTTAAAACTTCCTCTAAAACTAGCCTGAGATATGGGTGGCTGTTGCTTCACAGCTACATGGAAAAACTTGTGCTTGCATGTTGTGAATTGATATATGGAGTATCCTTTCTAGCAAAACAAATACTGCATGAACTCCTCAAATTAATGGCACAAACTAGGCAAAAAGTTCATCACTAGATTACAATCTGTTATTTTTGCTATATTAGGAATTATTTGCATTCAGTAAGATTCAGAGTCAGTAAAAACTTTTGACTTAGTGCTCAGAAAGATCAAGTCTGCAACAATTACCATGTGATAAAATACAGGGGGTATTTATATCCTGGGCTTCATTTAGAACTAGAAATTCTTCTGAAGAGATTGCCATTTTAATAATAGACTTTCTGTCACACAAATTAAGCCCTGTTTATCTACTTCAAATATCTTAACATGCTTCTGCTTTGGCATCAACTTTCCCTTCTACCAAAATCCTTGAGAGACCACACTCAAACTTTGAAAGCTGCCTTTTTGACAAAACCTGTACAGACCAGATATGAACAGACTGGGTATGCAGATACAGCCCTAAATTGTTCTCTCAAATTGACAGCATTCAACAGCTTTGAACGACGTTACCAGCACTAATTGCTCTAGCTAGGCCTTCAAGAGTCCCTGGACTGAGAGTGATAAGGACCAATGAACCTTGGCTTCAGAAAATTCTCTGAAGTTTTCAAACAGCTTTAAATTGCAGAAATAAAACACAGTTGACTGCTGTTTCCACATATATTCAGCAAAGAAAACATTAGTTAATATTTATTCCTATTCCTCTTGGTCTATTTACATCATTCTTCCATAGGATGAAAACTTGTTAGAGTGCAAATACTTGGATTTTCAAGTGATAGTCTTTTACAGTTGTTACTAGACCAAAGCATAAGAGTTGAGTGTTCACTAATGCAATTTGATGTTGTTTGTTACAACAAAACTGAATCTAGAGCCCACAGTTTCCTGTAGCTCCCTGCATTATTCATCAGTTAAGTTCACAACAGAAATGAAAGCTGACAACTAGAAATTGCAACTGTTCAAGGTCGCCTTGGTATATTTACACTTACATGATCAAAGGGCTTAAACAGAGGTCAGGATGTTACATGGTTAAATCTGGTTTTGCAGCTATGACCAGATTAAATTCTGTAGCCTTGAACCAGCTCTCATAGGCCAACTGCTTTCTGAGTGAAGCCTTAGGAAAACTTTGACCAGCAGACTCTCTCTAATTTGCTATGATCTGGCCGTACCAATAATGTCACTCATGTTCGATTAAATCTCCAAAAATCTAACCACAGATTTTTTCACCTCAGATATTACCCTTATTATTACAGTGGTTTAGGCATATATCTTGTTTTAGTTGTGCAGCTGCTTGTTCTACTTTGACGTATTCCGAATTTTCAACACTACCATTGGGATCTCTGAGCTAGAACCCATCACACTGAGCTCATGCTGTCACCTCTGGCTGTACCAAGAATGCCTTACCCTAATACTCATCATTAGTACAGCCTAGACCAGCAGAGCCTTTATTTGCTGTCAGCACAGCTACTTGACCCTAACTATCTTGGCTTCAAAAGACTGCACTGTGCGAAGACAGCTGGTGCTACAGCTCAGCTTATTTAATCAAGAGGCAGTCTTGGCTCTGGAAGAACGGTAAAAGCCTTTGTGTGTTTGGATACTATGTGCCATACCTTGTCTGAACAACAGGAGCATGGGTCTACTGACACTGGGTTGTGGGAAGCCTTTTTCATTTTCCATACAGTTACCTGCTGCTGGGAGCACTAATTTTGTGCTTTAAGGAGAAGTAGGGTATAAAAAGTAAAGTCTGGATCTAGTGAGTCTGGATCTGTACCAACTAAAAGCAGCTCTGATAGGGGAGGAATTAAGATGTATGAAGCTGGACTGACAAATTATGCAAGAGCTGGACAAAAGCCATAAGAAGTGGACACCAGAAATGAGATGTATATAATTAAGTTTAAGTCAAGCAAGTACAGGTCATAGCAAGTATAGATAAATATTTTGCACAATGGGGCCGCCACAACACAGCACTAAACCTGGGTAGCAGGCTATAACTCAGCCTGGGAGACTGGCATCACAGGCAGCACCAACACTTCTCAGATTGATGGAACTGAATTGGGAAGTTATTGCCAAGAGTGGTCATTCACTGCCTTCTGGATGGGTTACTGCCACTGGTTACAAGCATGACTGTATACACACCTTTCATGAACATGGGTTTTCTTGCAGGGAGCGAGGCAGTCAGTTTTTGCATTCAGTCCAGACTAAGTATATTTGATATTCAGGCTGATCCCGTAAGGCACAGACTCAGTCTGAGTGACAACCTGACCCATAGCCTGGGCAGGCAAGATTTGTGTAAATAATAGTGTTCCTTCCATATCTTCTGCCAAAACCTCTAAACCTGCCTTGATAACCTGCTCCTTTGAGTATTGCATCTGCCTTTTACTTATCTTTCTTACAACTTTTCCTCCCAGTATAGATAAAATACTGTTGTTAGACTCATCTTCTTGTGTTACTGTTTGAACTACTTGCTCCCTGAACTCAAGAACATTCAAAGTAATTTCTGAAGAAAATGCAAACACTTTGATCGAGTTTTTCTTGTAAGATAAATAATAGCATAAACCCACACTTGGGGGATCAAAATATGCGATACCTATCTGTGTTTGAAAAGGACACAGCTAGTTTATTCCAGAAAAACACGTATTGGAAAGACTGGCGAGCCATCATGGATAATTTGACTGTTTTTTCAATCTTTATATAATACATATAGCAGCAGCAGCAGTTTTGTTGTGTTACAGGTAAATAAGTAATTTTTCATGGCTGTATGATTGGCTAAAGAGCCATATGTCACAGTCTGGGCACGTTAGCTAGGAAATAGGATCCTTTAAAAGTGTGAATAAATCCATTAACAACAGTACCAAATTTTTCCCAACTCTCACAGGAATAAGGGTGAGATGTTTTTGAGTAAGCAACCTGAGATAAGCAAAGAAATGGGCCTCAGGATAGACACAACAAGTTGAAACTAAATGGATGCAGGTGAACAAGAAGCTTCCACCCTTTTTTTCCTTATCTCTTCAAAAGGTGGGTGGTAATGGGTAAAAATAAAAGCAAGCTTCCCAGTTTTTACAATCTCATAAAAGAGAGAAAAGAGCTTTAGACTTTACAAAAAGATATCCTATTTCTTTCTCTATTCATCTTAAAAATTCAAAGGGAAGCACATATCTTTTTCCTCAACCAAAAAGAAGCAGCAGCTAGCTGATACGGTATCTTCTAACAGTGTGGAGACACCTATAGAAACCTTTAAATCCTATTTATGAAACACACCCCAACCCCCATCCCCAACATTTATCAAGTTAGGTCCTCTTTAAATAACTAGTTACACAGATTTGCTTAAACTCAGATCTTAAATCCAGCACATGCTTCAGCATAGGTCTTTGCTGACACACTTATCTTCATAAGCCTTTCTTACAGAAATATAACCTCGGTTCAATTAGAAAAAGCTTAAGCTAAAATGAGACAAATTTTTTTTTTAAAAAAGGTGTGATATAAATGTAGAACTTGTCCAAAATGTATTTAAAAAAAAAAATCAAATGGGATCATTGGGTGAGCATCTACATTTTTGTCAGAGCAGCTTAAATAACCACTATCCCCCAGCTGGTGGTTTCAACTGTACATCCATCAGGTTCCCCCAAGAGCCGACTTGCAAAAACTGATTATGTGTAGATATATTGCTATAAAATGTAAATACTTATGGAAACATAATAAATTACACATAAAAAATTACCATATCAAATCTACAAGGCATTGACCAAGCACCATAGGAAAAACATACTAATTAAGGAGTGATAACTTAACTAACTAATTTTAATGAGAGTACATTCACCTGAATACATATTGCCTTAACATGGTGGAAAATCCATGTGTAGACATGGATCTATGGTTTTAGACTTCAAAAGAAATTTACCACTAGAAATTCAATTCATTCTTAAATATGAAATGCACATAAAAATATAACTTCCAATGTTTGGAATAAAAAAGCTAAATAATATTACAAAATGAAATCCTTGAGAGCAGAAGAAAACATCAAGCCATAAAAACTAAATATAAATATTGTATTTTAGACAAGATTTGAAAAATTTTAAAGAAATATATTTAGGTGGAAACACAGCCATCACAGACAAGTTTCAAGTAATTTGGTTTAATTTTGGGTATAGTACTTTGCACCACTGCAACTTTACCTTTACCTCAGATTGGCAATGATACATTGCTTTCATACTAAGACTGTTCTAACAGTCAGAGCAGAAAATATATGAAATCTCTACAACCCGTAGCATAGTGGTTGTACTCAAACTGGGTCTCTCTTCAAATATACTGTTACATTTTTTAATTTCATCCCTTAATATCTTTTAGCTTACTAATCACATCTGACAAGCTACAGGGAGACATAATCATAATTATGTTTTATTATTTGTCACAGTTTAAAGAGTTTGCATTATCAATATGCAATAGCTAATATGATAGCTAGGCTTTTACCTAGTTACTAGTTTTCTCTCAAACTAAACAAATCCACTAGTCCTAATAAATGATTTGGTTGCAATTCAGGGGAGTGCTAGAATACTGTTTCATTATAACACTTAAATCAGACTGCAGGAAAATCAGCACCTAAGACAAATGCAAAAATGACAATATCTAGAGGGTAGGAACACTCATAAGCAGGTCACAAGGTACATGAGGATTTACAGATTTCTTCCTTTTTCCCAGTCCTGAGTTTGTCACCAGGAAACCTTCAGATATCCACAGCCTCAGGTACGAAATCAATGCCTTAAATTTAAACGTAAAAAAAAAAAAAAATCCATGTTTCAAATTAGTTTTCTGCTTCCAAACATTGTCAGTGTAATTGCTCAGCCAAACCCTTAACTTCCAGTTTTGTGTAGGAAGTGGACAGGCACAAAAAAACATCAATTGTGGTTGGCATATCAGAAATATAAAGTCAGCCACAGTTTTGAAATTGCTGTATTTATTGAACTAACTTCCCACTGTTAAACTAAGCTGTCAGGTTTCTACATAGGGCACCTCAGACTAAAATATCACAGGATGAAAAGATTTTGAACGTTTTTTTGTTATTACTCCTTTCTCTCCCATCAATTAGGTGTTAAGAATGAGATATCTGAGGTAGTTTAATCAGGAAGCTATACTGCAAGACGATCTGCTTGACTGGCCATGAGGGCAGTATCAGGAAGCCTACTCCAGCCACAGAAAAGGCCAGTCCTCTTTCACAGCACAGCACCAGCGAGACAAGATGTAACAACCTGCTGTGCCTTTATTAGCTGATTTTATCCTTTGAAGTCTTAGCAAGCGAGCTGTGACATTTTGTGCCTTGTGAGTACGGCTCTCAACAACAACAGGCTTGGTTCTACTTGAATGGCATAACTGTTTCTCACAGCAATTACCGTTTCTATTTTCATCCTTTGCAGATGGCTGTATTGTTGAATATCACAGGATGACACAGGTTATTTTTTCCTCAAAGACTTCACTACTACTATGCTATTTTGACATGATTCCCACTTACCTTTTATGATACCAGACTTCTAAGTTTACTCATGTGATGTTATACACTTCCACCTGAGTGACTGGCATTTTGGGTCAGAAAAAACATCTTAATACTGTTAAAACAAATTCTGAACTGATAGATCATCATAGAAGAGAGTTCTTCAGGCTCAACCACCACTGACTTCTCAGATAAGCTGTAACTCAAGTGAATATAGTGGCACATGACTATTATGTTTAGATGTTCATAGAGACATCTCTGTGCTCAAGAGCTTGACTAACTTCTACAGCACTGGCAGGGAGCTGTGAAAGGCTTACATCCTGCGTGGCAAAGGCTGTAAGGTGTACACCTCCTAACTGAGGGACTTTCCCTGGTGCATCCAAGTGACACAGAAACAACATCTGCAAGTACTCAGACAGAATTATGCAAGTCTGTCTGAATTTACTTTCTGCATTTCCAAACGATTTCTTACTTTAAGTTTATTTAACTGATAACATTTTGTTTCTAAACATTGATTGAACACAGAAAAATTGTTTTTCTTTTTTAATTTCACTGAGGAAGTGAAAGGATGGAGAATATCCTCCAAAGATTTGTCTAAGAAACCTTTCTGGTTTATCTAGAGAGCTCAGAAATCAGTTTCATTTACCGATTATTATGTTAAAGGTCTGCATATGTAAAAGACTGATATGCTATATCCATTTCCCCCCCCCCCCAAAAAAAAAAAAGGTTAAAGTTGGATGTTGATCTCACAAGTGCCACTTTATGGAACAGATTTAACAATACGACACAAAGACATAAGAAATCTAATTAATCACCTGTCATTTGACTAAAAGTCAAAGCAGTGGATCACAAGATGAATAAGGATACTTCACCCATGAAGGCTGATCTTTCTTTCATGAGGTGCAAATGAGTTATGATGATCTGACTACAAAGTTTATTGCAGAACTCTTCCTTTTTAACAATTCTCCCTGCTTTAGGCACCTACCATGGTTTCTTAATACGATATTGAATAGAACAACTGCTGTAGCTAACATTCTGCATTTCCCATAAAGGTCCTTCCTTAGGGAATTCACAAACTACTTGAAGTACCACTTACTACTAACAGCTGTTGCATTTTAAAAGAAATTCTTGGAGACTAGTTTTGTTGTGGTGTTAAACCCCCAAATTTCACTTTTGGTTTCGTTTCTGGATCCATTAGCATTAACACATGAGGAATAAAGTTTATGGTTCAGCAAATCCTATAATGGAAACTGGTTTTAAGCATCCAGACAAACATCTCTGCTCACACTGCTAGCGGTGATTACTTCAGGTTAGTAGCCAAACACAGGATCACTGCAGTAGAGTCTGGAAAAGGTCATTCAATTCAACATGACTTGGATTGATGTACACATCATCTATAACACCATTTATGGAGCATAATGAGATTTCCAAAAAGCTAAAAAGTAAACTCACTAGTAAGTAATGCTGGGCTGCAAACAATTTACTAGATCAGCTTTGAGTTGCAGTGGAAACCTTTCCTGGAGGCAGAATTATTTGGAATCACTTTCTGTACCTTCTGAAAATAGTTGCTTATATAAATGTAATAAATTTGCAGCATTATCAAGAATAAATAGCTGGAAACGCACTTATCAGAAGTTTCTGTTGCAGCCTAGAAGGTTTATTTTCTAACAACCTGCTTTATTCAGTTCTTCCAAATGAGGATCTCGATGAAGCAGCTAAAGCCTTTGAAACACATTTCTCTACACTAACTACGTACTCTACACTACATACTATGTCCAAACTCTTCCTATAAGCAAAACACACATGTTGTAACAGTTAGAATGGACAACTGCCTTGCCTTTGAACATAATGGGGGGGACACACATACAGGATGCAAAGTTTGAAAACACACCTAACTACAGACAATTATGATTTAACACTTTCTGGTTTTAATTTGTGCAAACTATCTGTAAAACAAACCAATCAACCCAGAAATACAACGAGAAAGGTGGCAAAAAGACTGAATTAATGGTAAAGCAGTTTACATACCTGTGAGCTTTACTATGATGTAGTAGAAGTGTGTTAAGTATTGTGAAACACTTAGCCATTTATTAGTCATCACTTTCCACATAATTAAGTATTGCACTCTAACACCACTCACTTATCAAGCAGCCAAACCTGAATTTGTGGTTCATCTTATGCCTAAATTTGTCATTATGTCAATGCTTGTCAATAGACACCACATGTTTAGTACAGACAGTACATCTTTTCAGTAGACTGCCCTAATGACTATAGAAACAGATGATATCTAATGTACTCCTACAACACCTGCTTAAGAGCTGATGATTCTATTATCCAGAACTCAGTGCTCACTTTATCATTGACAAATGTTAACCCTTTTAATATGACAAGCACAAAGTAACATATAGATGGTTGCTTCACAACCAGTAGAGGTAACAATACCACATTTCCTACAGATTATAGGATTGTATCACTGCCTACCTCCACGGTAATAAATTGTCATCCTTGTTACTGATGACACCCTTTCCCCACTTCTGAAACTTTGGCACTGCTTCATCCTAGCCACCCAAGTATAGTGGGAGTCGCTTCATGCACTGACTGATCCTTTGGGATCATTACATAGGTACCCCTCCTCAGGCATTCATCAACACACTGTTGAACTCAGTGGTCACAGACTTAAAACAGATGATGCAGATATCTTAAAAAGCAAACAGGAAGTGAATACAGAAGACACCAGGGGATATAGTAATTAATAGATATTTACAGGCCTATTAGATGACTTCAGGATAATACAGAAGAGTAAGTTTTACAATTCATAATTTAATAGAGCTAATGAAAAGAGAATTCAAAGATGAGGCGGCTTCACCTCCATCAGTAAGAACTACTATAATCCAGGATAATTACACCAGGCAGCTCAAATTTGATCATGTCATAACTTTGTGAAAACTGTTGAAGAATGTTGCTTCTCTCACATTTACATTCTTTAGTTCCTACATGAAGGTATAAAAAATTAAATCTTTTGGGTTTTTTGCAACCTAATTTCCATAGGGATTGTCCAAGATAGTATGTTGCAAACTTAATGTTTTAAAAAGTTTTGTAATTCAGAAATTTTAGGTATTAAAAATCCTTCCTTTCTGTAAATGTATAAGTACACATACATCTCTATAGATTTTGTGCCTGTCATATCAGACTATTGCATTTTCTGTACCTTTAATTGATAAGCATTTCAGTAAGCTATAGCAGTAACTTAGGTCTCTCTCCTCAGATACTAATTATCACAGAGTTAATACAGACTTTGTGTATTTGGACTGCTCTGCACTCTCAAGTTAACTTAAAACAGCCTGATGATTTCAAACAAGGTGTAAAAGGAAGAAGGAAAGAAACGGGCAGGAAGAAAACAGGCAAAGAAGGCAAGTCCCACATTTTTTAGAAGATCATACCAAAAATCTTCACCACTGTCTTGAATTTTTAGCATCTCACCTTAACTATTCACAAGAGACCAAATATTAATCCCAGTCTCCTTACTGAATTCCAATTTCAGTAATTAAACTGAATCATATTATTCCCCTCTAATTATTACGTGGAAGTGGTCATTAATGATAAGAGAACCAGGGCTTAATAGTTGATAACACATGTATGGGTCAATTTAAATTCCCTCTGTGGCTTTTTTTGCATATGTTATTCTCCATCTTACCTTTAAACATTACAAGTGGTTATCATTACTTGTCTGATGTATTGTCACACCAAAGGATACAGTTCAGGGGAGAGAGAAATTAATGCCAGGCAATCCACCTGGTACGCGAGTCGCTGAAATGCACAGCCGTATCGTTATTAATATGAAGTCACAGAAGTAGTAATAAAGCAAGTGTCACCATGCAAAATTTCCTTGAGAGAGGGGAAGTCCCACATGTTCCACTAAAAAAAAAAAGTCTCTATCACCTAATAAAAACTCTTTAAGCAGGAGAGAGTTCTTTAGGCAAACAGGCACAAAAGGAAACAGCGACAAGGGTCTCTGAATGATCTGTCTGCGAAAGCAATGCTTCCTGCCAGCTGAAGAAAGGCATACGTAGAACCTGAAAGAAATCCTCACTAACTCCTGAAGTCTTGGAAACAAAAAAAACTTTGGGCTGACCCCCCAACTTGAGTTCCTTATAAACTTTAGCAAGAATGTAAGGATTTTAATTTCTAAAGCTCCAAGTATACATGAATTAATTCTCACAGTGTAGGTGAGGAAATAAGGGAAATTGTTGACCCATAATACTCTCTCTCCAGCCTTTTAATTTGAATGACAGGAGAGAAACATGAATTTTGAATGCCTTCATTAACAGCATGGGCACAGAGTGTTAATAGCTTAGGGTACCATTCACTTTCAGCACATTTGCAGGTGACATTGATATGAGGCAAGTTGTTAATGTGAAGGGCTGAGCTAACATTCAGAAGGAGCTCAAAAAGCTGAAGAGCCCAAAGAAAGATCACTACCAGAAACCCCTTAAAGTTGAATGAAGACAAATACAAAGTCCTGCTCTTGGGAAGGAATAATGTCGTAGTACAGGTAGAGGTTGGAAATGCACACACCATGTAGTCTACCCTCCTACGTATCTTGGCTGCAGTCCTCTAGGCTTGCTCCTGTCTGTAATTGTTTTGATTATAGTTTGGTGCTTGAAGCTGGACATTGCATTCTAGATGAAGCCTCATGAGTGCTGAATAGAAGAGAATAATCACTTTCCTCAATCTTCAAGTTATTCTTTCTTATTGCACACTTCTTTTGCCTTTATTGACTAATGTTGACTACCTTTTCAACATGGACTACAGGATGCTTTTCTATAAGAGGGAGCTTAGTTTCCATTTTACTAGATCATGTTCTTTTCCATCACACAAAAGTCATTCAAAAATGACAAGGCAAATATCGAAGATAGAGGCAGAAGTTGTTTAATGTATTATCCTGTAGCACACACTATGTATTTACAGCTAGTAATGAAAAGGATAGAATGCCCTCCTAATATCCAATCTCAACTTCCCCTGCTACAACCTGAGCCTGTTGCCTCTTGTCCTGTCACTTGCTACTTGGGAAAAAAAGACATCCAGCTGGTTACAGCCTCCTTTCAGGTAGTTGGAAAGAGCAGTAAGATATCCCCTCAGCCTCCCAGCTAAACTACCCCAGTTCCCTCAGCTGCTCCTCATAAGACTCATGCTGTACGCCATCCGCCAGCTTTGTTGCCCTTCTTTGGGCATGCTCCAGCACCTCAGTGTCTTCTTTGTAGTGGGGGCCCCAAAACTGAACACAATACTTGAGGTGGATCCTCAGCAGTGCTGAGTATAGGGGGATGGTCACTTCCCTAGATCCTGCTGGCTACACTATGTCTGATAGAAGCCAGGTTGGTATTGGCCCTTCTTAGCCCACTGGGCATACTGCTGGTTCATATTCAGCCAGCTATCAAACAACACTCCCATGTCTTTTTCTGATGGGCAGCTTTCCAGCCACTCTTCCCCAGACCTGGAACGTTGCATGGAGTTGCTGTGACCCAAATGCCGGGGTCAACACTGACCCTTGTTGAACCTTATACAGTTGGCCTTTGCTCATCGATCCCTCCTGCCCAGATGACTCTGTAAAACCTTCCTACCCTCAAGGAGATCAACACTCATGCCCAAGTTGGTGTCTGCAAACTTACTGAGGGAGCACTCAATCCATTGCCCAGATCATTGATAACGATATTAAAGAGAGCTGGACTGAATACTGAGCCCTGGGGAACACCACTCGTGTCTAGCCACTAACTGGATTTAACACCTGAACTCTTTGGGCCCAGCCATGCAATCCATGTTTTACCCAGCAAAGTGTACACCCATCCAAGCCATGAGCAGTCAGTTTCTCCAGGAAAATACTGTGGGAAATAGCGTCAAAGCCTTTACTAGAGTCCAGGTAGACAACATCCACAGCCTTTTCCTCATCCACTTAGAGAGTCACCTTGTCACAGAAGGAGATGAGGCTAGTCAAGCAGGACCTGCCTTTCATAAGCCTATGCTGACTGGCCCTGATAGCCTGGTTGTCCTGTACATGCTGCACGAAGGCACTCAAGATCATCTGCTCCATAACTTTCCCCTAAGACTGAGGCTAGACTGACAGGCTTCTTATTCCCTGAATACTCCTTTTCTCTCTTTTTCATTCAAAGAAAATCTTAAAGTCTACAAATACAAGACTAATAACTTCATAACTTTCTTGCAAACCAAATTTTTAGACATTCTTTTCTTGACAATCGGACCCTTAATAAAGTACTGGCCAAAATCCAGGTTCTCAGTACTCTGGAAATTAGCCAAAGGGGAAGAGGGATGACAGAAGTTGGGGACATTTTACTTCAGAGAGATAGCTTCTGGCTGCTGTGCTGTTTTTCTTAGTCAGGATATTGAAATTCAGTGAGCCCAAGTTAGTGTTATTCAATCACTAACAGTCTGAAAATATTACTGAAATCATTTATGACATAACACAAGGAAAAGATAAAAGACTTTAATAATGTTTCTATGCCACTTCCTTAATTTGTAAAGTAGCATGATGGAAGAGATGCATTTTATTTTTGGTGCACAGAAGTAAAAGAGTACTGATATACTACTAGCAGCATAAAAAGCTCTGTGAGACAATAAAGAGGAGATATTTAGGAAATGGATGCAGTTTTGCCATGTTGTTGAATAGTTTTGCACCCAATTTGCTGTGCAGAAAGGCAGAGCTTATTACTTGGAGTAAAGTGTTCCAATTACGTGGTTACAGCGCTTGTGGGACTTGACCTAACTTCTTTGCACATCATTGCGTAGTGTTAGTAAGTTATCCTGTTACAGCTCAGGTCAGCGCTGGCTTAGGATTTTGCCCGAGACAGAGCAAATGTGACCAAAGATAGTAAATGCAGCAAATACATCTAAACCCCCCCAAAATCCCCAAGCAGTTCTAAGCGTGATGGACAGGTTGCTGAGAAATAACCACCAAAATCACAGAATCACAGTTGGAAAAGACCTTAAACATCATCTAGTCCCAAGCCCACTGCCACGGGCAGGGGCACCCTCCACTAGACCAGGTTGCCCAAAGCCCCATCCAACCTGGCCTTAAACACTGCCAAGGAGGGAGCAGCCATACATTCTCTGGGCAACTGGTTCCAGTGCCTCATCACTCCAGCAATACAGAATTCACTTCTAATATCCAATCTAAACTTACTCTATTTTAGTAAACTTATTGCCCCTCATCCTATCGCTATGTGCCCTTACAAACAGTCCCTCCCCAGCTTTCCTGTAGGCCCCTTCAGGTACTGGAAGGCTGCAATAAGATCTCCCCAGAACGTTCTCTTCTCCCATCTGAACAAGCCCAATTCTCTCAACCTGACTTCATAGGAGAGCTCTCTGATCATCTTCATGGCCCTCCTCTGGACTTGCTCCAACAG
Source organism: Porphyrio hochstetteri (assembly GCA_020800305.1). Classification (NCBI taxonomy): domain Eukaryota; kingdom Metazoa; phylum Chordata; class Aves; order Gruiformes; family Rallidae; genus Porphyrio; species Porphyrio hochstetteri. Next base: position 121,180,176 of record CM036906.1, on the reverse strand, counting down.
CTCAGTATCTTTCTTGTACGGGGGACCCCTGAGCTGGATGCAGTACTCCAGGCGGGGTTTCACAAGAGCAGAGCAGCAGAAATCAGAAACCTATGAGCTAACCCTCTCTAATTCAGTCATATTTTATTCCTCTTGCATTCCTTCTCGCCCTATTCTCACACCACTACCTTCAGAGTGGATCTATTTGAAACAGAAGAGAGGAGCAATTTTATTAGCTACAGTGTGAAGTTCCAGTTTGTCTCAATGGCATTGTTCATTCAATCCCTTCAGAATAAAAAAGACCAGGAATTCAGCTCTCCCACTTTCACAGTGAGTGCTTTAACTTTCATAATTACCTTTAACTGCCATGGCCATTACAAAAACAAGGGCATAACCCCTACTACCAATCTTGATGGAGTTTTAGACTGGTATGTGTTCTGATTTATTATATTTTAATCTCACATATCTAAAGCAGATCCAGTTCTTTAAATTTTCTCATCACCATCGCCATTCAAACTTAAATCATTAATCATACTATGTCTCATCTGGACCCTTCTCTGATGTGACGACTATAGAAAAGCTATACTCTGATGAAATTTCCCCCTCACACCCCACCCATTCTTTTCCTAGAGACTTTTAAACAGTTTTCTCTCAACTCTGGGATTCAAAAGATACTTAATTGTCTCTTCACTGTCTCTCTACACAAACGTCTTCCTTTTCCTTCAGGAGTATGCTATATACTGCCATGCCAGTAGTCTACGTCTTCGATTTATTCTATGCAGACAGTAGTACTGTACTGCCAGATGCCACTTGTTCATTATTGATAAACAAAAGTAATACTATTAATGGGTGTATTTCTAAAAAAGTTTTTAGATTTATATATATTTGCAACAATAGAAGCTTTCTCTTAGTTTGTAAACCTGAACCAATTTCTAAATAAAGGAAGTTTCAATAAACAAAACAGTGAAATGAAAACATGGAATGATTTGCAGACTAAGACTTCCTAAGTAGTTAGGGCTCCACCCTATTAGTTCACATCACTGAAATGCAACATGAGCTAGTTTTTAAAAAGTGTAGAAATACTGTACAACTTATCCTTTCCCAGGTTTGAGCAGTGGGGAAAGGAAGAACTTGCAGAGATGCTCTCTGCCTGCATTCTATGGTCAGAGCTCTGGCACACTCCTTTCTAAAGCTATCCTTCATGGCCATAAAACATATTATTTTTCCTTTGTAACCACGTTTTTTCAAAAAAATACTTTCTAAAAGTTAAATTTAGTTTAATTCAGCAAGGGAGGTAAATGAAGTAATGAGGAGTACCAGTCAGTGATTATCTAACAACCACTGTAGAATATAAATACATGCAAATCTACAGTATCACACAGAGCCAGATAGAGATAGACCAAGAATAACTAAAGATGGAGACAACATACCTTCTTCAAAGAGTAACATCATGTTCGTGCTTTTACTTGCAACCACGTTATTCAGTAAGGCAATTGCAGTTTGCATTGTATTCCCAAGCACACTGTCTTGGTGTTCCTGTAAAAAACAGCAACAAAAAAACCAAAATAAAAATAATCTAGTGTTCCTTTTGTACGGTTAGAAAAAGACAAATCCCTTCCAAAAACATAGCAATACAAAAGCAATCCTCTCCCAATTTCTCACAGTTCAACATTTAAAATACTGTAAAATCAGCCAAACATCTCAGTCAAGAATATCAGTTTCAAGGAGCCAAATCTAAAGTCTTAGACTAAAACTTCTCGCATGTTCTTTTGAAATGGAAGAGTTCCTTGATAGGTCCAAAACGTTAGCACTTTTGGAAATGGCTAGAGGTTTATCAACCTAATCTCTGTGTATTCAGAACCAGGAATATTTCCCCCCTTTTATAGTATTCTTTTTATTAATGGTATTAATTTTACTCTTTTCAGTTTGATAACCCTCAGTTAGTCATAAAATATACTTGTTGGATTTGATTGTGTATTTTCGTAAGTTAAAATCAATTTCACATACACATTATTCTGTGTCAAACTGCATCACTTTTAGAAGTCTTTCTTATGCCTGATGATTGCTTCAGTGATTTTTCACAATTTTCTGACACTATAATCGGTAAGAGGAATACATCAGTGTTTATAAAGAAATTTATTTTCCTCTCCTGTATTTAACACACTTGCATACTCAACATGAGAAGGCAATGCAAGCGAAATACTTATTTATTCATGCTAGTGACAGTAATAACTCAGGCAACTTCCAAGAAACCAAAAAACGAGAAGCTTTTCCAAATGAGATTCTAGATATAAGCCTGAATACATTTCAAATCTCCCTTCAAGGTTCAGAAAATATTTTCTCCAATTTTTTGGACTCAAAGCTAAAATAGAAACATATATCCAATATGAAAATAACAACATTGAGAAAAAATGTCGTATTTCATGTACTGTAGACTTTTCATATACACCTAGATGACTTCCATGCTTCCCATTCCCATCAAATCTCTCAATATACTGATATCACCCAACTACTTCACTGCCATAGGGACTTCCATCTCTTCAGATCCATCTATCTGACAGTAGGCTTTTGAAAACAGTTCAATTTTAAGGTGAACACGGCAAAAGACTATTGGTCTGAGATTGGGTTAAATATTTCAGATGACAAAAATTACATCAGCCCTTGAATACAGTCAAAGTAACCCCTCTACCTGAAAGTTCCTTTAGGAGAAAAGCACTGGTGGCCAAGAACAGTTTACTTTCTCTATCCCTTTACTCAGGTATTGTATTCTTCCTTGGGATAATCCTCTGACCAACTAAATACCACAGCTGCTGCTTGACTGTTAGCAGCAATCACATAGAATATATTTTATTATTCTTCTAAGAATATTCTTGCAAGAAATTGTCAAGTTAGACACTCTTAATTTTTATTTCTTGACTAGTCTGATAAAACACAGAATACTTTGAAATGCATCTCCAATGCTACTTGGGAAAGTCCTCTGTTACAGTGGTATAAAGGGTTGTGTTATATGAAGAACAAATTTTTTCCTTTAAGCATTTAAGTACTAAGGAAAGGTCTGACAGGCGGAGACTCAGGTGTTTGCTTTGAACATTAATTTCTGTTTCTGGACTCAAAAGTTAAAATTAAATGTTATTATTTCCTGTAAATACCATGAAATATGGACCTGTGTCTAGGTCTGGGATCCACAGTACAAGGAAGACATGGAGTTGTTGGAGTAAGTCCAGAGGAGGACCTCCAAAATGATCAGAGGGCTGGAGCATTTCTATCAAGACAAGCTGAAAGAGTTGGGCTTGTTCAGCCGGGAGAACACAAAACTTCAGGGAGACCTTATAGCAACATTTCAGTAGCAGAAGGGGTCTAGAGGAACAATGGAGAGGGGCTCCTTATCATCAGGGAGCATAGTAATAGGATAAAGGGTAATGGATTTGAACTAAAGAAGGGTAGATTTAGATTGAGTATTAGAAAGAATATTTTCCCTGTGAGTGTGGTGAGGCCCTGTCACAGGCTGCCCAGAGAAGCTGTGGCTGCCCCCTCCCTGGCAGTGTTCAAGGTCAGGCTGGATGGGGCTTTGGGCAAGCTAGTCTAGTGGAGGGTGTCCCTGCTCATGGCAGGGGGTTGGAACGAGATGATCTTTGAGGTCTTTTCCAAAACAAACCATTCTGTGATATATGTGATAAGGCAAAACACATTGACAGGCAAAGAAATATAATAATATACACAACCTCCGATTCGTCTTCAGGCTGTGTGAATTTTCTATTTGTACTAGAGCACTATAAACTGGATCATAAGGCGAAGGGACAAGGAGGAGTAGCTCACAGCCTCTGAAGCAATGTAGCTTCCTGTGAAACCCTAATATATATATACATACACACGCACACTCCCCCCAAGAGCCCCAAAGTTCTATTTACTTTACATAGCACTTTGAGATGTCATTTATGATTTCTATAAAGAATACAATAAATATCTGTTCCTCTAAAAATCTGAAATACAGCCTGATAAATTTAAAAGCAATGTTGCAAAGTATAAACACTACATTCTTCAAAAGACAAGGTAACAATACGGAAAAGAGACACCATAAAGCCAGAGCACCAAAAATAAATTTGAAGCTATTTTCTACAGATAGCTGAAGGGTAGGAAAAGCAGTTTTTCAAGAGATCAACGATGTATTTATCTGGTAGTCTATCATCATGGTATCTTATTTATTCTCCTAAAGAACATTTAGAAAACAATACATTAAAAGGTAGGAATGACTATTTGTATTGCTGAAGATAACGATACATAGACTAAAAATATAAAACTAATAAAAGCAAAAAAATTCCATAACTGTCAAAATGAGAGCTGACTCAAATATCTTCTTCAAGAGTACAACATTTCTAATACTGCCCCACGTATTTAAAATAAACATCTTCTACTAATAGTCCCTTTTGAATTATACAGGAGAAGCTGGTACTTGCTTAAAATAGTGATCTTTTGCCTTCACCGGGTTAGTAACATTAAAATGAAGCCATCTTTGCTTGTAATGGAGATGAATTATAGTATACAACTCTGTACTGAAGGATAAGCACTGATACTTTTACCTATTTCAAAGCACATATAACAAAACTACCATACCCTAAACAGATATAAACTAGAATCCAAGATGCAACATAGATATGTTAAGGAAGGAAAACGATCTCTGAATGAATAAAATAATCTTACAAATGGTATACTCAGCTGTACTACTAGAGGTTTAAGATATGTATCATAGATGGATTGTGACAAGATACTAGGTTTCAAGAAGCTACAGGTATGCTGATTGCTGTTAGACTCTACTGTAGAGGTTGATATAAAAATATTTAACTTCTTCATAATCCATCAAGGAGCAAAGCTGATCTAATTTGTGTGCACAGCACCACAGACTGTGGACATTTAATGAACAGTGCACTTGACAGCTTTAATAAAACATAGCATTTGCCAGCAGAGATAATTAGAATTGAAGCAGCAAAATTCTACTGTTTGGCAACACAGATGAAACAACTTCATTAAAATGTACAGCTTCAGTGAATGAAAGGAAGGAAAGCACTGGACCCTGAAGAATTAGCCTTCTCAAAACTAATTGCTTCAGTGCTTAAAAAGGACAGCTATGAAATACCAAGGGCATAACAAGGAAATACTAGTATTAAAAAAAAAAAAAGGAATCACAGAAGATAAATCAGGCTTTTCAAATAAGACTGCACTGTATTTAGGCCATTAAACTTTTCATTCTAATTTTGAAGGGCTGTACCTTAACAAAAGAAATGATTTGAAATGTTTTAAGCCAGTTAGGTAAGAGGGTGTGATTTGGCAAAGTGAGAGTATGAATCCTGAAAACATACCATGCCTAAAGCTGCCATTCCTCTTCCTTTAAGTGGATTAGAACTTAGAACAGCATAGGCAAGCGACAGTATTTTAATTACATCTTAAGATAACAAAAGAGATAGCAATTGTGATAACAAGTTACCAATTTGGCAGGCTTCACATAAATGCCTCCTACTCATGTATCTAAGAATCTAGAAGGAAACGTGCAAAATGCTATGTTTATAGATACGCTGCAATTCAATCTATGTATATACTGCAGTACTACTGCTCACTCAGCATAGAGCAATGAACTATAAAGGGGCTCTCCTCAAGTTTACATATGACCTATGAAAGTTAAGTAAATAAGGGGATGTAAAAAAAAAATGAAGGCTTGATTTCTTATACACTAGATCAATTTAAAGAAGATAATTATGGAAACAAACCCTATCCAAATTATATTTACTAAGAGATGCCATTTTTATGCGATGATCCTTTAGCACGCTATAGTTGAGATAAACCAAAGCATTGAAGCTAACAAGGATTCTAACAAGAGCACAGTAATATTACATTCAAACTAGCTAATTTTGATATACTGTATTACTTTGCATACGTGAAATACAGAATCAGAAATTTTTCTGGACACAACACTAGAACCCTTCTTCTGTGCGAAATGGTATTCTTATCATGAGCCTATAGGAGACATTCACAACAGCACATGACCTATCTTCAATCACAAGAGGAAGCTCACTGAGAAACAAATTTAATCCAGCTACATATGTAGCTGGTTAATCTGGTCTTTAACACTTGTGGGTTTTGATGCATAAAACCAGCTATGCATAAACTGAAAGCTTATAATATGGATCTCTAACATTAAAGCAATAGTATTCTTCTTATTGATGACCTAAGTCAGAAGTAAGTGCAGCCATGTCTTCCTACTCTGTTTTTCAAGAATCACCCTTTTTCAAAAGCACAGTTCTAACACCGCTAGTATTTCAAACTATTTTCCTCTGGGTGTGGTTGTACAATAACATGCAACTACTAATCTGGCAACAAGTTTCTGGGATAATCCTGCTTCTCAGATGTATCACAACAGTGACATATTCATCCCACACATGAACATCAGAAGTTGCACAACTTTCACAGAAATTTCTGATGGAATATTGGGGGTGCAGGGGGAGGGGAGAAAAAAAAAGGAAAGAAAAGAGAACCTGTATTGTTAGTCACCAAGTATTTAGGCAAAATCAATCAAAGGAGTGATGAAGGAGAAAGAGTAGCATTATTAAAACCTAGAACATCAAGTACTAACCCAGAGAAAGCAGCACTGTTAGTCTTAATTTTGTTCTCCTGCCCACTGCAGCAAGTGATGAAAAATTTCACAAGGTGCTTTTTGAGAAGTACCTCAATTTTTGAGAAATACATCCATTTACTAGTGTGTTCTCTTGCTAATACCTAAGTTTGGATTGTCAGAGACCTAACAATCTTTTTTATTCTGGAAGTCATTTGTTACATCCTTTTCAGTTCCCAAAATTCCTTCTTATCTTGGAGATGCAATTTTATCTGTATTAATAGTCAGAATCTCAGGAGGCTCAAGGAGGAAAGGTGACATTTACAACAAACAGAGCTGTAAAGAACATTATGCCTGTAGAATGAAGAGATAAAATGTATTACTTTTAGAAAACTACCTTCTGTTGAGATCCTACAAGTATAAACATTAAGAACTGAAAACATAAGTAAGTCCAATATCCTTTCTCCTCTCATTTCATTCCCAAATCCTGGGAGAATATAAGTTCAAAGAATGGACATGTGAACAAGAACAGTATTTTTAACACCACCTGTTAATAGGGTAACTACTTTACCTCCTTTTAAGAGGACCATTTCATCTTTCAAACTTGTAGAAGTTGAATAAACCACGCTAATCCACAAAGGAAAAATTAAGTAGTGAGTTAGGGGTTACAAACTGTCCTGTGCCAGCAAGCATGAGATTTCTAAAGAAATGAGATGAAGCGAAGAACACCTAAATCTGTTTAGTTAGGGGATAGACCGTTTTCAAGGTTATTAAGAGAGAAAGCATACGAAGGCATCATAAATACTACTTTATACATGATGAAAAGAGAAAGATGCCAGGATATCAATACACTTCTAAAATTAACTTCTAATATTTATCATGTAATCTACCAGAGTCCCAAATCTTGAGTAAGAATTTCTTTTTGTCCTTGCTTTTGCTTTCTATTTATCTGACAAAAAGAGCTATTGGCATGAAAGTTTCTATTAGTCAATTTTCAGTGAATCAGTCACCTTGAGGTGGGGTTAGGGGAATGATCAACAAACCAAGGAGAGAAAACTAATGGTCTGATTCAATGACATACCATTTTTTGTCAAAATTTTTGATAAAGACAGGATAAATGCTATTGCAACACAAAACAATAACCACCAGTGCAATCTTACACTCTGTTACAGATCAAGTGCCAAAGAACTATGCAGCATATCTCTAAATGCAATGCTATTTCTTCTTCTGAAGCCTCAAAAAGTTGAAATCAAGACTCAATAACCAGGCTGGTTATTAAGCAGGTATTCTTTATTGCAGCGTTGATCACGCGGGGGATCGCTTCTCCTAATGTGTGCTCCATTTAAAGCAAAATTTCTTATATTTTTACAGATCAGTCATACATATTTATTATATTTCTAAGAAAAGGCAGGGTTATGCAAATTATTTCCAGTAAGTCTTTTACATTAACTCCTCCCAGATAGAACATGTTCAGTGACATTCTGGGGGGTCTAGTGCTCTTCAGGGATGAAGGCTGGACGTCTTCCTCTCAGGCAACTTCTTACCTTTTCCTTCAGCACATGCTCTTTACAGTTTTCTCCATAATCTCAAAAACATATTCATGCACAAACTAGTTAGAAGCCCCTTTTAGCTGAAAACAAGATATACTCTCTCTCTTAATAGGTTATTGGTGTAATTTATTACTTCCCTAACTCCACTTTCTTTAACTTCAAGGCTGTTCCACTGTTATAGTTAAATTTTGTAGCTACTCTAGCAGAACAGCTATGCCTACATTCTACTAATATCTAAAATACATAAATACTTTCTATTCTCCTTATACTAAATATATATTAATTACTTGTTTCTTAAGATATATCTATATGAATCTATCCAGTATTATTATGCATCATTCAATCACTTCCTACGGAATTGGACCTAAATTTCTTTCAGCAATGAAACTTCAAACCTTTTTTTGCTCCTGAAAACCTTAAAGAACGAACTTTCTCCAGGGAAATTTTCTTTGCTGTCAACAGAGGGAGCCTGAGCAGACTCCTCTCCCAGAGTCAGGCTCCTTCACAGGAAGCATGCTCCAAAACAATTTCCTATAAAAACATCATTTTCCCCATTACCTAGAAAGAAGTGTCCAAGCAAACAGCTTTCTGACTATGAAAGCTATGCATTTTAAACAACACTCAGAAACTCCTTTGAAGGAAAAATTTGCTCAGGTCCAAAGAGGAAATATGGAAAAGAAGCTATATACATATCTGACTCTGGGGGGTTCTTCCTTCTATCAGGGAAGATCCCAGCACCCCGGTAGCATTCCCGCCAGCATGTTCTGAAGACACGAAGCTCTGGAAGTAATTGATACCACAAAGAAGTAACTTGATATTTAATGTCATAAATCTGTAGGTGTCTTGAAGATTCAAGTATCGGTGAGGCATGTGAACTGCAAAGTCACTTGGGAGCGGCAATCAACTATTACTCCAAGAAATTTCCATACCAAAAAATTCACTTGTCAGACTTGTGTTTTCAGCCTTAATTAAAAGCTAGTTCTTAAACAACTTCAGAATGACAGATACCAATCAACTGACATTTTCTTCCCACATGGATTTTGTCTTGATGTAGAAGACACTTTGCTACTAGGAGGAAAGAGGCTTAGATGAGTTCGGGGAATTTGCTAGTGACATTTTTCATTTAGGGACCACAGATTCATTAGACCTATCCAAAGGATCATATTAAAATTTTTGATGGGAAAAAGTTTGAAGGGTCCAGAATGGAATTTCCACTTCAAATCATGAAGAGAGACACATGCTGAATAGTAAGGGCACTCATCTAGGATATTAAAAATTTTATCTCAAAGTTTCTACTGGAATTGGGTTGTGCAGGGTCACTGGCCTTAACTCTGCATTCCAAAATCCAACATCAACTGTTAAGGAATGAGTCTCTTACTTCTCCCTTCTCTGTAACTAGCTAGTTGATAAATTAGTAGTTAAAAACAGAAATTGAGACTCAGTGATTATACTACCTACTGAAGTGAGAAATCTCCAGATTGAAATACCTTTCTCCGAATTTTCTCCAACAACTGCGGAGGGGAACCACCCAAACAAAAAAACCCCACAATCCTGAGCAAAGTCTAGACTTTTCTGATCAAGTAGAAAGTGATGAGAAAACTCTTTGTTGTCCCTCAAACTCAAATTGAATGTTTTTTGTATTCACAGACTTAAAAAAGTGGTGCTAGAGAAAACGCTGTTGAGTAAGAAGCCTTGGGCTCACAAAGAAACACTGAGAAATGGAACCTGTCTGAACGAGGACAGAGTGCTTTTTCCCTACAATAATTTAGTTGGGATGGGGAGTTATATACTCATCTTATTGGGTTTGTGTGACAAGCTTTTGGTACCAGGGGTGTACAGAGCTGGCTTCTGCTAGAAGCTTCCCCCATGTCTGATAGAGCCAATGCTGGCTGGCTCCAAGATGGACCTGCTGCTGGACAAGGTCAAGCTCATCAGTGACAGTGGTAGTACCTCTAGGATAAACACGTCAGAAGGGAAAAAAAGAAACCTACTGAGGGAACAGAATCTGGGAGAGGGGAGTAAGAATATGTGAGAGAACATCCCCGCAAACCTGGTCAGTGAAGGAAGCAGCACAGGAGGTGCTTCAGGCACTGGAGCAGTAATTTCCCTGCAGTCCCTGGAGAAGACCATGGTGAAGCAGGCTGTCTCCCCTGCTTCAGGAGGGTTGATGGTGGAGCAGATATCCACTTGCAGCCTATGGAGGACCCCATGCCAGAGCAGGTGAATGCCCTCAAAGGAGGCCTGTGACCCTGTGGGAAGCCCACACTGGAGCAGGTTCCTGGCAGGACCTGTGGCCCTGTGGATAGAGGAGCCCACGCTGGAACAGGTTTGCTGACAGGACCTGGGACCCCATGGGGGACCCACACTGGAGCAGTCTGGTCCTGAAAGTCTGCACCTCATGGAAAGGACCCATGCTGGAGCAGTTCATGAAGAACTGCAGCCCATGGGAAGGACTTAAATTGGACAAGTTGGTAGAGGACTGTCTCCTTTGCATGGGACCCCAAGGCTGGAGCAAGGGAAGAGCGAGGAGTCCTACCCCTGAGGAGGAAGGAGTAACAGAGACAACTCGTGATGAACTGACCACAATCCCCATTCCCCGTCCCACTGTGCCACTGAGGAAAGGAAGTAGCAAAACTGGGAGTGAAGTTAAAACCACCTTCTGTCCACCCCCTCCATGCTTCCTGAGCTTGAAGTGTGATTTTCTCACTACCTTACTCTGATGCGTTTAGTAATAACTTAATTTCCCCAAGTTGAGTCTGTTTTGCCCATGATGGCAATTGCTGAACCATCTCTCCCTGTCCTTATTGCGACCCAGGAGCTTTTCATTATATTTTCTCTCCCCTGTCCAGCTGAGGAGGGGAGTGAGAAACCAGCTTTGGTGAGCACCCGGCGTCCAGCCAGGGTCAAAGTCTGATTACATATGGCATCTTCTAAATAATGGTATTATTTCTTATTTTCTATTATCAGGCTTTTTAGAGATTATCTAATTAGTTAATTACTGGTCTGAAAAAAAATTAAGAAATTCTCACTTTTTTTTTTTAAGGCAGCCTGTTACTCAATCTTGGACACCAGGTCATAGAGTTTTTGCATTTTCCCAGAAACACTTGTATTTCAAAAATAAACATACTCAGACTGTATCAGCTATCAAGACTTCACTGAGATCAAAGTACACATCCTACTGCATACAGATGTCCTAGAAAATTTGTTTCCCAGCATTTCCCCACTCCAGTTATTCCTATAGCAACAAATTACATCTTCTGCTAGTCTATACCAAGGCACCAAGCCACAAGGCAGGAAGCAGGAGCACTAACAATGTTCCTCACTGAGCAGGCTGGCAGAGGTGCTGCAGAGTAATGCAGCCACATTATCATCCCATGAGAGAGAGTGCATCACTTTCATGTTCCTGTCCTGGGCTTAGACAGACAAGCAATTATGCTCTAAGCAAACTAGATTTCTACTATGACAGTAGGAAAACAAGCTGAGAGAAATTATGAACTGATTGCTGTAAGTGAAAACTCTCATCTAGCAAAACACTGTTAGGTGTACAGAAAAAAAAAATAATGTTAAGTAACTCTACTCATCATCACAGTGGGTTTTTTTGTGGTGTTATACTCAACATTAACTCTCAAACAGTAAAACTGTATGCTTAAGAAAGAAATTATTAGATCCTCTAAAGAAATATTATAGGGAGATTTTATTTGCCATGATTTTTCTTTGCTTAATATTCATGGTCAAGACAAACCAATGGGTGATTGGCTCAACACTTCAACTGTAACAACTCCCTTTCAAATCACCAGCCTCCTCCCTTCCTTCTGACATTGCAGAAGACAACAGAACTGGTTATGTACTATTGTATCCACACAACAGAAGACTGAAAAAAAGTAGTGATTGGTTAGTTGGCTTTGGAGTATTTTTCATTGGTTAATTAAGGACCATAAACATTAGCGGACCATTACTGTAATCATATTATTAAATACTTACAAATCCAGGAAATTAAAAATATTTTATGTCTATTACAGTATCTCTACAAAATATAGGAATAGGGTTTAATGGGTAAACTATCTTTGTAAAGTTTCTTATTCTATAAATTAGTGGTATATAGCCTCTGCTCTCAAGTTGATCTGAAGTTAATGTTCCCTGATAAACAGTATGTATATTACCCAAATACACTTTCATACCCCATGTATCAGTGTTAGCTTGGCATCCATTCAAGAACTTGAGGATGAATGCATTTTCTTCTTATGCCAAGCTGTATATAAAAAGTACTGGGGTGAAAGTGAAAATCAATGGTCTGAACAGAATTGAACCATGACACTGGAGCAAAAATTCAGAATTTGAAGGCAAGATTACAGTTCTTAACTGTGTGCACACCACAGTGAATAAAACTCTAAGTGGATCTGATACACACATTTAAGCTAAATAAAACTTCAAGTATTTGCTACCCCTCAACGTCAGCTTACTAAAATAATTACTTGTGAAATCCAGGCCTGAAAAATGCAGCATTCATAGCCACCAAAAATCTCACTGCTCTCAGAGAAACAAGTCTGGTACTAAAAGCCACATCTGGGAATATAGGGAAATTTGGATTCATAGCCAGACAACTTCTGAACTAGAACAAATTAAAAAAATAAGAAACTATGCTTCCTTTATTTTGTGGAAATACTAGACTCTTTTAGACAAAAGAGGAAGGAAGCTTACTGCTATCCAAAAATCTCCCACAAAGATCTGACCCAGTCAGCCTAACTTAGTGTTTAACAAACAAGCCACTGACCCTATTCTTTAATGAAATTCTGTGCAAGGTTAACAGGATTTTGTTAATACTGCTTACCAGGAGGAACAGCGTGTAGTTAGGGTGAGAAATTTAGAAGAATACATACATCTAGAGACTAAGAAGAAAGAACTTAAAGGCTAAATGACAGTACTTTCTCCTTGCTTAAATTGTTCCAGGACGTTGCTGCAGTTTCCAGACCCCAGAGTTTGCTTTTAAATTAGTTCTGCCTGTGGTGGCAGAACCAGACAGTATATGCATCGTGGTTATGTTGGTCTGAGACAGAAATAGCATTTTGCCTTTCATTGTGATCTTTATGCCTTTGTTTTCTTCCTGTTTTGCATTTAATACTTACTCAATCTCTAGCTGTGACCCTAGAAAAAGTGAATGTGATGGAGTTCACTATAGTAGGTCATATTTCAGGTACATATTTCAGCAAAATACTTATGAAGTGACAGCCCCATTTTAGCTATATAAAATACTGAATGCAACATCAGTCACAGGAATTATATCCTCCAGTTACTGGAATTCACTGATATTGGAAGACAACAGTTTCCCTAGTTGGCAGTGGTCTGCCAGTGATGCTAGACTATGAAGCAGAACCAGAACTGATGAGAAAGAAGTAAAATGGAGAAAGAATTGACAACTAGGGAAGAATGTAAATAAAACCATAATTATTATGATAATTATTATTATTAAAAATATAGTTGCAATATGAGACTTATAATAATAAAAATTTATATATGCTAATCGATTACTATTCTTGTAAATTTAAGAAAGCTCCTAAACTAAATGAGGGTAGATTTAGATGAGATATAAGGAAGAAATTCTTCACTATGAGGGTGGTGAGGCACTGGCACAGGCTGCCCAGAGAAGTTTTGGCTGCGTCCTCCCTGGAAGTGTTAAAGGTCAAGCTGGACAGGGCTTTGGGCAACCTGGTGTAGCAAACAATGCCCCTGCCCAAGACAGGGGATTTAGAACAAGGTGACCCTTTAAAGGTTCCTCCAACCCAAATCATTCTACGGTTCTGACTTAGTCACTTCAGTGCAACATCCACATTTTCACATAGCATCTGCTACTAAATAAAAGGCACAGACATAGAACATGAACAGTTCACATCACCCAGAACATTAAACTAAGATGACAGAAAAACTACTTCACTGGGTGTATAAGGAAATCAAGTATGGCACAATGAATCTTGTAATGGCTCAAGTCTGGCTCCCATGGCAGCAATCTCAATAGTGCCAGGTAATGGACAGTTTGAAAAAGTGATGGTACAGACATACCCAGTGATCAGCTGGTACCCCACTGGTACTCCTTGAGGCACTTGCCGAGCAAAAGGCCAAGCACCATTTCTGAAAACTCTCACTTTCCATTGCTCAAAGACAGAATCAAGAATGACTAGCAGGAGCAAAAGTAGAACTCTAAAAAAGTCCTATTTCTTTCACAAAAAGAAGTAGTTATTCTGCATTTTATTAACAACATGTTGAACACCATTTATCATGCACATCTTTCCAGAGTAATCCCCAAATGATTTATTAGAGTTTTCTTCATACTCTTGCCCTACCTCTTCCCCCCAAATCTTTTCTATTCAGGTTCCTACATATGGATTCAACAAATGAACTTTAAGAAGACAGGCTTGGAAGTTTCTATATGTTACAAAAATAAGTTGTAGTTAATGATATTAATATTCCAGTCATTGAATCATGTTTTCTTCTGAGTATAGGTTCAAATCAAACCTTTCTGCTTTTCATGACTTATCTCCTGAAAGCAGAGTTGATACACTACGAAGGCACTGGAAATATACTGCTTTCGACCCCCAAAAGAGTGACCTTTCTTTTTCTCCCCCTCATGTAGCTCATTTAAGTAATAAACAGATGCTAAATGATTATATGAGAATTTATGTCTATTGCTTTAAAAGGGGGACAGGATACACTAAGTATATACGTACACACAATTTTCTTGTAAAATTCTTCTTTTAACTATGACATACAAAATTCAAATGAAACTCTTCTAGCAACATGGACAAACAAATGACTTGAGACTCTACATGCTTCAAAACAGCTAGATGTTCCTCTCCCTTAAATGTTCAAGGCTTCAAAAAGGTGTTCCCAGTCTGCATTGACGCGTTCCCTAGGTTCTCACACTAACTGAACTTCACAGTGGTTCACTCTCTCATACAAAGAGTGAAGGACTGAAGTTGTTCTGTTTTTCCTCATGTTAAGTGAAAGTCCAGTTCGTCAGAAGCCTCTGCTACGATGAAAATTTAATACATACAAACTGATGCAACTTCAGTAGGAGATGGAGAGAGATACTTGTAAAACGTCTTGGCTAGTAGTCAAAATTTTGAGCTTCAGAAACCCAGCATCAGCCATTCCCTCTGGCTGATTCTGAACTTGGCCCCTTCCCCATAGGCATTCCTGATTAATCGGCTACAGGCTACCATGAGTCCTGCCTTTCTCAACTCTGCTTCCCACACCACTTCGTGCAGAAACTCCACCCTGAACACAAGCAACCTCTCTCAGTGAAACTGGAATAATATTATCAAACACTGATATAGCCCAAATATCTCCTTCCTCAAACAACACACTCAAGTCCTGGGAACCACGGAGCCATGACCAGTTCCTATCAGCACAATACTGCTGCTCTGCTCAAGTTGTCTACCAACAGAGAGTAGCTCTATTCTCACAGGAACTCATAGCCTGAAAAGTAGCTAGATGCTTTTAGATCAAAGCAGCATTCTCAGAGAGGCACAGAATACCATCGAGAACTACATTTATTATCACTAGAGGCCAGACAGAAATTTCAGCCAATATACAGTGTCACACAATGTGTCACTGCACTGTAAAAGGAAATAATAAATAAAACAAAACAACCTCCCAACCCCCCAGATAACTGAACCACTGGATGGTTCAATTAAGATGGCACAGAAACATGTTTTATTTAAACAGATTAAAATATTAACTTTGTTAGAACATAATGTCCTGGTAATAACTAAAGAAGTTAATATTTTTATTACATGTAAGTAATTTTACAGTTATTAATATAACTATATTAGTATTTTACTTCATTTCATTCAACCTATCCTCCCTGAATAGTTATTCATACTGAAAAATGTGTACAATAGACATGTGAGTGAATAAAAGGATGAAAGAGGAAAACAACTAAAATATATCTGAAAAGCTGGTAACAGAAATTTTACAAAAGCCAGGGAGAGAAGAGTAGGGTATCATTAGCCATTTTCATATCCTAATGGAACATGCAAGTTTCAGTCTGTTACTAAGAGTGGGTCTGTGGCAAAGAGCCCAAATGAGGTCTGAGAAAGGATAATGTACCTTTAATGATTGAAATAGCAAGAAAATTAAATCTAATCATGTTTCATTAAGCATACTCTAGCTCCCATTTTTACTAAATTATTTTATTATGATTTCCCAACTGTCTGTTGAAATAACCTTTTACAGCAATTTAATTCACCATCATAAACAAGTCTCATTTCTCACAATGAAGTCTCCTGGGATTAGTGAGAGGAGATGGATAATCTAAACCTTGCCAATCCTGCAGCCACTAAGGTAACCACTCAGGGATACAAAGATTTTTGTTTTCCTATTTGTGGCTGAGATCATTAAGATATAATTAGAAACGCATTCATGAGTAATAGAGCGTCTGTTATGGAGATACCATTCGCCCAGCAAGCATCTTCTATACCAGTCTTTAATAAGAAGGGCAGCAGGCATAATCCCCACTTCACTCTCTGAAGAGTTCTGCATTAAATGGACTGCATTAGACACCCCTCTCGCTCCCCCTTTTTTAATGGAATCTTATTCAGGCACCCAGTGTTTTCTCAGACTCCATTGTTACCATCAAAACTGCTAGTCTGTTTGCTTTCAGCAACCCGCTCCTGCAGTGCCATCCAGATGTGAGCCCTAAAGATAGCTACGTGCAGTGAATTTAAATCCTGCTCCAGAACTTGTTACAGGGCAAGCAAATGTGGAACTTCACAATATACAGCAGCAAGTGAATCTGACTGCTTACAGAATAATCCTTGGCGCTCTGCAGTAGAGAAAGGAGCGATCGACCCTCGCACCTGTCCTTTCTACTTGGTGTATATTTTACTCATTTGAGTAAAGTAGCTCCAAGAAACCTGTTCTGCCCTTGTGCCCAACCCAATCTATGGCCAAACTCTGCATCAAATCCTATGACACAGCAATGAAAAATTGAAGGTAGGGTCACCCACCAAAGAGCACTTACGTATCTGCCACATGGATCAATTTATGGCTACCACTTAAACCACAGAGTGGAACCCATCAGCAACTGTATGTTGCATCATGGTGTTTGAACAGGTTACTACTAGATATGGTAAGAAGGAGCTTGAAAGGGACCAAGTAAATGAAAAAGAAAGAAAACAACTCTAGGACACAATTTTGCTTCCTGTACCCCCCACAAACTGTGAAGACTTGCTCACAGCAAGCAAGGGGCAGAAATTGAACCTTGCAAAACAAACAGGGGACTTGAAAGACAAACCTAAGAGAAGCTACCAAAACTTCAGCTTTGAGATGATGCTACTTATAATGAGAAAGCTACAGTAACCTTCGTAAACTAAGAGTGGATCATGCTAGGCTTAACATTTTTGCATATATTTAACTATAAATCTATTTTAGCAAAGCAATTTTTTTAAGCTTGCCTATAAAAACACTTTAAAAACAAAATATATTTAGAAACTAAGCATATAAGACAATGACTAAATGACGACAGTTAAAACCAGAAAGTTGAAAGCAGAATATTAAGATTTAAATTGTTTTGCTTTGCGGAAGACTGACATTCTAAAAATCTAATTATCATCCCACAATATGAACTCTTCAGGAAGACATTAACATAAGGAATGTATTATACATGACTGAAGCCAAACCAAGCAAATTTCTAGATAAAGGACCAGAGTTCAGAAGCATAATGTGAAGCCAGAAACCATTCACAGACATTCAATTTTTAAATTTTTTTTTTTTTTTTTTAAACACAAGCTCTATTGTGAAGCTGACAATAGCTTATTACCTTAGTCATCAGAATGCAGTTGGTCAATAAATGTACAGTCAGCAACTGCCACATTCCTACAGCAAAATTTATTTAGATGAGCTCTGGATATATACCTCAGTTGTTTGACAGAACAGTGATAATATCACAATGAAATTCTGGTCACAAGATCAATAACTCTTGCATCTCAGCTTTACTTCAACATGTTTTTTTTCCTTAAGTGCTTTCTCTTTGCCTTGGTATTTGCATTAGCAGGAACAGTAAATTGGCAGACTGTTCTTAATCAGCCTGACAAATACTAAGTTTGGAAGGAATATGATTTTGCTCTAATACTGCTTCTACAGCAAAAACAAATAAATATTTAAATGTAGAAATTCATTGCCTTGGGTGAACAGTAATTCCTTTCCATATAACCCATTTAAAATTTCTCATTAAATTCACATGAGCTCTGGTAAGGTCAGGATTTCTCCCTGTAACTTCTAATTCATAAAGGACATGATTTGGTATTAAACTTGTGATGCCTCATGTTAGGACAAATTGTCGCGATCAGACTTTGTGCATCACTTGTTTCACATGTTTGTAGAACGGTGGTGCTACAGCCCCTTCTCCAGAGGTCTCCTTGTGGCCATTGCCTCCATCTGTGATTTAGTGACGGGCCAAGTTGGGGTGGGAGTGAGGGAAAGATGCAGGATTTCACTCCAACTAGCCCTGGAGTACGCAGAAGTTATGAACAAGAACAGCCTCATCAGCTTCCCAAAGCTGCTGTGCTCCCCCCGCCCTCTTCCTCCTCTGTGTGTTTATATATACACACACACACACACACACTTTCTATATAAAATATATATATATATATATAATTTCTAAAAAATCACAAACTGATTATAGGAGAGAAACTAAGGAAAATTAAATGTGTGCAAAGTGTGAGCACTGCAAGGCTTTGAGAATGAAATAAAAAAAAGCCTAAAGTACAGGACATAAGATGCACCAGCTACTGATAAAAGTGGGAGAGGATGGAGGATGAAAGATAAAGAATTTGATTTGTTTAACTTTACTCACAGCAGAACCAGTTACCAATCCACAAGATTAATTACTTTTGCTGCATTATTTATATTAAAATGTAGGAGAAAGGCATCAAATGCTAAGGAACATTTGGAGGGTGTGTTGAAGTAATATGGTTTCTGAAGATGATACCACCTAAATGTCTAATTAAAAGGGTGTGCAATTATCCTTTTACTCATCCCCCAACTACCTCCCCAATATTTTTTCTCTAATAAGTGTGAAAATTATCCAATTATAATGACTGAGTGAGAAGAATTGTAATACAAATCCTGTGGAAGTGTTCCATGTTAAACACAGAGTTCTGAAACTTGTTCACAGGGAGTCTGTGTAAGTGGAGGGAAAAAGATCGTACCTCAAGTTGCACCTGAAATTTAATGTATATGAAATAATACACATGGTGGGGAAAAAGTCCTAACTTATACATGAACTAATAATCTCAGGTTAAGAAAAACAGTTTCACACAAATTACAGCTCAATCATAGCAGTCAAAAACTAAAGTGAAATGTTAGGGAAAGAAAGAATAATAGAATAAATTAAGAAAAAATATCATCCCACAGCTCATTCACTCTTTGAAGACTCCACTCTGGTCCTACATCTCAAAAATGGAAAACATTCTGAGAAAGAAGCAAGAATCACCCGAAGTGGCAGCTCCAACAGTTTATATGGGCCATATAAGGGGCTGCAGGACAAGGCCATGGAAAAAATGTTTATCAGAAATAGTTAATGTATTGTTACTACAGCCAGCTCAGAAAGGTCTTGAGTTAAAAGCAGTTGGATGCAGAGAAAGAACTTGGTAGACATGTCAGATAGTCTTACTCTTTCTGAAAATTCTTCTCTAGACATCCAGTTGCAGCCACCACAAGATACAAAACCAGCTGGCTAGCTAAGACCCTAGTCCACCATTTTTATATTCTTTTCTAGTTGCCTGTACAAAAAAAATAACTGTGCTTCAAAAAAACATAATCAACCATCATGAAATAACTGGAAAGTAGACTAGATACCACCTGATTGTTAGATATAAAATGACTGAAGTACATAGCAAGACAGATATACATTTACACAAATACTCAATCTCCAACTATAATTTAGATAAATGTCATTTTATAAATGATATTTAAGTAGAAAATGTAACCTTACTTTGTGACATGCTATTTGAAACATACCAGCCCTCAGAATAATTTCAGCATGGGAAACTAGCATTATCCCAGCACTATTAACTCCATAGTTTTATCACAGATTTAAAAAGTAAAAGTACTTAAAAGTTTTAACCTGTTAATAATTCTCCTTGAACTAAAAGTGAGGAAAAACCAAATATGTTTTTTGGCATGAAGACTTCTAAGAGTATATTCCATTATGTGGCTACTGTTTCCAGCAAGTTTCTCTATAGTAAAAAAAAAAAAAAAGCATATACGCACACTCAAGCCCCCCCCCCAAAACCCAAAAATGTTACACTAAATCACAGAACTTAACTATTTTCAGTGTTTTAAAAAAAGCACTTCTGGGTAAGTGAAAAATCCCTTTTTGCATATGCTGTCTGCTTAAGGGTACTTATTCATAACCTATGAACAGGGAAACTTAAATCCTAATTAGAAATACTGGGATAAAAACTTCTGTTAGGAAATGATAAAAATTCAGGATGTGACAACGGAATAACTCACACTGAGATGGAACAGGATGCGACTTTAAAAATGTTTAGAAAATTTCTTCTTGATTAATGAAGGTAATGATGATAATTAAAAAAAAAAATCCTTCCTATTTCAAAGTCAGGTACAACTAGAGGTACCGACACCTACACCCACACAGGTAAACCCTGCTGGAATTAGCGAACTGAAATGGAGCTTGCTAATCAATACAATATATCTTGTAATTCATATGAGAGGAAATAAGAGCTTAACCAAATGTATTTCTGAATTCTCAAATTTCCTTTTTTTTTTAAACTCCTGTACTCATTAATACCAACATATTTGCATCCAACCGAATACACAGCACAGACTGAAAATTAACTTCATAACTCAAAATTAATACTGTGTACTTTTAACTGGCTAATTTCTCAGAGGAATAACTGTTGCTTCAGGAAAACAAGTCAATCTGTTAAAAGTCAAAAAATAAGCTGGTTTCTCAAACAAAAGTAGGCGTGGAAAGACAAACTTCTACAGCTGATAACTACAAACCTACCACACAGAAAGGTTCCCATGCATGCATCTTCAACCTGACTTGGTGCAAGCCAGAAGCCTACCTACCCAACAACTTACGTAAACCACTCAAAACAGAAGCAGCCTTTCAAAGCTAGGTATACCAAACACTTTCCCCAGCCTCTAGGAATTCCCACCCAAGGACTTTGAGCCAGTAGCAGATCTTCTGAACATAACAGCTCTCAGTGCAGTTTTCTTCCACAAATTCATCCAGTCTCTTTTTCAATTCAAGTAAACTCATGACCCTATGGCACAGCCGAACTTAACACTACAGCAAACACTATCACCTTTTGTCAGTTTTTAAGATTCCAACTGCAACTTTTCTTTAGCTCTTACAATACAGGTTTTATATTAGAGGATACAGTGAACGGCAACACTGTTCCCTGTTCACCTTGTATGAGCCACTCGTGGCTGCATGCTATCATACTTCCCCCTCACTCATCGCCTTCCAGATTAAAGCACGCTGAAGAGGCCATTCCAGACCTTTGATCATCTGTCTCTCTTTCCTTTGCATATTTTGCAGTTCCTTTTTGAGATGGGAAACCCAAAATCCACACACAGATTAGCATGGCACTATGTTTTTCTGCTTACCATTATAATATTTCCTCTTACAAACTATAACATTCCATTTGCTTTTCTGACCAGGACTAAGGAATAAGCAGATGTTTTTATTACACTGTGTTTTTATCCAAACAAAATATGTCATTCTTGAGTGATAACAGCAACTCACCTTGCGTTGCTGCATAGGTAGTCAGGACTGTTGACAGCAGACACACTGTTCAATACTTCAGAACACACACAGGTTTCACGGTTGCTTTGAAAAGGAGTGCAAATTAAACTGAAAGTGAGTAGTATTAGGTGTCAAAAAAAAACTTGTGAGGATTTTAATTACAAAGATACTCACAAGATCCTGAAGGTTATGTACAAAACTTCTATCAAAAAGGCCCAAATCAAGTGAGATGAAAGAATACATGAATGCTAACCAGCTTTATGATTACTAAAAATAAAAATCCCAACAAGAGGGGGAAAAAACTTCATCCAGAAACTCTGCACCATGAACTTTGTAAGATCTTCATATACATGGTGTTTGCAGAAAAACTGAGAGGGGAGAGAACATGAGTACCAGCTGTATGCCTATCCAAATCATAGGGCAGTCCGTGGTGATGGTCAGTCCTGCTCTCACACTCCTGCTGCTGGCAACATCCATCATTAAGGAACATAAACACTCAATATCCTTCTGCCTTAAGTTCCCAAGACTAATGGACTGATCTGATGACTGAAATGAAATTCCTGGTACAGTGTTCAGCGACCACAGGAAAAGGTCATAAACTCCTCTCATTCAGACTCAACTAGGGGCACAGTAAGAGAATTATTCCTGATGGAATGCTCTAGACAGAAGTATGCACTATAAAATGAAGTACTGCAGGCTGTTAATGCTATATATCAATATAAAATGACAAAAGAAATATGATTTCTCATTCAGGGTGAAAATTCATGTCGTTCCATACTTTAATTTTTTTGAACTATGCATGATTCAAGCTGCCCTTCCTTCGTGTGAGAAAACAGGTTCTTACAGGACTCTCTGAAGTGCAGAGAAAAACAATGAAAATACTCAACACCATCATTTAAACTACACTAGAGAATTCAATAAATCCTTAATTTCCTTATTTTTAAACACAGTTCTTCTCCTAAACAACATAAAAACGTTCTCTCTCAATACATATTTCAAATATTCTACAAATCTTAACTGTTCCAAAAGTGACAGTTAAAGACAAAGATGCTAGTCAACATTTATGTAAACTTGTTTTCCATTTAGTTTTAGAGAAAACTCTAAAAAAAAGTGTTATAAGAAAAAACTAGTATCATCATATTTAGCAGTCAGGTACATAGCTGAAGTTAGCATATTCCCTTAAAGGTCAGAGTTGTACTCTCTGTAAGGAAAAATCATTAGGAAAATATTTTGCCCTAAATTTTTCCCCACAATATTCAAATTACCCAGCCACAAGAGTCTCATATATACCACTTCATTTTTTTTTTCCAGAACAACGTTCAAAAAACACAAAACTAAGACTCATTTTCAAGGTACCTTGCATAACGTCCAAGAGTATTGCCAGACAAAAAAACGCTGGCAGAAACACTCACTGACTTTACACATCCATCTATCCATCCCTGACCTTGAGTCTACCTTGAATATGGTTCATAAAAGAACCCTCATGCAGTATAAAATGTAGCTGGGTCAGGTAAGGGAGAAATGGGAGCAGAGCCAAGTCAGCTGAATAAGCATTTCCACTTCAGCCCCTTCACCTTGCTTACTTAATGGTCAAAGCACACAAGGAATTAGGAAACTGGAAACAGCTGAAGAGTGCATAAACCCAAGCTCACCTGGAAGACTACTAACCTGGATCCCAATTTAGAGGAGTTAACATAACTAACTACAGGTAGGACACAGTGAATGGTGGTTACCATGCTAGGAGATAACCTGTGGGCTATTTTTTGGTAGATTGTTTTTTAAGAAAATAGACTGAATTAGACCAAATTACTGAAGCTGTTTGTGTGCACACACATATATATGTGTGTGTATAGAAAAATCAACCATATCAAAGGATATGGTTAAAGGTACCTTTGGAGCTCTCTAGTTTAATCACCTGATCAAAGTAGCCCTGCCAAAGAAGGCTGACTCAGGGCTGCATCCAACTGAGTTGTAAGAGTCCCCAGGACACAGACACTACAAGGTCTTTGGGTCCACATCCCAGTGTTCGATCACCCTCCCCACAACAAAAAAAACCCATTCCTCCCCAAATGAAGTTGGAATTTCCTGTATTCCAACTTGCATTCATCCTCTTCTCCCACCATTGTTCACTGGTGAGACAAGTCATACTTCATCTTCCCTGAAGTGTCCAGCGAGGTAGCTACAGACAGGAATAAGATCATTATTATGACAACCTGTGCAAAGGCGGCTCAGGGTGGGGATATGTAACCTGTTCTCAGCCTTTCTGCGTCTGCCACATGCTCCAGACCCTCTGATCATCAGGGTTTCTGTTCACTCGGATTCCTCCAAGATGTCAAAGGTACAGAGTAAGCATTATTACAGTATTTTAGAATATATTTAAAATTCTTCTCCTGCCACAGTAGTTGAACAAACTAGGTATTCTGAACAAGTTTATCCTTCCAAGAAAAACTACTACAGCCTTTGTAATTAGAAGGGATTACAGGAAGTGCCAACTACCAGAGTCCAGAGGCAATCCTCTAGATATAGGAGAAGCCTTGTGGATTTTGAGTAACAATCAAGGACCAGCACACAGTCCAATGAGAGTGCTACAGACAGGAATGAGATTTCCCCCTTTACAGGGGTGAAGACTTTTAGACAACTGCTGTGTTGGATCCCAAGTCAGTGGCTGAAAGAATCACAGGATTCCATACAATAACACTGGACAAATATTAGGATTATAGTTAGTTGTTTTGAAGAGAGTTTAAACCATGTCATCACGATGCACCCCTGCAACTTTTTCTTTTAAATACATTGTAAACATATTTTCTTTCAAAAGACAACTTGAAAGACATTATACTAGAATACACAAAACAACCATCCACTTTTGACTAGTTCAGAAACATTTTTAAAAAAAAAAAACCCTCCACAAAGCCAGTATGCTTGCTTGCTTAAAGACCAGTAAAATAAACATGAACAGTGAGATTAAAGAAATGAAAAACTGTCATAATATCACAAAAAATCAGAAATGCATTCTAGTATCTGCAGCAATCATGGCCACTATTTCTGCAAAACAGACCTACACAACTCACTACCTGTTTGTGATTTCCTTTTTCCAATGTGATTTCCTTTTTTCAATATGTTATAGTTCGCTTTAAAACTTTATGAAAGTCTTTTAGACTCATGTTTATTATCTGTAAAATTTTTTACTTCTGAGACAGGATAAAAAAAAACCTTCCAGGAAGCACACAATATTGTTTATACGAGTTTTCTTATGTCACTTAACACTAAATATAAAATTTAAAAATTTATGTAGCATACACACTAAAATATTAGTGTTTAGCAATAGAAAGCAATTCTTTCAAGATGCAAATAGATGAATTTCCATCCTATAAAGAAATATAATGGTGTCACAAATGCTGTGGACTCATTTTTTCTCTCAGAAGTGAGGCTTCAGGTAATTTTGTAAATAACTTTATCCCCTCCCCTAACAGGAGCATTGGTTCAAAGTAATTTTCCAGATAAGAAAAAGAGTGAGAGAAGGATATGCTTTAGTATATTTTTCCCTTTTAATAGTTATTTTATTATGCACAATATAAACTTTTAATATTCCAGTAATTTAAAGGATGGCTCTGCTTCGCTCACATATTTTTCTTTTTCCACCAGCAATCTTAGATGATCCTACATGATAGATCTGCACAGACATGTGGTCATAAAATAGGCTGCTCACATTTATTGAAAATTTGTACAGAGCTTCTCATAAGCAAATTCAAATACCTTCTAAATTCTTATGAATTTATCATCCCTACATTCTTCTGCTGTTCATTTTTAGTTCAGAAATTACCTTAACATAAGGAAAATTCATTAAAGAATTATGCTTGAATAAGGTCCAGCTGGGACCTTAAACAGGCCTAGTTTCAGAATGGTGAGCATCAGTGTCTGATAATTTTATAAGAGTAAATGTGTTCATTGGACACACAAAGGATGGAACACACTAAGCTGAAAAAGAAGGCTTATACAATTTGCCCAGGGTCAAGAAGAAATACAAATCATCAGCTGGAATAGGAAGCAGTGCTCTCAATTCTGTTGGCACTCTGCCAACAAGTCCCATTCTTCATGCCATGAATCATGTCCTTCAGGTAAATGAAAAAAACTGAAGCCCTGTTCTCAATTCTTTCATTTGTAACAAATACGCATTTAACTACTACCACTATGACCTCTCAATAATAGAAAGTCGAATTAAAACCAGTCAAAACTATTTGACTCAAGCAACTCTACAAGAACAGCTGAAAATCAGCTACCAATACCACTCAGAAAAACACAAAGCCCCCAAAAATAATCTTGTTAAGGTTATGGGGGGAAAAGTAAATCATTCCAGCTCTGCTTAAAGCTAGCAGCTCTTGAGAAACCTTTTGTAAGTTTGAAAACTTCCTAAATGCAAAACTTTTAATTATACAGTGTTTCTTTTATTATCCAAAAAGTTCATGATCCTCGTCAATAGAATACAAAAGAAGTGGCACACCACCTCAGAGGTACATGGCACTTCTTCAAATGAGGAGCACATGATCTATAATTCCCCCAGAATATGTTCCCATCACTTCTGATACTCCAGTTCTAGTCCTTTCCATAAGATTTCTTCTAACTACATTGGTCTTTTACAAGTATGGGAGGATATCCATACATTGATTGTGAAGACATCCTCCACTTTGAACTTGCTAGGGTACTCAAAGCAGGATGGCTGCAGCAGCTAACTGCCCAAGTATTTATTAAGCATCATAGAAAGCTTTGCAGATTCTAAGCCCTTTGTTGCTGTACCCACATTACTGATGTTAGCTAAACGACTAGCTTGAAGTTAGGGGAAGACATAGAATCACAGAATTGTAGGGGTTGGAAGGGACCTCAGGAGATCATCAGGTCCAACCCCCCTGCCAAAGCAGGCTCCCTAGGACAGGTCGCACAGATAGACATCCAGATGGGTCTTGAATATCTCCAGAGAAGGAGACTCCACCACCTCCCTGGGCAGCCTGTCCCAGGGCTCTGTCACCCTCACTGGGTAAAAGTTCTTCCGCATGTTGGTGCGGAACTTCCTGTGCTCCAATTTGCAGCCATTGCCCCTTGTCCTGTCTCCACAGACCACTGAAAAGGGGTTGGCCCATTCCCCCTGCATCCCATACTTAAGATATTTATAAACATTAATAAGGTCCCCCCTTAGTCTTCTCCAGGCTGAACAGTCCCAGCTCACTCAGCCTTTCCTCATACGGGAGATGCTCCAGGCCCTTAATCATCTTCGTAGCCCTTCTCTGGACTCTCTCCAGGAGATCCCTGTCTTTTTTATACCAGGGACCCCAAAACTGGACACAATACGTCAGGTGGGGCCTGAGTATTTATCTTTGTGAACTGCAGCCACACACTGACTGCAGCACAGAAAACCCTTAAGATTTGTGGTTTCAACAAACATGTTGTAAGTCTAGCGTAAATTACAATGATACGTTCTCCTATTAACTGGTTGTACCAAAGTGCCTGTGCAATGAAAACTCATGCTGACCTTTTCACTGGGGAACGAGGATGGGGAGCAGACCCATGTAAAGGGATCTGTGGGGGTGAGTTTATGGTAAACTGAGTATGAGTCAACAGTGTGTTCTTACAACCTGAGGTGCATCAAGGCCAGCGTAGCTAGTCAGTTGAAGAAGATGACCTTCCCACTCTACACTACACTTGTGCAGCCCCACCTTGAGTACTACATGCAGTTTTAGGCACCTCAATTAAGGACATAGAATCATAGAATGGTATGAGTTGAAAGGGACCCCAAGGATCACAGAGCTCCAATCCCCCTGCCACAGGCAGGGCCACCAACCCCCAGGTCTGGATCTACACAAGGTTGCCCAGGGCCCCATCCAACCTGGCCTTGAACACCTCCAGGGATGGGGCATCCACCACCTCTCTGGGCAGCCTGTTCCAGGACCTCACCACTCTCTCTGTAAAAAACTTCCTCCTAATATCTAATTTAAACCTTCCTTCCTTTAGCTTTAATCTGTTACAACATTTAATGTGCTACAACATCTGTTGTAGTTTTGCATGGCTGGGTTCTGGTGGAGCGGGGGGGCTGCAGGGGTGGTTTCTGCAAGAAGTAGCTAGAAGCTATCTGTAGGGCTGAGAGAATAAACACCAACCAACTCAAGGTCGGACTCACTGTTGACCAAGGCTGAGCCCATCAGTGACGGTCACAGCGTCTCCTTCCATAGGATGGAGACAAAGGTTGTCAAAGGTCTCAAGGGCAAGACTTACAAGGAGCAGCTGAGGTCACTTGGTTTGTTCACTAAGAGAAGGCTGAGAGGTGACCTCATTGAAATTTACAACTTCTTAAAGGTGGGAGTGAAGAGGCAGGCGCTGATCTCCTCTCTCTGGTGACAAGCAGTGGAACATGAGGAAATGGAATGAAGCTGCATAAGGGTAAATTCAGATTGGACATTAGGAAAAGGTTCTTCATAGACAAGGTGACTGCTATAGGCTCCCCAGGGGATTGGGCATGTCTCCAAGCCTTTCAGAGTTCAAGGAGTATCTGGACAATGGTCTTTGTGTCCAACTCCCTTCTCCTAGCAGGACTACCTAAAATTAAAATATATGACAGTGTTCTTTATAGGTCTCTTCCAAGTGGAGAGATTCTATGAATCTATGATTTTTACCCAAATGGAAAACCCCGGCATATCATCCAACAATATCCTGTGAAACAAATCATATACCATGGGTTCTCATCATTAACCATGGTCAGAAATGGCTCCTTCCTAGAAGGATTTTGGCTTCTAATAGTTTTGTTGTCATCAATTAAGATGATGATAGCTACATATAAACAAAACAAATCTGTTAGGAGTTTATTCTGTGCACAGTGTTAATACTTGTGGAGAACAATTGACTATAACAGACTGACAACCGGACTCAACGCTAATAATTTCTACTTCAATAGAACGCTAATAATTTTCAATTCAATGCTAATAATATAGATAACATTCTCCCAGAAACTTCTGACTGAAAGATTACTGACAAAAAAAAAAAAAATCTGTTCTTGAACGAACCCAACAAAACCACAAAACCTTGAACACAAAAACCCCACTTTCTCATAGTAAGATTTTACTTCCTACTAAAATAGTCTCAAGAGTTCCACTTACACTTGCTTATTTCCAAGAGTATGGATTCTGATACACAGGCTTACCCCTTCTAAGTATATACTGCTTTCAAGTCAGCAATTTAAGAGAGCTAAGTAGTCTCAGACACCTATCCTTTAACTAAAGTGTTTAAGCAAGTTAATAGATTAATGAAAAAAATATTTCTAGCACAGAAGCCATACTTTATTCCTTGAAAATGGGAAATTAACATGCTGTACTTTACTGCCTTTTATAGTACCTTCTTCAGTCTTTAGAAACATTCTTATTAATTTGATTTAGCATTAAAAATACAATAAATACCTTATTGAAGACTTCATGTTGGTTAGAAATTTGTCAGGTTTTGTTAGTGTTCTTCTACTTAGAGTAATTTTTAGATTTGCATTACATTTGTCATCTGTAAAACGCATCTTAAATTTTTTTTATCATTCCAAACTTATACATTCTAAGGTAGCCTAAAACTTCTTCACTAGTTTCCCCTTAATCCATCTTTGGATACTAAATCTCTTTCAAGCAAGCAATTATTTTGCTTTATAAACCACCCATTAAAATCAGATTTCAGCATTTGCACTTTCAGAAATCCTCAAAGATTGCATTCCTGATTGTCACTGCAGTTTTACGTATACTGTCACAGCATACAATTGGGCTATTAAATCTAGTAGATTTTAGGAAATGTACATACTACGCAAATATAAAAAAATATTAATTGTGGGTAAATTCAAGGTTCCTAATGATAATTAATGTCCACAAAAATCACTCTTAGAATCTAATTTTGGATACCTTATAAACACAGATTTTTCCCTAAAAGCAGTAATGTGCAGACAAAATACACCAATAAGCATTTGTGCTAAAGCTGCATTTAGTTTTTTTCTAACAGTATTGAATACGCAGCCAGGAACAGGAATACCATGCACAAAGCTACTAAAACAACCATTTCCTGTCCTTTCAAACCTGTTGCCTAAACATTTCCAGATAACTTTGTAATGATTTTAATAGAGAGCTAAGGCTAAATTAGGGATCAACTATGTGAGCAGTCTGGAATGAAACATCAATAGCTATCCCTTACTACCAGTATCAATCTTCTCATGCAAGCACAGAGCTTAAAGAGGGACTTTAGCTCAAAGCTCATTTACAGCATAGACAACCAACTGCACATTCACACTATGTGCTGGAGCTTTTATTATTTGCCTTATTTGTTATCCTGATTTTCTCCAGCAGAGGAGGTTGGCAGCATAAACAAGCCCTCTCTACAGAATATAAAAAGTCTCCTACTCCACTGTTTCAAGTATCCATCCTGGATGATCTACAAATACTTGGAAAAGTTAGAGACATGCTTTCCCATTCTTCTAGACAACCACAATGTGATTAGTGTAGCAGACAGAAGTAAACCATGCATCAACTATTGCAATAACTTCTGTCACATGTTCTTCTATACCTATCAATCCATGTGGCTGCTAAACAGAAAAACACCTCTACCTCTTCCCTCAAATATTTGACCACAGTCTCTCAATAGCAAACAGGAGACCAAGTAAAATAGGAATAATGAAGCTCCTGCTTTTAATCTACAATATTTTTTCATTTTTTAAGTATTTCCACAGGTAAAAATTTCAGAAAACAAGTATCACCTTTGAACAGTTCTAAGTGGGATTTTGCTGCTGTAACTGGATCACAAGGAATTGAATCTCTGATCATAACCACTTCCTATAGTGTGAATTTCTTTTTCCTCCAATTAACATTCAAACTGAAATATAAAATTCAACAACTGCTTCCACTTGGCTGCTAAACAACTTCTTTTTCACACTGTTAATCAGAAGGCTTTACTTAAAATTATCTTTAATATTTTTAAAAACCAAAGCAATCTAGTTATACATGGCCATATATATCCCCTACTTAAAATTTCCACAATATTATTAGCACTCTTGAAAAGGTGTTACCCAGACAAAACTGGAGTGGTTTAACTTTTTCTTCTAAAGTATGATGTTTAACTGATTTTGATGCGACTGTTACAATTTTTCTTATAATTATGCCTAGCTCATTCTTTTCCTTAGTACTCAATGGAATAATGACTTGATTTTCAGCTGCATTTACAAAAATGGGAACAAAGCACAGCTTCCAAGAGCATCAGTGTCTGCCAGGGTGGTGATAATTTTGAAGCATTTTTGAGCACAGGTTTACTGCAGTCTAGCAAAAACATGAACCGTGAATGATCCTTTAGTTTAAGATGTCCAGGTCTGTAATTAAGCTTTTAAACATGGACTCATATAGAAGTCCCAAGATATACTGTCTCTGTCTAAAACCTCAAACCTAGAATAACTAGGAAAACAAAACAAAAATATGTGAATATGGCAATAAAAAGAAACATACTGTGTAACAGCTTTGCATTCCATTTAGAGAAAAAAAAAAATCAAAACCAAGTCATTTCAAAATTAATTTTAATTTCAAAAATGTAAAGAAAATGTGGTCTTGCTTGTGTAAAGGATAACAGTATAAAGTCATTATATTTGTACCTTTAAATTAGATTGTACAGTTTAGACACTAAGACATCTACCAATAGTTGATGGTATTTAATAGTAAGATATCTTTTATACAGTAACCTTCAATTGTACTATAAAGGAATTTTTATTAAAAGGATATGCCTTTAAATCCCCACTGCCACATTTCTCATGTGATCACATTATAATAAAGAATGTTGCAAAAAAATTTGACAGCAAAAACTGAAGTCTGAGATGCTACTGTAATTAAAAGTTATACTAAAGATTTTAATAGGGTAAATGCACAACTGGCTACCGAAGAGGGTAACACTAAACTCCTAATCATAGGCATTATTAGCTTCAGGTTTTATATTTATCAGTAGAAAAAAATAGAATTTCACTAACTACACAGAATTTTGTTTCTATGCAATAAATTAGATTGTGATAATCCTAAAGGTAGGCCAAGTAATAATTATGATGTGTGGAGGGTCCTCATCCTCCCCCTTCTAAAAAGTAACGTAGTATGTAAAATAACATATATGCCCGCTTCACTGCTAGTTACTCAGCAAAATCTTGGTAGCAATCTAAAATACAAATAGTCACAGATTATAAATATAGTATTGCACCATTTCTAATTCCTTTATCAATCTCATTCCAGCACTATGACATAATATTCAAGTAGAATCATAGTTTTGACATAGTAGAATATATTTGAAACAAATCTAAGGACATAGCAGAAAAAGGCAGCAAGTAAAACATTAAACACAGAAGGGATGGTAGAAGTTACTATTTCATCAACAGCAGCCTACCTTATTTATACCCTACATCAACCCAACTTTTGGCATCATTGACATCATCATGTAATTTGACTCATTATTTTTCTTTAACCTCAACCAAGGGGAGTTAGTGCCTTTTAAATTTCACACATTACGATGCCAGCCTGCCTTCTGGTTTTTTCAATCACTTACCATCCTAAACATACTCATCTATTGTCAATAAGTCTCCATTCTTCCATAGACATACATCATTGCATCTTCACCAACCTCATGAGACATTATATCAAGACAAACACCTACTCATAGTGCAGCCATACCTTCATCTTGGTTGGCAGAAGAACTCATAACCTATGTAATGGCTAGCATGAGGATCTGGCATCAGGGTGGTGATGAACTTGCCTTCAGGTGTAACACAAAATTTCCCTCTCAAGTTTTGCACTAAAGTACTGTATTCAGGTCTTTCACATATTCACAGAGTATACTATTAATTTGCATTTCCTAAATGGAACTAAGTGTTGAGTGATAAATGAGTGTTGAGGGTTTCCAGGGGAATGGCAAATGTATTTAAAACATCTTGCTAATAGATCAGTAACTAAAATGGAGCTCAGGTGAATAAAGCTAACAGCTATGCTCTCAGTACAACCTTTCAGGTAGACAGTAACACCCTTTTCAACTGATCCAGTTCCTTTTGTTTGGCAATTATAACATTTACATAATGGCAGTCATAAATGACATGAAAGGATACATTGGGTATAATTAAGCTGAGCTCAGCAATCTAAATGGTCCAGATATATGAGAATCTAAATTTCTGTGTTCCTGCTTAGACCACATGGGCTAGTATGCCGTATATGACATAGTGCAACTTTTCATCAACGAGCAGCAAGAAGCAGTCACATTAAAACCCATTTTTGGTGAATTGCCCAGTATCTACAAGCCATCATGTCCTCACTGCTGTGACAGACAGATTAAAGCTAGCACATTCAATCCCAATTTGATTGTAGCACAGTCTAGAAATGCAGACTGCTCCTGGAGACACTTTTCAATTCTGAGCTCACATTATTTCCCTTCAGAGCCTAAAAAAGTCAGTGTCCTGTCATCGCTGGAAATAACAGCAACTACAGTTAATGATGCATAGAAGATACATTGGACATTTGCTCTCAGCATAAAAAACTATGAAGTACTAGTGATATTCCTTGAACTTGGTAGTAATAGCTCTACATTAACTTACTGACAGTATAAAATACGCTTTGGAGAATCGATACAATAATTCAAATTCAATAGTTTAGAGTCTGGTAAAACCCTAGGTACACCACTGAGCTCAATGTTACCCATCTGTTTCTTGACACCAATGCAAGTATAAGCCTAGCCAAAGACTAGTTTATGGGCAGTAACAAGAAGTAAATGATATGCAGAGCCTTTCACTCATACGACCATGAAAACCGTTTCAGGAACCTGTAACAAAAGAATTTGTTCTGTTCATGAGCAAAAACAGCCTTATGATTAATCCTTCCAGTCCGATTAGTCCTAGCTCCTGAGCCTTCCCCATTTCTCAATATTCCTTTCCTGAATCCACTTTTCTGTAGGGAAAACAGGGGAATAATAAGGAGGGTGGCAACACTGGCCACAGCTGACAGTCAGTGTACTGATAAAGCTGACTGCTGTATATGCTGTTGAAGCCATTCCAGGTGTCCTCTCTGAACAAAGTTGAGCAAGGAATCTGTTTTTTTTCCCTAAAA
Organism: Porphyrio hochstetteri; assembly: GCA_020800305.1. Lineage (NCBI taxonomy): Eukaryota > Metazoa > Chordata > Aves > Gruiformes > Rallidae > Porphyrio > Porphyrio hochstetteri. Next base: position 121,146,156 of record CM036906.1, on the reverse strand, counting down.
GTTATAAGCCTCCCCTCTGCCCCAGTTCTAACTATAGACTACCCAGGTTTACAGGAGGTGTGAAGCCTTCACAGACAACCAGTCATGCAGACAATTTGAACTCAGCTGCTTCTTACTCTCTAAAAAAATTATTTCTAGAACTCATGACTTAAAACTGTGTGTAGGGAGGTCAGGAGGAAGCATTTATGACCAACTCCATCTTGTTCTACTTACATGGTTGTAGCATACACCCACTTTAAATTCCTTGACTATAGATATGTTATAAGAAGATTTTAAAGACCTAAGAATATTTCTAGAGATCATGAGCACATTCAAATACTCATAGATATACTAAACATACACACATATATATGGGTGTCTATATCACAGAATGTTAGGATTGGAAGGGATGTCATCTTTTACATATTTATAGACATTAATAAGGCCACCCCTCAGTCTCCTCCAAGTGAACGAGGCCCAACTCCCTCAGCCTTTCCTCATAAGGCAGACGTTCCACTCCCTTAATCATCTTGGTGGCCCTGCGCTGGACCCTTTCTTGAACTGAGGAACCCAGAACTGGACACAATAATCCAGGTGTGGTCTCACCAGGGCAGAACAGAGGGGGAGGAGAACCTCTCTTGACCTATTAACCACATCCCTTCTAATACATCCCAGGATGCCATTGGCCCTCTTGGCCACGAGGGCACATTGCTGACTCGTGGTAATCCTGGGCTTCCATCAGGACCTCCAGGTCCCTTTCCCCTATGCTGCTCTCCAACACATCCATCCCCAACCTATAGTGGTACCTGGGGTTGTTCTTCCCCAGATGCAAGACTTAACATGTGCCCTTGTTATATTTCATTAAATTTCTCCCTGTCCAACTCTCCAGCCTGTCTAGATCTCACTGGATGGCAGCACACCCTTCTGGTGAATCAGCCACTCCTCCCAAGTTTTGTGTCATCAACAAACTTGCTACATATATATATAAATTGGCAGTTTAATGTCAAGATTCTAATACCCGGAGACATTCCAAAGATTTATTTGGTATTTGAGGATATTTTACTGTGTTCCTCTTTTGGTACTACCTAAAAGCAGTACTCATCCTACGTCAAAACTATTTAAGAACTACTGTAAAATGTTTTTATTGTTAATATTTATCACAAGAAGAGATTTGGACATAGGCGTACACCAAAATACCGTAAAGCCCGTGTTCCGTATGCTACTGGAAAAACCTATCCTCACTAAAGAGGTGACTTTAATAAAAAAGTGCTTATCTAGGTATGTGGCATTAAAGAGATTTAAGTATTAAAGTGATAGGCAGTGAAATAAATCACTGCAAAGGAAGAAAGAAGATTAAAATACTTAAACCTAAGAAAGAAAAAAAATCAAAGCTGATTCAGAATCACATTTATGAACATCACCTACCCTAAGACTATATCAAGAATGATACAAAACCGAGCATGCAATCTGCCTGCACTGCATAAATTCTGCACATTTATTTATAATGTACATTTAAGATTCATCTGGAGCATGCTTACATGACAGGATACTTACCTGACAGAACTTCATGAGCAAAAAGATTGACAAAATGAACAAGAAACTGTGGAATTTAGCAGTGAGAAGGCTAGTGAATGGCATAGTTCCTGGTTTACAAATTAACAAACAGATATTTCTACTTCATTAACGCATTTGTTCTGCAAGATTTCAGACACACAAAACCATGAACATTTTTCATAAGTGGCAGGTCCTGCTTAGGGATGGATATTCAGCAGGTGACTATCTAAAAATCATAGCCCTGATACTTTAAACTGAAAGCAGTACAAAAAGCAATTAGTGGGAACTGGCATTATTACACCAGCAGTAGCACACTTTGGTTTGATACTGTTAAAAAAAAAAGAAGCAAGTTCCTCAGCACTTGTTGCTTGGGTTAGGCAAACATACAGTTCTAATTAAGGATCAAGCTCATTAATTTTATTTTTCAGGGTTTTGTTTCAAAACAGAAAAAAGTATTTATTTTGTGAAAGAAAGTTTTTATACAGGTAGATTAGTTGGCAAGAACAACATACATGACAGCGTATGCTGGGTTCTTTTCTATTACCATACTGTTCAGTTTCATTTTATCAGCATCATATTATTTTATCAGCACACCTAATGAAACTTACTAGTCTGACATGATTTGGGAGATAGGTATCTATTCCTGTGTGTGTATATATATAGTTTTAAAAAAAAATTATTCTTACCCAGATGACTTGAAAAAGAACTGGGAAAAGATGGATTTCTTCAAGAAGGCTGTAAAAACATATTTTAAGATTTATTAAAATAGAGAGAAAGTGAATTCTTATTTAACACACTAAACTTACAAAACGAGCAGAGTCGTAGAATAGTTGTTGCTAAAATCCATGACCAAGAACCTCAGCCTTTGACTAGCTCTCAACAAAAATTAGCTCCACTTCAGCTATTAAATAGAAACAGCAGTGTTACACTGCTTTGGAAATTACTTCTAGTTCTGCTTCACTGATACAATTCAAGTGAGTTGAACAGTAATTAAATTAATATTTTTTAATGGCATAAATTAATCAAATTTCAGAAATAGAGTGTATATATACTGTGAAACAGTCTGCACCTCTGCACACACAGTAAAATTAGAGATATGCTGTGTTTTTTAAAGTACGCTATATTAACCAATTTCCTAGGTTTAACATATTAATATACAATACATTTGTCAGTCACATCTCTTGACAATATTGAGTACTGGTAACCCAAACAAATTTAGCTATGTTCTCCTGAATTTCAAAAACAGATATAATAGTGTGTGTATATATATATATACACACATACACACACACACACATATATATGCTGGTTTGTAAGAAAGAATAATATTCTCAAAAAACTAATACTTTACATTAAGGCAGCCTTTTCTATTCTTAGAACTCAAACCACTTCATATGCCCCTCACAAACACTACGATGACATACAAATTACATGATTATGTACTCTTTCCCATATTATACCATCTAATTTGAAGAATGATTCTCCTTTTTCCCCTACACAGTATATTAGATGCCTATTCACCAAACACCACCGAGAACACCAAATTGTTTCGAAGATGTTTCTCTAGCATCTTTATAACATTACTGAAGTGTTTCATAAACAATAGTTAGATGCAGCCTTGTGACACAGCTATAAGTCAAGATTCTATTCCACGTAATAAATACAGAACTCAAGCACAGAGAGCACATCTGAAAGTGTTGAGGATGTCCACTATGACTGTACGTTCAGGGCAAGAGAGATGCTTTTGAACACTTATTCAGGGAACTCAGCACAAAACATACTACAAAGTTGTCCTGTAAGTAGTGTGTCAGTTAAAAACACACAGCTATACAATACAGTTCTCTACAAATAAACAGGAGTTATATTTGACTAAAGTAAGCATTCAGTTTCATATTTGAAGCTTTACTGTCTAATACCCTATACTGGCTTCTGGTACAATGACAACCAGATTAATTCCAATTGATAAACTATTGTTTAAAAAACCCTATACATTGATAAAATTAAGTGTTTCTCCTAAAGAGTTTTCATTCATGTCCAGTACGAGAGAGAAGATATTTTCATGGATAGCACCAGACTCTGAACTGAAGAAACTAAAAGGAATTGCACACACTTCTACCAACTTCATGAGAAGACAAAGGGGGACAGAACAAACATTCAAGGGTCATAAAACATTTCATTTAGATTAGCGTCACCTCTCAGAATCCCAATCATTCATATTTGTTGAAACCATTCTATGTAAAGGAAACATAACATAATAAGGAAAACTATACTAACAGAACCATCGTATTTATTAAGAACCGAGAACTACCTCGAAGTCAGATACATGCATTAAGAATATTGGTTTCCTACTTCATACTGTTTCCCTATTTCTCTGACACTTGCATTCACCTAAACATAACCATGATGAACATAAAGAATCTATATGAATTCAGGGTGGGAGCAGGGACTTAGCATGAAGAAAGTTATTACATTGTACAATTTATTACGTTGCACTGGCATGTGGAACTAGAGATAAGTAAAACACATCCACTAAATTGGTCAAAACACTATAATCATATGCACCTGTATGAACATGTTCAACATGGCCACGTAATAGCAGTGTTCAGCCAAACATGTTCAATATTTCCTGCATATAGAAATGTGTAAAAGGAAAAGTTATACTCAATAGAAAACACAATGAGAAAGAGGAGTTTATGCGAGGAAAGAAATTCATTTTTTCTAAATTTAGAACCTTGAATTTAAGAACAATTTATGTTCTTACATTGATGGAAAAAAATTTCATGAGCAAGGGAAATGCCAACAACTTCCCTACACAAGTCGGGAGAACCTGAAAGGTATTCTCCTCTATGCTATCCAACAACACTTAGACCATTACAGAATCACAGAATATACTGAGTCGGAAAGGACACATAAGGATCATCAAGTCCAACTCCTGTGTGAAACCATTACGTGTACTATCATTTCCATCCATTTCCTATTATAAAAGCATTTCTATCACTTCCTGGCAATTCCAAACCCACATGCATACAGTATTAGAATCAGCCATTTCTTTCTAAAATGGAGTCCCTTTAGAGGCTTGCAGACCTGTGTAAGAAGGCTGTTCATTTGCACATTTCCCATGTTGCCATTTTCATTGCTAAAGCATTTCAAAGTTTCACATACACCATAATGTGAAAAATGCGAAGAGGCGAGCATCAACATCACTGCCTTCTTACCAAAGCTCCTAGAATCCAGTTGATGTTAATAGACTGGCCAAATTCTGTTGTGAGCAGTTTCCATAGTCTCTGCAAGGCCCACATTCTGTCACTAGCAGCTAAAGTTATGGCTCCTCAGACACAGTAAAGTCATAACAGAGTCCCAGGATTTCAGCAAGGCTTTTGATACTGTCTCCCATGACATCTGATAGCAAAGCTGAGAGAGTATGGGATAGATGAGTGGACAGTGAAGTGGGTTGAGAACTGGCTGTCAGACTGGGCTCAGAGGGTCGTGATCAGTGGAGCAGAGTCTGACTGGAGACCTGTGACTAGCGGTGTTCCCCAGGGCTCGCTGTTGGGTCCAGTCCTGTTTAATATCTTCATCAACAACCTTGATGAGGGAATAGCATCCACCCTCGGCAAGTGCTGATGATACAAAGCTGGGAGGGGTGGCTGACACGCAGGAACACTGCGCTGCCATCCAGCAAGACCTGGACAGGCTGGAAAGCTGGGCAGGGAGAAACCTAATGAAATTCAACAAAAGCAAGTGTAAAGTCTTGCACCTGGGGAGGAATAACTGTCAGTATCAGTACAGGCTGGGGGATGACCTGCTGGAGAAGAGCTCTGTGGAGAAGGACCTGGGGGTCCTGGTGGATGACAGGTTGGCTATGAGCCAGCAGTGTGCCCTGGTGGCTAAGAGGGCCAATGGGATCCTGGGATGCATCAGGAAGAGTGTGGCCAGCAGGTCTAAGGAGGTGATCCTCCCCCTCTACTCTGCCCTGGTCAGGCCCCACCTGGAGTATTGTGTCCAGTTCTGGGCTCCCTGGTATAAAAAGGACAGGGATCTCCTGGAGAGAGTACAGATGATGATTAAGGGCCTGGAAAATCTCCCATATGAGGAAAGGCTGAGTGAGCTGGGACTGTTCAGCCTGGAGAAAAGAAGACTGAGGGGGGACCTAATTAATGTTTATAAATATCTTAAGTATGGGATGCAGGGGGAATTGGCCAGCCCCTTTTCAGTGGTCTGTGGGGACAGGACAAGGGGCAATGGCTGCAAATTGGAGCACAGGAAGTTCCACACCAACATGCGGAAGAACTTTTACCCAGTGAGGGTGACAGAGCCCTGGGACAGGCTGCCCAGGGAGGTGGTGGAGTCTCCTTCTCTGGAGATATTCAAGAGCCATCTGGACGCCCACCTGTGCAATATGTGCTAGGGAGCTGCTTTGGCAGGGGGGTTGGACCCCATGATCTCTCGAGGTCCCTTCCAACCCCTATGATTCTATGATTGTGTATAGGAAAGTTGTTACATTTGAAGTTAATTTTCCAGGGCCAAATCTACTACTTATATCAAAAGTTTAGACATGCCTATAGAAAAGAATTTTGCTGATGTGGATATAACAATCCTGGATGCAGAAAAGATCATTTAAACACCACAGACTTCTAAAAAGAGCAACTACTGTAACAGCAACCATACTGACAAAGTGAAGCTTTGCCAGCACAAACCTTCTTATGCTTAAGGCATATTGAAATTACTTACCCCAGCAAAAACTGCTTACTGTGCTACATAAGCAGCACTTAAACTGGGAACACATTGGGAGCACAATACAATTGAATACCAAGAACAGCTAAACAATCCTAGCCTAGGCAAAACCCAGAAAAACCTCTTTTTCTAGTAAAGGGTAAATTATGAAACAATTGGTTTCATAAACTATAAGCAGATCAGACTGTTACAGCATTACAGTCAGCTACTGTTTGTGCTGAGATAAGCCAAGGCAAAACTAGAGCCACTAAGGCAATTCTTAAAGGTCACCTGCAAACCTTTATGATTCAAACAAGAAATAGCTGCAGCCTTTAAAGAAAGTTACATACATAAGCTAAAGCATAGAGTCACATCAAGTGTTAAGACAAAGCTTACTTCAACTTTGTGTACATGTGCGCAAAAAGAGAGAGTGACATTACCCCATTCTTCATTGCTACCTTTTATATCTTTACAAAGGAAGTGTCTTAAAGCACTTGAAAGAGATTAGCTATGGAATTTATTTCACAAAATAGTCATATTCTAAATCAAAAATAGTTTGGTGGTTCTTAGAATTTTGTAAAATTTATATTAGGTCCCACTCTGTTTGGCAAACATACAGAATCCTGATTATACATAAGCAAATCATAATTCTAAACATCAAGTTCTTGCATTTTCTTCTCATTTAAACCTACTTCCAAATAAACAAGGCTGGCTCCGAATAACTGATCATCTGATTTTATAAGACTTGACATCAGTATAGTCTGGGGTTTTAACATTAACACTCTGTGCCTGGTAAAAAAGCAATAGGATATTTCAGTTGTGTATGAACCAGCTGGGTACCACACCAAGTTAGAAAAAACTAGACAGAGTGAAATCAACAAAGCTTCTGGTCTTGTGTTACTAATTGAAGCAATTTAATAATGTCACTATTTCATTCCTCTAATTCTAGTTGTTTAACAATTAAATATTCTCATTTAACACCTCAACTAACTTTAGTAAATACTCATCAATTCTACATGTCTAGATGGCTGTTTTCCTCCTTAATAGATAAGATTTGCCTATAAGTAGGTTATAGCTACAGTGTCAGCCAGTCCCAAAAGAAAGAAAACAGGGCAAAAGTCTTCTGTAAAAACAGAGCAGTGAATTTCTCTCCCTCAAAGCCCCCACCCCCTAAATCTGCTCCTCCATCACTTCATTTTCAAAAATCAGTATATTATAGTATCCTCAGAAGTTTTTTATTAAAAACCCACAGATTGCTGCACTTAAACACTACTAGTCAGTCTTTCGCTTCTCATTATACAAAATAAATACCTTTTCTGGGAGGGCAGCAAGGTGACAAATAAGACATACCTCACAATAAAAAACAGGAGTTAAGATACGAACAGAATTTGACTTGGACACCTGCTGCATGACTTAAGAATGCATGCTGCTAAACCGTGATGCACTGCAGTCTGCTGCTGCTGTTTGTGTCTCTATCTCTGGTCTTGGGTTGTTCACAAAAACCCCAAACTCACAAGGGTGAAAATATACATATTATCAAACTGAAAAGCTGCAATAGAGGACAGAGAATAAACACAAAAAGGCAAATGCACACACAACCTCATGCTGCTACAGAAAGATAGAAAGTTTGTTGAGATGGTCAACTGGACACGCCTCAATTTAACTCCCAAACAGCAAGTAAACTCATAGATACGAGTTTCTAAGTTGGAAGAGCCTCTCCAGGCTGCTGGTTGCTGAATAATTTCGAGAAGAGCTCACATAAATTTACTCTTTTTGGGTGAATCCCAAATAATAAAGACTCATCACTGAACTGGAAAGTTTCAAAGTCATCTTACTGGCACACTTTTATACCATGCCCTTCAGCAGCTGTTCAAAAGCAAAGACAATGATCTTACCATTGATTTTAAGAAATATTATACCAAGGCACAATTTATAATGGTACCTACCATAAAATACATCAGTGAAAAGATCTATCAACCTTATCTTTAGGGGTCCAATTATTTTAAAGTCAATTTTTTTGAAAAGAGTTATTCCTCAATTCCAGTTCCTAAGCTTTCTCAGGTGCTGTAGTTTACATTTCAAATGACCCAGGGGGCAAAGGAGGAAGAGAGGACTTTTGGCCTTTCTGCAGGCATAAAATTATATTGGATATAAATAAAAACATCTAATTATTCTAACATTTTAGTTTTTGTAGTAGACAGAAAAGGAAGATAAGCTTAACAGTGAAGATCTATATGCATCACTGTTATATATTTTAAAGATATTTCACAAGTGTATAATTAATATTGAACAGGAGAAACGTAACAAGGAAAAGCTGACTGCTATTCATAAACACAAAGGAACAAGATTTGGGAATTACAATAAACATACAACTCCACCGTAAGAAAAACAGCTGAAGTAGGATTTCTTCTTTTGGTTATATTGAGTATTTACTACAACTGTGAAATTATGTAAAATTCAAGGAAAATGTATTTGATAAGTATAATACGAAGATTGTTATTAAATTAACTGATCTATAGCAGTTTTGGTGTTCTGTATCTGCAGCTGAATTTTTAATAACTTCCAATAATTATGTGGTAAAACAAAAGGGGTGTTTTTCAGCTCCAGCATAAGGCCAAAAATTGTCTGTTGCACGTGTGTATTGGAAGGTTATCAACACAGTCCCGGTCACTGTGCCAGCAGTTTCAGAAAGCTTATTGATGCAGAACAGTTAGTATTTTCAATTCTTATTCACTTTCCAGCTTCAAAATTCATATTTTTATAGGAATATTTGTCTTTTTATAAGTCTAAGCCACTATGTATTGTGTTTTACCAATTTCCCAGTATTTTCTACAGTTTTATATTTGCCTGTTCACAAGTAGTATAGAATAACTAACAATCCCAAAATAAAATGTCCCACTTCAATATAAAATCATAATACAAAGTGATTCCCTGCCACCAAAGCAGAAGTGGCAAGGAGGCATCAAAAATTTTTTTATATATATATATATATGTATAGTAAACATAATGTTATCAACACCGATGTTTTATACCAAATTGTAGGTACGTAATAAGAAAATGCTACAACCAAAAGCTTGAGGGGTACTAAGGGTTATATTTATAAATAAAACTGTGTGAAACTCTCTGTCAAAGTTGAAGACTCTGCAACTGTGCTCTACACATTCAGTGGCAACATAAAACCTCCAGCCTTACTGGAATTGCACCACTTTCCTGCTTTACAGGGTATACGCCCTTTGTTTCACTTAAAAGTGACATGGAGTTAGGTTCCTTTAAAAATACCTGATTGGAAAAAAAATCCTGTATTTCTTTCCCTTGAGTACTAAGGCCTGAAGGGTATTTTGCTTGAAATATTCACATTAATATATTTGCATTACGTTTTATCTTCATGGCCTCTTGACACCCATGAGTCAATGCTTCCTCCTACCTTTGAAAAAGAATTGATTTAGTCTAAAACATTAGAAACACATATCCAAGCCCTTTTCAATACTCTTCCATTATATCAAATATCTTCATTCACTCTGATATCAAGGATTTGATATTTAAGCCCATAGTATTCCAATTCATGTTGTTGACGATGCTCTAGAAAGGACAAATTGCTTCTCTGAATGGAATATCTGTGAAGTGCTTGGACCTGTACGCTGGAGGAATACGGCAGGGTATTCCTAGTTGATCGGTACCATCAGAATAAAAACCCCAATATTTCTCCTGGGATTAGACTGGGTGTTTTTGTAGGGGTTTGGAGGGCGTTTTGTATGTTTGTACTTAAACAAGACCTAATTTTCTGTATATAATAAATTTAGTCAGTTCCATTGTGGGCCATAAATATAGACCAATATTGCCTCTTAGTTTGTTCAGCAACACATTTCAATACAGATACATGGATGGTAATTTTCTATTCCACTTGTCTCTGAGAAACCAAAACAGGAAAACTGTAGTAATTTACATACTATACAAACTTGCAGAAAATGACAGAAACTGATTTACAAAGCCATAAACTGTCAGTAACTGTAGTTTCGATTAATTTGTTTTTCTATTATCATTTTAGATATTCCCCCCCCCCCCCCCCCATTATTCATAACAATAAAAACTGCATTCTGAGCTCTACAAGGATGTTACTAGAAACTAGAATTAACTAGAGAACAAAACCTCCATTTAGGGACAATTTTCAAAGTTTAAGGTGAATCTATACCACAAGTTGCAAATCCACTCAAAATTATTCTATCCAAACAGTCTTAGATTTTAACCTGAGTTTTATTTCATTCTGAAAGAAAACACTTTCAGGAAAACTAGACTGTACTAATGTGTCTGGTCTCAGAAAAAAATAACTGGATGATTGTTCCTTCTGCTAAAGGCTGACTTAGGAGATTCATTTCCAAGTACTTTATCAATTTGATTCAAAGTGATCTAATAAGTACCCCAGTTACAAGGCTCAACTGAACCAAAGCATGTCAATTATCCACTCAGTTTTGCTATTTCACTTAAGTATATCTGGTTTAGTTTAGACAAAATAACACAACTCAATGAAATCTCATTAAAGCATTCATGCTACCAGAACGGACAGCATAGAGAATATGAGAGTGATACAGTAAAAAGTAGGAGTTCTGTGGGAAAGAATCGCAAACCTTACTTTAAAATGACACATCTCTCAATCAAGCTCTTGGGATGTCTATAAAAAGTTACTTCCTCATAAACTTTCAATATCAGATTAATCAAAACCCAATTATTTTCAAGTATGGTCAAGTAATCATGATAATTCCCGATAAACATAGCCATTTCCTGAAGGATCAGAAGCAATGCAATTAAAAACCTTTTAATTACAATCACTATAACTTACTCTAAAAACTGATCTTAAAAAGTATTATGCCTCAAGAAATTTTTCAGCTGTAAGGGCTGAAAGTTCACTAGTCATCAGAAATGGAACTGGTGAAAGACTTCTTACTTCCTTTAAGGATCCTAAACCAGTTTTTAGCAGAGCTTTTTTGATACTGTTGCTGTTAAAGCCTGGAGACTAATATTTTCTGACATTTCTGCCAGATTGTGATTACATATTTTAGACCTTCATTGCATCCAACTGAATAAAAAAAAAATTCCATTCTTGCTTGAGTTTTAAAGACTTGGTTGAAGGCAAGGAGACACAAAGTCTTTTCTCCTGTTCTGCTTTTTTTTAACATTATATTAAATAATAATTATTTTTTAAAGTTAATTTTCAGATTTAACAGAAAATACATCTTGATGTTTAACAAAATTATAATATTTTCCAGAATACAACAATAGCTAGTATTTAAAGCTTTAAATCCCTAAGAGGATTCAATTCCATAAATTTAAAATCATGACTTGCTAAATAATTTTAACTGATTCAATATATGAAAAAAGATTCAGACAACTCTGAAAAAAACTTTTAGTTGTACAATTTAGTTTTAGTCCTGCAAGGGGCAGGAAGTTGGACTCAATTCTTATGGGTCCCTTCCAACTTGAGATATTTTATGATTCTATGAAATTAAAAACACAATAGTATGTCAAGCAACTTTTTCTTGCTTCCGGCCTTCTACAGCTAGTAAGGACTGCAACTAGTCTTGTACATCAACCAAGATCTTTGGTTATTATTCTTTTCCCTAAGAAATGATACACACAATCTGTTAAATAATGAAGGTGAGAAAGTACTTCATTCACCAACAAAATGAACGGTCTACTGGTAACCTTGGAACATTTCCAAGGCAGCAAAGCATTCACTTTACACTTCAGACTTTCTTAGATAAAGTTAATGAAAGCTTATGAACCCGTAACGGCTTCTGGAAAGGTGATGTGCAAGGTGCAAACAGGAACACACCCATCTGCTAAATTACTGAACTATCTGTTCAATGCACTAAATAAGGCAGGTAAAGTAGCCCTTACACCTTCACCCTCATTAATTTGAGACTGCTCTCTTTTTATGATTCACACAGATCATGACACACCAAGGAAGTAGCATAAAGGACATTACATGATTATGGACTCAGTTCTAAAATGCAAACTACAGTATTGTAATTTCTCCTATATATTCCCCCCTCCTCCTAAAAAAACTTCCTGAATTTAAAATTTAAAAATATAAATAAAACCACACCACCTTTGGATTAATAGAGAGATTTCTGACTGCAGACAAATGGAAGAGAATGGGTGAGAAAAGTGAAGGCTCCAGTTCACACACCAGAGATTGTTTCTTCAGGCAGTCAACTAACACTGACATCAAGTATTCTAAATTCCTGCAAAATTTTGTTCAACCCCATGACAAAAGATCTGCCACAACCTCTGGAGAATGGCAGAAGTTTGTAATCAAGCAATGCTTAAATATTTAAAAACTAATTAAGGAATATCTAAAGGAGAAAAGAGACATTAAAGTGAACTTAAGCCATCCATTCAACAATGGGATTTAAATGTATTGAAAATGAAGATCAGCATTTCAGATTTTAATTTGCATAGAGACTGCAATTTTTGTATGTGTGATTAGCTCTAACCATTCTCTCCAAGCTGAATCTCTAGGGAAAAAAAAACCCACCCGTAAATATTTTGGAACTTTCTAAAAATCCAAACCCATTTTCTGTTACTGAAAGAAAGAGGAACACAAGGACAAATCCACCCTGAGCTGAAAAGAAAAAAAATCTAGGCAATAATGAAGCCTTTAAAAAACATATTTTTGATAAATATTAACTATATAGCTATGAAATAACCTTAACAGTTTTATTAGATATAGATAACAGATAGATCACCACTCAGTATTATGATAATAGTTATCTTTCAGACCTCAGCATTTCCTCCATAAGAAAAAAAACCAACACAAAAGCCAGAAACAAAACTACAAGAAAACCCAAGTACCTAAACCATACGATTAAAAAAGGCCCGTGTAAGAAACCATTAAGAAAACGTTTTGTGACTAGTAGCATTTTCAGAGTTGGATCTGCATGAGATTTTAGATCTTCTCATGGTCCTAGAATTTCCAGTCATAATAAGTAAATGCATCTATCTATCTATATATGTGGAGAATATGGGCCTAAAATCAGATCATAATATTAAAAACACTGAGCAGGGATCTGGGTGATCTAGTGAGAAGACTTAAATATGAAGGATCTAATAATGCACCTAACTTCTAGATTTGTGAATCTTAAATGGGTATTAATTACTGATCTCATGCATTATTTGCTTCTCTTCCTTTTAAAAACGGTAGTTTTGGGGGTTTATTGTGTGTTGATTTAATGTTTACACTTCTAACAAAGACATTTGGTAACAGACCTTCAGGTTCCAAATCTCTTCAACAGCAGCCTTCTCACTTCAAGGAAATTTAGCTAGTCAGTATGCTATGCTCACTCTACAGAGAGTTGCACTCCAACCTCTCTTTGTGAGGCTGTCCTACTGAAAAGACTTAGAGGTTTATTAGACTACAGGAGGAGAAAATAAATTCCTCTGTCACCTATTTTTTAGTTCATCATCTGGCAAAATGAGACCAGGTGTGTACATTGTTTAAAATTCTCTGCTTTCATTTATTTTAAAGGGCTGAAATATCAAATCCATGATGGGTCTTTGAAAAAGCCAGTCAGGACATGGACAAAGGAGAGCTGATTGCTAAAGTATTCTTGAGATTTCAAAATCTAAAGGCTTTTTAAAGAATAAGCAGGATTGTTTAGATTGCTAAAGGTACTGCTAGCGTAAACAACATGCCAGAAATTTATGAAGTAGTGTGTGCTTCTTTTTCACTGTTAGAACTTGATGGCATCAAAAAAATAAAGTGGCAAGTGCCAGAGTAAACAAATAAATCCAAAGAAAACTCTTAAAGATAATAAATCTTCCTATGCAGGTGATTATGCTGTGGTGTAGCTATTAATGCTGAAAGTTATTTGTCAATCGTATTTTTGAATCCACAAAAGTGAAAATAAAATTATTCATCAGTAGTTACTATGTACAGAATACTACATCTTCTAATACAGTTTCTGAAAAAAACATCTCCTAGGAGGCTGAAAAAGCCTGCAGAAGGTATTGCCACTCACTTGCCTTCTTCCTATAGCCTTCTCTGGGCACCCACAGTTGAGCCAAGACAATGGATTGGATGGTGGTTTAGATTTGCTTCATGCTGAACACGAGATTTGGGGCAAGACTGAATTCACTCAAGGCTGCAACACCAAGTGCAGTAACCTAACCAGCTGACCTTTCCTCACTACCTGCTAATTTTTTATTTGCAATTTATATTCACAAGGGCAAAAATTCACTATCGAAGGTAAAAAAATTTATCTTTCTGTTTAACCCTTTCCATTAAAAGCATAAATACGTGAACTGTACAAATATGACATTTTTCAATAACATAATTGACTTAACAGCACCATCAAGTAGCAGCCTCACATTTTTACAACTTCAGCATTCAACAACTGATCAGCAATGTGAAAGAGGAAATAATTACAGGTATAAGTTTAATAGCTAATTTCTTTGCTAAAGGGGAACTTTTATAAAATATAACATTAAGGAGTTGTGTTTCATATTAAAAAAGTGATTAGCATTACAGTCAGTACATCACTAGATTAGGAGAACTCACTTGCAATAATGAACTCTGACCACTGCCTTTGATAGGAATCACAATAACATGTGACTTGACAACACTGTTACTGGCTGACATACAACTTAACATTTCAAGGGTCTGTTTCTGGGAAAGTCTTCCAACCTGGTATCACTCAATAAAGCAGCATATATACAACTATTATGACAAATAATAGGAACATCAAAAATAATACAAGTTCTTCGCTGGTTTATATTGCCATTATTTACCTAACAAGAAAATAAGGGGCTTTACAACTCAAATTTCATAAATATGAAATTAGCATAATCAGAATCAGATTCCAAGTCTACATAAATATTCCCTGAAGTTCTAAAAAACGCCACGTGATCCTCTGACAAACTCTTTGAATCCATCTGTATTGGCATTTTCCTCACTAATGTCGTACACCTTAACGTGTAATTCTAGTGCTCGGTTCAGGTAGCCTGGACCCTATAAGGCCTGCCTGTTCTCAGAAGGCCTCTGTGTTATTTTATTCATATTCATTACAGGAAACAAGAAAACATATAAAAACCAGATCAGATCTATTCAGAAACAAATAGATCTACTTTCTAAAGAGAGCATTTCAACCTTAAACTGGAAAATTAAGATGACTAATGAGAAGAACAAAGTGTTTTTAAAGCAATTAATATAAACCCACATTAATCAATTCACCAGGAAAAGGAAAGCACTGAAGTGCCAGCCCTCTAGTAGAATGGCAAAGAAACCACAGCAGGTTCAAAGATAATCTATGCACAATGCTAATAAGAGCTTGTGAACTGAATCACAATCCTGCCAATGCAAACCAATTAAAAGCAACACCCTGAGCTCCAAAGAGTTTGGGGCCTGAGTTGTTGGGTTTTTTTAACAGTTTGTTTTTAAAAATCAAAGGCATGCATGTTAGAACATTTCAGTATATTCTGAAATGTAAACAAATGCTGATGTAGAACATCATTATGTATGATAGAAGGATCAATCCATTACTAATAGCAAGTCTAAAATGTGCCTTTAATGGTCTTTAACAGATAATGCACGGGTATGAACAGTAGTGTAAGTGAAGCTTGAAAATTGGACCATTCTTGGATGATTCCAAAGATACTGTGATAAAGAGGTACTTTAATTAGGCAAGACAGTCTCTACTGCAGTGTACAAGGTCTATCCATCTATCATTTTCACATGTAGTAGATCTGTGGTGTTAGATGTAGCAGAAATTTCAATTGCTTTTGAGCACCTTCCTATTTTGTCTTCTGCCACCTCTTCCTCCTTCTTAGGTCAGTGCCTAAAGTCTGTCTGGGAAATTTACAGTAAGGAGAGGAGGTGGGGAAGGTTCCTTAATTTGCTACCATGTCCTTCAACCAACCATAAATCTAAAAGGTCACACCTTTAGTTTTTAAGATTGTTTTCTCCCTCAGGAAATTACCTTAATAACAGAATACTGGAATGTGCCCCACTCCCACATTTACTTTCTGATGCAGTATCTGACAATGCCCTCACCTCCTTTACTGTCTCCCTTCCTTGCAGCCAAAAATGTCTATTTTAGCAACCCATAAAAATCAGATTCTATAGTTTCAAGTGTATAGCTGTGGGGCATATTAAAAGTCAGAAACTTAGAGCATTTGATGACAAAGGTAAGTCAAGCAGGTGCATGAAAGGGCAAACAGCTAAATACATAGCTACGTTTCATAACCTCATACAGAAGACCAAGACCCAAGTTAAGAATCATGATGCTGTTTAGGTTTTCTGGAGTAGGCATGGCATAAAATATCTTCCTAAATGTATTGACTGTTGTAAGAGTTAATCAATATACTATATTAATAGAAACTAAGAAATCCACATCAGCTTTCTTACCACTAGAAAATCTAGCAATCTGATCATTGCAGACCACAACAAAACAGTGTACAAGATGTAACAGGAACAAAAAAAAAACCAAACCTTACTGAATAGATAAGGTCTGACTTTCTATTCATACATAAAACCTACACATGAAGTTGATAAACACACAAAGACCAAGGTGTATCTTATAATAGTGCTCTTTAATGCAGACTTTGCGTGGTTAAATCAGACCTTGTTCTGCTGCAGACATTTGCTCCCACTGTGAGAAGCTCAGTTCCTCCAACAACTCCTTACACAAGTACAATCTACCAAGAGTAATTATCAAAGGGGAAAAAAAACCCTTTAATGCAAATTTCCAGTAGTCCAGAGATTAATCATTAAAATCAGCAATTTCTTTTAAAAAAGTAATTTAAAAAAAAAGAACTCTGCTATTAATTCTCACACTGGTTTAATATCCAGAAATTTTATCATAAACCATTAAAAATTGTTGAAGAAAAAAATTGACAGGTATTTAGGAGAGCCATGAGAGAATATTATAAACAGTCTTAAAGCCAGACTATTAGCTTGGAGACAAGCATAAAATAGGGAACTGATAGATAAATTCTGTTCTAAGCTCATCCTTCATGTATCTGCTATTTTCTTAGTAAATGAACTCTAAATGAGGTTTTATCAGACAGCAATCATTGCATAACATAAAAACAGGTATAAAAGGGAAACAACCAACTCATATTCTAACCTGTTAAGGTGAAAACAAACAAGAAAACACTCATCCTTCCCAAAAACCGGATTTTCTTCCTGTGGCCAGATGCCCAAATACTTTATGTGCTCATAGAAGCACATGAAAGTTTGGTGTTTGGCTTTTTTTTCTGTAGCTACCATCTTACTCATGCTGGAACCTAAGTTTGAGAGAGATCTAGTTCTGTGGCACATTAATGGGATATCACTAGAATTCTCCACTGCTAAATTAAAAAGCAATAGAGTGGAAGAGGTCCCATAATAAAGTTAAAAATTACCCCAACTGCAGAGTAATAGCAAAGATTACAAAGTATACTTTGTATTCTTACACAATAATAATTGGAAGCATTCAAAATATGTTAGCAGTATTTTATAATAAGCTTATAAGACATTAAAAATATAATATTTTGCTATCTTTCTGCCATATAAAACAAACTACTAGCAATAGAAAACAGAAGTGTCAAAAGAAAAAGGTAAAAAATTCAAATGCTTTTCCTCTGATACCACAAATTAGCCGATTTACATCATCAGCTATAAAAAAACTGAAACAAAAGATTTGAGTCTTTTTTGTCTCAAGTACTAAAATAAGAAACGCTCAAATGCTGCTGCCTCTGTTGGGAAGTGCAAAGAAAAAAAAGACTGAGGAGATTTGTGTCCAGTGTTACTTATTTACTCCCAATCACAATAATTGCAGATACTTTCCATGTGCCCTGATGAAAGGGGCAAAAGAGAGCATATGCCTTGAATAATTCTGAGCTCCATGCATACTGATTAATTAGCCATCAAAACAGAAGCAATTACGATCTATCACTATAACATGAACCTGGTTCCAGTTCTGTTTACTAGCAGTTTGTGTAAATATTAATATATTATTCATCCCTGTCACACTTTTGATGCATCAGCTACTTCCAGCTAAAGTTATTGGGAAGTCAAATAATCAGGAAGACAACACCCCAAGAGAATTGTATAAATTCTGTTCCTTCAGAAATCTAGCCAAAGAAATTACTTAGTGAACGTAAAAGAAGAGGACCGGTAAGATGTGAGAAACAGAACAGTATCAGCTGGGTTAGTATCTGGAATCTAGTAGTCTGGCCTTAACTAGAAGTACTGAGAGGGTGGTGGGGCACTGGAACAGGCTCCCCAGGGAAGGGGTCACAGCACCCAGCTTGACTGAGTTCAAGAAGTGCCTGGACAATGCATTCACTCCCATGCTCTGACTCAGCTGGTCCTGTGTGGAGCCAGGAGTTTGACTTGATGATCACTGTAGGTCCCTTCCAATTCAGGATATTCCATAATTCTATGATACACGGGTATTTAAAATTATTAACAGTTCATTGGATCTCCACAGCAGTTCCTTAATAATATTAAGAAATTAATTGCTGTCTGCTGTAAGACAACAGTGTGGATGAGTGTGCATCTGCAATCTACCTACCTCGAGCATAAAGGCAAATGCACACAATTCCTCAAATAGAGAGAAGTCGTTAGGCAGAGGAAAACTCCTGCTATAGCACCCAGCATTCTAACTTCAGAAATATTTTTTACAAGTCTTAGAATATATATAGATTAATTTTAAAAATAGAAATCTGTACTATTTACTTGTATAATACATAAAATCCTGCGGTAGCTTCTATAGAATAAAAGTACAGTTAAATACATTTACTGTATCCAAATTATTTAAAATCTCAAGCCACTCTATTTCCTAGTTGTTTTGGATGTGCATGGAAAGGCTCTTGTAGAAGGGGTAGGGTGAAGAGCTGCAGGGGTGGCTTCTGCAACAAGCTGCTAGATGCTTCAGCTAGGTCTGACAGAGCCAATGCCAGCCAGCTCCAAGATGGAGCCACCACTGGCCAAGGTTGAGCCCATCAGCAACAATGGTAGCATCTCTTGGATAACATATTTAAGAAGGAAAACAACCCACCCAAACATCAGTTTTTCACTGTGAGAGAGAACAACCCTGC
This sequence comes from Porphyrio hochstetteri, assembly GCA_020800305.1. Classification (NCBI taxonomy): domain Eukaryota; kingdom Metazoa; phylum Chordata; class Aves; order Gruiformes; family Rallidae; genus Porphyrio; species Porphyrio hochstetteri. Next base: position 121,126,833 of record CM036906.1, on the reverse strand, counting down.
AGACACCAATGTCAGTGAAGAAGGAGGGGGAAGAGGTCCTCCAGAGCAGAGATTCCCCTGCAGCCCATGGTGAAGCAGGCTGTCCCCCTGCAGCCCATGGAGGTTGATGGGGAGTAGAGATTCCACATGCAGCCCATGGAGGACCCCATGCTGGAGCAGGTGGAGACACATGAAGGATGCTGTGACTAGTTGGGAAGCCTGCACTGGATCAGGCTCCTGGCAGGACCTACAGCCTGTACAGAGAGGTGCCCACACCAGAGCAGGCTCAGAGTGGGGGATACCCACAGGCTGAAGCAGTTCATGATGAACTGAAACCCATGTAAAGGACTCATGTTGGAGAATTTTGTGGAGTACTGTCTCCATGTTGGAGCAGGGGAAGAGTATGAAGAGTCCTCCTCCTCCTCCTCTTGAGGAAGGAGTGGCAACTTGTGATGAACTGACCACAACCCCCCATTCGCTGCCCCCCTGTGTCACTCAGGGGGAAGAGGTAGAGAATTCAGGAATAAAGCTGAGCCTGGGAAACGGCAGGAGGTGGGGTGGTGTGGTGTTTTATGATGTTACTTTATTTCTCATTATCCTCCTCTGTTCTCATTGAGTAAATTAGATGCCTTTCATTCCTTGTTGAGTCTGTTATGACCACAACATTAATTGCTAAATGATCTCTCCCTGTCCTTATCTCGAACTGCAACCTTTCATTATATTTTCTCTCCCCTGTCCAGCTGAGGAGGGGAGTGACAGAGCAGTTTTGGCAGGCACCTGTCCTCCAGCCAGAGTCAACCCACCACACTAGTTCATTTTTAGTCTCTTAAACCTATTAAACCACTGTTCACAGTAGCATCAGAAAAGATTAAAAGAGGATGTTTTCACCTCTTGTAGTAAAAAAAGTTGGAAAACAAATTAAATTTCCTTATTTTTTTTTTTTCTCCTTGTGCTCATCTCAATCCATCAAAGTGAGACAGTACAGTACACAGTGGCTTCTTTGCCATCAACACCATCAGACACCATGAACAGACAATGGTGAGTGCAAGAACAACCTGATTTTTAAGGGCAGATATGGAAAGAGGAATAGCTGCTTGTGTACACACATTTATGAGATAGAAATAAGGAAGCATCTATCAACAAATGCCATTTAAGCTCTATAACCACTTTGGCACAAGAAGAAAGAGACATTAATACACTCTTAAACATACCAAGTGTACCTATACCAAACACTAAAATCTGTATTTAGAACCTTAAAAGGGTAGTTATATTTACAGAAAAAATTAACTGCTTTAAAGTGACTTCACTGGTCTAAACCTTTTACAAACACACCACCTTCAGCCTAGTACAAATCTGCTTAGCTGGGCAGCAGATCTGATAATGTGACATTAAGTTTTTAATGATCATTTTAAAAGTTAAGATTCTTGTGATGCTTGTCTTTACTGTTTCATTGTCTAAATCCATATTAAAATTACCAGGATCATATAAAATCAGCACAGAAGTCATAAGACTGTGTTCTATAATAACTACTCTTCAAGGATTTTCAAGTCAAAGTAGTATGATAGCAAGATCTGTGTTATCATTAATTCCTAATGGAAAAAAAAATAATGGAAACAGAAAGAACCCAGAACAACAAGGAACATTTAATTGCATCACCTCACATAAGCAGGGCTGTGTTCAGTCAGGGCCACCAACAGTTTCAGAGCATACATTGGCACTGGGTCAGGAGCCACCAGAATGCGCTCATACCTGAGAGGGAACAGGGAGAAGTGTTAGTGACAGGGAAGAAAAGAAAAAAAAAAGTCAACAGATGATGTCTTCTAAAAAGTTTATATTAAAGAATACATGATTTCCCATTTCCAAACTTCATAATAACCACATGGGAAATACAATGCTGCTGTTTGGAACTGTTCAAAGCAATAAACAAGACATAGTTAGGAACAGTATTTTAAAACCAGCATCAGATTAACTTTAAAAGCAGTATTAAAAGAACATTATTTTTTTAGAGATACTCAATTATAAACTACACTATATATATTTTATACGTTTTGTAAGTATAAATTAATTTAACATATGCATTAAAATGCATTTTGCCTATATACATATGCCTTCTTTCTTGATCTAGATTATATATTTTCATATATTAAAAAACCCCTCTGCTTCAAGAATCTGAGCCTTGAAATATTATGCAGAAAATCTACTGGGTACTCAAGAAGATCATCAACCAACTTATGACTAAGATCTATATTTCAATTACATAATGATTTTTCTAGAAGTTATTTTACTTACAGAACACTCACATTGAAATTTATGTTTTATTTCAAATTTTTTAAAAACTCTGCTTTAACTACAACATACCTCCATTCTCCAAGTAATATAGAACAGAACAACACAAAAATACTTCAGAACAATGAAAGCTATGACAGTGAAAATAAGACAGACAAGACAGACATCTATGAAACACATCCAAATATCACCTCATTGAAATCTTGGTCAGGGAAAACAGGCTACTGAAAACTAAAACAGACCCTGCTGTTGCTGCTAACATTCCAGTAATGCCCACCCAACAAATGGTGCCATTTGATTTTATTGAACTGAAATTAAAAGACACCATTTCATTCAATCAAAACCCCGTGAGGAAGTTAATTTTCTGACCTAAAAATGCACAAATATTTAATGGGTTTACCATTTAATTGATGATGAAGATGATGAAAAAGAAGTGGCAAATGCTACATTCCCTCCATTTATCCCAAAATTAAGATAATTTATACTACAAGCATAGTGACCAATATTCTATTTTCTGGGTCAGTTGTACATATAAACAAATTCACTCATAGAGAATATTTATAGGAATGAAATACATACCCAAACAAGTACCACTATAGACTTCCTTAAAAAGAAGTTCACACATTAAATCCAGATATCCCAGCTGCTTGGGTGTTTTCTTAATCTCTTTTTGAGTCTTCGCCAAACTGAGTTTTGAGGCTTTCAAGTCAAAACCAAGTCTGAGTTTTATTTTCTGCAGAAAACTCTCACCCATCCCTCCACCTTTTGTTTGCTCTCTGTCTTTTGCATTGATTACCTGTGCCCCACAGGTGAACACATTTACTATGGGTTGGCCCAAACCACAGGTTCAAGTAATGTATTAAATTAACAGACACCAGTTAACTCTTTCTGAACCCCTGAGTTACATACTGCTTTACTATGCTCCTAAACTAGAGTAAAATTTGTTTTTAATCAAGTTCCAATGTATTCCAAATGTCATAAACTTCAGTAATTACTTTCTTGAGATAATCTCAAAGCGCTTTTCAAAAACAAGTATCATCATCATCTCTACTGGTGATATAAAGGAACCAACTCAGGAAATACTTCAAGCCTGCAACCAGGATATGAACTACTGCAAGACCCTTTTGAATAGATCTACAATGCAGTGCAATGCATGCAAAGACAGCGCGGCGGAAGTCCCTGAAGTAGGATCATATTCAGCCTCAGACCAAAAAGCTGTGCTACTCAACTGAGCTAATTAGCTGCGAGACAGGAGTTACTGGGTGTTTTCCTTCTAGGCTAGAACTAGCTTGACACTCTCCTCACCCCACCCCTCCAGCACAGTTCAACAAGAAACATTTTATAAGATAGGCGTATCTACAGAGGGCAAGATTCAGAACTTGGTCTTACTTGACTCCAGGTCTCTTCCCCTATCTAAAGAAAAGTATAACAGCTTTTAATAATGCATATACTCTAATTTCAAAATATTATTTTCCTGTTATCATTTTTTAATATTTTAACATTTTATTTTATTCAAAATAATAAATTCTATATATCCCAGTGAAAAATAGGGTGAAGAAAGGTGTGAAAATAAGCTTCTCTATAAAGCTCTAAGATTTCCTACCCGTTCTCTCCCACAGAGAAAAGAGTACCCATCTTGCATGGACAAAACTTTGGTCCCCAAATTGTAAGAACATTAGTCAATTAGCAAGAGGTGGTCTTATTTTTGGGGAAGGCACTGTGTTTCTGATCATAATCCAGCATCTATCCCTCCACCCTTCTGCCAGTTACTTAATGTAGGGGTGGGGAACAATTTCCTCACTTAGGGCAGCTAAGTGTTTACAATTATTAATTTTTGAGGACCACACATTAAACTACAGTTAAATATTTTTTAGATAATGGGAAAGACAGATGATGACATCTTTTCTGTACTCATCCTGTGTTTGTCCTTTCCTTCTCTCAACTTACAGACGTTATCAGCTCGCAGTAAGCACAGGCATAACACAGAAAGCTGCCTTTATGCTCACCTGCAAGTCATTTTGACATGACAGGCCTCATTTGACCATGAGCCATAAAACTGGATTTCCAGGCCACATCTGGCCCACAGGTTGTAGTTTCATCTAAGCTGCTGTAAGGTTTTTGTGCTGCTTGGGGCACCAGGAGAGGACAACACTTTATAGGCAATAACCCCTGGGTGGACCATGGACGACTAATCCATTCTGTGCCACTCCTTTTTAAAAAGTTATATGCCATTCCATATGATTTCAGAACACCTTATATAAAGGTACAATATCCAAAGCAGACAAGAAGATGATGTGAGAATGTTCTGACTTTATTAGCAGAATAAAGAGGAGTATTGAAATCACAGCCCAAAAGCTAGGGGAATCTTGTTTTGCTCCAAGAGCAGCTGGAGGGACACTATCACAAATGAGTGTCACACAGGAGTTGTGTTTGTGTTGTATATGACAAAGGACTAAACAAAACTAGAAGAGAGATATTAGGCAGAGAACTCTGGCAGCACTTAATTGCTATTCCTCTGTTCGTTTTGCCATTTAAACATAAAAGGAGTAGTTAAAACAAATACACTGTCAAATTGGATTGAGTATCAAGTTATTCCCTGTTACAGGAGCAATATTATACTTACTGAGGCAGCAATGAATCTCTAATGAGAGACAGAAGCTTGCTGTTGGAGTCAAAGCTCTCCCCTTTCTCCTCAGCCATGACCTCGTGGCTTAAAAGCAGTGATGTGTTTTCTGAGAGCAACCGCAAGCTGAAGAGTCTCCATTCCACTTGAAAATAAAGGTGCCAAGAATGTGACCACACTGAAGTCTAATTAAAACAAAATGTGGAATTCATGGAAACTGTAGTTGATGTGGCCATATACTTACCATTCTGACTGTGGACCAAAGAAACTAGTGGTGGGAGGACAGAGTCTTCAACCTAAAACAGAGAAATAGAAAGATCTGGCTTAGATTATTCAGAGGGGAAAACAGAGAACAGAAATACACTATCATATATATTTATTCCACTGCTAGAGCCCTTAATCAAAGAGATGAATAATCATGGAAATTCATCCATAATCACACTTATAAAGCCACCAAGTTCATTTTTCTCTGGTAAACTGTCATAGTTACAGAGAGCAATGTACCTTTTATATTGAAAACAACAGTAATGTTGGTATAATTCATTGACAGTGATTTTTGATTTAAAATACAGAATTCAGTGCAGACCTAAGATATGAAGAAAAAAAGGTATTGGAATATCAATTAATCTTGATGGTTTTACTCATAAAATAGTCATTGAATAGGGTTCAGAAGAACTTTCCTCCTAAAACAAACCTGCATAGAACTACAATACAACAGGAAAGATGTACTACTACCTCTAATGAAATATTCTTAAGATTAGTAGAGGGTCTTGATAAATTTTTCAGTTCTCCCATTCTGGTAATACACAGTCTTCTGTTAAAATATAAAGACTTAAGATTTTAATAATAATAATAATAATAATAATAATAATAATACATTCAACTCTTTATTGTCCACAAGTGTATTGTTACAGATTAATCATCTGTCACAGGACTAGCCAGCTTAGTTCCATCGGAAATCAACTTATGTCCAACTAGGCTATAACTCAGTTTTATATATCTAATATTACAAATATAATAGGTTATTAGTATTCTCAGTAAGAGGATTTATTGCTAAGTCTTAAGTCACTGGTAAAACAGAATTTAGACAGCACATGCTTTGGTTTTGGGGAGAGGATGGATGGACAGACCCACAATTTTAAGTAGGCATCATGGACACAGAGTTTGTCCTTGGATTTGTTCATACAAATAAAGTTACTGTGTAGGTTCTCACTACACCACAGACAGGATTTGGTGTAACCAGACTACTTTATACCCCCATGTGTTTTCTTTCACCGATTAATACCAGAGGATAGAATTTCTCTAGAATTATGCAGCTACTGTTAAGAAACATCTATAGAAGCTGAAAGCATATATGAAAACGGGTCACTAAATGAAGTTAGCCTCTAGTCAGCAGTAACTACTATGAGCAACTAATTCATTGTTAGTTGGTGGTCTCTCTGAAATGACTCTCTGACATTAAAGGATTAATTTAGTCTAGTTTTTCTTCACTTCTGAAAAAACTACCAAAAGATCCCTTTGTTACATTCTTTCAATATAAAAGGTAAAGGACTCTGCTTGAGGTATGGAAGTCAAATTATGCTTGCAAATACAAACAGCCTTTACTCCTATATAGATAATGCTGTATGTCATAAATGTAGTGACTTTTGTAACACTTCATAATTTTGAAATATTTCACGGTCTTTTCAGTTAATATGCAATAAGATAAATCATAGAACTACACTGTGCTCCAACAACTCCATTAGTGCAGGTTTCTAAACTGTTCTGCAAATGGTAATTTATCAGTTATAACATACCTCTGAGGCAGGGGAGGGGGAAAAAAATAAAATGTATGTGCTTAAGGTCTTTCAATACAAAAACCCTGTAATGCTTCTCAAATGACGAGGCACATTTCAGTCGTAAATTAAATATATGAGACAGAAAAGAGGAAAGAAAAAAAAGGAGCAGCTCTTGATTATCTGAAGGAGAGTAGGGACTCAGAATCCTATGAATCACTCAGCAGCAGCATTGACTCTGATACCAATTAAGACGGCAGCACGCAGCACTATGTTGCAACTTCAATTTCTAAAACTTCTGTCTTCTTTCATTTTCATCTAGCATTAGCAGGAGTCTTTCCACATTGGTGAATGTAGTTAAGCCATCACTAAGTCTTTTCTAAGATAAATAATTTTTTTTAACTGTCAGTGAAAAGAAAATTCTTTAGGTCTTAATTTTAGTTTTTTAACACAAATCTTAATTTTGGTAAACAAACTGTTTAGAATGGAATTCTCCATAGCAGGTGTTTTTGCTTTATGTTGGTTCAGTGTGGTGGGAAGATCAGCTGCATGAAGCACAAATCCTATGAAAAACTATATTGTGATGCAAGAGCGTATCAGAATGCATATATGCTAAAGCAAGCATTAAATTGCAGGTGAACCTTAAAACAAATACTTCTTAACTCTGCAACCCTTGTCTTCTCTTCATGCCATTCAGGTCATTGTTCTTTTCCCAATGTGTACAAAAATTTGTAAACAAGATATGACCTAAGCAGGCAATTACTGATTTGAAATACACTGAAGCGTAATATTACATAAAATATTTTTTTAAAAATTCTCTGGTGAATTCCACAAGTTTCTGTAAACCAAGTATACAGAATCACGGTATCAGTATTTTGGCATTTTCTAGAGGGATTGAAAAAAATAGAATACTCAAACAAGGCTTTATTTTTTCTTTTAGATGACTGCTGACATCTACGTGGAATCAAATCTCCATATATGCATGAGGGTAGTCAGATATTTTTCTTGTTTCAGTATTTATCACTGATTGGTTACAAAGAAGAGGGTGAATAGTCTTAAGACTAAACAGACTAGCTACTTTAAACCTGACCATAGCTATATTTGGGGTTCTACCACCTTCTAAATAGCCTGATTTGCACTCCATGATAAATCCCTAACTGCACAAAACCTCCTTCATATAATTCTGTAATTATGGTGTTCAAAGGCTATGCTGCCCCAAATGTGCTATGAAAACAGCAATGAAATACTAGAAACTTCCATACATACCACAGTCACATCTCCCAGCTATAATACGTATGTACAAGACAAAACAAACAAACAAAACCAAACCCCCAAAACAACTGGCAATCTCATTTCTGACAAATGGAAAGGAGTAGAAAAAGGGTAGGAGAAATAGACCAAGTATAAAACACAACTCTAATTTCTAGTAAAGTAACTCTTGAGTTAAGAAACTTACCGAGCTGATGCTGTATCTGTATTTTTGCATTTAATAATGCTTACAAACCTTTCCTCATGTATATTTGCCCAATCTTATCTTAAATGTTTTTATACTTCTTGCATGTGCAATAACTATGGTACTGAACTCCACACTTCAATTTATATGCACATATGCACATATGTTTAACTTACACCTACTGACAAATATCTTCTCCTTATCAACTACTGAAAGTGGAACATACAAAAGAAAAGGTTCTTCCTTGCTTATTTTAAAGCAGGCAACTTGGTACCCATTTACTCTTACTTTATGAAAACCATGAATAATTATTTCCCATTCATCTTTCCCATGCCATTCAGAATTTTATATTCTCCAGTGTTTTGTTTCCAAGCTGATGTTCTCAACTACTCAGTCCCTCCTTGCATCATTGAGCTGTACTTTTTCTCGTTAAGCTGCATTCCCTTGTAGTGAATGACCACAACTGCATTTGGTATTCAAGGCTTGAGGGCACCACGGACTTGCCATAGCAGCAGAGGGATGTTTTCTGCTTTTTGTCTGATCTTTTACCAGTCATTTCTAATAATCTACTTGTCTTTCCAATTACTACTGAGTATAAAACTATCATTTTCATAGAAAAATGACGCTAAAAGATCCCCAGAACAGTTACAAGTAGTTTAGAGCCTGACACTGCATATGCATAGTTGGAATGATTTTTCCCGTGTGCGTTGCTTGACATTTATCAGTATTGAATTGCATGTCATTTTATTGTCCTTTCACTCAATACCCTGAAACCTTCTGCAACAATTTTGTCAGTTTTAATTTTCCCTGCTGTGAATAATTTAGTGTCATCAGTCAGTTCTGTCACCTCCCTATTCATTCCCTTTTCTGGATTAGTTATAAATATCACATGTTGCAACACAGGTCTTTGCAAGGCACCAATCTTAATATACCTTATTTTTTAAAAAAAAACTGACTTCTATTCTCTACTGAGTAAATTTTAACCAGTTAGAAGTCAGTCTGTCAGAGGGTAAGAGGGAAAGGGCACTCATGGATTTGAGGAGTCTTTGGTGCATGACTTTGTCAAAAAAAATTTTGGAAATCCAAGTGTACTATTGAAAAAACAGAATATCAGTCTCCATAATATTCACTGATTTCTGCAAGAAAAACTCTACTAATGAGGTATGAGCACCCAGGAAAAGCTGCACGCACTTTTCTACAGTATTTTATTACTTAGAAAAATCAGATCCCTTGAAAACAAGGCAGAGCTTTTGTAGAAATTCTTCGGCAAAGTCTTCATGTCACTCTAACCTTCAAAAGAGAGAGACAAGCTACAGTTTCAGAGAAGTTACGTATTCAACAGCTACTAGGAGGGTCTTGAAAGAGAAAACTAATTTTGGTTCAGATGTTCGGATGTCAGACCCAAGGCCCGCACCCTAAATATGTACCTGCTTTGTTAGAAACAAACATACACTGCCTCACCTTTACTTAACCTCACCAAGGAAAGTCCAAGCTCCACAAGTACCCACTAAAAAGCAGTTATAACACTGCAAGGGCTCACAGTGGAAGAATCCTAGGATCCAATACCCTAAATCTCTATTTAGCTGGAGGTAACCCATAAGAATGATGACAAAGAACTAAACTTCCACTTGGGCTAGTAGGCAAGGATGAATTCAACTATTCAACATATAAACGCAACAATCACATATTAAGGAACTGGCATATAACCAAAAATATACCAATTATCCCCTAACAACTTAGGGTATGTTTTTATATGGACAGTTTAAGCTTCTTCTCAAGGCCACAGAACTTGTCTTAAAATAGTTAATGTTATTGACCTAGAAAATCTCTCCCTTGATTAAAAATGAGTTTCAGAGCTCTTCAAATCAGTGCTTAAGGTCTTGGCATTTGATGTTACACTAGGCGTACAGAAAAACTAAGCAGGCTTAAAGCCTGGTCCAGTAGCATTTGTGACCCATGCTGTTCTCAAGTGAAAAATCGGACCCATGAATTAAACTTACATAAAGAAACTATTCTGTCCATTCTATGCAGCTATCGTATCCAAACTCACAAGTGACTAAGACCATGACTTTATTTCCAGAGTTATCTGGTTCTTTTCAGTGCACATATGTTTAACTTACACCTACTGACAAATATCTTCTCCTTATCCACTACTGAAAGTGGAACATACAAAAGCAGAGACCATCAGCGTCCAAAACCTTTTTTTCCAGTCACATCTAAGATCCACACCATCCAACATCACCTTGACATTTATTCTCATTAAAATTCCACATACAAAGTTATTGCTGAAAGTGACCATGGAATTGAGATCATGCTGCCTTCAAACTTCTTAAAGCCTTTGCTGGAGGCACAGCATGCTCCTCAATGTTTTAATATTGCCAGTAATCTCTAGGAATGTAATAGAAGAAATAATCTAATACATGTTAGAATGAATTGGGGAGACAGATGACATTTCTGTAATTTTTTTTAAAAAGTCTTCAGAACTTCAGAATCTTCACTGAGGGTTGGTCTTTTTGTGGTTATTTTTTTTTTTTCTTTTTCTTACTTCTGGGAAGAGACAGCACTGATTGACTGACTCAGTATGTCAATTAGTACAGAACCAGTTTCACAAAAAAGTCTCATGTCATGTGGATTATCTTAACGGACAGAAAGCCACATGGGGTGTAGAATTTTAATCTCCTTGAAAAGGGAAAGTGATTGAAGAGATGCTGTACAATATGTTCAGATAGTCATACACTACACTGAAAAAATTAAGGTGTCAGTGGTTAGATGACAACAGCCTGTGGATGAAGAACACCACTGATGCTGAATGACGAAAAGGCTAAGATGAGCAGAAAAAAGCACTTGCAGAAGTTTCTAACCCTTCTGTTGTCATCTTTGGTGAAAATAACAACTCTTATATTGTCAACCAGTAGATTTCCATGTCATACTGCTTTTCCCTTGACTTCCCATCAAGCAACTTATAATGTTCAGGGAGCTTTTATTTTGGCCTGATTTTTAAAAATAAGTTTTAAAACCTTGAGGAGGAGAATCACTGCTGACAACTTTTGCTTCAACCAGAGGAGAACTTTTGTGCTTCAGGTAAAAGATCATCTCTGCAGTATACAGATCATTTCTGGGAACGAGTCAGAATATAAAAAGGATTCCCATAGGAACTGCCTGCCATCACGAACCTCATCATTGCTCAAAGTGCTCTGAATTAGCATACGTCCTTTTTTCAGGCAAATAAATATACTTAACAGAGAAAAGAAAAAAGCAAATGATACAGTCATCACAGAATTCTTCCAGTTAATTATAGCTAAACCTTTAGCAAAATTTTAAAATAAATATCTTTATAACACTTATTATCTGAATTTAATAATTTTAGGGGGAGGAAACAGGCATTGGACTTGTGTCAGTTAAGAACCAGGGGTTTATATTACACTCCAGCCTAAGGAGACTCTTCTTGATGGTCTTCATCATCATATTTGTTTACTTGGAAGTCCACAGTTTAGTCAAAACTTTGAATCACACTTTTTATACCTTGCAAAAATGCACATAACCACTTGCAATATTAAATGACTGCTCGCTACTGGCTTTTATTTGAGCACTCTCAATTAATTTCCCTTGACTTTATCACACTTAGCAATTTGTAATTAGCAATTCCGTCCCCACAGAAACGCATCTCCTCAAGCACTGACCTCAGGTTACTGGTAATCAGAAATTTGATCACAAAAAAACGAATCAATTTATTCAATTTTCTTTGTTCAAGACACAAATACAAAGGCAAATCAAATAAAACCCAGACCACGCAGTCCTTTTCTTCTCATGGTAGGAAGAATCCTGGAAAGTTGGCAAGTCCTATTAACTTACAGAGTTTCCACTGTAGCTAAACTAAATCCAGAACTGAGCTGAAAAACTTACTGATTCTGCTTGCTTAATATAACCTCACTTTTAATTAAATTCATTAAACTTTATTAGAAAGACATTTCATTTCTGATTAGAAACTGTAAAGCAACGTCACAGTTATAGTGGAAAACTGCATCCTTTCAAAGAACATTTGGCCTTCTCCCTCACGCCCTCCATAAAATGCTGTTTGTAATCAACTTTGTTTAAATGATCAATCCAGGTTTCAGAGACCACCCTGGGATACACATTTCTCCTCAGTAACAGTTTCCTATTTAACCACTGTTATACTTAAATATTGATCTGGAAGCTCGATCATGTCTTGCTTCAACTTTTTAAAAAAGCAGCGTGTTCCACTGGGTGCTGGCATTTATATTCATAGATTCCAGTCATGCTCAGCGAGCAGCAATTAGAAGATATCCCTTGAGTAACAGCAATTCTAAAAATATTCTGTATGCATCATAGAAGATGAAGTACCACTTTCTGCTACAGTAATGTATGCTGTACATTCAAGTATAATTAGCACACTAGACTTCGCAAATAGTATTAAACTAATTACTGTTTGCACCACTAGTGGCAGATGTGGTTAGAGATTATTAATTACAGTGGACAATTTCTTGAATTTAACATACCAAATACAAGGCAATTTCTCCATTTTATTTTCTGTCTGAATGGCTATTTGCTGAGTGTCAGGAGGGCCCTTTTAAATTAGGAAGAGCTGTTACTTATGAAAATGAGCAAGTAAAGTAATAGATTTTATTTTTTAAAAAAATTTTAAAAAGCTTTTCCTTGACAAAGATATAATTATTTTTAGTTAATACATTTCAATATACACCTACGCCAAATTAGGGAAAGTATTCTACAGAAGTGCTATGTGTCATAAGTTTAAGAGCACTGGACAGGAAGTTTTTCCTTTAGCTACATAACTAACTGCTCTGTTCAGATGGATTTTAAAGTATGTGATGAAGTAAACTGTTCCCCAGAAATTCAGATACTTAAAGAAACCTCACCTACTGGTAGTGAAGTTACTTAAAAGAGAGTGGGATAATCATTCCCTGGCTTCAACAGAACATTCTGCTGAATGCAGAGATGGGAGCAGGGGAAGAAGGGCTGTAAAGTGGAGCTGTCTCCTTGGTGCTACTTTTGTAGGGAAAGAAGCCCAGATCACTAAACTTCAGGCAGCTAGGGAAATTTTATTTAATGTGCTGACATAAGGTATTGCAATTTCAGTAAATATTGATGGACCTCCTTAAAAAGTGGGACATAGTTCAATCAATATAAGACACACTGATAACCCACAGAAGTAAAACAATTATTTTAAGAAACTAAGATGATTCTGGAATGATAAAGTGATATAGTGACTTGCAGGCTAACAGACATGTAAAGAGATACCAACAGCTATTTATACCTCACCTACATTTACATGTCTTTTCTAGAACAGACTTTGTGATATTAAAATAAATTGAACTGGCTAGTTATGAACTATTTCCCCTCTGACCATTTATTGGTTAGATTTTTTTGCACAGGGACCATTTCCCTGAATACCACTCTTGTGAGTGCTAATGAAAACAAACATTAAACTTATTTAAATTCCTATTTAAATATTTCCAATTATTAAGGCTTTATAATCTAAATACTCAATTAACACAAACACACCAAATAGGATTTAGTTTCTAAAAACACTCAACTTCTAAGATCACCCCTTCTTATCAAGCACGATCATCTAGATCATAAATTCATAAGAATTTATCAATTCACTAATGCATTTATTGATTGATGTGCTATATCAAGTGTGCCCTTAACCTAATCCAAATATAAACACATAAATTTCAGTTTCAATTAAATGGTCACCACAGTAAGTATGGTGCATTACACTTGTGGTAGAAATTCAGATTACAATGACTTGTCAGTCACTGACTCAAGCATTCCAGCCTACTAACTTGCTGACAACTATTTCATAACATAGCTGTTCCAGCTTCTGCTATCTTAGCTCAAACTTTTCATGAAAAGCTTCAAAGAAAACAAATCTTTAGTGATGTAAGAAGCTTAGAATATGTGGGTTTGGTAATTGTAATGCAATTTTTAGTACGTAATTTGCTATAAACAAAAAAAAATCCCAACACCGTGACTGCTATAAAACTGTTACTCTTGATGATGATCTCATCAGGAAGAGTACTGGTGGAATGGAATATTCAGCACTCAGAGGTCATCTTTCCAAGCTACTCTACAAGCATAATGACAAATGAAATGATGAAATTTGCACTAATATATAGCAACATACTTGCTTTGAGGTTGAAGACTTACAGAATCAAGTATTAAATTTACACAAAAAACATTTTAAGAACTGTTATACCTAAAGTGCAAGACCTCATTCTCCTTCTAACTTCTCAACTAAATTTAGTAAACTGAATTCAAATACCTTGCTACTTCTTTGAAAACTAAATCTCTATATGAACATAAAGAATTTTTCCAACCAAATAAAACCACAACACATTTTAAGCCATAATTTAAACAGTTTCTAAATCTTCAAAAACATTCTATTATCAATGGAATTAGGCCAATTAGCCAGCAACTATTTAATTTGTTGTCAAACTTACAGTCAAGCGATGGATTGTCAACAAGACAGGATGCTGTGTTACTGCTTCAAAGATTGATAAAGTGGTCTTAATCAATTCCTCTGATGCAGCTTGCCCTATTAGTAAAAAATCATTGTATTTTTTTTAAAAATAGACGAGTTAAAATGCCTGCTTCTAACAGTACAGCAATATCATAGGTTACCTTACCTATTGCTCCATCCAAGTTTGTCTCTCCCAAATCTACTGATTGGATAATATTCTACAGAAGAAGAGACATTTATGTTAAAACAATTTGGAACCAAAAACGAAAAAGTGCAATCACTGAATAATTGTAACATGAAAATCTTTAAGGGACTGTGTAAATACAAATGTTAATGCACCTACATTAGGATACATAATAATTAACATATGAAAGACTGAAAGGATTCATCATCTAGCTCTTATAATTTTGCAATCCTGTAATGCTGCCGGACACTTAAAGGTACAGTAAGGACTATTACACTGACTAATGTCAGGAATGATAACATTTCCAGCTAAATAGACACTAATTAAATGTCTTTATGGTTAACAGAAAGCCATAATTTCTAAGAAGACTTTGAACTACCTTGGACATGGCTATGTTAAAATAAGTCACTAAAAAGACCAGAGACCCTCCTGATGCAATTTTCTGTTATTTGTACCATCTTTTTGATCTCCATGCATACCACACACACTACAGATACAGTTACATACAGGACAACATACAAAAATGCATTACCTTCTATTAAAAACCACCTAAATTAGTCATTGTTTTGAGGAAGTGGGACAATGAAACATTAATAATTTGGGTTAAGTAAATATTGTACAATTAGATCCATTGTTCTTGTGCCTTTAAATCTTGATTTCACTCTTTGGCTTTCACTGCTATGCATAGCTTTTTATTTCATAGGAGATGCAAAAGGCATTCTATTAACATTTGCTAAAGAAGGAAAAATTCTCAGCAAAATTCATAGCATGCTCTTTTTTACTAATACAGTATTTAAAACACAGAGTATTTACTAGGGATAAACATCTTATTTTCAATTTGCACACATACCTATTTATGTATATGATGCAAAGCATTAAGAAAACAACGATTTATATTTCACTATCAATTAAAGTCTTTTATTACATATTAAATTGGCATAAGTGCCTTCATGGCATCTTTTTTCACTATGTAAGAAATGCCTGAAGGACCCGAAAAGTACAGCTAGAAACTAATTATACATTTTAAATTTTAAATGCATCTCAGAGAAAAACATAAAACACACCTGTTTCCATTTTAAAAGTCCAGTTATTTTACCTTCCTGATCATTTAAATTACTAGTCATTATCTAATTAACTTGTCTTTGAAGAGAGTATTATTTCCTTTGCTCATTGAAGATAATTTCACACCTGACCAAAATCTCAAGACCAATTTTGAAGAAATCAATAGAGTTGGTGCAAAAATTGTTCTGGCTACTAATGCTTATGTCCTTAGTTTTATATTAGAAACACAAGAGGATGTATTTATTACCAAAAAACCCCCAAAACCCAAACCAAACAAACAACAAAATACCCAACCAATACAAAAACCAACTTTCTAGGTATTTTTAAGGAACAGAGAGGAATGGTGTGTGTATTCCACCACAGGTGAGTCTGTGCCCTATGCACTTTGCTAGGAGCCTACTATTAGCTGTGCCTTTGGGGCAGAGCGTGTTCTCCATGCACTTCTATTCACAGGTGAAAACATGAAAGGACTGTCCTGACTCCCTCTCAATTTCTTTGCACAACAGTACTGAAAATTACAGTGATGATGGAAATAACTTCAAAGCAGGAAGAAAAAAAATAAAAATCTCAATGAACAACAGTTACAGGGAAATAACTACTCTTTTCCTTCCAGATACCAAGGATGCATCTTTCCATACCTAATCATTTCTTATTAAGAGTAAGACTTTTGAATAAATCAGAAAGAAAAAGCAAGAAAAAAGCTGAAAGACTGACTTGCTAAAGTCTTAGAAGCTCAATTATAGTGCAGTACTTTGAAAAAGTACAAGTTGATGATCGAATGTCCCTTTATAGATGTCAGCAGGAACACTGTTAAACACAGAATTCCAGAGTGGACTGTTGCCTGGCAGAATGGATAGTTACTCTTCCAGAAGTAATTACATTAGTCATATCATAACACAGTTATATAAAATGGATTAAATTCAATACTCATTTTCAGATACACTACTTCCTCTTTTTTCATGGATAAATTGAAACAGTATATGTAAGTTCCTGAATTGCCTTGCTCAATGGAGACAGAAGGACAAGATGCAGGAAATAGTAAGGTAATCTTTTCTTTCTTGATCTGAGAGGAATGTTGTGCTAGTATAACTAGCCTGACTTCCTCAGTCAGTAGTTCAAGCAAGCTGGAGTAACTTCAAAAGAAAACTTAGATTGTACCTGGTCTGTTGTACCTGTACTGTTGACAGAAGAATTTCAGCTTCTAAAAGGCTGATCCAAACCCATTTATATATCTATTGCCTATTTACAAATGTTTTGGAGAGAAAAAAGGCTCTAATTCAACATCTACAGTTTAAATTTTTTTTTCTCCTTCATTCTAATGTTAATTTTTATACAAATATTTCAGTAGAGCTAAATTAAGCACACATTTTTCTTGGAATCAAGAGACAAAGGAGAAATAGAAGGGAATCTGAACAGTAAACTTTAATCTAGCTGTCTGTGGTGAAGCTTTTCTTCATACTACTGTTGAAGTAAATACCGAGTTGTCATTTAGGAACCCATGTGATTAAAAGTATTTGCTTAATTCTGACATGTAACTTTAGAATATTCTTTTCTCTCATTTAGCAGAAACAACTGATTACATATGAGGAAATTACATTACAACAATACTACTCCAGCTTTGTTATAGCATCCTACGGCATAGTTTCTATTAGCAATAGCTTTCTATTGCTAATGTCATAAACAGGTGGTAGATGTTAATGGGAGATATGCTCGCTCTGTAGCTTTCAATACTCACTTTTTAATCTACATGTACAAGCACTGACAAGAAGAAAAAGGTGACAAAAGGAAAGGATGCCTTGCATAAAGATTAAATTATGATTTATCTTTCGATTCTACTCATAAAATGCTAGTGTAAAATTCAAGAAAGAATATTCTGTGTAATTTAGAGCTAAACTTTTCTGCTCTAACATACAGCATGCAGGAAATTCTCAGTTTATCAGACATGTACAGAGTTTCTCTATACTTAGGCACAGGATAGCATATTTTCCCTTTGACCCAATAGGTTACTACTGAAAAAAATTCTGTACAATTTTGATTATAATCAAAGCTTAAAGTCTATATTCATAATAGAGTTTTTTCTCCAATTAATAAATTTAATGTAATTCTATTATGTTAAAATAATTCCCCAAAGTTTATGTGTATGTATATTTTGTAATCAAGATTTAACTTAGATGGTTATACTCACAAGTAAGGCCCCATAGTTGAAAAGAAACTCCTTTGTAACTATCTGGGGACGAAATACCTATTTGAATTTAGGAAAATTGAAAAAAAAAAATGTTAAATGCATATCTAATGACCAGAAAAAATAAAGCATGTATTTCATATTCATGTTAAAAACCCTCCAAAACATGTATTTGCTTCTATCATTAGGACTTGTCTTACAATGTGCAAAACTAAGGCTGCTACGTAGCTGGAATACTCATTAACATACCTACAGGTACATAAAAGTTCTATTTCATCATTCTGATCATGATCAGCAGAAATTAGATTTTGGGAAACTGCAAGTTAGTCCTTTAACAATTTTTTTGAAGGAAAAAAAAAATCTACCTGGGAAGTCACAAGATGAAGCACTACAGACATCATAGGAAGGCAGGTCTTCAGCTGTTTGGCCTGAACTGTTGATGGGTGTTTACGCCCAGAGACATTAGTTAAGGCAGTGAGAATGTCACCTATAGAAAACAACATTTCAGACTGATCTAACATCATTGCTTTACTAAACAGCAGCAAATGACAAAAACATCTCTGTCCCAGTATCCTCTGTTCAATCCTATCTTTTCTCTCCTGCAAGCAGAATTCACGTGACTGTGTGACAAAGCAGGTTGATCCAGCACTTTTCTTTTCTAGCTAGGTGTTCAGCCAGGCCAATTTCCTGCTCTGGCTATGGAGACAGGTGCACAAAGGTGACCTCTGGCAAAATGGTGAGGATAGAAATGCAAGGCAAGTGTAGAAGCAAAGACAAAATTGCCCCTCTTGGCAGGGTGGACTTACAATGGCATTAGGGGGCTACCTGGGCAGGAAGTTATACTCTTCAAATTCTGTGGATACAATTCTATTTCCAGCGAAATAAAAAGCAAATTCATGAGTCCCAGCTGACCACGTGCTCAATTCACTACAGTTAGTGGGTGATATAAGGCTCAAGCAGTATGCTTTTCCTGTAGCACCATACCACTGGAAGAAAGAGACAAACACCTTTCCCTGGCCTTCCAAAAGATTCCTCCCCCAGCCATGCACACACGCATTCTCATGCACAAGTTTAACCATGGCACTAGTGACCTAAAGCAACAGGAATTCTCACGTTCTTGTAAAAGAGGTATCAGCAGGTCAACAAAAGAACTTAGGTGCCTCCATAACAAGTCTCAGACACAATAACAAGGGAACAAAATTTTAACTGCAAGTGTCTTTCAAACATGACATAAAAATCAAGGAACATTTGTGTTGCACTAACTATTGTCTCAGAAAAGCAAGATCTCATCTTCACTGGAAAAGAACAAAAGCAGCAGGAGAAAAGTCACGGTTCATATGCAAAGAAGGAAAATTCGGTCCCTGCAGCCTGAAAATATTAAAAGTCAAATCCTCTCTTGAAAGAACACTTACTATTTTTTTTTCTCTAATGAGAGAGCTGTACAAAACTGTAAAAGGGAAATCACATAGATATTAAACAAAGGACGGGATTCAGTATTTTGTACAATTTTCATGCCAGAAAAGGCCCTTCCTTTCAGAGTAAGTCGCAGAGTTTATTCATGTTGAATAATACCAACGCTTTTCTTCTGCTCCCATGGAGTTCAATTTTCAGCATAAGCAGAAATGACAGAGCCTGGCACTAAGAACAACTAACCTTAAAGATATGACTCATTCTACAATATACTGCTCAAGAAAAAAAAAGTGTTCCCTAAAACTCCCCAAATATATAAATCAAAATAGTGATTTTTCATTTTTGTTTTAAATTACATTACTGTAATTCATCAAGTCCTCTCTCTGGTTAGCAAAAGATAATTTACTGAACAATCTACTCTGTTTTAAGGCCTATATAACCATCTCATTTGCCAATTTTGCACCTGATAAATAGATATGGTTACTTTAATTTTCAGCATGATTCTATCTACTTCCTAGAAATAGTTTAAATACTACAAATTCAGAAATAAAATAGCTTTCTTACCTACAGCAACTGAAAAACTTTTAAATTATCTCCTAAATGAACAATTGATTTGGTCAGATACATCTTTTAAGGGAAATTCTACAACTTGTTCATCTATTTGGTTTATAGCTACATCTGGTGGAAGAAGATGGGATCAGTAAGGAGCTTACATAAATGCATATTTAAAAAGCCAGCTAGGATTAAAACTGTTTTTAACTGTTCCAGTTTGAAAAATCTAGTTATTTTTCTTAGGAGGCCTTGGCTTTTACCTCCTCATGCAGAACATGGTCTTTCATCAAACAGCAATCAAAAGAAAATGCCTTCTGACAAATGTGGACAAATATAGACAGATGGCTAAATCCTACTAAAAGCAATCAACACAGAAATCTAACTTGGAATGGAAAACAAAATTAGGCTTGATATCTCAGGTGTCAACAGCACATTGAAATTGTGCATCAGTAGTAAAAAAACCCAGCAGAAAACATATTAAAGCAATTGATGTATTATGTATTATAATGATAGCAACTATGTATTTGATGTACAGAACGTTCAGGTTCTGAGAAAATTCAGGGCCTACAATATTCGTTGTATACAGACAGTAAGAGGTGAATTTCACTTCAAACACTTATAGTCTGAGACTTTTAAATACTGAAATATAGCCAATATGCCAACCTGATACTTAATTTGATAAAAGAATCAGGTATTTGAAGCAAGGCAAAAATCTGCATTGTCATAGGAAGTAAAGTTTCTTTTAAAATAGCAGTGTGACATTTAGGTCTACTGACCTTTGCAATGCTACCATTTCATTTTCAGTATTCTAGGGATAATGTAGAGAAGATGAAAAAAAATCAGGTATCTCATCAGAAAATAATTTTATGAAAAAAATATTTTATCATTTAGTGACAAAGCATACACAATCAGGATTGGGTTTCCTCCCTTTCCAGTCTTGAATACTCACAGCATTTCCTTCCTATTTAGTTTTTACTCTATTCTGTGGGAAATCTTGCCCACCAAAAGTTTTAATAAGAATATTAATTGTGCTTGATTTGCCACACCAATCTCATACTTCCTCCTTCCTTCTTCACCTCTTTCTTTCTCCATTCTCTTTCATTCTCTCCATCCTTCTTTCCCTGTCTCTATCCCCACCTCTGCCCTACCCTCCACTCAGTCCTTTCCCTTCCCCTCTTCCTTGCTATTCCTTCTCTTCCCACCTTCTTGACTTCCCTTCCTCTACCCACTTCCCTTTACTCCCTAACTCCTTTCCTTCCCTTCTTTCCTTTCTTTGTTTGCTTGCTGCTAATTAATTTTCTCAAATAAAAACCTAACTTTTCCTCAGATAACATATAGAAGGGCTTTTTCCAGGAAGGACAGTCCCACTGTTCTTAGTCATCCAGGGTAATTTCCGTGACATGTCTTCTAGTTGATATCAACACTACGTTCAAAACTCACAAACAGATTCTCCTTTGTTTTTTTCAATATTTTATCTATTACTTTTGTATAAAGAGCCAAAATTTTCATTCTATTTCATCACTTTATCTTGATTGACTGCCCAGATGCTAAAACAAATTTCTTTCTATCTCTTCTCAGAGATACCAGAGTGTCTTCTCTGGTTGCCTGATGAGTCCGAATTATGCCCTACAACTTGCAGGTTTTGTCCCATTTACACACCTGCCTTTCACCATTCCTTCTGCAAGTCCTCTCTTCCCCAGCACCTCATCTCACTATGACAAGTTTCAGTACATTTAGTGATGACAGGACTTCAGCTGCTGTACTCAAGCAAATTTCTGTTTGAACATATATCAACAGCACAAAGTTCAAAGTAGCTTTTATCATTACAAAAGCTGAAATACTAGAGGAATT
The DNA here is from genome assembly GCA_020800305.1 of Porphyrio hochstetteri. Lineage (NCBI taxonomy): Eukaryota > Metazoa > Chordata > Aves > Gruiformes > Rallidae > Porphyrio > Porphyrio hochstetteri. Next base: position 121,104,974 of record CM036906.1, on the reverse strand, counting down.
TGAGCACGTGTTCACAAAATTGTCCAAATGCATATCCTTGCACAAAAGCTACATGGCTGAAATTTCAAGTCCTTATTCCTAAGTATATGGGACAGACTGAGGTAGCACTGATGTTCCCTCAGAGAAAAATATTGCCATCTTTTCTTATGCATGAACAAGTCAGTTTCAGGCATTGAGAACAACTGAAGCATCTAGGTTGAAATATTCCAGAAAAATTGCCTTGGGGAAATACACTGAAACTTGTGTGTGGAGTAAGTGATTAACAGGTACTCACAGATATATCCTGCTGCATCTCTCCTAGCTCAATGCTTTGAGACAAATTTGCTCTTAGATTTTTCAATGTTTGGCATATTTCTATAACACTTAAAAAACTTCCTGTACGTTTGGGCCTCAGTCCTGACTGAGTTGATGTGGCTTACCATACTTTTAAAAAGGATAGACAATGACAGGACAAGGGGGAATGGATTAAAGCTAAAGGAAGTAAGGTTTAAATTGGATATTAGGGGCAAGTTTTTTAGAGAGAGAGTGGTGAGGTGCTGGAACAGGCTGCCCAGAGAGGTGGTGGATGCCTCATCCCTGGAGGTGTTCACGGCCAGGTTGGATGGGGCTCTGGGCAACCTCGTGTAGATCCAGGCCTGGAGATTGGTGGCCCTGCCTGTGGCAGGGGGTTTGGAACTCTCTGATCCTTGGGGTTCCTTCCAACCCAGACCATTCTATGATTCTATGATTCAGCAAATACAAAATATTAATATAGGAAAACAGGCATTCCAATACAAAATATTTGATCATGACATAACAAAAAAGCCTTCATGAAGCTGATATCACGCAAACTTTACATAATCTGACAATGCAGTCTTTTCACCTGTGTATGTGAGGAGATACTGGGTTCTCAAGGGAGTAAGCAAAGGCAAGATTTGTTCAGTTAACCAACTGAATTTACCTAGAATTCCTGGCAGCTCCTGCACAATGTGACAGATGAGAAGATCCAGGCATTTTGACAGGTACTCACTACCTCCTTGCTGCTCTTTTCCTGCTGTGGTCTTTCTGCTGTCTCTTTCAATATACATCACGAGTCTACATTTAAGCAAGTGAAAAACATTACCTCTCACAACAAAAATAAATTACACTATATCTCAAAAATACTACTGAACTAGACATTTCTAGTACCTGTGGTTAGAGTCAAGACGATACATTTGTTTTGGCTCTGTACATTTGTTGAACTTTTAAGCTTTCCCCTTCAAACAAATATATTTTTAAAATAGCACAAATGATTTTGTCAAGGAGCAAGAGGAAAGAAACCCTTTCCTTAAACTACTGTAAGTATATGCAATTTTATTAATTTAAATGAATATATGATGCTAGCATAAGGAATTAATCCCTCTGCAGGCTTAGACAGAGACAGGTTAATTTTAAAAACCACTTTGTGTTGAAATGTATGAGCAATATGTGCAATATGAACAAAAGACTAAAGACATTCATTTTTCACATGTAAGGATTTCAAATACAAGAATAATTTAAGTCATTGTAACAAGAGATCAATCTTTCAGTCAAGAAAAATCATCCTACATAAATCATACTGCAGCCTATCAAAATGTTAGCACTAGTTAGAATGGTCATATTGAAAGAGAGAAGAGTCCAAACAAGCCTTACATCCTTTCTCTAGAAATCTGGTGTTGAAGATCGCTGAAGACAAACTCAGTGCTTACATTCTAACTGATAAGTGCTGCGTAGCTGTGCTGTTCTGCACAATGACATTTCTCATAGTAAACTGCAGTAACTGGTTTATCAGCCATTGGCTAACTTACAAGACATTGCTTTAATAATACACCTGTAACAGAATGCTTCAGGCAATATTTTAAAACGCTCATTTGAATAGACAGAAGGGCCAGACTTCCCTTTAGGAGCATCATATTGACATCTTTGTTTCACATTCAAACTCCCTGTGGGTGCTGTGCAAAGAACCATCAGTCACTGGTGAGTGAAAGCAATGCTCTAGATTTTAAGGCTGTACAACCAGATGATCTTTACAGTCTCTTCTAGCCCAACCCATTCTATGATTCAGCATTCCCTTATATTTTCTTTTGTTTTTCTTTTTATTCTTTTTCATTCTTTAATACCCTTCTTATAGTCATTGCTCTTTCACAGAAGTACGAAAATAACATATTCAAACTGCCTCAAGGGTACACAACAAAACTCCAAAGAAAACATTTCATTCCAGGAGGTGTGCATTTCTATCAAAAAGATTATTTACTCAATGAAATAAAAACTATCTAAGAATGTATTTTCTGGGATTGGGCTGCTAAAAAATGCATGACTGTTGGGGAATACTGCAACTCACTTCATCCTTCCTGAACTGCGTTACAAAGACATCGATAAATCAAAAGACCTGTTCGGTAACTACCCTTCACCTCTGCAATACCCTAAATGCAACACATTCAGCTGCACTTCCCAGAGACAATGGGAACATCTTTTATTTTCGTGCAATCTCTGGAAATTGTATTAAATGGCAAGGAATTTTGAATTTCTGGTAGAAGAGAAGTACTACTTAAAAATCTGACATTACACTTCAAATAGAATTTTCCTTAAAAAAAAGTTTAAGCTCTTTTAACATAACAATTGAATGTCTTAAAATAATATAAAGGCCTCTGAGCTTTCCAGACAACCAAGTTATTTTTACTCAAAACCTGTTTAAAACTTGAACTAAAACACAAGAGATAAGTCTGCAGACATTTTTTTTTCTTTAACAAAACACTTCCATGGTTTAACAATCCTCTGATTCTATATGGAAATATGTTTAGATCTCTTTAAGTTTTACTTAAAAATAGGTGAAATAGACTTCAACATGAGTGGTTTTACTGCGGGGATGTGGGTTTATTTATTCCAAGAGAAGAAATACATAAAGTTTCACAGAATCACAAGGTTGGAATAGACCTTTAAGATCATCAAGTCCAACCATTCACATCCTAAACTAAACCATATCCCTAAGTACCTCATCTACCCTTTTTTTGAACTCATCCAGGGAAGGTGACTCAACTCCCTCCCTGGGCAGCCTGTTCCAGGCCCTCACAACTCTTTCAGTCAAAAATTTTTTTCTAACGTCCAATCTAAACCTGCCCTGGCACAGCTTCATGCCATTCCCCCTTGTCCTATCACCTGTCACCTGGCTGAAGAGACCATCACCTACCTCTCTACAACCTCCCTTCAGGTAGTTGTAGGCGGTGATAAGGTCTCCCCTCAGCCTCCTCTTCTCTAGGCCCCAGCTCCCTCAGCTGCTCCTCACAGGATTTGCCCTCCAGCCCCTTCACCAGCCTGGTTGCCCTTCTCTGGACTCGCTCCAGGACCTCCATGTCCTTCTTGTGGTGAGGAGCCCAGAACTGGACACAGTACTTGAGGTGTGGCCTCACCAATGCCGAGTACAGGGGCACAATCACTTCCCCAGACCTACTGGCCACACTGTTTTTGATACAAGCCAAGATGCCATTGGCCTTCTTGGCTGCCTGGGCACACTGCTGACTCATATTCAGCCTGCAGTCAACCAACACCCCCAGGTCCTTCTCTGCCTGACAGCTCTCCAGCCAGTCTCCCTGAAGCCTGTAGCGCTGCATGGGGTTATTATGTCCCATGTGCAGCACTCTACACTTGGCCTTGTTAAACTTCATCCCATTGGTCTCAGCCCATCGGTCCAGTCTGTTCAGATCCCTCTGAAGAGCCTCCCTACCCTCAGGCAGATCAACACTTCCTCCTAGTTTAGTGTCATCTGCAAACTTAGTGAGGGAGCATTCAATCCCTTCATTGAGATGTTTACATAAAGTCATGAATTCTTTCTGTGTCATCCTTCCCATCGCAAAATTTTCTTTCACATAAATATTTTTTTTTAAATATGCACAGCTGTTTATTCCCTGGTGGTACTGTTCAAGTAAACACATCATTGTGCAGACCCATATATAGGCAAGTAAGCATTAATAGCTCTATTTTCCTTTCACAAACTCCTCAGTCTTATGTAGAACAATTCATCAGTTACTTTTATTCCCTGAAGAATCTCAGTGTTCTGTCTAATGGGCAAAACTAGCTCTATGGAAATACATTTATTCGATTAGTAAAATGCACACATTTGTCTTGCACTCAATGATACATGAAAAAATATGGAGGTGTTACTGTAAGTCAGTTAAATATGATGAGGAGGAAGCCACTGTCTATGAAGCTAGGTTTGGTTAAAAGAAAAAATTCTTCAAGTATCTGGATTTCATGATAAGGCCATCAATGAGCTTTTATACAAAAAAGCAGAACCACCCAAGTTTTCTGAGAAAAGAGATGAAGAGTGGAGCAAAAAGGGGACAATTGCAGGAAGTTAACAGTCCTGAGTGATAGGAAGAGGAATGAGGTCTACTACTTAAATATAGTAACTGTTCACTTATAAAGATGATCAACATGAAAAAGATTTAGTCTGAACAGAGACATGATAAGACATGATTTTCAAATATACAGAACCTGCTGCAAAAGCAGAGAGACTATACTGTTTTCTGTGCTTAACCTGTATAATTGAAACATCAATGAGAAAACAACTAGAATTTTTGAGTGTTAGGAATAGCAAGCAATTAGAACAGCTGTCAGAAAAAGGTCATGGAATACACACCAATCATTAGAACATACTTCTCAAGCATAACAAACCCTGACCTGGATCAGAAAAGCAGACTCTGCGACCTCTCAAGGTCTCTAAGAACTGTTTTCTAAAATTCATTCATTCCCTTCTACCAGTGACATTTATCCTCATCATCCTTAAAATCAACTTCAGATATCAATAAGGTTCAGCTACAACTTTACCATCATGTCAACAGTGGGAAGAATGCATGCGGCCATAGATTGACTAACCTAAAAGCAGGAGGTCTCTCACTAATAGTCTTCTCCCTACTTCTCCCTTCAGTTCACCAAGTTCACAGAGAATGACAGACCTCAAAGAAACTAAAGAATGTCTTCCATGCTCTGAGGACATATATAGTCCATTTACCCAAACAATTTCAGGACCTGCTTTTAGTCAAACTCTGCTAAGAGAAAAGGAGAACGATTTTTAAAGTATTACATAGGTATATTATTTATTTTACAGAGATGCAACACCAGATGGCAGATCGTGTTAGCAAGATGGGTCAATACCTATTTCTCCCCTTCTATGCTTCTTTCTTTTTTTTTAATTTGATACCAGCTTGCAGGTTTTTGTTTTCCTGAAATCACTGACTTGCTCCCTCCTGCCTTCCATATTCATGTCTTCCGATTTGATTGGGTAGCAAACATTTCTGTTCTTTTTCTCACAGTTTTTTTAGGCCAATTGTAGACATATAAGGCCAACAGGCTGTATTAAATGTTGGATTGTACTAGATCTCCAGGTAAACCTTTTCTTTGAGGGCATATACAAGATATAAAAATTTTAAAATTATGGGAGGTGGGGGCAGGTAATATAGAAAGATTTTGGTCAAAAATTATGCTTTTGTGCATAGCTAGGCTCTGGCAGACTGTGAAAGTCTGTCAGGAATACAATCTTATCTTCCACAAGTGACTATTAGACAGTAGAAAAAGTGGTTTAAATAAATTGTTTAGGAAGCTCAATCTCCAGGGAAGTCTCTAATCACCTAGGAAATTCTCTGAAGCCATTTAGATCCAGAAAAACAATTCAGTGAGGCTAACCAGAAATTACTTCTAGTTCAGAAGAGGCTGAAATTATAACTATCAACAAAATCTCACGTTGTATTCCCCACCTCCTCATTAACAGGTAGTCTGCTTTGCAAATCATGGAGAAAACAAGGAGACCAGCAAACTCAGAGTGATTAGCAAAATGAATGAATTTGCATATTGTAAGCAAACAAGTGCTATTTCAGCCTGAAAGGTCTTCTATCTTCTCTAGCTGCATCACATGCAGAAGAAAGAAAGGTATGTAATGGAATACCATGGACAGGTGGAAAAAAAGATTAACAGGTAAAATATATCAATATTGTCTGAGAAAAATGTTAACTTCAGAATTATACTTGATATTACATTAATATTACATTAACATCAAGTGTAATTCTGAAATTATTTTTTAAAATGTTAAATATTAATTCAATATCCATAGATCTTGGAATCTCAAAGTATTTTGGAAAGTCTGAGTGGCATTTCCTCCTTAACATCCAATGCCATGCTCTTGAATTACATATTCCCATCACAACTAGTTTTATAATTTAAAAATACACTATGACACATTGAGAGACTTTTGGGTGGTTTATAAAAAAAAAATCACAAAAAATTCTGTAAAGGTATGTATAATTATTATTACTTAACTAGACAGACTTTTTCTAATACCAAACTGAACGACATTTAACTTGAAGCTGTAGAGATATATGTAGTGTTGTCACAAAACAGTACCAATTGTTTCATCTGCATCATCCTTTAAATGATGGCATACTGAAAAATTGCCTTATATTGATTATCATAAAGAGATTTCATACTCTAAAGCAATATAAATCCTGTTACAGGCATTAGCTGCAACTGCCGAAGGCAAACTAGTAAGTAGAAATTATGCACATTTTACTGCATAGCCTTTATATTTCTCAAATCAAACACCTTCATGAAAAGAATCTGAATATATCAAACATTTTCAATAATTACCCAACTGATTGCTGCACTAGAAACTTTAAATTTATGAATTTTAATTTTGAAGGAACTTTTCTGTCACAAACTGGAGGAATTTAACTAAGATACTCCAATAGGAATTCAACAGTATAAGTCAAAGAATATTCATTATCTCTACTGGACTTAATAACATTCTTCCAGAGTTCAATATATTATGAAAGTAGTTGTCTCCACATATAATGAGGCATTTCTCCTCTCTGCAACCATCTTACTTTCTGGATGTTAGAGAAAGGTTTTAGTCTAGATGATCTGTTCTGTCAAGAGATGTACTTTTCATCAAAGAACAATTATGAAGAAACATAACAAATCAAGAAAAACAGTTTATCAAATTAATATAGATGCTATTAAAAAATTGTAAAGTTTTTAGGTATGGTTTTGAAAATAAACATCACATCTCTTCCATTATTACCTTACCTTGCTTGACAACTGAGTAACAACATCTCTCTGTTATTAATTAAAACTTGTAGCAGGACCAGAAAGGCTTTTGCTCGAATAAGAGTTGAAGGACTTTCAAGTAAACGAGTAACTGTAGTCACAAAATCCTTGATGGAAGTAAACACAAATATGGTAATATTATTTTATGGAAAAGGGTTATTTGCACTGTATTTTAACACTGTATACATTTAAAGTTTGCTCATTTTCATGTGCATTCTGTATTAGTAAGGTACTTTTCATGTCATTCAGAGGAAAAAAAAAAATCCATAAAACACTACTAAATAAAGTCTAAGACAGATTGGCCCACTGCAAAGCTGCTTTGTACCTCTCAAGTGCAATAAGTAAACACTATCTAATGTTCTAAGTACAAAATTAATTACAATATATAACAGAACTTATATTTTTAAATGTCTTACCTTAAGGATAAATGTAGGACATTTTAATATATTTATTTTAAAAGAAGACCAAGCGATTATGAGAATACATAAATATTTCAGCACAAATATTATATATTTATCTATTAGTTCCCATATATGCAGGAAGATTAAAACCAACACCTTTGTTGGATACAATAATGTCTACACCAGACCCTAAATTATACAACAGATGCTGAAAATAGATGGCAGAGCTGTTTCTTCTCTGTGTGTACTTATCTGAACTAATTTTATCTGGGATTCATGATGTGAAGAACACCTTTTCAAGGAATAACCTAAATGAAGGCTCTGAAAGAGGGAAAAAGGATAGGCTGCAAGCATTAAGGAGCCATGACTTTCCTAATCCACAGACCATTCTCCATTCCTATGATAAAGTCAATGTATAAAATGCCAAAAGATCCTTGTAATTGAAGAACCAAAGGAGAAAAAAATAGTGTAATTTAAAAAAACATATGGAGTATCCTCTACCTCTGAGGAATAAAAATAACTGCTACTCGTCTGTACTCTTCTACAAAGACCAACGGGGCTATTTGGTTAAAAAAGGAAAAAAAAAGAGTAAAATAAAAATCTACCTTTAAAGATGACCTTGCTGGCAGCAGCAATGGTATTTTTGTATCAGCTCTTGATTAGAATCCCTTGTTCTGAAAACACAAACCCTACTTCAAACCTCTTTCACAAAAACCAAACCAAACACCAAAAAACAACAAAACAACCAAACCTACCAGGATTAAAAACTAATCCAGAATTTACAAACTGAGTCAACTGTCTGTACCCAAGAATTAAGCTCGGCAAAAATAGCCTCATCAACAGAAACTACCTTCAAACACTCGAGCTGGATTCTCAAGGGAGTGATGCTACAGAATAGTGGTGCTTAGTGTGTGCCTGCACATTGTGCACAGTTTCAAGTCCTCTGTGGCACACATTTAACATACCCAGTATTATTCAAATTCCCCCTTTTGCTGACAGAATACCTGATAAACAACTTCACTGTCATAACACTGAAAATCAACACTGAGGGGAATTCATTAGAGAAAGTCTTTGCAACTATTAACTGTACCTCTTTACTAAGACTGGAAAAAGAACAGGAGTGTAAGAGATGGCCAAACCATCAGATTTTACTCCAAAGCTGTTTTAACACTGTCTTCAAAAGCAGTCAGCATAGACAGTAACTATGGAAAACCCAGAAAAACAAACTTATCATTTATTCAAGAACTGTTTTCTTGTATTTCTCTAAGCAACAACCTCTTTTTTTTTTTTTTTTTTACTTTAAGAAACCCTATAAAGCCTCAGACTTAGTGAAGAAAATATATTAAATGCAACACTGCCTGCTAACATTAATGGACCAAGCACAGGGATGCCATAACAAAAGACCCATGCAACTACAAGCCAAAGCACATCTGACTATTTTCAGTCCTAATGCACTGGAAAGAAGGACTATTTCAATCTTAGATGTCAGGGTTACCATGGGTTAAGATAATATTGGCATTTAAAATCAGTTACATCAGACTCATGTAGGAATGTTCTAATAATCTGTCTTAAGAAATGAATGTGATATTTTGGAATTTGCCTTTCTGGCTGGTCTGAGGACTGCAAAACAGCAACAGGTTATCCAAAGAAAATTTGAAGCACATCTTGCTGACCTGCAGAACTCATATACCAGAAAAGCCAAAAATTGCTAAAATACCACCTAATACATTAATTATTAATTGTTTCAAAGTTTTATTGTTCTTCCCTCCACTGCAACTGTTTGATGTATCCATGGAGACTCCACAGGGTAAGGACACTCTTTTTATTGCAAGTGAATGCACTGTCGACCGCAACAAGACCATGGTTTTATATTGGATACTCTGAGTAATACAGCAAAGCAAATTTAAAATCAGTCACAAAAAGCAATAATGTTTTTGACTTGGTTACACAAGGGGGATGCATAGAGACCACTATTTCACTGTACAAGAACTGAAGTTGCAATAGCAATCAGTTCTTGTATTGCAGTGTATTTTCAAATTCCCTTTCTGTGCATTGCAAATGCCTCCATAATATCCCAAGTCAAGAGTTAGAAAGATTTTGTTAAAGACATTTATATCTTTTTGTTAATTCACACTGATATTGAAAAAAACATTAATGTTAGAGGCAGCTACTTGTCCACATTCAGGTAAAAGACAAATGAAAAAGTAACTGAAATATGAGGACAACATTTATAATGCTTTTTTCTTTTTCAGAGCCATAATCAGATATGACTGAGATAAAAAGTGGCTATTGCCAATGGTGCAGGGAAGTGAAGAAACGATCCAGTTGTGCCAATGCATTGTTGGAACCATCTGAATAATTTTACTTACCAGTATTTGAGAAGACACAAACAAAAAACCCACCCCATTATCTGAGCTCTGTAAGAACCTAACTGCATTCAAAAAGTTATATGACTGGTTTTCACTCATTCAAAGGTGAATCTTGACAGCCAGATGAAAGGAATTGGAAATGTTTTTGTAATCTACACTACAGTGTCAAAGATCTTTGATTTTGAGTTTGAAACCATAATTTTAGCTTTTTTTTTGTTTCCAAGACAAGAAACAAAATAGAAAGGCTGTGTATCAGAGAGGGACAAAAACCAGTTGCCTCTAGCTATTGTAGTTCTCTGAGATTTATACTAGCGTAGCTGACCACAGAACTTCATTTCTCCTTTGGCTTCTGGCTTCTATTTTTTAACCTGTTTTATCACTGTTTTTCAAGGGAGAAGAAAACAAAGGCAGCCTTAACTCTTGTAAACTAAGGGAGCGTCCAGATAACATATGCAAAGCTGAATGACCTGTCTTGAATTTATAGCTTTAAGCATCTTTTAATATGTTGATTTGTAGTTCTGTGAAAAAGATATTCACAACCCTGACACCACCTTCTGTGTAACACAAAGGTCTTTCTGCCTCTTAAGACAGAACACAAGTATTTCACAGAAGCAAAAATACATTGTAGGCCAACACTACCCACCTGTTTTTTTCTTTTCCCTTCTCTCACTAAAGTGGGCTTGTGTCTCATGCTTCCAATTGAAAAGGGAATGGATAATTAAATTCAGTTTTCAGCAAGAAAATATTATTACTCCATGTAATGTGACAGTGCCTGTCAGTTCCATTCAGGAGTAGGATTATATTTTTAGATACCATTCAAGAAAAATGGAAATCTAGTTTCTGCTCCAAAATCCTGCATCCTAATTTTAGGAAAATATATCTTCTATGAGACACAGATTTATCTGAGCTGCAAGCCAGACACAGTTTACCAAATGTGGGCACATGCAGTAGAAGTAGACCCGCTTCACTAAAGTACAATATTTTTTCAGTTACAGCTTTAGGTACTATTTCACTATTGATATATTCTGTTCAAATAATGTCTATATTAGTCTATATTTCAATTTTATAATCTGCAAAATTCCAATACATCCTCACAAAACACCTATGATGATTTGTTAATGATTAAGCAGCAATTTTAAACTGACAACGCTTCAGCCACAGCTGTAGTGCACGCCAACAAAATGCTTTCTATTTTCCTGTAACTAGTTGGAGAACTTCAGAATTGATTTTCCTTTTTTTAATAAAGAAAATTTTTAATCAGAAAAGGGGGTCCTTTTAGCAACGTAAGTCTTGTATAAACAAGAAATTTGTGACAGAAAAAATCGTGCTGTAGCCATATGCTTGTAAACTTTGCATTCTTTTGCTGAACATTCAAGTGAATATTTTTTGAACACACTTCTCAGACTATACCACCAACTCACAGTAACGTGCACTATTAGAAACTCAACATTACAGGACAATTTGCCATCTGTTAGTGCTCTCATAGTGGAATCTGTGGAAAGCTTAAAGCCAGCTGCCACACATCCACAAAAACACACTGGCAATTCTGACAAGGTCCAGAAATGACTTTTAGCAAGAGAATGAGTAATTTCAGGCTGCAAGAAGAGATGGTGGAAAACAGTATATTTATTTATTTATTGATTTAAACATTGTTAAAACTGTTTGTATAGAAACCAAATTAATCTCTCTCAACCAAAGCCTGAGAAGTTGTTACAGTCAAGATGACTGAGGATACAGCTTACATCACCACAGAGTATTTGATAAAACTAGCCAAAGTTCCCATTTTCCTTGTGGTACCTATCCTTTCCAAGCAGAAGGGGATTAACTGTGGTTTTGAATTGTGAAAATTTAATTCCAAAAAATAAACGCTAATTCTCTAAACATAAAATAATTCAGTGATCAAAATAGAAAGCTTTTAATGGTCTCATTCAAAAATTGTATTAGGCATAAATCAGAACTAGTAGTTTTATTCAGTGACACTAAAAAGAAAACTCTAAGTTATTAAAATGCTGATTTCTGCAAGACATTTCACTTACAAATTGGCCTAAGGTCCTTTAAGGAGAGCATAAAGTACAGTTTTAGATTCAATCAGCACACTCATTATTTTCTCTTTTAAATGTCTAAGACAGCTATGTCAAATAGATGTCCTCATGCATTCTGTATTGTTTTTCCTCAGGGCCATTATCAGCTATGGTCAGGCTAGCGTTTTCTGAATTGATTAAATTCTAGCTGCAGTAGCAATGTGTGTACCCATTAGTACCAGCTCTTGAAGATACTTGAGAGAAAAGAAAAACTATACACCTCATTATTTAGATTTTAAGCAAATAATAAAATAAACACATTCTTCACTTTCTGCTATTAAGATACGTAAGCACCATTAAGTTAAGCAATGTTTTGAAAACACAAAAGCAGTATTAGACCCAACTTTAACTTTCCATTAGTGAAATTCCTCGCCAGTGAATAACAGTAATCTGAAATCAAACCTTTTCTTGAATAAGCCTCTGTAGATGAATCCCACATGACAACATTGCTGAAAACATGGTGAGCATGTACTGCTGAATTTTGCATATTCCATTTGCCAAGGAATTTAATACAGCTGTTAATCCCACTTTTTCAATGACACTCTGGAAAGCACCGGGTGAGTAACGAGTAATTCTGCATAAAGCCTACAAAAGTAAAAAAAAAACCACAAAAAACCAAAACATTATTTAATGGGATTATTATCTCAAGAAAAATAAAGGAGAATAAAAAGAAGTGGTGACTTTTCCAATAGTTTAGGAACATAGAGAATTCATAAGACTATATTAGGGGAAAAGGTTACTTATATTTAGAGACCTCGGATTCTTCTAATTGTATTATCACAGAATCACAGAATAATAAGGTTGGAAAAGACCTTTAACATCATCAAGTCCAATCATTCTCATCCTAAACTAAACCATATCCCTAAGTACTTCATCTACCCTTTTTTTGAACACATCCAGGGAAGGTGACTCGACCCCCTCCCTGGGCAGCCTGTTCCAGGCCCTCACAACTCTTTCAGTCAAAAATTTTTTCCTAACATCCAATCTAAACCTGCCCTGGCACAGCTTCATGCCATTCCCCCTTGTCCTGTCACCTGTCACCTGGCTGAAGAGACCATCACCTACCTCTCTATAACCTCCCTTCAGGTAATTGTAGGCAGTGATAAGGTCTCCCCTCAGCCTCCTCTTCTCTAGGCTAAACAGCCCCAGCTCCCTCAGCCGCTCCTCATAGGATTTGCCCTCCAGCCCCTCCACCAGCCTGGCTGCCCTTCTCTGGACTCGCTCCAGGACCTCCATGTCCTTCTTGTGGTGAGGAGCCCAGAACTGGACACAGTACTCGAGGTGTGGCCTCACCAATGCCGAGTACAGGGGCACAATCACTTCCCCAGACCTACTGGCCACACTGTTTTTGATACAAGCCAAGATGCCATTGGCCTTCTTGGCCGCCTGGGCACACTGCTGACTCATATTCAGCCTGCAGTCAACCAACACCCCCAGGTCCTTCTCTGCCTGACAGCTCTCCAGCCAGTCTCCCCCAAGCCTGTAGCGCTGCATGGGGTTGTTATGTCCCATGTGCAGCACTCTACACTTGGCCTTGTTAAACTTCATCCCATTGGTCTCAGCCCATTGGTCCAGTCTGTTCAGATCCCCCTGAAGAGCCTCCTTACCCTCAGGCAGATCAACACTTCCTCCTAGTTTAGTGTCATCTGCAAACTTACTGAGGGAGCATTCAATCCCTTCATCGAGATCATTGATAAAGATGTTGAACAAGACTGGACCTAGGACTGAGTCCTGGGGGACGCCACTCGTGACCAGCCTCCAGCTGGATTTTGTTCCATTCACCACCACCCTCTGGGCTCGGCCATCCAGCCAGTTTTTAACCCAGCTGAGGGTCCACCTGTCCAGGCCTGTGGCAGCCAGTTTCTCAGTCAGAATGCTGTGAGAAACTGTGTCAAAGGCTTTACCAAAGTCCAGGTAGATCACATCCACAGCCTTCCCCTCGTCCATTAAGCGGGTCACCTTGTCATAGAAGGTGATCAGGTTAGTTTGACAGGATCTACCTTTTGTAAACCCATGTTGACTAGGCCTGATCTCCTGGCCATCGTGCATGTGCTGCATGATAGCTCCCAAGATGACCCTCTCCATGATCTTCCCTGGGACTGAGGTCAGACTGACAGGCCTGTAGTTCCCTGGATCCTCCTTCCGACCCTTCTTGTATATGGGTGTAACATCTGCCAGCCTCCAGTCGACTGGAACTTCCCCAGTCTGCCAGGATTGCTGATAGATGATGGAAAGGGGTTTGGCAAGCACATCTGACAGCTCCCTCAGTACCCTCGGGTGAATCCCATCTGGCCCCATTGACTTGTGGGTATCTAACTGGCCAAGTAGGTCGCTAATCATTTCCTCCTGAACCATGGGAACTTTGTTATTCTTCCCCTCCCTGTCAGCCAGTTCCGGAGGATGAGTACTCAGGGAATATCATTCTTTACTGTTAAAGACTGAGGCAAAGAAGGAATTAAGGACCTCAGCCTTGTCCTCATCCCTTGTCACTAATGTGCCATCAGCATCCAATAAGGGCTGGAGATTCTCCTTGACCCTCCTTTTACTATTAATATACCTATAGAAGGAAACACTCCATGCAGCTGAAACTGAAATATTTGATGCAGCAACATCAGAGTCACCTTACTCTTTCCCTCTAGAGCACAATAATTATGGGGCAGCATAGCCCAAACCTTTTAGTGACACAGAGTGTAGATAGCAATAGATAATATTGCACTAGGAAGTAGCACAGGCAGCAGAACATACTGAGATGGCACACACCACAAAAATTCTGGTCACCCACAGAGGTAGGCTTCTTTCTTCTCTCTCTCTCTCTGCTTATAGACCATGATCATATATGTAGTTGTTCACTATCTAAAGTCTGCCTTTAGATCTAGATACTCTTTTAGGTCTAGATACCTGCTAAGGAACAGTGCTTAATATAACAAATACATAAACTCTTCTCCAAATGGTTGATTTTCAAGTATTGGTGATTAAACCAATCCTAACAGAAAATGCAGATACTGGTGGTACTCTAGTGTAATGAGTACAAATATGTCCATTGTATACTTAGTTATATCATAACAAACATCACCAAGTGACCTCCAGGGTGGATTCATCTGCAAGACAACACAGCTTTTCCTTTCGATACCTCTGGAAATACAACCTTCAGGATACAAGATCTTCTTTTTTTCTCTCCAGATAAAGAAAATAAGACTCTCTAGACATTTAATATTCTTTTCCTCAAATGTAGTGTTAGGGTAGGAAATCTGATTATGTCAATTATTTGATTCACATGAAAACCTGAATTGGTGTTAAGAGGAAAACTTTGAACGTGACTTTCTCCTCTGAAAATTAGGTAATACTACCACTTCTTTGTCCTTTTCAGACCAGCTATATTTAGAAAATGCTGCTTACTTCGTATGCATTCAATAGTGAGGTCTCATTTACAAGAAATTATAGTAAATTACAATTACAGAATACTAGGGAAATCCTTTCTGTGTAAGAACCTCAAACTACCCAGGTTGACAGTGCCTGTAGAAACATTACTCAAAAAAAGCTTTAAAAGGAAAGAAAAAAAAAATGAAAAATGAAGCATAGAAGAAAATAAATCAAGAACTTAGGATTTTTGAACAGACATTTTATTGATGCTGTTCATCTACTCTGCTCCTGTTCTTCCCTGTCCTTTCTGTTCCAGGAACCATATCGATTGCAGCCTTTTATTTTCCTTCTTTTTTTCCCCCTCTCTTTTTTAAAACACAGACACTCAATCTCAGCTTCTTCATACAGCATGCTCTATTTCCCCAAGGATACAATCCACCTCTAGTCGGAGTTTTCAAAATGAGTGGGCAGGAGGTATGTGCATTCACTAAACATACCCTTGAGGGTCATATTATCAGTGAACTTCTGGGACCTAGGTACAGACTGTGTCAAAGCAACATGGAACAGCTTGGTGTGCTCACATGGCGCATACAGACTTTCCACTGCCTCAGCTATCTGCTATAGGTCTTGTCAAACAAGGATCACCGCAGCCATAGGCCATCAGGAACACCTCCAGGCAAATCTGGTAGGAAGGAGATGACTGTCTTTTAGGATCATATTGCATCTTTGGAGACAGCACGAAAGCTCCAGCCAATAGCCAAGGGGAGAAGCTCCAATAGCCAAGGGGAGAAGCGTTAAACTCCAATTAGCCTGTATGTCACAGAGCACCCTCCTGTATGAGAAACCAATGCTTCAGCAGAAAAGCAGAAGATGGAGTTTAATGGGGGATAGAAGATAAAGTATCCTAAAATCAATTCAGTAGATTCAGTATCTGGAGAGAACAGATGATGGAGACAGGTTAAAAGGTGGTAGTGCAGGAGTCAGGAACCAAAGGTAAGAGTGGAGTTCACACAGTCATGTCTCAGCAGCGGTCTTGGAACAGGAAATGATCTCAGTGAGAGTGGGGGAATGGCAGAGCCTCTCCTGGAACTATCCTCTCTCCTTGCTCTCTGCACAGCCTTAACCAGCAGCAACAACCCTAGCATCACGATCCTTAGTGATCCCTTCCAGCTTGCGATATTCTATGATTCTGTGATCATCTATGCCACATCCATTGCTTTATTGCCTTACATGCCATAGGGTGGCTCAATAACATTCACCCTTTAAGGATGCACTCCATGATGCTCTGAAGTATGAGAATGAATGCATTAACATATCTGGAAGAAACCTTTCAGCACCAATTATTTAAGGAAAAAAACAAAATTAAATAAGCCCCATAGATTATGCTGAGCTTTCCCAAATTAGTTTCCACTTAAGTGACTTATGCTTTGTTACTCCTCCTCCATCAGAAAAAGCCATCCCTTAGAAACAAAATTTTTAATTATTTTTTTTAAAAGTCAAAAAACCTGTCAGTATACTGGAAAGAAAATATTCTTCCCACTGCTGAATTTGTCAGAATGTCACTTTGACATCTGACAGAATTATTTCTTTTCCAAGTCTAGCAAAATTATAAAAAGATATAGCTTTCCTACAGGCAAAATCTGTGATATTTACCCGAGGCATCTTGGACTCCAAAGTGAGACACAGTCCCCGTTTGCCACCTCTGACAGGCAGGACAAGGTAAAGTGTCATTTCTTGACTCCAGAGTCTGAAGACATAGAATCTTCTTGATACTTTTTTATTATTGATTGAAATAACCATAAGTAAAATTCCATAGTGCTTTACTGCTGATATGCTTTGCAGAGAGCCTGCTAGCTCTAGGTAAAGATATGACACGTGTATTTCTTAACAGCAATGTATTTTTACATGTGAATATAGATGTCAGTCAAGAATAATTTCTTCAGGATACATTGAAACAAGGCAAGGAGGACTGCATAATAAAATACAATAGGACATTGATGATCTCAAATTATGTGGTCATACAGAATAAAAATACCTATATGTCTATAGCAATAGTTTAATGAGTGTAGAAACTGTACAATATCATATAGCTGATATTTTACAGTAATACTAAAACAGTATTAGTATTTTACTTTTAAAATTAGTATGTTGCCTAAATCTCTATAAACTTCAGTTGATAAGAGATCTGCCCATCCTAGATTTCAACATTGATGACTAAATTTTTTTCTAAAGATTATATATCCTAAAACCCCAGCACTATTAGTACCTAACTAAACTAAATTGATATCAGGCATTGAGTAATACATACAACAAATAAGTTTACTTTCTTGTTGCTTCAGTGTTTCACTAGAAAACAGCAAAAGGATTAGGATAACACATGTGTATCCCATTTTAGAAGCTTTCTTGTCCAATTCACTTCATATGCATTAAACCTCAGAAGGACACAATCCCCAAAAGAGTGAAGGGAAAAATCCAGGAACACATTCAGACCGAGGCACATTTCTGTGAAACTGTCTGGAAGGAGAAGGAATTGGCTACATAGACAGCAGTAATTTTGATGAAGACAGGAAAAGTATGTAGAAGACAATGTGTCTCACTCTTTCAGTCCCCTTCACTGCTTCTTTTACCCAGAAATATGTTATTCTGGAGCAAGCCCTACCTCCAGCATGACTAAAGCCTCAGTAACTACCTAAGGGAATGGATTGTTCTTCCCTAAGACTAATGCCTTCACAGAGGAAAAAAAAGTTAGATGGGAACAGAGGGGTTTTTTTGCTTATATTGGCCATATGTACATTTACACCACAGCTTTTTACAAGAAATTTTTGCCTCAGCAGAACTCAGTGTGCACATACAACTTGGTCATTATTTAAAATGTTGGCCTTGACACTAAAGCATATGCTGCTAAGGAACTTTGACAAAGAACAGTGAATAGAATGACAAAAAGGCATCTCTCTTACTTAGATTAACACTTGCCATGAAAGGTTGTCCTGAAAATCAGCTGACTTTCTCTAGGGAAACCTGCTATCATAACCTCCTAAAAGATACTGCTTTGTCCTAACATCTGTAAGAGGGCTTCTAAAGTATTTCTTGAGGACTGATAAGCTTTGACTTAATCTTTGGATTTGCATTATAGAGGAAAAACACCCCAAAAGCCACCATCAGGAGGTAAGAGCTTGGCAAAAACACTATCATTGCCAAATTGTTTGAATTTTAACTACAGTATAAATATGGTAACTTACTATACATGTTATTGCATTTAACATCCCTGGCTGAGCATGAAACCTATAGAGATCAGGTTGCTCTGCCAGAGCTGCAGTGACAAGAGGTAAAGGTACAGAGGAATTTAAAAAAAAAAAAACCAAAACAATCTATGACACCTTCAGTCTCATCACTCAGAAGAGACCACACAAAAGCCAGCATTGTCTGAGTAAAATTAGGCTACAATAAGCTCTTCAGGTTTTAGCTTCCTCAAACATTTTTTCCTACCTTCCAGGTAAGATGCATGAAGATTTTCTTCTCATTGGATGCTGTGGAGAAAAAGGCAATTCCAGTAGTGCTTCAGAGAGGCTAGCCACCCATAGCATAAATACTATGACAACAAAAAAGATTTCTCAGTGGTTCACCTCAACCTTACAGCCTTAGGAGGAACAAATGATCTGGGATCTCAAAAGAGGTTGAGGATAGAGAAGGACAAACAACAACCCTCTCTTCTCATTGTTGCTAGAAACCTCAACTAAGGGCAAAGTGTGAAAACCATATGGCACTGATGATACTGACCTCTGAGCCCACTGCTACAGAAAGCCAGAGTGAGTTCACTGATGACAAGTGTATTCCTGGGAGTCACAAGTATAACTTCTGCATTGTACTGAGCAGAAAAAAAAATCTCTTGCCTATCTCAAGCACTCTCTATTGTCCAAGAAGAAACTGACTTTTCAAGAGGGTTAGAAAAAAAAAACCAAGCAAGTAAGCCTACTGACATTTCCTGACATTTCTTCTTATGATCTTTTTTTTTCTGCTGAGTTTTGCTGTTACTCTGGGATATGCTGCTAACTGTGGCACACAAAACAGGCAGTAACTGTCCAAGTAGCCCCTACAAGTGAAGCAGCCCTGGAAGTCTGGTATAAGAGTCAAGGGAATCATAAATGCTGAAGAAAAACTTCTGCACGAGGGAGAAAGAGGAAGAAAACTTCAGGACAAGTTGAAAGAGATAAAAAATGACATGCTCTATTTGCAAACAACTGCCCAGTCTAATGACTGACAAGAACTGAAAGCACAAGATACAAACCTGTCCCTTATGCAAAAGTAATGGCAGCAGAGAGGATTAAATAGACTTGTTTAAATACTCAATAAGTAAAGGAGATTACACCTCTAATGTACAGTCTTTTACAATATGCACAGTCATGATGCAAGCATAAAATTCACAGATGTGTAAAGTCTCAAAGAAACTCTGAAAAAAGCAGCCTACCAGACTCATGGGCATGCTTAACCTAAAAATGGTCTCTATAAAGCTACACATATTTTACATTTTTAGAGACTGATGATCCACTATCCATAAAAGATTATGTTTTTACAAAGAATTTCAGGTGCCACAGAACAAAGACATCCATAGCTTGTATTTTACTAAATAAATTTACAATTCTAAAAGGTCAACACAATTTCCAAGTATCTGAGTAGTTTATTTTTCATGCAAGACTGCAACAAACACCGAAGTAAATATTTAATACATAGAGTCACAGAACATTAGGACTTGGAAGGGACCTTGAAAGATCATCTAGTCCAACCCCCTGCCAGAGCAAAATCACCTAGACTAAATCACACAGGAATGCATCCAGGCAGGTTTTGAATGTCTCCAGAGGAGACTCCACAGCCTCTGGGCAGCCTGTTCCAGTGCTCAGGCACCCTCACAGTGAAAAGGTTCCTCCTTATATTCACATGGAACTTCCTATGCTCCAGCTTGCACCCGTTGTCCCCTGTCCTATTGCTGGCCATCACTGAGAAGAGCCTGGCTCTGTCCTCCTGACTCTCACCCTTTACATCTTTATAAACATTAATAAGGTCACACCTCGGTCTCCTCTTCTCCAGGCTAAACATGCCCAGCTCCTTCAACCTCCCCTGATAAGGAAGGTGTTCCACTCCCTTAATAACCTTGGTGGTCATGCACTGGCCTCTTTCATGGAGTTCTATGTCCTTCTGGAACTGAGTGGCCCAGAACTGGACACAGTATTCCAGGAGCCGTCTCACCAGGGCAGAGTACAGGGGGAAAAGGACCTCTCTTGACCTATTAACCACACCCCTTCTAGTACACACCAGGATGCCACTGGCCTTCTTAGCCACAAAGGCACATTGCTGGCTCACGGTCATCCTGCTGTGCACCATGATCCCCAAATACACATACATATATCTTTAAAATTTATATATTTATTATGCCATTTATTTCTTCAGCCACAATTCAGATATATTTTTAATTTTCTTTTATTACCTCAATGCTAGATGTATCTAATTGCATACTACTGCAGCAGCATTACCATTTTTCATCTGGGAAAGCAACAGTGAACTCATTAGTGAGCCTGAGCTCTAGTCAGGAAATGAGCATCCAGTTATCACACTTCATTTAAGATAAGTCAATTTATTGTTCAGTTCTAAAATATTACTTGCATTGGTGGGTAAGGCTTTTGTTTGTCAGCAAGAGATATGGTTAAACTCACAGCCCTGTTCAGTATTTTCTGCCTCACAAATCTTTTTGTTCCAAACCTGTTTCTTGCATGTCAAAGCTGTGTTTGTCTTATTAACTTACAAATCCAGGGCAAAGAATAGGCCTGACAATTTTATGGAAATTAACACAATGATTTCAAATATGCCTTCTAAGCAAGCCTGTGATAAGAAGAATAAACACTTTTCATATAAAACGTATTACAGAAAAAGAAAAATTCAATTTTGCAATAATTTAACTGATTCCTTGAAAGATTAAACTTTTCAAACATAATTTACAATCACCAGCTTAAGAAAATATACATTCCAGAAAATGATGAACCACAAGGACTTTTCATAAGCACTGACTGCACTTATGATATGTGCACTTCATTTCAGGAAATTCGTAAATAGATTTTAATGTAATGTGAAATATAAGTACACATATATACAGAAAAGATGTTCAAAACCATTCCAGTTTCAATTCAGGCTGCTTTTTGAAATAAACCCCAAAACATTCCTATATCACAAATGGAAATTCCTTACTGAAACAGCAGTTATCTTCAAAGAATCCACCGTAGAATGTGTGAAAAGGTACCACAACACAGGTCCAATTTCTCCTGTAATAAATCCTTGTGCATGGCAAGAGAGAGTAGTGCAAACATTTTCAATGGTCTTTGCTGCCAAATGGTTCACTACCCGGTCTTCCTATAGGAAGAAGAGGAAAGAAAAACTCACATGCAAATGATTACTGCCTACATCCATGCTTTATTCCATGTGTATTGAATTTGTGTGGTTTCTTAACTGTGATATTTGCATAAGTAATTTCATAGGAAACCTCAACTTGTGACAAAGTTATGTTTACAGATCCTACTGTGCCCCACCTTCTCTTCTACTGCAAAGCCATTTTAACACAAGTATAACTGAATACAAAGTATTCCAGCTCCAAATGATCACCCCACATTAAAATGTGGTCACTAAAATATAGAAAGCTTTGGTTATGTTAGAGGTGTGATATTACGAATGAACATCTATGTATCAAAGCTCATCACTACAGCAGGCTCTGAATAGCAAAATTACACAGTTACAATTGGAAAAATAAAGTTAATTACATTAATCGCTTCCCCGTCCCCCTTCTCCCCAAAAGCCAACAAACTCTTGTGATAAAGAAAAAAGCCTTCTTGAAAGTCAGGTTATTCTGTAACTCCCTTCTCTTTCTCTTCTGAAACAGACAATCCAGACCAATATTTTAAATAAACCATTGGGTCCTATGTACTGTATCAATGCCTAAATTTCCATAAGGCAGTCTTAACCCTTCTTACTTTTAATATTAATTCAATAAGTTCGTCTGCAAAATAATTTCTGGAAAGCACTGTACATAGGGAGCTTTAATATCTACAGCTAATATGGAGCTTTAATATCTACATAAGACTATCCAAATTACAATGTCTCCATGGAGCAAAACCTATCATGTCAGAATAATCACAAGCCATCAGCATATCATGAACATCACATGGGACCAGTTCTTTCTCAAGAAAATTGTTACTCCGATAGCAGCTTAATTCAATACAGTTTACTTAAAAGCAACCTCACCTCGTGTCTTTAGTATCTCTCCGAGGTTTTTTTGGTTTGTTTTGGGGGTTTTTGTTTCTCTCTGCTTTCACTTGAAAGCATAGTCTGTACCTTAACAGAACTGGGAAACTCGGTGCTAGTGGGTTTTTTTGTGTGCACTGCCTCTCTTTACATCAATCTTTAACTATGAAGAAGTGAAGTCTCAAATATGTCTTAAATGGCATTCTTGAGTTCAGCAAGAGTGAATTCTAATATAAGAAGGACAACTGATTTAATTTGTCAAGTCTACCTCATACCCTGACTTCAGAAATAATTCACCATATTATCTAATTGATTTCTTTCTTAAACTAATCTCCACATTATCCTACTAACCTTTGGATTTCTGACATTTATCTTGACAATCGGAACCACCACCAACTGCAAGCAACGATAATGACACCTTTCAGAAAGCAGTACAAAACTTTCCAGAAGCTGATGTGGTGGTTCAGCCCCAACCAGTGGCTGAGCACCACACGCTGCTTGTTCACTCCCACAGTAGAGACAGACAGAGCCTCTGTGGGTTGGGAAAAGGACAGTTTACTGACAAAAATCACCATGAAGGCAGAACAATAATGGCCAACTACACTCACACCCACTGCTAACACTGAGTACCTTACTGACTCCATGATTACAGAGTGCTGCCCAACACAAGGGCTGATTGACCCAACACCTGGACCACACTCAGACTATCATTGAGGCACCAAGCCCCTTCCCCTTCCCAACCAGCCCCTCTTATGGAGGAGTGATGCCAGGTGGTGTGGAAAACAGCCCAGGCTTACTCAGCTCACCTGTGTGGGCTGCTTGGGGAGGTTAACTCTCACCTGGCCAGAACCAGGACAGCTGAGAACTCTTCCTTCTACTGACATAGGTATTCTAAAATATAGACAATGATGTAGAAATATTTGGAAAAGCTAGCGTAATGCTGTTTAAAAAAAACCAAAATCATCTTTTCGTGGTAACTCTTCCTGTTCTCCCAAAGAACTGCTCAAAATACTTAAAAGAAATATCAAAGCCAATTCCCATCTAAACCAGTTACACTCTTATAAAACTACTGCTTTCTGTGGTCTTTCTTCTTGATAAACATACATGTTTACCAAAAATAAACAATGTAATTTTAAAATCTTTTTCTGTGAATGATATTTCTGATTTTAAGGTTTTGGGGGGTTTTTTTTGGTAGCACAGTTACAGTAAAAATCCATTAATTTATTAAACTGATTATATGCATTTAAAATTGAATCTGTAATTGAAACAACAGTAAAGTTAAATTTCATATATGAAGTGATCACTAGGAATGCCAATTGGGACTCCAGTGCTACTTTTAACAGGCAGAAAAACTTAATAACTGCACTATAATCCCATTAATAAATCATAATCAAAGCATTATACAGTGGATAATAGTTATTATGGATGTTAATACATTTCCAGATGCAATTACAGTTTTTCTTCACAAAATTTGCTCCCAAAGATGTGCTTTATTTCCTTCAAGCCACCACGAAATGATTCATGCCCTGTGCCAGGCAGTCCTGGTACTTTGGTTTGAGAAAGATCACGTATCATCACAGTGCTCTAAAAACTCAATGAGGCTGTCAGAGTAATTCCATTTGCTGCCACCTCAGATCGTCCATCTCAGCTCCTCTGGGATCTATTTCTGAGCACTGTCTAAGCAACAGGACCTGGACTGTTTTCTGCTTAATTAGCTCTCTGGAATGGAAGCCTGACCTAAACTAGTATTTGGCCTCTTAACTAAAGGAGCCATCCTATCATGTTACCAGGACAAAAGGTGTTAGTGAACAGAAATGGACCTTCAAGAGATGAGTAAAGCAGTCCCAGTTAACAGTTAACCTCTGTCCATATCATGAAGTGCATCAAATCTAAATCTATGAATAGAACCATATCAAACTGAAGCACATATTCTACTTTCACTGGGTTATTTCACCTAGCTTTATAAAATGCACTTAAAGATAAATCTCATAGTTTTCAGTTGGTTATGGATGCTTAGTGATAATAAGCCCTGAGTAAGAAAGCAAATACCAAAAGTGTAAGTAGATGTAGACTAATAAAAGAGAACTTTTACTCAAGTCATTCTATTCCAATTAAAAAAAAAGTCATCAAGGAATCTACCTTCATTTTTTGAAATAACTGAATCTACTGGATAACTGGATATTTCTATTGATTGTTAAGAACTTACCAGTGCACTAGAAGTTTTGGAGGCACTTAATATATAATCACTACGTTAACTAAAATGCTATCTAAAAATAGCATAATTTTATTTGAGGTTAAGATGAAATATTTAATGATCTTTTTATATAGATACATACACCTGAGTAAAAGCTTAATACTGATAGACATTGGGAAAGCTGAAGGTTTTGGGAACTCTGTATTCCATCATTATTCTAAATCAACTTCAAGGAACCTCTTCTTTTAATCTAAAAAGATAGACTAAAAAGAAACTACAAAGGTAAAATAATGAAGCAAAGCTGTATTATCCTAAGAATTCATGATTCTAAAAATTAAATCTTAATTTGGCAACAGTTTGCAATACAACACTTTCACAAAGAAGGAGGAACATGTAGATATAAAAATTGTATATACATTTTGTGGAAAAAAAACCTGTCAGTAAAAATCTGTCAGTAAACTGAAGATTGATATCTAAAGAAGAAATTGAAGTGATTATTTAGACCATTACTTTTATACTATAGGCCATTTTGTCAGTAAACCAGAAACTGGATGTCTAAAGAAGAAATTGAAGTGGTAATGTTTATGATTCAGACTATCACTTTTATACTATAGTCTGTCCTATACTTTCTGAGAAAATATCTATGATTCTATTCTCCCCTCCTCCAAATTCTCCTTTTTCCATCAAATTCACTGTAAAGGAATCGCTATGACTAAGAATATATGCTATAAAACATACTGCCTTATACTATATATTGGCAATTATTTTTTTTTTAAGTTAGCTTTTATTATTAAAATTCCTCATCAGTTCAGAACCCAAATCCTCAGACTTAATATCTTGTTCCCTCATAAAGGAGGAAGTCCATATAAAAGAGGGAGATGTGTATGATCTAGCTTGCTGGCAAGATCTTTTTTATTAAAAATCTTGCTTACACAGTGCCTTGCACATTCAAGAGACAGAAAACTATCCTTTGTAACCTCATTCACTGTTTCTGATTCAAATACATTCTCCAAGTGCCATGCTTTAAAATAAGAGGACTATGCACCTTCTAATAGTCAGGTACAGCTAGTTAGCAATACCTGTATATATTAATTTATCCATGCCAGTGTACTGCCTACATATTTTTTCCAGGTTCCATGAAGTTATTACTAAAATTGTGTGTGTGTATCTTATAATTACATAACATTTGTAAACAGAAATGGACAGACACCAAGCACCTGAAAGCCTTTTCAGTGGTCCCTCTCTGCTTCCACAGAAGACTTAAAAGGAGGCTTGCACATAGTTTCTGACTCTGCTGTCTAAGTTCAGCAAAGGACCTTGTCAAAGCAGCATAGTCCAGACCAAAACAGACAAGAAAAATTATAAAAGACATCAACATTTAGTTTGGATATGGGAAAGATTATTAGTTCTGCATCAACTATTAAAAAAACCCACAAAATGTTCAAGAGAAGGATGTGAAGGAAAGGCGGGGCAAAGATTTATCAAGTTGGTCACACTGTTCATTACTGAAGGCATTAAACAGTACTGATCTCTGAGGGACATTGTGAATTATTGGCTGCCAACTGGACTTTGCATTGCTGATCACTTGAGCAAATTTTCCTGCCCACCTTATCTTCCATTCATCTAGTCCACAGCTCAACAATTTGGTGATAAGAGGAGTATGGTAGAGTATGTCGAAGGTCTTCCTCAAGTCAAGGCACTCAACATCCACTGCCCTCCCCTGCATCTTGTCCACAGTGCCAGTCATGTCCTTATCACATAAAGCAATCAGGCTGGTCAGAGGGCTGGAGCATATGACTTGCGATATTTCAAGAATAAGAACTAATTTTATTCTATAGGAATAAATTAGTGTCTTATGGATATCTTGTTTTATTTTATCTACAGTGAATATTAAGAAATAGCAAGTCTTCCATTACTGTATTTATAATTAAATAGATTCCTAATAACGTAATTTAGAATGACATCTTACTCTAATTTATGAGCTGGAAACAGCCCACACTACAAGGACAGATGTGTGTTCTTGATCACCTGATGTTCTGAAGATGTTAAAATGCATCTACTCTTCCACTATTAATAACAATCTGTAGGCAATAAAGATCTCAAAAGAAGAAGAGAAAAAGGTATTTCTCTTGCTTTCCCCCCTCCAGCAACCTCTGACATGTTTTCTGCCTTGAGCTTTGCCTTGGGCAAAAATAAAGTCAAGTGGTCTCATATAAACAGTAAACGCCAACCCTCTACTCAATTCTTTTTCGTTTTACAAATTGGAACTATATGTATGTTTTTCTTCCCTCCTTCTAACACAGCTAAGTCATCACCAAGAAAAACAAATACAGCATAGCACAGGTAGGAGAATAAAACTAATTACTACTTTTGAGCAGAATGCTAACAGCCCAGTAACAATGCAGTTTTCAAAAACTGTACATCAGTCACTTCAAAACAGAAAGTAAATCTTGCTCAAAAATACACTGGACAGTACAAACTGTCAGAACATTTCTCACCAGAAAGCCACAGCATTAATAAATTCCACATTTATTAACAGTAGCTTATATTTGCTATTTTATTTCCAAAAAAACAAGCAGCAATACACAAATGTTGAATGTACAGGTAACCACTACATTTTTTCATTAATCTCCTGCTTAGGTCTTGGTCTTATCATGATTATTTAAATTCAAGAGCAATACTTGGTTGACAAGGTACTGCAGCGCTGCAGGCTACAATCCTCACACAATGCCTAAAGGGTTACTACTGTGAAGAAATTCTACTGAGGACAATGAAAGAGGCTTACCCCTTCCCGAAGACACCTCATTACCACAGTGTAAGCAGCTGAGGGAACAACCCAGCATTCTCTGGGGTGCTCCCTTTTTTCCTCCTGAAATGAAGCCAACAGCACAAATGATTAAATCAAAAAATAATCACAGTAATCTCACTCACATAAAAATGGGTTACAGATTCTTAATAAGGTTTATATTATACACATTTTAAAATTAACATATGCTAGAAAATATATTAACTTCCTGGGCAACATTACTATTTAATGTTATTTCGTTTGCAGCATAGAAATCAATATTTTATTCGCTTGTTTAAATAGTCTTCAAAATCCATAACACAATTTGTCCTAATATTTCTGGGTACCATCAATTGCTTCTAATTCACACACATACAAAAATATTCTTGCATTCCACTCAACCATTTTAATTACTTCAGAGGGAGACAACTGATTTAACTGTTGAAAGTAGCAATGCTTCCCTTTAAATGTAATTTAATTATACCAAACAAATAAAATTACTTTAGTCTGACAACTAAAAAAAAAGTAAACTTACTTTGAAAAAAAATAATATTCAAAGTCATACAGGGAGATATAAAGTATTTAATAAACCTTACTCTGTGGAATAGCCTTCAGTACATATCAGCACTGTTCCAAGATCTTTATGTATATTTCCTTGAAATCACTGATAGTTGAATTAAAGGTTTGATTCTTCCATTAGAAGTTAATTAACACCACTTCCACTCTTTCCTCTCAGCTCAGTGACATAGTGTAAAACTTCAAGTTTCAAAGAGGATACTTGGATATCATTAAGATTTAACTAAAACAACCTCCACATCTAGGCTAGTAACATAGAGATATAAGCAAGTGGGAAAAAAAAGAAAGAAAAAAGAAAGCCTCTTTTGGGAGAGAAAGTGAGAAATGATAGGCATTGGATGTTATAAAGATGGTATGCCATGGAATCAATGTGTAGCTTGTCTCAAAACATAGACAAAGGATAACAAGCAATGATTCCTTCAGAAATTATAGATTTCTTGACCTCTATTGATTGTATTAGCTAACTACTTTTAGCATTCTAGTTATCAATTTACAAAAAATGATGGGCAAGGTGGGGGTTAACGATGCAGAAACAAATTACATTTTCTGAATTTCCTGATTTCTAAGTGGGCTACATGAATTCAACATATATGATGTGATAACGTCAGGCATTTAATTAAAGCATGGTACTTTAGCATAGAAGTCTAATAGTGAATTTCCTACTAAAATGAATTTCCCTTCTTTACTAAAAATAAATCAAAACTTTACTTGCAACATATATCAATAGGGGAAATGAGCTTGTTAAATCTTCCGGGGTTTAAGCTTTATTTCTGCTAACTTTGTATTAGGAGGTATGGAACAATTTTACTTGGAAGTAATTTACAGACAACAATAATAAAAGTGGTTTGACATCTGACAGAGGTGACAGATCTACTACATTCCACCTCCTTCCTCTTATCTGAGTAACAACATATAGACATTTAATCACAGTTTGCCTTCCAAGGCTTAGTGTGTAAGTTTATGAAAATGCAGCCCAAGTTTCAAAGAAGGATGGCAGGTTACTTTATACCTGTCAAAAGTGAAATCTTCTCCACTTGGAAAAGGCAGGACAATGCTAGGAGTCAAGGTAGAGTTAAAATAACAGCTTATACTGGAACTGGCATTGGTCTGTTTCTCATTTTATTAATCCAGTTTCACCAGAAATTCTGTCAAGTTTTTCTGTAACCATACATATTAAATGTATTACTAAATACAGTTAAATACTTTAAGAAATGGTACAGTCCTGAAATATTAATAGTTCCTCCATTCTTCAACTGATTAGTAAGTCTATGCAAGGTTAATATCTAGTTAGAAATAAATTTTTAAAAGGCAAAAGCTGTATGAAACTTAGCGCCATTCTTAATTACTTAAACACACCTACATGATTTGGCATCTAATAAATTTAAATACGTCACCAAAAACTGGGGGAATTTTCCTAGTTTTTGCTCACAGCCCATGTTGATTTTGATTAAACTTCAGTTCTGCAGCCTAATAACACAAACAGCATGGAATGAAAGAAATATTATGTCAAATCTGAAAGTTTTCCCTCAAGGCAATTCGCTTGTGAGAAACAGATCATCCTCCCCAGGGTCTGCTCATGCTACTTGAGCAATTCTGTTGGCTTCTCTTTGGAGGAAAAATGCAGAGATGGAACATAAGATCGATCTTATGAGATCTCAGATACAAGTACACACATAATAAAGTTCAGGATTGCAGAAGACCATCTTCCAGTATTTCTAAGCCAAAGAAGTGCAACTAGTGATCCTGTATTTAACTTAATGAAGCACGCTACATCTAGATAGCTGAATTCAGTAATTTATGATTTACCAAGTGTTCATATGAAAAAAGAAATCTTTATCATTATTTAATATTAATACTGTGTTTGGCCCTAGAAATACTTTGGAAAAGCCTGGAGGGATTAAAAAAAAATAAATAAAATCAACTATGTCCCCCCCAAATTACCATTTAAATGATTGTCGTGGTTTTGCCCCGGCCGAGGGCCGCACCCCACACAGTCGCTTGTACTTTTAAAAGGAAGGGGGAAGGAAAGTTGGGGGAGGGGGAAAAGGGAAGGAAGAAAAGAGGGAACGAAACCACAACCTAGAAACCAGAACCACGCAGGTTGGGATAAGGATAGTTTACTAAACAATAACAGAAAACTAGATATAACAATAACAGAAGTTTAAAGCACAAAATAGATGAAACTGGTGATACACAATGCAATTTCTCACCAAACCACACAACTCAGGCCGCACAGCTTAGAGCCCGTCCCGGACACCCCAACCGTCCCAAGAAACTGCACGTCCTGGCGTTGTCTCCTCCTCTTCCCCCCAGTCCCCTTTATACTGAGCATGACGTAACTGGCATGGAATATCCTCTTTGGCCAGTTCGGGTCACCTGTCCTGGCTGCGTCCCCTCCTTTCTCACTAGTAAAGAAGTATGCAGAGCTGAGAAAGGTCCTTGATTGCCCGGCAACAACTAGAAACATCAGGGTGCTATCAGCACTGTTCTCATCCTAATACCCAAACATGGCATTCCATCCACTGCTAAAAATAATTAACTCCATCATAGCTGAAACCAGGACATTATCCACCCCTTATTCCATACCATTTACGTCATGACCAGATCCAACAATTTTCTTTGGGTACAACCAGTTTCGTGTTTCACACACCCATATATGTATGTACACATGTATGCACACATACGTGCATACAGATCTTATTCCCTCAGTCTGTGAATCATCCCTCTGAAGTTGTTGAGTTCATTTAGTCCATGATTTTCAGGCTCCATTTGTCGTAACAGTTTCTCAGAATAATTGTATGTTCCATTGGCTCGTTGCATGCTGCATCTCAGGCTCTTGACTGATACACCTGGCATGGTCCATGCTCATAGTCTGTGGGTCAGAGTTTATTTTCAAAGGGAAAAAAGAAAAAAAATGTTCTTGAGAGGCCAGGCTTTAGTTCCATCATCATGGCACTCATTCTTCATTAACTTGTATGACTCCGGCTATAATGCTATGGTACAACATACAGCAATCATAACAATAATGAATATACAATAATGGGTTATTTGGCAATTATTATAATTTCTACTCTATTAATTATATTGGCTATTCTCACCCAAAATCAAATCCCCTTGAGGTACGCATTCCTGCCATTTTATTCCTAAAAACTGGATTTCTCGCGTAGGCCCCTTGACTTTACTTCGTTTTATAGCAAAACCGGCTTCTAAAAGGATTTTAATTACCCTGTTTCCTTTTTCAAAAACTTCCTCTGCTGTGTTGCCCCATACAATGATGTCATCAATGTACTGCAGGTGCTCTGGTGCTTCACCCTTTTCCAGTGTATTCTGGATTAGTCCATGGCAGATGGTGGGGCTATGTTTCCACCCCTGGGGCAGACGATTCCACGTGTATTGGATGCCTCTCCAAGTGAAAGCAAACTGTGGCCTGCACTCTGGCGCCAGTGGGATCGAGAAGAAAGCATTCGCAATGTCGATTGTGGCGTACCACTTGGCTGCCTTCGATTCCAATTCATACTGGAGCTCTAACATGTCTGGCACAGCAGCACTCATACCTGGAGTGACTTCATTTAGGCCACGATAATCTACTGTCAGCCTCCACTCTCCATTGGACTTCCTCACTGGCCATATGGGACTATTAAAGGGTGAGTGGGTTCGGCTAATCACTCCCTGATCCTCCAGTTGACGAATCAACTTATGGATGGGAATCAGGGAATCTCGGTTAGTACGGTATTGTCGTCTGTGCACCGTCATCGTAGCAACTGGCACTTGCTGTTCTTCAACCTTCAACAACCCCACAACAGCAGAATCCTCCGAGAGTCCAGGCAAGGCACACAGTTGTTCAATTCCTTCTGTTTCCAAAGCAGCTATTCCAAAAGCCCATCGGTACCCTTTTGGGTCTTTAAAATACCCTCTACGTAGATAATCTATACCTAAAATGCACGGAGCTTCTGGACCAGTCACAATGGGGTGTTTTTCCCAGTCCTTCCCAGTTAGGCTCACCTCAGCCTCTAGCACAGTTAGTTGTTGGGATCCCCCTGTCACTCCAGAAATACAAACGGGTTCTACCCCTTCATGATTCGATGGCATTAGAGTACACTGGGCACCAGTATCCACCAGAGCTTTGTACTCTTGTGGATCTGACGTGCCAGGCCATCGGATCCACACAGTCCAATAAACCCGATTATCCCTCTCCTCCACCTGGCTGGAGGCAGGGCCCCTCTATTGCTGCTGATCATATTTGTTTTCCACTGGTTGCATAAAGGACTTAGAGGTCCCTTCAAGAGGATCAGACACATCAGACATATAGGTAGGCCTTCCAGTTGGTCTAGGGAACTGCCCAGTAGAAACTGGTGCAGCCTTCTTCCTGGCAGAATCTCGTTGTGCGAATGTTTTACCCCGCAGCTCATTTACTCGTGCTCGAAGGGCTGAGGTGGGCTGCATATCCCATTTCCTCATGTCCTCTCCATGATCAAGCAGGTAAAACCACAATGTACGTCGTGGTGTGTATTCTCCCTCTTGGAACGATGGACGCTTTCTCCCAGTAGCTGCAACATTGCTCCATACGGGTTGGGAGTTGGACACATTGTTGTCAAGTCGTTGAACCAGTTTTTCTACTGCTGCAATGAGGGAGAGGGAAACATTGTCTTGGTATTTCCTGAGTCGGCAGGCCACCTCATTTACGGTTGGTGGATCCATATCATTCCAGTCAATTGCTGCCAGTGAATTGGTGTACCCTGAGGGTGCACTTCGTACAACCTTACGCCACATATCTGGAGTGCATAGGACTTCATCGGGATCAGTGGGAAGCCGTGAATTGTCCAGATCATAATAAACTATCTCCCGTACAGCTAATTCTCTCAGGTGCTGGATAGCTGTCTCTATGCTGTTACACTTGGGTGTCTGACATGTAATATATTCCTTTATGGGATATCTTTCCTGCACACTTGACAGTAGTCGCCTCCAGAGGCTGAGGACTTCCGGCCTCCTCCCAATTGCTTTGTCAATTCCTCCTTCTCTAGCTAGGGATCCCAACTGCTTGGCCTCTCTGCCTTCTAACTCCAAACTATTGGCCCCGTGATCCCAACATCGGAGCAACCAAGTGATAATGTGCTCACTTGGGTGGCGGGTGAAATCTTTTCGAACCTCACGCAGCTCACTCAGAGTCAGGGATCGGGTAACAATCTCTGATTCTGCCTCATCCTGATATCCTCGGGATGGTCCCGGTTGATCATCATCATCATCCGTCACTATGCGAACTGATTTCTTTGTGCATTTCCTCTTTTGTACGGGAGCAACAGACACTGGTGTGGATTGGTTTTTCTGATCATCTGCAGTGTCTGCTGTAGAGATTACAGTAGCTGCAGTGTCGGTCACAGGGGTTGCAGTAGCTGCAGTGTCAGCCCCAGTGGTTGCAGCAGCTATAGTATCTGCCAGTCTGTTTCCTTTCCCTTCTCCCTGACAGTGCTGACAGTGCTGACAGTGCTGCCTGCTATCAAGCAGTGTTTGATAAATAGTGGCCAGAGCCCAGCACAGTGCAGTAAGGTGTCCGTCTCTGGGAAACCTACAGCAATTTTTCTTTAGGTATGCAGTCACTTGATCGGGGTCTTGTAGCTGTTCAGGAGTGAAGTTCCAAACCATCGGGCGTGACAAAGTACCTAGGTACTTGCCCATACTTTGCCACATGCCCTGCCACTCGTGATTATTCTGTCTCGGAGAAAGCTCTTCAGTGGTATTCATAAACCTATGCTTGATATATAACAAAAACTGAACCATCTGCCCCAAACCTACCAATAGCAAAATGCTAGTTTGAATATCCCAGAGATATTGAAGATTTTCAAAAACTGCCATAAGAGCTGTTGTATTTAGCCCAAAGGAAAAGAAAGCAGTGCTGTTATTAACCCCTCCCTGTCCAAAGAATGGACAGGACAGCAAAACCTCATACAAGTACCAGATTAAGCTCATGGTCATCGATATTATTGTATCATAGACCGATATCATAAAATACACTATAATGAAGTATGGGAACAAATATGGGAGCCGCAGACCTGAGAGAGTAAAGAATCCTGCCAGGATTGTATACAGCATGCGGTGGTTTTGCTGCCACAGCCATGGACACAGCCTTGTGAATAAATACCACAGCATCGTGACCAGAGATTGCTTAAACAACAGTGCTTATCTTAATTGCGATAGTTAGGGTCAGA
This sequence comes from Porphyrio hochstetteri, assembly GCA_020800305.1. Classification (NCBI taxonomy): domain Eukaryota; kingdom Metazoa; phylum Chordata; class Aves; order Gruiformes; family Rallidae; genus Porphyrio; species Porphyrio hochstetteri. Next base: position 121,070,632 of record CM036906.1, on the reverse strand, counting down.
TCTACCGTTATCCCAACCGTTCGTGCCCCACGTTGGGCGCCAAAATAACTGTCGTGGTTTTGCCCCGGCCGAGGGCCGCACCCCACACAGTCGCTTGTACTTTTAAAAGGAAGGGGGAAGGAAAGTTGGGGGAGGGGGAAAAGGGAAGGAAGAAAAGAGGGAACGAAACCACAACCTAGAAACCAGAACCACGCAGGTTGGGATAAGGATAGTTTACTAAACAATAACAGAAAACTAGATATAACAATAACAGAAGTTTAAAGCACAAAATAGATGAAACTGGTGATACACAATGCAATTTCTCACCAAACCACACAACTCAGGCCGCACAGCTTACAGCCCGTCCCAGACAACCCAACCATCCCAAGAAACTGCACGTCCTGGCGTTGTCTCCTCCTCTTCCCCCCAGTCCCCTTTATACTGAGCATGACGTAACTGGCATGGAATATCCTCTTTGGCCAGTTCGGGTCACCTGTCCTGGCTACGTCCCCTCCTTTCTCACTAGTAAGGAAGTATGCAGAGCTGAGAAAGGTCCTTGATTGCCCGGCAACAACTAGAAACATCAGGGTGCTATCAGCACTGTTCTCATCCTAATACCCAAACATGGCATTCCATCCACTGCTAAAAATAATTAACTCCATCATAGCTGAAACCAGGACAATGATAAATATTCAGCCACTTTTTTTTTTTCAGCTGGCTGAACAGCAAAATGGAAGAAAACAAGGGAAAAAAGAAAATCAAAAAAGATTTTGTGTACAGTTCCTAAATAATCCAATGCAGTTATGGTTTTTTTCCTAAATTAGCCAAGCCATAAAGCTTTGCTGTTTAAAGATATAATTTGGGAATAAACATACTTCTTTCAGATTATTATATTTCCATTGGCTTGGTGTGTCTCCTTGGCAGGTCATTCAAAACTACTACTGTTCTGCAGCTTAATGTGCAACAAAATGTCTACAACACCACAAAATTCTGAGGTTAAGTAGGTAGAGTATAAAGAAATTAAAAGCTTTATAAAGGGCTTGCCTTTTATAAATTAATTAATTAATTAATTAATGTATCTCCAAGCACACAAATCACATTGGTATCTTTGAAGTTTTACCATGACACAGTTCTTGAGTTCTTATGTGTAGAGTAGTTCCAAATATTTCTTCATATACTCTAATCATTTCTTAACTACAACTCAAAGCAATGCAACTCACTTCTATAGATCTTCCTAAAAGATGGTAGAGCTGTCATTTAAATACAAGTTATCACGCTTCAAACATTGTGAAGTTCATAAATACATATAGAATCAAAAATTTGTCAGTTCGCATGTTTAACAAAAAAAATCTAGTAGAGTCAGTGGATGCAAATCATCTTGCTGTTACAGAGCCAGTGTAAACAGATTTGTTTCGATCATTTGTTTAATTTCAAAGTAAAATCAAGCAGTGCAAAATATTCTTGCCAAATATAGTTTTCAAGTTGGAGTTTTAAGTTTATTTGGTTTTATCAGTGGTCAAAAATTATATAGCTTGCTATCTGTTTGATAAATCTAAGTACAAATTTTCTCCCCCAAGGAAAACCATTAGAATATATAAAAATAAGTTGTGACTGTGCATGGATTTTTCCATAACAAATTTCTCAGTGTTAGAACACATTCTGTGTCTGTGTATCTAGAAAACAATGATACTTGCTAATCTACAGAAAAACTAGGCAAACACTTCCTCTTGTGGAAAACACAAAGGAGCTAGATGATGAGGACAATAAACCGTGGAAGTTCAGCACAAAGTCATAATTACAGTAAACCAAAATAAAAAACCCTTTTGGATTTTCATTCCTTTACCAAGTCACCTCACAGATAGATAACTGACATGTTAAGTACTCAGGGCAATTTAATGATGCAGTTAATACAAAGGGTTGGGAGAACCTAGGGCTAGGCTTCCTCTGCTTGAAGTCACCTTCCCTTCTAGCAAGTAAAAGTATTTTAGTCTTTAAATAAAGGAAAAGAAAGGTGAGTGTTTAGAGGAGTTGTAATCTTAAATTCCTACTGTTAAAAGTAATTCTTTTATACAAATAACCTCTGTTTAATGCATATCAGTTCTAGTCAGGAATCACTTTAATTTAATTTGAAATTAATCAGTATCACTCAATTTTCTTTTCCACAGCACTGTGACTCCAACTGTGCTAGGATAAGATCTAATATGGACCAGATATATTACATTATTGATATTATAGGCTGGACTGATAAATCCTATTTAATCAAAGTCTCTAAGATGTTCTAACAGCTATGTCAATTGGAGGTTGCAGTCATTACAGTGATTGATGAAATTGTTTTATGAAGTTAAAACCTTACTTGAAGAATGCAATTTCATTTATCTCAAATGAAGTAATGATTGGACTAACACATTTCTTAAAGTAGAAAGAGAATCACAGAACATACAAGGAGAAGGATACAAATGACAAGACAACTGGTGCTTTTTTTGTTTACTTTTCCATGGGAATTTTTTTCTCATCTCCTAAATTTTTAAGGATCACTTATTGGTCTTACCTCGCTGGCTATGAGGTAAAGAAGCTCCCCGAGTGCTGGTAAAAGGCATTGTTTCAATTTGCTATTTCTGAAATTCTCTCTGATAAGTTCAGTTAAAAGTATAATTGCCTAAAATGAAAAAACCAGAAATAAATAATGGAACAACATGTATAATCTTCTCTTAAGAAAAATATACTATTAAAGGTAATGAGCGTTATCTGAAATGCCATCTTACTGCTATACTGTTCACCTATGCTAGAGAGCCATCTGCAAAGGATTTAGTAAGCACGGAAAGACAAGGAAAAAATTAATAATTACAAAACAAATTCTATATACAACATGGAGAAAAATACAATAAGGAAATAACTTAGGTGACAAATCAACAGTTATCCTTTCTTCCCTTTCCCTCTGGAAAACAGAAGTAGATCTGCCAGGAAAAATTCTACTTGCTGTTCCTATGGTTCTATTAGAAGATCTGAAAGTTCTCCTCACCATCAGGTTATCAGAAAGAACAAACAACAAAATGAACAATGCTGTCTTTTGTGTAGATATTAAATCAGGAGATCTGAATTCTTAAAGTTTTGTCTCCTGATCTCTGAGTTTACTGGTGACTCACTGCATGACAACTGGACTATCATTTTAGTTTTATGTACTTCAGGAGTTTCTGTTTACAAAGCACATAAATGCTTATGTGGTTTTATATGTATATTTATATATACATATGTGTGCGTGTAAGTCTCACAGTGTAGTATTTATATTAAGGAGGTGGAGGAAGGATTCTGATTCATCCTTCCTGCAGGTGGCCTAGTAAAAAAAATCACTTTCCCATACACATATGGAACAGATGTCAACCTAACACTTAATGATAGACTCATTCAAGAAACTTCCACGTGTTACACTGAAAAGCATGCTATCTGCCAGCTGGGGTGTGCTCCCCAAATTCCAATAGCTACTAAGCATGTAGCAGCATAGAAGACAGTTGTTTCTTTAATTTAGGAAAGATGGATCTATATGTCTCCCCTGCTCTAAAACATGGAAGAGCAGGAAAAGAAGTTCAGCAAACACAGATTTAACATACTTCCTATGTCCCTTAGAAAATTCCTTTGATTACTGGGAAGGCTTTAGTTCTAATACTGCTAAAGTACCTATGAGATACAGGATGTGTGGTCTGTAATCAGATACTGTCACTGAAGTCAGTGATTTCCAATAGTTTGCATATTGTGCTAAGTAACATCTCAAGTTATTTTAATGTACTTTAAATAAACATTAATAGTGGGCATACGACTTCATTTTAAACCTTGGAAACTTGTTAATTATTCCTTTAAATGTGAAGTATCTTAAAAGTATCTTAGCCTACAGAAACAGGAAAAAACCCCTAAGATTAAGCAAATAACAATACTTAATGCATGTTTCACTATTAAATGGAAAACAAGGCAATAGAAACCATCATATTACGATCTCCTGTAGTATAACAAATGGAGCACGACCTTTATTTCATTCTTCTGCTTTTGAATACTTCCTTCCCTCTTCAACAGCAAAAACATGAGCAATATCATTCATGTGTTTATTTCATGCTTTAGTAGAAAGCCATGTACTTTTAACAAATATTTTAAAGAAGTACTAACTTTTGACAGTCCTATCCCTAAGTCATTGAGACCACATCTTAGATATCAATGATGCTACAAATATCTGATAAGAAGCACAACGGTTTATACAATAAAGATGATGTAATAGATAACTCATAATGAAATAAGCACTGGATCAGTGTAATAGAATTTTACTGCGCTTTTCTAGTTTAAAACTACTGTTAACATGGTTAAACAATAGGGAAGAGTTAATAACCTGGAAAAAAATATCTCCGCTGATTTTCCCCAATTGAACAAGTATTGCCTGTATACAGAGCACACTGAGCACAGGCTTGTATCACTCATCTCAGAGAACTCAACATTTACAACCCTATTTGAATAAACACTTCAACCCAGGCAAACAAGCAGTTCTGGGAAACCATTTTGTGCAGTCAGTTTCCCAAGATACTTTCAGACTTTGCACAGGGTTTCAATGGAGAACCTGAGAGCCATTCTCACAGACTGATCTCAAATTAATCCAACAGAGAGATATGAATTTTTCAATTCCTATTACTGAGGAAGCAGGCATAGATGAAAGGGCAATAGGGATACAGAAGGACACTAAGCAAGGTATATAAGGTCAGGAGTTTGATCTAGAGTGATAGAAAGGTGATTGCGTCATCCATATGAACAATTCACAATAAAGGTCCCAAGAAATTTTAGTTTGCCATGTTAGAGAACTGTGGGCCAAAGGCACTTCAGAACTTACTCCCAAAGGGGATGGCAAAACAATCTACAGTCCTTCCCCTGCAACAGATTTAACGTGACGTCTTTGAAGAGATGTGTGGTACCTAAAGGAACTAACACAGAGACTCATGCTCTTTACCTTGGGTAGCACAGGAAAAAATTAATGAAAACACAAAGCAAACAATAACCACCACAACCAAACAAACCACAACAGCAGTACTGTGGTTTTCTCACAAATCTTAAGAAGTGTTTGGCCAGAGGCAAAGGTTGTCTGAAACAGTTCTGGCTCTCTACTTTCAAAACGTGCTCTCTCCTTTCACTACCTCAAAAGGCCAAGCAAAACACGGTCCCATCTAGTCACCGCGCAGTGAAAAAGGAAGTATTATTCTGAGCTTTTTTCAGAAAGCTAAAGAAAATTGTGATTTTGAACATAAATCCCATTCTGTATAAAGCAATGTATCTAAGTGCCACACTACATGTATTGGCAGGTCATCACTCCAAAGCAGATAGCAAATTTGTCATAATGCACACACACTGATAAAAATGTGTAATACAGTACTAAATTCTTGAAATACATGTATACCACATATCAAACAATTTTTTAAAAATGAAGCTTTTATCCACAAACACACAGGAAAATGTCAGGGAAGACAGCAGGCCTGCTAGAAGCCTAGCTGTCTTCTCCCAAGATTTAGGCCCTGACAATATTCTTCTATTCCCATGAGAGAGGAAAAGTTACTCATGCTGAGAGGATCCTAATAATCACATTCTCAAAACACAGTGGGCTTGTTGATAGGGGTACAGGCTGCCCTAAACCAAGAAGCAGTTATGGGAAGGTATTTGGGAGTAACAGGACATGTTAGGAACCAACCATAACAAGAGGGTCAAAACAGCAGGTGTGCGGATACTTTTAAGCATCATATTTAGCTATAAGATAGGCTTATCAGAACTCGTTATCATTACTAACCAATCAATACGGTGTGAACAGTGTGCGTAACCAATTAGCAGTTTTTTAGCTTGCCACGTTTGCAGTAAAAAAGGTATATAATCTGTGTGATTTCACCCAATAAAATGCCTTCACCTAAAATTCATCTCAAATTGCGTGTTGCTCTCTGCCGGACGCCACAGGAAAACATTACAATTTAACAAGTATTTTAACAGAAAGGCAGTTAAAACCCTGCTAAACAAGAGAAAAACATTCTGTTATTTTCTGAGAGAAAACCAGTAAAAAATGTAGGCAAACTTGAAAAAGTAGAAAATACATTCATTATCAACCCTGACTTACAGTTCAGCATATCAGAATATCCTGGTATTATTCTGATATAAGAAACTGCCTCGATGCTTATCAGCATCTTGTAAGCAACTTCAGATTTATTGCAAGACATCATCTTCAAGCAATCTTTACTGGAAAACTACTCATAGATGTTGCTGGATTCTGAACTACTTTTGTTACAAGGCTTAAATTTTTTACAATGACAGACTAGAAGATGCATAAAATCAGTTGCTCAGTATATAATATTCTTGTCTCCTTGATCCCTTGCTAATATGAAATGCAATTTATGTTTTTACATGTCATAATATTTTGCAGGTACAGACTAGATTGCAGTCTTCAATCTTACTGTGATTTGCATATATATAGAAAGAGGCAGGGTATTGGCACAAAGGTCTGAAAAGCTAAAATAAAATCTGTGAAAATAAGTCTAATTTTAGCAGACTTTGCAAGAAAATATTGTGTGAAAGTCTCATCATAGACATTCACCAAAGCAAATATGGAACCCAAAGGCGAACAAAGTAGTTAAAAAAAATCAGGAGTTTACAGAGTGCAACAATCATCCCAGGAAACAATAATTTCCACTCCTAAAAGTTATAAAAAGTACTATTTTTTTTAATAGTTTACAGATATATTTGGCAGTACAGTATTTTTTCTTCCCCAGAGCACTACAGAGTTTTTATTCTGAACTTTCCTTGATTTTCCCTCACGGTCTGACATTAACAGCTTCCTAACTCCAACCTCTGTATAGAAAAATCATATAAAAACTGTAGTCTTTAAATCAAAGGGAAAACAAACCCTGACTTCCCCCTTTTTAATGTTCATTAACTTTTTTTGTTTAACTGCTTTCAGAACATTATTTCAGATTTTACTCAGGAACTTTAAATAGCCTGCAATTCTAGACAGAACTTCACCTTCATATTTAAGTGAAGAAATAAACGTATCAGTAGGTTTTAAAGCTTCTAATATATCAGCTTGAGAAAGCAGTAGTCCCTGTGTGGAGCCAGGAGTTGGACTTGATGATCCTTATTGGTCCCTTCCAACTCAGATATTCTGTGATTCTATGAAGTTGGTTCAAGTGCAGTTCCACACTAAATAATGAAGCATTTCCTCCATTCTTATGTTTGCTTTCTATAGCTATATAGCATTACTCTTGCTTTTGTAATGAAATACATACTTTGAGAACTCCTTTCATTGTGGAATCAATACTGTAAAAAATACCTCAGCACTGGGGCATTAACAGACATTATCCATATTCAGTTAACACGCCTCAACTTTGCCTCTTGAGACTAAAGGTGAACATGCCATGAAATAGTATTTAGGCTACACACGACTGATGAGCCATGTGGTAACATGAGCCGCAGACAATAAATAGTCCCAGCAGGCTAGCTAGGGACATTAAATCACCATGATACCTAAGTTAAGATTGCTTGTTTGCAGGCAGGACTTCATGGAGATAATACAAATGAAACTGTACATCTGCTGCAAAGAACCAAGGCAGGCTGTTCAAAGTGAGCAGTTTTAATGATGTATCTCAAACAGCAGAAAACCTTGATTTAATATCAACACTAATCTTTATTGTTTAGCACCTGAAATACTTATTTTCCCAAGGCACAGTTAATAAATCGGTAAATTTTGATGACACACTAACTATACACATATATGTATAGTCCTGAAGTTCTCAGAATTCTATGTTCTATTAAATAAAATTATGAGATAAGCTTTCCATTTAGTAAATTATTCCTTTACTCACTTGTACTAAGACCTGATGGGCTGCCATACTACATACAGTTAAAAACTGTTACTAACATTAAATATACTGGGTAGATTATCCATCTTCTGTGGTTCTTTAGTTGTTCTTTGGCTGTTCAGAATTTAAGATTTAAAATAAATTCAAATGAAATCAAAGAACAATAGTATATGAAATATTGCTGAACAGAAATTACTATTTCTCACATTCCTGAAAGATTTTAGGACTAGCAGACATAATTATTATTTTTATTCAGAAGTGATAAAAAGAGGATGTTGTTCTAATATCCTACTCTTTTCTCATATTTGAATGAAAAAGTGGTAAAACTGAATAAACACAATTTTAACTAAGAAGTTATTCCATTTCCTGTGCACTAATAAAAAACAGCTGAAAACCTAGCCCACACTCCAATAAATTCAGGTTTTAATTTTAAAAAAGCTGGTTTATTAAACAAGGGAGAAGATCTGTCTGAAGATATCTGAACCATAAGATCAGTGACTGACTTGCAATAAAAATGTTAAATATTTGCTAAAGAGAAAAATAATGAATTGCATTAATTTTTATATTGATTATCTTCATATACTATGATAATTTTATTCATTAAAGGTTAATTTTAGAAATTGTAAGTGGACTCATAACAAGAGAAGCACAATGAAGTTAGCAGAATCCTAAGAGTAACAGAATTGTATGGAGGTACTATGGCAGAAGGCACTGAAGATTGAATAATTACCACACATTTATAGACGATACTCACTACTCTTAAATGTTTATAGTCTCAAACACAAGTTTACATTTACCATAAGCTGATAGTGGCCTCTTTCTCTCTACAGAGCATACAGTCTAACATTTGTCCTGTGACAAATGAGCTTATAGAATTCTTAGTACTGGGAGAAGTAAGGACGGGAGACGGCAGAACTAGCACCTTAGAATTCCGTAGGGCTGACCTGACTGTTCAGAAAGCTGCTCGATAAGATTCCATGGGAGGCAGCCCCTGAGGGCAAAGGAGCCCAAGAGGGTTGGTTGCTCCTCAAGAAGGTAATCTTGGCGGCACAAGAACAGGCTGTCCCAGTCGGACAGAAGAGGGGTCGGCGAGCTAGGAAGCCAGCCTGGCTGAGTAGAGAGATTCAGGCTGATATATGGGAAAAGAAGGAAAAATATGAGCTTTGGAAGAAGGGGCAGGTGTCTTGGGATGATTATAGGAAATCAGTGAGATCATGTAGGGAGAAAGTCAGAAGGGCTAAAGCTGATCTGGAACTCAGGCTGGCCAGTTCTGTAAAAGATAATAAAAAGTCCTTCTATAGGTATAATAATAGTAAAAGGAGGGTCAAGGAGAATCTCCAGCCCTTATTGGATGCTGATGGCACATTAGTGACAAGGGATGAGGACAAGGCTGAGGTCCTTAATTCCTTCTTTGCCTCAGTCTTTAACAGTAAAGAAGGATATTCCCTGAGTACTCATCCTCCGGAACTGGCTGACAGGGAGGGGAAGAATAACAAAGTTCCCATGGTTCAGGAGGAAATGATTAGCGACCTACTTGGCCAGTTAGATACCCACAAGTCAATGGGGCCAGATGGGATTCACCCAAGGGTACTGAGGGAGCTGTCAGATGTTCTTGCCAAACCCCTTTCCATCATCTATCAGCAATCCTGGCAGACTGGGGAAGTTCCAGTCGACTGGAGGCTGGCAGATGTTACACCCATATACAAGAAGGGTCGGAAGGAGGATCCAGGGAACTACAGGCCTGTCAGTCTGACCTCAGTCCTGGGGAAGGTCATGGAGAGGGTCATCTTGGGAGCTATCATGCAGCACATGCATGATGGCCAGGGGATCAGGCCTAGTCAACATGGGTTTACAAAAGGTAGATCCTGTCAAACTAACCTGATCACCTTCTATGACAAGGTGACCCGCTTAATGGACGAGGGGAAGGCTGTGGATGTGATCTACCTGGACTTTGGTAAAGCCTTTGACACAGTTTCTCACAGCATTCTGACTGAGAAACTGGCTGCCACTGGCCTGGACAGGTGGACCCTCAGCTGGGTTAAAAACTGGCTGGATGGCCGAGCCCAGAGGGTGGTGGTGAACGGAACAAAATCCAGCTGGAGGCTGGTCACGAGTGGCGTCCCCCAGGGCTCAGTCCTGGGTCCAGTCTTGTTCAACATCTTCATCAATGATCTTGATGAAGGGATTGAATGCTCCCTCACTAAGTTTGCAGATGACACTAAACTAGGAGGAAGTGTTGATCTGCCTGAGGGTAGGGAGGCTCTTCAGAGGGATCTGAACAGACTGGACCGATGGGCTGAGACCAATGGGATGAAGTTTAACAAGGCCAAGTGTAGAGTGCTGCACATGGGACATAATAACCCCATGCAGCGCTACAGGCTTGGGGGAGACTGGCTGGAGAGCTGTCAGGCAGAGAAGGACCTGGGGGTGTTGGTTGACTGCAGGCTGAATATGAGTCAGCAGTGTGCCCAGGCAGCCAAGAAGGCCAATGGCATCCTGGCTTGTATCAAAAACAGTGTGGCCAGTAGGTCTAGGGAGGTGATTGTGCCCCTGTACTCGGCATTGGTGAGGCTGCACCTCGAGTACTGTGTCCAGTTCTGGGCTGCTCACCACAAGAAGGACATGGAGGTCCTGGAGCGAGTCCAGAGAAGGGCAACCAGGCTGGTGAAGGGGCTGGAGGGCAAATCCTATGAGGAGCGGCTGAGGGAGCTGGGGCTGTTTAGCCTAGAGAAGAGGAGGTTGAGGGGAGACCTTATCACCGCCTACAATTACCTGAAGGGAGGTTATAGGGAGGTAGGTGATGGTCTCTTCAGCCAGGTGACAGGTGATAGGACAAGGGGGAATGGCATGAAGCTGTGCCAGGGCAGGTTTAGATTGGATGTTAGGAAAAAATTTTTGACTGAAAGAGTTGTGAGGGCCTGGAACAGGCTGCCCAGGGAGGTGGTCGAGTCACCTTCCCTGGATGTGTTCAAAAAAAGGGTAGATGAAGTACTTAGGGATATGGTTTAGTTTAGGATGTGAATGGTTGGACTTGGTGATCTTAAAGGTCTTTTCCAACCTTATTATTCTGTGATTCTGTGACTTCCCTCTTTTCACTGAACACATCAAAGTAATCAAATATACAAGTGCAGGAAATAGGAGCTCACAGAATACATCACATACTGAACAGTCACAGTGTCTGTGCCACCAACCCAACTTACTATCTTCACATGACCCCTCCAACACTGGCTATGAAATGGGAAGTTGTGATTCATCATCAATATTACAAGCACAATTACATGGGGTTGGACTAGATGATCTTTTGAGGCTCTTTCCAAACTCTAAAATTCTGTGATTGATATGTACACAGATATATTTACAAAATACATTTAATGTTATATAGTAAAAATTATATATTCATAAACACTTCAAAGACTGATTAATGTCACAAAAGGAGTAAGGCAAGCTGTTTTCTCCCCTGTCCTGTGAAAAAAATTACTTCTAATCTAGACAAGATTAAATATATTCTTTCATCCTTTCATAAATAAAAAGATAAGACTTGAAAAAAATCTGCCTAAAGATCCTGATTCAAGATTAATTTTAGGTAAAGAAAGTACATTACCTGGAAAAAGGCACAACAGAAAAATCAATTTTATTTTAATTACATAATCTGACAAAGTCTTCTTCCTACTTATGGTAACTCTTTTTTTCTTTTCTTTTCAACCTGTCTACATTTTCCCTTTCAGAGAAGTAAACAGTAATGAACTGTGAGTCCTACTCTGTCTGGTAAAAGCATATTAAATTTAATAAGTTACCTACACTTTTTACACTAGCTGTCAAACTGGATGTATATAGTATAGTTATAACAACAGAAGAAAGACAGATTCCTATCTGGATAGACAGTCATTACCTTCATTTACAACAATAGCGTGTGGAGCTGATACACTACTGTAACAGATTCTCAACCCATTACAGACTACACCTAGAAGTTTTGCTGCAGTTTTAGGAGTCTAGAAGTTAAAATTACAGCAAATTTTAAAAGAAGTAAGTTATGCCTTATGTTGTAAAGTGGCAATGATTTACAATATCACTCCATCTTTGATCTATTATTATCACTGTTGGCAAGTATTAGTGGAAAATAAAACATCATATTTGTATTTCTACACACCCTTACAGTGATAAAAACTGTCTGTGCTTCAAGCATAACAGGAATTACTTTTCAGTTCATTTTCCTGTGAGTACACACATATCATACAATGTGGGCACGTAATGCCAAAGCAATCTCCCTTTCCTTGGAGAAAAGCACTCTTACTAGGCTGAGAAAGTACACCGTGCTTATATTGCCACTATCCAGAAAAGAAACTACAGTAATATTTATACCAACTATTCATTTTTACAATGGTGCATTAAAAAAAAACCCAAACAAAATCCCCAGCCTTCTCTGAACATCTTGAGCATGTTGCTCTCCTCCCTTCCAGTAGAACATGAATAGCTAAACCACTACATTACTCCTGAGTATTTACTCCTGAGTACTTACTCAGGAGTTGGATCCACATGTACCTGTGATTCACCGCACTCCAGTGAAATCTGGTTAAATATACTGAAATAAAAAACTGTCTTCCTGAGCTGTCACGGGGCAAGAACAGAAACACATACTTTTGTCCAACTTTTCTAGGGGGTGCAGATACAAGAAGAAAGGATCCAAGTCAGTGAAATATTCAGGATTTGCAAATTTTGTGGTCAGTACAATCAGCTGGGTCATGGAACAAGGTGGATTGAAGGGAAGTTTGACCATCAGACTACGGACATGGCATTAATGCTGTTCAGATTGTAGAAACAAAGATGAGCGTACACTGTATCACATATTTTATGCAGAAATACCACTCCTCTAGAGCTCCTCTGGGGTTCCAGATGGATGTGTGACATTTTTCCAGGTGGAAAATAATGCAAAATTGATTGATCACTAAAACTCTTACCTTTTCAACTTTTATGTAACTGCTGTAGGAAGAGGAAAGCAGACAAGTAGAACAGCCAACCACATGTCATGAACTCAAGAGGAGGCTCCATCAACTTGCTTTGGAATTAACTCAAGATCCCAAAGGGATACAATCAGATACCAATGGTAGGATTTAACTTTAAAAGTGGTTGTGTTTGCTAAGAAAAAATTGCAGAAAAATTTACAATCTTTGGCGTTTGTTTGAGCGGGGGCGGGGGTAGTGGTGTGGGGGGGGAGGGGGTTGTTTGTTTTAAGAACAAAGTAACTTCTCCTAGTCTTTCATGACATATTATTACATGACCTCAGCTGCAGATGTCCATGTATATATATCTGATTTCTACCCCAGCCATTAAGATTGAAGCTTTTTAAAGACAGGAAGGACCAGGTAAAAATATCTGCTTCAAACAGGAGAGAGATCCTGTTTTCATTTTTGCCAAGGGTGGGAATGGAAGAGTTTACTCGGGAGTCCAGAAGGTGAAGGGTCCCTGAATTAGAAAGATTTCTGCCTTTAAAACTGAGGTCAGTGGCAATCAGTTGGAGCCATGGAGGACTGTTTCCCATGGGTAGGACCCCACACTGGAGCAAGGGAAGAGCCTGAGGAATGCCCTGCCACCTAAGAAGCAAAACAACTTGTGATGAATGGAGCAAACCCCTCAGTCCCTGTCCTCCCGCCCCATTCCACCCTGGGGAGGAGAAGGGAGAGAAATCAGGAATGAAGTGCAGTCTGCTAAGAAGGGAGGGGTTGGGGGAGGTGCTTTAAGACCTGGTCGCACTTCTCATTATCCAACTCTGGTGTCACTGGGTGTGTAGTGTAGTGTCACAAATTAGGGATTTTTTTTCCACGTTGAGTCAGTTTTGCCCATGACACTGATTGCAGAATGATCTCTCCCTGTCCTTATCTTGACTCCTCAGCCTCTCAACATATATTTTCTCCCCTGTCCATCTGAAAAGGGGAGTGATAGATTTGGTGGGCATCTGGCTCCAGCCTGGGTCAAACCACAACATAGCACTATCCTGTTTTGAGATCCACCAGACTAGTTAGTGATTATCTAGCGATGGCATGTGGTTTGACAGTACTTACTTATTTGTTTTCCCTACTTTTCTTACAAATTTCATTTTCAGAAGTTTCCAGCTTTCAAAAGGGCTCCACTCTTGGCTTTCCCTGCACACTTTAATAGCAAATACTTATATGATGCTTCTTCAAATACCTAATTTAATATTCCTGATGGGGTCTCTGTTGAAACTTTTTTTTTGCTTCCACCTTCTACATGTTGCCTTATATAGAACTTCCTGATAGGGATTTTATTGCTAGCTTTGGCAGTGTTAAGATATTGCTTCTCACTGAGTCTCTTGGCCTACTTTATTGTGGCTTGACATTAACTTGCCAGAATATAATGCCCTTTTCTGTTTTCCTTCCCCCAGAAACCATGTACATTTTTGAAACCATGTACACCCAAGCACTCTCTTTACTTTGCTGCCTGTGGAAGCTTGCGTTGGAAAGGGGACATGCTTTTAAAAGAAAAGTCCACTATCTGGAATTTAGTGTTTTTCACACCACTTGTAAACACTTAACTACTGCTTTTAATTTACTCCTTTTTGTTTTCAACAGTTAAGCTTTACTGTAAGGGATTACTTTCTTGCTTCTACATCTTACAATCAGATGATCTTGAGATCCCTTCCAAACAGCCCTTCTATGATACACATTACACCTTGCTCTGAATTTTGTGTTACGAAGTGAGAAGTTTTAGAGCTTCTTTTCATAAGGGTTTTTTGTGGGTTTGTTTTTTTTTTTTACTGTTCCCTACCCAAAAAGATATTAGAGTCTGTCTTTTTGATTTACAGATTTTTTTGTAGCTTCATTACTGGGATTCTTCTCCTAAGAAACTCAATTCCATAACATCTTAGATGGAACCCACTTCCTTATGAACTTAAATCCCTCTTTACCACACTATTTTCTCAATTATATTTTGGGACTCTGCCTTTCTACTTTTTATGCCTCGACTACTGGGAATATTTCAGAAGTGTTACTGTGAGGATTTTAATATGCTTTAGTGTTTTATATTCCTAACACCTTTCAGGTTATTTCTCTTACATGACCATGTACTGGCAACAGTTACTATGAATATCCTTGAGACAATACAGCCACCATCACCATGGATCAAACAGGAAATAGGAAAGGGGTATTTTTTCCAGAGTTAGTTTTCGTGGCTTTTGTTTTGTTAAGGTTTTTTTCCCAAACAAAGATACATAGAAAATTGCAGTAGACCAGAATCAAATTATAAGCATAACAGCAACCAGAAATGAGCAACCAGAAAAGGTTGGTTGCAGGCACAAAAGAACAGGATGGGGTGAGGCAGAAGAGAAGAGAGGAAATATTCAATATCTAGAAAAAGCTGTTTAAGAAAGTCTTAAATTTCTTTGCCTAATGTCATTGTGAAAGACAACTAGGTTTTAATTCTTTGAATCCAACAATGAGCCTTTCCGGTAGAACACTGCAATGCATCATATAGGAAGAAGCATTGAAAAACAATTGCAACTCTTAAAGCACTCCTATTTCACAGGAGCAGCACAGGGTATAATCACTTTAAATACACTAATAATTTTGGTTTAATGCAATTTTGGAAGTATGCATTGTTAATAAAAAGGTTTTCACTGTTCTCTAGAGGGATAAATGAGTCATGAACCTCTTGGGCAGGGAATCGTGTGAATGACCACCAAACTCCACAATTAGTTTTGTACTACATGCATCTAGGCAGTAAGAGCCACCTCAAAAGGAAAGTTCCTGATCCACCTGACTTTGTAGTATTGATTTATACAAAGTACACTCTAGGAAGGGTCACATGCTGTCCTCATTTAAACTGAGGCAAATTTGTCACCAGTTTCAGCAAGGGTAAATAAAGCCTGTCTGTTTCCAAGGCTCAACAAAGACTTCAGCAATCAAAGGTTCTCCTGACATCAGTTTGCAGCCTTGGACACTGGGACTGCTGACCTGCTGGATCAACAGATATGAAGCATGCTGTTGACCATGGAGGAGATGCACATCCAGGCTACCTGCTTTTCAGCCAGTTTAAGGTGAGTGAGTCCTATTATGAAAACTAAACCAGGGGGAACAGTAGTAAGTACAACACACCAGATGAAAGTCAAACTTTTAATAAACTTTAAAATAGCTGAAAAGGGTTTTGTAGATGCTGATGCCTGACGATGGCATCAGTTCTGATCTCTGCCATCTAGCACAGATGTTACAGCCCGCTTTCATGGCACTGAAGAATAATTCAGGTTGCAAAAGACTCACAGAGTAAGATTTGGCAGGGCCATCCAATAAAGATGTCTTTTTTGTCCTTTTTTTTTTTTTTCCTTCTCTTCCTTTTTATTTCCCTGTGTTTAAATTATATGCAGGTTTCTGGATAAGTTATATCATGTTTCTGGATTTTTAGTTTTTTCATAACTCTATGTGAAGCTACTCTAAGTCATCTTCTCCTGCTTCCAGGCAATGGGCTTCTTAACCACATGATATAGAAGCCACACTGATGACACTCTTGAAGACCAATATCCATCAATAAAATATCCACATACCATATCTTAGATTGACTAATTTTACATAGAATTTCTTATATTTTAAAAATATTCTATAGACTTTGAGGGGGGGGTTCATATGTTTTCTTCAAGAATAGTTCCCTTTATTTATTACTGCAAATTCCTTCATTCTGCACAGTGAAAATGCAAACCAAACCAAAAAACATCTGGCTAGAAATGTCCTTCTTTGCAGAATTCTTTTTTAAAATATGTTTCAGACTGGTGTTCAGAGGAAGAGCTAGGACTACAACCATTATACAACTGATCTTGCCTAATGCTGGGCCTGGTTTGAGTATCTTCTAGTGCTGTAATCAGAAGGCAACAGGAAATTAGGCTTTTCAGCTACTACCAGCATGCACTTTCTATCACAAAAGTATTTTGTAGCCTAGTTGTGTCAATCAGGTATATACTTTAGAGGAAAAGGCTGGATTTTTTTTTTCTCCTGTTAGTAGTCTACTATTCGATTAATTTGCAAGCACAAGAAAAAGCAAGATAGAAGAAGGACTCTCTTTTAGGTTCGGTCTTCAAGGTACATACTTAGTTGCAGGAGCTAAACACTTCAATGAGAAAATTGTAAAACAATTTGCATAGACCCAAAGTTTGTTGGCTCAAAAGAAATTAAAAGTATCAAAATATTTTAAAAACAAGTTTTCAGCTATGGCAAGCTTTAATTAAAAAAAAAAGATAATTAATAGCAACACAACACAGAATCACACTACTATATGATATGATTTTGCAAACTTCACACAAAGAGCGTCAAAATTATGCCAGGAAATCTTTATAACCTCACACAAATGCATGTTTTCCAGCGTTAATATAGAGAGTCATGTGTTTCATGTCAAGAAACTTAGGCATGAAAAAATTTTCAGTGTGGTCTCTCTTGCTCACAGTGAGAATGCTAACTTCATGATTCATTTTCTGAATGCATTTGATGGTTCTGCTGAAACTGTAGCAAAGTAAAAAAAGCAAATACTTCTTCCACTTTCAAAACGAAACAAAAAAATTGTTCTTACTAGGTTATTTTAACTACAGAAACAATATTCCATCTAGTTCATCTAGCCTTTCACTGTATCTCCAGTGTATGACAAACTTTGCCTACAGGATGAAAGTGAAAGTGACAACAAAAGCTGATGCTACAACCAAAGACCAAAGTCTATCCACAATACCAAAAAAATACTAGTGAAAGAAAGCATCTAGTTTAAACACTCTTTCTGTCCCATGATGTACAACCATACAAAATTCTATACTCTTACTTTGATGAGTTATTTTCATGAAAACTGGGGTAGCATGAAAAGAACAGAAGCATTTAGACAATCATTTTAGCATTGTCTCCTTCTCTGCGATCAGTTGAAAACTCTTGGCCAATTTCTACCAAACAACAAAAGTTTACAAAACAAGTTGAGTAAAATCATTTGTCTTTTTTAAACCTCTAGAAGTAAAACAGCAACATAAAAGTGACAGAAAGGCTGTGGTACTAACTCATTTCTTTTTAAACAGAGAATATAGCTATATGAAAACATTTTGAACACTACACATAGGAAAAGCTCAGCAATTACTCTGTTAAGTATCAGAACAAACTCTCCTAAACCAAGGATTTTCTGTTTAAACTTTGTGATAGCTAACAAAGGAAGAGGTGAATATGCTAAATAGCAGCCTTTATGTAATTAAGCTTAAAAGTCAGCCAGCTCTAAGTCAATTCTCAAGAAAACAGGCTCTGTTACTGATGGATCTGCTTGTTAGCCATAAACGTAAGGACTGTTCAAGTATTCCTCCTGCAATTTCTACATACAGATTTAGCTGCCGAATTTTAAATAGAGAGGGGGAAAGGCAGGCAGTACGTGCTCTTGGGGCTTTAGAGTATTTGGAATTTTTTCCTATGAAACAGTTCTTAGTGCTCTCAAGAGTACAGGCTTTACCAAGAAAGCTAAGGGTGTATTCCCAAAGGTAACCGAAGAAATGTCTGACATTTTACTTGTTAAGATCACATGCATTTAGTCCTGCTGAAAGGCTAAACCTTTCCATTTTTACTGTTGGACAACCACCCTTCTGTTCTGGTGAAAACAAAAGCGAGGTACCAAATCCTGTACTTATTTTGATTTTTTTGCTTTAAGAAAAAAATGAAAATGCATGTTCAGTTTATCTAGCTCTGTGTATATGAGTAATGCCAAAAACCCCTAAGAAGCCACAAAACATTTTCAGTTTAGATTCCCAAATACAACAAATAAAGGCAAAATTACTACATCCACAGACAGAACAGGACATAAGTATATTCTAAAGTCTCAGGTAAGCAATGCCGGAGAAGGGACAAACTGAGATTAGTTCAGCAAAAGCCCACACAGTACAACAGTCAGAAAAACTAAGCTTCCCACTACACATAATAAAGGTAGCTGTCAGGTACATGATACACTTCTCATAATCATCATTTTCCTCTGGAAGCAAGTTAACCTGAAACTGCTTATCACTCTAGGATCAAGACAAAAAGGTAAATCCTGTTCAAGAATCCTCCAGCTGCCTTGCAAATCAAAGAAGTTCCCAAGTTTTATTCTTTGCAGCCTCAGTAAAGGATGGTTTGCACAAGCTAATCCATGAAGTATTTTTTCCCCTTACACTGTTGTAAAAACCTCTGCTCTCAGGGAAAGAAGAAATTGGTAGATAGTGATAGAAAAGCTAAAACATACATTATTATTTATATGTTTTCTGTGCACCTGAATTGAAGGAAAAACGTAACTGAACATTGACACTACAAGCATTATTTATTAGCCTAACATGTATATTTGTTGTTTTGTTGAGGTATTTTTACAGTAAGAACTATTAGGTCAAGCTCTGTTTCTTAGTAGGTTTTGCACAGTAGAAATTTCTTTGCATATTTCTGGTTCTGAAATGGAAAATAAGAGATGATCTATTTCAGGTTTTTGGAGTAAATTTAGGTCTCACTTGACATAGTTCTATTAACATTGAAAGAAATGATTGATTCTACAGTTGCCGTGCATGTCAAACTCCCTTCAATGGGAGTCACTCATCTGTAAAAGCCACCTGGGAATAATCTAGGACAGAGGAACAAGCTGAAAACACAGAAACTTATTTGACTAGCACAGAATTTAAGTTAAATATATATAATAAACAGTACTTTAGAAAACTATTATTTTTACAATAAAAAATATTACTTTTAGCTACAAATATAAAATATTTTAATGAATTAGGACTCAGAACTGTATTGCTTGCTGTATGTTTACATTATACTTGGACAGGCTGGAGAAGTGGGCCCAGGTGAACCTCATGAGGTTCAACAAAGCCAAGTGCAGGGTCCCACACCTGGGTCGGGACAATCCCTGTTATCCATATGGGTTAGGAGATGATGGGCTGGAAAGCAGCCCTGAGGAAAAGGACTTGGGAGTACCTGGATGAGAAGCTTGACATCAGTCAACAATGTGCATCTGCACCCCAGAAGGCCAACCGCATCCTGGGCTGCATCAAAAGAAGTGTGGCCAGTAGATTGAGAGGTGATTCTACCCCTCTACTTTGCTCTGGTGACACCTCAGCTGCAGTACTGTGTCCAGCTTTGGAACCCTCAACACAAGAAGGACATGAAACTGTTGGAGTGCGTCCAGAGGAGGGACACAAAAATTATCAAAGGGCTGGAGCACCTCTCCTATGAAGACAGGCTGAGAGAGTTGGGCTTGTTCAGCCTGGAGAAGAGAAGGCTCCAGGGGACCTTACAGCAGCCTTCCAGTACCTGAAAGGTGCCTATAAGAAAGCTGGGGAAGAACTGTTCACGAGGGCGTATAGCACTAGGATGAGGGGTAATGGTTTTAAACTAGAAAAGGGGAGATTTAGGTTGTATATTAGGAAAAAAATCTTCAATTTGAGAGCGATAGATCACTGGAACAGGTTGCCCAGAGAGGTAGTGGAGGCCCCATCCCTGGACACATTCAAGGTCAGGCTTGACGGGGCTCTGAGTGACCTGATCTAGTGAAGATGTCCCTGCTTACTGCAGGGGGGGTGGACTAGATGACCTCTAAAGGTCCTTTCCAACCTAACACATTCTACGTTTCTATGACAATGGACCGAATGGAAGAAATAATGGAATTGTTTTAAGATTGTTTTATGCTAACAGGTAAAATACTGAGATTTTAAGCTTCAAATACTGGATGTAGCATTAAAGAAGTCATTATTTAACAGCATTTTTGTGAGATAATTATGTTTCTTTACCTGTAATAATATCCAAATAGCTAACTGTATGAGAACAAATGACTATGCAATGTTAAAACAATGTAAAGTCGAAACAAGAAGCATTTCCCACTTTAAAAAGCAATACAGTGAGAAGGGCCACGAGTCCAGAAAACCAAGTCACACTATGCTTTAAACAGAAATCTCACAGCTTGTGTTGCAGAAATGTTACAGTAGAGATGGGAAAAGATATCAAATGGTTAGAATCAATGAAAATTTGTGATTACAGGAAAGCATATACACTGAAAACAGCCCTACAAGCTGTCTGGTGAGACATGAAACATTTCCATCATTATAACCAATTGCAAAGAATCCTTTTAAAGTGTTCTTTGATGTAAGATGTTTTATTCTATACACAAGGAAATTAAATATGACAATCTTACGCCTGAATTGTACATTAGTTTCACAGCATGGTTATAGAAGAATTAAGGTAACATTTTGGTTTCAGTGTGTCACTCCAATATGGAACGTTTTTTTAGCTTTCTACTTTTTTCATACAAATAAGTTTACTTCTGAAATAACCAAGTTACACAGCAATGCCAAAGGCAGACGAGTGACAGGTGATAGGACAAGGGGAAACAGCACAAAGCTGCACCAGGGCAGGTTCAGATTAGATGTCAGGAAAAAAAATTGTCACTGAAAAAGTTGAACAGGCTGCCCAGGGAGGTGGGTGAGTCCCCATCCCTGGATGTGTTTAAAAAAAGGGTAGATGGTACACTAGGTACTTAGGGATATGGTTTAGCATAGGACGGTTGGACTTGAAGATCTTAAAGGTATTTTCCAACCTTGTAATTCTGCAATTCTTTGAGTTCCCCCAGCTATAAACAATACATTCAATAAATGTAAAAAAGAACTTGACATAAGTCAATGTCTGTATCAGTTGTGCACTAACTGTTACAGTAAATTATGGGTTTGCATGATAATATATTTTTTTTTTTAAAAAGAGGTGTTACTCAATTGTGTAAAACCAATATATATGGAAAGAAAGCATGGCTTCACAAGACAAATCTTTGTCAATAAAAACACACCATGCTAAGCAGCTGTCAGCTGGATCAAGACTGCTTTCTGGCTTTGTGAGTGCTGAGATCCAGATGCTTTTTCTTAAAAAATGGTACAAAAAAGCCTCAAAGTGAGCTTGGACCTCCAAGGTAAAATGATCTCCTTACTCCAATTAGGTTAGGACAGCCTGAACCTTTAGAGGCTTCCAGAAGTGTTTTTCTAGCACTTTCTATTGTAAGTCTACTACCATTACCCACATCAACACTCACTGAGAATTCTCTGAAATCTGCAAATGTTCCAGCTTTCATGCTTTCATGTGGAAAGGCACTGCTTTCCTCATTATGCAGCCTCTCTTGGGATATTAATTCATCACTTTTCAAGTTCATGACGTGGCTTTATTCTTAAACTACAATACAGGAAAAACATTCCAATATATAGTTCCCAATATCACTCAGCAATTGAGGATAATTCCAAGACATATTTTTACTAAAAATCTGACACTCTTCAGTATTCTCAGAGGTCTACTACATAATCATTGTTATTTTTCCTCAAAATCATCTTTAACTCTGTCAGTGCCTTTTTTGAGATAGGTGGACATAGTATTCCAGTATTCCAGTAACATTATTGGGCATAGTTCCAGTAATAGTTGACAAGGTGTCGTGGTTTTGCCCCAGCCAAGGGCCGCACCCCACACAGTCGCTTGTACTTTTAAAAGGAAGGGGGAGGGAAAGTTGGGGGAAGGGGAAAAGGGAAGGAAGAAAGGAGGAAAAGAAACCACAACCTAGAAACCAGAACCACGCAGGTTGGGATAAGGATAGTTTACTAAACAATAACAGAAAACTAGATATAACAATAACATAAGTTTAAAGCACAAAATAGATGAAACTGGTGATACACAATGGAATTTCTCACCAAACCACACAACTCAGGCCGCACAGCTTAGAGCCCGTCCCGGACAACCCGACCGCCCCAGAAACTGCACGTCCTGGCGTTGTCTCCCCCTCTTCCCCCCCAGTCCCCCCTTAAACTGAGCATGACGTAACTGGCATGGAATATGCTCTTTGGCCAATTCGAGTCACCTGTCCTGGCTGCGTCCCCTCCTTTCTCACTAGTAAGGAAGTATGCAGAGCTGAGAAAGGTACTTGATTGCCCGGCAACAAATCGGAGACATCAGGGTGCTATCAGCACTATTCTCATGCTAACACCCAAACATGGCATTCCATTCACTGCTAAAAAAAAGTTTAACTCCATCATAGCTGAAACCAGGACATTATCCACCCCTTATTCCATACCATTTACGTCATGACCAGATCCAACAATTTTCTTTGGGTACAACCAGTTTCGTGTTTCACACACCCATATATGTATGTACACATGTATGCACACATACGTGCATACAGATCTTATTCCCTCAGTCTGTGAATCATCCCTCTGAAGTTGTTGAGTTCATTTAGTTCATGATTTTCAGGCTCCATTTGTCGTAACAGTTTCTCAGGATAGTTGTATGTTCCATTGGCTCGTTGCATGCTGCATCTCAGGCTCTTGACTGATACACCTGGCATGGTCCATGCTCATAGTCTGTGGGTCAGAGTTTATTTTCAAAGGGAGAAAAAAGTTCTTGAGAGGCCAGGCTTTAGTTCCATCATCATGGCACTCATTCTTCATTAACTTGTATGACTCCAGCTATAATGCTATGGTACAACATACAGCAATCATAACAATAATGAAATATACAATAATGGGTTATTTGGCAATTATTACAATTTCTACTTCATTAATTATATTGGCTATTCTCACCCAAAATTAAATCCCCTTGAGGTACACATCGAACTTCTCCATCCCTCTGCATTACCCACCAAGTACAGCCAGGTCCTTGAGCAAAAACAATTCCAGACATGGGTTTACCTTTGCCTGAAGCAGGAATGACCCAAACTCTCTTTCCCAATACACTCTTCATATGCACTACTGGCACTCTGTCTCCCTCTACAGTACGTGGAAATTTTGACTGGGCAGGGCCAGCCCGATTGGTAGATCCCCTAGAGTTAACTAACCACGTGGCTTGGGCCAAATGTGTATCCCAATGCTTGAATGTCCCACCACACATTGCTTTCAGTGTAGTTTTTAAAAGTCCATTATATCGTTCAATTTTCCCAGAGGCCGGTGCATGGTAAGGAATGTGGTACACCCACTCAATGCCATGCTCTTTGGCCCAGGTGTCTATAAGAGTGTTTCGGAAATGAGTCCCATTGTCTGACTCGATTCTTTCTGGAGTACCAAGTCGCCAGAGGACTTGCCTTTCAAGGCCCAGAATTGTATTTCGAGCAGTGGCATGGGGTACGGGATATGTTTCTAGCCAGCCGGTAGTTGCCTCCACCATTGTAAGCACATAACGTTTGCCATGGCGGGTTTGTGGGAGGGTGATGTAATCAATCTGCCAAGCCTCCCCATATTTATATTTCATCCACCGTCCTCCATACCAAAGGGGCTTTAACCGCTTAGCTTGCTTGATTGCAGCACATGTCTCACATTCGTGGACAACTTGTGCGATGGCGTCCATGGTCAAGTCCACCCCTCGATCCCGAGCCCATCTATATGTTGCATCTCTCCCTTGATGACCCGAGGTATCATGAGCCCATCGAGCCATGAATAATTCACCCTTACGTTGCCAGTCTAGATCTACCTGAGCCACTTTAATCCTAGCAGCCTTATCTACCTGATGGTTGTTTTCATGTTCCTCCATGGCCCGACTCTTAGGTACATGGGCGTCAACATGACGTACCTTTACAACAAGTTTCTCTAACCGAGCAGAGATATCTTGCCATAAGTCACCAGCCCATATAGGTTTGCCTCTACGCTGCCAGCTGTTCTTTTTCCACTGCTGCAACCACCCCCACAGGGCATTCGCCACCATCCATGAATCAGTATAAAGGTAGAGCCTTGGCCACTTTTCTCTCTCAGCAATGTCCAGGGCTAACTGGATGGCCTTCACCTCAGCGAACTGGCTTGATTCACCTTTTCCTTCAGTGGCTTCTGCTACTCTTCTTATAGGATTCCATACAGCGGCTTTCCATCTCCGATGCTTACCCACAATGCGACAAGACCCATCAGTGAACAGGGCATATCGCTTCTCATTCTCTGGCAGTTCGTTGTAGGGTGGGGCTTCTTCAGCGCGTGTTACCTCCTCATCCTCTGGTGACATCCCAAAATCTTTGCCTTCTGGCCAGTCTGTGATCACCTCCACAATTCCTGGGCGATTGGGGTTTCCTATTCGAGCCCGCTGTGTAATTAGTGCAACCCACTTGCTCCACGTAGCATCAGTGGCATGGTGTGTAGAAGGAACCTTCCCTTTGAACATCCAGCCCAGCACCGGCAGTCGGGGTGCCAGGAGGAGCTGGGCTTCAGTTCCAATCACTTCTGAGGTGGCTCGAACCCCTTCATAGGCGGCCAGTATTTCCTTTTCTGTTGGAGTATAATTGGCCTCAGATCCTTTGTAGGCCCGACTCCAAAACCCCAGCGGTCGACCTCGAGTCTCCCCTTGTGCTTTCTGCCAGAGACTCCAGGTCGGGCCGTTCTCCCCAGCTGCAGTGTAGAGCACATTTTTAATATCTGTCCCTGTCCGGACAGGCCCAAGGGCCACTGCATGGACTATCTCGCGTTTGATCTGCTCAAAGGCTTGCTGTTGCTCAGGGCCCCATTGGAAATCATTCTTCTTTCGAGTTACATGGTAGAGTGGGCTCACAATGAGACTGTAGTTTGGGACATGCATTCGCCAAAAACCTATAACACCTAAGAAAGCTTGTGTTTCCTTTTTGTTGCTTGGTGGAGACATAGCTGCTATTTTATTAATAATGTCCATTGGGATCTGACGACGCCCATCCTGCCATTTTATTCCTAAAAACTGGATTTCTCGCGTAGGCCCCTTGACTTTACTTCGTTTTATAGCAAAACCGGCTTCTAAAAGGATTTTAATTACCCTGTTTCCTTTTTCAAAAACTTCCTCTGCTGTGTTGCCCCATACAATGATGTCATCAATATACTGCAGGTGCTCTGGTGCTTCACCCTTTTCCAGTGTATTCTGGATTAGTCCATGGCAGATGGTGGGGCTATGTTTCCACCCCTGGGGCAGACGATTCCACGTGTATTGGATGCCTCTCCAAGTGAAAGCAAACTGTGGCCTGCACTCTGGCGCCAGTGGGATCGAGAAGAAAGCATTCGCAATGTCGATTGTGGCGTACCACTTGGCTGCCTTCGATTCCAATTCATACTGGAGCTCTAACATGTCTGGCACAGCAGCACTCATACCTGGAGTGACTTCATTTAGGCCACGATAATCTACTGTCAACCTCCACTCTCCATTGGACTTCCTCACTGGCCATATGGGACTATTAAAGGGTGAGTGGGTTCGGCTTATCACTCCCTGATCCTCCAGTTGACGAATCAGCTTATGGATGGGAATCAGGGAATCTCGGTTAGTACGGTATTGTCGTCTGTGCACCGTCGTCGTAGCAACTGGCACTTGCTGTTCTTCACCCTTCAACAACCCCACAACAGCAGAATCCTCCGAGAGTCCAGGCAAGGCACACAATTGTTCAATTTCTTCTGTTTCCAAAGCAGCTATTCCAAAAGCCCATCGGTACCCTTTTGGGTCTTTAAAATACCCTCTACGTAGATAATCCATACCTAAAATGCACGGAGCTTCTGGACCAGTCACAATGGGGTGTTTTTCCCAGTCCTTCCCAGTTAAGCTCACCTCAGCCTCTAGCACAGTTAGTTGTTGGGATCCCCCTGTCACTCCAGAAATACAAACAGGTTCTACCCCATCATGATTCGATGGCATTAGAGTACACTGGGCACCAGTATCCACCAGAGCTTTGTACTCTTGTGGGTCTGACGTGCCAGGCCATCGGATCCACACAGTCCAATAAACCCGATTGTCCCTCTCCTCCACCTGGCTGGAGGCAGGGCCCCTCTATTGCTGCTGATCATATTTGTTTTCCACTGGTTGCATAAAGGACTTAGAGGTCCCTTCAAAAGGATCAGGCACATCAGACATATAGGTAGGCCTTCCAGTTGGTCTAGGGAACTGCCCAGTAGAAACTGGTGCAGCCTTCTTCCTGGCAGAATCTCGTTGTGCGAATGTTTTACCCCGCAGCTCATTTACTCGTGCTCGAAGGGCTGAGGTGGGCTGCATATCCCATTTCCTCATGTCCTCTCCATGATCAAGCAGGTAAAACCACAATGTACGTCGTGGTGTGTATTCTCCCTCTTGGAACGATGGACGCTTTCTCCCAGTAGCTGCAACATTGCTCCATACGGGTTGGGAGTTGGACACATTGTTGTCAAGTCGTTGAACCAGTTTCTCTACTGCTGCAATGACGGAGAGGGAAACATTGTCTTGGTATTTCCGGAGTCGGCAGGCCACCTCATTTACGGTTGGCGGATTCGTATCATTCCAGTCAATTGCTGCCAGTGAATTGGTATACCCTGCTGGTGCACTTCGTACAACCTTACGCCACATATCTGGAGTGCATAGGACTTCATCGGGATCAGAGGGAAGCCGTGAATTGTCCAGATCATAATAAATTATCTCCCGTACAGCTAATTCTCTCAGGTGCTGGACAGATGTCTCTATGCTGTTACACTTAGGTGTCTGGCATGTAATATATTCCTTTATGGGATATCTTTCCTTCACACTTGACAGTAGTCGCCTCCAGAGGCTGAGGATTTCCGGCCTTCTCCCAATTGCTTTGTCAATTCCTCCTTCTCTAGCTAGGGATCCCAACTGCTTGGCCTCTCTGCCTTCTAATTCCAAACTACTGGCCCCGTGATCCCAACATCGGAGCAACCAAGTGATAATGTGCTCACTTGGGTGGCGAGTGAAATCTTTTCGAACCTCACGCAGCTCACTCAGAGTCAGGGATCGGGTAACAATCTCTGGTTCTGCCTCATCCTGATATCCTCGAGATGATCCCGGTTGATCATCATCCTTATCCGTCACTATACGAACTGATTTCTTTGTGCCTTTCCTCTTTTGTACGGGAGCAACAGACACTGGTGTGGGTTGGTTTTTCTGATCATCTGCAGTGTCTGCTGTAGAGATTACAGTAGCTGCAGTGTCGGTCACAGGGGTTGCAGTAGCTGCAGTGTCAGCCCCAGTGGTTGCAGCAGCTATAGTATCTGCCAGTCTGTTTCCTTTCCCTTCTCCCTGACAGTGCTGACAGTGCTGACAGTGCTGCCTGCTATCAAGCAGTGTTTGATAAATAGTGGCCAGAGCCCAGCACAGTGCAGTAAGGTGTCCATCTCTGGGAAACCTACAGCAATTTTTCCTTAGGTATGCAGTCACTTGATCGGGGTCTTGTAGCTGATCAGGAGTGAAGTTCCAAACCATCGGGCGTGAGAAAGTACCTAGGTACTCGCCCATACTTTGCCACATGCCCTGCCACTCGTGATTATTCTGTCTCGGAGAAAGCTCTTCAGTGGTATTCATAAACCTATGCTTGATATATAACAAAAACTGAACCATCTGCACCAAACCTACCAATAGCAAAATGCTAGTTTGAATATCCCAGAGATATTGAAGATTTTCAAAAACTGCCCTAAGAGCTGTTGTATTTAGCCCAAAGGAAAAGAAAGCAGTGCCCCCACCATACCGGCTGCTGTTATTAACCCCTCCCTGTCCAAAGAATGGACAGGACAGCAAAACCTCATACAGGTACCAGCTTAAGCTCATGATCATCGATATTATTGTATCATAGACCGATATCATAAAATACACTATAATGAAGTATGGGAACAAATACGGGAGCCACAGACCTGAGAGAGTAAAGAATCCTGCCAGGATTGTATACAGCATGCGGTGGTTTTGCTGCCACAGCCTTGTAAATAAATACCACAACATCGTGACCAGAGATTGCTTAAACAACAGTGCTTATCTTAATTGCGATAGTTAGGGTCAGATCTACCGTTATCCCGACCGTTCGTGCCCCACGTTGGGCGCCAAAATAACTGTCGTGGTTTTGCCCCAGCCAAGGGCCGCACCCCACACAGTCGCTTGTACTTTTAAAAGGAAGGGGGAGGGAAAGTTGGGGGAAGGGGAAAAGGGAAGGAAGAAAAGAGGAAAAGAAACCACAACCTAGAAACCAGAACCACGCAGGTTGGGATAAGGATAGTTTACTAAACAATAACAGAAAACTAGATATAACAATAACATAAGTTTAAAGCACAAAATAGATGAAACTGGTGATACACAATGGAATTTCTCACCAAACCACACAACTCAGGCCGCACAGCTTAGAGCCCGTCCCGGACAACCCGACCGCCCCAGAAACTGCACGTCCTGGCGTTGTCTCCCCCTCTTCCCCCCCAGTCCCCCCTTAAACTGAGCATGACGTAACTGGCATGGAATATGCTCTTTGGCCAATTCGAGTCACCTGTCCTGGCTTCGTCCCCTCCTTTCTCACTAGTAAGGAAGTATGCAGAGCTGAGAAAGGTACTTGATTGCCCGGCAACAAATCGGAGACATCAGGGTGCTATCAGCACTATTCTCATGCTAACACCCAAACATGGCATTCCATTCACTGCTAAAAAAAAGTTTAACTCCATCATAGCTGAAACCAGGACACAAGGGGAATGTCCGGGCCTCTACCTTAAAACCCAGGCAGATGGAGTTTTGTGGATGAACAAAACTGGACACTGAGCCACAAACTCCGTAATATCTAACAGAAATTCCGTGAAACAGCTACTGAAAATAAAAGATGCAGCAGGAAACAGCTATCAGAAAAGAATTTGGCGTTATAATTACAAAGCCATACCTAGTAACTAGAGTAGTATTTAAGTCAAAATACTCAGTTTGATGCTTTTGTAGCTTTCATGCTATCTGATTGCTCAAGGAGGAAACAAAAGACCTCAGCACTTCCAAAAATATGAACACATTTTTTCAATTAAAATCCTTTTTTTCTTTTTTAAAAAAAGGTATTCTAATACACTAAAACTTTAGAAGTAGGGTGTAAATCTAAGACCAGTCAGATTTTTAATATGGTTGATTATACTGATAGGCACGTAAATTTACTTTTCCAAGAAAGAGCTCTCCTCCATCTAGTTCTAGTGATCAAATTAAATGCAAGACAGGTGAATGAATGACAGAGAAAAGGAACGGAATTTACTGCCCTTAGAATTTTTTAACATTGACCATACTGGCAATATTTACAAGAATATACTCTTCTTCTGTGAAAGCAGAGTAAGAAAAATGTGAAGATATGCACACACTTCTGTAGTCTGTGCCACAATCTTATTTGTTACACATCGATACTCATGTTGAGTATCAACATGTGACCATAATTTTGGTCATTTTAAGCCAGTA
The DNA here is from genome assembly GCA_020800305.1 of Porphyrio hochstetteri. Lineage (NCBI taxonomy): Eukaryota > Metazoa > Chordata > Aves > Gruiformes > Rallidae > Porphyrio > Porphyrio hochstetteri. The sequence continues at coordinate 121,040,661 of CM036906.1, read as the reverse complement.
TAACTAGTGCCATCATTGATAAAAATAGCCTCAACCTTGCTCTTTCTCCTCCTTTAGACTAGCACAAGCCCTTGCACATCAAGCTGAATGACAGAAGAGATGCAAGATAAAATGACCCTGATATAAAATAAAAAGCTCCTTCTAATCATAGTGATGATTATGAATTTGGACTTTTTTGAGACACCTACTCCTACCACACAATCCCCCTCAGTCTCATCTCTAGCAAAGAAATGCAAAACCCAAATATCCCAAAGCTCAATGTGTACAATACTCAGGCCTAACAGGAGCAGCCCAAAATACATGCTCTTGCTTCTAAAGCTAAGTACGTGGCAGTAAAATAATACTTCTCTCCATTGCATAACAGTGTGTGACTTTTGGATATACATTTGGGATGCAAAAAGATTGGCACATTAGAGGTTCACACCAGTCTCTCAAAACTCAAGCCAGTACCACAGCTCGTCACCAACTGACTGTCCACACGTACGTGTTCTCTCTGTCTCTGCCAGAAAGTTCCCAGAACTAGGGCTGGGAAATTAAATATCAAAGCATTTGATAGGAAGCTGTTTTCTCTCCTAACTCAGTATCTGGGTGCCCACTGATTTCCTAAAGTCTTTATGAGTCTGTTTTGCCCATGTTGTTGATTACAGGATGATCTCTCCCTGTCCTTATCTTGACTCCTAAGCCCCTTAATATATATTTTCTCCCCTGTTCAAGTAAAAAGGGGAGTGACAGATCACCTTTGGTGGGCGTCTGGCCTCCAGCCAGGGCTAAACCACCACACTGTGAATTTAGGGTCTGACATTATGTCATCCTTCATTCTCCCTTAAGTTTCTCCGAAGCTTACAATAGTGCAGATAGAAACAGCTGGAGGAGAGTATCAACTTGGTATTTCATAACACCAATTTAAAAGGAATATAAATTATGCTTAGAATCCTGAATTAAATACTGAAAACATGGGCAAAAGTTTGCCACATAGTTTTTTACCTTCCAGAGACATGGATATTTATCTACTGAAGAAAAGGATCCTAGGGACACAGCTCTTTATTATCCCAAAAATAACAGACTTGTAGAAAAAAAAATCACAATAGCTTTTACTATCATAAGAGCTACCTAAATTGAAGACTCTTGCAACAGACATACTGAGAGCACCACTGATGTCATTTTGATGGAAAATTAATCATCATTACGTGATTCTGTGATTCTGCACTATTTCATCTCTCAAGGAAAATAGAGCACATTTAATTGACTATGAAAAGAGTGTCAATTAAATGTCCTTTGAAATGGTAGAGTTTTTGCCTTGGTTGGGCTCCTAATCTAAGAAGAAGGCAAAAAGTTATTTAATCCTGCAATCAGCAATGTAAGTTTTCAGTTCCAGACCTGAGAATTTCCTTGTTTTCTACCACCAGTGTGGTTTGGACTTCAAACATAAAGCAAGCCAAATTAACTTGACTGATAAAATTATTTTTTCTGAAGAGGGGGAAAGGACTTTTCCTACAATTATGATAAAAGGTCATAATATTTTCTTCAAGAATCCAGGTGTAAGTACTCATGCATGAATTCTGCTACAGCTTCCATCCACTGCCTACAGATTTTAATTTATTGGTTTTTAATTGTGGTGGGGTTTGCTTGTGGTTTCGGTTTTTTTCACGTAAGAGGTATCAGGGCAAACCAAGGAAAGTGCCCTTGAAGGAAACAAACAAGGATACACTGAAACAATGTTAAAAATAAACAGGTTGGGAATAAGTGACCAAATTAAACCATTTTTATTTGAATCTCCTTACAATACAGGCAGACATGGATAGACTTGGAAATGGGAGTTATCAGAGAAATAAGCTAGGAACATGAGTCAAAATTAGCATTCTGTATGAATCTGAGTGTCAACAAACTATAGACCTAGACCAAAGTAGGTACCAGTTAGAGTCAAACAGGTCATAAAACTGCACATTTAATGATGCAGCTGTTTTGTAACCGCAGAAAACAATCACCATATCTTACTTCAAAAAATCAGAAATAAAAAGGCTTATATTATATGGATCTTTGATTTGGGTGAACTCAGAAATCAGGATATTCCCCCGCTTTGACAAAGGAATCATGTTCTAAACTCAGTATTATGGAGAAATTCTAATAGGATGTCACTCTTCATTGGATATTCAGTCTGTTAATCTGGCCATGGAATTCCATATGCCAAAGGCTTTGCAAAGAAACTTGTAGTGTGAAGGCTGCAGCAGGTTCTCTGAGCCCTGTAAACAGTAGAACAGTGGTCTCAGATCTGTAACAAAAACAGGCATAGCTGCCTAGGTCATAGCATGAGATTGATATTCCCAATTAGCAAATTCAAAAGATGTGAGGAAAAGGACGAGATTTTTGACTCCAAAGGGACAGGCAGAGAGAGACTCAACAGATGGAGGAGGCTGATCTCCTACCAGAGGAAGAAGGAAGCTGCTTCCCAGCATGGAACCACTCTGTGAAGTTGCTCTATCACCTCTTACTAAAATGAAAGACTGAGCCTGAAATTTCACATCAGAGTGGTTGTGTCCTAGGTGGCAGGAGGCCCAATCTATTCACAGAGGAGAAGCAGAAATAGCTTCTTTTAATAAATAAGACAACTTAGATGTACACATTTGGGAAGAATTTTTCTTTCTGTAAGATGAAGAATAAGTAGACTTTTCTTTCCAAGAATCCTGGAAAGAATCTTTTTTTTTCATAGAATCTTATCTCTTAATAACCAGTTTCAAAACACAAATACAAAGATAAAACTTTAATATCTAGGTGTTTTCTTAAGATAACTAGGAGCAAATAGGAGAAAACATTTCTTCAGACTTTTAAAGGGCAATTCCATGGAGAAAGAAAAAAAAATGCCATATTACTGAGTCAGAAAAACCCCTGACCTATCAACAACTTCCATTGCAACTGCCAGACAGAAGAAATTGCATGTAAAATGTCTTCATCTTCAATATAAGAATGTGATTTGAATATAAATACACAAGAGATCAATGTCCCTACTGTATCCTTAGATCCGTCTCATTTTCTCTAATCAATGCAGTATTCTTCGAATAAATACTAACTGGAAATAGATCAACTGCAAGTGAATTCAGCTATAAATATTTATTTATTATGATTTTTCTAATATGACCTATATTTTCGAATACATCAGCAGAATAAAGACAGTACACAGTTCCACAGTTACATCTTTGTCTAGAATATGAAATAGTAGTTTACTTGCCATTTTTTTTTGCGTTTTAGTGGCCTCTGGTGGTTACTTTTGAAACAAATTGCTGAATGCAAATTTTAAAAACAAATACAAAAGTAAAATGGAAAAATTAGTTCTTCAAAAACAAAAAAATAAAGGGTTTTGGCATACAGTATATGAAAGCTTACTTTAGCCTGTAAAATGAGGGTGGAGCTTCTTTTCTTTCCTGAAGTTTTTCTACTTCTTTAGGATTTAATGTTACTCCTCTTTAATAAATCATTTAAACACCACCACCACAAAAGTTAATGGCACTGATTCAACCTCAGACAGAGAGGAACTATCCTTAAATAAATGTATGACTGAGTAGGAGATAGTAGGAAGTAGAAACTAAGAGGATTTTAATATATAAGGGCCAGCAGTGGTGTCCTGCAAGAGCCTTTACTAGGATCTGTGGTACCTTAAAAGTACAAAAGATATCACAACTAACTAGGTGAGTATATACTGAGGCAAGAAAGAACAGCAAAGATGCTGTTATTAAGCAATAAAAATTTGAAAGAAAACTTGGTGTACATAGCATGGTACACACAGGACACCAAAATAACTCCAGAATTATATCTTTATGAGTTCTGAACGGACTTTTCATACTTGGGAACAAAATCTTGGGACTATAGGAGATAACTCTACAGAGAGATTATCTGTATCCAACAGGGGTTAAAAAAGCAAACAATATTAGACGTTACTAGGAACAGAAGAGGAAACAATCCAGAACCAACTACTAATACATAGGGAGCTTATATCTGTAGTCTGTAAAACCTAGATCACAGAAAGTAATTTTAGATTATGTTACTATGTTACTATTAGGATTCTTTATTTTTTTTTCCTCATTGCAATTTTCTGTAAGCATTCTAAAATATTTTTAAAATTCAGAGATATTACTTTGAGAGAAAAACATTGGAGTTAATGTTATTACAGTAAGCATTGTAAATCCTTATTGAACAGTATTATAATTCAGATTTGTTAATTTTTAAAATAAATCTTTATTTTAACAATGAATGTATATAAAACGTTATTTTAATTCACATAAGAATGGCACCAGAAAGTAATAATGAAAATATTCTTTTTCTAGTCCTTCAGTTTAAATGTCACTGGTCTCAGACTTGTTTTTTGAAGTATTTCTAAAAATACTAAATTCTATTTGTGGATGATATTTATGTTCATATAAAAAAATCCCATACCAAACCAAAATGGTAAAATTTTGAACAAAAATGTATGATATAACTCAATGTAAAAATACTTCAATCTCTTGCTTTTGCATACACAAAGCAGACTAGGATATGTCTATGTTCTACAATGGAAACTGGAAAGCTGTGAAAACTATCACTGAATGTATTAGTGTTAAATAGCTGTTGTGGTTTTGCATGGCAGGGTTCTGGTGGAGGGCTGGCTGCAGGGGTGGCTTCTGCAAGAAGCAGCTATAAGTTTCTCCTGGGCCTGGCAGAGCAAACACCAGCTGGACTCAAGGTCGAACCCACCACTCACCAAGGCCGAGCCCATCAGCGATGGTCACAGCCCCTCTGGAAATCACATTTAGGAGAAAAAAAATGCAAGCAACCACATTTTGCCACCAGAGAGGGGAGTGAGAAAATGTAAGAAACTGTGCAGAAACTAAGGTCAGTGAAGAAGTGGGTAAAGAGGCGCTCCAGGTGCTGGAGAGAAAGATACCCCTGCAGCCCACGGAGAAGACCATGGTGGAGCGGGTGTCCCCCTGCAGCCCATGGAAGATGATGGGGAGCAGAGATCGCACCTGCAGCCCATGGAGAGGCCCCATGCTGGATAAGTTCATGGAGGACTGTCTCCCATGGGTGGGACCCCACTGTGCTGCAGGGGAAAGGTGTGTGGAATGTCCCCCCACAGGCTAAGAAGGAAAACAACTGGTGAGGAACTGATTGAAACCACCATTCCCCCATTCCCTGCCCCTCCCCGTGCCACAATGGGGGAAAGAAGGGAGCGAAATCATGACTAAAGTGAAGTCTGCTGAGAAGGGAGGGGTGGGGGGAGGTGCTTTAAGATCATTACCGGACTCTGGTGTCACTGGGTGTGCAGTGCAGTGTAATAAATTAGAGAGTTTTCTGTCCTTTATTCTGTGCTGAGTCTGTTTTGCTCATACGTTGCGGAATGACCTCTCCCTGTCCTTATCTCACCTCCTGAGCCTCAGCCTGTCCAGCTGGAAAGGGGAGTGACAGAACGGCTTTGGTGGGCATCTGGCCTCCAGCCAGGGTCAAACCATCACAATTTGTTAGGCATTTTTTGGCAGTTGTTTCTCACATTGAAACACCTATTACTTTCAAATCCTGACTCCAACTCCTCAAGTAGAAATAATGTCACATTCACACTTTGGACAGCTATTAAAGAGCAGATTGTCAAATTTATGCAATTTGTGTACCTGTCACATGAAAAAAAGGACAGGAAGATCACAATGTCTCCTCAGTCTTCTGTTTAAATCAACTACTAAACATGCAAAATTTAAAAAAAAAAAAGGATTTAAAATATTTTTCTTCTGCAAATAAAATTACTTGCCCTTCATTACATACATTCTTCAAGAACTGTGAGGGATCTCAAATTAGTCTGATTTCTATTAGTTTTTGGGAAAAAAAGGATTTCTGAGAATCAATTGCATTATTCTTATACTAAGTATAATATTACACCAGCAAAACCAAATTTCAATACTTTCTACTTGTTACAAACACAAGAACTATGAGAGTGACTACTTAAAGAGAGAAAAGGGCTAGAGTTTTATCACAGGTGGGTAGTCCTACCACAGGTTATTAAAGATCAGAACCACAACTACAAAGAATTAACTCAAATATTTATATATTTCATTAATTGAATTCATTATAGCCCCATTTAAACATATAAAAAAACAAACCAAACCAAAAAGCTCTGAAAATTTCTGACATAAATAGTAAAACTCCCGTCCCTGTCCCCCCTCCCCTCCCAAAATAATAGGAAGTTACCTCAGAAACAGGCACATTTTCTCCAAGTTTATGAGTGTGCAATGCCAGCAAACCAATCACTCGAGCCACTTTGGCACGTCTGCATATAGAAATAAAGCTTATGTAGTTGCAGAAAAACTATTTTAAAAAATTTCATAACATTTGTATCTTGTTTATATTTTACACAGATTGCTAAGGGCAGGAAATATTTGAAGTACTATTTACAGCAATAAATTCACACATAAAGAATCACAGAATCACAGAATTGTAGGGGTTGGAAGGAACCTCGAGAGATCATCGGGTCCAACCCCCCTGCCAAAGCAGCTCCCTAGCTCATATTGCACAGATAGGCGTCCAGACGAATCTTGAATATCTCCAGAGAAGGAGACTCCACCACCTCCCTGGGCAGCCTGTCCCAGGGCTCTGTCACCCTCACTGTGTAAAAGTTCCTCCGCATGTTGGTGCGGAACTCCCTGTGCTCCAACTTGCAGCCATTGCCCCTTGTCCTGTCCCCACAGACCACTGAAAAGGGGTTGGCCAATTCCCCCTGCATCCCATACTTAAGATATTTATAAATATTAATTAGGTCCCCCCTCAGTCTTCTTTTCTCCAGGCTGAACAGCCCCAGCTCACTCAGCCTTTCCTCACAGGGGAGCTGTTCCAGGCCCTTAATCATCTTCGTAGCCCTTCTCTGGACTCTCTCCAGGAGATCCCTGTCCTTTTTATACCAGGGAGCCCAGAACTGGACACAATACTCCAGGTGGGGCCTGACCAGGGCAGAGTAGAGGGGGAGGATCACCTCCTTAGACCTGCTGGCCACACTCTTCCTGATGCATCCCAGGATCCCATTGGCCCTCTTAGCCACCAGGGCACACTGCTGGCTCATAGCCAACCTGTCATCAACCAGGACCCCCAGGTCCTTCTCCACAGAGCTCTTCTCCAGCAGGTCATCCCCCAGCCTGTACTGATACTGACAGTTATTCCTCCCCAGGTGCAAGACTTTACACTTGCTTTTACTAAACCTCATCTGGTTTCTCCCTGCCCAGCTCTCCAGCCTGTCCAGGTCTCGCTGGATGGCAGCGCAGTGTTCCTGCGTGTCAGCCACCCCTCCCAGCTTTGTATCATCAGGTACTTGCTGAGGGTGGATGCTATTCCCTCATCAAGGTCGTTGATGAAGATATTAAACAGGACTGGACCCAACAGCGAGCCCTGGGGAACACCGCTAGTCACAGGCCTCCATTCAGATTTTGTTCCACTGATCACGACCCTCTGAGCCCGGTCCGACAGCCAGTTCTCAACCCACCTCACTGTCCACTCATCTATCCCATGATCTCTCAGCTTTTCTATCAGGATGTCATGGGAGACAGTATTGAAAGCCTTGCTGAAATCAAGGTAGATGACATCCACTGCTCTCCCTCCATCCACCCAGCCGGTGATGAGATCATAGAAGGCTATGAGATTGGTCGAGCCTCATGACCACCTTCTCTTCCAGTTTCTTGGTAATGGCATCCAGAACAAGCTGTTCCATCACCTTTCCAGGGACAGAAGTGAGGCTGACTGGCCTATAATTGTTAGGGTCCTCCTTCTTGCCCTTTTTGAAGACTGGAGTGATATTGGCTATCCTCCAATCCTCAGGTACTTCTCCTGTTCTCCAAAGACATTTCTTTGCTTTGGCACGGAAAAATCTAGATTATTTAATTTGTTATAGTCTTACTAATTAGTCATGCTCATATTTAGTTTTCTTATAACACAGAAACCCCCTATAAATCAGTTTAAACATTTTGGTATAGCTGACAAAACAGAAATTAAATCTGTATCGGTAAATTAGTTTTAAATGTTTCATTGAAGAAAAAATTTGAATAATAAAATAAACATTTATGAAACAAACAGCAGAGGGCACTATCCCATTGAAATATTTCTGGCAGGCATTTAAAGAAAAAGCTACCACTGTAGTAATTTTACTACTACATGGTATGGGTTGGTGTATTCAGTGAATATAAGAAACACTATTGGATACAATAAATTATATTACTTCTAGATAAAATTTTCTATAACCTTTGGTCCTGTGAGTTAGCAATATATTAATTCAGTGCTGAAAAAATTCTTATACACACCATGATATTGCCAGTCAGGTACCACAGCAGTCTGACAGGCTAAAATAATCCTTAAATAGAATTTTAAAGAATATGTTTAATAAAATTCAGTGATAATTCCATATTTGAAAACATAATTTAAAATAATTGCTACTTACATATCCCAGTTGGTGGCTCCACGCAGCTGTTGTATCAATATAGGAAACTAAAATAAGATACAGAAAAATTAGCTTTTCAGCAATCTGACATGTCCCAACGATAAAGAGAAAAATCTAAATATCAGTATTTTTTTTAAAAATGTACTATAATACATACTATAATGTTTACAAAAAGTATTGTCATACACAAATACATCAATATAGTCTAAACATTAATTTAAAAAAACCTCCAACACTAAGAGTAACAATACAATTTCTTTCTAAATTCTTGCCTTAAACAAAACCACTAAACATATATTAATGTGTTAAAATAAAAATCTTTTTTCTATTATGAGTAAGACTATGCAGAGGAAAAACCTCTGATACTTTCATCTACAAAGACATCGTCATAGGTTATTACCCAACATGTACTTAATATATGAAATTTATTTTGTGAGAATGGACAAAAATAGTTGGCAAATACTAGAATAGCTAATGGACTGTTAACACGCATAATCAGACACTTAAGAACCAAACTGCATAATTACTAACTCATTTCTAAATGAGTTAATTGGCAAATCGGTCCTCAGATTGTTGTCCCCCAAAAAAAATTCTCCAATAATAAAGGAGAACCTTCCAGCAATTCTGTTTCCTGTTTCCACAAGAATTCTATGGTATTAGACCTACTCTTACTTCCAGCTTGAATGCTCTTCATTGAACTTTTCTGCTGGTGAAGTTTTGCCCTCAATATCTCTACATCTAACAAGGACACATGAGAATATGACTTAGCTGCAGTTGCATAAATGTAGGAGAACAAAGTCGTTTTCTTTTTATTAAATTGAAAAAGTGCACATCTCATGATCGCCTCTGTAATGCTTTTATATAGGAAAAACAGTTCTATTCCTCTCCTACACTTGCAATACTCTGAGAAGTATGTTAAAGAACTACAAAGGCTACTAGTAAAATTGTCTGGTAGAAAATGGTTCTCGAAAGGTGGAATGACCATTCAGGTAGACACTAACTTCTCTTCAGAGAGCAGTGCAAGATTGACTGTATGTTCTTTACAAAGTTCTTGCTATTCTTTAAAGATGTATGGCCAAATAAAATTGATCTAACAATTCAAACATGAACTTTTTTCAGTCTTCTCTGTCACTTGATGATTTACAAAGACAAACATTTCATCGTATGTCATTTCACGCTCTCCATCAAAGTTAGTTTTTATCCTTGTACTTTTACTCATACAAATCTATATGTAAAATGTATCTGAAATCCAAAAGAAAAAATTAGTTTCCCTCAGCTATTAAAAAAAACTGTCATGGAATTTTGTCACTTTTTTCATTATTTTGTACTTAATTTGCCATACTATTTTTGTCAGTACAGCACCAATTTCTTGAAATACAACTAAAAGCAGCTGATTTTTGCTACAACACCATGTAAACTATGTCTATTCCTTCAAAGCTTTATTATTTACCAGCTGAGAGCTAATTAGTCGGCTTGCAACCTCCTTGTGAACAGCCACAGTACACAGGTAATAGAGTAAGTTCAGTTTAGAACGTGCTGCTCCTGTATTCTTCTCAGTGGAATCTAGAAGTGAACACACTCGTTGCAAGAAGTCATTCCAGTCCGTGTCTTCCATAGATGACAACTTCTCAGCTAACCATAAGAAGCAAGCAGTTAAAGATAATGCATCTTTGATGTTGCTTTAACACACAGGAAAGTAACATAAACATGAATAAATTCCAAAGTTTGAATCTAATTATAATATTAGTACTTAAAATATTAAACAAACATGTTATAATTCATGTCTGGAGATTATAGAAATCAAAACAGAATAGAAACAAAGCATAAAAATGTAACAATAAAGGCCTAAAAACATTTTTGAAAGTCCTTGGATTTTCTCATTGAAGCAAACATTAATTGGCATTATATTTAGGAAAGGTAGTAGTTGTTGCCTTTAATAATTACTAATTCTTGATAAGAATGTGCAGTTTCACTTGAGTAAATTTGAAATGAAATAATGAAAGTCAGCAAAGTCTCCTCAGGACCAATAAACTGAAAATGTGTACAGTTACTCATATAGGTAGGTACCCATTTGGTTAAGCCCTAGTAGTATCAGAACATAGATGACTTCAGGGATAACAAAAAGAAGTTAATAGGACAATTAACATAAATCCTGTGGTTCAACTCCCTGACCATTTTCAAAGACATCCTTAACAGTCTCAAGGGATAACTTAATTTTAGCAGCCATACATGCCCTCAGTTTTGGTTAGCTATTTATTAATAAACTTATCTGCCATCTTGATACACTCCAGTACCAATAAAGGAGGTGACTCTGCCCCTCTAGTCCTCCCCTGTGAGACCTCACCTCAAGTACTGGGTCCAGTTCTGGAGTACCCAACATAAGAAGGACGTGGAACAGGTGGAATGGGTCCAGAGGAGTGCCGCAGAGATGATTAGAGGGCTGGAGCACCTCTCCTATGAAGACAGGCTGAGAGTTGGGGTGGTTCAACCTGGAGAAGGCTCCAGGGACACCTTACAGTGGCCTTCCAGTACCTCAAGGGTGCTTACAGGAGAGCTGGGGAGGGACTTTTTAGAAGGGCATGAAGTGATAGGACAAGGGGGAATGGTTTTAAATTGGAAAGGGGTAGATTTAGATTGGATATTAGGAAAAAATTCTTCACTACGAGGGTGGTGAGGCACTGGAACAGGTTGCCCAGGGAGGTGGTGGATGGTGGTGGTGGTCAGTCTGAATGGGGCCTTGAGCAGCCTGGTCTAGTGAGAAGTGTCCCTGCCCATGGCAGGGGGATTGGAACTTGATGATCTTAAAGGTCCCTTCCAGCCCAAACCGTTCTGTGATTCTATGATTCAAGAGCATGTCTTCTGTCTTTTACTCCAATTTTACACTTAAGTAACAACACCTACTAATGAAGGCAATAATAATTTACATTATTGAAGGTGAAAAAAAGGTTTGGATTTTGGGTATTTATCTTATTTTTTTCCCACACTGTCTTTAAAAATTATTGACAAGCAGTATCAAATTCAGGATCTTCAAAAACAATCAGAAAGTTGTCCAGAAAAAAAGCTACAGCCCTGAAAGTGTTAAGACAACAAACACTGTCCCATACTAAATCAATACAGGCAACACTAGTTAAACATATAGGAATATCACTCTTGATAATTTAGCTATTTAAATGCAATATGAAATAAAATATCACGCCCTTAGGTACTTGAATCTGATCATTTTTGCCTAGTTACATAAAAAATGTTTTCTGTTACTACAATCTTGACTAGAGACTGATGATGTTGTGTACCTTTCCAACTATAAAATTTCTTCAACAATAACATACATTATAGAAAGAAAAAAGGAACTTTTACATCTAGGAAGAGGTGTGATGTGAATTCTAGAAGGACAACATATCCGGTCGACATCCCTCTTCAAGCACAGTAAAGTATAAAAATAATGCATCCTTAATTAAAGGAAGTTTTACAGGGGAAGAAATGTTACACTCATGACAATGAGCAGCCTTTTGTTCTCAGAAATAACAGCAGCCTTTCTAGACACGAAAAACAATGACATAAAACCAAATTCCATACACTCCATACTGTCTTTCAGAACATGATTCCTATAACATCTCACAATTAAAGGTGGGACTGGCAAGGCTGCCTTGCATTCTGGCTGATCAACACCACAGATTGTGTTTTCATTTGCTGCTCTACCTTTGTCAAATTTTAATCTATTTGGCTGACTATTTCAGTTAAAATATCTTAGTTGTTTTCAAAAAATAATACAGGGGGAAAATATGCTGGTTTTCTCCCACTAAAACAGTGTTTACTTAGTTTAAAATCTTTTGAGAATAAGCTTGTAACTTAAGAAAGCAGAAGTAAGAAGAAGGGGATTTAGCTGTTGGAACTTGAAAAGTCTGCTCAAAATTGGTCTAGCTAAAAAACACTGTATGCAAATTCAGTTTCAGACAAGTTATGGGTTCTCAAACGGCAACAGCTCATATTCTACAAAGGGTGGCTGTAGGCCTTGTGATAGTGAGTTTCACCAGACAAGCAGAACTTAAAAACTTAGGCAGATCCATACCTGAATATGTTGGTATATGTGAAGCTTTCAAGTCAAATCTAACTGGCACTTGCTTAATTATCTGAAAAAAATAAACATACACATTACAAATAGTTTTAATCCATTTCTGGAAATCTCTAAGTAGTTGAACACAAGAACACAAAGATGTAAAAATTCTACTGGATGGCAGTAAAAACCTCTGCTCAGTACTCAGGCATTTTCCATCATTTTCTGGTATTTCTTTCAAGCAGATAGCTGAGATTTAATTTCATGTATTTAATATAAATATCTCAATCATATTTCCATTTAAGCAATTTTTTTCTTTATTTCTTAAATGGGATTACAAAATTATATTCTTTACATTTTTTTTCTTGCTTGTACAAGGATACATACAAATGTATGATACATTTGTATCCTGTTTGCATTTGGGTTTCAAAAGCTACAGAAAGGAACTATACAGCTGAGAGCTCATGAAACATTTTAGCAATTCACTACCACACAATAAATACATATATCTACACTAGATAATTCTAGACTATTAAAATTCTTATTATCATCAAGTAATCATGTGTGAGATGTGGGGTTTTCTCCCTACAACCCATCATTTTCTGGTACGTCATAAAATTGTATGACTGCTCAGTGACTGAGCATGTGAAAGTGATTTTGAGTAACTAAAGCATACAAAAAACCAGAGGTAACATCTTCAGTTCCACAGATCTGCAGAACACAGAGAAATTTCACAATATAAGCTGACATTTCAGCTTTTAAAATTCTGCCAGTATCTAGTAAATCCCTTTCCAACAGATTAAATTGCAAGCTCTTCAACTTTACCTGGTGTCAGTGTCATCCTTTAGTCTGAAGATTGCTGAGTATGCAATGACTCCAGTTACATGGCCCTGGAATTTAGTGGGCTAGTTTGCATTAATTCTGAGTCTGGCATAGCATGGAAAGGAGATTAGTCTCCCTGTGCACGTTAGTATGTACATTAACCCCTAATCTTATCTCCTATAGTAAGAAGAGAAGGGATGAAGGGTTTGTGTCAGAGCCCTGAGACAGAACAGAGAATTTACAGAGGTGACATTCAAATGCATCATTACCTTTGAAATTCTCCATGTGTAACATCATCTCCCACCCCAAACACATTAAAAGAGTATTGCTGGGTAGTTATTTACACCTAGCTGTGTAAGATTTTAAAATTTTGTGACCTAGGAATTCCATTAAAACAAATAAACAAACCCACTTTTATACTAAAGCAATACAGCAACTAAAGGTCATAAGGCTTTCCTAATGAGCTAGATGCTCGCTTCCAATGGAAAAAGTTGTGTTCCCTGCATCTGCCACATACTGAGTAAAGCTGCTCAAGTGACTTCATTTCTTTTTTTTCACAGAAAGAGAAGGAAGACTAGAGCAGGTCTTTCCTATCATTCTTTCTACCAATGCCACATGTTTTAAGACATGCACATCACACTGTCATTGCAGTGCAGAGCTCTGGTTCTTTTCTCGTCTTCCATTTGCCATCAGGCAAGTGTCAGTCTCTGCTCAGGAGACCAATCACAACTGTTACCACATGAGAAAACATGACAGAAATTGGATGGATATTTCTTGTAACTTCAGGTCTTCTTTACCAGGAAAAAAAAGTTCTGATTTATTAGAAACATTATCACATCTAAAGTTTACTTATTGTGTAAAAGTGTAACTCCTAATCTAGGAGGCTTCTTAGATGGCCTTGTTTTTAGTGTACCGAAACACAATTGGCTTTGTGTTCATATAAGTAGTAGATATCAAAGCAAGTTATCAGAAAACAAAACACAGCATTTAGTAGCTTCTATTTCTTGTAAAACATTATTTAATAATTACATTCAATCCCAAAATAACTCTGTTCTCAAAATTAGCAACACAATAGGATTATAAAAGACTGCCAAAAAAATCACACGAGAGCTTGCCAGATGACTGGGTGGAACTGCTTTCAAATGAGAGTTATAAAATACAGGAAAGAAGTTGCACCCTGATTAAAGATTTATCTGCAAAAAAACCCCTCATACACAAGTTCCTGAATCGTATATTTTATTTTGCTATACCTTTGGATTGTCAATGATTGGTGTTATGGTAAGATCAGACTCAGTGTAAATGAGCTCTTTCAATGTTGACTCCATATCCTGCTGACTTGAGTACATATTTTTAGCCTGGAACAAGAACAAAGTTTTTTAAAAATGGTTTGTACAAACAAATCAAGTTTATGTTTATTCCCAAAACATTTCATTTCAACATTATACCACACAGTTTGGCCACATACATGCTCTAAATTGCTTCATATTTGTGTTATAGCAGATAGGGACAACTAAAAATTAGGATAAAGAAACATGTTGGAAGAAAATGTACCAAGTCAAAATTTGCAACCTAAGTTTAAAAAAAGTTGACTAAGAAGAAAGAAGATAGAAGAAAGTACTATCCCTTTTATACACTGGAGAAAAAAACCCTAATCCTCTTGCCTAACTCTTACATCTGAAGCTCTGCAATTTTTTTTCTTTTTTAATAAATTGCACACTGTAGGAACTGCTTTGCTGTTGTAATTATGGAAGGATGAAGAAGAAAGTTGACTGCCACAAACTCCATGCTAAAATTCCATCCATAAAAATACTACCATCACTTAATATTATTTTTCTGCTCACCTTTTTCAAGCATGAATCTCTTTGTGGAGCATTTTGGATTCGGGCAGCAGTAGCATCACTTACATCTACTGCAGCGCTAGTTCTAGGAGTCGGACGAGAACTTAAACAAGAAAGAAAACAAAAAACAACAAAAAAGCAAAGAATACAGATTTAAGTTTCACCACAATCTACTTTTATTTTGTCCTTGTGAAACTTTCATACCATCCAGTAAGCTTTCAAAGTTGACAAACACAAATGATGCTATGCCTGCTCCATCAACTCAACATGGACTTCCTGTCTTTAAACATGCCCTGACAAGGTCAGGATTTGTTTGTTGGTTACAAGTGGGAAGGGCTGTGTGTGTTTTGGGTTTTGTTGTTGGGGGCATTTGCTTATTTGTTTTGTTGTTAAATGAATGCATTTCGATTATTTTCTCACCCATAGTCAGTTCTCCAAACTGGATGGTAAAGTATTATTATTTTAATTCCTAGTAACAAACAACATATGAAGAGAATTTACTTGATACAAAAATTGCAATTTATTTCATGTTACTCTCTTCTGACTGCCAACCCTTGACTTAGTAAAAGGAATTAAAGGTTGCCTGACTCCTGTATAAATGAACTAGGTTTATTTTTCCTTTTTTCTTAAGAAAAACCAACCAAAACCCACCAAAACCAAACCAACCACCAAAAAACTCATTCACTAATTAGAAAATGAAGAGACCTGAACTCACTGAAACTTTGCGATTTTCATAAAGCTGCTAGTGAACTTGTTTTTTGTAGTATATATTAACTTAAATAGAAATGTGCAAAATCAACTTTTTAATTATTAAAATTAGCAGGCCAGAAAACTAATTTAATTAACAATGTTAACATTTCGCTGAAAATCAGCTTTATTAGAGAAAGCAACTAAATTTAAAAAAAACCCACCAAACAAAATTAAAGATATTCCTGAAAACCAGCAATCAAATGATTAACATAGTCATTCTCGTTCTTCACCTTATTTTGTTAAAAAGGCACCTTTTATCTATTTTTGACAGAAAGAGAAATAAAAAGTACAACAAAGGGGTGCCAAAATATTCCCTATTACCTAGATAAAATGTCCAGATGCCTATGGTAAAAAACACATCAGGATCTGCTTAGAAGTTTATGCAGCCGTTTATTAAACTGAAAAAAAGGTATGATTTCTAGCTAGGAGGATGAACAAGTTCTTCTGGGTTCCCACATGTAGATTTATTAAATAGATTTTTTTCCAAACCTCATTTGCTTTCACATGTGTTTGAGACAGAAAATCTTTCCTATTTTTCCAGTTCTCAGATGGTTTCTCAGTTTAAAACAAGTGACCTCTGAATTGAGCTAGTTCAAACTAATAAAATCTAATCCCTTTGCACAGGTAGAAGAAGCTACTGCTGTCAAAAGCAGATTAACCACTTCAGCAGCTAAGTAAATTCTGGTGTCAAGTGCCAGGTGAGCATCTTCCTTTCATCTTAATGTTTTAAAACTTCAGTTTTAGCATATGTTGCTTTAGGAAATCAAATCCTTCAAGCAAATATAATTTTGGAGAAGAATAAATTTTTTAGATCATATCTATTTCAAATTTAATTTTAAATAAATGTACATACTGTAAATAAAATGTTTGGTTTAAAAATATTTTTTTCTACTCTCATTCTTGACATAATTTGGATTACATGTTGTTATACCAATTATTTGTAATGCCATTGCAGCCATCTTTCTAAAGCAAACAGCAAAAGCCTTCTTTAATTACAAATAGCATGGGTTTTGTTGTAAATAGAAGTTGTAAATGAGTGGAGAAGGAAAACTTTATTAAAACCAACTGAAATAAGTGGAAAAGTAGACACAATGGCATGTACAATAACCCTAATTCAGCTTATGTAAGAAGCTTGGAAGAATATTTCATTCTAAACTGGAATACTTCTGCTTGATGAGGACAGGAACAAAATCTATTTAACTAGATAATCTTCTTGGCTTGAAAGCTAGTACAAAGTTTCAGAATCCAGTCTTGACTAAAACAAATCACTGTGAAACCAATCACTTTTTTTATTTAATACCTATGTAGAGCTTAGTAGATTGTTACCAATAGCTGGTGATGAAACGCTGCAGGCAGAATTTATTACTGGATCATAAGCTGAGTGCTTATTCTTGTGTATTTAAAGTAAGCATATTCAAAACATAGTCTCACATATTTGAAGTAAGAAGGAAAGAAAGCTCTTAAATTCTTCTGTTTAGACAGAGAGCTAAGAAATTAAAAGCCTACTTCCAAAAACCAGTGTAATGAGGCCATAAAAACATTGCTTTGACGGCACACACTGCTTTAGCAGGTCTTCAAAGGTGTCTTAATAGCAACTACACTGGTGATAGAAAATTCAAAAGGAGACACACCAACAAAATGTTACAAAAAGAACAATAAAGTATCTGAAGAAACGGCAGAGATTAAAAAAAAAAATCAACCAATAAAACCATAAAGGATTTTGGGGTTTTTCTAATCATCCTGTAGGCTTTCATACCTGAGAAGAAATATTGATTCATTTGATTCACCATCAATTGCACTTTTTGGGCGCAATTCAGCCTGAGTTTCTACTGAAAAGACAAAACAAAATTGCATCCAGAAATTAAAATCAAATAAAACATAGTGATTAAGACTGGTAAGACTGATAAGACTGACAAAAGTCAGAGGACACAAAATAATTCAAAATAATGTAATGAATAATATTACCTATTTTGAAAGAATCACTTGGTAGTGTATTATTTGCTCTTGAGGATGACACATTATGTAGATCTCTGTGAGTATCCACTGGTTTTCTGGCAATCCAAGACACAGATGATTCTGTGTCTTCACTGCTGTTTAATGAAAGATCAGATTTGTTGCAATTATTAGCATATGATTTAGCTGTCATTCTCTAGATAAGCAAACTATTGCAATATGTGCTACACATACTTTTTTATATTAGTAATGGAAATTATAAACAATAACTTTACTGCAAATGACTTTGAGAACATTAAAAATTCTCTAGCTCCCTCAGTAGAACTTACACGAAAGAAACCAGAAAAGCTAAATTATTACCCCATAATACTGGAGCTATAAAGAAATATTAAAAGCTTAAGAGGCCAGTCAATCTTCACAGGAAAAAGTCACAACAAATATACTCCTAATAATGAAGTCTGTAGGCTAGATTTAGATCAATAAAAGCAACAACTTTTTTACCTAATGATTTATATGTCACACACTTGCAAGTTTATTGATTTTTGGCTGTTGTTTTGTTTTGGGTTTTTTAATATACCCCTCTGCTATTCACATGGAACTGGATCATATAAACTCCTTGAAGGGTCTCCTTGATATCATATATTAATCAAACACACATTGTGAAGAAAATAAATACATGGGCCACACAGTACTAAGCTTCTTTTGTGTGTCAAGCCCATATCTTACTAATGTGTCTCTATTAGTGCATGCCTCAACAGGTATTCCAGAGGCATTAGACAACCCTCAAAAGCAAAGTCAAATAGAACAATATTTTATAGGAGATTAAGATTCATCTGATCCTCTGAGAGTTTCTCAAAGATGAGCACTGTGGTGAAGGCTAAGTATTGCTAAAACAAATTCTTACTTTGTGGTATAAAGTTTAAATCCTGATTTTTTTAGCTACCTTTGTGGTGAAAGCAGTAATAAAATTAATCAACAAAGACCTGTACCTCAAACTAAAACAAATGTTAATGAAAATACTGCAGCACTAGTATCAAAGTAGGTATTAAGAGAGAATTTTAAAATAGACAGAACACAAAAAATATCAGCATTCTAAAAGAAAACTATTTTTACCTTAATTCCCTAGATTGGAATCTAAAGTATCTTTCAAATATTTAGAATAAAAGAACATAAAAATCAACACTACATGTCCCAATTCAAAATTAAAAACAAAACCCAGTAAAATAGAACAAGTTTTGAAGAAGCCTAACTTTTAATATGTAGAACCTATTACTCACAAAAGGTTTGGGGATTTTCTGCTTATATAGCCATGTAGAGTATTACAATTTTAGAAAAAATCCTGTTAGATTAATGCTTTATGTCATAAGCAAAGAATATGGGTCAGCTGCATCTGCATGGATATACAGCTGAACCACAAATCTAAGAAGCTGTACTGATAGGCTTTGTGATGCTCTAAGCCTAATGCATAAAAACAAACAAAAAAAGCTCGGTACAGATAAAATTGACCCCTATTTGTAAGATTCCACAAAAGCTTTCAATAATTAAAAAAAAAAAAATTACTGTGCCCCACTGTTCTATAAGTAAATTTTAAAAATGAGAGCAGTTAGTTCCAAAGTAAATTTTAATATTGTATAGGCAAGAGGAAGGAGTCTGTTGGAAGCGAACAGTGTTCG
Organism: Porphyrio hochstetteri; assembly: GCA_020800305.1. Taxonomy (NCBI): domain Eukaryota; kingdom Metazoa; phylum Chordata; class Aves; order Gruiformes; family Rallidae; genus Porphyrio; species Porphyrio hochstetteri. Next base: position 121,021,140 of record CM036906.1, on the reverse strand, counting down.
CTAGTAGGCTAATTCCTAAGCATCCTAAACTGTTCCCAGCACCGTGTAACACTCCACAAGTTAGTTGATAACATGAAATTCCTTAGCAAAATTCCAAACTTACAGAAAACCAAAACAAAAGTATGTAAATATTTGTTCGCTTAGATTCACTGTACAAAAAGTCTTCCTTGAACATTCGGTACCTTGAGCTTCTGCCCCGGCTGTCTGCAGAATCATCATCACAATGGTGAAGGGATCCTTTCCAGAACGGGTGCCGCAAGATATCTGTCCATTTCAGCCTTTTGAAAAGCAACAAAGAAAGTGAAAAAGCAGAGACAAAGTACAGCTCCAAAGAGAGATATCAGGCTCTGTTTTGAAGCCAGTGACACTACAGAATACTTAATCCTTTTGTTCACTTTTAATTGACCAACAAGGATGTGTTCTTACAGGACAAACTTTTTGCCTCAAATCAGAATGGATAATTCAGGTAACATCGAGGTGTGAAACTAAGAGTAAAGGAAAATGCATAGTAAATCCCAACATTTACATTGTCTGAGCTACCCTATAAATTATAAACTTATGTTATTTAAAAATATAACTATCAGCTATAAATCAAAGCCTCATAACATAGATCCCTCTGGAAAAGCAAAGCCATCCAATTTTAAAACAGCCCATCATTTTGTTACAAAGTTATCTATTTAGCACTAGCTACAAAAATACAAAGATAATCAAAAACTTAATGCTGCATATCTTCATATAAGAAAAAGTAAGATTTGTTCATTTATGAAAGATTAAATGATTTTTCCATTCTTTGTGCTCTACAAATTACTACAAATAGAGTATTATAGCCATTACTTTTTCCAGAGGTGAGAAATGATGATGTAAACAATTGTCATGGCTTAGAGAGTTCACCTTTTCTGAGGATCCTTTTGAAGCAAGCCATCAAGCAAACTAATGAACTCGGCAGAAGGTTTGTGAAAAGCAGAACCTGTAAGTAGAAGCACTTGAGAATTTAAGTACTGGGCAGCAGAAACAACCATCACACAATGCAGATCAAATCATTATTGACACATAATGCTAAGAAAATTCTTTTATGACAGTAATTTCATCTGAAAAAATCTGAACATATGAAGAATCCTACATACACACTCTTAGCATTTCAAAACAGTCTCAGAAAAGCCCAACAACCCATCAGTGCACGGTCTCCAACCTAATGCTGTTCATACATCAAAAAACCCCACCCTTCAGTTATCATGTAACTATTAGAAAGAAAGTGGAGTTGAAATCTGTGTAAATTAAAATTAAATTTCCCCCAACCACGATAATTTGTTGCACCCTATTATACAAAAGAATGTTACCCTCTGGTCTAGGTGGCAAGGGATCTTCATATAAAATCTTTCCAATTACTTCAGAAACGCTGTCTGAGAAGAATGGTGGTTTTCCTACAAACAATTAGAAGTGTATTTCACAGATTAGGCAAACTTCAAAATGGTGCAATGTTATACGATCAGATCATTTACCTAAGGAAACATTCAAAGAAATAAACTCCCTCACCCTGAATTCTATTTATCAAGTTACCTTTTCAATTTAAAAAAACCCCTTGGATTAAATTCTTCTACCATAAACAGCAGAAGGGACCAGGGATAGAACAGGCACCAAAGATGGCTTGATGGAGGACACCATGCATGAATCAGCAATGAGACAACAACAGGAGGAGGTCTAGGCAGAAACCTCAGTAACGATGTAACTGTGTTGATCCAACAGAGCAGTGTATTAACACTTCAGAGGGTTGCACTGTAATTCTCTTTTGTGATGAAATTTTCCTTCTAGCTGCAGCCAGTGCTAATGGGTACTGTCTGCAGGAAACCCAATGATCTAGGTTTTTACTAGCAATATAGTTTACCCTCAAACTAATCAGGTCAAACTAGTGCACCCAGAGTTTAATACACTATCAGAATTTCAGGACTGCTATAATTTTAAATCATAGTATTTAATGTTCAGTTTGTATCACAGTAATTAGATCATCGTCAAAAGGACAACTTAAAAGTATTACTTCATTTGAATTTTTTTTTTTAAGCACACACAGTCAGCATATTATTCAAGAAATCTTAGAAACCTGTCTTTAGCTTTTTTATGTCTTAAATTCACTAGAAAATTAACAAGACTTTACTCTGGGCCATGACCCATGTTTCCATTATCACAGATATTAAATAGATACACAAACTTACAACCTGAGAACATTTCATAAAGTAAACATCCCAAGGACCACAGATCACTGGCTTTGGAGAAGTCTTCTCCCTCTATTGTTTCTGGAGCTGTGTATAACAGTGAGCCTACAAAACACAGTATGTATAACACACTTTGATCATTCATTCAGCATTTATCCTGTTCAACACTTCAAACTTTGGGATTATCTTCACTTAGTATTGACATACCAAATGTAAGTAGTTTCAAAGAAACTTCTACTGAATTATGTAGGACTATATACGCTATTTTGTTGTTTATGTCCCTTCTATAAACCAAGACAGTTTGAGTTTTCTCTCAGTTTCAGTTAGAATCACTTTTCTAACACAGTGATTAATACAACATCCTTTAAACTTTTTTCCCCCCAATACATTGTCCTGTATCAACTAAATACCAGAAGTGCAGCAGTTCGGAAAGGCCATTCCAGCCTGAACTCTGGACTTCCAAAGTTTTAGTGATCGTCTCATGTTTCTAATCCTACTAGTTTTACTTAGCTGCTGGTATGTGAAATGCAGGAAGGACCAAAAGTATTTAATGTGCTTTTTTCTTCCTACCACAGTTTTCATCAAACAGCAATTAATAGTTAAGCCTCCTCAGCAATTCCAAACCAAGAATTAATATTTGTAACTAATAAGCTACCTTGAAACATTTCAGACCTCATTCATATACTCAATTTGGGAGATTTGTTTTGTTTTGTTATGGTGTTTGGGGTTTTTTTAAACCTGCATTTCTGTTTCTGCTTTGCTTTTTTCCTACAAACTAAAAATATCAAGAAAATATTATAAAAAAACCCAAAAAGAGGCTCAGGATAGACAGACAGTTTGTACATTACACTGTATGGTTGGATTTAAAGTAAGACACCTCCAGTTATGTGATGTTTAATTTTTTCTATACAAGTATACTACAGTCTATAATCACCTACATATAAGCTTCGATCTAAAAATAACCTGAAGCATGAAAGGTCAGGAACTAGTAATATGTCATATACTTTATGACAGACAAATACTTTATAGAGACAAATATGTCATATACTTTACGACAGACAGAAGTTTTCCCAGCTCTTACTTAAATTGGCTTCGTTATTATTACCCTATATCGTTAAATACAATTTCCTTTTATTTCTACTCCCTTGCAGGTGTTGTTCCCTCTGTAAGTTATGATGTCTCTGAACAATCTTCCTTAAGAAGAGTGATCAGTTTTTTTAAGAGCAAAATTTGGCTTTAATTTTACTGAAAAAATTCCCTACATGCAGGATATTTAAAACCTGCTTACAGAAAAGGTACAGATCACAGTTTCTGTTGCAAAGGCACAGGCAGGCACATTAATATTTCCAAATGATAACACAACAAAATTACTCAGTTTCTCTAGAAATGTAGTTAGCCCTGACAGAATGATGAAGAATTTTATTTCAAGATCTTCTCTTCAAACAAAGTTTTTTTCATTCTGTCCCCAAGTTAATTTTGTCTAGTAAATTATACCTTGAAATTTGTTTTTCAGATATCTTTGTGGAGTTCCTTCACTGACATCTCTTTCACCTTCTTCAGATCCAACTACAGTAAAAAATGCTTCCAAATTTTCACCATCCACTTTAGCCAAGCAAAAATGACTGAATTTCAAAGTACCAGGTCCTTCCAGCAGAATCTAAAAGAATAAATATAATCCAACATACAAGTATCAAATACTGCTGAAATTTCCAACCCAAAGTACAAAACAATATGTAAAAGTATTTATTTTTTTTTAAATCACAATCTCGATCTATTTAAATCACAGAGATGAGCACTATAAAATAAAAACTTTTCAGTGTTTTTGGTTAAGTCAAGACCAATACTGTCCATTTTCTTATAACAAAAAAAAACCCAGAATCTCACAACAGGACCTTTAAGAAGTTTAACATGTACTTTTGTTTCCTTATTATTAGCTCTAAATGAACAACAATGTTACTATAGAAAAGGAAGTTAGACTAAAAATTTATAGTGAAATAAAGTTGTAGTAAAAAGAAACATCACTTCATTTGAGGAAAAAAAGTGAATCTTTCCAATTTTATTTAGCAGAAAATTCCAAAGATTTTGTCCAATTATGAGAGGAGTTTTGTCTCTGTAGTCACTCCTTATTCTTGTAATTAAAAGCTTTATAATCCCAAAAATGTTGTTTGGAAAGCCAGTCCTTTCAGTGAGATGAAAAAGAGAGAGAGAAAAGAAAGCTGCCTTTCTTTTGCACTCCATATTTTGTGTTCAAAGGCGTACTTCACAGCTACATTCTTTGGAAGAACAGAGGCATAATCTCCATTATGCTTTATTCATGCATTTTCACTGCTTTTGGACCCAAAAGTGACAGCAACCAAGTACAGTTGGGCAAGATTTTAAATAAATTTAAGAGAAGGGCAACTTGATTACTTACAGATCAAGATCAAGAACAATTACTGTTAAGCACAAACTTTTGGGTATAGTCATATTCTGGTTACTACATAAATTAAAACCAAACATGGACCTTGACAAAACTATATGGAAAGTCCACACACATACACAAATTAGAAATGATATAAAGATTTGTATTTTTACACAAGAATAAGATGACATTTTAAATGGCATTTGCAAACAACACAGAAAGTTATTAAGAAAGAAAGTTTAGCTAACTACTCCCTCATGAGCTTTCTGTATGAGTTCAAAATATTTTGTTGCCCAACAGAATAGGTATACTAACAAAGTTCTATGTCCAAGGACAAAGAACTAAAATCCTTCATTGATTAAAACCAGTACAACAAATCGAAAAGAATCTATCACACTGTATCAAAAATTCAACAGGGAAAGAAATCAATTAGATCATAAAATTTTCAAGCTGTAGACTTGTCTCTCATTGTCTTCACTTACACTGAAAAGCTCAACTAGCCTCCAAACTGAGGTATGCTTCTTTCAAAGAGTAAAACAGAAATAATGAATTAAATGCTGATGACATATAAAGTTAGATACAATCCCCTACAATCCTCTTTCTTACCTTTCCAGGAGTCAGTTCACATAAAATAATTCCAAGCTTATGAATATGATATAATCCAGTAATCAAATCAACACCAAATTCTCGCACTACATCTTCAGGTAGATGTTCATCTTGAGCAATTAGAGATTCTAGAGAACCACCTGAAATATGTTCACACATAGTCAACTAGTGCGTATAAATAAGATGTCATAAAAATAATTCCCAAGGACATTATATAAACTTCTTCAAAAGATGTCAAAGATCTTTATTTCTTGAGATTATCCAATAGTTAAAAAATCCAAAATGTACAGAAAAAAATCTATTTCCAACATTGTGAAAAAATAATCTTAATTACAACTACAATTAAGCACATGACTTCAAAATGACTTTAATATTCATTTATTTCACAAAGGAAACAGAAAGGAAGAAATCCAGAAACTGTCACGTCACAACGCAATAGTACTCAGTGGGTTTATTCATATTCCTTAACCAGATATCTGCTGCATGAGTTAAAAGAATAAACAAGACGATCAACTCCTGTGAACAAGTGCTAAAGCTCATGACCTGCAGTTTTCCACTGAACTCAAAGACAACAGAAATAGCAAAATTGCGTTACATTCTGGAGCCCTGAGGTCAACCACATCCAACAGAGAAACTCTTTTGCTCATTCTTCACACACAGTATTTCTGTACAGTCCTTTTCTTGGTTTGTTTTTAGTTTTTGATTGCTTGCTTGTGTTTTTTTAAAGAGAAAATAATAATAACAAAAATAAATACACAGGACTAAACTTTCACTTCCCAGGTTTCACACACAAATCCCACCTTCCAGGCCCAGCAAGTCCTACTCATATCTCTCTGGAATTCTTATCCTCTCATAAGAGATTCTTCTCTGTCCCTCCAATATCACAGAATCACAGAATCGTAGGGGTTGGAAAGGACCTCCAGAGATCATCGGGTCCAACCCCCCTGCCAAAGCAGCTCCCTAGGACATATGCACAGACAGGTGTCCAGACGAGTCTTGAATATCTCCAGAGAAGGAGACTCCACCACCTCCCTGGGCAGCCTATTCCAGTACTCTGTCACCACCTCCATCTCTACAAAGTTCCAACCTTCCTCTGTTTCTGATCAGATTACACCTACAAAGCCTTCCAAATAACCCTGACATTACCCTTTATCACCTGTGCCCTTCTCTGGGCTTCACATTCACTGTCTATTCTTTCCCTCACTGTTACTGTTTCTCTGTCCTTGCAAAAATCTGTCTTCTTCCCCTATCACCTACTTCTTTACATCCGACCAATTCTCATGTATGTCATCAGACTCATCCCATTTGAATAGTTCCTGTCCACAGGACTTGGACTTCTAATCTAGTTTCCACCGACTTATTGCTCAGATTTTCTCCTCATTCCTGTCCCAGTCTCTGATCCTAAACTCCACGTTCCCATCTCTCCACAAATGCCTTCCTTCAACCCCGTTTGATCTTCTACTACTCCTGCACCAAATCTGTTTCCCTAAGACCACAGTTTATATTTTGAGAATTAACCATGGGTTTCCTAGATTCTTTTTTTTATATATCTTAGCTGAATCACACACATTTAGAAAAAAGGACAAAAAAAAATGGACACAATTTAAGTCCCTACTTGAAAACAGGGACTAGGAAAACTTCTGTAAGTATCTTACTTTTGTAAGTATTTCGAACCCTTTTTAGTATCCTTTTCAGGATACTAAATCTTCTATTCCAAATCACATCATAGAATTTCCTGAGCTTTTTCCCCTTTTCTCAGTAATTTCTTTCAGAGAATAGCAAGAATAAAAAGTCTGTCATCACAATATTCTTCCAATTATTCAACATTGCTGAATCTTAAAATTATTTTCTTTCTAAACCTTTTCTATGCTGTTTACTAAATCAGTCATTCCTCTAAACCCAAGCCATTATTACGTGCCCATAGTAAAGAATTTTCTGTTATATTAATTACTGGGTTTTATAATGTATTTTACCAGACTACATATAGAATAATTCCATAATATTAGCAAACACACTAAGAAGAAAAATAAATAGCAAAGCAAACAACAATGAAGTATGCTTCATCTGATAACAGAAGCGAGCTTTGTTGACTTGAGAGAAGTGAGAGAGATTTTCCATATTTCAAAAGCAGTTTTCAAGGCTACACAAAATTAATAAGAAATCTACGGTTTATTCTATTTGTAAGTAAGTTATCTTCAAGACACTCTCCTTGCAGCAAACTGCAGTACTGCAAGGTAAAAATACAGGATAATCAAACTGTTCTTCATAAAAGAGTTTCTGTCTTCTCACTTAAATATATGCCTGTAAGTTAGACTAAGCAAATACACCAAAGCCTCCACATGAGCCATTAATTACACTTTTAATCACTGAAAGAATGACACGTTTTTCCCCCAGTACTTGTACCTCCTCTGCTTCAGTAGTTTTTCAAACTGAATTTGGGATAGAAAAAAAGGCTGCGTGTAATACAGACTTTTACTATGAAACAAACTTCAGAATCCAAAATCTTAGCATGCACCACTTGCACAATGGAGCTTCTTTTCTTTCCACAAGGGGTAAAGCATGCTATCTGGGGTTTAAAGCATGCAGTCATCACAATTAGGAAATGCTGTAAAAATTTCTTTAGTAGATTGATGAAAACCGGTCAAAACTCAGTAAATCACTTTGGGTCCTCCCAAAGCTCCCAAATTAACATCTTAACATAAAAGTCAAAATACTTCTACTGAACAGGAAGAAAACTTATATTGTTTACTATAAGCTCCAGAATTGCTCTTTAATCAAAGTTATGTACAAATGACTTAGTATTGTTCAAATGAATTTTTTAATCAAAAAATCATTCAGTAATTAATCAAAAATTAATGTGAACAATATTAATTCATTTGTACATAACTTGTTTTTCTCCTTGCTCCCTTTATTGTGTGCTATAAAATGAAAAGAGAATGCCAAAGTTTTTAGAAAACTTTTTTCAAGTAATTTTTACTTACCTACCCTCCAACTATTCACAACTTATTTTTCAGTTCCCCTGATTAGCCTTACCTCTTCAGCTATCAAAACACAACATTATGTCACATCAACTGACATTGAACGCATACATTCGATGAAGCAGAGAAGAAATATTACTTCAATTGATTTCTAAAAATGTTTCCAATAGCAACAAGTTTTATATATAAATAGGATTCTCAAGTTAATAATTGGATAATTACTAAGCTTTTTCAAATATCTAAGTATTTGTTGTGAAGGAACCATTACAAAAAATCTCTTATAAACACTCACTCAATAAATTTTTCTTTTGAGCTTATCTTACCTGTGCATAACTCCATCACAAGCCAGAGATGGTTGCTTGTTTCATACCATTCATGAAATGTTACTATATTCTTGTGTCTGATTTCATGAGCCAGACGAACCTAGAACAAATATTTTAACATACTTAACTGGGGAATAAAAAAACCCACAATATCTATGGATTTATGGCAGAGGGAAAGAGAAAATACAGCTTTATATCAAGTATTTCTTCTTTCCTTTTTCAGTGCACTGAAATTATTCTCCAATTCAAATACATTAGTTTTACACGTATGTTGAGGAAAGATAACCTCCCTCACAGATCCTGCCCACCTCACTTGCTTTTAAAAATACATTTAAAAAAAAAAAAAAAAGGAAGTTCCCCAACCAAAAATTGTAAGGCCTGTGTAACCTTCCTGCATCACTAAAGCAGTAACAAACTGGAAATTGGAATTTGGAATCAAAGTTGCATTCCTACATTCTTTTTCATTGAGAAGATAAGTGTGACACAATAAGGTGGATACAGTAAGAGGAGGTAAAGAGATCTTTTTTCCATTGTTTTTAATCTTATCAAGCAAAAGCAATCATTCAAGAATCCCCAGAAATCTATATATCTATCACATCTTCATGGCCTAATGCTTACAGAGGCCCCTGTATCCTGTCAGAATGAGGGTATGCCTGAGGGCTTTCTAAGACAAATAGGCTCCTAAGAATAAAATGTTTAAACTGAGCAGATTCATTAATCACCCAATAAATTATCATTGAAACAATGAGAGGGACTATGAGACTGTACTGCATTTGTGTGGCAAGGTTCTAATAACAGGGCATGTTACAGAGGTGGCTTCTGTGAGATGCCAGAAGCTTCCCCCATGCCCAAAAGAGCCAATGCCAGCTGGCTCCAAGATGGACCTGCTGTTGGCCAAGGCCGAGGCCAGCAGCAACTACGGTAGCACCTCTGGAATAACAGAGTTAAGAAGAGGAAAAGAATCTGCTGGGGGAACAGCAGCTGGAGAAGAGGATTGAGAAATATAAGAGGAACAACTCTGCAGACACCAAGGTCAGTGAAGAAGGAGGGGCAAGAGGTGCCTCAGGTGCCAGGGAAGAGATTCCCTGCAGCCTATAGAAAAGACCATTATAAGACAGGTGGTTGCCCTGAAGCCCTGGAGGTTGCTGGTGGAGCAGATATCCGCCTGCAGCCCATGAAGTACCACATGCTAGAGCAGATGGAGGCACCCAAAGGATGCTGTGACCCAGTGGGAAGCCCACATTAGAGCAGGATCCTTGTAGGACCTGTGGCAAGAGGACCCCACGCTGGAGCAGGTTTGCTGGGGGAACTTGTGACCCTGTGGGGGACCCACACTGGAGGAGTCTGGGCCTGAAGGACTGCACCCCATGGAAGCGACCCACACTGGAGCAGCTCATGGAAGAACTGTAGCCTGTGAGGATTCATGTTGGAGAAATTGGTGGCAGACTGTCTACAGTGGGAGGGACCCCATGCTGGAGCGTGAGGAGTCTTTCCCCTGAGAAGGAACAGCAGAGACAACGTGTGAAGAAGTGACTCCAGCCCCCTGGCAAGGAGGAGGTAGAGACAGCTGGGAATAAAGTTGAGCCCAGGCAGAAGAGATGGGTGGGGGAAGGTGCCTTAAGATTTGGTTTTATTTCTCATTACCCTACTCTGATTTGACTAGGAATAAATTAAATTAATTTCCCCCAGTGGAGATTATTTTGCCTGTGACAGTAATTGGTGAATGATGCCTTATCTCAACCCATGAGCTTTTTGTTACATCTCCTGTTCCCTTTCCAGCTGAAGAGGGGAGTGATAGAGCAGCTTTGGTGGTCACCTGGCCAGCAGCCAGGGTTAGCCCATTACAGAAACAAAACATATCTATTGGAAAAATAAAATAATTGAAATGTCTAACTGTATCAGCTAGCTTCTTTTCCAGAAAGTATAATATGTCTAAAATTTTGCCAAGCTTTTACAAACCAGAATAGATTTATCTTAAATGCTATTCCTTCACTGAAAATATTTTTTTCTTGGTAAATAAGAAGCTGATTATTCACTGGGACAACTGATAAAGCAAACTACTACCCACAAGTAGCTGTTTTTACAAGTTCTCTGACACATCCTAGAAGCAGTAAGCCTGTAAACATGGGTTTATGTGTGTGATTTAAACAATAATAAAATCAGATTAAGAAATAAATACATTAAAATAAGACTCTACTTCAAGGATTTAAAATTTTAAACTGCTGATCTAAATGGTGACAAATAGCATGTAGAGAAGCACATGGTATTTTTCTTCTATGTTACCTGTGCTACAAGGATTTTCTTAGCTGTATCTTTTCCCAGATTTAGAAGGAAAAAAACCCAAACATTACTTACCCAGTTTGTTATTTCAGCTCTTTTGCATTTATCAGTGCAAAGAATGGCAACAAAATTAATCGTCCCCTTTCTTCTTCCTTTATAAACAATGGTCTTACTTCCTCTTCCAATCTCCTCATACAGAATGAAGTTCTCCATCCTCGGGGATGATTTACAGGCAATGGATTGGAAACATGGTATTACTGTCATAAACAAATAAACTTTTAAAGAAAGCGAGAGTGAGGAAAGCATTTGAATTTAACAGTCATTGATGTATAGGATTTACCTTCCCAGTTCTTAAAATTAGGAATCATACACTTCCAGTAAGATCAAAAGTACTTATTTTACACAAGGCTTCCTTTCAGGAAATACAAGGAAAACTTTGAATAGAAGATAGACTTTTCCACTTCAAAAGCTCTTAATACATTCAAAAAAGTTACAAATAGGTCAGTAGCTAGAAATTCTAAATATTTTATTTGTAAATAAGTATCATACTACCAAACTTACAATTGTATGTTCTACATAAAACTGCTACCCAGATGAAAGTAGCCTATACTGAAAGACCTGCCAAGTAATACTGCCATTTCTGCCCAAGGGAACTTCAGGCAAACTTGCCCCTACAACTTTTCACAATGTAATTTAAACCGGCCAAATAACTGATTTGATCAACACAACTGAAATACCCAGGGCTTTGTGACTACTGGTGTTCCTACAAATGCTAAGTAAATGTAGCTTTACCAGTTATAGGTCTCAGTGTTAAGAATCTTTCACAGATAGACACAATTCCTTGCAGGTAGAAGCTGTGTAAATTTGTTGTCCAACTTTATATTGTGGGAATCAAGGAGTTCCACAGGAATTTAATTTATATTTGTAACTAGCATTCTTGTCTCAAGAACTGTATCTTATGTATGTTTTAATTTACATAACAAAACAAAGCAACTGTCATTTGTTGCAAACCCAGGAAGTGGCATTTGTACATAGAAATAGTTTTATGCTTTTCACAAAAGTCTGGTAATTCTTTTGTTCAACAGCTGTTTTCTTAGAGAATACTTTCAGCAATGGAAGAACTGACAGCAAAAATACTGAAGGGATTGTAATGCACAGAGTAAGAGTTCTGCATTGGAGGCACTGTTTAACATCTTTGGGGCGGGCATGGACAGAGTGCACCCTCAGCAAGTTTGCTGACAACAACAAGCTGTGTGGAGCGGTCAGCACAGTGAAGGGAAGTGATGTCATCCAGAGGGACCTTGACAGGCTTGAGAGGTGGGACTATGCAAACAATTGAAATTCAACAAGGCCAAGTGCAAGTCCTAAACATGGGTCCGCACAATCCCGAGCACAACTACAGGCTGAACGGAGAATGAATTGAGAGCAGTCCTGAGGAGACGGACTTGGAGGTGCTGACTGATGTAAAGCTCAACATGACCCAGCAATGTGCACTTGCAGCCAACCAGATCCTGGCCCGCATCAAAAGAAGTGTGACCAGCAGGTCGCGGGATGTGATCCTGCCCCACTGCTCTGGTGAGACCCCACCTGGAGTACTGTGTCCAGCTCTGGGGTCCCCAGTACAAGAAAGATACTGAGCTTTTGGAAAGAGTCCAAACGAGGGCCACCAAGATGATCAGAAGGCTGGAGCACCTCTCCAATGAAGACAGGCTGAGAGAACTTGGCTCATTCAGCCTGGAGAAGAAAAGGCTCCAGGGAGACCTTATAGTGGCCTTCCAGTACTTGAAGGGATTGTACAGGAAAGACGGAGAGTGGCTCTTTATCGGGAATGTGTAGTGATAGGACAAGGGGGAATGGATTTAAGCTAAAAGAGGGGCATGTAGGATAGATTAGATATTAGGAAGAAATTCCTTACTGTGGGGGTGGTGAGGCCCCGGCACAGGTTGCCCAGACAAGCTGTGGCTGCCCCCTCCCTGGCAGTGTTCAAGGCCAGGTTAGATGGGGCCTTGGGCAACCTAATAGAAACCTAGTGGAAGGTGTCCCTGCCCATGGCAGGGGGTTGGGACTAGATGACCTCTGAGGTCCCATCCAACCCAAACCATTCTGAGTTTGATTAGCTTTCCATCTAGCTCAACTGTTCCACTACATTAGGAGCATTTTCATACAGAATCACACCTCCAGCATAATCCAGAAATAAGACATATTGCTAGCTAATCCTCAGTGACCTCTCTGTATTAAGTTCCACAAGCATTTCTTCCTTCTTTTGGTGAAAGGCCAGAGGCCTGAACAGAGCAGGATGCACAGGACCGGAGAACTCCAAGGAGTCAGCAGCAGCCAGACCGGCAGGCCTGAGGCGCTGCACTGCAACCCTGAGGCACAGCAGCATCCTGTGAGACAGATATGAGGGCGCCAAAAAGGCCCTCGGCGAGCCTCCTACCCCTCAGGAGGCCTTCAGTGGGGGGGTACCAGCCCCCCTCCAGATCTGCTCCAAGCCCGCGTTTAGACCTAATCACTACGGTGCGTGACCAAGGCGGGGGGGAAGCGGGGAGAGAGGGTAGTGGGGATGAGAGGAGGTAGGTGGGTAAGGCGACACGCCTGGCGCCCGCACGGGAGCCCGGCGGCGCGCGCCCGAGGGCCGTTAGGCACGCGCGCGCCCCGCCAGGTAACGGCCGTTAGGCGACGGCGGGAAGGGAGCGGGGACGGATGGGAAGCGACAGCCGTACCTGTGAGGCGGCGGGGGGGAGGCGGGTAGGCAAGGAAACGGCGTTACTACCGCCGCGCCGCCGCCATCAACCGAAATTGGCGGAACCCCGCCCCCCCGGGCCGGAGGCTCCCATGCGCCAATGGGAAGGAGGACATATGGGGAAGTGTCCCGCGGGGGAGCTCGTCCCTGCACGCCACAAAACACAGCCAGCGGAAGGGGGGATCCGCACAACAGGGAGAGTGACTCCGGGAACGGCTGGGGTTTTCTCCCCTTAATCTAAGAAGAACGCACCGGCGGGACCCACGCGGGTCTGTCCCGTGTCCGTCCCCCCCCCCCCCCCCCCCCGGCGCACTGCTCGGATGGTCGCCACCCCGTGCCCGTATCCAGGAGACTGAGCCAGACGCCGGAAACTAAGCGGAGCCACTGATTGGGCTAGGAGGCGTCCACGTTAGAGCGGCTCCACTGGGAGGGGAGTTCCCGGATGTTGCGGGCGCGGCGGGAAGGGGGCGGTGCCTCCCTGGGGTGGGGGCGAGGCAGGGCGGCACGTGCCTGAGAGCCCTGCAGCTGGTGCCGGGCTAAGGGGCGGGGAGGCTGAGGCGGGAAGAGCGGGCGCCATAGACCCACGGGGCGGGGTCTGCCGTCCCCCAGGAGGGACAGCATGCTGGGCGGGGGGCCCCCAGCAGCGCCGCGACGCTCTGAATCGGCGGTTTGGGGTTTTTATTAACTAAACCTACCTAGCTCGAGTGTCGGTCAGAGAAACGCCCAGCGTCCGTCGTGTTACGGCAGCTGTAGGCTCTTCATTGGGGAGTGCTCTGCCATGCCGGAATGTAGCCCTTGAAAATGGTGGGCTTCGTTTTTAGCAGTAAGGTGGAGTTTATGCTTTTTCTTTTTGTCCGAGTGTGATCTGTTTGGGGTTTTTATTTGCCTGGTGACAGGGTTTTTTAAGGCCTTTGAAAAAGTCTATAACTATCTAAGGGTGGGTAGATCCAGGCTGGAGGCCAGATGCCCACCAAAGCTGCTCTGTCACTCCCCTTCTAGGCTGGACAGGGGAGAAAATGTATAATGAATGGCTCACAGGTCAAAATGACAGGGAAGGATCATTCATCAGTTACTCTCATGGGCAAAACAGACTCAACTTGGAATAAAAGGCATCTAATTTATTACACAATGAAAACAGAGTAGGATAATGAGAAATAAAACTCACCCCCACCCTTCTTCCCAGGCTCAATTTCATTCCCAAATTCTCTCCTTCCCCTGAGGCTGCATTCAGTTCATCATGCTGCTCCTTCCTCCTCAGGGGGAATAATCCTCACACTCTTCCCCTGCTCCAGCATGGGGTTCCCCTCATGCGAAACAGTCCTCCACTAACTTCTCCAGTGTGCCTCTCACAGGCTACAGTTCTTCCATGAGCTGTTCCAGTGTGGGTCCCTTCCATGGGGTGTAGTCCTTCAGGACCAGACTGCTCCAGTGTGGATCCCCCACAGGGCCACAAGTCCCCCCAGCAAACCTGCTCCAGCATGGGTTACTCTCTCCACAGGCTGCAGGTCCTGCCAGAAGTTTCCTCCAGCATGGCCTTCCCGCTGGGTCACAGCGTCCTTCATGTGTCTCCACCTGCTCCATCATGGGGTCCTCCATGGGCTGCTGGTGGGGTCTCTGCTTCTTGTCATCTTCCATGGGCTGCAGGGGGACAACCTGTTGCACCATGGTCTTCTCCGCAGGCTGCAGGGGAATCTTTCTCTCTGGCACCTGGAACACCTCCTCCCCCCGCTTCTTCACTGACCTTGGTGTCTGCAGAGTTTCTTAAATCTCACCCCCTTTTCTGGTGGCAAAAAGCTGCCTCTTGCATTATTTTTTTTTTCCTTCTTAAGTATGTTATTGCAGAGGTGCTACCACCATCGCTGATGGGATCGGCCTTGGTCAGTGGCAAGTCCGGCCTTGAGCCAGCTGGTGTTTGCTCTCTCAGGCCTAGAGAAAGCTTCTAGCTGCTTCTTGCAGAGTCACCCCTGCAGCCCCACCTCCCCCCAACTACAAAACCTTGCCACAGAAACTCAAAACAGTATCGTTTTCTCTTTAGTGACAAAACGTTTAATGACATTTGGTCAGTCTTTCTAGGGAAAGTTGTAAATAATTATATTTTGTGCACTGCCCTACCTTCACCTTGACCTGAAAACAGTTTTGAACCCACTGATGCATTTCAACCAGATTTGATAGAAGTGGTGTACTTAACAGGAAGGATTCAATGTTTCTTTAGGCTGTAGGATAACAGATGGTCAGGGTTTTTTATCCCCCCATAGGAAAGATTTCTGTATGAATGTAAACCCCCCTTAATACTGAAAAAAGGAAAAGAAAGAAACCACCCACCCTGTTTAAAACAGGGATGTTAAAAACATGTCAGGTGCAAGAAGCTTTTCAGTTTTGTTTCATACCTTCTCAGACATCAGAGGGTGCAGACACAAAGCACAGATCTGGAGGAAATCAACCTTCATGAGATACACAGATTGCCAAACATTTTGTCACAGTTCAGCCATTGAGGAGTTTGGTAAAGAGTCTGCATAACGGAGATCCGTGTGGCACAAAGGGAATATGTTTTGCTGATTTATTGGATATTCACACAGAATCGACAGGACTCATAAAGCACTGAAAAATATCATGTGCATGGCAACATTTCTCATTTGTTAACAATTTCAGACCCTGTCCCATTTTGCAGCATGTTTTCAGCAATTGCATAGTTGATCTGTAATTATCAGCGAAGCTAACAGCTTTGTACCTGCACAAGCAATTTAAGTTTTCCATTTTTTTTGAATGTAAATGTTGTTTAGATATAAATAAAGCAAACACATAGACGTCATCTGGTTTATTTTAGTAAACACAAGAAAAGTATGCTTTGAAGAGAGATTTATTTAGGTTTTAGAAAACTTTGTACTTTATATTTGGCTCTGATAAGAGTGACCGATATAAAAAAGAAGGAATAAAATATTAGCTCAATTGCGGAACATCTCCTGAAAAAGAGTTTGATGGCAGTCCTTAGAAAAAGTCACTTAATTTTGTTGTACCTGGGACAAAACTTAGCCACAATAATAAGTTACTTCGAAATTTCCAGTGGCTTATGCTATGTACAGCTTTCTGTTAAATTAGTCCAGGATAGGGGTTGTTCCTATGCAGAAAGGGCAAATACCCCATTCTGGGGGGAGTGAGACAGTATGGACTTTAACAAACGCTGCTGAAATCTTCATATAATAGTGTCAACAGCATTGCAAAGTAGAGAGAAACACCAAAAAAGCTTTAATAACAAGCCGGAGATTCACAGCTGTCCTGGTTCTGACCAGGCCCGAGTCAACCTCCCTAAGCAATCATCACAGGTGAGCTGAGTTAGCCAGGGCTGTTTCCACACCACCTGACATCACTCCCCCATAATAGGGCCTGGCTGTGGAAGGGGCAGAGGCTTGGTGCCTTTAGGGTAGTCTGAGTGTGGCTGGGGGATTTGTCTGTCCATCAGTCTGTCCTTGTGTAGTGCAGTACTCTGTAATTGTTGGATCAGTAAGGTACTCTGTGTTATCACTGGGTGTGAGTGTGATTTGCTTTATTGTTCTGTGTTCACAGTGATTTTGTCAGTAAACTGCCCTTATCCCAACCCATGGAGGCTCTGTCTGTTTGTCCTCTGGGAGTGAGTGAGCGAGCAGCGTGTGGTGCTCAGCCACTGTCTGGGGCTGAACCACCACAATAGCTTTTCAAATTAAATGTCTTCATGATTATGAATTTTCAGTGTCATTAAAGGGAGACACAGGGTGATGTGTTAACTTATACCCCTCTTTTTTCCAATACCTCTTAGTTTGAAACAATAGTACTTTATTGTTGATACACGCTTCATTCCATGTCTGTATCTTTCTTACTATCTGGATGCACTATTCCAATATTCCAGATAGGGATTTTTCTCCTTTTATTTGGTATAAGAATCAGAAATTGTCACTTCAAGCTTCTCATGCAAGAGTCATCTTGAAGTAATACTCTAAAAACAAATGCAAATCAGGGCTGTAATTACACGACTTTTGTCTTTGGCCTTTTTCTTACTGTTCTAGCCTGTTACTCCTTTAGTCTGTTACCAAACATGATTTCAAGCATCGTACTTAACTGCAGTAAACTTTTCAGTGGGAATATTTTCAACATTCAGGAATGGAATGCAAAACATTCTGTCTGCTGTTTGCACCATTTCAATGCTCTTAGCAATCCATACAGCAAACCCAGCTTTGCTATTTGCCTGGCTATTATATGGGATGGTCAGATGTAATCAAGTTCTTGTTCTCAAATAAATATATGATCTAATGTAAGGTAAACTGAGGTCTTGTGATTGAAACCACATAGTTCAGGAATGCTAAACCACTTCATTGCTCTGCCCTCAGTGGGTACTATGGAAGCATCTGATATTTTGCCTGGCTCCTAAAAGTCTGATTAATAGTCTGTTATGCTAAGGTATGTTTCCATGTTTTGTTTTCCTTTAAGAAGATCTGCTCTTTAGTTTGCTCTAGTGCCTGCTATTCACTTCTGGTTTATTTTGCCACATGTACTGTGTTTTTCTCTCAGCCATCAAGACTACTCCTGCTCTCTCCCATTTTGCTACTGCATGGTGTTTGTTTCTATTCCAGACTGACCCTATTCTCAAGAGACTTTCTATTCTCAGTTTCCTATGCTGATTCAGTTGCTTATATATAATAGTTTTACGTTCCATTTGCCTTGACAGTTCTGTCATTCCTGGGAGGTATGTGGGGTCACTTTTCTTGTCTTTGATCGTTTTAGCAGAATGATGGACATGAACATAAGCACATCTTCATCTTGTGCTTTTTATTTCCAGATTCTTTTCCAACATCCTCTTGAAGCTAGCACATCCTTTCATTGTTTGAGTGAAATCTTGTGGTTTTCTTTATTTCTTCATTTCTGTGGTTCTTGTATTATGATTTATGTTTCTGGTACAATGCTGCTGTAGTCACCAGTCCTTCTCAAAGTCATTAAATAAATTCAAATGTTACAGTTTCGGTATCGTGTGCTGCTGGTATTTGGGAGTAGCAGTGATTTTTCAAATTCTTTTTGGGGCTTCTGGGAAATTTGTTTTCTCAGTCATGGAGTTGACCTTCTCACTGTGGAAACATTATTGCAAAACAGTCCTTGTCAATGCATTTGTTTCACCAGTGAAGCAAAACTACCAGTGGTTTCTTGTATAAGAACAGGGCTCCAAATCTCGCCTCACTGGATCAACTTGTAAGGTCACCCATACTGCATGTACAGCATGCTTGTTGTGTTGCCTTTTCCTCCATTATGGGCTCAATGCTTTGCATATGTCTGAGGTTTGAAATAGACGCGGTGAAATACTCTGCAAATTTTAATACTCCCTGAGTTAATACCTTTAAAGGTTGGCATATTAAAAGCTACTTTTACCTCCCCAAAATAATTTGGCTTTCTTGGGAAGTCAGCAACTGTTCTGCATATGATACTGAAGTCAAAAACAACTTTTGTTTTGTTTGTATTATTATCTGCTAATCAGATGGGGTTAATTGTTATGCCCTACCGCGGTTTCCTCTTATCACATTCCTGAATATCATCAGCTCTGATGTTGGTTTGTGAGGCTGTCTGGTAGAGCCAATACTCTGCAAGGTTCACTACTAACAGCATTCTCAACAGCTAAGCCTACCTGCTGGCTTCCAAAATACAAATGAGATGACTGATTTGCTCATCCAGGATGGCTGAATAGGCCTTGTCCAAATCCTGCTGCTTTTTCAATGACTGTCATGCTGCTTATGTAATTTTGAAATTAAGTAAAACTATTAGTGATACTAAATACTGTGTATTTCAGTGTTCAAATTATTCCTTATTCTAATGTGATAGCGTGCAACGCAGATGCTGTACTGGCTGAACTACTTTCATCTGTTTGGGGTATAACATGTTGGGAGGATATCCCATTTTCTTCTAACACATCCAGCAGTTTTGACTCATGCAAGTGTCACATGCTTTGTAGTTGGGTATACAGTTCATGGTTTCAGCAGAAAGCAATGGCGTTTATGTTGCATATTCTGAAGGTTCTGCCTGTACACTCAGGATATCCTCTGCCTCCTGATTAGAATTCACAATGTCTTGAAGGTATTATCATCATTCCATGGTGTAATTTTCATTTGGCTTCGCTTGATTGCAATTATTTTTCCTTGTGAAATGCATGCCAGGCACATTTATCCTTATCCCACTATCTTACATTTAATTTTCTCCTTGTTTGTGTACTTGTCTTCACTTCGAATGCTAATCTGAGCTTTACAAACTATTTATTCCAACTTGCATTTCATTAATGTCAAATATGTTCAAAACCCCATCCTCTGAGTCGCTGTTTGCTTTGTTCATGTTTTTTCAGACAGCAAGTTCTGGAATAATGCTTTCTTTTGCTATAATTATTTATACGATCCTCTACACAGGCCATTTTTAATGAGTTTTCTCCTTAAAGATTTTTTTATCTTCATTTTATTTGTCTCTTCTCCTCATGTTAATACTTTAGCTTGTCCATAAACTTTCACTTTTTTTTAAAATTTAGCTTCTCATTTTCCTTGTGTTCTTTTCTGAATTATGTGTGTCTGCTGTCCTTCAGCTGTAGTTGCAATAACACTTCAGACCAATGCCATAAGCTGGTATTGCTCCTGAAAGATGCAGCTGCTTTGCAATAGAGTCGTTGAAGGAGAAAGCATTGGTGCTAGCTGAAGGAAGCTAGAGCTCTGAAGGAGGGGCAGCATTATCTAAGTTGTTGTAACACAGAAACAGAAACAACCCCACAAAGCCAGAGAAATTCCACCCCAAGTATGCACACTTTTAATTTTCACGTGCCCAGTCAGACAACTTGCAAGAATCTGCATTTTGATTTTTCAAGTAAAAGCAACGATAGCTTTACAAAAAACACCATTTAAATGGAGGAAGATGCCCGGGCAGAACTGTGCAGCCACGTACAGATCCCTTTAAAGGACTTAGAGCATTACTCAGACGGTGCTGACATAAAAGTGTGAGAAATGGGGCCAGCAACACCCGGGTATCAGCAGGAAGACAGGATGTACCACAAGTCCTTTCTTCTTAAATCCACAACACAGCTGTGCGGAAACACATTTGTGGGATATGTTTTAGTGGTATTTTTTTTTTATAACATTTATTTATGCCAGTTGGGATTAGCTTGTTCTATTGTATTCATTGATTATTTTACAAGCTCTAGGGAGAGAAGGCAAGTGAGGAACGTGCAAGAAAAACAGTGGCATGCTCACTGAAAGGTAGGTTTGAAAAGTCTTCTATTTTAGCAGGATGGAAATAAAAGGTCTCTTCTAGAGATGTAATCAAGGAAGCAAATTTGAGAATGAATGTGATACCATGTGATAATCAAGAAGAGAGGAAATGTGGAGGATAATGAAACAGAAAGAGAGCAGAGAAATCTAGGAAACAGATTCTACAGGAATCTACAGAAACCAGAAGTATCTGGTTACTGTGCCAATGGCCAGGTTTGGAATTACTAGATGGATGGACTGAGATACAGCTAAAAAATGCAATGGAGTATGTTTGTATGTACTATAGCACCATGGAACAAAAAAATCATAAGGAGGATTTGGTGCAGTGACCACCAAACAACTGCCATCATATCCCATAACCAACATACAGACATGCACCTTGCATACAATCCTTTGGTCACAAATTCTTTCCCCTGATGGACTCGTACACATTGTGTTTGTGTATAAATAGCACATGTCATTGCCATTTGTCCCACTGTGAATGACTTCTGCTCACTGTAACAAGAATCTTTTCAGTCTCAGCAGTACATCTCAAGTCCTTGTCCCTTACAGACATGACAGGTCCATTGGTTCTTCTCAACAAGAAGTTTCCAATCATGCAGATTTATTTCTCTGTTTTGCTGGTGTGGATCTTCACTTTTCTGCTTCTTGGGTTTCCTTCTGCCTGCAGATCATTTCTGCCTTCTGTGTTTTTTTCAGCATTGGATTTTCTTCCTGGGCTCTAATTCCACCATGCCTCTGTTGTATGTCTTCCTCTGTTTCTGTTTGGTTTTGTTTTTTAATCCTGTTTTTGTTTTGTTTTTTCCCTGCTTCTCATATGCATTCTGTAAAGCACAGAGCAAGCTCTGTTCCTCAAAACTACTTCTTCACTGTACAGACCATTCCTCCTCACTGCAGTCTGTAACATAACCTGTAACATAACCTTATGTTTGCCTTTTAGCAGCAACTGGGCACTTGTTATAACCTGTAACATAAGGTTATGTTGCTGATAAAAGGCTCAATCCTTTGTTTGCAAGTGGATGGTCTTGTTCCTTCTCTTGTGCAACCTCTGTCACCATCTGTCAACTCTTTCAGGAATTAATCAGAAAAATTATCCTTTTTTTAAACCTTCCTGATGTAGCTTGCTCACTGACTAACCCTGGAGTCACATGCACACAAGACTGGGCACAAAGAAAGCAGGGGGAGGACCCAGCTGAGGGTGAGAAGCGGAAGGGAGAAACACTTTTTAATGATGCCTAGGAGTTAGACCTCTTAGCAGTGACATGAAGTTTCTATTTTAGGGAGCAGTTAGATGAGACTACCAAGATGATTTAAGAGTGCAGGGTTACCAAAGGGATGGTCCTCTTCCTCCCAGACAAATTGTTTCAACTCTTATTTTGTGCTTACTCCTGATACTTTACAACCCCAGGGTGAATCTGTTCAGTTCTGGTAGAAAGCCGAGGAAAATAATGCAAGTTCTCTGTCAGGTTAGTAAACTGAGTCACTCACTGAGGAATCCAAAGCACCAGAGCCAGCCCCTGGGAAACCCTGGAGTTACTGGATCCTCCACAGGAGAAGTGGGGAGAGCAGTCTGCCCATTTTGGGAGCAGCAAGTTCTTTGGTTGACTCACGCACCCTATCTAACTGCACCCTTAGTCACTTCCAGGGGATCCGCTCTAAAGACGTGCCTGCTCACCAAGTGCCTGTGAGTCCTCTCTTGTCCTTGCAACATTTTCCCTCCTTTTTCAGTCACCCAAGGGCATCCCCATCTGTGATTCTCTTTGTCTGCATCTGCAAAGCATTGGATCATTTCTTCTTACGGGTTATTCAGGGTCAAACCCCGAATCCATTTGTGCTCCTTGGAGGTTAACACACATCCCACACTTCCAGAATCCTGTCACCAGCAGTGCTGTGAGTTTTTTTGTCTTACCAGCTGTAACCTTGGACACAATTCTGTTCTTCCCTTGCTGGTAAACAAAAACAATCAAACTCTCCTCCAACAAACAGTTCTCCGAGCTGCAGAAATAAGAAGTCATGGCTTCCTCTGGGTTTTTATTTTTTAAATTAGATTAAGAATCCAGACTGAAGCTTTTCTCTGTTGTTGGGGCATTAATAACAAGACTTTTCCTTTTGGGATTTTCTTGTGTCTAATACACTGCAACTTTCCTCTCCGTGAGGGCACCGACAAGATTCCTCTCCTTCATTCCTCTACCAAACTTGAAGAAAGATGTATTTTGAATGCCTAACTTTCACCGCGACCCTCTCCTGTTCCCATGTCGGTCGTTCTGTCCACCCTTTCAGCCTGGCTGGGTGTTTGGCCAGGGCTCTGTTGGAGACTTTTGCCCGGCTGAGGCCGGCAATGCTTTTGCACGCACCTCGACAAACCCAGGAACAGTTGGCCACAGCCGTCAGCCGGCTGCACCGGCCCAGGTCATTCAAAAGCGAGACGGCCAAGCTGTCCTCTCCGACAGGAACACTTGGCAAAAGCGCTGGCACACGGCGGGCAGCGGAGCGGGTCCGCGCCGCGCCAGCCCTACCCGTGAGCGGGGAGCACCGTGGGCCGGGGCGGGGGAGGAAGGGCCGGCCAGACCTGCCCCTGCCGCTCGGGGAGGCTCTGCCCGCACCGCGGCTGGTCCCTCTGCACTTCCCAAACCGGCTCTGGTCGGGTCGCCTCTCGTGGCCGCTGCCGGTCCAGCTGCACCTTCCCCAAACCGGGGAGCCGCCTGCTCGCGTTCTGGTGAGGCGACAGGAGCCCCGGAGCGGCACGGGCCCGGCGCCCCTCGCCTCGGCTGCTGTGCAGAGAGGGTCCCGCGCACCCACAGCACCGAAGGCCGGGAGCGTTCAGCTCTGGCCGAACCAGCCGTGAGTTACTTCTAAGGCGGGCAGCCCCCAGGACGGGGGCGAGCGCTAGCGGGCAGTGCTGCCCTCAGGCTGGTCCGCGCAGCCACAGGCGCCTCTCGCTGCGGAGAGCTCCGGCGCAGGGCAGCCCATCCCGCCGTCCGGGCCGCGGCAGGGGGCCGGTTGCTGGGCGACGCGGGGCCCCTCCTCCGCGGCAGGGCTGGGCCATGAGGTAATGGCCGGCGGGGAGGGCTGCGATTACCGAACCAGCGGCTTCCGAGGTGTCCGCCGGCGGCACTCCCCTTCCTGCGCCCCCCCGTCCTCCGGCGGCAGCGGCAGGCGGTGCCGCAGCCCCCTAGGTGGCCGCGCCGCCCCGCCCCGCCTCCCGAGGAGGCCGCACGGCCCGGCCCGGCCCGGCGGCGCGGGTAAAGGCGAGGCGAGGAAGCCCGCGCCCAGCAACAGCCAAGGAAAGAGACCGGCAGCTGCCCCACGTGTGCTGTCGCAGCCCGGCCGGCGGGAGGGGCTTGTGGCGGTCCCCGGGCGCTGCTTGAGAGCGGAGAGCTGAAGCGACGGCGGCCCGGCCGGAGAGACCGGGGGAGAAGGGGGGCACATGAGGCGCCGGCAGGAGGAGGGAGAAGCAGCTGCCAGCCGGTCCCAGCACCCCCGGCGCTCTGCCCGCGCCGCACGCCGCAGCCCCTTAGCGGCGCGGGCCGAGGGCGAGCCGTGA
Source organism: Porphyrio hochstetteri (assembly GCA_020800305.1). NCBI lineage: Eukaryota > Metazoa > Chordata > Aves > Gruiformes > Rallidae > Porphyrio > Porphyrio hochstetteri. The sequence goes on along the minus strand of CM036906.1, from coordinate 120,996,802 downwards.
GGGAAGCAGCAGCCCGGAGGTGGCCGCCGCCGGTAGCGAGGCTCCCCCGGCCCGCGGGGGCGCCGCCGACCGCGCTCCGTTGCCGTTGGCGGCGCGCGCGCCCGGGGGGCCCAGAGTGGGGTGAGTGCGCGATGCGATGCGATGCGAGGCGGGGACGGGGCGGGGGGGGGGGGGGCGGCAGTAGGTGCTCGCACGCCGCCGCGGCCGTGTGGCGTGTAACGGTTCGATGTGCGGCGGGCGGGGGAGACGACAGGACCGGCGTGGCGGCCTCTGTCCCCGCTTGTCCTCAGGTGAGCGACCGGGTGCGGGAGTCCGGACGCCGCGCCGTGGCGTTGAGCGGGTAAGGCCTGCTGCGTTCGCCGGGTGGCTGAGCAAGGTGCAGCAGCTCCTCCTCGGGCCCCCGCAGCCCCGTGGCAGCGGGGCGACCTTCACGGCCGGCTTGCTTGGGGGGGAAGGAGGGGGCGGTAGGCGGTAGGAGCGCCGTGGCATTGGTGGCCGTGCTCTTTTGTCCCTTCCGCCCCGCTAAAGGGAAGAGGCAGTTGGGTACGACTGTTTACCGAAGGTCAAGAATCTCTTGCAAAATTTGGCCTGTGAATTATTTACAGGTAAGCTGCTGCCGTTGTCAGTCAGCGGGACCCCCGCGTATAGAGACAGCTTTCGCAGGCAGTGGGCAGGGACTCGGAAAGTGTTAACTTTGTTTCTTCGGTGCCAGGGATTGCGGGTAGCTTCTTGGAGGTGTGCTTCCAGCTGTATTGCTAAACTACTTCGTTATGGCTTTTAGCGAGTTTCAGATTTTAGTGCCCGCTTTGGTTTACAGCTGACGGTTTTGAACTTGATGTTTAGGTGAGCTGATTTTAAGGGTGAAGTTAGGGAGGAGTAGGGTATGTCCAAAAAAGGAACATCTGTTGAAGAGGAGGAGTCCAGGCTTCTGAAGTCTGAGCAAGAGGCCTCCCTTCTGGATGCTTTTCTCGGTCTTGCAATCTGTAACCTTATTTGACCCTTTCAGTCCACTGAGATTGAACCGTGGGTGCAATGGCTTTTGCAATTGGGAAGAAAACCCATCAGCTAAAACAAAACCAACTTCAGTTAAGATGACTAGTTTGTGGTTGGTATGTGCATGTTCAACTGCTGTGCGTTACACAGCTTCATGTACTGTCAGCAATGCCCTGGCTTCTGACCGTACTGAAAGTGAACCATGTTCAAATGTGGTTGTTCCTAGTAGTGCTCCTCTGGAGCTTCCATGAGAAGCCTGGAGGAAGGACCATCGTCCCACAACCCAGGAACCATGTTCACAAAGCTGTGCCTTTACTGAGGCACCGTAGCTTGTTTTAATTGCACTGGAGCAAGGTCAGATGAGAAAATAATTTTAGAAACACATAGAAAATTATACTAAGCCACCATTGTAGCTGTCTTTTTCTCTGTTTCTCAATGAGTGTTGTTCCTTGCTTGATAGCTGTATGCATATCTTGGTGAAATCTGAAGTTGTTGCTGCAATCTCTGAGTGCCTTGACTAGTTTAATCCAGAGTCCTGACTAATGAAGCAGTACCAGCATGTGATTCTCAAGTCTTGCCATGTATATTAATGGGTGTTAACTTGGCCTTCTGTCAGTTTGTGGAACACAGGTGAGAGTTGGTGGGAACGAGTGAACATGCATGTACCAGAGAGCAAGATCAGATGGAAAAGCTTTGCCTTGGAACTGTTTGGAACTGCTGTTGTTCCCCTCTGCCACAGCTCACACCTGAGCTCCTTGCTGCTTCACACGTTATGTCTTCTGTAACAGATTGCTTTTGTAGAAGTAGTTTGATCCTAATCTTTCCATGTCCTGTGAGGATTTGCTTTTAATTTTTGAAATACTCTAACCAATCTGCTCTGGGACAGAAGAATGAGAACAGTTTTGTAGAAATGAGCGCAGGATAAATATTTTTGTTTTGTTTTTAATGTACCCTTGATCAATACCATTGTTTCTTACTGTTGTCACTGTATAAATACCAAATTAGTATTAGGAAATATGCTGATACTTCCCACTGTATCTGCTATGGTTGGCAGGAAGCTGAATGCAAGATGCTTTTTTTTTTTTTTTCCCCTGATAGCTTAGTAGAAAGAATTCTCAGAATGAGTGCTGTTGAGGCAGCTATTGAGGCAGTATTAAAAGGCAAGACATTAAAACCAAACCTTTCACCCTTTCTAAAAGATGTATGAATATTTATTTTTAACAATTTTTGATGTTACTTAAAAATTCTCTTGGGAGAGGGAAAGCCGTTTATGAGTTAAATTTGTTTGAAACCTCTTTCTTTCCAAAGTTTTTAAAATTATTTTCCTTGATTTCCAGAATTGGGGTGCTTTAGTGCGCTTGCTAGAAACAGAAGTAGCATTTGTGACACGCTTGTTTTGTGTTTTCTGGATGTTATATGGTGTGAGTAGTACTTGAGTCAAGGTTGGTGGAGTGTTTCTTGTAGGTTTGCAAAAACCTGTTCTCCGTTTCAAATTTTGAAACCTTCCCCCTGCCCCAGTGTTGACTGTTCTGTTCCCAAAACCAGGTGCCTTCTCTAGTAAGTCTCCAGTATTATGCTGCGTACTGCATTGGTATAATTTACAATACTCCTGTATCAACACAAGAACAGAGAGACCAGAATGATGTTGAGAAGTCATGAGAACATGTTGGTCAGAGAACTATTGTCGATAGGTAGGCTGTTATAAGGGGTACTGTTTTTCTTTCGAACTGTCCATGTCTCCAGATGTACACTGCAGTTCTCCCTCTGTAGAAAGCTTAGTGATGCCATCAAGATTAAAGAATGCATACACCTCTATTGCATGTAAAATGACTGAAGGCATGCTGGCATCTTCCTGTGTGATGGTCATGTTGTTCTTTGGCTTTGCTGTGAATGAGATTGTTACTTGTATGTTGTATAAGGGCTATTAAAAGGCATAGATTCCAGTAGCAGCTGCACGCCAAGTAAAAAAACATAGCAAGTAGGAGAAATGCTCTCTCAATGACACCCACTGCACCTCACTTGTAGGCAGCTCAGTGTATGAAGCTTTGTGATGCTAGGACTGTAAAACTGGTTTGTGATCTACAGTACCCAGTGCTGTGGAGGTTGTTTGTGAGTCATGTTTGTATCATTAGAACTCCATGAATAATGCCATTGCCTCCTCCAAATGCTGCATTTGTACAGAGGGCTCAGGTTTTGTGGATTCTGTTGTGGGATCAGGGCTACTGGGAGAGATACAAATCTTGAGAACTTCCTGTTAAGGTAGGCTGTCCAAAAGACCAGTTGGTGTCTGATTTAAAGCCTTCCTGCTTACTCTGTGGTTTGACAGAGAGCGCTGCACACTTTGTAGTGAATAACATGATGGGTCCTAAATTAATTTCAGTACTTCACTGCTCATGTTCTTTGTCTAAAACTGTCCTTTATTTGAACTTTGATTCATCAATATTTCTGTTTTTATTGCAGCCTATTGATTACAGTGCAAAAAGTCATGCTATATAGTCATCCTGCTTATGGTTGTCTGGCTAAGAGGCTTATTGATGGCACAAACAGATTAGCCCAGAGATAATTCTTAGATTCAATTACGTTGGCAGATTTGCTTTAGTTAAATCAGTTAGTGACTGTACTGGAGTTGATTCTTTGCCTTGTCTTCCAGCTTCTCTGCACAGGATTGTATAACCTTGTAGTCCATTAGATGCTGTAAAACCAAATGATGCTGCTGCTCTTGCACTGTCATATTTCTTTTTCTGCATGTTTTGGTTTTGTGTTTAAGTATTCCAGTGGATTAATACATTAGAGCCCCATTGGTTTGGCTTGCATTTATAGCAGAAGTTCAGAATGCTGTAGCAGTTGGAGAAATAGAAATAAGGAAGGAAATGTGAGAAGAGCTTGGTTTAAAGGCTCTTGCAGAGTTTCATTATTGGCTTGTTATGACATAAGGCCTATGTTGCTGCACAGAGGAACAAATTTTCTCCTGGCTGTGGATTCCTTCTTCTAGACTCTCCCATATTAATCATGCTGGAAATACAACTTAGCTGAGAACTGTTTTCAAGGTTAATTTTCAATCAGCTTCTCTGCGTTCTGGATAACTGAGCAGCTGCTAGCAGTGAGGCACAGGAAGCGATAGGAGTAAGTAGCTGAGGCTTTGGTGTCAGGAGGGAAAGTCTTCAGTGAGCCTAAGCTGATTTTGAAACTGCTGCGCTCTAAGCTGTGGTGTAACCAACACCAGTTATGTATTGGTAGATGAGATGCTAATGCCAACACTGACAATATCTTGCTAGGTAATTGTGTTCTTATGGCATGTTCTTGATTCCCAGCACCTGTATGAACAGAAGAGAGGAATACTGAGTAGTTCATGTTCTTAGGTTATCCACAGGCATTGTCCTTTATGGTGCAGAATGAGAATATACATAAGAATAAATGTTAATAATTTCACTTTGCTGAGTTTTCATTCAGTCTCCATTTCTGAGTGTTCTTTCCTGAGCAAGATGCCCATGAATTGTAGTCTCTATTATGAATAGTGCAGTCTTCAAAAATTACTGCGTATAACCTTAAAAAAAGAGAATTTTACTTTGACCTTCTTCGCTTATTTGTTCATAGCAGGCTTCTTTGGAAAGGCTTTCCCTCTTTAAAACTCATATAAAATCAGAGCTATTTTTTTTTTCCCCTTAGGTTTTGTAACATCAGCAGGTAAATGTTATTCTTCATATACCATAAGACCAGAAAGAACACCTAGGTGATGTAATTTGATTATTGAAACTATGAGCTTATGGCTGCATCCTGAAGTGTTATGATCTGAGTTAAGAATTATATATGTGCTTGTAATCACTCTGGGTTATTTTTCGTTAAATCTTGCTTTCCTAGTGAAACAGCCATGTGAAAACCACTCATAGGTGGGGTGTTTGTTGGTGTGTTTTCTCCGGTTGCTTTTTTCAAACTTTTCTTGCCTCACATGTTCTAAAGGGTTTGGAAAGCAGAAGTAAGAGGTTTTATTAAGGCAGTAACTTCTTTCCCTACAGCTTTTCATTTGTGAATTTCTTGTAACTTTTCAGGAGGTCTGCAAACACCTTTAAGTCTTACCTGTAGCAAAGTCTGCAAAAGTTACTTCCTTAGTTTCTTTTTGCAAACTATTTAAAGAAATCAATGAACACTAGGATGGAAATGAGGGGTGCAGTGGGAAAATGCAAAGAAGAGGAATGCAAAGTGATAAAGAGTTTGTATTTTTGGGATTTTGCAGGCAATGCATTGTAAAAAAACAAAGTTGACTTCATGGTCCTATGTGAAATAGGAGCTCTGTGGAAAGTGCTGCTTTGTGTTTGGTGGATCACAGCATAGTTGAGGTTAGAAGAGGTTTCTAGAGGTCATCTGGTTGAACTTCCCTGCTCAAGCACAGCCACCCAGAGCCCAAGTCTGAATGTCTCCAAGGATGGGAGACTCCATCACCTCCCTGGGAAACCTGTGCCAGTGCTTTGTCACCCTCACAGTGAAAAAGTGTTTCCTGATGTTCAGGGGCAACCTCCTGTGTTTCAATTTGTGCCCATCACCCCTGGTCCTGTCGCTGGGCACCACTCGAAAGAGCGTAGCTCCGTCTTTGTACTCTCAGGTATTTGTATGGTTTGAGAGATCTCCCTGAGCCTTCTCTTCTCCTGTCTGAGCTCTCAACCTTTCTTCATAGGAGGGATGCTCTGGTCTCTCTTCACTGTGTTAGTGACTCACTAGATCTCTGCAGTATGTCTAAGTCTCTCCTACGCTGGGGAGCCCAGAAATGGGCACAGTACCTCAAGTGTGACCTCACCAGTGCTGAGTAGAGGGGAAGGAACACCTCTTTCATCTAGTTTCTTGCCTATCTTACTGCTGTTAGAAATATAAGAAAACCACCCCCCACCCACTATGTAATAATTCCAGTGTTTCAAACAAAACATGGAAAAACTGCTTGTCGTTAGTTTTCAGTAAAGTTGAAAATAATGCTGGGTTGACTTGTCCCATCCTTTAATAGAAACCAAAGGTTAGGAACGTGTTTATGCAGTGGGAACATTTATAGCCTGGAGGGGAAGAATGAAAACTGTGAATACATTGAAATAGTTACATGCACTTCTGAGGTGATTAGTTGATTACTGTAAGAACCAATCAGTGCACTTCTGTATTGTGTGTTCACGTAATTTATTCTCCTTTCTAAAGGCAGGTGCTGGTAATGTTGTATTTGACTTCAGTTTCGTGCAGTTCAGGACTCCGCGTGAATTATGGCCTGACAGCAGCCACAATTGCTGTCCTAGAGAATACTGAACTTCAGTATCTTTGAAGACACCTGTGGGTTTTTTTAAAATTACATCAATGTCTGCTGCTTATGTGAAATGGAAACTTTTACTCTAATACCTCTGTAATTGGAGCTTGTCTTACTGACAGCATTGCCTGTCCCAGAAAGCCTAGTTTCACCACCAGGTACTGCACACTTGCATGCTTCAGAAAGGAGCACTGTCCACACCTCTGCAGTAAGCAGAAACCTTGCAGTTCCAATCCATGGAGACCTATTGCCCCAGTGGTACCTGTAAAATGAGTAGAACTGGAAGACATTGGAGCAGTGTCAAAGTCCTTAGACTGTCCTTTAGACATGTTTTGAATGGAATGTCTTTCTCTGCAGCTGTGACTGATGATACAAGCTGATTTCTGAGTAGATATGCACTGTTAATGTAAGGTGATGAGAAATAAATCAATCTTTCTGGTATTATGGATTCTATTAGATCTTCTCCTGTAGTTGCAAATTGCCCTGTCTTCTGAAAGGAACGGTAGACTTCTGGTTTGTTGTGGTAATTTTACAGTAGTGATCACTTACAGGAATTTATGGAGGGGGCAGAGATCAGTGTGTATTGAAAACATTACCTTCTTAGAGGTTTTGGTCCTGTAGTGAATTTTGCAAACCTGCGTGTGTGAAGGTCACAGCAAGATCAGTGCTTTTATGGCTGTATTTCCTGAGGATTATGTCATCTTGTCAGGTGTAGGTAAGCAGGTTACGGTGTGACCCAGGGACTTGTGGCTGACCTGGAAGCCATCAATTTCCAATATAAAGCTGTCAGAACTGAAAGTGCTGCTTCTGATTGCCTGAAAAATGCATAACCTTTGATTACTCTGGTGTTGTTACCTAGAATTTTGCTTCATAATGGCTTTCTCGAAAGTCTAGTTTGGCAAGCTGTCTGATGCCATTAGAACAAGAAGACTGAGGAAGGTTAGATACCCCCTTTGCCTAGCAGGATACAATTGCAATGTTGTCTCAAAGTCCCGAGTGGTCGTCTCTGCTGTCATACTATTGTCTGTGTGTTATGCTGTCATTTTTCTGTAGTGAACTTTGTTCTACCTGACAGTCACTTGTACTTCTATCTACTAAATGAGATTTCATTTCAGAACTCAGGCAAATGCAGCTTTCTTAACTCTTTGTCCTTTTTGCATTGCAAAAGACAGAAAACGTTTACTGTCACCTCCTGATGAACTGGGTTGTTTGAAGCACTCACGAGTCACAGAATCAGTCTTCTCTCACTTTGCAAAAGATGGAGGGTGTCAGCAATATGAACACGTTTGACTAAAGGTAATTCAGGAGCTCATGCCAGTGCTAGAGATAGATCCAGTTTTTGTCAGTCTCTGTTTTAAGCCTATCAGTCTCTTAGGATTAGTAAGTTGGCACATTCTTTGTTTGGTATAAGCTGTTTAGGACATGGCAGAGTATGGTATCTGAACCAAGCAGCCTCCTCAGTAGACATGAGTGCTATCCTTGCACTCTTTTATTTACAGTACTAAGGTTGATAGTGGGTTTCAGAGGATACCTGCTGTATGTTGACATAAAGGAAGAAAAATGCAAAGTTTTGTTATTAATGTTCCACTCCACTATTGTACTGCATGGGAGGAAAAAATTGTGACTTGAAATGCCTAGGAATACTTCCATGAACAAATTACAAAAGATCCCCCGCCCCCATACCCCAAATGAGAGTTTAGATAACTGCTTTTGTGGAATGAGTAATGTATTAAAGCTAGGGACGTTTCTATGTAAAGGTGTAAAGGCAAAGGTCATAACCAAGTTATGTTTATGACAGAACTACCAGTTCACAGTAGATACCTAACTCTGAAAAGGCTCTCATCCCTGGTGGAACAAGCAGATTGGTGCCACTGCACTTTGGGTATTAATGCTGAATGTATCTCCTAAAAGCAGAGTGGATTGCTTGAGTTCAGCATTCGTGATTGTATTACAATGTTATTTCAGTCATTGAGGGATATTTTGTACCTTATCCCTGTTCCCAAATTGTGGATGATACATTTCCTGCCATCAAGTATCTTAATGATATGCACAGAGCAGCTGTGGATGCCCCATCATTTGCGGTGTTCAAGGCCGGGTAGGATGGGGCTCTGAGCAACCCAATACAGTGAAAGAAGCCCCTACCTGTGGCAGGAGTTAGACTAGTTGATCTTTAAAGGTCCCTTCCAACCCAAACTATTGTAGGATATGTTTTTTGGGTCCAAGAGTAGTATGAATGCCATATGTTGATCTAAATGAATATTTACAATTTAAGAACTGGAGTCAATTTCACATATTTACTAATGTAAAACTGGTGGTTCCTTAACATAATCACATGACTTGTCATCTGGTATGTAAATAGAAGTTAAAGTTCAGGTAGAGAAAACTGTACTTTTAAAGGGCCCCTCTTGTTCATAAAAATTAATTGTTCCCTTTAAAAAAATCTTGGGATTAAAGCTGACCTTTCTTCCTTTCTACCAATTGGCTAAATAGATCATTCCTTGGATTTGTAGATCTATCACAGCTCTTCTGCCAGCAGGTGTGAATTCAGTAAGAACAAAAATGTGTCTTGGCTCTTCAATTGCCACTCATTTCTCAGCTTCAGTTTCGTATGACTGTACAATTGACCTGGGTAACTCAAAACTGAAGCAGCATATCTTTGTATCTCCCAAAGAAGCCATTGCTGTTAAGCCTTGGGTTGAGGCTTGTGTAGGTTCTGTAAATTTTGGCTCTGGGTGCTGACGTAGTGGTTTTCTTCAGTCCTGTGATGTGATGGTTAAGCACATGCAACAGTTACTGGAAATACTGATTATTTCAGTTCTGCCAGGAGTTGCTGTTCTCATGGTAGTGAAGCTTGGAAGATAGCCTTGCAACACCAGCATTTGAAAATCAAAGCCACAGGTGGAAGTTGGGAAGCAACTGCCTAAAAGCAGGTTGCAAACAGAAGTGCCTTGATTTGGTGGTTTGACTCTTTAAAAAAAGGTTTCCTGACAAGCATCTGAAGTTGTGGAAGAGGGCAGTCTTCCTTGCCCATCCTCATGCCTCCCTCATGCACCACTTCGTGTATGAGCATACAGTGACCCAGCTCAATGAGCTGATCTAGCAAAAAACTACTTTACCACCAGCCTTTGCATCCTCTCCCACTTTGCTTCCCCCATCCCTTTGGTTCAGCCTTTCAACCAGGTTGCATTCCTCATCACATTGATGCAGAGTGGTACAAGCAACAATGTCTCTTTGAGGAAAAAGGAGCTGTGGGAATATATGGCTTCAGGGTAAGGTTGAGGTGGGATTAGGGTGTGCTTTCAGGACAGCCTACGCCAATATTAGCTAGAAATGACTGAGAAAGCATGTGCCTGAGGGCTGTGCCTTTGCAGCCAGGTTAACCAGGTCTCCTGTTTGCATCTCTGATGGGAATAGCCCTGCCTTGTCACCAGCTGTGTGTTGTACTACTCAGTCCACGGCTCTTTCACGCTAGCTGGTACCAATAGGGAAATAAGCCAGCGAGGCAAATTGGAAAAACATGTTTTCTTTGGGTTTAGTTTTTTTTGCCAGTTTATGTTTCTCAGGGGCTTAGGTGAATTCTGGAGATGGCACAGAGGCAAGGCAGCACTGTGCAGCCAAGGCCGATTAGTGTTTACTTTGTTTTAGGTGTATAACACCACACCCTGTATTTAACATGTGTATGAAGTTATATAGCTGTCTCTAGAAAGGAGTTAATGTTATCAAAATGATATCATTCACTAGATGTGTGGGAGTTTTGGTGGGTTTTTTGTTTGGCTTTTTTTGTGGTTTGTTTTTTTAATAAAAGAAACATTATTTTTGTAATCTTGGTTAGCAGTTAGCATGGGGAAGGTTGAATAGCCTTTCCTGTTTGTTATCTGAGATGGCAAATTAGCACTAATTACCCCCTCAAGAAGGCTGAGAGGAAATTCCTAAATGCACCTAGCAGCAAGCCTATTGTTTTGATCTTATGACCAGCAGGGATAACTTGGAGATAAAGACGTGATATAATACTGTAGCCGGAGAAGTGAGTAAGAGGAAATAGGATGGGCTGTGTAGTCAGGAAAATAGTCAGGTTATAGCATGACTTGTTACAGCAAATGTAATACTATGTTCTTTTCTTTGTTCCTCAGACCTTTCTCTGGAAGAGACAGCAGTTGTTATAATGTGGGCAATAAGAGATTTTTTAAAATTATTTTTTATGTAGCAAACTCTTAAGATCAAGTAGCTATAGAATAGTTAATTTCAAACTCCAGAAATTGGGAAGGCATGAAATTACAGGGCTTCAGCCTGTTCTAGCTCTGATGTGAATCCTACAGCAGGTAATTAATTCCTCTTCTGAAAGGGAATTGATCGCCCTGATTCCTAACTGGAAAGTGGTGTTTCTTTTCTGACAAAAAAATGTAATACAGCTGTATGGCAACTTGGAATTGAGTACATGTGAAGCTAAAGAGGGCCTTTGGGAGGGACTGTTTTGGAGACAGCATTGTTCAAAGGTATTGTCAGTTACCACTGGAGAAGTGAAAGGATTTTGAATTGGGATCTCAGACTATTAATGCATTGAATGTTGTTCTTAAGGGGCACTGAAGTAATTTGACAGCATCTTTTAAGAATTCTGACATTTTGGATAATCTTCTCTACTTTTTCTCTCTGCTTTTTGTTTTTTCTGCTTTTTCTTTTTTCTTTTAACTGTATTGTTTCTCTGTCTTTGTTTCGTGCGTCTGGTATTGCAGCTTTTCCTTAAATCCTTATAGATCTCCTCAGTTAAAAGCTCAGAGAGAAACCAGCCATCTCTTTTTTCTTTGCAGAGTCAGTTAATGGTTTGTAAAATTCTTGGTAGAGCTAGTTACACAGGCATTTGAAAGAGAGAAATTAACAAAAAAGGTTAAACAGAACTGATAAGGCTCAAGTGAAGATCTTATTTAAGGTTTAGCTTTTAAACTAACATTGAAATAATTATTCTATACATTTCTAAATATGTTTGCAAAAGATACCAAGAAGTTCTTGTCTAGGAAAGCTTAGGCAGTATGACAGATTTTATAATAAACCCCAGAGATGACTGTGGTGGTTAGAAGTTATAGTACCTAACTGTATTCTGTGTTTCTCAAAAACTTAAGTAAGTGCCTGTCAAAGCTCTTCTGAAAGAAAGGCATTTCTGAACAAGTGGACTTGATCATCTCTTGGAGATTAAACTTTAATAGGTGTTGGAAACTGATATTTACAGATATGAATACCTGTTGCATTTATGAAAGTAGAATATGGCCCTGTAACTCTGGAGGGGTTCCCTGAATGAAGTCCATATTGCAGGGTTGTGATTTTAAAGGGTTTGTTTGCTTGTTGTGGTGGTTTTTTTTTATTTTGGGGGTTTGTTTGTTTGGTTGTTTTTTTCCTATCACTATATTCCTGTGTTTTGGGGGTGGGGGAGTATAACTGGGAAGGATCCCTTACATTATAAGTCATGGTGTTGGTTCAAAATGGTTCTTATTTTGTCTTGGGAGCCTATAATGACCTCTGATTCTTTCTGGTTTTTTAAATAAAAAAGCAAACCAAAACAAAAAACCCAAACAGCCCAAATGACTGTTGTTGTATATACATACGGTAGTGCACCTGACTAAATATGGTTAGTGTGTACAGTACAGCAGCTGTGAAGGTGGAAGAGTCTGGAATTTTTGACACCTCAAATGTCTCTGAATTACAGTCTCTTGGATCTTGTGTGCTGCAATATATGGACCATGTCAGAATGTCAGCAGCTGCTTCTACATTTGCAGTGCTGACAATATGACCTTCAGGCTGAGAGATCTCCACTGAGGTGAGCTCTGCCCAGTGTGTTTGCTTTATTCTGTATGGAGCTTTTGTAGTTGCATACTTCTAAATGACCACAAAGCAAACAAGACCATGGAACAACTCTGTCGTCTGCATTTGTAAATGGCTCTTGTTATACTTAGGCACTGCTGCTTCTGCTTTTTCATTGTGCCCTGGGGAATAATTCTTTGTGGTAAAATACTCTGCAGTTTAGATGAGAAAAAGGGGTGGAAAGGAGCGAATACATTTTTTGGCAACACTAACGTTATCTTTGGACCACTTCTCATTTGCACAGAGAAGGCTGGGTTTGCATATGGGGGAGATTGTTTTGGAGGTGGTATAAATAGGAGGGCAAAGTTCATCTGTTAACCCATCTCAGCTCAGTGCTGCTGAGTGCACCTGAGCACAGTGATGCTGTCTTGGGTATTTTGTCTGCAGAGCATGCCCAACTCAAAAATCAGTACAAAGTTGCAATAGTATAAGTATGCTTTCTACTTTGGTTAAGTGTTGCTTTGGTATTTATTCAGGATGGAGATATTGACTGGCAAAAGATTCAGATTTGCTAAAATAGCCGATTATTCCACGGTTTGTGCTTCTAGGGTTTGTTATTCTTCGAGCTAAGTTTAACTAAGTGATTTCACTGGCGCCTATCATCTCTTCTATTAAGTGCTCAGCTGGTGCAAATAAAACTGTGGCTGTGAATATTAAGGTTGTGTAAGGTAAGGGGACTGTCTTGTTAACCAAGCTTAATGGTGGTTTGTCTTAATGTTATTTATGAGCTTTATGATTAGCTTATTTTAAAACAACTGCCCCATCTAGACCCAATCTTCTGCAGACTGTGTTGCAGCAGTACTGTCAGAGATGTATTTCCAGAAAATTGGGAATCTGGCTAAGCAGAAATTACTGCAGGTTACGGTAACAGCATCATCAGTGACTGTCCTTTGCAGTTATACAAACTTTGCATTGTGTCTGTCTCTGTCATCTAATGTATTCATCTCTCTTACACCCCAGCCTGTAGTTCCCTGAATAGCAAAATCTGTGTTCTGTCAGGACAGCTGTTTAATAAGGCACATGGGGAAATAATTGGGAAGGGAAAACTCTTTTCTGGATAAATTACAAATGGCTGAGGGGAGGGACATGGCATGCAGATGGGCTAGAAAGCACGCAGGGTAGGACTCCTGGCCTTTTCCCAATCAGTAGCTTCATCTTGGAAGTAAAGCAGAGCAAAGCCCTTGTGAGTTGTGTGTAGATCTTGTATTGAATCAAATAGCGCAACTGCAGTGCAGGGTGGCTGCGGTGGGGATGGCTAGGGCCTGTCTCTTTGAAGTGTGGAAGAACTAACCCACTTAGAAGGGCTCCTTGTCTCTACCTGCTTTCTGACACAGAAGGAGAAACAGGAGGTACAGCATGTGGCACCAGAGAGAAGGCAAAAAGGACTTTGGGAGTGAAGAAACAAAATCTAGAGACAGCACTAGTTATGTGCCCACTCCAAGTCAGCAGTTGTGAGTTGAATTACACAGGAGGACTTTGTTAGTTCTGCAGATTGTGTCTCGGAGATTATGCTTGTTTTGTGATCTTTTCTGCCAAATTGAAGGGCATCATGTGTCTTATTTGTAGTTCCTATCTGTTACACAAGCATCAGCACAGCAACAGAAGACTTCTTCCATGTGTCTGATGTCACATTTATTTTTATGAGGCAGTGTAATTTGTTATTGGTGCCAGCCCAGATCTTTGCCACAGTCTGCACTTGTGACACAGCTGTTGCTCCCATTGCATACATAGCTCCGAAGTTGTAGTTTAAGGTGGGGATAAGGCAAAGCCACTTCATTTGCACTGTCAAATCTATAGCATGACTGCATTGTGTACAGCCTTCTGTAGCCAGATGTGTTGTACAGATTTTGGTATCGTTCAGAATTCACGATCAAACTGTTACTGTTTGAGGCTATGTCTTTCTATAGATGCTCTTCTTCTGCAGGTTTTTGTTTCTCCTTTCACCTAGTTCTTGCTAATGTTTTGGTTGAAAAGGTGGAACAGTTTGCCTGGTTTCTTAAAATATATACTTTTCATAGTGAAAAGCATGTGTGTAGTGTAGTTTAGTAGCCTAACTGTGAAACTCAAGTTAAAAATGCTACCCAAAATATATCTTGATCGTATAGCTCTGAAAGAAGTTATGGATCAGATAGAAGGCTAGCAGAGGAGTAAGGGACATAAGTGATGCACGACTGTAAGTATGTCACAGCCAAATTGATTACTGTAACTGGGTTTATCTCCGGTATTAGCCTTTCTCAGGCTTTAGTGCTTTTATATAAAACTAAAAAGTAACTTGCTCTGTATTTTCTCTTTTTTTCCTTTGTTGTTCAATGATGTGGTGCAAATTAAGAAAGATTATTTGCTAAATGGCTCTTACTTTAAAGTGAGACGACATTGTTGGTCGATGTGGGAATTTATAAAGTGTTGTCTTTATCTGCTTTTGGGGTTTTGTTCCCTTTCTCCCTCGTGGGAAGTGAGAATGAAAGCATTCTTTGATGAGGATGTTAGTGTCACATATTGGTGTTTTATAGTAGACCGATTAAGTGGGTTGTTTTTGGAATTCGGAGCTCAGTATTCAGTCTGTTGTTACTGTGGATACAGTAATTTGCTAAAGTGGCCACCCCTTCATTCTTCTCCAGTGACTGGACTTGGCTGAGGAATGCTTGCCTCTCCTGTGTCTCCTAGAGATGGCCAGGTCTGGCCTCTTTCAGGGGTGCACCTGCATGCAGTGTATTAAATAATAAACTGACCTCATGCCTGTTGACTGCTGGAAGCTGCCTACTTTTTTGTGTAGGTGAAAGAGAAAAAACGACAGAGGGGGGACTGAAGTGTAACGAAAGTCACGGGCACCTCACCCCCACCCAAACATTGCCTGCTTTGTTCTCGCCTTCAGAGGGTCAGTCCGTCAGAGCTTTTTGCTAGCCACATCCTTTGGCAGTGAGAAATTGCAGATGGTTTTCAACAATGATTTTTTTTTTTTTCTTTGAAATAAAGGTTTTTCTCCCCTATAAAACAGCTTTTGAACATGTTTAAAAGAAAGCAGGTAGAAACATGTATTTGTATGTGAGCTACATGGATGGGAAAGGAAGATGGTATATTAATTTAGTGAGGGGGGAAGTCCGCCCTAACAGCTCTGTAACACAGTTAAGTGCAGTTAAAGTATTTTACATTTCTAACCCTGGGTCACTGAGACTTGCAGTTATTTTATTGAGTACCTTCATTTTATGGAATAGAGAGAGTTCTGCTAAACTGGAATTTAATGAATCAAGTGTGGGGAAATCCTATGGAAACAGTGACAGTTGAACTGCTTGTAATGCAGGCATTGTGACTTGCTTTCTGTGTCAGTTCTCTTGTGAAAGGCAAATCCAGTGGAGAATGAATGAATGTGTCCAACCTCTGAGTGTTCCTGTGCTTTGCCTGGATTTGGGGGGCCAGAGTCAGGAGTGGCCACGTGAGTGTGCTGGGGACACCAGCTGTGCTATTATTAGGGGTTTTAAAGTCTGTGGCAGATGTTCTTAGGCTCTCTTCCAGCCCCGGCATATGGTGTAGGGGAGAACATGGAAAAAAGAAACGTCTGACAAATTATTTTTCCATGAAACAGACTTTATTTTTTTTTTTCTTCCCCTCATAACAGGGCAGGATATTTTATGTTAAGTTTTCTAAGTCAGAAACTAGTTGGAAGTATTTGAAACAGAAGAGTGAAAAAAGTGATCATACAAGAATAGATACAAGTGCTTTGTTTGGAAAGTAGGAGGAGGGGGGCTAGCCAGGACTCAAGTCCATAGGTGCATTCCTGTAATTTTTTTTTTCCATTTTCTTTGACACTGCTATTTAGAGAGAGCCCTTGTTGTATTACTTTTTCAGTTATGTATATAATATAAAACTGTTCCTGCAAAGATTTTGAACGTGTGTGATGAGACATGAAAGTGCACACAAAGAGGTATTAATAATGTAGTGATTCAAATCTGTGAACAGAACTACTTCTTGTTCTGTTGTAGTGATGTAATACAAAAAAGCATGGTTTTTTTTCCTTTCTCTTTGTTATAGTAGGTAGAGTATGCATGTCTTGTTTTGAATTTGTAATTTGTGTCCCCTCTGAAAGCCAGTTAATAAGTTTAAATATCCTTGAAGTAGATATTGCAAGCTGCTTGGTATTCTGTTGTGCAGAATGCTAAAGGGAGGCATCTACCAGGAAGATGCAAGACTGACTAAAAGACAAACCAAACATACATGAAGAGCTGAAGAATGTGAGCTAGTTACAATAGGTAACAAATATGTACGTCCTTGTGTTTCTTATGTTAAGCGGTTTTTAACCATGTAAGCAAGTTGTTGCTAAGCAGAGCAACAAATGTTTAAACAATTCCCTATGCATCATCTTTTCCTTTCTGTCATTAAAGCATGTGGGGTTTTTTGAGCTAAACCAGCTGAGATGCTGCATGAGTTGCCCTGTGTTAAGCACAAAGAGAAGAATATACTGCATTTGATAAGTTTTTATCTGTCCATCTCTCAGCTTCCTATCTGTAATCAGATAGCTCTCCTATACAGAGCTTTTTAGTCTGATTAAAGAGAGCAGTACCCAAAATAAATAATCTAATATGTAGTTCTTGTTGGGGCTGTCATGCTTTTCTTTGTCTGTGTTCCTTTCCAGATGTTAAAAGTACAGACCATACAATTGATCAGAAAACCTGAGTACTCATTCTCTCCATTGTTTTATCTCTTTACTGAAAAAACAATGATGGTGACCTAAAGGGGCTTTGTTTGTTTTCTTAAGTCTGTGATCTGGGATTTTTAGTCAAATGCTAGGACCTACTTGTAGGTACATATTTCTGCCAAGAAATACATGTCTTTAGTCAGAATGCTATTCCCTCTTAAAATTTTCCACTTTTCTAGTAATAGTGATGTTTTAAGCCATTGGAGACCCAGGTAATTCTTCAAGTTGTTCCCACAACACAGTGCACAACAACTAAGTGCCTCCATTTACTGGGAGAACTGTGGGATGTGACCCCAGAAGTCTTTGTTGGCTCATGTGGATGAGTGCTGTTTTACAGCTTATATCCAGTCACTTGAGAGTACTGCTGTATGACTGTACCCAAAGTAAGCTGGTCTGTGTGCTGAAACCTGGGTATCAATTACTCAGGTTGATAGTGGTGAAGAATCAATTGTTCCTTCAGTGAGATTGTGACAGTTCACACAGTCTCATAGCTCCTAAAAGAACAGTGCCTCCTGTGTTACTGATATTATAGTGCAGGACCCAGCAAAAAATTGTAAGAGGATTAGTCACAGTGTGTTGCATTAAGCCTGACTGTTTAATCAGATGGCTTTTTTCCTGAAGATTATTTTGTTGGCAAAACTGAGAAAATCAGGATATTGATGAGCTCTAGAGGCATGTTCTGAAGGCTTGGAGCAAGGGAAGTCCGAATGTGCTGACATGACCGGTTAGAACATGTTTTTCACGGTTAACAGATGAACTGTTGTATGTGTGTGATTGGGAGGAGACTCTGGTAAATGGGGTATTGTACTTTCCTTAATAGGTGGCAGTCCTTGTTTGACTAGAATCCAGTATTTATATGGTTTCTACACTATAAACATCTTTCTGACTGGAAAAGAATTGCTTGGATTAAAGTGGCTGTGTCGTGCCCTGAGTATTAAGCCCCCTTCAGTTCTTTCCCTCCCCTCCCCTCCCCACTGTGAGCTTCAGCAACCTGTTGAATTTTCTGTGCATGAGGTGGGAGGAGAAGGGGATTTGCTATAAACATGTTTCAGAAATGTTTTCCCCTCCTGAGGATGTGCTAGAGAGCAGTAGTGCTTATTAAATCTTAACTTCCAGGATTCTCTGCAAATCTGGTAATGCCCTCAGTGATGCTGGTTCACATACCTCTTTTGGCAGAAAACACTTCCACTTGCAATGGGTGCAAGCTGAACAGTTGCCAGTTCTGTTTTAATTTCTCTGTAAGTCTAGAATGCTTTAGATGTGCAGCTTCTCATGTGGGTGTGTATCTTTGTGGGTAGATGGATCAGCTTTTGATAGAGGAAAATCTCATCCTCTCACTGAATGTGAACGTATGTTCTGAATCTCTCCTGTGTGAATGTACAAAAGCCTACTAGCCAATTTCAATCCCTCTTCTGCCTTAATCAATACATAGTGTGGGAACTGCTACGTTAGGGCAGTATTTATGTGTATTTGTTAGTGTCTGCTTGTTTTATGAAGGTTCATTTTGCTAATTGACAAGTTGATAGATTAAGATACATTCCTGCTCTTAGGGTTATATTAAGGATGGGGTAAGATTTTTGTTGTGGTTTTTTTTTAATATTCCTCCATTCCCCCAATTTGATACTTTGTTTTGCTGTCTTACAGTACTGAGCATGTTATTGCTTCAAGTCAGCAATAAAAAGAGAAACTTAGTTGTGTTCTAAATGAGTGATGCTCTGAAGAAGCAGGTCGCCCACTCTCTCTCCCTCCTCCTAGTTTAAAATTAGATCTGTTGGCCCAACAGGAAGGGGCTTCCTTTTCTTGCTTGTTTTCCAACTGTGAAGCAGAGCATGTAGTCACACTGAACAAAGCGGCAGCATTCCTGGATCCTTTTAATGATGTATTCAGAACTCCAGTGCCTCCTGATTTAATGAGTACAGTGAATGTATTCACAACTAACAAGAGCGTGCTCATTAAATAGCAGTAAGTTAACTGTCCTATTCTCTTCTAGCAATCCAATTCATAATTAAATGGTGCCATATCTGAATACAACACTGGGCTGCCAGATGGAGAGGTTAGATGTTCTGTGGGTATGCATGGTTAGATGGGATTTTTGGATTACAAGCAATTTAGCTTAGCTTGCCTCACTGATAGGGCTGCTTTTCTTGGTGGGGCCTTTGAGTCCCAACCAACCAAAGAAGTTTAAACTTAACCAGTTGGCCAGAAAGTTAATTTTAACTGTCTTTTTAATTTGTGGCTTTCAGTTGGATATTCTGCTGTGTTGTACTGTTACTGTTGTGTAAATCCAACTAGCTGTACTAACTGGAACTACTACAGCGTAACTGAGCATAGAATTAGGTCCTTGGTTGACTTGAGTGCTACATAAATGCAGCCTCACAGTTGGGATGGTTAGGTGGTGACACTTGAAAAATTAAAAAATCAGTTTAGTGTTTGGATTGGCAGATGGAAGCTGAACATGGGAGTATACTGCCTAAACATGTGCTAGAGGTTGTTGGAATTGGCTTTAGCGATGTTAAAATACAAGTAGCAACTGAATGCTCATGTAAGTTATCTGCCCCCAAAAGAACACTTACCTTAATTTGTAGAATTATTGATGAAAGCATAAATACTGAGTACTTATCGTTGCTTCTAGTTACAACCAGTATTTAGAAACGTATTTGGGTGCAGAGGGAATTTGGGTCTGAGGGCGGGGTAGCATATGTACTCTGTCTGCTTTTCTACCGCCAGCCTTCTGATGCTCTTCTGGGGGCTCTTAGCATAATTGGGATGACACCAAGCCAGCTCTTATGTAAAACCAGCTGACAATCTATTCAGTTTGTGCTGCCTGTCTTCCTTTAGACTGATTACAGAAGAAAGCCATACAGCCCGTGGTTCCTGTTTGCGGTGGGGAACAGCGTGGAGAGAGGCAGATGTACAGTGTCTGATGCACCCTTGCACAGCTGCTACCTGTCACCGGGGTGGCTGTACCTGCTTCTCATCTCTGTTCCTCACCCAGCACACGCAGGTCTGTGTCAGCCTATCAAACCTATGCTGAATTCTCTAATAAGTAATTGTTGAAACTTCCTTCTTTCTCCTTCCTTAAAACCATTTTCATTCAGATGCACTGTGTAAGCATCATTGCTTGTCTTCTACATCTGTCCTTCCACATTAATAGTGAATGGTAATGTTCCTTTACAATGTGAACTTACTGCTTTGTTTATGCTGGTGTGTGTTGAAAATCTAAGCATGAACTGTTTGATGTCATTCAAAGGGAGAAAACTTGCACAATCCAGAGTAAAGAAGAACTTGTTCTTTCTATCTTTAGATGTGAAGAATGAGCCAAAGTTGTTCATTCAAACTGGAAAGCACTTGTTCACTTGGGACCTCATGTGAAGAGACACTTGCAACTACTAGTGACTTGTGTGGCATGGGGGTGTGCGTAGTGGGTGTGCTTTGTGTGGGGAAAGAGGACAGAGGTGGGGAGGAGACTTTGGGGTTTCTTTGGTTTGTTTTAATACTCAGTAAAACTTTCCTGGCTTGTGCCTGGAACAGGTGTATTCTGTTGAATGGTCTTTTTGTGTGACTGGTAGATGATGGTGAGAGGTTCACTGTCATAGGGATGCCATGCACTACTGAGGCATGGAGTGATGATTTGTAATCTGTTGCTTTCTACTTCTGGCCCTGGAGCTTTTTTCCTGCCTATATTACATAGATTGGTAAAAGCTATGAGTGCTTTTCCTATCTGTGTGTTTGGGGGTGATTGCTGGTTTTTGTGGTGCAGGTTTGCCAGGACAGAGAACAACTATGTGGGGACCAAGCTGCTTTTATTTTATTCTTATGTGTGAGGTTGAATTGCTTTTAACTTTTTAAATACTAGACCATAAACGTGCATTGGATGAAGAGGAGAAAAAATTCCTGTGTTACAATGTTTAATCCTATTTTTGTGAGATCTGAAGTCCTTCTAAATGAATTCTAAACTTTGTCCGTATTGTGTGTTGTAGTTTTCTTATAACAGTCAGAAAACTTACTTTATGCGTTTAATATTAAGACAATCAACTACTCTGCCCATTGGCTGAGAGACTAATTTGCTGTTTAGTGACTGTGCCTGGGTATCTGAAAAGCTGCAACACATTCCAAGTGTTCTGAATAATAATTTATCCTGCCTACATAGAGTGTTTTCAGAGAAGCTGCAGGGGAGGGATTTTGGATTGAAGGGATATTTGCTTGTGTGGGTGTGAAAGGGCGGTGTAGGGGATATTCTTCACTGGAAAAGTGACCCACAGTTTTCTCTGTAAACTTTCTTGGCCTGTCACTTCAGTTTGGATCTTTACACCCACTGTGCCTAATGGGAGTTACTACAAAGGAGAAATGTTTGTTACCATGTATCAAGTAAAACAACCCTAGTTACTAGCACAGGCAACTACTCCCTTCCTCCAAACTCTTTAGGTTTACTTTTTTTAAGACAATGACCTCTTCCTTCCTGACTACTAGGCTAAGATGGTAGTGAAAGTTATATTGCAAGCTTATCAGATAAAATAATTGATAGAAGTTGAGTTGAAATATACCGCATATAAAGGAAGAGGAGGCATTTTGTGCTTTGTAGGCATATTCTGTGGCTTTTTTTGTTTGGTTGATTTGGTGGGGTTTTGTTTATATTTTTGCCAAACCTGGGGTAACGCTCAGGTGTCCAAATCTGTCATTTGCTGTTCTCACTTTTGTTGTTCTATTTTTGTCTGTCCATCCTTCAGGAGCAGAGCTGATTGCAATTCTGTAAGAATTTGATCTTATTGTATGTACTGCAAATATCTTAAGTAAAATCTGCTTTGGGATTTATAAATGCCTTTTGGCTTTGTAAATAAAAGGAAAGGGAGTGCTCATTCAGTAACAGCTTACACAGGTACTGCCTAAGAGATCACCTGGATGGAAACTACTTTTCCCATGTGCAAGTCAGATGAATAGTTGATAATTCCTTTATTTAACAACAAATCAATTATTTAAATTGGAATGGAGTAGAATGCCTTGAAGATGTGAGGTGTGCTGATCTGGCAGTTCACATCCCCAGTAGTGTACAAAGCAGTGACTTGTGTTTCATAATAACCTTTGCCAAATGATAAATCCAAGCTAATCTATACAAGATTTAGTAGCCAGTCAGCTGTAGAATTAAATCCTAATTTATGTCATTGGATATTTAATTGACACAGCCTGATAAAGGATAAATAATCTTACTGTCAGTTCGTTACAGTATCATCACATCTTCCTACTGCTAAAGATGCACGGCCAAGACAGATGGGAGATGGCAGTTACATGGACTCACTGGGAAGCCTATAAGAAAAGTGATGGCTGAAATATTGCTAGAAAAAGTAATGGTTTTGTAACTGAAAACCAATTTTAAAAAAAAAAAGGATTTTCACAATGGGGGAAACATCTCTGGAAATCCCAACTTACACACAAAGCATATGAGCAGGAAATATTTCTTATTAATTATGCATGTTGGTGAAAACACGCTTTTCTCTGAAACTTCAGCTGTTGAAAGAGTATTTCCCTTGCCACCAAAGTGCTGTACTTGTATGTTGCTGCAAATGTTAGTTCTAGACTGTCTTTAACAGATACTGATTGCTGAAGGCCTAGTGCTATATTTTCTTCTTTTTCTTTTTCACACTCTTGGGGAAGAAAGGGAAACTTTTCCTTTAAGAATTTTTTTTTTTGTGTGTTTGCCTTAAAGTTCCATGGTACTGGAATAAATTTATCTCCTTAGCAGTGGAACTAAGTGATATAAATAACATGGGGATGAGAAGGTGTCATCTTTGAAATAGGACAGGTACGATATTTCCTTAGTGAAGTAACAAGATTTAAAGTAATAATGAAAATATTTCACATAGAACTTTGTGGTTTCAGTCTTAAATTAATTTCTCCTTTGCAGTTGTTTGTGTTCAAGCTTAAGATCAAGATAAAAGTGCACATGGGAATAGAATTATATTTGCAAATTTAAATCACCTCATCAAATCCACTGTTCACCATATGGTGAATTTCAGTCTTCTGTAATCACAGCCTGATACTCATAACAGTCCTTGCACTTGAATATCTTAAAACTGTGTGAGTCAGGACTGTTGGGAAGCAGGAAAACTGGTGTGAAAAGGCACTGGGAATATTTGCAGCTTCACTGATAAAGTGGATGGTTTATGTATCTTAAAGGTTGGATGTTATCCAAGCACGCAGTCAGGCTTTGTCGTGAACTGAAGAGCAACAAGACAATCATAATACAAATCAATCTGAAACCATGTGTGAGTGTAAAGGGTTCGTATGGTAAGAAGACAGTCCAAAATGAGGAATACTTTTTTTGATTAGTTAGATTGTCTGATTCCAAAAGTTTGATGCAATAGAAAGTACTGTAAATAACTATTGATGTAGTTGTGAGGCTTTTCAGTAATTACAATTGAACTTTGAAATAATCTAGGTAGTTAGACATGATTGGGAAGGTAACCTCTAATAAGCAAGAGCAGATGGGCTGTGTTCAAAATTGGTTTTGGGTCTTTTTTGTCTGAAGGAGCATCTGTGTTTGGAGAGGTTTTGCAGTGAGTGAGTTGCGTTTTGTGTCTACAAAGATTCAAAAGTTTGTTGTTGGTGTGGACTTGCCCTTGGAAAACAATGTTTATGCATCCTTTGTTTTGACACCGAGAGTTGGATCAATCCATAAAGAGAATTGCTACTGGGAGAAGGGGTGGCTGCAATTGGAAGCCTGTCCTGACTGTGAGGTAACAGGAGGCTGTCTGAGGAGCACTGTTGAGATCGGTCTTGGAGGAGCAGTTAAGAAAGGAAATTGTTCAAGTTTCCTTGAGGAATGATAAATTATTTCCAGATTCTTAATACTCAGAGTTTGCTGAAGTGACAGCTCATGAACTATATAAAAATGCCATTTTGAGGAGGGCAGATTTTGTGACTGGTTTTCCTTTGGAGAATAATTTAAGCAAAATGGGGTTTCAATTTGTGGGAGTACTTGTGTGATTGCCAGATGAGCTCATAGCTCTGTTCTCACATCAGTGTTTCAAGACTTGTAGAAGAAAGCCTGAATCTTTTGAAATGTAGGCATTTTTAAAGTACTGCTTGGTTTTTTCTTTAGATAAATCTTACTACTGTTGTGAAGACTCTGGAAATATTTTGTAGTGTTTTCATGATGGTGTGCATACGCTTCTTTTGTTTATGCTTTCTGTGTGATGTTTAGGAGGGAATGATTTGCTAACGTTTATTTTGTCTAGAGGATGTTTGCATACATATCTATGCTGTTCTGTGCTCAAGCTAAAAATGAACATGGTTAACAATGTAAAAGGTACTCAAAAGATGAAGGTTTTAATGCAGCAGACTGAAGAGAGGAGTATCCCGACTCAGTTTGGTAGTTTGTGTAACTGCTCTGCCAAGAGAGGGCGAGGAAACTTGTGTGAGAGCCAAAGTTACAATTGCATTCAAATGACCTTACAGCATCAAGAACTGTTCATGTAGGGGAAACGCAAATAGAAGCGACACTTAAAGGGAGCCTGCTAGCCAAATGGTGAAATTCTGGAGGGGAAAAGGAGGCTCAAGAAAAGAAGAATGCTATGCAGATGATCAAGAGCAAAAAGAGTTGAAAACCAGGTACAGTGGTGGCTGCTACGGAGATTTAATCCCCTGATTCTGTTCAGGTCTCTTAGAGCTTAGCTTTGGACATAGGATGTATGTAGTGTGTGTGCAGAAGCACAGCTAGCTGTTATACATTAATGCAGACAAAGAAAGGGAATATGGCAAATGCTGCTTTAGTTCTTTTCAGATTCCCTTATTCTGCATTTTAGTTGAATGCTGTTTTTCAGCTACTGCTCTGCGTAGCGCTGGCTGGCCTCTTTCTCAAATAATGCTGAGCTGAGCTGCTGCTGTGTTGTCAGATGCAGGTTTTGTTCCAGTGGGGCAGGGGGAAAGACTTAGGCTTTGACGTGTAAAAGTAGGGCATCGGCAGTGTGCTGTGCTCGAATGGGGTCAAGGATCACTGTTTGCTGTGGCTGCCTTCTCCCTCACTACCTCAAGGTCTAAAGTCAGTCCCAGTAAACTGCCATGTTACTTAAAATGTCACCGTCAGGGTGGCTGGTTTTGGCTTTGAGAATAAAACATAAGGAATCTGAGATAGCTAATACTTTTAAGGTTACGGATGAAATGGCTCTAGGCATCAGATATCCTAACTCATGTTATTATTATTATTAGCAAATGCTGAGATGGGAGCAGGCAATCAGCACAAGCCGAATTGCTTGCACAGTTTGCTGGCTTTTGACTGCAAAGAGATTGCAGTTATTGGGGATACTCGTGTTATTCTGTATTCATAGACACCGATTTCTGTTGGCAGCCCTAGACCATCAGAGGCAGGAAATGCATTCATATTTATATGGCGTATGTATTAATCCTTATATATGCTGATAGATACTTCCAAAACTTTAAGCCTACTTACTGAAGTATGCTGTTAGTGGTGCCTGTCTAACTGGTATCCTGGGCTCCTTTCTGTTCTTAAAATGGAAATTCCTATAACATAAGGAGCTTAGGCATGAGTGTTTCCTTTGAAATACAAGATATCTTGTGCGGTGGATGTCAACAATTTATTAAGCTCACTTTCTGGATATGGTTTGAATTTGCTTTTCATATCCGTATTTAACTTTGAAACTAGAACTTTTAAAACAGAAGAAAGCTAAATGGTTAAAAATTAATGCATGAATTTTGGACACTGAATTATTTTCTTTGTAGAACATTTCTTGTTTTGTTTATTTTTATTTTTATTTTATCTTGATGAGTCTGAAATACTAGGTTGCTGGTAGAGAGAGTGTCCCAGGAGGTGTTTTAAGGCCAGGTTGGATGGGGCCCTGAGCAGCCTGGTCTAGTGAAAGGTATCCCTGCCCATGGCAGGGGGTTTGGAATTTGATGGTCTTTGAGGTCCCTTCCAACCCAAGCCATTCTATGATTCTGTGTTTGTGTTCTGGTGGCTGGAAGGTTGGAAAGTTATTTAGATTTCCCTTCCTCCCAACATTGTCATTGTGAAGTTGTTTGCTTAGAAATTAATTTTAATGTAATAATCTAACTCTTGATAATTTACAAATTATGTTTTATTTCTCCAGAATTTGTCTGTGTTGGAGTTCTGTTCTAAGAATGAGTATATTTAGTGATGATTTTTTTTTTTTTTTAAATTGGAACTGCATCTAATCATGTTAAAACAAGAAATAAAGTTTAACTTTTTCGCATGCTTTTCATTACAAAATCCATTTCATCTTGGATACAAAATAGTTTAAAGGGTCTTTCCATGCTTGAGAGCTTTTTATCTTTGGGACAGTGCCTGTAGCTGTTCCTTGCTCTGTGATCAACTTACTGAAGGAAGTTGAGTTGATGCTTCTTAATAAAAAGCTTTACACTTTAAAACATTATTAAAATGCTTTGGACTGGCACTACCTGCAGTATCTTAAAATCCTTAATACACACAGAAATCTCATGAAATGAGATGTTTTGGTAGAGTTGTGTTAGCATCTGTGATGTGACTGCAAATTGTGGGAATGTAATTGTAGCTGTGCAGAGATGGAGTTCATATCGGGCAGAAAGAATGCCCTTATTGTTAGCTCCCTTTACTCTCCTTCTCCTCTGCCCCACTGGTACAGGTAGATTACATTGCAACCGAAGGGCAATTAAATTCTAGTAGAAGCTCTTGTCTGGAGAGATCAGACTAAGAAATCTAAAGTGTTCTTGAGTGAAATACATCTGATCGCTTGTTCTTGTTCATGTCCATATGGCTCACTTTCCCTCTTTAAATTCCTGTGTCACCACTTGTTAAAGAATATAAAGGTACAGTGAATACAAAGAGTTCATATTTTTTATTGCTCACATAACTTACCCACACTTCTTGTTTGCTTTTTTCTATTAAGTCTACTTCCAGTGTGAGACACATTACAATATTCACCCGAGTGGCTCAGAATTTGTCCACACTGATTTTATTTATCTCTAAAATACAGAGGAACACTCAGGCCTTGCTGTTTTAATGTCTGTCCTCTGGTGGCATGGACTGCAATGGTAATCAGTTTTGTTCTTTCTGGTCAGCTGTGTCCCAAAACATGGCATTAACACAGACTCCAAGAAGAAAAGTTGGAGGCAAAGGAAACTGTGAGAAAGGTGCTGTTAGAAACTACCCTGCAGTTGGGAGGGCTTGTTCAGTGAGCGGTCTGCTTCTAAATGTGTGGAGTGGGCTTAGGTAAAAGCAAAGGGTAGCTCTATACTAAAACCTTGCAGCCTAGCAAGAAAATAGAATAACTTAAGATGAAGTCTTTAAACAGAATGGAAAGCATTGCAACTAGTTTATAATATATTTACCAGCCTTCCTCATTAGGAGTTTAGCTGGAATTATTCTGAGACAGCTTGTTCCAAATATGAAATTAAAGACTGAGGTGGATACGTAGCCTTTTAGAGCAGTACAGTTTGTCTTCATATCATTATTAGTCATCATGGGGCTGTACAGGAATTACTGGGAAAACCTGAGAATTAGAAGTGATAGGAATGCATTTCATCTCATGGTTTCCGTGTTGTTAGATTTTTAAATACTAAAGCTGTTTCATCATCGACTATGGTACTGTTCCTTTTGATCCCACTTCATTCTGAAACCCTTTTGCTCTAAAAGAGGTGAAATGTGCTTTCTGATGTCATTTAACTTTGCACATAGGTTTCATTACAGAGCTGGAACTGAAATGGAAAGCTGTAGTTGACAAACTTCAGTACAAGAGATGCAGAAAGAATAGCTGCCTAGTAGGCTCTCAAAACCATGTGAACTTTTAAGCCACTCAAGAGCTTAATTTAGTGGAAGACTGGCCTGAGAGGCTTAATATAGATAGCTCGGATATCATGTGGAAACTCTAATTTAGACATGTATTGATATAAGAGACCTTGTGCTTATTTTTATTTATTCCGTGCCAGATTGTTTGCTTCCCTCCTTTAACCCCCACTCTTTATTCTCAGGAAATGCAGTCCATTGGCAAGTGTTACTGCACAGGTACATTAACTGTGCCAGGGAGAGTGAAGGAAGATCTGCCTTCCCCTACTGGCATGTTCTGGTTTAACCAGTTTTCAGTGGAGTCTTCAGTACACTTGTTTCGTTCTGACCCTGGTAACTCTTATTGGGAAGGTGACACAAGTAGTGGATCTGGTCAGGGTATCCTTCTAGTTGCTGACAGGCATTGGTGAGTTTTGAACCTGGCTCTTCCTTTTCTTCCTGTAAGTGAAGCGGTGGGAGAAGAGACAACTGATGTGGTAGGAGAAATGCTTGCCTCTTGCTGGTGAGAGGAAAGCAGGGGGATTAATTTAGATGAATAACCTTTTCAGTGCCCTCATTCCAGTATAAAGACCCAATCTTGAGTTTAAGTGTTTATCTTGAAATGGCAAAGCTTTTAAATAAGGCAAATTTGTTTTGTTTCTCTGCCCCTTAAAGAAAGATGGAAATTCAGTGGAATTTGTGCTCTTTTCTCTTTTTTTTTTTTTTTCTTTCTCTGTCGTGCCTAAGCACTAGTTTACTTGTGCAATTACCAATACTGCAATTTCAAATTATAGTTACTGCAGCAACAGTGCAGTAATTTTTAATCTGGTTCAGAAATCTTGTTTCTGGCATGGCCATTAACGTGAGGTCACTAGGAAGGTCATAGTGTAACTGATGTGACTTGCCCTCTGATGAAAGTGTCATGGGAAAACCAAACGGATGAATGGATTTGCTGTATGTTTGCAGTAGACATGGAAAGTTCTGCTTTGCTCAAATCTGCTTTAAGCTTAGGAAAAAAAACCCACCCACGATCTAAATCTTTACTTTTAAAAAAAAGGTAAAAAATTGATGCTTTCAAGCATCACTTCAGCTTTGCACAGGAATTTATTTGGGATAAAATTATACTGTTGTTCTGGAAGCAGCTGGGGATTT
The DNA here is from genome assembly GCA_020800305.1 of Porphyrio hochstetteri. Taxonomy (NCBI): domain Eukaryota; kingdom Metazoa; phylum Chordata; class Aves; order Gruiformes; family Rallidae; genus Porphyrio; species Porphyrio hochstetteri. The sequence continues at coordinate 120,968,071 of CM036906.1, read as the reverse complement.
TAACAGTACAAGAAAAAAGTACTTCTTAAGCATGTGTTCAAGGTCTGGAGTAGGTGTTGTTGATGTCAATCCCAGACTTAAAATTATAGCCCTTAATGTAGTCACAGTTAATGCCATTTAACTGTACTTATAGACCTGTAACTTCCTATCTGGAGATTCTGTTTGTGAGGTATCACTATCCAACCTACTGTCATCTTCCACATGAAGAATTAAAATACCTCAGCATCCTTACAAAAACAGAGTAAATAGGACACCTTCATGTTTAAAACCTTTTTAGGTTGATGATGAAGGTTCCACTACTTAAATTCTCTGAATAAAGGAGCTTCTATGAATGATACAGAGTAAAGATGAGAATAAGAGTCAGACCAATGCTCTCTTGAGTTGCAGAGCTTTTGCTGTAATGACATAAGAACTCTGTTGCTTTTTGTATTTGGAGTAAGTCATGGTGCTGGCCTCTGGTAGCAGTGAGTGGTGGAAGTTTCAGAAGTGTATGGTCTATACAGGAGGACAATTTTGTGTCTGAAGTTTCAAAGTCTTGCTAACTTGTTCTGTGTCTTTCTGAGAGATGGCAAGGTCTTCTCTAATTTAAAATAAAGCCTCAAATACAGATACTATGTCACAACGTTTTTTAAGACATCTTGAAAATCTTGGATGGCACTTATGCATAACTGTATAGTGCATAATGCCATTTTATGCAGCATCTGAAGATGACCTACTTCTTGTCATGTCTCCATATTTCAGGTAATGGAGGATCTCATGTGCATTTTTCCTGTAGTGATTATAGTATGCCATGAAGCACCAGAACCCACAACACAGGTATTGTTATAGAAGTGAGCTGGGCAAGCCTTTTAATCGTTCTGGTTTATTATATTGTATTTATAGTGAGGAAAATAACTTCTAAATGCTGAGTGTGTTGCACTTGCATACAGAGTATCATGTACCTTATTACATGCTGCTTGTAAAGACCATCAGGGAATCATGAAAGGATTGATGAATTGCAAACTACTGTATATTTAAGTGTACTTCAGATTATCAGGGTGTTTTTCAGTATGTTCCGATTTTACATCAGTGTTGCTTATAAAGCAAAAATAGATCTTTTAAGTACAGATTTTTGAAATTGTTTTTCCCCAGATATAGTTACTTTTCAGCAGTGATACAAGTTCTGTCTGTGATGGGCACGCAGTAAAGACTTCAAATTTGATGAACCATTCTTTAGCCTGCCTCATTAGTCTTTCATGTCATCAGACTGAGCTGTGGGGCTGTTACTGGGTCTGCAGAAATTTTTTCCACTGATAATGTACATGTCTTGCAGTTGAGAAGCTATTTTTAGCAGTCTGGTTGTTAGAGTCACTGCAGGACAGACCTTTGGCTGAGAGCTGAGGGAGCTGCCAATGGCTTGGAATGGGAAGGGGTGGGAAAAGGTACCTTTCATTCCCAACTGTTTTGTCTATTTTGTCGGAGTTGTTAGCTGTTATTAACTCTTGCAAAGGTATGTTTCTCAGGTTTGTTAACTTGTGTTCTCTGTGTTATTGAGGGGAAATTGGCAGAGTTGAATGGGGGGGAAACTTTCTTTTTCACTGTGGTGGTGTTCAAAGGCTGCCTGGACCACAACAGACTCCTTTTAACTCGAGTCAGTATGAGAAGTGCCGCTCTTCACTGTGTGTTAGTCAAAAAGGCTCTGACCTGAGACAGCTTGGATGAATTGGGAGTTACGTTAATTTAAGCACTGTGTTTGCTTATGTGTGAGACTTTTTCCTGATGGAACATAAACCAGGGGAGGGTGATGCAGACAATGTCATGGAAAAAGGAAATTGTTAAAAATTGTGGAACCTTTAATTTGACCATGGTACTCAGCTACAGTTAGCTTTTAATATTTAAAAAATAAAACTCTTATGAGTTTAAATTTTATTTATTAAATTCACAGAATGGTTGTACAAAAAGCTGTGATAGAAAAATAGCACAAAGCATGAGAGGGTCCACCGTTACACATGATTATGTACTACACCATGATATTATGATCTTAGGGCAGGAAAGCTACTGGTTTTCCTGGTGACACCTATAGGTAGTCAGACTACCCTAAATACATTGCCATGCATTCTTCCCTCCTCTCTTCTTTTTTTTTTTTTTCTTTTAATGTGTGTGTTGTTTTAGTGCTGAAGTCAAAGGTCATCCCCAGTCTCCACGTGCGTGGCTGAGTGAATGTGTTTTTCTTCACTTTCATGTTTATCTTTGCCAGTAATATCTGCAGGTAGAGAATTCATAATAGAATTTGAAGCTGTTTGAAACTTCTTTAAATGACATACCTGGGAATGCTGCCACATAACAGGAACACTTCAGTGATGTGTATTTCATTGCTGTGGGGACAGCAAACATAAAGGCTGTGTGAGTTGCCTCCAGTGTTTCACAAAGTAATGTTCCATACAGTCAGAGGTTTGCAGGCATGCTGAAACTAAAGATTAGACCTTTCTCTTTTTACTATTTATTTTTAGGTTTTATATGTTCCAGCATACTGTCTCTTCATATCGGGGTAGTGTTGTCTGCCTGATATGGAAAAAAACCCTTTCTTTTTTTTCTCTCTCTCAATTAAAAAAACCTTTTGGAAAGTGTATCTTTTTCTTCAGCCACTCAGAATTTGTTCTTGCCAAATCTTGTCTGTCTTAATTTTGACTGGTGGGCTTTGGTCCTGCTGAGACTATCATAGGGCGGCTGGCTGTTGTGCCACATGTGCAGTCTTGCTGCTATAGAAAAATTCTGCATGTAGCACTTGAGCTTTGTCATGTATTTTTTGCCCACTTTCGTGTGTTATGTAGAATATGAGATGTATTCTGGGTAATTTGAAGCCTGCTAAGCTAAAGTTCGGTTTAATTTTACAACTGTTTGTAATTTGTGTGAAGAACACCAACCATAATGGCGAAAACCTGGTGGCTATGGTAGTGCTCCTTGGAGCAAGGTCAACTTGTGATGAATGCCACCTATACTATGGGATCTAACTTAAATGTTTGGTTTTGAAGGCTGATGGCATACATGTCTGTCTCTGAGCCTGGTAGCTGTCCTGGGTAATGTAAGAACAATGTGGCCAGTGTCATCTCTAGTTGCCTTTTACTTTGCACTGTGAATGACCAGGTCGTACTGTGCAGCCGCAATGTCTGCAGGTATGTTTGGAGCAAGGCTGGAGCATACTCAGACTCTAAAGTCTCTGCCTGTCTGTAGGAATATAATCTAGCACTGTGCATTGATGTGCAGCTACATTAGTTTAACCAGAATTGTTAAAAATAAATAAAATCCCACAACTGAGCACAACAGACTCACGTATCTTTAGTGACATACTTGTGATGCAGGACTGCAAAACCAAGCTTCCTGTCTAATAATACAGTTGTGCAAAGGGAAAGAAGTCTATCTGAACTTGGAAACATACTGCTGCAGCTAAACACTGCACCAGTGAACCATATATGCATTCTAATAGCAAGAAAATAGTCTGCTAGCTATATATTTGGGTTTTGTATGATTTCTTAATTGCACTGTAAATTAGTATATCTTTATTGGGGCCTTTCGAGAAGCTAATGACCAGCTCTGTTCTTTTGCTCACTGCCTTCAGGTCAGAACACGGTGCAAAGGTTGAGGAAGTGTGAAAACCTATGAAATTCCTTTTAACTTCTATATAACAGTAGAAAACTTTTATTAAAAAAAAACTTACATCCACTTATAACATAGTGCCGGTTATTAAGTGATCTGTTCCCTGCTGCTGAACTGTGTTGCTTTTTTCCTCCATTGTAGATTTAGCATGGATTATCTGAAAACAGTGGAAGTTGTGAGGCACCCTTCTGTTCCATATTGATATGGCTGTGTGAGCACTCATTTGGCAGTAGGATTCTGTAGGAGACAGTGTAGGCCTATGCTGTTGTTTCCATGCAGTTTCATGGTATGTTCTGGGAAAACTGGTCTCTTCTCTGGCCCCCCCAGCTTACTGTGTAGCTATCTTAGCCTAGAAAGTTGTGGATCCAAGTCAAGTCGCTGACCTTTTCCTCCAGCTTATTTATAAACCTTCATGTTTCTACTGCAGTCAAGTGTGGGTAGAGTGAGGCTGAAGAAGAGGGCATTTCAGCACCGGCTTGTCTGCTGGGAAAGTGGGAGTATGCCTTACTCGGGTTGCACAGAGATTGTTGGGGCTGTGTAGGCAGCTGATGCGGATTTTGGTGGCTGTTGTGCCTGGACTGAAGAGCAGCTTTGGAGCAAGGGCACAATGAAACCCTGTGGATCTCTTCAAGGGTCCTAGTAGGAAGGTTCAGGTGCAGGTTGTCACTACCAAGATATCCACCCAGGGGTGCTGGACTAAACTTGCTGCTTTAAAAAGCTGGCTGCTTTTTTTAACTGTTGGCTTATTTTGGCCTCGAGATGTCAGTTGCTAGTGGTGATGATGGAAGTTTACAGGGGAACCAGTGCTAGGCCTGATTCATGGGAACCTTACTGTGCTTCCTGTTTTGGCCATGGAGATTCCACCTGAATGATGAATACCGGTAGGGTATATTGATGATGAATCTTTATTTAATAATACAAATGAGGTATATACACACTGGTTTTTTTTCCTTTTCTGTTTCCATGGTGAGGGACAAGTGTGGGAAAACTGAGCTTCACTGCTGCGGGCCATGGGCCCTTAGAGACATAAGAGCACATGGAAGAAGAATTTAATGTTACAAAGTAACTATTTTAAAGTGATGGCAGAATATTTTACTGTGAAGAACAGAAAATGGTTCTTAGTAGAAATTGGGGGTTGTACCTTTGCTGAAATTACAGTTCCATACAGCTAAACATTGTGTTTCTGAAAACAGTCAATCCAGAACAGCAGGGGAAGTAAGGAAGGGTGCTTGGGTTGCTCATGTCTCTATTCTGCAGTAGGAATAGCTACAGTGTTTCATTCCCTGCTGCAAATACATTGCACTTTTCTCTTTAGGATGCAGGCTTGTTTTCCGCTTGAAACTTCAGCGTGAACTGTTCGGACTGCTGTGGTGTTCTGACCAAACAAATGACACAAGGATTTGTTAAACAAAGCCAAAACTGTTGCTTATATGGTGTATAGTTGGTGGCCTGGAGATCGCCACTGCAGTTTGGCATGCTTTTTAATGTCATTTCAGAGTGTCTCGCTGAAAATTCTGTTGGACCCCAAACCCTTGGGCAGATACAGTGTAATATGCCAACTTGCTTGTGCTTAAAGCAGGACTAAGTTTAAATAAATTTTTTTTCCTACATGAACTGTAGAAGGAATTAAATAGGTTAACTTCGTTTCAGGGAAGTCAGTGCCTATGTATAATAGAGAAGTATTTCTCTAAATTCTCTCATGTAATGATGCAAAGTACAGCCCTTTCCAAGCGAGCTCATTTTCCCCTGTCTGCCGTTCTAAGGTGCAAGGAAGCACTCCCCAGACATCCTTCATTAGGAAGGAGAGTTTCATATTCTTTCTTGACAGTAGAAGAGATGTGATAAAGCTTTGAGGTCTAGTGCTAGAGCATTTTGGACAGAGAATCTTAAAATTAATGAAAGCTAAATAATGAAATCGAGGGTGTGCAGTCCTGAAGCACTTCAGTGTCATCCTTCAACTGTCAAACATCGGCTTTTACCTGTTTTAGCTCAGGTAAGAAGAGTTTGGGTGTCAAATGAGTGATTTGCCCAGGGGTTTCACAGAGTAGGCAAAGAGGTCTGTTCCTTTCAGGAAATCCTGTGTTTGTATTCAGGGCTGTACTTGTAGGCCTTGCTTTCCATTTTGCTTGTGGATCTAGAAATCTGAGTCTTCCCCAAGTCCCTTGACAGAAGCTTCCTGCTTAGTGCGCAAGCAGAACACGTGGAAGCCTTTAAAACAGCCAGACAATTACTTTGGCTTTAGTTGTACTTTCTTAGGGCGTCAAAGTTTATCATCTTCTTCAAATATAGCTGTAGGTACTGGAACTCCCTATGATGTTCCAGACTCAAATCTGAGTAAATATCACAGTTGCTTTTTTGTTGGGTTTTTTGTTTTGTGGTTTGGGTTTGGTTGGTTGGTTTGTTTGGGTTTTTTTTTTTTTAAGCAACTGAATCTTGTGAATGATACTTCGCTTGTGACACGATGTGCAGGAGTTGGGGAAAACTAAACCTAATTATGGTTTTGAGGCTGATAGGACCTTTGCCAAATTTAGTCTATGAAAGAAACTCCACATTTTCAAGGAATGCATGTATGCTTGTATTGAGGGATACCATTGTTTAATCTGGGGAGGGAACATTATTGATATTTATGTATTTTTTCAGTTGAAGGAAGACGTGCTTCAAATGCTGTGTTTTTCAACCTTATATATTGTTCTGTGTACTTTCACCTTTACTGTGAGGCTGTAGTATTTTACCAAATTTGTCCTGTTCCTCTTCTTGCCTGAGCAAGGGTTGGTTATGATACTGTAGGGAAAAGTTTCGCTTTCTGAGAAAGTTTTCAGAGAAATGTCAGTCTACCAGTTAAGATGTAGAGTACATAAGAGGTGAAGAATAAATCCTTGACATGTAGGAATGAAGTCTGTCAAAGAATGGTTTTTCCCCTCACTGTAAGCTGGCTTGGTTGCTTGCCTGACACTGTTCAGCATGCTTTTGGACTGGGTGCTAAGATAGGAAGAAGTCATAAGGCATGCTGATAAGTGGGAAACAGATTTGACTGACTGGTAAGTGGGTTGGCTTGCCTAGTCCACTTCCAGTAGTTTTAGATCTCCATCAACAAAGATTTGCAGTAGAGCAGGAGCTGGCAGGAGGCAGCAGCCCATGCCATGAATCTTGTATGTCATCTTTAATGTCCAGTGTTATCTCTTGTGCATACCAGAATTTATCTGAGGACAGCTTCAAGAAGTAGGGTTATTGCAGCAACTTTCCAAAATCAATTTCTAAATTGTTTGGAACCATTTGATCCATCTGTGACTTCAGATTTTACTGTTTGTAGCCTTTCAGAGAAAGCCCCGATGCTGGATTGCAATTTCGTTGTGCAATTAATTAAGATAGTTTAGGCTGCAATGAAGCAAAAACATGTATGACATTTAACTTGCATTTTTACCCCTTAGCTTGTGGTCTAAGCTTCTATAGTTCTCCCTTGTAAGGAGCCTTTTTTGTCATTTTTTTTGTTTAAACATTATTATCACAGTCTTGCTCTTGTGATGTTCATGTTAATGCCCCTGGAATTTTCTAAAAAAATCTCTTCCAAAATCTTTGCTAGAGTATCTTTGACTTTAATGGCACTGAGCCATAGATAATTGGCTCAGTTTCCTAAAATTCCACAGCCTGTTGTTAGGATAAACATTTCTAGGTTCCCAAGAACACAGACACATATATATATGGTCTACAGAGCAGCCTTTAAACACGGGGTCTGCAGAGCAGCCTTTAAACAGTGAATTCTTATTTCCCTATTTCACTATTGATGTTTACACACAAACCTCACAAGCAGAAAAACGACTTGACAGAATAATTGTGCCAATTACTGAACTACATTGTAGCGTTTTGAGAAGGGCCTGTGAGATGTCTCTCTCTTGTTGTAGCGATTAACTTCTGTGGAAGCAGAAGGAAAGCAGTCTGGCACTGGAATGGTGTGTGTTGGGATGCACCCTCATTAGTCAGCAGCTCGTGTCTCTGTTGCTGGGAAATCCATGTGACCAAAACCTTGGTATAAATCCCAGGATTGCTGGTTGCTGAGGAACGTGTGTCTTGTGTCTCTCCTCAATAGTGGAACCTAAAGTGACTTGTAAAGGCCTGAATATCCATAGGTGCTGGAGGTTTCCCTTTGCTGGAAAGGGCTGTGATGTTCATTCCCTCCAGCTCAACCTTTTAGATAGGGGCTATAATTATAGCGCTTGTGACAGACCTGGGTTCAGCTCACTCATGTCCTCTCAGATATTAGAGTATATGGCTGAAAGTGTTGCCTGCATACATAACTACTTAAAGATGACAGAAGACAATGGATGTGAGGCACAGTGATATTGACAATCCATAAAGAAGCTGTGAGATAGGTTTTGAGGAACTCTGCATGCTTAGGGTTGTAAGACAATGAGGAAGGTTCTCACTGGGTCATGCCAGTTGCTAGAGCACGTGGGGAGGCTGGCTGCCAGGGAGTGAGGGCTACTAATGCTAGTGAGCCACAACAGAACTTAGCATCTTGCCCAGAGCAGAAATCAGTGATCTGACTGTCCTTGGAGGTAAGTTTCCTAATAGTCATCTTAAAGTTTCCTATTGCTGCTAGAAGTAATTTTAAAGTTTTTGCTTTCTGTGAAAAAATGGGATTTTCATACTCAACAGATTGGGTTTTGATTTGGTTTTAGGGTTTTGGGGTTTTTTATATTTTCTATGGTTATTCCACTTGGTCTAAACCAATAAACTCAGCCTGAAAGTAAGTGGATCAGGGGACAACAGGTATCATAGTGTGTGTGGTTTTTTTGTGGGATTTTCTTTTAGGGCTATTTACAAGGAACTTTGTTCCTTCTACTAGCTGGTTCCTCTCATCCTTGCTCTCACAGTCTCTGTGCAATAAATAAAGAAAAGCAGTAGTCTTAGTTCTGTTGTGTGATATTTTGTATAAATGTTTTCAGAAGGACAGCTACTAAAATTTGAAATCATGACACTTCTCTAATCCAGTAAAAGAGTATTTTTTAAAAATTGGTGTTATTCCAACTCCTGAAATTCATTGTGGAGTGGGTAAGTAAAAAAAAAAAAAAAAAAAATTCAAATCTTCCTGTAATAGAAGAAAAACAATAGTAATACAAAACAAGATTAAAATCCACCCCCCAGGTTTTAAATCATGATAAATATCCGGTTTGAGTCAGTCTGTTCAGGGTTACTTGACTAAAAATCTTGGCCCTAATTTGTTGGCAGTTATGTTAATTGTATCTTTGTTTAAACAGTAATAGTGGGGGAAGGGGGGATGGACACCTACGGTTTGAGCATGGTTTTTCAGCTGTGTTCATTGCTTTCCCTTGCTCTTTAGTGTTGGCCTGAGGAAGAAGGTATGGCTTGGCTGCTGATCAGAGGTTTGGCTTGGAATGGTAATGTATTTTAATGTGGAGATCTTTGCCTACTGCATGCTGTCTTAGGCCAAGCGCTGCTCAGTGAGGCTGTTGTGGATTTTTTGTTTCAATTTCCTCTGTACTGGTAGCTAGTTCATGTGTCTAGAGCACTTTTGCCTCTCTCCCCTCCTCTTCTTGTCATGCTCTTGCTGGTTCTTCCTGGGGATAGGAAATGAGCTCAGAAGTAAAGAGTCGACAGTGATGTTACATCCTCTGCTGCGTTTGGGAGAAACTGCAGTCATCCCACAGCTTTTCCCAACTGGTGGAAAAGCAGTACTGAATACTTAATTGTCTTCTGAAAGACTTTGAGGCTTATGGAGAAGTAAGGAAGTGGGGAGTGGCATGCTCTTATGGTGTGTAAAGAAACAACACTTCTCAGGTTTCTTTTACCACTATTATCATCCGTACTATTTGAGGACCAGGTTTGCTGCAGGTGCAATACTTTCCTCTATACCTGAACTGATGTACAAATATTAGATACCTGCCTTTTTAAAAATTATTGGTCCTAGTGGTAGGAGCAGATATGCTGGTAGGCAGCATATGTGTTTAATGTACTGAAGCTCACGTTCACATAGTTTCAGCAACCTCATCCCAAATGATTTGGTGACTTGTTTGTTGGGGTTTAAGTCATTAGATCACTTCCTTCTCTTCAGAAAATACTGAACCATGCCTCATGGCCCCATCTTAGGTTGATCTTCCTCAGTGAGCACCTTGCCTGTGCACGGGTAAGAACAGAAAGTACGTGTTTGCGGTATACGTTGTTTGCATTACCGTACCTGGAGCTTTGCTTTGTTACCTGATGAGTTCCTGCTTTGACTGCACATGCAGTTCTCTTACACTCTGTACTTGTGGTGTTGGAGGTGGAACACCTGTCCTGTTCCTAGACGGGTATACAGCATGTCTAGGTAGGGTCTCCCAGCTAGGGGTGTGCTGCATTGTGGGAAAGGGTATACACTGATTTATTTTTTTTAAACTGTTGTCAGTTTATCTATTCATGAGTGGGGAGGGCAAGCTTGGTGGCCTACATTAACTAAAGGGAGAGAAAGATGTAAAAAGCTCCCAGTGTAATGTGAGCCTCACACAAGGAAGGACTATTTATAGAACCCTGCAGTATTTGCCTCAAGGAACTTCAGAGCAGCGATGGGCAGTGTTACATAAAGTTGGGTGAGAGCACACTTGTGCGCTCACAGCTGTGAAGGTCAAAGCCAGGGCTTCTCTTACAGTATGCTTCCACTCTCCCTTGGCCTGGAGGGAGAAGACTGATGGGCTCCTTTTGAAGGCCAAATCCTAGTGGTGAGAAACTTTGGTTTTGAGGACAGCGGGGTATTTTTCTTTGGTTTTGAGTTGGTTGGGGTTTGTTGTTTTCATTTCATTATGGGGCTTTTTTGTGATGTTTTGACTTGCATTAATTTTTGAGAAGATATGACTCATTCTTGATTGATGACTTAATGGTCAAACAAGGTCACAGCAGCAGCTTTGGGGACCTCGAGAATAAGGTTTTGTTCTTTACATGTTTATACTGTAAGCATCTCTTTGGTTATTGCTGCTGCTATTCTGGCTTTTGTTCTCTAGTGGTGACTTTTTTAGTCTAAATGACATTGCCATGCTGCTGGCAGTTAGCCAGGTATTGTTATGGTCTTGGATCCCTTTATCTGCTTAATACTTGGTGATGAGGCTTTATAAAAAGTGATACTAGAAACCCTTCAAATCTTTAGCTTGAAAATATGGTTTCATAGGTAGTAGAGCTCCTCTTTTGGTAGGTACATACCTGAGAAGATCCTTTATGGCATGTGTCATAGCCACTAGGTGTTAATGCTTCTCTGAAAATATTACATTTGGCTAGGCCAAAGAGTTCCTAATCCCACTATGAAGAGGGAAAAACCCTACCATGGACTGTAGCTTATATGTCATTTAAGCCTTGGATCAAGGGTCTGTGTGATGTGGCAGTAGCAGAGGGCTTTGGTCTGACTGCCCAGGTCACTGAAAGCACAACAGTGCTTCCTCCAGGGCAGCCTAGGAAAGGTGTTTGATTAAAAGTTCTTAGCTGGCTTGAAAACTTTAGATGGGGATGTAGTCTTGAGTTGATCAAGATGCTTTTCCCTTTAATTTTCTGTTAAAGTAATGGATCTCTTCTAAAATAAGAAATGCAGTACTTGTTTTTATGTGAAATGTTTGAAGGTAAATAAACGGCTTGTCACATTCTGTCATCTATCTATGATACTTGGACGGTTTATGTCCCCCCAGTTAGAGGTTTAAGCAGTCAGCATTCCACACTTTTAACTCCTTAGCGGAAAATAAACCCCTGCTCTTTATAAGAGGGTATATAATACAGGACAAGGTTAAAACAACTCAAAACACAATAAAATTCAGACTTTAACTAAAAGTTAAATAGTGATCGTGTGTGTGTATAAAAGCCGGACCTATTGCAAATGGTTGTTTCCTCACAGTCTGACAAAGTGTGTTTAAATGGATGTAGGCATTTCGACTGGCTTTTGAGCCCACACACTGTGAAGAAATTGCCTTTAAATTTAAAAAAAAAGAAGCTAGAGATGCAAGATGTGAATTAATAAAGAAATAATCAAACTGAATGCTTGAAGCAAGTCTTCATTAAGTTGCTTTGGTCAATTCAATCATTATTTTCCATAAAACAGACTGAAGACTATTCTGAATTGCTGAGGGCAGGTCAGCATGTTAATTTGTTTCACAGATTAGACAAACACATAAACTAGCTTTGATTTGCTCTGGTGTCTACATCTCAAGAAAGTTGTGAGGGTTTTGTGTAAAAGAAAAGCTTGAGGATTCTTTTTGAAGACTTAGTTGCTGACAGAAGCATCTAGTGGATTTACAAAGTGATGTATGAAACAGGGAAGTACATTTCTGGTGGGACTCTGGGAATTACATTAAGGGGAGGAATTTGCACACAGTGAAACCCTTTGAAGCGTTTAATCATCAGTTAGTAGTTAGCAAATGGGAGTTAGTAAATTAGTAAATGAGAATACAGGGTCAGAGCTCTGTAGTTCCAGGCAGTTGCTGAGAGTGGAAAGCTCGCTCAGTCCCTTGGTACCATAATGTTCTGCCTAAATTAGGAGATACTTTGGTCAGTAGGGATGGGTGGGTTGATAAAAGTTGTTGGAACTGAAGCATCTTCAGTCTTTGTTACTGAATTGGTTGGCTTTCTTTGGATTAGGTTTAGATTGACACCTTGGGCTGAATGTCCCACTTACCTGTACAGTTTGAAGCTTTCCAAAGGCGGAAAAATATCATAGGTTTGTGCCAGATGACCTCTCAGTGAACTGGAACTGGGTTATTTTGAAGTCTTATGACTCTGATAGGCAGCAGGTTGCATTTCAAGTGTATCTTGGAGCAGTTTTCAGGTTCTCTTACTCAAAAGGGAATTGGTCTTTTGTACCAAAGTTGTTCTGAAAACCCAGCTATCTCACAGTAAATGGATTTGCTTCAAAATTGTGTTGCTGCTCTAAACCAGGGAGTTAATTAAGTATGAGAGTATGCACAGCACAAGGATGACCTGGAAGGAAGGGGAAGATTTTAGTCAGAAGCACTAGCAAGATATTCTTCCCTTCTTTTAAGGCAGTATTTCTGTAAATTCTCAGATGTTTGCTGTGGTCAAGCTGCCATTTTTGACTCATGAATAAAAGTATTATTTGAAGCACAAAATCAGAGCTAGGTGGGTAACTAAAATTGTCCAGTTCTTAATAATTGCAATAGGGTGCAGCCTGTGGCTTTTGGGTAGTGTGTTACCTGTTCCAGGCATTTTGTGAATACAGTAATTTGTTGCTGTAGTCCAAGATGGTGATGAGAATAATGCTACAAGGCTTGTAACATATGCACATGGCTGAATAGCTCCATGTCTCTTACTGCTTTTCAAGGAGGAAGGAGGATTAATTTAACTCATTTGCTTCTTTAGAGTCAGAGTTTGGTTGTGTTTGATCCTGAATGCAGAAAAACTCATAGCCATCTCAAATGGCTGTGAAACAGCAAATGGTTTGTTTAATTTGTATTTGTATGAAATATGTGGTATATGAAACACAACCCCCTCTCCCCAAAACACACTGCAAACTTTTTTTTTTTTAATGGTCAAAACCCAGTAATGACTGATGTAGAGATTTATCCCCCCCGTTACCTGGGGGCTGTTTGATGTTAATGTGTCTCCTAGTTTGAACTGCTTTGCCTAGGTGCATATGGATGGATAGCTTTGAAAAATGGAGTGTTGTGCTGGCTAACCTCAAAGCAGTTTTGACTTGGCTTTTGTAATCTGGACTGCCATCAGTATCCAGTGTACTTCTTAAAGGACTCTTAGTTACACTGCAGTCGTAGTCCAAACTGCTGTGTAGCTGTACTGTTTGATGACAGTGGTGTTTGGTGTATATAGAATTTAAGCTTTTCATCTAGTAATCATGCAAACACTGTAAGCATTTATTGGGTTAGATTGTACAGAGGTGGTGTGTAGGAGCAAGTCTTTGTGCTTCTGTTATTGCTCTTCTAAAATGCAGGTTTTGACAGAGTGCCTTTTAACGAACAGCTTGTAAATAAGAGGGTTTTTTCAGAATAAAATGACCTGGTTAAAACTTTTTGATGATAAAGGAATTGTTCTCTTTTTGCACAGAGTTTTACACTGAAGTTCAGAAATTCCAAATCAAATACTTCTTTAGAACCAGGTCTATTTATTGGCCCCAAACTGTCATTGTGTTTAGACTGGTAGAAATGATACAATACAGCCACTGAGGCAAAAGCTGAGTGATGTCATATTAGGTAGAAGAGTTATTTAAATCTCTCTGCAGGCTGCTGTTGACATTGCAGAGTAGAAAGAATGAAATGTGTGGCACTTTCATCAAGAAAAATCATACTTTGACTTATAAACCGTGTACTTGTTTGGATGTCAGAAGGAATTAAATACGAAACACTGCAACAACAATTTGTATAATCTTTCCTTATGAATACTGTATATACAGGCGAGATTGACTAATGAATAATACTAATGTTTCCTGTTTCATTGGTGTAGTAGCTGAAGTCTCTGTTTCTCTTCATGGCTGTTTTGGCAGTCTGGTAAATACTGCTCGGCTGTAGCTTAGTTTTCTTTTCTGCAGTGGGAAGACTTAGATGAAAGTTTAAAGGGAGAAACTGCACCCCTGGACTAGGGGATAATATTTGCCTTGCAAGAGAAGCCATGCAAACTGTGCCTCTATAGTTTGATAGTCTGAACAACATTTTTCCACAGTGTGCATGGAAATCAGGACACTAAATAAGTCTGAAAGGCAACAGACACATACATTTATGTGTGCTTTTTTCCCTTCCTGGTACAAGGTTTTAAGATGAAGGCAAATTCTCCTTTTGAATCCAGAACTTGACTTTCTCATGTATATCTTCCATGGCTTTCTGCAGCAGACCATGCAGACTGACCTGTGGGGGTGTTTTGGGGGATGGTTTTTTTTTTGCTTGGTGGTCAGGTTTTTTCAAGTTTTATTTGTATATAGTTTCCATAACTGCCAATAGTGAAGCAGCTGGTGTGAAGGAAGAGCATGGATGGCTTTTTGCTTCTGAACTGTGTCTCGACACTTGTTCTTACCAGTCGACAGAGCAGCAGCTGTTGGAGTGTGGCTTACAGAGGGGGGAGAACTGGTTGCATGGTGCCTCGCTGGTGTGAACAGTAAGCTGGGTGAAGGGGGAGAAGTGAAACTCATTCAACTTGTAATATTATGTTCTGGCCAAAAGTATTTTTGGTAAGGAGTATGTGGGAGATCAAGTGATGAATGAGTAAAGGTGACCAGGTATGTCAGAAGTTGAATGTCAATGTGTCCAGAAAAGTTACCAGATCTTATTTTCCCAAAACTCATTTGAAGACATCTACACAGAAACGTCCCTTTGGCTGTCAGTGATACTTCATGGGGTGGTGGTGTCGTGCTGCTGGCTTCCTGTAACTGCTAAGGCAGGGTGTGGGGAGAGGAGGGCCAGAAGAGCTGAAGAGCGCTGTTCATGTTTTCAGTTACTTCCAGACATGCCCTTGTTCATAACAGACTTATCTAACACTTTCCCAAAACAAATGTGATTCACAGACATGTGGTAGCAACTAGGACAAACCCGAACCCGTTTAAGCAGGCAGGCTGTGCATTTCCAGTATGTTTTCTTGTTCATAGATTAAGCTGTTTCTGTCTTCAACGCAAAAGGGAAAAGGAAGATTTGCCTTTTTATTCCAACTTCATTTGAACTAATTTCCAATATCAGTAATGTCCCTCATGTTATTCCTAAAGAGCCTCTTGAAGGGGGATCATTTTAAAAATAATCAGTCCGAGTCTCCCCACTGTTGTTTTCAGTAAGTCCTGTGATAACACAGGAAGAATGGATGCTCTGCAGGGGAACCATCAGATTTTCTGTTAAGGCCCTCGAGTTAAACTTTCTCTTTCTGCAGCTGCCACAGTGGAGTATCATTTGTAGGAAAGTATAAAGGTCTCATAAATTTATCATTTGATCAAATCTGTTCCTGTAGCTGTTATGATGGTTACAAAATACAGGTTTTGAGCCTCTGAATGTGAGAACTGTTTCCAGGTTAAGTGATGCCATGGAGAAATACAAGTATATATAAATGAGGAAAAACTTAATGAAATGTAATTTTGTATATGAGGGTGTTTGTTTTTCACAGAGTTGATGTTGCACATCTCTCTTCCAGTTGCAGTGTTCTGATTTCAGTGAACACAAGGCCTTGGTTGAGACCCTCAGAGAGGGAGGGAATTTTTTGTTCTTATGCCTGTGCCGAAAGGGAAAAATAGGTTAAGAAAAGACAGTGCAGGTCCAGCGTTAAAACTTTGCTGCAGGGTTTCTCTGAAGCTTACTCCCAGAATGTCTAGAATGCATAATCTGTGTCTTGACAGTTTAGAGACAGATGCTCAACAGATTTACTAGAAATGACAAAAAATGAGATGCCAAAATCCTGAGTATCATTTTAACAGTAAAATAAGATTATCTGGACATGCTCCTAGAGATTAAAGAGTGTTTTTCATAGCAGTCTCCAGAAAACCGTTTTATTTCTGGTTCTCAGTGAAGCACTAAAGATAGTGTGTGCTGTTGCTGCATGTACATATTGAGTTGCATCCATGCCTCCTGCTTGCAGAGCAGTGCACTTGTGTTGTCTTGCTGGCTGTTTTTCTGCTTTTACCCTGCAGTCTGGGTGTTCTTGTGTGGCCTGTTCCTCAGTCTGTTCCCAAATCTGGTTTTCTGTAATCCTGTGATTGTATTTTCCCTTCCTAGCAGTAACGTGCATTTGCATCTTCCCTTACACCACTGATAACCAGTGCTATTCCATCGGTTATTCTGGTGCCTTGTAGGCCCTTATCTGAAAGGTTCAGTGAAGTTTTGGGATAGAGGTAGTTGTCCTCTTTCCTTCTCCGGACAATTTAATCTTGCAGTAGGTATCAGTACCTGTCTTTGAGAGATTTTGCTCCCTTTTTGAGGCTGAAGCACTGGGGAGCAGCAATTAAGTGGACACCCTCTTAACCCAGTACACCTTGAGTTCAGTTTCCTGACCACTCTGCAAAGGGAGCAGAGGTCCCTGCTGTGAAGCACTGAGCTGTGCAGGTTGGCTCAGTGGAGAGGAAAAATCTAGCAGGGTTATCCTATAAGCTCCTAATCACTTCTGCATTGGTTGTTACCAGTCAGTTTTAAATGATGGTGTTACTGAAGTACCAGTAAATCAGCCAGTGATGTGCAGTCTCTCTGCACAGCCTGGCTCGTGCAGCATGCTGGCTTACATAGAGCTTTCCTTGACTGACGTGGGAGAAAGTGAGTTGGTGAACGAGCCAAGGTGGATGAATTGTGCTTACCCCCGAGTTGGGTTAGGCAGAAATCTGAGTGTTGTAGTCAGCCACTGGTAAATAATGCTGTACAAGATAGTGCTTTCTTACTTGACATGACTGTGCAAGGTGCAGAGCTGGGCAGCTGCTCTGTGAAGACTCTTCTGGTTTGAGTATTTGCTGAATTTCTCAGGTTCAACTAATGTTTAAGGGAAGAAAATTATCAGTTCTTATTTACGCTGTTTGGAATGGCTTGAATTGAATTTGTTTCCTTTGTGTTCTGCAGACTTCTTGGAGCCAACTCCAGCACAGAGAACAAGTTTTGTTTCTGCCAGCCAGACCCAGTCTCCAGTGCTGGTCCCCCTGATGGCAGTTTGTACAACCCTGTGAAACCTGCCAAGCTGGACGCCACAGCTTTGCACGACTGCACTTTGGCCGCCACTGTGCCTCCTTCGGAGCTGTCGAATCATGCAGTCCTAGCCTGTGACACAGGCATTCACGAAGAGCACTATGTAAGTGAAGCAGTGGAAGATGATGTGCCAGACTGCAGAGAGTACAGAGATGCCTGCACCATTACTGGTAAGCACTCCAGTCTTTTATCTTGGGATGGATGTGGAGATGTGTCGTTAAGCTTCTGTTCTTAAGCTGTTGGTGAAATATCTGGTTCATGGACAATGCTGCTGCTGTTCAGCACGGTTTGTTCCTTGTTTAAGAAGTGATTTCATAAGCACCTGGATTTTCAATGAAAGCCCTTCATAAGGTTTAAGGCTTTTGTAAATAGGCTGGACCAATGACAGCTGCAGATCTAGGATACTGTCCTTATGTGCTTGGCAAATTGAACTGTTTGGAGTTTGTTTGGAAAATAAACTGAGTCAGGAACGAGGGAAGGGAAGTACTATAGTTTAAGATTATGAAATAGTTGTCCTAATGTTCAACTTGATTTACATTTCTATGTTGATATGACAATTGCATTGTGGGATGGGAGAAACACTATGTAACATCATATTTTGATGGTACAAGGGTACATGGTTTTGCTTTTCAGATCTGTTCCATTTTTGTCACATTAGTTCTGCAACTGCAGAAGTTAATGTAGAAGGAACAGCTGCTTCTGCATGCCTGCATGAAATGTTAAATGCCTTTTTTACCATAGAGTTTATGCAAATAAATGGAATATGTGTTTAAGTATGATATTTTAAATAGAATTTGATGCTTAGTAATGTGGTCAGCTGACACAACTTTTTTATGTTTGAATAATCACTGTAACTTGGTTTAGTCATGGATGTGGCCATGAAATGACAGTTTCCATTCCAAATGCATAGTTTGTTGGCTGAGCTGTGAGGCTTCTTTTAGCTTAAAGTGACCTTGTCAGTTCCAAGGTCTCTGGGAACGTTTGAGGAGTCAGATGGTTTTTCAGGAGGGAGAAATGAGAGGGCTGAGAGAAACAGAAATAAAGACGGGGTCCTTTCTAATTGTCTGCCAGATATCTTTATCCTGAGCTACTTCCAGCCGTTTCTAGAATTGTCTGTACGTCAGGGAACTATTTAATGGTGACCATCAACAGGTACTTTTGTAGCATGCCTTAACTTTGCTCAGCCCAACTGCTGTGTAGTTGCTAAGGGTTAATATTCTGAAAAAAGAGAATGGAAAGGGGAGAGATACTCTGTGTGTTCCTGTTCCCTTGAACACAAGCAGTGGGATTAACACTGAAGTAACTTGCAGTCAGGTATGCTTCTACATAAAACAAATGTTTTGTTAAACAGAAACTTCCTCCCCATATCTCATCTCGTGTTCAGGGGTTTAGAGCTCTCTAACTGGTTTAGAAACAGGTCAGTGTGACTGCCAAGTAGGTATTTGCTTGGTGGGTAGACTAGAGACTCTACATGTTACTTAGGTGCATTCCTAGTAACTTCATTCTGTTTTTGAGGCCCCTTGTAGAAGGCTCTTTCTTGCAAATTGTTCTGTTGGCTGTGTCCTGTCACCTCACCCCTCCCTCCCCTTGTAACAGGAAGACATTAACTTTCATATTTTTTCTGACTACAAGCCAAGGTAACCAACTTCTTTCATGAATCAATAGTTTCTTGAAAGGCAAGTCAAACTCCTTCTTCCCTTTTTTAATTTTTAAAAGCAGTTTTGATACATAGAGGTCAGTGTATGTCTTCCTGTTTCTCACAGTTTCAACTCTGATGTAGTTTCTGAATCTCTTTTTCTTGCTTAGTTGTTTGCCAGGTTTGGTTTCCAGATTGATCCTATAACACTTTTTACATATTAGCTGTTCTCCAGCAGCAGATTTGTACTGTGTTCAACCTGGAGACAGGTAGGACTTGAAGAAGACATAGTGGTAGGTTTTTTTGATTGTTGTTTTCTTGAGTGGATTTTGGTTTTTTTAAATGGATTCTTCTGAGGCTCAGCTCCTTGCCAAGCATTTTTAGAGTGTCAAAGGGCACAGACTGAGAGCTAGAAATAGGTCTTCTACTGAAAGATTTTACAGAGGAAGTATTACATGCTTGTATGCAGCATATACCTTTGAAACAAGGAGGAGAAGAAATATTTGCAGAAGAATTAGGATTCTGAGAGGCTTTATCAGGAAGACTTTGTGTAGATCTGATGGGTTAGCACTATTTACACTTTTAAACCGTTTGTGGGAAAGAAATTGCTCCTATCAAATCTACATATAACATAATATTTCTTCTGTTGCCAAACATCTATTCATCCCATTGCGGGCATGTTCAAATTCAGCAGTCAGGGTAATCTCATTTCTTTTAGTTTAAGACCAACACCTAGATCCTATTGTAAAAGTCCTCTGCAAATGTACTTGCAAATAAAGGCTTGAACACAGTGAAGAAAAAGATCTGGGAAATTGAGTCTCAGTGCTGTGTGGTGATGCTTTCTGCAGTGTAACCTGCTAATGATAATGTAATTGGAGTTGACTTTGCCATAACTTAAGCCCAAGAATAAATGATCCGATGTGCATGTAGTGCTGTTTGACTTTGAAGAAGGCTGTTGGTGATCAAAGAATTTTAAATTGTTGCTCCTTCTCTCCCTCCCCTCCCCTTTTGTTTGCGGGAAACAGAGGCACTTCAGCATTCTGTGTTAGCAATGTGGTCTTCCCTGCCTGCAACCTGAGAGCAGATGTAATGTAGCAGAAGGTGCCTTGCACGTTCTGATGGTGTTAAGCGTGTTTTCTTGGATACAGGGTTGGCTTAAAGATTTTGTGTCTCCAAACCGCCCCAGAATTGTGCTTGAGCAGATTTCTGTGGGTGTGCAACTGGAGGTGTTTTTAGGTAACTGGTTTGAATAGAATCCTTCCCCATTCTGTGTCAGAGGGGAGATAAGGCTTAATTTTTAGCTAGGTCTCACATCTGATTTGTTCTGTGTGGCCTAAAAGCAGCTATATTGGCTTAACCATGGGAATGAGCAGTCCAAGGGTAGGCCTGGGTAACAAAAAATGGATGAAAAGTGTTCTTTAAGCTAGGGTCGGGGACAGCACCGTAAGAGACTTCTTCTTTCCCACTGGATTTGATAGTAGAGCGATCCAAAAGTCATAGATGCTATAATCAAAGTGTTACAGCTGTGTAAGTAGATGCTTCTGAATCTGTGCTAATTTGAGCATAGAAGGGCGAATGAAGTAGGACAATTGATCCATTTTACAAAAGAAAAGTTGTTTGTGAAAGTTTTGAGAATTATTTAAAAAAAAAGTTTATTGGTAGTACATGTATTTTCTAAACACAAATAGTATTAAACCTGAAAAGGGATTCAATAGCTGCTGTAGTAATTTGGTAACTAGTACTTCCTTCTGGGTTTTTTCTTAGCAAGATTTAAGAGGAAAGTTCAATGTTAGCCTGACTTAGAGAATTCTACTGCTATTACTTGTGGAGCTTTTACAGGTAATCTGGCAGGAGACTCAGGTCCCTAGGCTGGTGGGCAGTGGGGCAGCACTGTGCCATGGAAGTGGCACTCGGCTGCTACATGTACGAGGCACCTATCTTGTCCCAGTTGGTTGTGGGTTTTTTGGTGGGTTGTTGGTTTTGTTTTGGTTGGGTGTTTTTTTGAACTTTCTTTTTCTTGGTGTTACCATTCATCTGAGAGCATAAAGGTAGGCATACTGATGTAGCACCATCTAGTGTCCCTTTTGTTAAAGGGAATGAAAGTGCTTTAAAAGCTGTCTTGTGGTTTTCCTGTAATGGCAGTGCAGACCTGAATATTTTCAATCACGGCTACACTGCCATTACTGGTCCGTCTGTCAGTCCCCCCCTTTCCCCTTACCAATTTTCTTCTAAAGCAGGAAGTGCTGAAATCTTGACATGATAAAGCAGGGTATCACCATGTTGCTCAATAGTGCCAATTTTGTGAATTATAAAAGCTTCTTAGTCTGATTGCCTTTTTTCCATGTCCATCAGCTGCTGCCAGACAAATCCTGTCCTACTGGAAATGGAGAATAAGTGGGGGTGGAAATCTGAAATACCAACTGGAATATAGATTTGTTCTTGAGAGATGTCTGGCTGGCAGAATGCTTTTGCAGGTGTTCTTTTGTTTGTTTGTTTTGTTTCTCTTAATACATATAACATAGTAAGTTAACTTTTTTAGTCTGCTCTCTCATGTCTCAAGACTCAGTGTTTGCAATGATTTTGGCATGATATACTTTGTAATTGGAGAGCTAACTGCTTAATATGCCTTGTAGGTTTCCTTCATCCTTCTCTGAAAAAGGAGAGAATGAATGGACTGTGATTTTTAAATTGCTGAGCTCTTTCATTAGTTTGCATGATTCTTTTGTTTGCTATACTAATGACTCTTTCTGAATGCATGTAGGAGTGTGTTCTCTGGCTGTGTGTTCTGGGCAATTTCCTGAAGGTTCTTGGGAAATTCTTTGTGGTTGTATTTCTGTATCTTATTTTGTTTGTAATGAACACAAGTAGATTTATGATTATTTATTATTAATAATAATTTTTTTTTTAAACTGATGTTATGTCACACTATGGGTCAGACCATGAAATCCTCTTTTTCTCTCAGCTGGAAAGTATCTCCGAAACGAGTTTGTATTGTTTGGCTTTGCCGATAGTGTAGCTTCTACCTTACTGCAATAATGGGTAGCAGTAACATCCAGAGAAGCTAACTTTCTCCTGCTGTCAAGCTTCATGCAGTCTCCTAGCAACAAAGACATTTGGGTACAGAAAGTTTTCTCTGGCTTTTTTGTCCTGCTTCTATCCTTATTCAAGCTTTAATTATGTTCTCACCTGAAACAGAATTTCTGTTCTCTTCCATCAAATGTTACCACTCTTTATGACAGTGTCATCCAGCTTTGACAGACTGATTCTATAGATAACCAGCATAATTCTGATCATTTTTCCTGTAATTCCTTCAGTTTAAAGGGCATGCATAAAGCCTATAGAATTTCCATCCCAGTACATATGTATGTTTGAAAGGATGAATTTGTATGCTTTCTGCTCAGAGTCTGACAAAGCCTGACTGCCCCAAGATAACTCCATAAGGATTTTGGTAATACAGGTTGTTATTAGAAGGTTTTACTCTTCTTGTGCACGAGATGGGGAAAATACCAAATCTGTGCCTGTCCTGGTGTTGGGTGTGTGAGATCCCAAGCACACAGAGTCTGGTGGTATTCTGAGAATATTGAACAGAGTGCACTGGCTGTGCTTGATACCTGTTACAGGGTGGGTGGCTGTCCTCCAAGCATTAAAGGGTTACACAAGCATTGATAATACAGCAACAGTTTTAAATTGCTTCTCTTTGAACCTCTCCCAGTTCTGTGTTATGGTTACCTTTTGCTTTCAGTGGTTGTTCCCTACACGGCATAAACGTGCTCCAGCACTCCTTTTTCAGTTCTTGTTTCAGGGTGGTACATTCACGCTATACCTCTTCTCTCATATCAACAAAACTAGAGAATAAGATACTCCTTGGTTGAGCTGGAACTCCAATAAGAACGTAAATTCTCTACAGAGTCAAACCAGCTGGCTCATGCCTCCAGCAACAAGAGATGCTGGCTTTGGTGAGTGTGGCTGCAGCCACTCTCAGTAGTTCATTCTCAGCGTAAGTACCCCCGTAGTGCAGAACTGCTGTGCTGGCGATATATACATCCCTGCCTAGATCCTTTAGTGCCTTAGTGTTGGACCCTATCTGTGACTAGGTCTAAAACCTTTCTGAATTGGCTAATTGTATTACTGTGAAAGTTCATTGTTTTTTTTCTGGCTGTATGCAACAGTCTCACACTGGTTTTTGCCAGCATTTGTTGTTCTAGTTATGCAGGATTTGGTACCAGTTCCTTGTTTTCCTTATGATTTCATCTACATGATTTTGAAAAACCTCCATCTTTTTCACACCCTGGTCTTCTCCTCTCCCAGCTGTCACAGTCCTTCCTTTAAAACTTGGAGAATGTGGGCTATTACGTCAGTACACTTACTTTGCCATTGCTGCTACCAATCTCATCCCATAAGCTTGATCTAATTATGGTCTCTTCTCACTCTTCCTTCCTGCCGCTTCCTATAAGCAGCTATTGCTAAATTCTGAGCACTCTCTTTCTAAAGCATGCCAGAAATGCTAATCCTATCAACATGAGATAGTTCCCTCAGCATGACTGGAACTATTCTGTGAGACTGAATGTAGTTCTGTCTAGCATGCTCTAACAAAATGATCTTATTCTCTGTGTCTGCTGTGTCATTGCCTCTCAATTTTCTGTCTGGCTTTTGGTGGATTCTCAGTTATCTTCACTCAGACAGCTTTTCTTCCTTCTTCCTCCCTGCTTCCCATCGGTTGTTTTGCAGCTCGTACCCTTTGTCAGTAACTTAGTGCTTTTCCTGGTGGTTGATACCTCTTACTCTGTGTCCCAGGCATACTTTTTATCTCTTTATGTTTTGGTGGGTTTTGGCTGTTTGTTTTTTTTCCTGAGCAGATGATTTAGACTACAGCTATGCTTCTTATCCAGCCCTCTTGCTTCCTTATAAAATCACAGAATGGTCTGGGTTGGAAGGGACCCCAAGGATCAGAGAGCTCCAACCCCCCTGCCACAGGCAGGGCCACCAACCTCAGGCCTGGATCTACACTAGGTTGCCCAGGGCCACATCCAACCTGGCCTTGAACACTTCCAGGGACGGGGCATCCACCACCTCTCTGGGCAGCCTGTTCCAGCACCTCACCACTCTCTCTCTGTAAAAAAAACACTTCCCCCTAATATCTAATCTAAACCTTCTCTCCTTTAGCTTCAATAAATTCCCCCTTGTCCTGCCATTATCCACCCTTTTAAAGAGTCGATAAGTGTGAACTGTCAATTCTAGAGTCACTGTGAAAGCAACTGCAGGAATTACAAAAGTCCAGTGTGATATTTTTTTGAATTTGTTTCTGTATTTCCCCTGTTTTGGGAAGCACTTGTCATTCCTAAGTGCGTACTTTATTTGTGGTAGGGAAGCACAAGAGCAGTAAGCATTCATCAGTATTCTGTGTTTGTGCCTTGTGAAGTTTGTGTGTGGTGGTGGGGTTTTTTGTTTTGTTTTCTGGTTGTTCTTGTTTTCCTGTTGCGATACACTAGAACAGTACAGGAAGACTGAACAACTACATTTTGGTTACTGGTATATTCCATAGTTTACCTCCATAAATGGCTGAGTGCAGCTTTACCTTTTTCCCCCAATGTATGAGTCTGTAAAGAAACAACAAATTTTTCATTCAAAGTCAACGTTTGTAAAGAGAATTCATAAGAATTAATTCTTATGTTTTGCTTGTGACTGTAAAGCTTCCTTGACAGCCATTGTTCAGGAACTGGCACATTCTGTAGCTGGGCTGAACAAGCAGCAAAAGCAGGACAATTGCTTTTCGGGATTTTCTGTACTCAGATTTATCAATGGTTTTTTGAGACATTCCCAGTCTGTCTTGGCAGCTGGAAGCTCCTAATGGTTAATGAATGTGTTTATTCTTACTGCTGCTGAACAGTGTGGTGCCAATATGCATTTGATACATGAATAGCTTTTGTTCTGTCTCTAAAAGAATAGCTGTGGTGGTGGAGTTTCCTTTTATTTTCTGTTTAATGTAAAAATAAAAGCATGAATATGGCTTCATTTATCTACAAGGAAAAACATTTCCATATTGAAGCAAAATTCGTTTAAATCTATGGCATAATGGACACTAGGGACATAATAGTTTAATGGCCTCTCATCTGCCTCACCTTTTTATGTCCAGCAGGAACGTATATGTAGGAAGAAACCAAAGAAGGTAGACTTCAACTTAAACAGTGACATCTCACACTGGGACTACAGTTTCTAGCAGTTTTATAGAATCACAGAATGTTTTGAGGTAGAAGGGACCTTAAAGATCATCTAGTCCCACTCCCCTGCCATGGGCAGGGACACCTCTCACTAGACCAGGGTCCCGTCCAACCTGGCCTTGGACACTGTCAGGGAGGGAGTAGCCACAGCTTCTCTGGGCAATGTGTGTTTGTATGAATCAAAATATGAAATAGTAGATAACAGAAGTGACATATGGTATTATAGAGAGAAGACGATGAATCTGGGTGCTTCATTCTTCTCCATGGGCTGGACTTCTCATCCAGAATTCCTCTTCTGTGATTGTGTTCCCATTTGGCTACCACAAATACTGCCTGCCATTCCCATTGTGCTCCACCTACACAGGGTGGGTAGTCCAGTTGCCATCTATGTACAGAGGAGACAGCTCCGTGGTTGGTACTGAGTTACAGGTCCGGTGAAGCCTGGCTGTGGCAGCCCAGAATGGGAATACCTCAGGTAGGAATGGGGTCTTTCATTTTCTCATGGAAGACTGGATTTTGTGCAGTATTTTCCATGTTTAGAGCCATAAGAACCACTGCTTAACCACCTTTGGTTAAAGGTGTGGCAGGACATGCAATTCCAAAATCCTGTCATGCCAGTCAGGTTACAGAAATTGTCATGGCTGTTTGAGGAGACTGAGTTTTAAAGGTATGAGAGAGCTTTCTTGTTGAAGAGCTTTTCTTCCAGCAGTTTGGCTTTGCATTCAGCAATAGGACTTGTGATGTGTAGGGTGCTACAGTCACCTTTCCCTTTGGGCAAGTCAGTGAGTTGGGAGGATGGTAAATTTTCTTTTATTAGAAACAATTTTCTCTTCCCTATAAGCTAATCACAGGCTTCACATTAAACCACACGTATTGTGTGTATACAGTCCTGAGTTCAGCAGTAGTATCTGTAAAACTTCAGTATAATTAGTCACATTCTGGGCAGCCTAGAACTGATATTGACTAGGAATATAGTGAGTTCTCTGGGATTTTTCCTGTTGTGGGTGTATATACAGAGTAATTGTTAAATGAAGTTCAAGAAATACTTGTATTCTGGACCCCAGTTATTAATAGTCAATGCCTGTTTCTGTGTGGACCTGCAGAGCTCAAGTAGCAGAGGACCAGAGACCATGTTTCCCTCTTCAGTAGACCAGCTGGTAGCCTAATTGCAGGGCTGACATTCCATTGCTATGCTTTAGCTTTTCATTTTTATGTAGAGCTACTCACAACACTAATCCAGTTCATTCCACAATTGTCTAAATGGACAGAAGACATTGGGCTAATGAGCCTATTCGGCTGCTTCAAGCAGCCAGGAAATACCTGCTGGAAAAGCATTTAGAGAAAAACCATGTTTATTCCTTCCCTTTGTGGAATATGATTAGGATTTAGCTTTGTTTTCTGCTGAGAAAAAAGAATCCTAATGTAGTCATGGCCTCTTGGCTGGTTGTCGAGTTAGATTAGGTGACTCTTCCTGGAAGGAATTTCCAGAATTTTCTCAGCCTAATGGAATGGGATGACTTTTTGGATGGAGTTGCATCTTTCTTCAGAGTATTCTCAGAATACACTGAGAATTTAAGCAAGTACTTAAATAGTAGAAAAATGTAATGTTCTCTTATGCAAAGGTACTCACACAATAGAATTTTAATAACTTTTTGCATAGTGATACAGAATTTGCCGAGTGCTTGCTGATCCTTGGCTTCTAAGAGGGTGGGCAGGCTTTGAGCTTGTGTTCTCTGTGTCTGTATGCATCTCATGAAGCAAAAATAGCAATCAGGATTCACTAGTACTTAGCATGAGAAAGTCTTTAAGTTGATGAATTTCTTCCATTGCATGTGGCTGGACCTCAGCCTCCATGCAGTAGTCCTGTTCTCCAGAGAACTCTTCTTTTACTTAACTACTAGGTAGCCAGCATTGGAATTAACCCTTTTTAGGTATTGAGTGCTGCTTTTTTTAAAAAAAAAAATAATTTGCTGTTTAATAACCAGCCATTTTCAAACAGTAGTTAAGTTTCTCTGGTTTTAAATTTTAGCAAGCTGATTATGAAGGGGAAGTGTACTCTATCTGTGTGGGAGGAAATGGGACAGGACTGAAAACCAGGGAAGAGGAATAGGTGGCTCCATATTAGACTGAAGAAGTCTTCCTACTTTCTCAATAGAGTTTCTTTGTTTCTCTCATCTTAATCTTACTGTGTTTTTATGTACTTCCCTTAATGCTTCAAAAGGTTGTGAATTTAAAGCAGACTTAAATTCAGAGCATTTCTATTAATTTTTACATATGCTGTGGAAAATGAAGGGATTTGCCAGCAAGTGACTACTGAGGCCTTTTTAAAGTATTCTTTAGACTGCCCCTTTCTGGCTGTGGGTTGATTACCAGCTGTTGGGTGGTGATGCAGTAGGAGTACCCTGAAAGACATTTAGGTTGGGTGGGTGATACCTGATGACCAAAGCTTGTGTTTTGAAAGTTGCTGAGCAGCACACTGCTCCCCACAAGGTCACACCTAGAGTGTAGTTCTAGACACATTGCTGCAGCACAGCAGTTGTTTCCCTTTTCTTGGCCGACACACTTCACTGTAGCACAGCTTCTTTGAGCTGTTTGCAAGGGGTTGGACTCCCTCAGGACCACAACTGTGTAGGCCAGTGTTTTGGGAATGATACCATCTCTGGGTAGTTTTCTTGTGGTCTTCCTTGTCCTGATGTGTGTTCTGGCCTGTCCATTCTTGAACACAACCCTGACCGTGGTTAATGGCAGGGTTGTATTTTTGAGAAGTTATTTTGCTCTGTTTACAACAGTGGGCTGGAAATGAGCAACTGGCTGACAAAATGTCACAGGAGGTTTAGGGGTTGGGGTAGTGAGGCACTTCTCAACACCAGGTGGCAGTATCTGCTGCCAGCAGGTTCTGTAGGCACCTGGAAACCCTTTTAACCTTGAAAGGGAAGCCTCTGCTTGAAAACAAATCAGTAAAACCTCAAGATTTGAGGATGATTTGGGTCAGAATTCAGACAGATCCAAACTAAGTATTTTATGTTCCATGCAGTGACAGCACTGCTTAGCTGTGCTGTATTTTGTTTCTAAACGACTCCTGGAGGTAAGAGGATTTGAGACTTGTAGTTTCTCCTCTACATATGTGTGTTCTGTGTTAGTTGGAGGGGTTTTTGTTTGTCTCATGACCCCAGCCCCTTGTCCCTTTTCTCTGTTTTATGTTCTTTTCTCTGAATTTATCGCTACGTTTATGTAAAGTTGATGCTGAAATAGGTGCTCTGTGTTTATCAGGCAAGCTAGGTTTCATTTCTACAGTCAGAGATGACTACTCAGTCATAGCTGTAAACAGGTGAAACCCAAAAGCCTCGGAGGGAATGGAGTTTGACAGGTGAGCTGCTATATATGCTCATGTTGTTTAGAATGAGAGCTTCAAATATGTCTGTGTGGTTCATGTTGAACTTGAAGTTAGTTCAACTGAGGTTGAATTGCTTGGTCATGAGATGCTGGCATCGTTCCTCCTATCCAAATAACACTGACAGCTAACTACATGTTTAATGCTGTAGGGGAAGTGAGCTAATGTGTTGCATGGCTGCGAGAGTGCAGGATGAAAACGGCAGTGAGTGGGTGACAACACCCTGCACACAGTGTCTTCTGGTCTGGGTGATGCTCACAGAGGAGGAGTGACAGTTGTCAAGGTGCTGTGCCCCTTTGATACAGTCAGCTCCAATTGTTCCAGACCTCTCACTCCACATTCTGATAACTCCTTGCTCACTTCTCAGCAGAGCAGAGGTGTAAGTGTACATCCCAAAATACCAAGTGTACTCTTATCCTGGCTTGGTTGCCCTGAAAACTATGCATCTTTCTTGCCCTGATAGTTTTAAGAAAAGGCAACCAAACAAAAAAAGCTGCCCTCAATTCAGTCTCCACAAAGAAAAGTTAACTGTGCTTTTTAAAGGGATAAAGGTGTTGGTGAAAGGAGAGGGAATAAATGCAATATTCAAAGGTTTCCAGATCAGCAAGTCTAATAAAAATTCCTCTAAGGAAATGTAAACAAGTTGAAACAACCAGTGAACCTTTAGTGTCTGTCTTCAATTGGGAGGGAGGCAGTGGAGAGGTTTAAGGTGCTCAAAGAAGGAGGAATACAACAGTCATATGCCAATGTATAAAAAGATAATAAGTCACACATTAATACCCAAGAGGTACTGAAGTAGGAAGGAAAAATTTAGAAGAGAGCTCAGTGGGAGTGTTCTGCCCAGTTTTGCATCTTGTTTCTTGAGAGGATTAGAAAATGAAACAACAAAATCATCAGAGGAAAAAAAAAAAGTCTCTGAAATAATTTGGTTTGATTTCATTTAGAAAACATGCAGAGGAATGTAAAGCAGACTGAGGAACTTCTGAAGAATAGGGTATGAAGAAATATGTTTTGCAGAAGGAGATGAGGGTGTTTGTGCTATGTTTAAGCTGTGAACTTAGAAAAGTACTGGAAGGAATTCCTTGCAAAAATAACATGGAAAAACATTAGCAAATTTTATTTGTTTTTAGAAAGTGCTGAAAGCTGCAGACTTCTACAGTATGCCACAGAACACTTAAAGAATCTTTCTTAATTCTTTCGAAAGCAGAACCTGGAATGACCAATACTCTAGTAAGAATCATGAGTTCATAATTCATTTAGCTATTTAAGTTCTTGTAATTTGCCTTGTAGAAGTTCCTGTTTGCCAAGAATGTCCAGAAAACTACAAGTTTTAAATTAATTAAAACCTAAAATCTGTAACAAAGAAAATTACAAGGGTATAGTTCAACTGTATTTTGTTGCATTGTTTTTATTTATGATGAATTAGTTGCCTTAAGCTTATGATGTTATATTCAACCTAGTAAACTGAAGGTGCCATTTAGGACAAGAGTGAGCGCAACAGTTTGCCTGCTGGACTTAGTTAACTTGATCATAAAACATAAATGATGTCAGGTATTCTGAGTAGAGAATTTGTTAGCTCTGCAGTTTAATAAGAAATAATAAAAATTATCAGGAAGAACAGTCAAGGTCTTCTATGAAGTTTAACTGGTGTTAAACTTCTGCATATTCAGTCTGCAGACTGAATATGAGTCAGCAGTGTGCTCAGGTGGCCAAGAAGGCCAATGGCATCTTGGCTTGTATCAAAAACAGTGTGGCCAGTAGGACTAGGGAGGTGATTGTGCCCCTGTACTCGGCATTGGTGAGGCCGCACCTCGAGTACTGTGTCCAGTTCTGGGCTCCTCACCACAAGAAGGACATGCAGGTCCTGGAGCGAGTCCAGAGAAGGGCAGCCAGGCTGGTGAAGGGGCTGGAGGGCAAATCCTATGAGGAGCGGCTGAGGGAGCTGGGGCTGTTTAGCTTAGAGAAGAGGAGGCTGAGGGGAGACCTTATCACCACCTACAACTACCTGAAGGGAGGTTATAGAGAGATGGGTGATGGTCTCTTCAGCCAGGTGACAGGTGATAGGACAAGGGGGAATGGCATGAAGCTGTGCCAGGGCAGGTTTAGATTGGATGTTAGGAAAAAAATTTTTACTGAAAGAGTTGTGAGGGCCTGGAACAGGCTGCCCAGGGAGGGGGTTGAGTCACCTTTCCTGGATGTGTTCAAAAAAAGGGTAGATGAAGTACTTAGGGATATGGTTTAGTTTAGGATGTGAATGGTTGGACTTGATGATCTTAAAAGGTCTTTTCCAACCTTGTTATTCTGTGATTCTGTGTGATTTTTGTGTTTCAGGATAGGGGATGGCCTTAGTTGGTGGACCTTCTCCTAAGAAGTGCCTGCACCACAGAAAAGAGAGGGGAGGAGAAGTGAAGGGGAAGACTGTGTAATTGTGGCACTGCGAATATTGCTCTGATTTAAATGGTGAACTAATGTTTAGTCATCTACAAGTGTAATTACAGTGTCCTGTTCTTCTAAATAGGCAATTACATCAGAGCCTGCCTCTATTTCCTGCTGGTATACAGATTTTAAAATTGCAATAGGAGCTAATGACAATAGCATCATGATAAGTTGCCTTTCAAGTTACTCATTCTTTTCCAGTTGTAAGGCCCTTTGAATTGCTCAGAAACACTCCTGATTTGTTATGTGATAGAGTAGAAAAATTGGCTCGGTTGAGTTGTGTTCCGCTATAATTCTTACTTATCTACTGTTTGTCCTTCATGTTCTGGTGGATTTCTTTTTGACAAGGCAGCTGTAGGGGTTTCTTTGTGTGTGTGCACATGTGTGGGGTTTGGGGATTTACTTGTGGGATGTGTGCCCCATCCTGTCACCTCTGCTCCCTTCCCTCCCCAAAGGTAACTTTTGCACTCCATTTTCTGCTACTTTTTGTGACACAGCAAACCATTTTACTTCTCTGCACAGAATTATTTGCCCAAAACTGTCTCTTTTCATTTATAAAGCCTGTCCATTTCTTTTGAAATACTAAGTAAAAGCAGAAAGACACTAGAGGTTTGAATTTTTCAAACACTTTTATTTCCTTGTTCCCAAGAAGACCGCTTTGGTCAGGCTTTGTAGACTTCCATTTTTCATAAGAGGTGAACTAGTGCTTCAGATTTTAAAAAGTGGCAGAAAGAACCCCAACAAAAACCATACCCCATATTCTTGATAGCAAAAGCCGTTAGGTATTTCAAAGATATAAATATATCTCTACAGAGATGTCTTTATGTGTATGCCTGTATGCATCTGTATGTCTGAATGTTTAGCTGACATCAACATTGGATGATGATCTGGCTTTTCTGAGCTCAGATGGTTTCAGGCACCACATTGTATTGTCAGCTATTCAAAAGCTAGCCAGGAAAGATGAAAGATTTGTAGTTACAGGTTAGCTCATGGAAACATGGAAAACAGGTCTTTTTTTCTTAGTCCTCTGAGAGGGCTTCAATGACTTTGTAGAATGATGTATGCGGGCTGACTGTGGCATTGCATGGAGCTCCATAAAAGTTGCATTGCTACACATATGGGTTCCTAATCCTGCTAACTTTTGTACATCCAATTCTGCAGTGAAGTTTGGAGAACACAATGTATATACAACAGTTAGGAGAACATCCCGAGTTAATGCTGATGAGAATACCTATATATATCATATGCCTTGAACCATAAGGTATAATGCAGATTTCCCAAGTGGATTTTAATTTTAATCAACAGGATTCCCTAAAGAATATAGGGAGGAGATCAGCGATATGAGTTCATCTTTGTGTCCTCTGCCCAGTTATCTGATAGAAAAGTAATGCTCTTGCTGTCTTTACTCAGAGTGATACTTACGACAGTGCAATGTCTGGATTTGAAAGATAAAATACCTGATGGTTCATAAAAAAAGTATGTGTTACTTGGCCATTTATCCCTGCCCTCCCCTGACAGAGGTTAATTCCACTAGCTTGCAGTGGAATTGCAGTTTGCGTCAGTCCTGCAATAATGAATTTATCTCTTATGAAAATAGGTGTCCTTGTCAGGGAGCAGCACTGCCTTACAGCCCTGCCTGCAGCTCCTGGAGACCACAGGATGGGAAGGGCAGGATCCTTGTTGGCAGAGCCCAGTCCCTTTGTTCCTGAGCAGGGCAAAGGTGCTGGCAGTAACTGTTAAAATTTACCCTCCAGTGATCCACAGACAAACCCCAGGTACAGAATGGGTCTGTAGTCGATTAAAGAAGCCCAGGCAGTGAGTCAGTATCAGCAGGGACAGGGCTAGGCACAGATGCTACAGCACTGCACAGGAGGACAGGGTGTTTGGGTTTAATTTGGGCTCCTGTGCCACTGGGCAGCGGGTGCTGCATGGTGTCCCCAGTGAACCTGGTCAGGGCAGCAAAGGTCTTTGCATGTGCTCAGGGCCTTGACATCTTCACTGTGTACTGTGGGGTAACTCTTAGCAACAGTTGCAAGAGTTATGGCGCTGATTAGAGATGGAACTGCATTGCACAGCCTGCGTGCAGCCATCCTCAGTGCTTGCTCTTCCAAAATAAGCTTAATTAAATTGGCAATTCAAATGTATAGTTAAAGCAATCATGCTTGTTTTGGGTATTCATATGTACACATAAAATAAGCTTAGATTGTTCATTGTTGTTTTGTGGGTGGTGGTGGTGGTGACTGTGGTGTTCTTTCCTTTTTCTCCTGGCATGGAAATGGGGATGCAGATTGAAGCACTAAGTATTTATGGAAAACATACCAGGGTTACTTTGCTTCCTAATAACACTGCCTTGCTAAATAATTAACTTTATGTGGTAATGAAAATGTATAGTTAAAGCAATCATGCTTATTTTGAGTATTCATATGTACACATTAAAGTCCTCATTTTAGAGTAATATAGTGCCTCCGGAGGTTGTCTTTATGACTTCTACTCATAGGAGTTCTTTTGAAGTGAGTGGTCATGGTCTTGTTTAGTTGAGATGTCAGTCTTTCCAAAGATTGGAGATTTCCCAGCCTCTCTGCAGCCCTGTTGCTATGTTTGACCATCTTTGTGGTGAAGAAGTATTTACATTGGAATTGACCTCCCTCTCATCCTAAATGTAGATCTCCAGTTTTACTTGCAGCATTTTTCAGTTGTTGATGGCTGTCGGTATCCATTTCTAAAATGGTTTGTGAACTTGACATACTTGTGAATGTGAGGGGCTGATGTCTCTACAGAATGCAGGTTGAGAGAGTGTTGAAAGGATCCCTAAAAATTCTTGCAGCCAGCTTTACCAGTGCATCTGAAGTGTGAGCTGTGACACTGTGTGCTATTGCAGTTCTGGATTTCTTTTTTGTGAGAAAAGTCTGCAAGCAGCAATGGCAAAAAAATACAGTAATACTGAACTGTGGTCAAAGATGAAGTTAAGGAGATATGTAAAGTTTGCAATCTAAAAGTAACCTGTCAAGTAGAACACTTTAGTGCATACAGGAATTTACATTTTTAATCTTTTCTCCATACCCAGGTTGGAACTACCTTGTCTTGGTCAATGCTCATGTGGTCTCTATTCCCTCATCCCCCAACATCATCAGTTTTCAGTAGATGAACTCCTGCTTCTAGAGGTTGGGCTTTTGTCCCTAAGAACATGCCCTTATATTTTCTGCTAGTTAATATGCTATTTTGGGATCACTTGTGCTAGTCATATCTGCTACACCTAACTGTATTTAGCTGTTTTCAACATGCAGGAAATCTTGCTGATGCCAAAACAAACTGACATCTTTTCTAGCTTGTATGTAGAGTCCTTGATTTCAAGTAACTAACAGAGGTTGTCCTCTCTCTCTTACCAGATGTGTGCAATAGTACCAATCTTCCTGAAGTTGAAATCATCAGTCTACTGGAAGAGCAGCTGCCTCATTATAAGCTAAGAGCAGATACGATCTATGGTTATGACCACGACGACTGGCTTCATACACCTCTCATTTCCCCCGATGCGAATATTGACTTAACAACTGAGCAAATAGAAGAGACCTTGAAATACTTCCGTAAGTCAGAAATTGAGACATTGTGCTGAGGATTTTTCTTACCTTCTCTGAAGTATTTGTCCAATTCTGTTAACAGCTGTGGAAAGTAAAAGAAGTATTTGTAATTCATTGCTTCGGTCTTCAAGTTTGTGGTAGATAGAAAACAAAGGAAACTAAACTGACTGAAATGTATGTACATATACAATGTAGAAAGCTTAGACCTGTTTCCATATTTGCCTTTTTGTTTGTTTTGGGTTTTTTTGCTCTCTGACACACTGCACTGCTGTCTGTGGCACTGTGTACCAACATCACATCACACCATTTTTCTGTAGCTTTTGCTTCTAGGAAAAGACTTGTGAAGAACCAATCTCTGAACCTTTGGTTGAGATGGTTTGTCCCTTCATTCCGGTTTTTTTGTTGTTTGTATATTCTTGGATAAAAAGGTACCTTTTGTGCCTAGAGGGAAAGCATGTAGTATTGTGATCTCGGCTTTTCATCTAGTCTCTAGATGCTGTTGTTATGGTGAATGGATTCACGTCTCTCTGGTTCTTCCACTGTGGGTATTGACTTAGCTGTGCAAGTAGTGAAGGCTTCTGTGATTAATCCTTTAGGTGCTGATTTATTGAGTAATGCATGGTTAAATGATTCTTCCTTTTTGTCCCTTCCATGGTTTGGGGTGAAGATGCAATTTTGTTGCACTTCTGGATGTGTTGCATGATACTCTGCAGGCTATTTGAACAAGCCAATAACTTTCATTCTAAAGGTGTAGTTTAACTTACATAGATTATAGTAGTAGATAAATGTAGGTGAACTATACACAAACCTTTGCAGAGGTAGCTTCATTGCATTTTGAAGCACCTGGAGTATGACATTGTAAGGAACAAGGCTGTTAAAGAAAAACATTAAGAATGTGAAGAGCTGAGTTTCTGACCATAATGTTTCAATAGAAGGCATTAAGTATTTTAGTAGCTAGCTTACGTATGCTCTCCGCTGCCTGCCAGTCAGATGAAAACAGTGGGGAAGGGGGAGAGGTGAGCTGACGCTGATCTATGGAATCAAATGTACCATGACACCCTGTTTTGTAGCCGGCCCTTAGTGTTATGATTATGGGAGAAGATAGCTCAAAGAAATGTTTTGAAGTGTCAGGTTTCCAAATTCTATAGTAACCTGACTGGTCCTGTCTCATGAATAAGACTGCTGCCAGGGTGGACTTGTTGCAGTGACAATGGGGGAGATGTTTTGCTGGTGGGGCACGGCACTTGTAACAGTGCCTGACTGCTGGGGATGGATACAGAATGAAACTATGCACAACAGAGGAATCAAGTAGCAGTAGCTGCCTGTACCTGTGAATATTGGGACAATTTTATCCAGATTTTTGCTTATTTGCATAATTACTGCAACTTTTCCATGTTTCTGTGGTTGAAGATTTCATCCAGTCAGCTGTCTTTAATGAAAAAAGATTGATGATTCCTGCTACAACGTAGGTTTTCAGCTTCATTGAGAAATAACTCCTTAAAGAGAAGGAACAGAGCAAGGAGAATTTCCTTAAAGAAAAATTTATTTCTTGCTGCTTATACATAGACACATATGTATAGGTAGTAGTTTAAGAGGTTTAAGCAAGTTTGGGTTGAGCCTTAGATGGGTACCCTAGAAACTGATATCTCTGAGTTTATCCTTGTTCAGTTATCATGAGCAAGCTGTATAATGCATCTATATGTGAGATAAATACATGAGAGTGTGAGATCATCAAACTTAGGCATGTTTGGAAATTACAGCATTGATTGTAAACATTGGCTTGTAGAAAACAAACTATCAAAATAAAAACATTATTTTAAGTTGGCAGAAAAGTCCAGTGAATTGTACAATCATCTCTTTGGAAAGTGTTTCCCAGGGTGTGGCTGCTTGCACAGTCAGTAAGGCACTCCTCCTGTACCTGTTTAGTTTAGTTTTAAAAACCTTGACGAGCGCGTGGGGAAGTACTGTAACTTGTTTGTTGGAAGGATTTAATATAATCTTTCAAACTTCTGCTTTCAAGACAGTATCCTTGTGGCTGAAGAATTCTGTGCATGTTGTTAAAATTGCTAAACAATAAAAATGAAGTTTCATAATTTGTCAAAACTTTCTTTAGCCGAAGGAGCATAAAAATAAATACTTTCATCAGAATTAAATGCACCTACAGATTGTTGCTTTACCTTCTGCAAGCTGCTTAGACACACAAAGGTAATTCAAATTAATACTAAAACTTAAGACAACACAGGATATTTTTGGGTGTGAAATTACGTCCTTTGGTTATTGTTCCTGGTGTGTTGCAGTGTCAATAGGCTTCAGAACTCAAATGCAACAGGGAGGGAGGGAGGGACCTGTTTTGGCTTTATTTCGGAAGTGTTCACAGACTGAGAAATACTGGACATCAAGGGGATGTTTGTGTATATTTTAATATATGTAAATACTGTGCATTAGTAATATAGGTAAATATCTTTTGTAAGGCTTCATGTTGTTTAGGGAGAGACCTTATCAGGAGGAGCAACGTTTTATAAGCTCTTGCCACACAAGTTAAAGTGTAACTCTGTAGATGGGAAATAGTCTGTGTGGTAACACAATAGTGACAGTCTCGCACTGTAACTCCTTCTCATGATGTTCAGGTGTCTACTGTGAACAGTTGGAATTAGGGAAGGGGAACACACCTGGTTTGCCACTGGTTATAATTGTATTCCCATCACCCCCCATCCAAGGGCAGTGGAGGTTTGATTTTTTGGGGTTAGTTGAGAGTAGCTTTTTTTCCTTCCTTCTGCTGTAGGTTTTGAACACATTTGTGGCCAGTTACCATGCTCAGTGACTCTTTAACCACCCTCTTGATTGTGAACAGTGTCTCCAGCTCTGTTCCAATCCTGTTGTAAGTTGTGAAGAAGATGGATGTCTGAACCTTTGAACCTCAGTACTGGATTATTTAAAAATATTTTAGGGCCTACAGAAGTAGGAAAATAGGATGTTCTAAATATATATTAAGTATTTATTTTTGTAAAGTGTGTGTATATATGCATAGATAACAGACTTAACATTATTTTGTTGATGTACAGCTGAATTTGTAGCTACCCTTTTGAAAGAACTTTACAACATAGTGAACCGATTTTAAGTCTCTACTCAATAATTATTATTTGATAATTCCTCAAACACATTTTTGATTAAGACTTATAAAGTGCCCCAAAGTCAATTAAAAAAATGTGCCTATCTTAAGCCAAATGGGCAAACTGATTCTGACTATAAATGCCTATTATACTGCTCTAGAGTCTTCATTTGTTCCCACTTCAGAATGGCAACATGAAAGGGAAAAAGCAAGCTCGTATGTCAAAGGGTTATGTAAAAAGTTCTAATTGATTTGCACCCCCAAACCAGAATTTTAATCTGCACTCAAAAAAAAAAAACAACAAACCCAGTTCTCATTCTCCAGGGAATGTCTCTGAAAACTCTGCTTCAGCAGAATTTTTTTGCTGTTTAAAGTGCCATTCATATAGGAATTACAGCACATGATTTCTGTATTAGGCACGTGTATTTACATGTTCATGTTATACCCATTACATATCTTAGAATTCGTTCTCATCATCCATGTAGTATTC
This sequence comes from Porphyrio hochstetteri, assembly GCA_020800305.1. Taxonomy (NCBI): domain Eukaryota; kingdom Metazoa; phylum Chordata; class Aves; order Gruiformes; family Rallidae; genus Porphyrio; species Porphyrio hochstetteri. The sequence continues at coordinate 120,929,955 of CM036906.1, read as the reverse complement.
CCCTCTTCTATAGAACAGGTGTGTTAATAGGGAACTTGGGATACTGCATACCTATTTGTCTGTGATTCTTAGTTTCTGATTAATACATTTATATTTAATGAGAGGCTCTTTTGATAGATATAAGTGTCTCTAAAGACCATTATCTGTAAAAGAATCTAAATCTCTTGTAGTGACAGTATCCTCTAGTTTGAGTTCATCTGTTTTTGCATTCACTCCCAGGAGAGAATCCATGGGAGATGCTACTTCAGGAGTGATTCAGCATATAAGGTAACTGGCAGCAGTGTTGCTGTCCTTTAAAGTAGAAGCACTGAAAGGATTTTCTGAAGAGCTGATGCATGTTTGGAGTTGTGTGTTACCAAGCTTGTAAACTAAACGGGTGCATTTTCATTCAGCTAAAAAGCAGATCAGTAGCTATTAACACTCACACATACTTGTCTTACTGTGACTGAACAGGAGCTGTTGCAGGGGGTAGAGGGGGCTGTGTTTCCTTTTTACCATAGGAAGCATATCATAAGGCAAGATTTGAATTTAGAAATGTAGTTAATTTTTTGTTGTTGTTGTCAATGGCTCTTTTAGGTCTCTTTGGGTTTGTACATCTGTGTCTAATAGAGCATAATGGCATATTAGACCCTATAGTGGAGGATGTGTTGGGTACAGCTGTTCTCAAAAGTAACTTGATATTCACAAAACACCATCTGTTGTTCTATTCTATTATTTCTCCTTAAAATATGAAAACAAGCATTGAACATGTACCAGCAGTTAAGCACAAGTGTGGATGGAGCACACATAGTGCAAAGACAGAGTAGGGAAGCCAATAGGTCTTCAATAAAATACACTATCTTCTGCAGTTTGTGTTAACAAGAAACTGTAAATTAAAGAAGGACTCAAATGTCTATATAGGGCAAGTATTTATGCTACACTCATCTCTTGGATGCCCAAGTGCTGTATGCCAGTGATGTGCATTTTAATACTGACTCTCTTTTTGGTTCTACAGTCTACTGAAATTGTTCTGCTTAACCTTCTAATTGTATGCAATGGTTACAACTGAGTCAAGATGTGACCTATTTAAACAAAAAAGCAATGAGAGGTGTGGATGTGCGTGTGCCTGTGGTGACTTTCAGCAGTTACTGAAAACCTAGGCTCTGTGTTGAGCACATCTCTCTTCTCAGTCAGTGAAGCAAATGTGCAAACTAGTTTTTCTTGGTATTTAGATGTTACGTTTTTGGCTTGCTAGCACTGTAATGAACTAAAATCACTTCTCCAGTGTGACCCTCGGGTTTCTTAAATCCATTATGATACTTGGATGATTTTTTTCATCTTTAAAATCCCAAAATGTTTATTTCTGAAAGAAATTTTGGTTGTTGCCTTCTTAGCATTTTGCATTGACAAGGCCTGTTCTTCTGTCATTATTACTAGAATTTTGGGTTCCTCCATGCTCTTTTTCACTGTGGAAAGTAAACTTTATTTAAGTAAAAATGTCTCTTTAACACTGCAACCTTACCATGCTGAGGCTAGTAAAGTTCTGCCATTTACAGCAGGGTTTTATACTGCTTAAACTACTTCTTAATAGAACAGAAGTTGTGTATAACAAGATAGCACAGCAGGAGCTGTGGTCTCTAAGATAAATTGAGTCGATTTCTCTGTAGTGCATAAGAAAACTTTATGCCAAGGGAATGTTTGGATCTTTTGTCTTAAATTTCCTTGGACAACCAGTATAAAAACTATTAGGCAGAATCAATGCAGCTGGTCATTTCAGTCCTGTGGGGCTCCTTTTATACAGCTCACTGGTTTTAATTGGAATTCAGGTGAGTTCACAATGTTGCTTGGAATTTTAAAATCTAGCTATTGACTTTTAGTAGTGTTTTTTTTAAGCTTCATAAGGCATGGACACTGAATGTTGTCATTGTAACTGCTCTGCGTGAACATGTGAGGCTTGAAATCTGAGCAATTAAGCAAGAAGGGCATTTGATTTCTGAATGACTTATGAAAAAAGTCTTTGCAGTTCTCAGACTACCTGCTGAGGTTGATGGTGGTTTATAACTTGCCGGTGTAAATGCACTGAGTTTCCTTCTATGTTGATCCATACAGGATAAGAGTCAACAGTGACCCTTAACTACACTGCTGTGGCTTGTTAGAGTGGATTTTTTTTCCTGGCTTTTTGGTTTTGAGATCCTCAGTCCAGGGCCACTAAGGCTGGCAGTCACAGAATCTGCTGGGAAACATCACTCGAGGATGGGCTCAGTGCTACTAAAATTAACTAAAAAGGCCTCCTTTTCAACTAGTTTTTAAAGATGTTGGTAGAAAGATGAATATGTAAACATTCAAGAATTTTAAATTTATTAGCTACTTTTGCAGGGGAACTTAAGCAGTAACCCAAGATAGGTGATGCAGCAAATTAATTCTTAAAATTTAGTTGGTAATTGGGAAGTGGAATCTTCACATGTAGATGAAGATAACTTTTGGGAGGAACTACATAGCCTATTAGGGCTGAAGCTGTTCTCTTACATTCTAAACTCTAAAGCATATATTTGTCATTATTTTCTTAATATGCTTCAGATTGAAGACTAAGCCAGTCCCTACCAAAGGAACAAAATAAAACTGATCTGACTCTGAAACATAATCAAATAAATCCAATGTCATCCTACCCATTTCATTAAACTTGAGGGCAGAGTGCTTTTTAAGCCAGTCTGAAATGTGCTGCACAAATGTATAATACAGCAAAGTGACGTTCTCTCTCCCTGCCCCCAGACTAGGGAACATCAAGCACCCTTTTATTTAGCTGGTTGCTGGGGAGAAGCCTATAGAAGAAGCAGACCTAGGGCACAGCTCTCTGAGTGCAGCTGCCAGAGGCAGGGAACCAGACACAGCATTTTGCACAAGAGTTTAGGTTCTACCATGGGATCTTATTAGCATAGGGCTCAGGATCACCTGGAACCCTCTGAGAAACCTGAGGGTATCTGCTGCTGCCAGGTAAGGGCAGGATAAGGGGAGCTACAGGGATGTGGGCCTTGGGAAGCTCTAGTGGCTTCTGAGAAGCTGTCAGCTCCTTCCTGCTTGGAGGCTTCATTGCAGCTGCTGCTGTTTAGGGATGGTCAGTCACCTTTTCAGCCGGTGCTTGGGAGAGCCTGTGTAACATGTCTGGAGCCCAGCTCCCAGAAACAGCCAACAGATTAAGTGGTTTATGTGCAAGGGTGAAAAGTAGGTGTCCTCATCTGAGTTCAGGCCAGCCTGAACCTTCATACATGGTGGTGGTGGTGTGCCACAGGGTGCGTTCCCCAGGTCTTGAAGCACCTGTCCCTGCCAGGGCAGGGATGTTAACCCAGACAGAGCTTCAGATGGTGGATTCAGCCCTGCAAACCCCAGGCTGCTGGCAGTGCCTGGGATCTCCCCTTGAGGTAGGGAGAGATGACTTTTTATGCCATGGGTGTGCTGTTCTTGAAGAGCAGTCACCAAGTGGAGAAGTTGAGAGGAAGTCAACAGGTTGTGCAGCATGGGGAAGATGAGACACATAAACAGGATCTGGGAGGAGCTGCTGTGACATCAGAGAACTCTGCTCTATTTCAAAGGGACCTCGACAGGCTGGAGAGATGTGTCAAGAATAGTCTTGTGCAATACCAGCAGAGGGAGGTGCAAAGTCCTGCATCTAGAGAGGAACAACCCCATGCACCAGTACATGCTGGGGTCCAACCAGCTGGAAGGCAGCCTTGCAGGAAAGGATCTGAGGAGTCCTGGTGGACACCAAGTTGAACATGAGCCAGCAATGTGCCCCTGCTGCAAAGGTCAGTGGTATCCTGGGCTGTGGAGGGAGGTGATCCTTCCCCTCTACTTGGCACTGGTGAGGCCACATGTGGAGTGCTGGATCCAGTTCAGGGCTCCCTGATTGTGTATTCCTTCAGTGTAATGCACCTTGCATTCCTTTCCTCTCCCAGAAAGCTGCAATCATGGCTGTCTGTGAGCTTTTTCCTTCCTCATTAGAAAAATAGGTCATAACCATGCTACTGTAATTATTTTTGTCTACCCAATCAAGCACATGATGTTAAGCTCAACTCGTTTTACAAATGTGTTTGCTGTTGCCAGGAAAAAATATGACCACAAAAACCCAGATTGTCACTTATGTTATATCCAGGTGGTGAACAGTTTACAGAATTTGACTCTTTAAAGCTTTATTCCTCATTTCTTTATGCTGGAGAGGGGCGTATTCTCTTAGATGCCCAACTATTGCTGTCATGGTCTCATTTACAGTATGTAAGTATGCCCAGTGATTCCTGAATTAAACTATGCAGCTGGCTTTGCAGCTGGGTTGCTTAAGACCACATCAATTTTGATTTTTATACAAATGCAAATCTGGCCCTCTCCAGTAATAGTTTTGGGGAGGGGAAAAATAATCCTTTCTTGTGAAAAATAAGGTTTTGTCCTTAAGTAATTTGACTGCATCTGTCTGCACCTGTCATGTTAAATCACTTTGTTTTCAGTGTGGGATCAGTTAGGCTTTTCTCTGCATCAGAAGAGTCTTTTGTCTCTATCAGGTGAGGTCAGTGTTGCCTTATGGTGTCCTGAAGGAATCTGCTTTGTCGTGTCTGTGGGAAGTACCTGTACCACTTTGAAGCCCTGGATAACAGTTCCATTGTGACAAAGGAGAGTTGTTCAAATCTGAAGCTCCCATTTTTCTCAATGCCAGTTTGAAAGCAGGTGTTGCAGTGCTGTCACTGCTCTGTTTCCACTCTTCTCAGGTTAAGCAAACCACAGTGGCTTCCTGCTCAGCAAAATGCTGCCTTGGGAGAGATCTAAGCTGCAGAGTTGTTTGCTCTGACTGTATGTGCAGTCACAGGTTGACTCCTGCTCAGTGTTCTTTTAGAAGGGGAGGCACCAGTAACTCTTCAGTAAATGAGATCCAAATTTAGAAATAAATTTGCCAACCTGTCCTTGAAAATCAGTTGGACTTCTAAATATGCTTGCTTTCCTTTTTAATGCTTCTTAATAACTTCTGATTTTTAAAGTCTGTTTAAAAAATGTCAGTTTGCAAAGTATTGTGGCAATGCCTAACTGCTACTAATACACATTGCATAGTGGTGGGCTCTACAGCTGTTCCTCTGATTACAAGGGCCCTGGGTGATGTTAATGGGATGGGCAACTTCACCCTGAGTGGTGGAGGCAGTGTTGGCAACTGTAGAAAATAATGAAAGGATGTGGTGTTTGATTATCTGAACATCCTGATGTGATGCTGCAGCCAACTGTGACCCAGAGTTAATCAAATGGGTGGTAATATACTGTTGCAGCTGCCAATACTCCATCCAGCTCCAACGTTCAGTTTCAAAGGATCCTCACAGAATTAGAAAGGGTTTGGAGAAGAAATCTGAGAATGACAGAGCATGGGAATACATGAGTTATGGTGACATTCTATGCAATGACAGTATTCAAATACTCTTATTTGTCAGCAGAGGTGACTTGCTGCTGCTGTGTACCTGAGTGACATGGTTCACTGCTCCTACAGCTTCCATGAGGGGCCATGTTTATAAATGGGTAGCTGAAATTTGTCCAAAATTCTCTTCGAACAAGGAAAAGAGTTTGGGGGGAGAGTGGGAGGTGTTGGGTTTTTTTAAATAGCCACTGATTTAGGCAGATCAATTTACTGTTGTCCTATGGCATGGATTTATTTGGGCCAAAGGAAAGGATGAAAGGGCTTGTGAGCTTTTCAAACCTTTTTTTGTGCCTAATAAAACCCCTTTGTAACCACAAATGTAAGGAGCGCTCAGCCTAGCTGATCTTACTTGGCTTCCAGAAGTCTTTACCAGTCTGTATCTTGCTCCATGGATAATAAATAAAAGTGGGGGTTTTTTGTTTGCCTTAAAATGAAACTTTAAAAAATTGAACAAAATCCAGCAGCTGGAAGAAAATGCCAAATCAATGTGAATAACTGTGTTTAGCTTTGCAGTAGGAAAAAGTAAGTCCCTTAAGTGAGTTTTAGATGACTTTTTAGGCAACTAACAAAATACCCCAGCCAAATGCAATGCTCTAATATGGAGATTGGAATACACAAACAATACATGTTTGCAGTGTGCATGAATTTGCAGAAAATTCATGTGTGCAGTAGTCCACCAGAAAAATGTAGCATTCTGGGAAGTTTACTTAAGTGCAATCTGATGTATAGCTGCATGTAGAAAAAGTAGGGCTGCAGAGGTTGAGAGAAGGTTCTGCAAGTATGCAGCTGCCTTGTAGGACTAGTCAGACTTTCATGTTCAACTTGACAGCCCTTCCAGCCCCCTCCCTCCCTTAGAGCTACAATTTTTTCATATAATTGAGTTGATGCTTGCATGTGAATACCTGGATGTATAATACTCTGTCTGTCCAGGGTTTCTGTCTTCCCACTGGGAAGACCACACATTTATCCGGTATTTCCAAGTCTCTTGAGGAGTTCTGAAATCATTTGACCACCCAAATGATTTTCTCTGCAGAAAAATAATGCCTTTGTGGATTACATCAATGTGTTTCCAATCAGATCTGTAAGAAAATACCAGTCCTAGGTTCCCACCTTAAACGATTTTTATCCTGTGTCATTGAAAGAGGAGATGTATGTGCAGCAGGGAGGATGATAAGAAAATTCTAGTATGTCAAAGATTTCCTTTGTTTAAAATGTCAATAAATAAAAAGCAGAGAGTCCCTGCAGTAATTAAAGCTGGTAGCCAGCGTTCATTCTTTATATTTGAAGTGCTTGTTTAATAGCATTACCAGACTGAAATTACCTTTTGGACAAAAATAATACAAGTGGAACAAATAGCTTATATGCAGAGCAATTGAGTTCATGTTGCCATAGGAACCTTTATTTTATTCTGACAGTATTTTAACAGTGTAGCCTTAATTGCATTTAATAGCACGGGTAGTTCTTGTCTTGTGTGTGTGCATAACTGAAATTGTGCAAGACTGAGCTGGACTGGGATGCTCCATCACATTCCTCTGTGTCAAGATGCCACAGCGTTTAGGGGGGATGGGGGAAATTACCCCCCTCCCCCATATTTGGAACAGTACAAGTAAAGATCATAGTATGATCTTTGCATGTCCCAAGGCTGTTAGTGGCTTTTACATAATCCTTTGTGATTTACTAACCTGAAGGTCATGTATGCTTATTGTATTGCTTTCACATCAGTATCAAGCGTACTAAAAATCCAGTCAGCAGAATGAAGCCAAAAATAATGCAATCCCTGCCAAAAATGAGTAAGCTTTGCTTTTCAGACCCTTGTTACCTCAGAGTACCTCATGATTTCAGGAGGGCTAAGGTTAGCTTGATGCAAAAGCAACGAATGGGGGTGAAATGCCACTGAGTGTGGTGGTGCCTTGATTTAAGGCCCTGAATCTTTGCTTTGAGTTAGCATCCCTAGTATGGCAGTGCTTCCAGCCTAGAGCAAGGTAACTGACTTTTTACTTAGGTAGTACATCAACTCAGTTGTTCACCAGCAATAACTGAAGTACCTTCTCATCTGGAGACTGCACCCCTGCAGAAGAGCTGCGTGCCTTGGCTCCAGGCAGCTAAGGCTGGCGTGGGGAGGAGAACGGGCAAGGGCATAAAAGTTAAACAAAACCAGTCATGGAGAGGTAGGGATTGTAGTTTGCTTCCTGGGCTGGAAGCATCTCAGGGAACTGTATTTGAGGTAGAGCTCTAGCACTTAAGTCTGTTTAAATTGTTAAATTTCACAGTGGCCTGAAACCATGTGCCCTTGTTCCTGCTGTCTAGGAAGTTAAAAATCAGTGTTTTGTGTAAGGAAAGAACTTCAAAGAATCTTAGTCTGGGGCAATTAAACAAATGAAGTAAATGGATGGAGGCCGTTGTACTACAAAATCACAAATTAGCAGAATGGTTGAGGTTGGATGGCACCTCTGCAAGTCCTCTGGTCCATCAGGGTCTCCTGGAGCAGGCTGTCAAGCCTCAAGACATCCTTGCATTAAAAAACCAAAATTCTTATGTTCAGAGTGAACCTCCTGCGTTTCAATTGGTTTCCATTGCCTCTAATCCTGTCACTGGGCACCACTGGAAAGAGCCTGGCTCCATCCTGTCTGTGTCCCCCATGTCCCTTCTGCCTGTGTCATTCATGTCCCTTCCCTGTCCCACATGGTGTTTATACACATTGATAGGATCCCTCTGAGCCTTCTCTCCTCCAGGCTGAATAGTCTCTGCTCTCAGCCTTTCATCACAGGATGCTCTGGTACCTTCATTGTCTTCATGGTCCTTCACTAGACCCTCTGCAGTATCTCCACCTCTTACACTTGGAAGCCCAGATCTGGACACAGCACCCCAGGTGCAGCCTTGCCAGTCCTGAGTAGAGGAGAATGCTTTGCATATTGCCAAATGGTTTATCATATTGCAGCATGAACACAGGAATGTATTTTTAAAATTTATTTAGAAATACTTTGAAATATGTTACTTTGCAGTGAAAAAATGTACTTGCTGAGAGAGCAAAATGGTACCAGTCAGGTAGTAGAGTAAGTGGCAACAACCTAAAGGATGTGCAGGAGGGGGGCTACAATAGAAACAGTCAAAATCCTGAGCAAGGAAAGGAGAGCTGAATTGAGTGTTCAGGTTTCCAGGGCAGAAAGCGTCGAATCAAGTTAGTGAAAGTGAGTTGCAAAGCAAAAGGTGAGTGTTTCTTATATTATGAATAGCAGGTGTGTGGAATTCCTTGCAGAAGGATGTTGGAGATGCTGAAAATATACGTGGGGTCTAGAATAGTCAGGGTAAGTCCTTCAAGAATTGCTAAAAGTAGAAGCTGCATCTGTCATGGGCTGTCTCTAAAGCTGGGAAAAAGTGGTGGTTGGGAGGCAATTGAGGGGAAATACTGCCTAGTTCTCCTTTACCTGCTTATGGCTGTTCTTGCAGGTGGAGTTTTGGGATCTGACTGACTATCTGACCGCCTACCTTGTGTTATTAACATATATTGCAACTTAATCTATCCACATGTTTCTACTGGGTGATTGCAAAGAAATGCAGTTTCCTGAAAAAGGGAGAGGAAGAGGTGAGGAGTATGTGGCAGTTATGGACAAAATGGTTGTCGCTCCCTTTGGTAACTGTACCTGCAGGGATTCAGACATGCTTTTTGAATTGCTGTGTTTGATGATGATGACTTAATGCCATCTGATCCTCAGATTCAGTTCTGACAGCTTAAACATGATTTTATGGGGTGCTGCAAAAGTCAAGTCTCCTCTTTGATTCTCAAAATGGTGAATATGAACATCAAGTGATTCTGGGTAAAGACCTTAAGCATTTTTAGGAGTAGTGAAAGTTTGTCTGAACCCCTTAATTTCAGCTACAAAGTTTAGATGTTTGGGGGGGAAAAAAGTAATAAAATGGGTCAGTAGTTCATGGGGAAGGCCAAAATCAGAAGTAGATCAGCTTTATTGCAAAGGGAAATGTGCTGCTGTCCTGATTTTTCAGATTTTCTCTTTTTTTTGCTTGCCACTTTGCAGTAACCAAATATGTAAAGGATTCAATTGTATCAGCCCAGAGCAGTGTGACCAAGCAGTCACGTAGTTTCATTTTCCAGGGGGAAGGCAGGCTTTTATCAAACCCTGTGGAGGACAATAGTAATGGGCTGGATTTTCATTATTAATGTAGCCAGTGTGATGTGATGGCAAGATGCTGCTGTTCCCTGAGCAGTCAGTCGGCAGAGAGTTGTATCATCTTTCTGAGCAAGAATTTTTGCTTCCAGTATGGAGGGGCACTGCTCCTCTCTAAAGCCAGAAATGGCAAAATGCATTTTCTACATCTCTGCATCTCTCTTGGATCCAGCTTGTCTCCATGGCAACATGTTAGACTGAGAGAGATGTGGAGACCAGGGAGGAAAGGAATGAGTTAGAAACAGCCGGGCGGTGGTGTGTGTCCCCACGTCAGCACATCAGCCTTTTGATAGGATGACTTGGTTAACGCCCATCCAAGGCGCCTGTGCAGAGCTTCTTTATTAGAGCAGCCGCCAGGGCATCTGCTTCTCCCTTCTGCAGCCGTTTTCTATTTCCTTGTATTTTATTTCTTTTTGCCTCCCTCCCCTGAATACATCCCCTATACCCCCTTTTAATTTTAGTTGCAGCCTCGTTGAGGATGTGCAGCTCATTTTCAGCTTTCTGCGAGCTTCCTTGTGATACAGGATTTTGCAAAGGCAGGAAGGCATGGCTGCATTTCACTTGACCTTAGCAGCGAAGTGAAATCTCGTCTATGTTGCTGAAGGATACTGACTATGCAGAAATTTATTGAAGCAGATTATTACGAATTGGACTGGTATTATGAAGAATGCACAGATGGTAAATATTTCTAGTCTCTTGTTGCAGAATTTGGAGCTTATAAAACCAAACCGTGGTTATTCAATGGTTTTAAAAATGAAGTACCTTGGAAAAGGCAGCACCCTGGTGTGGCGGAGATGTCTGCAGCTCTGTTGCACCTCAGCCTTTCTGTGAGCATGCTACAAGAGACTCTGCTGTAAAGCTTTCCCTTTTCCAAAGGGAGTGGCAGGGGAGCATATGTACTGTATGATGTCTTTGGGCAAGGGGGGGGAAATACTTGAAATGCTAACTGTATGTATAGTAATTCAGCTCAATTTAAATATACTTACTGTAAGATTCTGTATTGGTTTGAGTTTTAAGTCTTTCTGGATTTTCTTCTTGACCAGTATGCTGTGATAGGTATGTATTTAATGTGTTAATGGGCAGTACGTGTTTTCTTGCTGGTTATTTGTCTGTGGAAGATGTTTAAAACAGCACCTTCTTAAAAGTGAGCCGGTTAACTTTTTGAATTGGAAAAAATATGAACTTTGGCAAGCACTATCTTCTGGGCCTCTTGGAATTTTTCTAATGTTTGCTAAGGCAATTGTTTTTTTATCAGAGCGCTGAATGTTTTAATCAGACTTCTACCAGAAGGCATTTGAGGAAGGGTAAGGGATAGCTAAAGCTGTATGCACAGCGGAGTGGAAAAATCGAGGTTCTTTATCAATGGCACTCAGTGGTAACCTCTAAATCAAAATGCAGCCTTTGGGAAAGGAGGAGTTGTGTATGGATTTTATTCAGGTTGTAGAGCTTGACTGAACGAGGCAAGTAGAAGATGACAATGAAGCAGAAGAAAGCTGTAAGGAGTGTAGGCCCAGGGGATGTTGTATGCATGTAGTATACACAGGCATTTCATAGTGCTTTGATAATAATACCAGAGTAAAGGTACGTGTGACAATCTGAATAGGTTTTTATGGTCTTTCGAGTGGCATATGCATCCATTTGTTTCTCAGTACTTGATTTTGGAACAGAATGCAATTTTAGAAGCTTGTTGAACTTATGTTTGATTATTTCTTTCCAGGTGTTCAGAGAGGAAAGGTGCATGTTTATTTGAAAGATCTGACCACTTTAGGTTGGGCTGAATCCATTACATAACCTTTATCCTCTAGGTTTAACCCTAGTAAATACTGTAGCATCTGATTAATCTGCATGATGTAACAGGCTGAGTTGCCCTGGTTTTAGAAGCTTAACAAATAAAACAGTTGTACTGTCATTAAGAGCTGTAGCTGACTTCCCCCTCCCCAGGTTAAATGCAGATAGTCTTCTTTTTATTGTTATTTTTACCTGTCTGTTTGAAGTGTCATCGCAGAGAAGTGTGACATGCCTGAGTGTCTGAGCTAAGAACTCAGCTGCTCCTCAGTTTTGCCTTAAGGTGTGCACATTGCTGAGGGAGCTGTAGGAGTTTCAAGGCAATGGAAGAAGCAACAAGTGTTGGGCAAACATTTACATACCTTGTGGGATCAGGGCCTCAGGAGCACCGTACTGGTTGGTCTCATTCTGGGCTTGCAAGTTTTCTTGGGAGTGCTGAGCCCCCACACAGCACACTTCTTCCACCAGCTGAGATCTACAGGCCTTCAGATGGAGTTTGTGCTAGCTGGCTGCTTCAGGTGTTTGGGGAGCTCTCTCCTAAGAGAAAGCAGGGTTTAATATCTGATAAGGAACAATCTCTCCAGTAGGTAAGGCATAATGCCTCTTAAGTTTTTAATACTACTCTCTATATGATGTGGACTAGTGCTGTCGGTCCTGTCTCAGCATCCCAGGTGAATGGTAGTCTCATAAGGTTTAATGGAACTTTATGGGATTTAGCCTTATTTTGCTTGTCCTAGTTGAAATGTGCAAGAAAGAAGGATTTGAGAGCTGTGTGGTGGAAGTCTTAGTCTTTAGCCTTTGGTACTGGTGTATCTGTCTGAGTTTAAAATAGTATTTACATTTCCTGTTGATGGAGAAAGCCATTCCAATATCGTGAGAGACAAAAAGCAACTTTAAAATGTAGTAGAAAATTTACCTCTTTCAAAAACCTACAGTAGATGGCATATTATAAGAGATGCCTGTCTCTTGGTGCTTGGTTTTTCTACCATGTATTTGTTGATAGCAGAGTCATTTACCTGAGATGCTTTTTATATTTGGTAGAAAGTGATAGGCAGTTGCAGCTCAGCTGACCTGTTTTGAATATCTATTTTAAGACAAGCCTAGTTAGAGAGCTTTATTTCTCTGCTGTACGTGGTCTCTCTGGAACTCAGATGTATATGTGTATTCAGTTGTGAATCCAACCCAGTTGACCCTTCTTGGTAAGAAAGTGTTGGAAGAGAGTCAGTGCTACATTGAAGCTAACAGACAACCTCAGAAGATTATAGTCTACAGAATAGTTTTTCTGATTAAGTTGTTCAAACAGTCTTTATCAAAGTTGCTGGGACACAAGATTTCAATTTAAAAGGTGTGGTTTTATTTGGTTTACTTTTTAAAAATAATGATTTCAGCAGTGTATGGTTTCTTGTTCTTCAAGGGGAAAAAACACTCCAAAATTACACCAGGATATAATGGTTTAATTCTGCTACTCAATAGGTAAAGAAGCGACTCTCACTTTTACCTCAGATTTAATGAGCTTCTGTGTGGACTGACATTGTAATGAGGCTTGCATTTGCAAAAGCAAATGAATGAATACTCAAAACTTACAATTAACAAATCTTTATAAAGATTTTACAGGGTTGGAATAATAAATTAATCCCTTTACATAAGGCATTTATATCCTTTAGAGAGTTTATTCTTGGTAGGAGTAGATTAATTAGACAACAAAATGTCACATTCTATTTATTTGAAGATTGAAATCACCAGTATTAGCTAACATTAGAATAAACTTCTACAAATAAGGGGGATTACACTGTGCTTTTTAGATAGGTTTTTCAAGTGTGATATTTTATGAAATGAGTGATACCTTATTTGGTATTTATATGTTGTGTAGGTGGAATGGTGAAGGGGAAAGAGCTAGGTGCATATTTGACTAGGAAAGTAGTTATTTTCCCAGCAGACTTCGAGATTGACAGAACCAATAACAAAAAAAGAAACGATGGAACTTTTGCAGGCTTTTATAGTGAAACATAACAGCATAAAAGGCTGGGTTCATATGGATGGTTCATCTTTTTTTAGAGAAAACCAGATAGATTCTTTCAAAACCACACACAATTTTGGGGGAAAAAAAAAATCCAAAAATACCCTCCACAAACTCCCAAACACCTTGATAACCAAATAAGTATCATAGAACTCCAGAGTGCTTTGGGTTGGCAGGGACCTCAAAGATCATGTAGTTCCAACCCTCCGTTATGGGCAGGGACACCCTCTACTAGACCAGACTGCTCACAGAAATCTTTATGAATAACCTTCTCCTTTTGCCTATTTCTTAGGCTACTATTTTTCGTCCTCTCAATGAGCAATGCTTTCTAGGTTGACTGTGGATCAAATTACTTTTCTTGTGGTTTCTTCCATTAGTTGTTTATTTCTAGCTGAGCAAAACCACGCTAACGCCTGAGAGTTCATTGCCTACAGTTCCAGATGACTCTTTGTATGTACAATTGGCTCTTTCCTTCTTTTGTTGGCTATGAGTTTTGGCAATTTCTCATGAACAAAATAAGTGTCCTTTTGTTTTCCCCTCACTAGTCACATTGTTGCCATGTTTGTCACACGTGCCAAAGCTTGGCACCAGTGACTTAATCTCACTCTCTTGTTTGTTTCTGCACCCTTTAATCCTGCTTTTGCCCTTCTCCATAACTTTCAATCCCTACCTGTACTTTCCTCCTGTTTGTATTGAAATGTTTTAATCTTTTGTTCTGTTTGCAGTTTGGAGCTCCTCTCCTCTATTTTTCCAGTCCACTGAAATGATTATCACCAAGCTCCATAACTTTCTTTTTAGCTAAACAATAATTGCCAATGATAATTTCTATTGTTCTTGTCCTCACAGCCACTTTAAACATGATTATCCTCTCCTTGCTTATGTTAGGGTGCCTTTGCAGGTGTGAAACTGTCCTGGTGGTTCTTCCCTCCCCCATCCCTGCCTTTTTGGTTTTTTTCATCAATCCTTTAAGGTAGCATTAGAAGAATATTTCATATTCCCTGCTGCAGCACTTCAAGAGTTCTTGGTTATCTGTGTTTCTTCTCAGTGCACCTTGGTTACAGGTAATCTCTCAAACACAACTCTGCCAGCTCTGTGGGTGGTGCAGTCAACCTTTTTATTTCAGATGCACTTCCCTTAATGACTTCTCCCTTACAGTAGGAGCTTGACTGGTAGTTGGGCATCTGTGATGAGTTGTTGTCTCCCTCATACATTGGCCCCTTTTGTCTCCATCCATGCAGACAGAGCAACCCTGGTGTTACTCTGGATGTGGAGCAGGTGCTGGCTGTGGGTACACCATCTAAATCTGAGAATCTTAAAAATACTGGCAGTACCCAGTCTCTGAAACAGGCCTTGCTTTATAGGTATGCTGCTAAAATTCTTATTCACGTTGTTCTTGTTTTGGTCCTGTTGCCTTGATACATGATAAATATGGTTGAACCTTGTTTATATTCATGTAATCTTTTACAGAATTTTCCTAGGTTTCCACTTTTGCCATGTCAATTATTTTTCTTTATTTATCCATTGACTCTCTCTTCTTTCTTGTCAGACCTAAGCTGCTTCTGGTTGTATGTTGTCTTTATGTGGCTTATTGTTCAGTATAGATGTGTTTTTCCCCTTCATTCTGCTCAGCCTCTGAATTTCCAAACAAGCATTTTCCCAGTTCCTTCCATTTAGTTCCCTTTATGCCAAGCAACGTGTTGCCCTTTCGGTTGAGTTGACAGAAGATCATTTGGGTGGGCCTTTGAAGAGTGGGAAACATGTAAAACCTGTAAACACTTGAACAAACTAGCCTTATTAGACTGTATATTTTAATAGCATATGTTCAATGACCAATTTATCTCCCCTCCCAAAACACCCACGTTCCTTCATCAACGTGTTTTTAAATGTGAGTGCTGTTGTTTCAGCCACTGGTTTTAGGATTTACTGGTTTACAGTGAATCTCTTTGTTCTAGGTGAAGCATTGTTATTGCTAGTTAATTGTGGTCAACGTTAACGTGCAGAACATGATAGGAAAGGCTGAGTGAGCTGGGGCTGTTCAGCCTAGAGAAAAGAAGACTGAGAGGGGACCTAATTAATGTTTATAAATATCTTAAGTATGGGATGCAGGGGGAATCGGCCAACCCCTTTTCAGTGGTCTGTGGGGACAGGACAAGGGGCAATGGCTGTAAACTGGAGCACAGGAAGTTCTGCACCAACATGCAGAAGAACTTTTACACAGTGAGGGTGACAGAGCCCTGGGACAGGCTGCCCAGGGAGGTGGTGGAGTCTCCTTCTCTGGAGATATTCAAGACTCATCTGGACGCCTATCTGTGCAATATGAGCTAGGGAGCTGCTTTGGCAGGGGGGTTGGACCCGATGATCTCTCGAGGTCCCTTCCAACCCCTACAATTCTGTAATTCTGTGATAGCACAGAAGCACAGACGTTTTTATTGATAAAGGAAGGTTAAAATTATTTGAATTTGAGTCCCATGGAAATAATGAGTCAGGATAAGAGGGTTTGTTTATATTGTGTCCAGCCTCACCCTTCTTCAAACTAGCTCCCGGTTTGTGCGTTTCCTGCTTGGCTGCAAAGCTACTGCAGGTGATCCGATCCATACCTCAGCGCAAGCCTCGCCAGAGGAATGTGCATCTGTGTGCTTCAAGCATTGCCGCTCACTCGGCAGCCTTCCTGAGGGGAGTTACATCTCTGCAGCTGCTAATTCAGGATGGTGATTGCAGCACATATGCTGACTTTATTTTGCAGTGGTAACCCATAAAAATGAGCATTTGTTCTGGCACGTTCTTTATGTCCCGAGTATGTGTTTGCAGGAAATATTAAAAAATCTTTACAATTTAGATCCCCCCTCCCCATCCCCCATAGCTGCTTATTGTTTGGTGTCTATTGGAAACCCAGCTCTTAATCTTAACAAGTAAATATTCCTGCACTAGTGAAAGGGCCTAATGCAGAGTAACGCTAAAAATGAATTGATAGTGTGAGGGTGTGGTACACATTCCTTCTCCACCCATTCTGAATTTGCATTTATCACATGCTGATACCAATACAGGCATTGCAACACGTATCTTGCTCTCAGGTTTTGAATGCCAGAGTCCTCCTGTGTGGCATGAGTTGACATGAGTCACAGGTCAGAAGTCAACTTGTGGGAATATTTATTTAATCGCCTTATATTGTCATGTGTATTTGGCAGGAACAGGTATGCTTTTCATGTGTTGCCCACCACCCTGTTCTCCATCACAAACCAGCTGAACACTTTGCAATATTAAAACCAAAAGAGTTTGAAATCATCAGGGTTAGCAGTGCTGGACTCTTCTTTCCTAAGGTTTGAAATGTGTTTCTTGCCTTCTTTTAAAGATGCCTGAGTCTTATTATTTTGGTTCTTCTCTGAATTTCCATTCTCTGGCTATTGCCAAATTGTGGTGGAATGGCAAGTAGGTACTGAAGTCTCTTATTTTTAAAGAGCTTTGATTCACTGTTGCAGGTGAGAAATGAAGATACATAAAATCTCTTAAGGAATCAGAGAAATTAGAAGTAAGCCCCATTACATTATTAGTAAAATTACATCTTTTAATGGTATGATCAAGGGAGAGAGACACAATCATATTTTTTTCCCCAGCTGAGTTCTTGAGGTGGCTGCCACTGAATATTGTGGTAAGTTTTGGCAGCCAAAGCTCAGGTTGTTAAGTTTGAGTAGTAAGATCTTGCTTTATTCAGAAACAAGCATTCCTCAGCAAGCACTGGTGTATTTCATGTCCCTTGGCTATTGTTTGTACAAACATTGTTACATTATTTATATATAAATAACAAGAGTTTAAAACTGAAGACAGAACGATTAGTCATGATTGTATAAAATTAGTTCCTCCCCATCTCGTGCTACCTTATACTTTTTGCACCACTAGAGGAGTGGTACTAGATAAATGGTTCTTACGTGACCCCCTTACGTTCTGCTGGCTTTGAGCATTTGTCTCCATCCCTCCCCGGTAGGAATGTCCCCGCCAAGGGTGATGACCTGCCTCTGCCTTGTGGTGTCCCCACTTTGCCTGCAACTGCTCTGCTTGTGGCGCAGAGAGGAATGCTCCCTGCAAGCAGTAAAGGGCACCTGTTTGCCATGGAAAATGAGGGAGGTAACCTGGCAAACATTAAATATCTATAGCTGCAGAGAGTTAAATAGAAAAAGTTAACCTGCCTGGAGTGTGTAGTCATGTTTAGCAAACACAACCTGTTGGAAACGAAGAGGTCTGAGATAAAGGAGTTTTGTTGAGCAGAGATATGTACGCCCTTGGAAACGCACTACGATGTCATTGTGTGGACTTTGAGGTATTTTGTTTCCCACAGCAGACAGAAGAGTAAAGATAACTGTAGAAGTGATGTTAATTAACAGCTGATGCTTCATACCAGGGTAAACATTTTTGTGGAAGCAATAAAAAAAAAAAGCGCTAAATACCTGCTCCCTTGCCCATAACTCAGCTCTTCACACAAGGGTTTTAGTGTGTGATGGATGCTGCCCTCGGACCATACTGTCCAGCAGCCACAGCTCTGAAGATCTCCCTGCTGGGTGGGATTAGCATGGTGTGTGTGTGTGGGCTTCGGCTGCTCGGTACTCCTGAGAAAGCTGTTAGGTGCAGCGTTAGGCAACTTGAGAGGTGATTTACCTCTGAAGGTGCACACCCTTCAATAGGTGTGACAGTCGGAGGCTGGGTTGGACTTCCGTGTTGCCCAGACACTCGTGGGAAGCTACCACTTCACTTGGAGAAGCAGGGGCAGAGGAGAGAGGACCTTGTTGACAGGAGGAGTGCTGGGGAGGGGGCTTTCAGCCCACTTAATTTGCCTGAAGTATGCTAGTGGAGCTGTTGAGCAAAACCTGGCTACCATCAGAACTGCTATGAGGAACAACATGAATCTTCTAGTAATTATTAGACAGATGGTCTCTTCCCTCCTCCACCCCATCTGTACAACACAAAGCTGTTGTGCTGAGGACAAATGCTCAGTTGCCTCTGGAGCTGTCTGTCTGAGCATGTGAGTGAGGGAAAGATGTTATCCTGCTTTGTGGAGACCTTGCTTTGCTCTCCCCAAAAATACAGCCTCCGAGGGAATGTCTTCCTATCTCCTGTGAGACTAAGGCATCGGATCGTGTCTATCTGGGATAACTTCAGCAATGTCAGTAAACGAAGAGGAAAGCTTTGAATATGACTATGAGAAGGAAAATGAAAGAGAATGCAGATTTACTAGGCAGAGCCTAGATATCTTGGAAGAAGGTACTCTTCACTTTTGTTTTTAAACTTCTATGGTACTAGCACATGGTGACATGATTTAAATGAAGTATGGATTTAAATTACTAAATTTTGCCTCTTTTTTAAATGTGTAGTCAAAATTTTCAAATTAAACGTTAAGAAAATATGAATAGGATAAATCTTACATTTATGTACACTTCTTTAAAGAAGAAATAAATGACCAACGTGTAGCCTATGCAATACCTTTTTTATAATTAAACTGGATTTTGGAAATTACATATTTTTTAAAATATAGTACTTGTATATAGGTATGTACAGTTCATATGTGTATTATGAGATCATGTCTGTTAGGTTATCATTTCCTACAGATACTTAAAATGAGCACAAGAACAGGACAACGATAGAAATAATCCAAGCCACGGAGTTTGTCACTTAACTGTTGAAAAAAACAAATGACCCTAAAATCTTATCATACTTTGTGAGAATAATGAACTTCTGCAGTATTTCAGGCAGCTGGCCTGTTAGGATGGGAATATGAATTTGTGTGCATTGAAAATCCTCTTCCACAACTACCATATAGAGAGTATGCCCATTCAAGGACTGCTTCCAGACAGTCCGGTGATCTGTTTTCAGGACTTCAGGTACCAAAAGCTAAATGTATTATTTGCTGTAATTTTCACTCCAAAATGGTGTTTTTGTGGTAGAGAACTGGTATTTCCAAGTATACTATTCTAAAGTTGTCTAAGGATGCTTAGATAGCACAGAGAATGTGACCTGCTGTGAATTTTCAACCTTACCTCCTGGGATATAGTTCCTGTGTCTAAAGCCTCAGTGGATGGATGTGACATGCTCTTTGAATCCTCTGGCACAGGACTTTACTGTAAAGACTTCCTCGAAACAAACATTCCACCTGCATTTCATTCATACTTGGTCAATAAACTATCCATGTCTCCTGTTGTGGGTCTCTGAAGGAAGCTGAGACAATTTGTGTGTCTGTGTAAAACAGAGAGGTGCGTGGGAGAATGCTGGTAAAAGGGAACTTTAAACTGGGGGTTGGGTGGGGAGGAAACTCAGTGAGAGAGGCCCGCCCACGTTGTTCTCTGATTCCTATTTTTTTTTCTAGTGATGAAATGATTGCTGAAACATGTATCATGCTGCTCTCATTCTTCCTGCTGACTTTACCTTTCATGCAGATCTAAGTACATTCTGAAGCTGCTGTTCTTGATTTCAAGGGGTGGGGAGAAGTTGAGATCCATCTGGAATAAATTTAGCCCTATCTTTCTGAAGTACCTTCCCCTCAGAAGCTCAGTGTGTATTTGAAAAGCCCTTTAATGATGCCTTCTCTCCTCCACCTATACATTCAGGTCACCTACACACTCAGTGTAGTAGTGATACAGATGCATTAAAATGATGGATGTTATTTCTATGTATCTTTGCACGTGGGTGCAGTTATAAATGATAGGATTTCTCTTGGGGATCAGTGAGTCCATTCCATAAGTAAAGCAGATGAAGCACCAGAATTTCTTGTGCTGAAGAAAAGAGAGGTTTTAGCCGTATCTGGCTAGAAATTTGGTGTCAGAAGTGGAAATTAAGTCTTCAGAATATTATTCACTTTGGTTAAAGTTATTTAATTTGGTATATAGTTACTGAAAAGAGGGGGTAATTAAGACTCCTTAACTGTTTGGCCTGTTCCATGTGTAGAATGTGTATTTACTACTTGTCTATTACTTCCATAGTCATTTTGATATAACAAGGCTTTTCTGACACTTAGATCTTGTGCCTGCCCTCAGGCCTGTTCCTAGAGCCTCTGTCACAGAACTAGTGTTATGCTTGGCAGTGTTACCCGCTCTCTTGATGAGTATGGGAAGCACCTTCATAAAGGTCTAGGCAGAGCAGTCCTAGAGTCTGTGCATTGCTTTGGAGTTGTAAATTTGCCTGACAGTGATGTATTTACTCTTCATTGAATGAGCTGGGCTTTGAGCTGACTGCAGTGAAGCTTTGTGCAGTGATACCTGTTGATAGCATCTACTCAGTTTTAGATGATAAAAAAACCTGAGCTGTATAGGACGTCCTGTCAAGTTTTTTTTGGTTAGTCATTTGTTTGGTCTCAGCTAATTCGGAAACTGGGCTGTGTTTTGATTCTTGTTTTTGCAGGGTAGGACAGGAAAAGACTGGTACGTGTTTAGTACCTGTGATGGCAGCCATTCATGACCATTTCAGTTTACTAAGAGATTAAAAACCCTTCCTATCTAAAGTACTGAGTAAATTCAGGCTAAGAAACCAGTTCAAATTTCATTTGAAAAATAAAATCTTGTGATCACTGTTAAAAGTTCTAATTCAGGCACTCCAGGGGTCTAACATACATAAAATGAAAAATACCTGTGTTATCTTACAATGACATTGATGAGGAAGGATCTTTTAATGCTAAAGCAAAGGAAATGGAGGGTGGTAATTTTCAAAAGCTTTAGCACAGCCAGTCCCTCCCAGAGTTAGAATAGGAAAATACCCTGTACGTGGAGACAGCTGACAATACATGGCCTTTAATACAGGTTTGTAACTTCATTGTAGGGTTTGCAGTTCAGGTCCTGATTTAAGCCTTAACACTCATCTGTGAGTTGCAAGGGCTGCAGTCCAGGTATTTCTTCTCAAGAAACGGGTGGAGGAGAATAATTCAGTGGATAGTCATCCAAAATCCCGTAAGAAAAGCTTTACATTTAACAACAGAGCTATGCTGAGCTGTTTCAGCTAATGGAGTATGTGCTGTGGTGATGGTAAGCAGAGGGGCCAAAACACTGAGACAATAATAAGGTTGAAGCTTTGGTTCTCTCCAGGTGTTTTCCCTTATTTCCTTAGGTTTGCTTTGTGGCAGTGTTTTCCAAGTTAACACATTTGATCTGTGTTGATGCTAATAGAAGGAGTAAGTGTGTGACATTCTTGTTGAAATTTCCACTGATTCTTCATTCATGACAAGACAATTTATTGTGGTTTGTGCCCTGCATAGAAAAGGTACTTTGAAATGGCTACCAGCCTGAGTGTGCATTAAGCTTTAGAGTAGAATAATAGAACAGTGTTTTCCCAAACCTGAGATTAAGTAATAACATAAGTTATGTGTATCTTTAATATTGAATTTACTAAGCTA
The DNA here is from genome assembly GCA_020800305.1 of Porphyrio hochstetteri. Lineage (NCBI taxonomy): Eukaryota > Metazoa > Chordata > Aves > Gruiformes > Rallidae > Porphyrio > Porphyrio hochstetteri. The sequence goes on along the minus strand of CM036906.1, from coordinate 120,908,185 downwards.
TTTGAATACTGCATGAGAGAAATGGCTGTAAACAAACACCCTTCAAAAACCATAGCTTAAATGGCCAGATAAAATCTCCTCTTTTAGAAGAATCAGTAACTACACCTTAATATTAAAGGATTAATTTGTGAACTACGCCATAGAAGTCTGAGTTGTAACAGTTTAAAAGAAGAAAACAATCTACTGGCATTGTCTACTGAACTTAGGGTAGTTATTTTTGACTGTGCTAATACGTCTTTGCTGACTGAATATGTACTGCTCACAGCATCATGTTCTTCCTGACTCCTCCATGGAGCTCGCCCACGGCCTTCCTTGACAATTGCATCTGGAGAGACTGGCCCATGTCTCTGCTTGGGTGGTGGTGGGGAAGGCTGGAGGAACTGCTTGGTGGGTCACATTAAAATTTGGACGTCTAGCAAGTTGTGCCTCAAAAGAATGTTTTTTCAAGCTCCTGTCACAGTAGGCTCTCAGGTTTTTTTAGGCTGTTCAGATGAATGTGTTTTCTCAGGGCTGTCTCAAACATGACAGGCAACAGCAGGCCTGAAGCCTCTGTCCCAGTTTAGCCAGGGCTGCCAAAAACTCTGCTTCAGCAGTTATCCTTAAGCACATAACATCTTTCTAGTCTGAGTCTGTAACAGGGCTGATGGCATGTTTTAGGTATACTTTCCTGTGTTTATTTGAAAAGGAATATAGGTAATATGGCAGAGCTTCAGAATTCCTCATGCGCTTGGCTCAAGTTGACATAGCGGTCGCAGTAACCAGTGCCAGAACATAACTATCAGTGCCTAAAAAACACAGGTTCAGTTCTAGAGCAAGCACTTTATTCTTGGAGTGCAAAAATAGCCTTTCAGAAATGAAACCAATGTGTGCTGAGGAGTCCTAAGTCTGCCAGGGTCTCTGATGGCTAACGTTTGCCAAGTGGTATCGGGCAGTAAGGAGCGTGGCTGGGTTGCTGCGTCTGTTACGTACATCTTGATGGTGTGACATTTAGGATGTGATGAACTTGCCAAACTTCCATGTCTGGGGAAAGCTCTAAGCAGAAGGGAGGAAGACGGAAGCTGTTCATGAGTCAGTGCTTTTCATGGCTGGTCAAAGAATACAGTAAGTTTTGCCATATTGAAAGGCTCTGGGTTGGGAGCTGTAATGAAAAAAAGTAGTGAGTTTATTCCCTGCTGCTACCTTGCCAATAAAAAGTACTGGTATTAAAATTGCCAGAGATTTATGCTCCATGAACAGTATTCCCTTATCCTGATGTAGCTTCTCAGGAAGTAAATTAGGGTCTTCCCTATTGGACTCTTAATTATGCAGGTCAGTATTATCTGCCCATAAAGCAAAACTGTACCATAACATCTTAGCCCCTTTCTGTTTCACAGTAGTTAGAAATAATGGGAGGAGGAGCAATCTGAGCTGGGATTACCTCTTCAGCCATGGCTGCTCTCTTTTGGTTCTTTAATTTGCCCCTGATCAACAGGTCTCAAGAATGAAGGGAGTATACCTTGAGGACAGATGCCGGGAGCAGGGGCTGAGGACACCTGTGACTGCTGGCTCCTGTGATTTTATTCCCCCACCTCTCCTTTTTTTTTTTTTTTTTTTTCTTCCACTTAAATACCCCCTGTTCATTGGGTGGTGGCTCACTGCAGCAGCTCTCCTTCCCTTGCGTGGCTGTTTCATTTTCCTGAAAACATACTTTTCCTTTAATCAGCATGTTAGTTGGCTGTGTGACTTCCAGGGAGTAATCTAGGAAGGTACCTGCTTTCCTTCCTTCCTCCCTTCTCACTGAGCATCATTCAGGTTGGGAATAAGTGCTTTAGTAAGTGTGGAACTCCTGATAGATGCTTCCAGTCAGATGCTGCATTAGATAAGAAAGAAGTGTGAAGTATATCCTTTCAGCTGTACTCACATTGGGATCACAGGGATGTGGGTGCCCAGACATTTGGGAGCTTTAAAAAGATGTGAAGATGGTGCTAGGTACTTTAAGACAGAAGATCTGTGTAGCATTTATCCCTTTGTGTGTTTGGCTTTAAAAAAAAAAAAAAAACCAAACCAAATACTTTGAATATATTTGCAAATATGTCCCTGGAAGAATGTATTTAGTGCAGTCATGAAAATAACATGATAGATTTCTCCACTCTTTGTTTCCTTCCTGTTTTAGTTTTGTGACATTGGTCTCAAAGCAGTTACTAAAACACATTTCTGTTTCTGGAATTCTGTGGTCCATCCACTTGCTGTAGACTCTTTGTTAGTCAAATAAATAAATATAATAATAGCCTTCTCCATAAACAAAGTGTATTTGATTTGGATGTTGGCGTGCATCCATGCATTTAGACACCGCTCTTCCTATCACCCTCAAGCAAAAAGACTGCCAATTTGCATGTGAGCAAAAAGAGGTCAGTAAATTGGCACTGTAGGTTTTGTATTACACAGTGTTGCTCTTCATCTACCCTTGCTTTATTTTTACAGTAATATTACCAGGCTCTCATATTGATCAGAAACTCCAGCAGGCTAGAAACCTACTATGCAGAATCCATTAGAGCTGTGGAGTTCGTGGGTTTTGGTTTGGTTCGGTTCATGTCATCTGACCATCGTTGTCCCTCCTTCCTCCTGCTTTCCGCTCAAACTTCACTGATCAAAGCTGAAATTTATTGTTGAAGATATCGAGTCCTTTTCACTTAGTCTTTTTGGACACCAAGGAAATCAAAATCACTGCACTAGCAGTTGGCCAAATGTTAACTTGCAATCTGTGGAGGCTGACTTGTTACATACTTTGACGTTGTATTGAGTGTTTTTTAAAGTGCTGCTTCTGAATTGCTCTCTCTTCCCTCACTTTTCATCTTCTATTCCCCACAGGCTTTGGTTTGAGGGATAGAGAGCAACACCTCTTTTCAAGTTTGCCCTCTGTCCGAAAGGAAAACCTTTTAAGTAGTAGCTCTGTGCTCTGCTGTGTTGGATGTTGAGTGCCAATAGGAGGTAGTTGACTGGAGGAGGCATTTTATTATATGCAGTCTGTTGAAGTTTGTTTCCACTTGAATAATGTCTAAAGGATGCATAAGATATCATTTCATAGAATCAGAGAATACGTTAGGCTGGAAGAGACCTTTAAAGGCCATCTAGTCCAACCCCTCTGCAGTAGGTAGGGACATCTTCACTAGATCAGGTTGCGCAGAGACCCATCAAGCCTGACGTTGAGTATCTCCAGGGATGGGGCTTTCACTGCCTCTCTGGGCAACCTGCCAGCCTCATATTGAAGATTTTTTTCCTAATATCCAACCTAAATCTCCCCTTTTCTAGTTTAAAACCATTACCCCTTGTCCTATCACTACACGCCCCCATGAGCAGTTCTTCCCCAGCTTTCTTATAGGCACCTTTCAGGTACTGGAAGGCTACTATAAGGTCCCCCTGCAGCATTCTCTTCTCCAGGCTGAACAAGCCCAACTCTCTCAGCCTGTCTTCACAGTAGAGGTGCTCCAGCCCTTTGATCATTTTTGTGACCTTCCTTTGGACATGCTTCAACATGTCCATGTCCTTTCTGTGTTTTTCTGCTCTGAAACATTTCCCTATTGGCAGAGTAGCATGTGAAGCCCTGTGTATTAGCACTGCCCCACAGAAATGTATTGGAAATTTTGAGATACAAAAGCTGTTGGTGACCAGGTCGCTGCCTTTTGCTAGTACTAAGTTTGTTGTGATATGGCTGTGGAGTTACCCTGCCACGTTAAAGATTTAAGTTGCTAGTTCTGAAGGAGCAGCTCAGTCAGAGCCACACAAATCAACCTTTATCACTCTCTCCCAGCTGAGTGACTTTATTCTGTCTATGGGAGTACTGTCCTTTATCAGTCTGGATGTTAGGAAGGTTATACATTCACCTGAGTTGGGGTGATGTAAGGTTGCTGTAGTCATAATCACTGGTGATTAGTAGTGCGAGATACAGACTTAAAAGGAGCTTCCTAATGACAATCACAAAAGTTATTTTACATTTGTAAGGGAATGTTGTATCCAAGGGAACTATTTAGTGTACAGTTGTTTTGGAAATAAATTGCTGGTGTCAGCATTTCTGATAGTAAATTCATAACTCATGCAATAAAATGTCTGGTTTTTTAAAAGATTTGGTTTATGAGGATACTGGCTATTTTTTCAATTGAGCATAGTCTTCTGGACATGACACCATCTGTCTTTATGTGAAACTTTTATGGAAATCTTCTCTTTAATCCCTTTGTTTACTGTGGCTGATGTTCTCTGAAAGGTACTTGCTTTTATTCCTGTGGAATCCTTATTAGTCTGCTTTGGACTAATACAGCTTGTACTCTACAAATGGACTGTATTTTCGCGTGTGCAGTGGTGTGATTAGCCTCTATATTGCTATATAGGTTTTGGCAAATTAATACTTGGAAGCATAAACTTCTTACTAGTACAGCTTTCAGATCTAACTATGCTCCTTTCCATACTTCAGAGCGACATTCTTCCAAGTGAGCTGGCACTACTGATGTTGCTAAATATTGTAAATGTTTTTAGGGTTTGATCTTCAAAATAAGGTTTGAGAAACAGGAGCACAGAAACAAAGTGTACCCCTAGCTGTAGTTTAAGCAACTTTCTGATGCTTAAGTGTGGAACCCTGCAACACTTCGATACCAAAATACTGATGCGCCTGCTGTGTTATTAATGTGCCTTAGTGGGGATCAACTGTATACTGATGTACATGGAGACTGTGTATTTATAAATCGGGGGGTGGTGTTTCCTTAGGGTGACAAGCTGTCTCACTATTCTCAATACACTTTACAAATTATTTAAATCTTATTAGACCTTATCTGTCTCACCCTGCTGCCTTAATGCGCCTTAATGTGAGCTGCAGCAGCATTAGCCAATCTGTCAGAGTGAGCTTTTAACTGACATTGTCATGGGTAAATCCCCTGAAGGACAATTTGTGCTGCAGCAGCCTTATAACTAGTGCTCTGTATGATCAACTACTTCATTAACAATCCCTTTATTCCAGAATCAAAGGCTTTGGGGAATAGGTGTAGCTGAAAATGAAAAGAATATGAGAGTAGAGCAGGAAGCACTGTTGTTTCCTCTGATTATTGGTGGCTTTTTATAAAACTTGCAGACTTCTAGTCAAGTTGTTGTAGCTTCTTCAAGGATCACCTGTGGTGGTAGATTAAACTTCTGCAGACTTTCCTCAGCTTAACAGAATTCCTGGTTCCACCTTAGTGATTAATCATCTTACCCAATCTGATACTGTGGCCACTTTGGTGTGGTCTGGGTATTATAAGAACCATTTGTTATTTTGCGTGCATTTGGTATTTACTTTGCTATCTCATACCATAGAAGCCAGTTCTTATCAACTTGATATGACACAGTATCTTTATGTTGAACGGTGTTACTAACCATACTGTAGTTGCTCATTCATGGAGTAACTCTACTACATGTAATATGATGAGTAGGTGACATGATAGAATCCTAATTAAGTCTCTAAGAATGCCTGGTTTCACTTCTTGATTGGTTTTTTCTCTTTTTTTTAAATAAACTCAAAACATTCCTTTTCAGAGAAAAAACAATTTAACAGTTTGTTGACAAAAGCAAATATTCACTGCAAAGTTTAACTTGAAGCTTTGATTATTTTTGAGGCATTTTGTTTGTTTCATTTTAGCTTTTGATGTGCTTACCCAGAAGTTGACGTGAGATGAGAAGTTAATGCAAACCTAAATTCTTTAATGCATTATTTTCCCCCCAATAGTATTGCAAATATGCTAAATATCTAATTTTATTTCTTTGCAGTTTTATGTGCTGAAAGAGTGGGCCAGATGACTAAAACATACAATGACATAGATGCTGTTACACGTCTTCTTGAAGAGGCAAGTATTACATCTCTTTAAAGACCCGTACGCAGTATGAGAAAGTAGTACAGAAATTACATAGTACCACTACTTAAGCCCGTTGGTAGGCTGCCCTTGTATGGGGAATGAGAAGTGTTCTGAGTGTATGTACACTTTATCTCATTGATAAGGTAAACATTCTTTCGAAGTACAGGTCATTTGTTTACCTCAGTCATATTAATTCATTACTTGTGCTTATTTTTCAGTTGAGGCCACTTAACTTCACTTAACCTGTTCTTGGACAAATATTTGCTGTAACAAATGGGGGGAGGGAATCAGCTTAAAAGGACACGTTTTTACAGTACATGTAAGGCAAATAGTATCAATATTGATTAATTCATTATCTTTAAAAAAAAACAAACTAAAAAAACCTAAAACAACAACAAAAAAACCCAACCCAAAACCCCTTCAAAAAACCCTGCTAAAAAGATGTTTACAAGTATTCTTGTATTAATAATTAATATTCCAGATAATGTTTTTCCAGAGAATTGCATAGGCATTAAATTAGAAAATATGTAACACTCCATTTGTCTCCAAGGGTTTTTCTTCTTTGCCCCTTGGTTTGTTGGTTTGGCTTGTGGGGTTTTGTTGGTTGGTTGTTTAGAGACCATTATTATATAAATTAGCTTGGCACTCAAGAAATGGCAAAAAGCAGTTGTCAAGGTACAGTGCTGATGTTCAGTAATATCGTGATACATTGTTTGACTGAAATTAGCTGCTTTTCTGCAGTAAGCTTGTGCAAGTGTTTTCCAAATCATGCTTAGGAAAAAATTCCTTAAGTGAAAACTGTTACAATGAACTAGCTCATAGCTGAGCGTCATTTAATCCTTCATATTTATTTGTTTGCTTATTGGAATAGTAATGTAAACAATGGGGTCCATCTAACCAAGATACATTCCATGGTCAGTTCTTCTAATTCTGCAAGGAAACAAACCTGGGAACACTCACATCTCCCACCTCTGCTTGACACATCTGATCTCAGTACAAAGTCCCGCATTTTGTGCTTTGAGCTGAAGTCTTAACAGATACTTCATAGGAAGTTTTTTTAAATTGATGCTTTACCTAAAAGGCTTGGCTTGGAAGAATCAGTTAACCTCTAGTAACAGCCTGTTACCTGTTGGCGTCTGGTTCCCTCTCTCTTGTTTGGCTGAGATGTTTCCATGCCTGCTTCTAACAGTGATGCAGCATTCTGCCAAACCCTTTCTTCCCCCAAATCCCTGTAGCCAAATGTCTATAGATGCAGAAATCACACTCGTGAGAGCATTGATAGAAGGACTTGCTGAGCTAATGTTTTAAAGCTTCTGGTGTACTTCCCTGCCTGGATGGTAGCAAAGGAAAATCGGTGGAACATTTTGGAGGTGAACCTTTAATAAAACAAATACTTTCAGAGAGCTTTTTTGTTTTATTTGGCCATCATTTCTGATTGAATTGCTCTGTTCCTAGGCACATGTGTACTTACAGATGTTTTCTGTTCTCCAGCTGATGGTTATCACAAGATAACCATATCTGTTTGCAGAAGTTAAGGTGCTACCTTCTGCTACCTTCACCCACACAAGCATAAAAACCACCCCAAAAGCTGCCCCTTGTCTAGCTGCCTTGTTGGCAAGCTTCAAATTAATTACAAAGTTGGCAGGGTGAAAGGTGCAACATTTTGGGATGGGGAGACAGGAAAGTGACCTCAAAACACTATGTATGCAGATACTTTGTAAGTCTGTACCTGTTGCCCTGAAACTAAGCGAAGAGAACAACAGCAGGCCTGTCTGGGGTATGTGGTAAAAATAGAAGCAGATTCCTCTATGAACCTGCTTTCTCATCCCTCTCCAGTAATAATGCAAATGTGTCTGGCTTTCAGTACTTTCTTACGTGTTGCTGTAATAAATCAGTTCCTTATCACGGTGAGAAAGACAACTGAATTGCTAAAAACTGTGTAGGAAGTCCAGGGAGGTTAATTAAAGAGCCTCAAAATACACTTCTGTTCCTTGACTTGGAGGTTGGAAACCTTGCTGATAGATAACTGTTCAAAGCTGCAGCCATACATTTTTTCCACTTTGTGTTTAAGGAGACAGGTTACTGAGCAGTAAATTTTTCTCAATACGTAAATCAAATATTTTTGGACAATGTTGTGGAATCTATTGTTCTGAAAGATTGTGCATGAGATGATGTAAAGATTTTATGGCTAGATAATGCTAGTAGCTTTCAATGGAAATAGAAGCCTGGCTTTCAGAAGCCATTTGGAAAATGTTGTTTGTAGATACAGCATTGATCAATAACCTGTCTTTTTATTTATGGATGATTACATAACTTTTTTTTTTCCACTACAAAAGCCTCTTAATTCAAATTCATTGACTTCAAATCCATGTGAGTGGTAGCTGTAGGTTTAGTAGGCTTTGCCATTAATGTATACATGACATAAGGTGGCTTTTAGTGATAAAATCTATATGGCTGCCGAGGCGGTAAATAAGCCACAAACAGTATTTTCAGTGACGGGAAAAACTCTTCCTCAGATGGTGTTGAACTAAAGGTAAGTGGGGAGTTAACCTTAGCATCATTTTCTGCCTGTTTTAAAGATCTAGTAGTTGAATAAGAAAATGATAAATAGATGTAGATATATGTGCTCTCCCAGGCAGATTACATCCCCGTGTCTCTGCTTTGCGGAAGCTGAGACATGTATAGGTCAACAGGATCAGCGTCTTGGTTTTATCGGTACCTGTGGTGAACTGTCTACATCAATTATCTCCAATTCTGTGCACTTAAGGGAGGAGAAAGAAAGCAGCAAGCTTAATACAGATTTGGGCATCTGCAAAAAGGAGAGAGATATGACTTGGTTTTATATGAAAGCACGAATTGATGTACGTACACAAAAAAGATAGGAGCTGAGTATTACAGAATCACAGAATGGTATGGATTGGAAGGGACCTCTGGAGTTCATCTAGTCCAAACCCTCTGCCAGAGCAGGATCACCTTGAGCAGGCTGCACAGGACAGCATCCAGGCAGGTTTTGACTATCTCTAGAGATGGAGATTCCACAACCCCCCTGGGCAGTAAAGAATTTCCTCCTAATGTTTACGTGGAACTTCTGTATTCAAGTTTATGCCCATTGCCTTTTGCCCTGTCACTGTGCACCACTGAAAAAAGACTGATTTCATCCTCCTGACACCCACCCCTCAAGTATTTATAAGTATTGATAAGATCCCCCCCTCAGTCTTCTCTAGGCTAAAAAGTTGCAAGTCCGCCAGCCTCTCTTCATAAAAGAGATGTTCTAGTCACCTCATCATCTTTGTAGCCCTTTTTTTTTTAAACCCTCTTCAGTAGCTCCTGTGTCCTTCTTGGCCAGGGAGCCCAGAACTGCACACAGTATTCCAGATGAGTCACTGTGATGGTACTGGCTTCTCCTCCTGCCCATCTTACTGCCTTTTAGTTCAAGGTGGAGCAAGTGGAAAATGAAGAATGCTTTGAAATGCCAGAGTTCTTTGCTCTTTTTACCGTTCTTTAAAATTCTTTAAATTTTAACCTCTCAAGCTTTATGACTACATTCTGCACATGGTGAACAAGGTGATGGAATACTTTCCATCAGTAGTTTCTCAAATAATGCTGCAATAGAGAACCAGATCTGGTTTCACTTATGTTGTTTTATGTTAGACTTTGAAGCAGTGCTTTCATGCGTATGCTTCAATAACTCTGTATGGGTCAAGTCTTTTCTGAATAATGTGAATGTAACATAAGCAGGAGTAGAAAAATAAAATTAGCAAAAAATCAAACCAACAAACCCTCACAGAAGGAAAAAATTTTGGTTTGGTTGGGTTTTTTTAATTGTTCAAGTACTTGTTCCTTCCCTTTCGTAATGCTTTTACCCTCCCTCTGAACTTTTGGTGAATTAAAAACCTGAAATTAGCTTTTTTCTTTTTTTAACACTTCACAGAAAGAACGGGACTTAGAATTAGCTGCTCGGATTGGCCAGTCACTGTTAAAGAAGAATAAATCACTGACAGAAAGAAATGAGTTCCTGGAGGAGCAAGTAGAGCACATCAGAGAGGAGGTAAGATTTTTACATGCGAGTGTTGTATCTGCAGCAATGGTGAGAATTTTCCTTCTGGCTTCCCTGTACTTTATTTTCTTGGGTGTCTTGCCCATAGCAGACTGATCTGTGCTGCAGCACTTTGGTCAGCTATTTTTGTAGCCTGTCCTCTTTTAGAAATGTGACCAAAAAAAAAAGGGTTTTCACCTGTTGGCTCAAATCAGGTGATTTGAGGGAAAAATCCCTCAAGCCATTGAGTTTTGCTCTGCATCAGATTTCTTTTTCCTCTGAAACCAGCTACTCTTCTAGTTTTGAGTCACTGGTTTCTAGTGATTGGTAATTTTGATTCAGCTTGCTCTGTATGTATGTCCTGGCTCTGACCAGGCCAGAATCAACCTCCCCAACCAGCCAGCACAGGTGAGCTGAGTTAGCCCGGGCTGTTTTCCACACCTCCTTACATCACTTCCCCATAAAAGGGGGCTGGTCAGGGAGGGGCAGGGGCTTGATGCCTCGAGGACAGTCTGAGTGCGCGCCAGGCGTTGGGTTAGTCCTCCTGTTGTGCAGTACTCTGTGTTACCATCAGTGAGTCGGTAAAGTACTCAGTGTTGTGAGTGTAATTTCCATGGGCTGTTACTGTTCCCCTTTCGCAGTGATTTTGTCAGTAAACTGTCCTTATCCCAACCCATGGAGGCTCTGTCTGTTTCTCCTCCGGGAGTGAGCAAGCGGCGTGTGGTGCTCAGCCACTGCTTGGGGCTGAACCACCACAGTGTCTAAGTTGTCAGTGTTAGGAAGCAGTGGGTTATGTTAGGAAACAGTTACAGGTTGAGATTTGCTGCCTTCTGTCTAGGTCTTAGATGTTTCTGTGATGATGCTCTATCTCTTTCCAGGGAACTGTGATAAGGAACTGTTGAAGCGTGGATCAGTAACCTGCTCCAGTACATACGTTTGTCTGAGTTGGGCTGCAGTAATAATGTTTCAGACACTTGATGAACACGTTTAGAATATAGTATGATGGTGCATGTGTTTTCTGAATTGCTGTGATACCTGAAACCTTGTGTCTTCCACATACCATTGCATTTTTAATCAAGTATTTGTATGGTTGATATTTCTCAACGTATTCCTCTGAATGGGGAGATGGATGCTATAGGCACTGCAGATTCTTGATGGATCTGTTAGATGGAACTGTACAGGGTGCTTTAGAAGAACCCTTTATCTGTACTGCAAGTGTCACTAAACTGCTGACTTAGTGAGCTGGAGGCAAATGTTGTCTCTGCTATTCTGGGACAGTGACTTTGCTTTGTGAATCTTGTCCATATGTAGCTTTGCACAAGATTGAAAGAAATCTCACAGTTGTAGGGCAAGCAGAACAGTGAACCACCGTGGATGAAAAATTCTTTAAAAAGGCTGCTAATAAAACTGCTCAGGGGTAGGAGGTATTGAGTTATATCTGAGATGGGTCAATGACTAGAGCATGGATGGATGGATCCCAGTTGTGCAATAAATGGTGGTGGAGCACACGTATAGAAATAGCGTCCTGTGGTGGGGTGCCCACTCTTCTTTGGCAGGAAAAACAAATTCTCTTATGGCCCAGAGAAGTGCTGTTGTTAGCCGAAGCCCCATCATGAGGCAGACCAGTTTATCTGTGCTTTGGTTGATACGGCATTTTCTAGGCATGTGCATACTGACTGGGTAGGGCAGCGCGGTCATACCATGCATCCAGAATGGAGGATTTGATTGAGGAAGGTGGGGGACTGGAAGGGGCTGCCTCTGGCAGGTCTGTGTTTATTTAGAGAGACTTAGGGAGTAGCATTAGGAAGAGGGCCACCAGAAATAAGCTTCTTACCAGGTGGCTTGATATATTGGTCCATATGTTATATCAACACCCATCTTTCATATTGTCATTTCGACTCCTCCAGAAATGGATGCTTTTGAGGCGAGCTCATCAGGCTTTAAAATCACGACACTTCTTGATGTTGAAAGTCTTTAGTAGGTTTCAGATCTTGCATTAATGCTGTATTTTGAATATTTAAATAGAATGGTAACTGAGACAACTATCTCTAAGGGAAAGAGATGAGAGAATCGAATTAGCGCTCTTAAAATTCTGCAAACACTGTCTAAAAATGGTTTGGGGGATCTATGCTTTCTGTAGTATACAGATAAAGGTTTTTTTCTGGTGTGTGGTATAATGTTAGTTTTCTTGCTGTGTGTGTCCTGGCACGAATAATTTAGCTTTACGTCTCACTGACCTACCAAACTTGTGCTGACAAAACCTTCTGACTCAAGCTCAAGTTTTTCCCCTGTCCTCAAAACGCACCACCATTCATTGGGGGGTTGTGTGAAAGTAATACAGACCTGTGCAAAACGCATTCGACTCTTGGCTTTGCCTTTTGAGCACATGAAGGGGCTGTGGTCCTGCTCAGTGAAAACTGAGACTTTGCCTGTAGTGCACCAGAGAACAAAAGGTGGGTGCACTGAAGCAAGCGCTGTACTGCGTGCATAGACATTTTAGTCTCAGTCCACTGTTCCAGAATTCTATGCTAAAAGCATAACTGTTATATTGAGAAAACTTTATTTGTAAATGGTTTTGGTTACAGAGATGGGTGTCTGCCCTTTCAGCAGCAGAAGTGTGGTTCCCAAGTACAGTGTGTCTACCTGCTGCTGTATTGCCACATTCAGTACGAATGCTGCAGCTCCAGTCTGTGTCCCTTTCTGCTGAGATGCTGCTATCTACAACTTAATTTTGTTTCCTTTGAAGTCAGAGCTCGCTATCAAAGCAACATAACTGTCACAGCGTGAACTGTGTTTGAAATGAAGTATGTCGTTAGGTTTTAGCATCTCCTAATCTTTCTAAATTTGCTAGTTTACACTTTTTTCCTTCTTCAGATTTTGCTTTGCCTGAAGCTAGAAAGGCAGTGCTTCAAACACAGTGTCAGTCCTCAAATAACATTACCTCAAACCTGGGCTAACTTCTGAGTAATCCAGCCCTCTGAATCCTGTCATTCCAGTTCCAGGTCACATATCAGAGTTTGTATTTTGGTGACAGCTGGTTTTAAAGTCTTTCACAGATCTGATTTTTTTTTTTTTTTTTCCTGTGTAAAGTGAGAGGAAAGGAGAGGCTGAATTATAATCTGAACAGTGGTTTAAAAAGGGAACATTCATTTCAGTCTATTAGGGTAGGCAGTAATGTTTGAAAGATAAAAATGCTCTTTGGTTTGGTACTTGCATGGATGTTATTTATTTGGCGTAACTGATTGTCTTAATTTTAAGTGAATGATTCCAACCTGTTAGGCAGTTAGCTGCTGTCAGTCAGGAAAACAATCAGCTGGACTCTTAAAATAGTTGATTCATGATTCAGTAAGGATTGTTCCTGCAAACTAGATACCTTGTCTCTAAACAGTGACGCTCTATGTGAGGATTGTTTTTATCTTCTACGTTAAATTATTTCTAGGGTAGGTGCAGCTATTTCATTACATTGTTCTGAAGTGGAATGAAGCTTTCAGGGTGACAGAGTGAATAGAAAGCCTGGAGAGATGAAGCCTCGAGAACCAAGCATGGTGACAGCTCATGAACCTTGTCCTTTGTGGGCAGCAGGGAGTGTAGGACAAGGGCTCAGTCCCTATTTATAAGGATATGTTCTACAGGCATCGTGCCCAAAGGGAGCAGTGGCTTGTGGAAACATAGAAGAGCTCCTTTTTTATGTTCATAAAACAAATCCTGTGCTTTGCAGTGTAAAAGTGTGGCCTGGCTCTGGCTGGGTTGGAGCTGGTGGATTTTATGGCCACCTGTATGGTGCTGTGTTTTAGATTTGTGACTTAAAATGGTGTTGATTACAACCAGTGTTCTGACTGTTGCCAGCAGTGCTTGCACAGCGTCGAGACGCAAGGTGCTGGGGGAGCTGACCCAGGCTGACCAAAGGGATATTCTATACCTTGCTTTTATGCTCAACAACAAGTTCAGGGAAGGGAAGAAGCAGCTGTGACATTGATGGTTATGGTATTTGTCTTCCCAAGTATCCCATTATGTGTGCTCAGGCTCTGCTTTCCACCAAGTGGCTGAACATCTGCCTGACAATAGAAAATAGGAAATAAATTCCTTAGTTTGCATTGCTTTCAAAAGCAATTTCACTTTATTCGTTAAACTTCCTAGCTGATGAGGGGGTTTTTTGGCTTTTGTGCTTCTGACTCTTTCTTCCCTCCTCTGGGGGGTCTCAGGGGCAGAGTGCATGCTCGGCTCATGGGTGCTTAGTTGCTGCCTGAGATCTGCACACCACAAAATGCTATGCCAAAGGGAAGCATTGCTGGAAGTTACTGCAGTTGAGGGTTTTTTCACACGTTTCAGAGCATTATTGAAGTTGGAAGTGACCTCTGGGGATCACCTTGTCCAAACCCCCCTGGCTCAAGCAGAGCCACCTATGGTCATTTGCCCGGGACCATGTCCAGACAGTGAATATCTGCAAAGATGAAGATACTGCAACTTCTCTGGGTAGCCTGTGCCAGTCAGTGCTCAGTCACCCTCACAAGAAAAAAAGGTGTCCCCGATGTTCAGGTGGAATTCCCCGTGTTTCATCATGTGCCCATTGCTTCTGGTCCTGTTGCCATACAAGGTCACCCTTTCTGGCTTGCTTTGGAGAATTGGAATACTTGGATATGACAGTAAAAATAGTTATCATGGGTTTTCAATTAATAGAGAAAAAAGTGTAGCAAAAGCTGGACGTGATCTAGTGCCCACCCACTGACAGTATCTGAATCCCTTAAAGAGGCTGAACCACAATGTACTGGAGGGAAATACATTTTTATTTTTGGCTCAGCTTTTTAGCTATTCCTGAAATGGAGAAAGCAAACCTCCTGTCGTGGTTTTGCCCCGGCCGAGGGCCGCACCCCACACAGTCGCTTGTACTTTTAAAAGGAAGGGGGAGGGAAAGTTGGGGGAGAGGGGGAAAAGGGAAGGAAGAAAGGAGGAAAAGAAACCACAACCTAGAAACCAGAACCACGCAGGTTGGGATAAGGATAGTTTACTAAACAATAACAGAAAACTAGATATAACAATAACAGAAGTTTAAAGTACAAAATATATGAAACTGGTGATACACAATGCAGTTTCTCACCAAACCACAGAACCCAGGCCGCACAGCTTAGAGCCCGTCCCCGTACCCAGAAAACCGCCCGTCCTGGCGTTGTCTCCTCCTCTTCCCCCCAGTCCCCCTTTATACTGAGCATGACGTAACTGGCATGGAATATCCTCTTTGGCCAGTTCGGGTCACCTGTCCTGGCTACGTCCCCTCCTTTCTCACTAGTAAGGAAGTATGCAGAGCTGAGAAAGGTCCTTGATTGCCCAGCAACAACTAGAAACATCAGGGTGC
Organism: Porphyrio hochstetteri; assembly: GCA_020800305.1. Taxonomy (NCBI): domain Eukaryota; kingdom Metazoa; phylum Chordata; class Aves; order Gruiformes; family Rallidae; genus Porphyrio; species Porphyrio hochstetteri. The sequence continues at coordinate 120,892,947 of CM036906.1, read as the reverse complement.
TATCAGCACTGTTCTCATCCTAACACCCAAACATGGCATTCCATCCACTGCTAAAAATAATTAACTCCATCATAGCTGAAACCAGGACATTATCCACCCCTTATTCCATACCATTTACGTCATGACCAGATCCAACAATTTTCTTTGGGTACAACCAGTTTCGTGTTTCACACACCCATATATGTATGTACACATGTATGCACACATACGTGCATACAGATCTTATTCCCTCAGTCTGTGAATCATCCCTCTGAAGTTGTTGAGTTCATTTAGTCCATGATTTTCAGGCTCCATTTGTCGTAACAGTTTCTCAGAATAATTGTATGTTCCATTGGCTCGTTGCATGCTGCATCTCAGGCTCTTGACTGATACACCTGGCATGGTCCATGCTCATAGTCTGTGGGTCAGAGTTTATTTTCAAAGGGAAAAAAGGGAAAAAAAGTTCTTGAGAGGCCAGGCTTTAGTTCCATCATCATGGCACTCATTCTTCATTAACTTGTATGACTCCGGCTATAATACTATGGTACAACATACAGCAATCATAACAATAATGAATATACAATAATGGGTTATTTGGCAATTATTATAATTTCTACTCTATTAATTATATTGGCTATTCTCACCCAAAATCAAATCCCCTTGAGGTATGCATTCCTGCCATTTTATTCCTAAAAACTGGATTTCTCACGTAGGCCCCTTGACTTTACTTCGTTTTATAGCAAAACCGGCTTCTAAAAGGATTTTAATTACCCTGTTTCCTTTTTCAAAAACTTCCTCTGCTGTGTTGCCCCATACAATGATGTCATCAATGTACTGCAGGTGCTCTGGTGCTTCACCCTTTTCCAGTGTATTCTGGATTAGTCCATGGCAGATGGTGGGGCTATGTTTCCACCCCTGGGGCAGACGATTTCACGTGTATTGGATGCCTCTCCAGGTGAAAGCAAACTGTGGCCTGCACTCTGGCGCCAGTGGGATCGAGAAGAAAGCATTCGCAATGTCAATTGTGGCGTACCACTTGGCTGGAGGCAGGGCCCCTCTATTGCTGCTGATCATATTTGTTTTCCACTGGTTGCATAAAGGACTTAGAGGTCCTTTCAAGAGGATCAGACACATCAGACATATAGGTAGGCCTTCCAGTTGGTCTAGGGAACTGCCCAGTAGAAACTGGTGCAGCCTTCTTCCTGGCAGAATCTCGTTGTGCGAATGTTTTACCCCGCAGCTCATTTACTCGTGCTCGAAGGGCTGAGGTGGGCTGCATATCCCATTTCCTCATGTCCTCTCCATGATCAAGCAGGTAAAACCACAATGTACGTCGTGGTGTGTATTCTCCCTCTTGGAACGATGGACGCTTTCTCCCAGTAGCTGCAACATTGCTCCATACGGGTTGGGAGTTGGACACATTGTTGTCAAGTCGTTGAACCAGTTTCTCTACCGCTGCAATGACGGAGAGGGAAACATTGTCTTGGTATTTCCGGAGTCGGCAGGCCACCTCATTTACGGTTGGTGGATCCATATCAGTCCAGTCAATTCCTGCCAGTGAATTGGTGTACCCTGCTGGTGCACTTCGTACAACCTTACGCCACATATCTGGAGTGCATAGGACTTCATCGGGATCAGCGGGAAGCCGTGAATTGTCCAGATCATAATAAATTATCTCCCGTACAGCTAATTCTCTCAGGTGCTGGATAGCTGTCTCTATGCTGTTACCCTTGGGTGTCTGACATGTAATATATTCCTTTATGGGATATCTTTCCTGCACACTTGACAGTAGTCGCCTCCAGAGGCTGAGGATTTCCGGCCTCCTCCCAATTGCTTTGTCAATTCCTCCTTCTCTAGCTAGGGATCCCAACTGCTTGGCCTCTCTGCCTTCTAACTCCAAACTATTGGCCCCGTGATCCCAACATCGGAGCAACCAAGTGATAATGTGCTCACTTGGGTGGCGGGTGAAATCTTTTCGAACCTCACGCAGCTCACTCAGAGTCAGGGATCGGGTAACAATCTCTGGTTCTGCCTCATCCTGATATCCTTGAGATGGCCCTGGTTGATCATCATCATCATCCGTCACTATGCGAACTGATTTCTTTGTGCATTTCCTCTTTTGTACGGGAGCAACAGACACTGGTGTGGGTTGGTTTTTCTGATCATCTGCAGTGTCTGCTGTAGAGATTACAGTAGCTGCAGTGTCAGTCACAGGGGTTGCAGTAGCTGCAGTGTCAGCCCCAGTGGTTGCAGCACCTATAGTATCTGCCAGTCTGTTTCCTTTCCCTTCTCCCTCACAGTGCTGACAGTGCTGCCTGCTATCAAGCAGTGTTTGATAAATAGTGGCCAGAGCCCAGCACAGTGCAGTAAGGTGTCCATCTCTGGGAAACCTACAGCAATTTTTCTTTAGGTATGCAGTCACTTGATCGGGGTCTTGTAGCTGTTCAGGAGTGAAGTTCCAAACCATCGGGCGTGAGAAAGTACCTAGGTACTCGCCCATACTTTGCCACATGCCCTGCCACTCGTGATTATTCTGTCTCGGAGAAAGCTCTTCAGTGGTATTCATAAACCTATGCTTGATATATAACAAAAACTGAACCATCTCCACCAAACCTACCAATAGCAAAATGCTAGTTTGAATATCCCAGAGATATTGAAGATTTTCAAAAACTGCCCTAAGAGCTGTTGCATTTAGCCCAAAGGAAAAGAAAGCAGTGCCCCCACCATACTGGCTGCTGTTATTAACCCCTCCCTGTCCAAAGAATGGACAGGACAGCAAAACCTCATACAAGTACCAGCTTAAACTCATGATCATCGATATTATTGTATCATAGACCAATATCATAAAATACATTATAATGAAGTATGGGAACAAATACGGGAGCCGCAGACCTGAGAGAGTAAAGAATCCTGCCAGGATTGTATACAGCATGCGGTGGTTTTGCTGCCACAGCCTTGTGAATAAATACCACAACATCGTGACCAGAGATTGCTTAAACAACAGTGCTTATCTTAATTGCGATAGTTAGGGTCAGATCTACCGTTATCCCAACCGTTCGTGCCCCACGTTGGGCGCCAAAAAATGACTGTCGTGGTTTTGCCCCGGCCGAGGGCCGCACCCCACACAGTCGCTTGTACTTTTAAAAGGAAGGGGGAGGGAAAGTTGGGGGAGAGGGGGAAAAGGGAAGGAAGAAAGGAGGAAAAGAAACCACAACCTAGAAACCAGAACCACGCAGGTTGGGATAAGGATAGTTTACTAAACAATAACAGAAAACTAGATATAACAATAACAGAAGTTTAAAGTACAAAATATATGAAACTGGTGATACACAATGCAGTTTCTCACCAAACCACAGAACCCAGGCCGCACAGCTTAGAGCCCGTCCCCGTACCCAGAAAACCGCCCGTCCTGGCGTTGTCTCCTCCTCTTCCCCCCAGTCCCCCTTTATACTGAGCATGACGTAACTGGCATGGAATATCCTCTTTGGCCAGTTCGGGTCACCTGTCCTGGCTACGTCCCCTCCTTTCTCACTAGTAAGGAAGTATGCAGAGCTGAGAAAGGTCCTTGATTGCCCAGCAACAACTAGAAACATCAGGGTGCTATCAGCACTGTTCTCATCCTAACACCCAAACATGGCATTCCATCCACTGCTAAAAATAATTAACTCCATCATAGCTGAAACCAGGACACCTCCCAAAATTAATGCGTGGATTTTGATTGATGTTTTTCTAAAGTGTGGTTGGCTGGGGTTGTGCGTCCCCGCCACCCCCTTGTGTTTTAGAACCAGTGTCTCAGGAGGACTTGTTGCCTTTGCACAGCTCATTACAAAGAATAGCCTTAGTAAAGTAAGTGACCTTGTTTGCTTAAAATTCTGCACGGTTTCAGTGCTTTATTGCATTGACTCTGCTTTTTGTTTGACAGAAATGCCGCTTAAATCTATTTTTATTGATATTCTCTAGGGGTTTTTCCCCCAGTAATAACTACAAATATAAATGCACCTACAATACACAAAGAAGTCTAATAAAAAGAAATGTGCTCTGTGATTTGTGCATTGGGCAGTCAAAACAGAGAGCCAAGTCTTGCAGTGCAGGTGGAAGGGATCAGATCTGTCTGATCAGTTATGGGATTTATAGCTATGCAATAAAATAAAAGTTAATCTCATTGTCTACCTGAATTTGTGCAAGGCCTTTGACATGGTCCCCCACCACATCCTTATCTCTAAATTGGAGAGATGTGGATTTGATGGGAGGATCATCCAGTGGATAAGAAACTGGTTGAAAGAACAGAGACAAAAGGTGGTGGTCAATGGGTCTATGTCCAGGTGGAGGCTGGTGACAAGCAGTGTCCCCCAGGGGTCTGTCTTGGGACCGGTTCTCTTTAACGTCTTTATCAATGACATGGATGATGGAATTGAGTGCACCCTCAGCAAGTTTGCGGATGACACCAAGCTGAGTGGTGTGGTCGACACCCTAGAAGGAAAGGAAGCCATCCAGAGGGATCTTGGCAGGCTGGAGAGATGGGCCCGGGTGAACCTAATGAAGTTCAATGTTGCAAAGTGTAAGGTCTTACACCTGGGCCAGACGAATCCCAGATAGATCTATATAGACTGGGAGAAGAGCTTCTTGAGAGTAGCCCTGCTGAGAAGGACCCTGGGTGTCATGGTGGATGAGAAACTTAACATGAGCCAGCAGTGTGCTCTTGCAGCTCGCAAGGCCAATGGTATCCTGGGCTCCATCAGAAGAGGGGTGGCCAGCAGGGACAGGGAGGTGATTGTCCCTGTCTACTCTGCCCTCGTGAGGCCCCATCTGGAGTACTGTGTCTGGATCTGGACGTTAATTTCTTGTAGTACCATTGCAATGTATCTGCTCCTGTGGATGTGAATCTAGACTAATGCAGTAGTGAAATCAGGATTGCTCATCTTAACAAAGGTGAAAGAGAAACATGTCTTATTGCAGTGAATAATTGCATTTCTGAACTTTTTAATTGGTCAATAAATGTTCTTTTTTAAAAGGTCCCCTTTTAATTTTTTCTGACAAATAAAGGAACCGGTTCTGTTCTGTTCCAGTCTTGGCCTCTTGCTATAGTCTGAAGGTGATGCTTGGAGGATGAGTAACTAATTTATAGTGGCTTTCTTTAAGAATGTGCCTAGAAAAGCAACTTAGTGATCTGCAAGCTCTTTCTTTGTGCAGGTGTCGCAGTTACGGCATGAGCTCTCCATGAAAGATGAGCTGCTCCAGTTCTATACCAGTGCTGCTGAAGAAAGTGAGCCAGAGTCCGTCTGTTCCACCCCGTAAGTTACCGATCTACAACACTGAACCTTCATCTGGTACTAACCAGGGGTAGTTTGGACATGCTGGTAGCTTTGAAGGGTAGTAAAATGACCCTTTTATTGGCTGGAACTATAAATGAGGCTCTGAAATTGGTGCATGGCACCGTCTGGAAGGATTTGTGTTGGACCAGCTGGCTGTAGTGCTACCAAAGTACATAAAGCGGGCTGCTGACACAGCAGAGTAACTTTGAGGGGAGCTACATCACTGGCTCTATGTCCAGATGAGGCAGACTTAGGTCCCACTTAACAGTACCCCACTACACCACATACCTTTGCACACTGTGCTAGTATGTGCTACGTGTGTGACCTTTGTGCTTGAAGCACCGTGAAAATTTCTGCGCAGAGGGAAGGAAATAGAGCGTGGCTCCTAGCGTGGGATCCAGGCACGTAGCTGGCTGACCTGCAGCACAGGCTCTGAGGGACTGTCTGCCCCTGCTTCCAAAGTTACTGCTGCATTCTGGGGAAGCACATGCAGCATTAACAGGGAGACTATTAGGTTGTTCCCTGTAGTAAGGTAGTTTCCTTTTTTCGTAGCCTAAGATGAGTAGCTTTTCTATATGAAGTGTGGGGAATAATAAATAAATCAGTAAATGTGCACTTTTAAAAATTTTATTGAATTTAGCTATGTCCAAACATACCATCGTGACCAAAGCTGTATTTCACGTGGCTGGCTGGTTTTCAGGCCTGTTCTCCTGTGAGACTGACCATAATACAGGTGAAAATGAGTTAAACCCGTTGTTTTTGTTGTAAGGCTCAAGAGGAATGAATCTTCCTCCTCTGTCCAGAACTACTTTCATTTGGATTCTCTTCAGAAGAAACTCAAGGACCTTGAAGAGGAAAATGTTGTGCTTAGATCTGAGGTAAAATTGCTCCCTCTGTGTTTTGCTTAATACAATTGCTCATTTAAATCCCAGAACACAGGCATTAAGAAATGTGTATTAAAAGTTGAGAGAATCTAATTAAGAGTATGTAATTCCACATGTGACACATCTCTGTTTCGTCACCATCCTTTGTACTTCTAAGTGAAGGAAAGGCTGGAAGATTGAAGCTACACACAAAGCAGTTTCCTTGCCAAAAGAACATGCAGGAGCACAAGCAGGTTTTGGAGCGCAGCACAGCTCTTTCAGATGGGCCTTAAAGAGCTGACCTGGTAGAAATGGGTGATGCTAGCTGCAAATCTGAAGCTTGCAGGCTGACCTGGTCTGTCTGATACAAATTCAGCGTTTGTCAAAACTGAAATTGCTAGTCTAGATTTGCATGAAATGTCTTCAGTTTGTTCAAGTCAGGCTCTTAAGATACTAAGCTGAATGTATTTTCTTGCCTTTTATTCTGATAATACTCAGTTGTTTCACAGACAAGACCATTTAAAAATTTTTATTTACTGTTCCCTGCCTGTCAGAACTAACACTTCATAATGGAGTATCCTGTGAATATTTTTAATTAATTTTCAGTGCAATTTTTAACCTTTGGGAGCACGTTACCATTTTGCAAACATGTGGCAGAGTATAGCAGTAGGAATACTTTGGAACTAAGAATGAATGTATGAAAACAGAGTATCTTCACTGTTTTCTACTGCAAGTGCTAGCTGTGATTTAACCCAACTGCCAACCAAGCACCTCACAGCTGCTCAGTGAGTGCCCATGCTCTGCCACCCGCTATCCCACCAGGCAGATGTGTGGGATGGGGAGGAGGATCAGGAAAGAGGAATAAAACTCAGTAAAACGTGTGGGTTGAGATTAAAGACAGTTTAATAGGACGGCAAAGGAAGAGAAAAGAGTAGAGTTTTCTTTGTATGTTCAGGGCTTTCTTTTTTTTTTTTTTGAGTACAAATTTAAGCACAGATGACATCTAGTGGAAACGAGGCGATAATGGTCCAAGTTTCTCTATGCAGTGATGTCTCTGCTTGAATGTTCACGTGCCCCCTTCCTCCAGAACACGAGGGAGGGCAGCCAAAAACTGTAGTTTCTCACGGTCTTCCTGGAGGAGTGATTAGAAAAGCTTGCCTTTCTGAAGCAGATGGAAATGCGGCAACAGACTGGCAAAGAACAAATGTGCTAATGTCACCTATTTTGATGTGGATTTCTTGAACAGGCCTGTCAGCTGAAGACTGAAACAATTACTTATGAAGAGAAAGAACAACAGCTTGTCAATGACTGTGTAAAAGAGCTAAGTATGTCCTTATTTCTTTTCCATTCTCATTCGAGATTGTTCATTTAAAAAAAACACAACTGAGTCAGCTCAGTCACCCCTGTTTTTCTGTGGTACTTATTTTCCTTATATAAATAGCTGTGAGGAGAAAATCTCTGGCTGAAGTTTCACAGCAGAAAATTCTGGGTATAAGCAAAATCTTTCTCAGTTGCAAAACAGTTTTGCATAGAAATTGTTACTGTTAAAGTACAATCTCTTGTGCTGCACAAGCACTTTGTATCTCTCTGGTGGTGTGTCCCACCGCTGTTTTTCAAAAATACCTTGCTGTGTATTGGGGAAGGATTCTGCTGAATCAAGTGATGTTCTGAAGAAAAAAGTCATCTTTCTGCTTACTTTTCTGCTTTTGAGTTTATAACATTAATTGTAATTACTTCTCTTTTAAGGGGATGCAAACATCCAGATTGCCAATATCTCTGAAGAGTTAGCAAAGAAAACGGAAGATGCTGCCCGGCAGCAGGAAGAAATCACCCATCTTCTCTCTCAGATAGTCGATCTGCAGAAAAAGGCAAAAGCTGTAAGGAATCCAGCTGCAAGAATACTGTTGTGGCTTGCTATTTGGGCAGCCTTATTTCATGTTTAATATCTAGCATACTTGACTAGAAAGTGTCAGTTTATTTAGGACACACATATGATACACCAAATGCAGTAGTTTATTTTAAATATTAGATGCAAAATTCTGCACAAAATGACTTTAAGACAAGAATGTCAGTAGAAATATTTGAGTATGGGCACATGCTTATTTGCTTTAGGGTCTTGGAGGCTCATTTAGCAGAGCATAAACTGCTGGGTGTTCTTATGTTAACATTTTTTAAGTGGTGTTTAAATATTTTTAAACTGACATGTGGTCTAATGCTGCTGCAAAGAGGGTCTTGAGAAAGGTTAGAATATTTTACTACTTCCCTGTAGTAAGTAGTGCTGTACTTACATGTATAAGATACAAGCATCGTCACAGTTTTTTTTAACATTTTTTGGCATATTTTAGTGTGCAGTTGAAAATGAAGAACTTGTCCAGCATCTGGGAGCAGCTAAAGATGCCCAGAGACAGCTCACAGCAGAGGTGAGTGCATCACTTGGTATTAATATAATTTAGTAGTAGGGCAATGCTTGTTCTCTTTGGGGAGGGGAGGTATGGTGTTAGTCTAAGCTGGATCAGAAGTATTAAGTAATTTTGCCCATTTATATGGAATGAAGGAACATTTATGTTTCTAGCAGAGTTCAAGCCTTTTCCTTTCTGTTCTCTTTCAACTGGCACACGTTTTGAAAAACTGAGGCTTTTGGGCTATATAGGAACTCCTTTAGGGGTTGGCTTCTCTGGGCTGGTAGGTTAAACCTGTTTTGAAGAGTGAGGTAACATGATAGAGCTCACTTGTACTGTATTTTTTCAACAAATAAACTGAAGACAGCCCAGGATTGCTGGCTGTCTCCTGGGTGCTACATTCACATGGACAAAATAGAATGAATAAAAGTTGATACCCTTACAACATGTCTTGCATTTGTAATACATTGTGTTGAAGGTGGGAATGTTTGTAGAAACCTTTCCTGCTTACGAGCCTTTTTATATCTGTGGTGCTCCACAAAGCTTGAGCTCATGCTTGTTCATCACTTTCTTGGGAAAGACATTAACAATAATCTCTGTTTCTAAACCACGTAGCTTATTTTTATGAAACTTGTACCCCTTTTCCAAACTTGGTTGAAATGGCTGGTGAACTCAAAAACTGTGAGGGTACACAGGCATCTGCGGACAAAGTGACTACATAAGATGTGCTTCCTGAGAAAGTCAAGCTGAAAGTAAGGCATGGTCTTAGGCTGTTGGAGGTTATATGTATATATTTGTATATATGTAAGTCTTGGTTTTAAAAATCCTAAGTCCTTTGGAACATTGAAGCATCTTGTCCTTTTCCTATGCTGTCTGCCACTGTGGTCATCATGGCAGTGATTAGGCCCTATACATGATTAGACTTAAGATACTTTTAGCTCTGTATCTGCTGCTTGACAGTGGCTTCATATAGTCATGTAGGATAGGAAATGGCACAAGCAGTTCCTCCCCCTGGGCCCTTCCAGTTACTAATCTGTGTTATTTATTGTTTTCAGTAATATTCACTCTTCTCTTTTTTTTTTTTTGTTGTGTTTTATTTTTTCTTTAAAGTGGGATATTTTTCCTTATACCTTTATCCTTTGCCAGTGTGAAAAGAATGTGCAGGCTTTTTGTGATAGGAGTGCAGCCCATGAGATCTGGTACTGTTTTCTCTGTTGCAGTTGCGGGAGCTGGAAGACAAGTACGCAGAGTGCATGGAAATGCTTCATGAGGCTCAAGAAGAGCTGAAGAACCTGAGGAACAAGACTATGCCAAATGCCATATCACGTCGGTACCACTCGCTCGGTCTCTTCCCTATGGTAAGCAGATGTAAGGGAAAAAAAGGCCTCACACCAGAAAACAGCCACCCAAAGGAAGTGTCACTGTTTGCATCTAACTTACAGCTTCAGGGGTGCTGGGGTGCACGTGAGCAGGGGTGAAACGTGTGTTTATGGTAGTGTTAAAAATGATTGATTTTGCATACCTGTTTCTGAGACGGAGGTTCTATGCAGTTAACTTGGGTTTGCTGCAGTATTACATACAGCCCACAGCTGGCTGTGCTTACACTGTGACTGTCATTAATGTGGGTATCATTAATAGGTGGTTAACAGTTCTTAGACATCTTTGTTGTGCAACTCCTGTACTGTGAAGGCTGATTTTTCAGTAGGAGCTTCCTGGTTTTCTTCCATAACTTCTGATAACATACCTAATGGTTTCTGGACATGGCATCCTTTTAGTCACTTACAATACACATGCTAGTTCTTTAGTCCTTGAATAGGTGACAAATACATTCTTGTTTTAGGGTCAATGAAAATTCAGTGGTCAATGAAAATTCTTCCATAACTTCTGATAACATACCTAGTGGTTTCTGGACACAGCATCCTTTTAGTCACTTACAATACACACTCTAGTTCTTCAGTCCTTGAATAGGTGACAGATACATTCTTGGTTTAGGGTCAATGAAAATTCAGTGGCTTGTTAAAAGAATATTTGTTGCTAATATGTGTTATGGCAACATCAGTTATGGCAGCGTCGCTGGTGTTACCAACTTCTTTTTACCTAGGGTCACCTGACTATGAGATTGCACATTCAAAGCATGGGGGATATGCAGTGCCCTCAATCAAACAAGAAGAAAAGACTGGATAGCAGTGTCTCGGTCTGTCTCTGCTTGCCTGTGTGTCTCTAGAATAATTTTATTACTTCTGAGGGGAATCGTATCAGTGAAGTTTCTTTTGAGTTAATGTTAATCTAATGAAGCAGCAGAATCTGTTCCACCTTGTCTTTAGTCATTTCTCAACTGCTGAGGAACAACACAAATTATATTTGTGCTCAAAAGAAGTAAATTGTCAACAAAGACTTAGCTTGCCTTTTTGTGTTCCCTTCTGAGACTGAACCCAAGCCTGATTAAGGGGCAGGCATTGAATAATACCAGTTGTGCTTGCAGAAATGCAACCAAAAGCTGGTAAGCTTGTGCTGAGAGGGGTAGATTGTGGGTTTGGTATAAACATGATTTTCACATGTTGAGTCATGGGACCAAAGATCATTTAGATTTGTGGATGTTTGACACTTAGACCCTGCACTTAACTATATTTAGTCAGTAAAACTTACTAACCTGCAGTGGAAAATTAATAGCATGTCAGTTCTGACCCTGTGGGGGAAGAATATAATTCTTCATGCCAAGAACCATGTCTTTTTTGTGGGTGGGTAGGTAATGCTGTGAAAGGGAAAAGTTATTTCCCTTTATTTGAAAGGAAAACATGTTAAGCAAACCTTTACATGTGAAAGGTGGGTGAGTAGGGAGTTTAGTCTTAGAAGCTGAAGCACCTGAATTCTATTGTAGCCTGTGATTTATTTTTTTCTGGATTTTTGATGTTGTGTTGTTTGTTTTCTGATGATAAATACCGTAGCATTGTGATGTAAGCTGTAAGTCATCAGTGATTCAAATACATTCATCAGTCTTCCAGCTTTCCAGTCAATTTTCATTTTTAAACCTTTGGTTTTTTTCTGGAATGGCACTTTCTTAGCTATTAGTTAATGACTTACATAAAATAATTATTTTCTGCAATGAAAACCTATTAAATCTGTGATATTTGTTCTTCTTTTGTGCTTATTTTTAAACAGGACTCTTTGGCAGCAGAGATAGAAGGGTCAATGAGGAAAGAACTGCATTTAGATGAACCCGACTCTCCTGACTTAACGTATGACTGAAATGAATTGTTTCCTAATTGATTATATCTGAATTTACTTATTTTATGAGAAGAGAAAAGACAGGATATAGTTGAGCTAGGGATTTAGAAATACTTCTGTCAGAGTGTGAGCAACAGAAAGTAAAATTATTGTCTGTTTATTGGGGTGGTTATATGTTCTGCTAAAGCTACCAAAAGAAAACACCTGTATGTAGGTTTTGCCTTGTCTTAAGAACTTGTGTCCTCGTTCTTGTGTGCTGAGAATGAGAAGAGGTTTGGGGGGTTTTGTGTGTTACCATGTTAGATTTCTTCAGTTAACGATTAGGGAATGAGTTTGGTTCCTTGTGTTCTCTCTTCATCTGTTATAACAGAATTTACAAGGTAGTTATTAATCTAATCCAGTTTTACAGGTAGGGTCCTTTGTGTTGATGCATTGCTTCTGTGCTGAAGTTACCTTGAATTAAACAAGAGAGTGGTTTGAAACAAGTTGAGCGCCTGTGACAGTCCCAGAGCTATAGATAGATACAGCTTGGCAGAAGTGGTCTCACTGACACCAGTTGCACGTGTACTCCAGTGGGTTTCTCACCTGTTCGTACAAAGCACAGACTAGTTAATTTGAAACAAGGTAATCCTATTAAAAGAGTCTGTTAAAGAACCAGAGGAAGGACAAAGGAAGGACAGCCAGAGAAAGTATAGTAGCCACTTTCCAGGACACTTCTAAGTATGCTTACCGAAAGCTTGAGGTTACTTAAACCTTCTCTGAGCATGAGCCAAGAATTTGAAATGAGGCTTTGACAGAGTGAAGTACTGATTAGAAAAGTGTAAGATCAGAAAGATGTTCACACGTTCAAACCACATAGGATCCATTTGTCCTTCCAGAGTAATCTACTTAAGATTGTCTCTTATATTGCTACGCATGTACCAAAGGACACTTTTTTTTTGTTTGTTCTGTCCCTTATCTTGGTTTTATTTATTTGGTTACAACTATAACCTTTGTGGGACCATTTATTGCTTCAGCCTCTTAAAGATATAAAACTACTGACTTGGAGCCTACACACACAGTTTACAGCTGTTGAGTACTCGTGGCCAGAAGGAAAGACATTTGAATGACACTAAATAGAATAAGGCATGCTGTCATTGCTGTACCCTGGCACTGTTACCTTTAAGCCAGAAGGCATGTGCTGTTCTTGTGTTCAGCCATGGTTGAACTGTAAAACAAAGCAGCCATGACACTTCTGCAGCACGATGTAAGGACAGTTTATTTTGTCAAGAAATTTCTGCTGGAGCATCATCTGAGCTTAATCTTGAGGCAGGTGAACAGTGTTTGTTACGCTATCAGGGCAATGGTGGTAAAGAATGAACTGTAGAAGTAGGTAAAAAAATTGGATTTCCAGCCTTGACAGCCTTTCTCTAGACTCTTGGCCCACTATATTTCTGACTTTTTAAAAAAATTTTTTAATGTTATTTAAAGAGCCTGGAAATTCGTTTCAGAAAGAAAAGATTCAAGACTTGCTTGCACAGAGCTACTCAGTAGAGGAAATTCTCCTTTTAAATGGATTTGACAGTTCATAGTTAAGAATCGAATAGAGATCAATTTTGTTTTTTAAAAATTCATTTCCACACAATGTTTTTAAGGGTTTTTTTTTAGATGATGTACTTAAATGCACTTTCACTTTCTATTAATATTTGAGAGGCTCCATGCACATAATTCTCAAATGTTCTACCTAAAATATTCTAGGGTGATGGAAGTATTAGGCTGAGGATTTAATGTAATGGCCAGGCTGTAGCAAATATGGAACCCTATGGGTACTACTTACAGGAACTATAAAGACAAGGTGGTTGGTGGAGCTGTGAATAGGAAGGGCTGTTAACAAACTGTTAGCAGTGTCTCTGTTCCTTCTTAAGGTAAGGAGGCATTGTGTGATTATTAACTGTGTGTATGTCTTGCCAGTCATCAGAAACGGGTCTTCGAGACAGTGAGAAATGTTAACCAAGTTGTCAAGCAGAGATCCATGACTCCATCACCAATGAATATCCCAGGCTCTAACCAGTCCTCTGCTATGAACTCGGTCATGTCTAGCTGCATCAGCACTCCGCGTTCCAGTTTCTATGGGGGAGACATCTCTAACATTATGATAGACAACAAGACCAATAGCATCATCCTAGAGACAGAATCCTCTGACAACGGGTCAGTACCGTAGCACTGGGCTTTGCTTTTGCTGTGTTTCTGACATAAAGGCAAAGTGTTTCTATGTTCCCCTTTTTCTCTTGTGTTGTGCAGTTAACACAGTGATGTACATCTTCAGAGGTTACTTTATTTTGGGCTTATAGTTCTTGAGCACTCAAGTTTATTTTAAAAAGAAAGCTTTTTGAAAGTACTGTGTACCAGTGTCTGCAGCTCGCGCCTGTTCTGAGATGCAGCAGCACCTGGTGATGTAAAACCACCCTTTGTCTCTGCAACTGTGGGTCTACACTAATGATATTTTCACCATTTCACATGAATGCCAGGGAGTTCTGATCTCAGCAGCATCTAAATTATTTGGATCTTCAAAATAAGTTTCCATATACTTTATTTATTTATGAATTACAAGAATCAGAACTTTGCTCTTCCAGCACCTTCTGTCTTCCCTCACTGTGTCTCCACACCATGCTGTCTATACTTTCCAGCAAAACTGACTTAATATCTCAAAACAATGAATATTTGTCATCATAATATACTCCTGTGACTCACAATAGTATTCATGCAGCCTTGGCCATGTAAGGTGGTGTGGCCTGCTTACTTGAGTTTGTATAACTGTAAGAGACCCACAAGAAGACATCTCTCATCTCCTTGTGGAAGGAAGCTCTTAAGTAAAGCACAGCTTTTCCAGTCAGGGGTTTCCATTAAGGAACTAGGATTCAAAATGGTTTATTATGTGAAAGAGAAAGAAAATACTGGTGTTTGCCTCTGAACTCTCCAGATAAGCAAGTTGTTCCCAGATACAGTAATTTAAAAGTGTAGGTGAATGTCTCAAGACTATAATCTGGAAGTTTTATGCATCTCTAAAATTTGATTTATTTTTTTTTTTCCCCCTTACTCTGTGTATGTGTCTCCCATTATGTTTTAGAAATGAAGACAGGATGAAGAAGCCTGGAACTCCAGGGACTCCAGGCTCCAGTGACCTAGAGACTGCCCTTCGTAGGCTCTCTCTCAGGCGGGAGAACTATCTCTCGGAGCGGAAATTCTTCGAAGAGGAGCAGGAAAGGAAGTTACGGGAACTGGCAGAAAAAGGGGAACTCCATAGTGGTTCCGTTACCCCCACAGAGAGCATCATGTCACTGGGGACTCACTCCAGATTTTCAGAATTCACTGGATATTCAGGAATGTCGATCAGCAGTCGCTCCTACCTGCCAGAAAAGCTTCAGATTGTGAAACCACTAGAAGGTGATAACAAAGGGCCTCGGCCTTTGTCTGTTCTTCTTAGTGACTCATTGTGGTCTCTTATCCATCACCAGAAAGCAGGAAATCTTTGCAATACGTATTCTTTTTACTTTAGAGATAGTAATCCACGCTGTTGGTTTGAGATCTTCTAGCTAGTATTTTTTCCCTCGAGCCTTAAAAGTGTTAGGAAACAATTCCAGGCGTGGCAGTAAAATAAATGTTACATCCAACCTCAGTCCTGGTGTTGCCATTTCATGCTTACAAAAGGAAGGTGGTTGAGTGTCTGAAATCCGAGCAGGAAGGGTATTGGCTCATCAACTCTCAGTTCTGCAAATCAGTGTCTGGAAAGACCTTTACCTACTTCAAATAGTCCAGTTGATCTAGCGGGACAATTTTTATGATTAAAAACTACCTCTGGTTTTTAATTGGCTGCCACACATTAATCTCTATGGCTTTGGTTTCATGTATGAAATGAGGTAGGGTTTTTTTAAGTCAAATTTTCTCCGTACATTGTCTCAGGAGGAGGCAGATGGTAGTCAGGGCTAGAGCTTTATTTCAGAGATAACGCTGACAGAGCACATACAGTCTGCCTGGCTTTCCTCAGTCCTTTCAGGTTCTTCCTGGAAGCTAAAGTTGAGTAAATTCCTTCAGGTTTTAAACAAAATAAAACTGTTTTCCTATAGTACTTCACAGATATGCTACTTACACAACTTAACGTTGATTTATCTCTCTTCCTTTAACAGAACTCTGGTGTTATATTACATTGTCTATGTGTGTGTTAATTGCAAAAGTTCCCTTTTTGATCTTTTTAGAACAAATTAATTTAATTTGTAAGGAGCACTTATCATGACACATATTCAGAAGCAAAATTAACCTTTCTTGTGTCCTGAAGAAAGTGGTGTGCTGTACCCATTCAAATGAAACTAGCCATAGCACAGAGTCTGTCCTGTTTAGCAGTTCCTAATATTTGCTTTCATGAGTGCTTTTAAATGGTCGCAAAAGTTCTTGTACCACATGAAGGAGGGGACGATCCAGCTTTGTTTCAGTTACTGGTTGCTACCACTGTAATAGATTTCTGTCACCATCCCACTATATCTGCTTTTTTCTTCCAATAAACTCTTAAAGTCTTTATCATCTTTCCATCTGTCTGGGTTTTTTTTTTTCCTGGTTTTGTTCATTGTTCTCACTGGGCCACACTTTTTCCTTAAAATTATTGCACCTTTTAAAGTATTTCCCATGTTTGGTTTAACATCTCATTTGTAGTATGCTTGTGTCTGTTTCTTAAGTTTAGTGTTTGTTACCTTTCATTAAATGCATGTTTGTGATGATGTTCCTCACTTCAGCTTAGTTTCTTTCAACTTTGTGGATCCTTTCAAATGACTGGGGCAAAATACTCTACTGTACCTGCAGACTGTTAGAGGTTTTTATTACTGTTTTTCCAAGGGTGCTGATGCCATGAAACAGGGAAAGAAAAAAAAAATCAGTTCTAGAATTCATTTCAGGTTAGTGGCTGCTATTCCTTAAGAGCAATCTTTTAAACCCCTCAGTAAAATAAAATAGGGTGACAGAAGCACCAAGAAGTGAATCTGCTTTTGCACCTTCAAAAAACCAAAACAATCTGGTGAGGTATTTGCTTTGGTTTGGGTTTTGTTTTTAAACCATGCATCTGCAGCTGCTTGTACCATGAGCATGGAATAGCACTCCCTGTGTCCTGTAGGAAAGTTAAAACCTTGGACTGATGATGTCTTCACTCAGTTGTAATTGTGGCAGCAGCATGTTGAGAATTTCAGAGCTTCCTCTGCCCCCCATGCTATACGTGCAGTGAGGCAGATATCAGGAGCAGCAAAACAAATGCTATTCGTATACTTTATTTTGCTTTTAAATTCATTCTCCCTTCAGCCTGGCAGTCCCACTCTTGCACACTAATTCCATCCTCCCAGTTCTTTCTGGTACCATAATTTATAAAACTCTTTAGTTAGGAGCCTGGAACCAAATTTAAGCCAAGGTGATGTATTACCCCCTTCAATTTGGTGCTTGCTGGGGGTTTTTCTCCCCCTTTTTATTTTTTTAATAAGTCATGTGGTAGTTGGTAACTCTTTCATTGCTTTCTGCATTAGTGTTGATTTTCTGTGTGGAAAAAGTTCAGCTCTCTTTCACACATTCTTAGAAGATCAAGATTAAAATAAGAGGGAAATTCGGGTGTTCCTTTTTGTAACGAAGCTTAGGCCACTTTGATTTCCAGTTTTCAAGAGGAACTAATAGCGTGCATTGTCAATAGAAATGTTAAAGCTCAAAACTTGGATATTTTGCTGAATAAATTTCCATAGGAAAGATGCAAAATGTTACAAATCTATTGCTTGAACTCTGCAGGGTTTTTCTGAGTGTAAATTTTGGTGAGCTTTAAGGTGAAAAGGATTACATCTTCAGAAGTTTACATATAGAAACTAACAAGAGGATCTTACACTTGCATACTGTGCAGAAAGAAATTTTGTGTTCTAGTGTTTTTTGAGGATACTGTCATACTGCAAAGCTCTACTCTTTGCATAAGACTTGACATTTTCCAGCACTACTTTATCTTCTGGAATATTTCTTTTATGTAGAAGCAAAAAACCATGATCTTTGCAAAAATTCAGAAATAAATTCAAGTTATATAAGTTAGGGATGTTTCTTCAGTAGTTGTTCCTGTTGGGGTTGGAATAATTTTTACTTCATGAGCCTCAAGAGTCCAAATCAGTCTAAATCTTCTTTAAGCCCTCAAAAGAATTGTTCTTGGTTGGTTGGTTTGTTTTTAAAAAGCACTGTTAACTAAAGTAATCTAGTTATTCTGAGCTAAAAATTACTCTTTAAAAAGTGAGGTAGACTTAAGTAAAATGTTGCTTACTTATCCCAGTTATTCTACAGGATATTTTTCCCATTCACTTCGTGTTTACAATAAGCATCCTTGTAATGCAATATCCATATTGGGAAATCACACTTTTTCTCATTCCATGGATCGTTTAGATTTTAGATTTTTTTTTTTTTAGATTTAGATTTTTACATATACCATTCAATGTATTGAACGTTCTTGGTCTTGGAATACTGGTGAGACACTTGTATGCCAGCTTGTTGACTGAGTCAATATTCTGCTTTGGGGAGAGGCAACAAGAACAAGACCCAAAAGCCCTGCTCTGATTTAAACTGGCAGAGATGAAACTAAAGATGTTGTGTTTGTGTCATAAGACCTGGAATGAACAGTTGTTAAGTCACACGTTGCAGCAGAGTCATGGCTGGTGGACACAGGAAAACACAGGCCCTCACAGGCAGTGCTCAATCGCTACTTGAGGAATCGGATAAATCCACCCTGATTTAAGTGGGCCCATCTCAGTATATGTCTCAATTTATCCTGATATATTGCTGTTTCTGACTCCTTGTCTTCTGTTGAGTGCTGAATATTGAATACTTTTGTCTGTAAAACACACCTCCGTCCTCACTCAAAACGTTTTTCTGCCAAGGACGAAGCTACAGGTACAGTAGCATTTCGTTACGTAGTAGCTGAGTTCCTGTAGCAGAGGGGCTCAGGTAGGGGCAGTACCAGTACTTTGATTTGATGTACAGGTCAGAGAGATTACCTGCTTACACGAGCCTGGAGGTGACATGGCTTTCTAATGCTGTATAAAGCTGAAATTGCTGTGCGATCTGTGTGACTGCTGTTCTCCTGTTAGCCATCACTAGTAAATCCTGGCATGTTTTTGGAGTCGTTCTTAGTGTGAGCTTTGTGTGGGGCTGTGCAGTGTATGATCCTCTTAGAGCTTGTTGTGATGGTGCTCAGGTCAACTGTAAATAGAAATACATAAATTCTATTCCTGCTTAACCCTGTGAATTTAGGGTGATGAGAATATTGACAGGAGGGGATGTGCATACACAAGTATGGCACATCTTACAACCAGGCTTTGCTGACGTGCTGATGTCATAACTTTATTTCCTGTTGATCTGGAAGCGCTGCGTATCATGTCTTTCTAGAAATATTAAAGCCTAGAAATGTTAAACCCAGAAACATTAAAAGGTTTGGAGCTTCCCAACCTTTGGTCTTCTGGATAAACGAAGTGGAAGTTTCTGCTTTTTAGGTCCTGGATTGGCTGACTGCCTACTGATTCGTGTCGGTTGTTTTTGTGTTCCCTTTCAAGGTTCTGCCACTTTGCACCACTGGCAGCAGCTGGCTCAGCCTCACCTGGGCGGGATCCTGGACCCGAGGCCTGGGGTTGTCACTAAGGGCTTCAGGACCCTGGACCTGGATCTGGATGAAGTGTACTGCCTTAATGACTATGAGGAAGATGAGACAGGTGACATTTCTTACAAGGGCCTAACTACCTCGACGCCAGTTCAGCACACAGAGACCTCAGGTGAGAGGTCACAAGCACAAGTGACTGTTTCAGACAGCAAGAATAACCCCCGCCAATCTCAGGCTTTCACAGAGGAGATGCAGGAGGCCGCGACTGACGATGATGAGGGGTCTGGTGAGGGAAACTCATTAAGTCCAGTAAAACTGACATCTTTACAGGATTTTGATTACTGGGCCATTCTCACATCTCTCCAGAACAGCATCCATAGTATTGCTTTGTGTGTAGCATCCACACGTTAACGTGTGCAGTGGTTAGAACGTAACCATTCTAACATTGGCTCAAAATAATAATAATAATAATCTTTTAATTTGATTTTATTTTTCCAATAACAGCATCTGTGGTCAATATTTTACTCTATTTTGATAAGAGAAGGCTGCTAAAAGGAAGCGGTTCATTCACAAACCTTTGTGTGGCACATGTGCGACTTGTATGTGTATTGAGTGCACGCACTTCAGTGTATATAATGTATAGACCTTATATATTTTGTATGCTTAGAGTGCACATATTTTTCTGACTGTCCATAAGAGGTGATGCCGTGCTTTAGATTTTGTACTATGAGGGAAAAACCAAAGATGAAATGATGACAAAAGGTGCATCTCAGCTGCCTTTGCTGAAACAAATGGAAGTGCCTTGAAAATCAAGGAAAGAAATTCTGCAGGTTTAATTCCGTTACCTTAGGCACAGTTACCTGCTCTTAAGTTCTCTTTGAGATAAAGAATTAAGAGGAGGTTTTTATATAGAGAATAACATTTCCCTTGTTCCCTCTCCACCACGCTACTATATTCTACTCTTCCAATTTATACCATATGAAGACTTGACCATTTTTAAGTGACGCAGTAACACATGGGTTATTAGATACTCTGAAGTGACATTTGCAGTCCATTATTGCATATGTTCTCAGACTGTAGATGTGCTTTAAGTTTGTGCAGTTTCTTTTTTTTTGTCATTGTTTTTTTGGGGGGTGGGGGTGCTGTGGTGTGTTGTTTTTAATAAGCTGGATAGGTGTGTTAGTCTCATTAAGATTTGCTACTGGCAAAGAATTATATTTAGTCCAGAATCAGAAAAATACCAAACTCCTTTTTTTTCTTGGTTTTACATAGCTACATCAAATGAGGACACTTCCTTGGCCTCCTTGTTCTGGAATAAATCATAATATATCATTTGACTGTTCTTTGGAAGATTAGATTGTCTCAGGGCTAGACAATAACATTTCTGTTATTGTGGTGAAATGCAGAGTGTCCTCACCTCTCTCTGAAATGTCATTCGGTGCTTTCAGCTATTGGATATAAGCTACTTCTTGAGTCAGTTGTATTAAGGTTAGACTTTGAATCATCATTTAGGTTGGAAAAGACCCTTAAGGTCCTCGAGTCCAACCCTTCACCTAACACTGCCAAGTTCACTGCTAAACCATGTCCCGAAGCACCACATCTACAGTCTCTTCAGTACCTCCAGAGATGGTGATTCAACCACTTTCCTGGGTATTGTCTTTTTTCTGTGAGAGATCCATTGCCTGGGAATAATGACTGTTAACTTTTTATATTAATTTGAAAATAATGTTTTTGCAGTTGTCTTCAGTTTTTTATATTATCCAGGTGTTTATCATTTTGAAGAGTAAATAACAGCAAGAGGAAACATAGACTGTAATAATTGGCATTTTTTAGAGTATGGAATGAAAGACTTTAGAAAAGATGTGATTCATTTTAAAACGTGTTGCTGCGGAGAAGAAGGGAACAGGCAGTTCATGTACTCAGGATTCAATAATTGTGCCAAAAAAAAAAAAGCTATTCAGGTTACACTTTGAAGAGTTTTCTACTTGTAAGAATATTCAACATAGGAACATGTCAGAAATTTGGAAACCTTATTGTCATGGACTATTCAGAGACAGGGATATAGATATAGTTTAAGTATTTTTGGTTGCTTTATTTTTAAGAACAGATTAGTAAAACATCTGTAATGATTTGGAAATGTTCCTTGGAGTTGAAAAATACATGTAGACCTGTGCTGTGATTACAGACTGGCAAGACAGGCTAGTAACTAATTCCCTCCATTTCCTTTCTCCATTACAGTTTGAATACAGGTCACTGTTACTACGAGGATATTCCCTGGTTACAACTGATGTTGCCTGGGAGAACTCTAGTTCTCTCAGACAAGGTTTTTAAACATATTCCCTACCTTACAAATTGGCAAATAAATAAAATCTATGAAATTGTCCTAGTAATCTTATTTTGTTGTCTGTTGTTTGCTGACTAATTTTGATACATTCCAGAAATAG
Organism: Porphyrio hochstetteri; assembly: GCA_020800305.1. Lineage (NCBI taxonomy): Eukaryota > Metazoa > Chordata > Aves > Gruiformes > Rallidae > Porphyrio > Porphyrio hochstetteri. The sequence continues at coordinate 120,871,098 of CM036906.1, read as the reverse complement.
AGACTTTGGTCAATATTAATAACTTTGTGTAGAACAAACAGAAGCACCACAACGTTCTGTTTCCCATTCTTTATCCTTGCTCCAGATTGCCCAGCAGCTTAGGGTGTGGGAGTATCCATGAATCCATGAAACACAACTGCATCATTATTGGTTGTGTTGCTCAGATGAAGCAACGATGCTGCTGCCTGGGCTGTTGGCTGAAGCAATTTGTCAGGCAGTACATAGGGAGGAGCTAATTGTGGATGCCTTCAGAGTAGGCATTTACTGATGCAACAGTGCTGCTTAGGATCCACCATCTGCCCACTGAAGAGCTCCTTTCAGGAGAGATGTGTTGCTTTTGAGTTTATTTTATATTTAAATATTATGCAACCATTGCTCCTCCTCTTGAAAAATACCTTGTCAGCATGCTTCCTGCTTCTCCCTGATTTCTCTGTAAGAAATGCAGTGCAGGCAGGGGTGTGTGTGGACATGCATTTCCTTAGGGCAATGTCACAAGTGCAAGGTTAGTGCCTCTGTTTCGTGGTTGTGGGGGAGATTTGAGGCAGGAATCTCTCTTGCTAGAGGGTGTGGAAGTAGAACAAAAAGGGAAGGAGAAACCTATTTTTGATACAGTCTTTAGTAATAGTGCTTTTGCTTGTAATCCAAGGTAGCTCCACTGTAGAAAAATCCTAGCTCAAGAGGTTCATAAAAGCAGGAAAGGTCCTGTTGGCAGGCCACAGAGTGTGCCAGCCTAGAGCTACAGGTCTGCTAACCAGAGAACAAAACATCTTTGGAAATACTGTGCCTACAAGGACTTCCCAGCAGGTGTAAGTCCTCTTAGTCTTTTGGGTGGATGTCTGCTTCATTTGATACATATGCTTTGAGGGTTGTATCTTTGCACTTTTTCACTGGAAATATTCTCTAGCCAAGTACTACGAGGTCTTGTTTTTACTGCCGTTTTGTGGGCATGTAGAGTGCTGCTCAAGATGAGTCCTAAGAGAAGTCATTTTAATATCCTCAGGAGGATGTTTAGTGTCAGCTCAGGAGAACAAACATTGCTGGTAGTGCCAAAGATGTCTTGGAGCTAAAATAAATTTTTTCTTATTGAGTGATGGATAGAATCAGAAATCATTCTGACTATGTAAGAAAAAAGTTATGATCCTTAAATTTTCCTGTCCCTACATTGAGATGTCATATCCATTGGTACCTAAAATACCTTCCTCACCATCTATGCAGATTATATTTTAATTATGGCACTGAACATTTCAAAAGAAAATTAACACACATGTCATTTATGACCTGCAGTTGGTCTGTCAGAGATACATACTGTGTGTGTGGGCTCGGTAATTTTATGGAAGATTGTAAATTCCAGAATTGCAATTTCTGGCTTAATACCCAGGAATGGTTTGAAACTTGTGGATCACTTGAGTAGATGCTCAGCATAATTGGAATGGCAAAGAAGTTCTAGGGCATGGCATTGTTAGTGCCATCTAGGACAAGTAATTTTTGCAGTGCAAATTTTTAATAACTTCAAAATTTTTTAGTAACACATTTTTAAAAAAAATCTTTGAAAGAAACTGTGGTATAAAACTGCACAGTCTGTTTTAGGGAAAGGGTTGTTGGCTTGTTTTGGGTTTTTTTAATCCATTGGCTTTCACATTTCCCTTAAACTCCCAAGCCATTCAAAGCACTTAATGTTGTGAATGTTCTTATTTTCAAGTTGGAAGGGCTGTGATTGATTCAGCGTGTATAACTGCATAACTGCATGCTAGATTTTGGTGCACGAACCAGTCTTTCAGTACTTGTGTGAGTTAGTTCCACTGATTGATTGATTGATTGATTGATTGCTTTGAACAGAACACATGCACAGCATTACGGGATCAGCCCTCTTGTACTTCATGTTTAGACCTTAACAAGGACACGGAGCTCTTTCCAAATAGATGCCTAAAAAAGCACATAATGAATGTCTTATATTTAAGCTCGTTTCAGCAGGATTGCTATACATGGTTCTAAGATGTTACTGTTGTACAGAAAAGCAATATATTTTGTAACTCTTCTTAGAGAGAAGGTATGGATGCATATTTAAATATATTTTATTTCAAGTTGCATGAATATTTCACAGTAATTATTTCTTTAAGAAAAAAATCTGTCAGCATTTGCTATCTCTGCTGTTAAAATGCTAGAATTTTAATTTTGGATCCTAGCCTGCATAAGATCATGTTGAAGCCATATTAAATACATTGAAGTCTTATTATATCTGTGCTCCGTGGTTATATACATATGAGAAGGAGAGAGTCAGAAGAAAGATGAGAAAATGCTACCCAAATAATACCTGCCCTGGTTCAGCTTTTCATCCCTTCCTGTTTCCAAAGGCAAAATAAATGGGAAGTTTGGAAACACAGATACTCAGAGAATAATTTTATTGTCAGTTGTTTAAGAAATGTAACAGGGGCTCTACTCCTGGCATAGACGTATGGATTCTTGCAGGTTTTTGAGCATTCATGGTTGCCCCTGAAACCAGAATTTTCTGAGAACATTCTAGCAGTATTTTCTGAAGGACATCCAGAAGCACCTAAACACCTTTCAGAGAGCACCATGCTCCCATTTTACAGTTCTGTTTATCACCCATCTCCATTTTGGTGTAGTAGTTCGCTCAAGTATCAACTCCAGCACATACCCTATAATCTCCCTGTTCTGCCAACCAGGAGTTTTCAGTGCATGATGTAGCACTGGGTATTGGAGCTTTCGCCTTTGGTCACTTGGAGGGGGTGAACTCTGCTGAATTTAAGGGAGTATACAAAGCAGCTGTCTTGTCCCATGGATCCTAATGGGGAGATTGGGAGAAAAAGTGCCTCTTTGTTGTTATCCTCTTCCAAAGCTGGCAGAGCTTTTCTTCTATTCAGCAATAAAATAACTTTCTAATGCTTTAAAACACCATCTCCATCTCTTGCTCTAAGGACTGGCCAACCCGATTGTCATCCCATCCAACCTGATTGTCATCCCATCCCAGCCCATCCCAGTCTTGCCAGCCTGTGCTAGAGAGATGTTCAAATGCTGCTGCTGTCTCTGCTGAAAGATCAAGGAACCAGATTTCCTCCTTTTGTTAAAACCTGCCCAAGAAGTGATAAGCAGAATGGCTTCCTTCACACTTGGGATAAAACTTTACCTTAGTGCCAGTCTGCATCAAGCCATATTCTGCAAACTTCTGTGGGGTTTTTAATTTTTATTTCATTTTTGTATAAATCTGTTATTTGCCAGAATAGCTATTTCTATGAAATGCCAAGATTTACTGGCTGCTGACAGCTGTTTGCCTCCTCACTGTTCAGATAGGGTGACGGCAAATTTGAGATTGGAACTGATGGTGCAAGAGTCAGTGGTGGTTGAGTGTAGCTGCCTCTTACAAATCTTCCTCACACTCTGTTTATCTGACGCCTTTTTGTGGCTGGGGCAGGCCTACTGTGACTTCATACCTTTCTCTGCACTAACCGGTTGAAAATCCAGATTTAATGATCTTTTGAGGGTTCCCTGAGCAGAAGACGATTCTGTCCTATCGCTGTTTGCATCATACAGAGGGGCCCGTAAGCTCAGAGGACTGAAGCTGGGCCTGAAACATCACTCATCTGTATGAAATAATTTTGAGTGTGGAAAGCCCTGTTTTACCAGGAGATGGAGCTCTCTGCAGTCAGTTTGACTAGTGCCTGCCTGGTTCCCGGCCCCCCAGTGTGTGTAAAGGTGTTCTACAGCAGTGTTTGTACTTATTGGAGAGACTCTTTCAACTATAATGGTTCGCATTTCTTCCCCACCATGCCTAAGAATTGTTTGAGACAACTTAATGAGGTAAAGAATCATTAATTACTGAGAGGCAAAACATGATCAGGCAGCAATCTGATGTGTAGTTTAAATTTTAATTTAGGGGGGAAATGCAAATACAGTTTAGTTTATGGTTTCCTGGTGGATGAAATTACACGATGTTTTTGGATTTTTTTTGTTAAAACACTGCATTATGTACAGATTCTTTTCCATGCTGATACGAAGCCTCGTTGTTAATCATCTACTACTTTGAAAAAGGGGGCATGAATAAAACATTTTGTCTCAGACATAGTCACATGGAGCAGATGTTTATATTGAAAATAATACTTCACTGTATGTACATGTAAAGATAGTCTCTCGTGTAAGTTTACATATTACTTCCTCACAAACTTAGGCCAACTCAAGAGATGACCGTTCTTGCTTAAAATTACGAGGTTAGGAGTGAATCGTTTTGTTTCTGTTTTACAAACTTTGTTCATTTACAGCAACAGGTTCTCACTCTCTTTGTATTGTGACCAAAGGATGGAAAATGCCACAGCAATATGATACACCTCATTGTTGACTGATGGAGGATCAAGCTGGTACAGGACTTTCTTAGTGGTATTTGAGGGTGGAATTCATCCTTGGAAATGGATTTTTATCTAGAGAATTTCAATTTGTTTCCTCTTGCTGGAGTCAGGGACTTCTCTACTTTTAGCAGCCTTCTCCTATCTCTGACTCATTAATAGCAATGAGTCTTGCTTTTGCTAACGCAGCTGTGTACCTTCAGTGTGCCTGTTTCCAATCTGAGGGGGTGCCCAGTGGATATTACAGATGGGGAAATTGCACTTATTGTATTACAGCTATGTGCTTTGGGTTGAGCTTGCAATCTTAAACCAGCATTGCTTTATTCTGATCTCTATTCATCATCCAGGGATAATTGCTTTGTTTCTACTTGATTCATGTTTGAAGTCCTTTGTTTTCTCTAAATAACCAATTTTTTCATGTCCAGTTATTTGAGCTCTTTCTCCAGATTTTCTTTTAACTCTCTGCAATATGGAGAGAATCATGATTGCTAGGCTGTGCTCCCTTGTAATAGCTTTTGTAGTGCTCCCACTAATCTCTAAAGCAACTGGATTCCTGAAGCATCATAATTACCGTCTCTGGAGGTGAAGTAGAGCTTGTTGTTCTGTTATGCTGTGCTAACATTTGAGTGTGTTAACATGACACTCCAGTGGGTTTTTTAGCAATAGCCTCTTTGATGTACAGCAGTACTACAAGTTACCTCACGTTGTTCGCTTAGCCACTTCTGCTTCCACTGTTCACACTCCCCGTGCTCCAGGCTTCACACACTGCTTCTATGTGTTCTTAAAGGACTTCCTAACTGCACACGCCATCTTGGAGCTGTGGTGCTTTATATATGAAAAAGGGAACACAGCCACCATTAAGATTTGCCTTGCTTCTTCTGCTAAGCATCTCTGGAAGTTCAGAATGGTGTCTGGTCTAGTCTGTCTGTCTGTCCTTTGCAACGTGTTGAATAGCCGTGTACCGTGGTATTAAAATGTGGCTTAATCAGGGAATGGCTCAGAGGGGTGGGAAGGGCTGAGAGGGAGGGAGCTGCACACAGTTTTTATTGTGCATGTCTTTTGACCACTGCTAGGTTTGGATACTGGGTAAGAGATCCTATGCAATCATGATATTGTTGATGTAATATTTAACTCTGGGTGTTTTTCAACCAGCTTTTCAGATGCATGGCTCTTAAATTTTGTAGTTATTTTGCAATGCCCACGGCTGCATTATGCAGCAGGTTAGTAAATCCACAGAAGCAGCTCTAGTAAGAAGAAAGAAGCCAACCTAAGTCCTTCATTTCTTTAAATTGCGAGCTGTGTTGATGCTTTCCTGAATTACTGACACACTGACTAGGCGGCGTCTTTACAGCCACGTTTGTGAGGCAAATGCTTTACTACTTTGTTTACAAACATTAGAAAAACCTGCTGTTGTGCAGCTGGGGGCATACCTTTCTAAAGAACCTAAACACACGCACAGGAGAAGTGTCATAGATGTACAGTAGTGGATCCAAAAAAGCCCATCACTTTCCTTACTGTAAACGTTAAAGTCAGAGATAAAGAAATAGTGCTATGAGTCTGTCCCCTCCCCAAGTTTTCAGTCTGTGTTCCCATAGCAAGCTGGATCCATTACTGAGGAGTCATGAGGGTACCTTTTTGTGGATCAATCTAAAAGCTGAAATGGACAAGCATTCAGGAAACGTTATGCTCCTGAGCTGGTACTAAAAACAGCGGCTTGTAATTTCCACCGATGGAAGTCGCTAGTTTAGATGAGGACCAGCATTTCGAGCACTGCCTTCTCTAAGTAACTTTTGAGCAAGACTCACTTGCAGTGTTAGTGATCATGGGGGGAAGTTTCTGCAGACCCTTTTAGCAATGGCCTTGGAGTCCTAGATACATGGGGTTTTATTTGGAGGGCAAGTGTTTGTCACAACCCAGGAATGCTTCTGTATTTCACTTTTCTTGCATTGATCCTGTCTGAGGTACCTCATCACTTTTTGCATCTGTCTTATCAGTACACAGAAGTTTGGTTTTTCCCCTTTTCTGTGTAAAATGCGAAGTATTTGCTTTTTTTTAATTTAGTACCTCATCCTGGAAAGTGCATGTCACAAACCAACTCCACCTTCACCTTCACCACCTGCCGCATTCTGCACCCTTCCGATGAACTCACACGAGTCACACCAAGGTAAGGGCTTCCCGTGATGGCAAAGCCTTCAGCTCCTGTGTGGTCAGAGTTTTCACTGTATGGAAATGCAAAGTAGCTGCATTGGTGAATTGCAACACACACACACACAATTATTCTTCCCATTCTGAGTTTCCTCAACCTGATATGCGATGTTTTAGAAAGCCAGCCAAAATATCTTAAGTTTTGTTGTCTCTAGCTAAAATATTGCAGGATCAGATGTAAGTTGGCTTCCAATATCCAGATGTGACTGCCCTTGATTCCAGACTAGTTGTAGTCCTCACATGTAAGTGCACAGAATGTGGTCTCTCACATGGGAGAAAAAGGGATGTGCAGGTAACAAAATCCAGGAAGTATGTGAGGAGTGGAGGAGGAAATATGCTTTAATCAAAACCAGGGAATCATCTGCTTTGTTCCTCAGTGTAATTGTTGGGAGTGAGTTCTTAGTAGCCAGACTGAAACGAATGAAATGGCTTAATAATAGCAATAGGCATGTATAGGAGGTACATGCCAATAGAAAGCAACTCTTTAGCCTTATAGAAGGGTAAGACCTGAGAACCAGAGCGGGTGAATAGATGACAAACCTAAAGAGGGAACTCTCCTTCCTTAGCAAGTAAGTAGTTAAAGAATGGTTTGGGGGATTTTTTTCTGTTTCAAAGGATAATGGCTTTCTCTGTCCATTGTGTAGGTCCCCATTCAGATGTGTGATGTGTCTAAAAAGGTGGGCACTGACTCCCTAAAGAACACATGAAAAGAAAGGGTATTAAATATAAAGCTTGTGAGGTGGAAGGGAAATGGATGATGATTAAACATAATGCTTTTGCTTCCCTTTCTGAACAAAGTTAATTGTGGCCTGGCTGGTTTTCCTTTAGTCTTTTCTGTCTTCCTCTTCTGTCAACACTGTTAATGAAGAGATAATTTTATTTGGCTGTTGGCCTATTGTATTCTTCTTATGGTTGAATTGCTGTTTATTGTGGTCATAATAAACTCCTTGATCACATTGGTTACTTAATCTAACAAATCAGCCATAACCAACAGCTAAATTCAATACCTTTCCAGCTACCTTAGTTTGGCCAAAGGTCATCCATCATTCATTCAGGAGGAAAAGGTGCAAAATAAAGACCGTGATGTCTTCATTAGGCATGTTCAAGGAGCTCCTCCTTACCAACTATAAACCATTCTTCACAGGTCATGTGAGGAAGACGAGGAGACTGCATTATGTGTCCTTGTGCTGAGAGGAGCTATAGGGCAGACACTATGACCCGGCATGGCAGGGGGTGAGCAACGCTGCCAGCCGTCTCCGTGTTGGCAGGGTCATGTACAAGGAATGCCAGTGTGTGTGGCACCAGCTAACCCAAAAAGTTTGGCTGTTCACCTAACCCAGGTGATGCTCTAACCTGACTAAATTTGATCTAGCTAAATGAGGGGCTCATTTATTTGTTTCTCTTCTCAATCTAACCCTGAAACTGTCATGGGCTGAGTTGCTGAGGCCACTTGGATACTGTTTCTGTGGCTGTGCCCAGGCTGCTCTGCAGACAGTTTGATGGGGAAAAGATTTCCAAGTTAATGCAATACCACAAAAAGCAACACCTACATAACTGCTTTCTTGCAGAGATGTATTTTATTTTTATTATTGGACTGGAGTGTGTCTTTGTGCTGGCAAATTAGCAGAAATACTAATCTAAATAGTTGTGGAGCTGGAAAGAATGAAGCTGTTGGAGTTAATAAGCCTTTGGAGTGCTGTAGTTTTCATCTCATGGCTAGGACATCTTAAAAGCCTGATAATTAACACCCTGCACTTTGGTTTCCACAAGCTACTTGGTCATACCATGTAGAAAGTCAGTTCATGCAGTAGGTTCTCCTTCTTTTCCTTCCCTCATGCTTGTCACCACTTCTTCTGTACTTTTGTGTGTAGCCAGCATGGGAGGTGCATCACAGTGGCCCTCACTGCTCTTCAGTGCCGCCGTGGAGTCAGAGTTCTGAAGATCCAGCTTGAATCAGTGCTTAAGAGGAGAATTGTGAACTCTTTCCACTTCAGGATGTGTGTGTGCTGCTGCAGTGGGCCTGTGGCCTCCTTAGCTCTGCTCTGAGGAGCTTCTCTCCTGACACTCATCTAGTCCAGGCAGAACGCTGAGGATGTACAGAGAGCTTGCATTAGCACATCTGTCACATGCAGTGGCAGCCACAGCATGCAGGAGGGGCCAAGAAGACCAGTTCCAGAGACACTTAGCAAGGCTGCTTTTCACATTACACCACTCTCAATAAATGATTTCTCAAACATGTGTTTCAAGTTGGAGTGTGTAGGATTCCTCTTGTTGAATCACAACGGCAGGGTAAAAATCCTTTGGCAGTTTCACTTGCTTATGGTAGCAGTCAGTACAGTCCCAAACCACTGGAGAGATCATGTTCATCAGATCCTGTTGAATCACAGAGAGAAGACATGGCTTGAGACGTTATACAGCATCAGGCTATTATTCCCTTAATTAAGGAGTGCCTTAAAGATGTTAAAGTACTGCTGACTTTTAGAAGATGCAAATCAGGGTTTTTAGTGTTGTATTAACTGCTGTCAGCAGATCGCTGTATGCCACTGGACAAAGTTCTAAGCTCATCAGAAACTGTGTCTTAGAACAAAATGCTCCAGGATCTCTAACCAGTAATGTTGGCTGCCCAGAGTTCATTAATGCAGGGTGAAATGGGATTGCAGATCCCAGTCAAGACATTTGCCCATAGGAGCAAAAAGGATGTGATTCAGAAGACCTGAGGCTTCTCTACACCTAGAAATCAAACCAGATTGTCTCAGTGTGGCTATTTGATGCATTTCCTGGTACAGAGAACCCAGCTTAAGTTGTGTGTTACAGCTGAGCCAATCCAACAGTGTGGCTCTGCTGAAAAGGGAAGATCCCACTCTTATCTCCTGTTCTTCCCTCACATAGCTGCTTAGTTTTCCCACTCTCTTGCATTGGCTCCGGCTCTTTGCTCAGTGTCTTCTACTTGCTAACCTGGCGAGATGAAGGGGAAGATTTCCTTCTTTGAAGAGTGCTGAGCTCTCAGGTCAGCGAGTTCTCTGTTAGCATCAGGTGTGGTGTTGTTCAAGACCCTTTAAATGCCATTAGAGGTGATCCATGCCTAGGAACTACTACTGTGGAATTCAATTTTTTGTGCATCTGTACATAAACCCCATCATTTGAACATGGTTAGAAAGAGTTAGAAATCTTTTCTTTTTTCTTTTATTTAAAGATGCATGGAACCCTTGGGATTTTCCCAAACAGACATGAATTGGGGGCGTCATTGGTGCCCCCCATGCCTTGTTTCTGGAATAACTGAGTACACCATAACTGAATGCATGGTGTACCTCACACCTCCATAAATCTTGAGTAGGAAATTACCCATAGGGTAAACATGGTGTGGCAAACCTGGTCAACAAGGAATGAGAGATTTTTTTTTTTAAGGGTGGCACTGCAGTGCCTGAAACACTCAAACTTCAGTGTCAGTGAGAGCATGTACTGTGGCACCGGAGGATTTGGAATCTTTCCTTTATGTTTGTGACTCTTTGGAAGTAGATGCTGCTGTCTGATATGCCTCAAGACATCCCATCCCCTAATAACCAGCAGTAGTGCGCTTAAGGGAACAAAATGCGGTACGATGCCCGTCACCTGTTCTAAGCGTGCAGGCTGCTGCCCATTTCATACGTCCTTGTCCACTGTCTGTACATAGTTTATGTTCAAAAGAAAGAACTGGAATTGAGGAGCAATTTAGCCATTTTTGCAACTACACAAAATAATGTTTTACCAAATTAACAGTAGAATGGCTTTTTGTCATGCTTGGTTTGCCTCCATCGGTTACCTGACTGACACAGGCCACCTGACAACCAAGAGCTTCACCACATTTTTCTCATTGCTTTTGATGATAATTGACACCATTGTGCAGCCCCATAAAAAGTCAGATCCCACCTCCCCTTCTGCCTTAATGAAAGCAAATTCTGTGGGCAAACATAAGAGGGGGAGAAGGGTTTGACCTTGCAGACCTGCGTGTTGGTGATGACTTCCAGCAGCTTTGCTACAAATGCTTCTGTAGCAGATAATGTCCCCTCCTCCCTTGCTGCTGTCTCTGCTGTGACCCAGCAGTGCTAGAAGGACTAGCAGCAGTTGGGCGTGCTCAGAAATGATACTAAGAAGTCTATCTGTCTTGCTTACACCATCAGTCAAGTACCCCCGTTTGCTTGTCTCATGGAAGCAACTGGGAGTTGTGATAGATGGTAGATCAGGAAGAAAAACTGAAGGTGTTGATCACAGACCCATCAATTTAATAGTTTATCAGAAGAAATTGGGGGTGGGCGAGGGAATGCACTAATCCCATGAGACTGGGTGGTGAAGTGTGCAAGTGGAGAGATGCGTTTTGTAGGAGGAGACATTTTTGCGCTTGTCATCACTTTTGTGAGGAGCCTGGGAACTCTCAGTTGCCTGATCACTCTCAAAATGGATAGAAGGGCCTGTTCAGGGTTAAAAATCTTGCTTGCAATAGGTTTTAATTCCATAGTAGAGAGAATAATTTGTCTGCTCCTTTGCTTTCAGCCTTAACGCAGCACCTACTCCAGCTTGTGGCAGCATTAGCAATTTGAAAGGCACCCCGGCGGCTACTCCCTGCACCCCTCGGCGTCTGAGTTTGGCCGAATCCTTCACTAACCTCCGGGAATCCACGACGACGATGAGCACGTCTCTGGGGCTGGTGTGGCTGCTGAAGGAGCGGGGCATCTCAGCAGCAGTGTACAATCCGCAGAGCTGGGACAGAGCCAGCAAAGGCACCCTCCTGAACAAGTACCTCCCTAAAATGGCCATCATTCCTTCCACTCCACCCAACTCACCTATGCAGACACCTTCTTCTTCCCCTCCATCTTTTGAGTTCAAGTGCACCAGCCCACCTTATGACAACTTCTTGGCTTCGAAGCCTGCTAGTTCAATCTTGAAGGAGGTGAGGAATAAAAAGAACATCAGGAACAGTGAGAGTCAGACTGATGTGTCTGTTTCCAACCTTAATCTCGTGGACAAGGTCAAGAGGTTCGGTATCGCCAAAGTTGTGAGTTCAGGGCAAACATCAGCTCCTCCTTTAACTGATGACCAAGGACCTCTTCTCTGTGGGGCACAAGGACCAGTGAGGGCCCTTGTTCCCGGAGGCCTGGCACCAGATGGTCTCCCATTGGGCTGCCCTGCCGTGACCAGTGCCATCGGTGGCATCCAGCTGAACACTGGCATCCGAAGGAATCGGAGCTTCCCCACCATGGTGGGTTCCAGCATGCAGATGAAAGGTCCGACGTCTCTCACTTCGGGGATCCTCATGGGAACCAAGCTCCCGAAGCAAACTAGCTTACGGTGAAAGACTTTATTTTTACAGCTAGTCTTTTTAAATAAAAATCCTCGAATCCTTTCATCCGATCTCCTTCTCCTTTCCCCGCTACCCTTTTCATTGCCTCTTGAGGTCGACAAATCAACTTTGTGCCTAACGGGAGAGATGTGTAAACTTTGTATAAAATATGTAAATATGTCCCAGATCTATTGTAACTAACCAGATTCTTTTACTGTTGACTTGAGTGCAGAAGGCTCTACATGATGGTTGCCGTGTTGAGGTTAACTTGCTAACCTTTGGAAAAGGTTTTGGGTTTGTTGCTTGTTTGTTTGTTGTTTGTTTTGTTTTTGTTTTTTTTTAAGATGCACTGAAAAAAAAAAAACCCAGAAAGAACAAAACCAACCAAAAAAACTTCAGTAGGATAAACATGAATTCTGTAGCTAGCCTAACTTGAGCTGAAGGTGCATGGGAAACTATTGAATGTGTTTCGTGAGACCTCTTGTTACATCATTCGGAGCATGGGAGCGTTTGTGCTTCGTTAAATGCTGATAAAAGCACTCGGTTTAACACACCATAGTTTTAATTTTGCCTCTGTAGATGAGTTGAGATGAGTTACTGGAGTGCCTGGCTTTTGTGCCTGAATGGGTGAAACTTATATTGTTGTTATTATTATTATTATTATTATTTTGTTTTCCCTGTTCTGTATTCTCCTCCTCTCGGAGGGGCTAAACTTGAACTAATACTGTGGTGAGGTCAGCTGGCATACTGGGTACCTGGAATATTGCCGTATTCCTACCGCCGCTGTTTCGTTTGGCACGCCTACACACACTGTGTGACTTCTTTTTGTTGTTGTTGTTTTGTTTTGTTTTTTCGATGCTGCACTGGATTGTGGGAGGGGAAGATGCTTTACTACGTGTTGCCACCACTGAAACACGCTTTGTCTCAGTGCCCCCAAAGAAAACAGTTTCCACAACTGGTGAGGTAAAGGTGGCCGTGACTTCCTAGAAGTCAGGGTTGTGGAACAGATCGACAGATAAGAATGTTATAAAAGAACATGTAGCAAAGCCAGCTGTAGAAAAAAGGTGTGTCCTTGAAACCTCAGCAGAGAACCACAAAAAACAACCCCCTTTTAGTAACAGGATGGTACAGGCCAGGAAGAGCCACTCGCCATCTTCATGCTGGTGTTCACGTTTCACGCGTGTCGAGGACCATGGCCTTGTAAGCAAGGTGAGAATGCTCCCCCATATTTTCTGCTTGCTTTCTTTTTCATCCAAAGTTAGAAGTAAAATTATGGGAAAATGCTTCATTCCAGAGTGAAAAAACCCTGAATACCAAACACCTCACCCCTGCTTTTTCCGAAAAGAAACAAAAGGCCTCATGCACCCTTTAGTTGCTACAGCCAGGCAATCCCAGTTTGTGTTGCAACCACCTTCTCCCTATCTCCCAACTTCTGCTGGGTGCTTGTAGAAAGCATTGAAGCATCCTGGAACTGGAGCAGACTGGAGGGAGCTTGTTTCTAGAGCTGAGACGCATATTTTGAGGGGGAAGAGAGGATGGACAGGAGCAAGGAGGGAGGAGGGTTTAATGTCTGCTTTCTTTTCCTTGCACTTCTTGTGGCATCCGAATCAAGCTCTCCGTTTGTTACCGTAATCACACTACACGTAACTGCCGTGAGTCGCCGTTTGTGCCAGACTGTTACTAAATCATTAGCACTGATACTTTCTTCTAGAAATGAAACTGTCTTTTTAGTCTTCGTGAAGGAGAGAGAGGTGGGTGTTTCTGCTTTGGTTTGGGTTGTTTTGTTTTGTTCCCCCCCCACCCCCCCACCCCCCGAATGAAGTAGTTATGGCAGTAGTGCTGTGGACACGAAGGATATTTTTTGAGAAAGGAAAAAAAGAAAAAACAAAACCAAAACACATGGGTCAGTTGCTGCATGTGTTTGAAGACTTCTATTTATTCTATGAACTTCAAAAAAAAAAAAAAAAAACCCACAAAAAACCTGTTTTAGTAAAATGTCATCAGCTCTCTTTGCTGTTGTATGTGTGCACTTATTGCAAGTAAATTTAAGTATCTTTTTATTTGAATGTATCTTAAAACAGTAGCTAGAATAACAGTTGATTCTGGAAAAAAAATAAATGATGGACTTAATGGACCATTTTATATACCCAGAGGAAGAAAGCAATACCATATGAGAACTTAAAGTGTAGAAGTTAATCATGCAATCGGGAAGTATTACTTAGCCTTTACATAAGCAGTAGGAGCTGTCCACCCACCGGGAAAAGCAATTGTAACACATCAGAAAGATGAAATTTAAATTTTTCTTCACTAATATCAATAAAATAATGGAAAAGTTGCGTTGTGTATTATTCAACCGTTTTCCTGTTCTTTTAAGGTAATATTTCACCTTGATCCCTTGCTTTTATCTCTCAGTCAAGGCAAAGTAAGAGGCTGTCACCAGGTTTGGTTTTTAAACTCCGAGTTGCCGAAGTGGCTGGAGATTTGAGATTTTTTTCAGATTACCAAAACTGCTGAAACTTAGGTCCAAGCATGGAATATAGAAGTGAATGCAGTATTTTATTTTTGAGCTCCAAGAGAGCAGAACTGGATGCTGCCTGGTTTGTGTGTTTTGAGCAGAAGAGGGGTGTGAACTCTCTGGCCTAATGCTAAAGCTGTAGTGACAAAGTGTGGGTGTACAGAGTAAGGAGGAAACATCCCGTGTTTCCCAAGAGACACAAGCAAGAGGTCTGCTGTTAGGTTCTGTCTTTGTTACTGAGGGAGGAATCTCCCTGCTGATTAACCACCAGGTAAGAAGGAACTCAAAAACCCACCCTGCACATGTGGTGAGAGCTAAGGAGTGATAAAAAGGCTCCTGGAGGAGGGGGAAGTCTGGCACTAAATCCTAGAAAGCCTAAAGGAGAGCAATGAGTGGGAGGTCGGGAGGGAAACCATTCTGCTTACATCCTGTACTTGCTCTGGAGAGAAAACTGGAGAGCAGTGATGCCAAAATAAGCTTTTGGAGGACTTGTGTTAGTACGATGCAGTGCAAGGCGACAAGCCGTGCTGCTCTGGGCTCAGCCGGGGTCTGTGTAAGTGAGCGCAGAGACCTGGCCTTCCTGTCTGCCCAGCCCTGAGCCTGGGGGAGGCTCCTGGTGAGAAAGTTAATGGGTAACTTTTAAACAAGGGCCAGCGAAAGGGGGGAGCCAATGCTGGTCCGTGGGATACCTGTGGCTTTAGGATGAGCAGGGTTTGGGATTCAGTTAAATCACAGGAGGATGCACACGTGTGTGATGCAGGAAGGAAATCTGGGAACAGTCAGAGATGGGTGCAGAGGAGGGAACAAGGAGGGAAGCCCTCACACAGGGCTTGTAGTGGGACCTGTTCGTGAAAGCTGATGCTCGAGGTTTGAAAAAAGTTCTGCTTGGAGGAAACAGCATTCTGTTCACAAGAAATGCCACGTCAAGATAGTGTTTGGCAGGCTTGATCTGCCCTGCCCTCCTCCTTTAAAAAGTAAATATCCAGAGATGTGACCCTAGAAGGACTCCTGCTGACATTGGACCATTTTGCCATCGGGCTCTACCTGCACATGTCTTACTGCAGGATTAAGACATGAGTGTTTTCTGGAAGATATTTTCTCCTATTACAGCTAAAAACAAAAAAAGATTAAAAAAATAGCAATTCAGATTAGATAAGGTTTTGGGTTTTTTCTTCTCCACAGGCTTATGTGTTTTATCTGGATCTTGCAATAGACAGTCAGGTGCCGGTGGCCTCCTATGGTACCTTCTTGGGAGTGAGGAGGACCCGACTCTGCAAGTCCAGTTCCCAAATCCCTTTGGTTGCCGCCTTGGATCAGAAGCTTCAACCCCTGTGCTCACCAACAGTACCATCAGAGGACAAGTGACAGTGATGTACGAGCCAGGAAAGGCAAAATAAATGACTGAGCAGCAGAAAACGGGTAGGTGAACTTAGTTCATTGCACCCAGGAAGATTTGTAAGTTGCATGTGATGAAAATTAAGCATAACACAGTTCCCTGCACAGTTTCTACGCCAGCCAGGCTGCTGCTCTGCTGGGCAGCCCTGCAGAAACCCCTCTCCCAGGGTCCCACCTGCTTCTTGAGGGAGCTGTTGGTTATATGGATGCTTTCAAATGACCTTTCACAGCCTACATAAACTAGCTGTAAACCCTCACAAACTGCAAAACAAACGTTGGCTGGCTCTACGTAAACTGTTGCCTTACAGGCACCTTGCTGCCCTTGGTTTTGTAAGCTCTGTGGGTGGTGGGACTTCTCCTGTCCTGGCAGTGCTTGCTGTACCTGCAGTAGGCACTGGGCTTGTCTCTGCTTCTTGGAGCAGGGTACCTCAGTGCTCCCCAGCGCTTCCCATGGCCCCTGGAGACTGGGAAACCACTCGCCCATGTGGGGTGAGAGCTGTTCTGCCACAGGAGCTGCTGCGGTGCCCGTGGCGCAGGGAAGGGCTGCCACTGAGAAAGGAATGGGTACGCTCATGTAGAATACACCATCGGCTCCCAGCCTTGGTAGCCAAGGATCAGCCCTAATCTGCAATGCCAGACAAGCTGAGGAGCCTTTGTTTCTGTGCTGTTACGTGGCTCTGACCCAGGACATTAAACGATCACAGAATCACAGAACATTAGGAATTGGAAGGGACCTTGAAAGATCATCTAGTCCAACCCCCCTGCCACAGCAGGATCACCCAGACTAAATCACACAGGAACACATCCAGGTGGGTTTTGAATGTCTCCAGAGGAGACTCCACAACCTCTGGGCAGCCTGTTCCAGTGCTCAGGCACCCTCACAGTGAAAAAGTTCCTTCTTATACTCACATGGAACTTCCTATGCTCCAGCTTGTACCCGTTGCCCCCTGTCCTATCTCTGGCCATCACTGAGAAGAGCCTGGCTCTGCCCTCCTGACTCTCACCCTTTACATATTTAAAACATTAATAAGGCCACCCCTCAGTCTCCTCCAAGCTAAAGAGGCCCAGCTCCCTCAGCCTCTCCTCAAAAGGAAGGTGTTGCACTCCATTAATCATCTTGGTGGCCCTGGATGATCAATGGAGAGTCACCCCTGGGGATCTTGCAGTGACACTGCCAGCACTACAGTTCTGCAGTGCTCTGCTCTGTGTTCTCTCCCCACAACAGCCCTGTCCGCCTCCAGCCCTGGCCTGGGCTGCTCCAGGTAAGAGCACTGGCTGTTTTTTTGCACGCTCCTGCCAGCTGCTGTCACTTCTGGGTGCTGTGGCACCATGGGGACAACACTGGGTCCTGGGTGAGTTTTGTATAACATATGAAGCATCTTTTTGGGGTACCTTTTTACATATTTTCTCCTTCCAAAACTCCTCCCTGCTGGTGTGCATGAACGTTCCTGCAGTGATCTGAATCTTTGGCTTTGGAAAGAATAAATTTGTGGGGTTTGTTTTTTGTGCTCTATGGGTTTTTTTCTAACATCTTTTAAAAAAAGAAAGAGGAGGGTGCATGCAATGCTGGGCTTGTCCATTTCTTTCTTTGGAGACATGCATCTTCTGTGCCACCTGAGTAAATGGTAATGGTGTTTAGGAAGCAAGTGCACATGGACTTTCAGGCTCTTATATCTCTGAAGGAGAACTATAAACCCAGCTTTGCAGAAGGCCTCGAACTCCAGAAACTTATGAAAATCCAAGGTTTAGTATTCTCTAAAGGCCTTACAGAGGAACTGGGCTTCAAGGCTGTGCTCCTGGGAAAGGAGCATGCCTGTGAAGACAAGGAAAGCCGGAGGGAAACCAAAGAGGGTGTAAGTGCAGCCCACTGAGGTCAAGAGAAACGAAAGCTGAGTCAGGCTGAACTCCTCAAGGGAGAAAAGGATCAACTGGGGATTGTGCAAGGGTAGGAGGTCTACTGGGGTACAGGACTTGTCTCTGTGACATGTTCCACCCTTGTCATTTCAGTTGATTTTGGAGGAAACACTTGTTTCTGCTTTTGGAAGCAATGCTGGTGTTTGGAAAGTGTCTTAGTTTCTCCTTCAGGACAGTAAATCATGCCATGGGATAATAAAGACTTGTATAAGCCATCTGGAAACTCAGCCAAGTTGTTCAATTGTACTTGGACAATTTCAAAATGGAACTACTGCATGAACTAAACCTCAGAAGGTCAAATGGCTGATGAATTGGTGCCTCTACTCTGAAATTGTCCTCCATCCCTGCAATATCCAATACCTCAGAAACTTTACTGGATATATCTTCACCATAACACAGCAAGGAACGTGGTTATCCACCTCTGAAAGCTGGGGCACAGGTAAGAGGAGGGTGAGGTGTGGAGAACTATGTGTCTGCCTGGGCTGTGGACACCTAGGATGTTCTCTGGAGAGGTAAGACTGGTACTTCAGCCTTTTGAGAGTCTTCCCCCAACCCTCCTTTTGTACATCTCCAAAGTACTGGATAGCCTCACAACACAAGGCTGTAGCACAGATGTTCAACAGTTGCTCCCAACCACTTGAACCCATTTGTTGACGGCTCCCTACACTGAACTGGGAGTCCAGCAACCTTAGTGAGATGTCTCCTGCCCTCCTCTGGCACAGAGAGGATCTGCTGCCTGTTGCTCGTACTCACACTGAAGAATTAGCATTGTTCAGCTGTGCTACAGCTCTCACTGGGAGCCATCCAGACCTCCTTTAATTCAGTTAACGAGCCAATTAAGACCACAGAATAGCAAGAAAAATAATAGGAGGACTTAAAGTTATTGGTGTTTAGCCCTGTCGTTAGTTGTAGGGTAGGCAGTGGGCTTTCATGAGAGAATGGCATGTACTCCCTAAGTCGATAATGTTTGTATTTAAAAGATTACAGAGATTCTTGTCCTGCTGAAATGGGCTTCAAGCTGTGCCGAATCCAATTGCTCTTCAATTGACACAGGCACTTAGGAATGATTACAGCTTTAAGGAGCCCACAGCCAGATTTTTTTTCGTTCTTTAAGAGAATTTTAATGAACTAAAAAAAAAAAAAATCAAATCCATAGAAAAGCCTGTCACTGCTCTGCTAGGACATAACAGCCACATTTTGTCTGGTTTGCTAATTCCTCCGCTCAGGCCGTGGAAAGGGACTGCCTGGTGGTGTAGTTTTGCTTGGAGGGGTTCTGGTGGAGAAGGGGGGGCTGCAGGGGTGGCTTCTGCAAGAAGCAGCCAGTTCTCTGCAGGCCCAAGAGAATGACCACCAGCTGGTTGACCAAGGCCGAGCCCATCAGTGATGGTCACAGCTCCTCTAGGAATCACATTTAGGAGAAAAAGAACCTGCTAGCAGCCACTTTTTGCCCCCAGAGAAGGGAGTGAAAAGATGTGAGGAGCTGTGCAGACACCAAGGCCAGTGAAAAAGGGCCAGGGAGTGTGTGTGCAGGGGAAGGGAGGGCGGGGGGAGATGAGGCACCCCAGGTGCTGGAGAAAAAGATGCCCCTGCAGCCCCTAGAGAAGACCATGGTGAAGCAGGCTGTGCCCCTGCAGCCCATAGATCATAGAATCATAGAATAGTATGAGTTGGAAGGGACCCCAAGGATCATAGAGCTCCAACCCCTCTGCTACAGGCAGGGCCACCAACCTCAGGCCTGGATCCACACTAGGTTGCCCAGGGCCCCATCCAACCTGGCCTTGAACACCTCCAGGGATGGGGCATCCACTACCTCTCTGGGCAGCCTGTTCCAGCACCTCACCGCTCTTTCTGTAAAAAACTTCCCCCTAATATCTAATTTAAACCTTCCTTCCTTTAGTTTTAATCCATTCCCCCTTGTCCTGTCATTGTCTATCCTTTTAAAAAGTTGAATCCCCTCCTGCTTATAAGCTCCCTTCAGGTACTCATTCAGGCTGCAATGAGGTCCCCCCACAGCCTTCTCTTCTCCAGGCTGAACAAGCCCAGCTCCCTCAGCCTCTCTTGGTAGGGCAGGTGCTCCAGCCCTCTAATCATCTTTGTGGCCCTCCTCTGAACCCTCTCCAACAGTTCCACATCCTTCTTGTATTGGGGGGCCCCAGATCTGGACACAGTACTCCAGATGGGATGGGGAGCTGAGATCCCATCTACAGTCCATGGAGGACCCCACACCGGAGTGGGTGGAGATACCTGAAGGACACTGTGACCCCATGGGAAGTCTGCATTGGAGCAAGGTCCTGGCAGCAAAACCTGCAGCCTGGAGTGACCAAATGGTGCCGCAGCAGGTTTGCTGAGGGGATTTGTGACTCTGTGTGGGACCAGGCCGGAGGAGTCTGGGCCTGAAGGTTGTCACCCCATGGAAGGGAGTCATGCTGGGCCAATTGGTGAGGAGCTGAAGCCCTGTGGGAAAGGACTCACGTTGGAGAAGTTTGTGGAGGAGTCTCCCGTGGGTGGAACCCCACGGTGCAGCAGGGGAAGGGTGTGAGGACTGCTCCCCCCCGAGCTGAGAAGGAAAATGACTGGTGAGGAACTGACGAAAAACCCCCATTCCCCAGTTCCTGCCCCTCCTTGTGCCACAATGCAGGGGAAGAAGGGAGTGAAATCATGGCTAAAGTGAAGTCTGCTAAGAAGGGAGGGGTGGGGCAAGGTGCTTTAAGATCTGATCTTCTCATTACCCGACTCTGGTGTCACTGGGTGTGCAGGGCAGTGTCATAAATTAGGCAGTTTTCTGTCCTTTATTCTGTGATGAGTCTGTTTTACCTGTGACGCTGATTGCGGGATGATCCTCTCCCTGTCCTTATCTCAATTCTTGAGCCTCTCAATATTTATTTTCTCCCCTGTCCAGTTGGAAAGGGGAGTGATAGAGCAACTTAGATGGGCATCTGACCTCCAGCCAGGGCCAAACCCCAACCCCTGGTTTGTGCTCGGGAGGCTGGAGCTCACTGAAACATGAAGAGCTGGGCTACAGCTGGGAACATCTGGCTGCTGGTGTCCCTGGCACGGCTGCTGGCCCACATGTAGCAAGGCTGGAGGGGCTGGTGATGTGGGAAAGCATGGGAGAGCAGAACAGGATCCACACATACTCCTGTAACGCAGCCCGTGTTGCTGGGAGATGAGGCACTGGTGAGCGGGCGGGTAGGAAGGCAAATCCACCTTGGAAAAGTGGTATCAACTCCAGCATCTCCTACGAGCCGAGCTCCGTGAGCTGCAGGCTGCAGCTTTGGTTTTAGCACTTTGGTTTTTTAGAGCATATGAAATACCAGGGCAGATGAGACTGTTCAGGATCAGGTGCAGTGATGTAGCTGAGCTTTCACTTAGGCGCTGCCCCAGCTCGCAGGGAGGGCTGTCTGGCTCTTGAGGGAGCTGCTTAGATTTCCCCTCGCTCCCCCCAGCAGCGCTTGCTGCTTGCACCCTCTTTTCAGTGCTGCCCCGAATGCATTGCCAGAGCCACAGGCTTTTCCCTGCTCCTGTTTGCGGTGTTTGCAGCAAGCTGCTCTGGTCACCCAGCCTCTCAATTGAAATTTAATAAAGTTGGAACAGCACTACTTGAATCAAGCGTGCACAGACAGTAAACTGTCTTTAAATGCAAAAGGGTATCGATTTGCTATTTTGCCAGTGCTAATTTAGCGACCTGCTGCCATAAAAATGCATTTGAGTAAAGCTAAAGGAAATGTCAGAGAGTTGGCAGTGCTGGGAAGTGCCTCCCAGGCAAGCACCAGGAGGCTGTGCCGATGAGCTGCTGCGTGTGCTGAAGTTTGCAGGGCACATCTCAGCCCCAAACCTTCGCTGGACCCCAGGGATGCACACCCAACTGGGGGTAGGGGGGGGCGGGGAGAGGGGCTCCATCCTCGAGGCTGCTGTTTCCCTTGGGTTAAATCAGAGCAGCCCGGAGGGTGGCTTCACTGATGCCCTGGGATGAGCATTGCAGCTACCAGGGTTGATTGACCTTCTCCAGTTTGCTGGTCCCTACTTAGTTCTGATCAGCATCTCCAGGTCAGGTGGAAGCTGAACGACATCTCAGCAACCTTTACAACCTTCTTCCATCTTGGGAATTCCTTTTGCTCCCAGAAGAGCAGGTGAGTGATGTTTTAAGGAGGAGGATGTTGCTGAGCCACTTAGAGCCAGCGCCCTGCCTAGCCTCCAGGAATGGTGAGTGCTTTGTCCATCCCAGAGCAACAGTTCCTCTCCCCTTGGCGATTACTGCCATCACCCCCAAACCCATATTCCCATGAGCAGTAAGAATGGAGACATCCCCTGCAGCTACAGGTTTGTGTCTTAGGTGGTAAAGGGGGCTTTTTAGGCAGAATTTAGGCCTGTAAGTTCTTATTTGTGATCCTGAGTGGCTCCCTGCCCAGTGCTCCCACTCCAAGCGGGTGCAGAACCCAAGTGGGCTGCAGCTGTGCAGTGCTGCGCTGTGTCTCCGTCCAGACTTGTAAGGGCTGGGTAGTTTGACACCTGCCTGAAATACAGGTGAGCTTCAGCAAGAAGCTGTTTACTGCCCAAAGATGGAGGGATGGTTGGATTAAACAGTGTCTTCAGGCACAGCAGGGTCCGGCCATGCGCAGGGTGCGCTTTGCTTCATAGCTACTCAAGGCCGAGTCAGGAGAGGACCCCATTTACAGGTGCTGCCTGGCTAAAGCCATCGGGATGGGGATGGGGGGAAGGAAGGGTTGAAATCCTCACTGGGATGCCAGGTGAGTCACATGCAAGTTGGTTTATCCCCCGGCTCTGTTTTACAGCACTGTGAGACGAATATTAAACCCGGCATGTGCGGTGACTGTGGAAAAACAAAACGAGGCCCAGTTCTGCGTGAAGCTTTCTGGCGCCCAGGGAAGGTGGCAGCGGTGACTGCTTCCAAGTGTCACGCTGGCAGTGGGTTGGCAAAGATCAATAGAGCTTTCTCTCAACCTGTCTCAAAGCCAGGCAAACTTTGCTTGCTGTAGTACCACACAAAGCAAGCAGATTGCACAGGTGAAGGTACTTCTGTCGTTGGCAGTTTTGTGATTTAAAAGGAGCGAGCTCAGGCAGAAGCAACGTGGTGGTGGCTTGGCAGAGGTGGAAGGGTTGTTTTGTGCCTGGGAATGGTGCCTTGGAAGTTACTCACCTGTTTTGGTTCAGTCCGACCCTGATAACTAGAAGGGCAGTGAAGCCACCGAGACCACCCAGGGATCAGTGTCTTGCTCACAGAGCAGCAGTTTTGGAGCACAAAGGATGGGGCCGTGGGTTTCCTCTTACCTCGGAGCCTTGTGAGCAGCCAGGTGGTGAAACCACGTCTATGGGTGGCAGGCAACAAAAAGATGCCCCTGTGCTGGGAGAGGAGGTAGGGGGGTGACTAGCAAAAACCCCCAAAACCATTGTCCACCTTCACTGAGGGCCATGGACTTCCACGGACAGCTTCAGAGACCTTCAGAAGGGAGAGGAACAGGATGAGATATCTTTGTGGGTGAGGTTTTTCTCCCTTTTTTTTTTTTTTTGCTTCTAATGACAACATTCCTCAGACAATAATGCTGGATTTGAAACATCACTGGCTCCCAGCACACACCCCCCACCTTCCCTGCAATGCATCCTCCAGTAAATAACATAAAGCATTTTAAAACATAGTTTGAAAGTTCCTGTTATTGAAAGACAGCGAAGTAGAAACCTGGTTTTCTCCCAACTTACTTTTAAAGACACATCACTTTGATGGGAAATGTGGTTTTAGATTGATTTTTATTTTCCTGGTTTAAAAGAAAATAATTGGTTGAAAGTTTTGGAAAAAATGGCACTCTTGACTGTTTTCCTGTGGGCAATAGTCAGAACTAAGGTGAGAATTCAGGTGTTTGGATACTCCTTATGTTTGGAAAGGAGTCGAAAAAAGCCAGATGAGGTGGCTTGGAAATTGGTTGACTGGAAGGAGCTTCAGAGGAAGAAAATTTCATGCAGGAAAGCAGTTCCATGTTTTCAAGATGAGATCCACAAAAACACAGCGTTGGTGTTACCAGAGAAGAAAACCCCTGCTACCGTTTTGCTGACGTCTCCCTTTCCCTGCAGATCTCTGTGATGCTACAGCTCCTCAGAATAGTTTTATGCATTCAGCCCTTGGCATAACCATTTTGTTTTGCTTCCCAGTCATCTTGGTTTTGATATAATTTTGGTATAATATATATATTATTATATATAATAATACAAATATTTGCAGTGTATTTTCTATGTGTTGTTTTTGCCCATAGAAGTTGCTACAGAGAGATTCACCTGCCTCTCTCCTTTGGCAAGCACCCAGTTTTTAGCACATGAAAAATGTGCCTGTATTCAGGAGAAAGTATGGAATGCAAAATCACCTCCTTTTTCAGTTTAGGGAATTCCTTGGGTGTGAGAACCAGCCTCTGAAGCAGACCCAGGAGCCGCAGGAGGGGTTACCCGGGGTGGTGGAGGGGAATGCAAGTAAAACCCCTTCTGTTTTTGTTGTTGCTGTCCCAGGGCTGTGGGATTTCCAACTCTGAGAAGGATAAAGCAGTAACAGCTGGATTAAATATTACAGATGTGTACCCCACAGAAAGCTCATCACACTATTACAACTTGGAGCCAACATCTACCCAACAAGAGAACTCCTAGTAAGGAGCAGAGAAGAGGCACAAATTAAATCACATCAGCATCATCAAGCGGACAATGAGACCTGCTCCCATATAATTGGGTGTTGCCCTGCAGTCCAGGATGCTGGAATTGAAAGACATAATCATCTGTGTGAACTGTTGGCAGGTGGGTTATCTTCCAGGAACTGCTGCTAAAAGATGAACAAAATGAATTATATAAACCAGATTTGGTATTTGTGAAAGGAAGCCAAGCCCTTGCTGTGGACATCACAGTAAGATACGAAAGTAAAGAAACATCTTTGACAGATGCAGCAATGAAAAAAGTCAAGAAATATCAATGTCTTAAAAATCAAGTGCAAGAACTGATGAATGCTGCTATCAGATTTATGGGTTTCCCTCTAGGAGCACATGGGAAGTGATACCAAGGTAGGAGTTGTTAACTCATTTGGGACTCAAGTTTCCGAAAAGTCTGTCATCACTGAGTGCTGTTTCCTTCAGTGGGCATTGTGCATGTGTGCTAGTCAAGCACGGGCTGTTACAAGATCATAGCAAGATTCCGAATGGTAATGGTATTATATGCTGAATTATAAATAAACTGACCCCTTCCCTCCTCTCCTTCTACCTACCTGTCATCTAGGGTAGAACTACACCGGCTCACGGTGGCTAGGGAGGGAATTAGACCCCAGGGAGGAGGTAAAGTGTGGGGATAGAGAACATCTTTTGGGACCCCAGCACGTGATGTGTTGTCTCTTCTAGTGAAGAGACAAAAATTACCAACTCAGACCAAGGTTGACAAGACAGACAGAGGCCCCAGGGTACCAGTTTTGCACCAGATGGGATCACTACCTGGCTCTGAGCATGGGGCTCATTGCCTTGCTTCGTGCCAGATAAGGCCTGGGCATAATATCCCTCTTCCTCCCCGCGTTGGTGTGCAACAGCTAACTCTGTCTGCCTCTCTGGGAGCAACCTCCTTCCTTTCAGCACACCGTGACCAGAGTGCTCTGGTGTCTCTTAACCCTTCAGGATCATCTGCTGCTGCCCTCAGGGAGCTTTCCTTGCCCCCTCCCCGAGTGAACGCTTGGGTGGGAACGCTCTCTTTACTCTGTGACTCTGCAGCTGCTGGCAGAACTTTCCCATTTTAGTTCACCATGTAAAACAAAAAAGCCAGGGGAGTGAAACATGTTGCCGTGGCTTCTCTTTCACTTTGGACTGCTCACTGCAAGCACATGGGCTCGGTGTATAACCCAGTGCTTTACAAAGGGGGGTCACCACAAAGAGGGCTGGTCTTGGCAATATTGTGCTGATGTGTTTATATTTGGACAAGTTCCCCCTGGAGTTCACAGCTATTGGGACTTTTTAGAGAAATCCTCTGAAAGTGGCTCGTTTGTCTGACTACTCAGCACAGGACATACGTTTTACATTGCAGAGTGAAGGCATCTTCCTCACCTCTCTTTATAGTGAGACACCCAGCAACATGCGTTCACAGGACAAGGAGGGGTAAGTGAAATCATTTTAATATAGTATCAGTGTATGAGAAACCACAAAAGAAAGAAAACATTTTCTGGAAAATTCTGCATATGTATATATTGCATTGTATAGTCTTACAGACAAATTTACATCAAATACATGATATATCTTAAAACACCGATTCGAAGAGGACAACAAATTAATTTCTCTCTCTCTGTACAGACATGGGAGTGTGGTTCATTTTGCTGTTATCCTGATGCTGTAGTTTGCTGTTCTTTAGGAGGAGTATTCGTATTCTTCAGCACTGCGGCGTCCAAAATCCATCCAACCCATGTAGTCTCTGTCAGTTATCCTGTGCGTAGGATCAATGCTCTGTACCCTGTTTCCCATAACTGAGATCCTTCCAGTGGGACCTAAGGGAAAAGCGGGAAAGCAGAGACTTAAGTGGACACGTTTTCTTCAGGTTCATCTGTTTTCTGATCTGTTTCACACTCTTTAGCAGAGGTTGAAGCTGTTTTGACTCAATGCAGACCATGGAACAGCCCGTCATGTCCTTATGGGTAATGTCCTGACAGTGGCTTGGGTTTTTATTGTAAAATAACCTGGTCATTTTCTCCCTCCTGGCAGCTGGGAGGGAATATTAGTGCAGTTCCCCTTCTCCCTTCCTATTTCAGTAGAGAGAGAGAAACAAAGTCCAGACCATCTCTCACTCTTCCTGTAAGACCCACAATGTGCTTGCTGGTACTGGGAGAGTTGCTCTAGGTGCAAAACAACTCTACTTGTGAGCAGGCTCAGACCTGAGGCAGGATCCCACCACAGTTCTCTGTTGCTTGAAGAGCCATAAACATAAGTACAGGAGCTCTCAGAGTGCAAATTCACTAACAAGCAGGGTGGAGTTATGACTCCCAGGTTTTGCAGAGAAGTGGGAATAGTCCTGAAACTGAGAAGTGCCTGGAAATCATAGCTAGGGGTGTCTATTGCTGGAATTGTACAAGGCTTATTACCGCATCAGTGGTACTTTCATTGCTTATCAAATGCATGCAGAGTTAATTTCACAGCAGGGTTGGATGCTGATCTCTGATTGATCCTCCCTTAGCCTTCCTGTCTTGCTTGCTTAAGGCATCAGAGAGACAAGTTTGCAATAAAAAAAAAAGGGGGGGGCCTGTAATCCTCTGTTTTGACATCTCACTAAAAATGCAGGGAAAGGTAAAGGACTTCTCTCTCTACTCCCTGAAAACAGCCAAAATTGACCAATGCCAATAATCAGATTGAGCTCAAGCCTTGAGTGAGGAAGGAGCAGATTCAATGTATCAGGATTCAATGTAGATGGAGGTGTGGGGTGTACTTGAACTGCCCAAAGAGGAAAAAAGCCCAAATCAAACCCTGTAAATCCAAATCTAGACAATCCCCCTGTTCATGGTCTCTTGTGTTTTGCAGAAACCCTTGGTGACTCTGTGCTTTAATACTTCAGGGTTTTCCTCATGTAATGATTTATTATGAATGTGATTCACTGAGACCAAACACAACTGCACTGTTTTGTTAGTGGTTGCAGAGGGGTAAGAGAGTTAAAAGTAACAAAAAAAGAAACCAGCTGTGTTTCAGACATTTACCTAAAAGGAAATGGAAAAAAAAATTAAAATCTCTAGAATTAGCTCTAGAAAAGAATGTTTACTGTTCAATGCTCAAAACCCTCATGGCAGGAGGGCTGGAACTTGATGGTTTTTAAGGTCAGCTCCAGCCCTGACCGTTCCATGATTCTATGAAATTCACATTGGTAACTCAGAATATGGAATTAAGTTGATGAGAACGGCTTCTTGGCACTACCAGAGGCAAAACCATCACTCAGATGTTGATATTTGAGACGTCTGAGCCTGTAGTGACCTGTGGGCTGTAATGGCTCCCAATGGTGCTATTATGGTCTGGCCTGGCAAGGGCTCCTTCGAGGACAGTAAATGTGGGTGTCACTGACTTGACAGCCACAATGTCTTCTACACGGTGCCAGATTCATGCTGAAAGCCTGCAGATGATGTTAACTGGAAGCGAGGGGGTCACAAATAGGAACATGAATGTCTTAACAGCACCTTAACTACCCTTCCTCAAACCACCAGAGATGTCTGGTGATGGATACTGCAGCATCTGGAGCAGTTTGGCTACGAGGCCAACATCTAGGCCCAAGCTCTTGAGAGGATTTACCTCTTGCACTGTTTTAACTGGAAGCACCGTCCAAAATCAGCCGCCAGCAGTGGTGCCTGCTAACACTAGCAAATGTCCCGACTCTCCTTCCCCATAGATGGAATCTTCTAGTGAGTATTATGGTTTAGACAGGTTAACAGTGACTAATACAGTAGATGTGAGTGTACTTCAAGGATTCCTTAAGTGCTGCTCAGAACCTTGACGTTAAATGAGAATATAGTGTTTTGATGGGGATACTGTATGTATTGTAGTAAGTAAATACTGTTTTGTCCCTGTGAATCATCCCTGTAACTAGCAGTTACGCTTTGTAGAGTTTAATCATATGTGTTGACTAACTTGTCTGCAGGAAATTCTCTCTCATATTAATACCTACCCAAAAGATGCCTCAAATCAAAAGTGTTTTCTCACTTCATCCTGTTAAGCTATCTGGAAATGTCAGCCAGATATTCAAGGGAGTATAATGGCTACATAAACTAGAATAAGGAGTTTGGTTTCTGTGTAGGTGGGCGACAATGGCTACACTGGGGAAAGCTTGATGAGGATTCTGCTTTGGGGACTCCTGCAGTAAGAGTCTTCTGCAGAAACAGCTTTGACTGCAGCGCTGCACGGGGGGATTTCTATCTGAATCCTCCTTCCATTAGGTTATATGAACTGCTACAAGAAGCTCCTTACTGGATATTGTGCCAATGGGCAGCGCGAGAGGAAGTCTCTCAGGCTCTATTAAAAGCAGTTCTTCTTCTGTGGCTTCCCATTTGGCCCTATTCTAGGTACACAGATGAATATGTACGGCTGCGTATCAATGCATCAAGTAACACACGTGGTATATATTAACTGCAGACCCCCACCAAAAATAAGGATTGTGCCAAGCACAGAGGGCAGCAGTGAGGCTATCACCAAGGGCAGGTTAAAAGATCTGTGTAACGTTGTGTGGACAGACAGGAGAGAAGAAAGCTCTTATATAAAGTTAATTTAATCTTAAGTAGCCTGGGACTCAGAGTGAACTATTTTCTTGAAGTCTGTATGTCCAGGTAATCCCCATTACTGCCTTCCCCTCAACCCCTCTTTGCTTCTCAGATGTCCTCTTGCCCTGCACTACTGTGGACAGACCAGAGTGAAGCTATCACAAGTAACTAAGACCCATGTAGTGGCTTTTGTTGAGGTTGGCAGTCAGATGGTCACAGCAATTAGGCTGCCCGTGGTGTCCAAGATGACAGCAGGGACACCGTTACTCCTTCTCCTGCTAGTTCATCTATGCAATACCACTGTTTCCTCAAGCAACTAATAAATCACATGGAAAGACTGAATCCCTTTGATTCCCCTACTCAACCCATGCTTCATACCCTTGTTACAAACGACATGGAGGTTTAAGTAACTGCAAGATTGTGTTCCCAGGCTGCCTGACACTAAAAGCCTAACAGGAATTGACATGGTTTGAAGCAAACATGCCTTTATTTATCACTGCTTGTAGGTATTGTGCTCATAAATGTGAGTTCTGATCTTTCAAAACCTTTCACACTTTTGTAACTTCCTCTGGGAACAAATACATGGAAAATCCAACATTGAGAAGATTTCCCTGGTACAGGTATTTCTGGCTGAGGTGAGGTTAGCTGTTTGGTCTGTATTTAACCTCAGAAAAGTTCTCCTGCTCTTCTAACTTCAAAAAAAAGGGAGGGAGGAAGTTAACTAAATTAAAAAGTTGAAGAAAATGCAATTACCGTATTTTATCCAAGATGCATGTTGCATTTCAGATAAACTAAAATAGCTATAAGGGTATGAAAATAGTAAGTTAAAAAAAGAAAACCAAACCAAAACAAACATGAACTATGCCCAGATAGGTAGGTTATATTTTCCCCAGTTACCTGCACACAGCTTTCAGTCAGTGGCTGCTGTGTACAAGTCTCTTTTGGGAGGAGTTTTGCAGCAAATGCAAAATAGGAAGAACACTCTCTACTTCAGGAATAGCCAGGTAAAAATCTACATCTTATTGTCCCTAGAAATTCATGCCAGATGATGACAGGGTTATCTTAAACATCTAGGTATCCCTGCGGGAAGCCCCACAGGCACAGAAGCAGTACAGCAAGGAAGCTGTGAGCAGTACCTTTCCTGGCGTGCTGGAGGTACTTGGCCAACAAAGCGCCGATGTTCGCCCTCTGCTCGTCCAGCCGCGGCGCGGATTTCAGCGGGCCGGCCGACGACGGGGCGCGGATGTGCCGGTGCTGTTCTGTCAAGCTCTGCTCAAGCTCAGCAGCCAGCAGATTCCCATTGTGCGAGCCCGCAGTTTGCTGTCCGAAAGAGCTGGCTGAGAGCACAGCAAGGAACACACAGATGCATAAACCGCCGTACATCGCTGGGGAGAAAAGGAACGACAGCCTGTTGAAACTAGCAGACCCGCTATGCTGTCCCTACCCCCCCATCTTCCCTCGGGGGTGCTGGTTTCCGAGCAAACTAGGGTTGTTGTTGGGTTTTTTTACTGTAGGTAACTGTATGCAAATAGTTAAATATCCCTTGATATGAGGAAGATACACTGGGAAGAGTAAAAGTAATTAGCTGTAGTATTAGCTGTATTTCTTCCTGATCTACTCAAATCTTATTTGCTCTTTCTTTTTGAAGCTGTATTTCATTGAAACTTAAAGGGACACGACTCCAGCTCGGTGAAACAGCTCAGGATTTAAACACTACAGTGTTTTGCTGTCGTAGTAAAATTTGCTGCTATTAGAAATACTCAGTTTTGCCAAGTTCTATGACGAGCCTATTACTCTTCCAACCCTTCATTGGTGTGAACTTCGGTGTCTGACAGGTTTTACCTCATCACAGGCAAAAATAAAAAAACCCAAAAAGTTCTCCCGGGGAATGAAAAAGCAAAAACCTTACACCCCACCCTAATTTGATCTAAAAGCCGAGATGGTAAAAGCTGGTTAGTTAAAAGCTGTAAGAAATTACGTGTAACTTGACAGTATTCTTTTCCACAAGTGTAGCAATTTCTTTTTAACTGCTTTTTTAAAACAAGTGTTAGATAAAGTGCTGTCAGTTTGATCATGTAAGTCACAAGAGTCTTTTTCTGGAAACACAGAAAGTACTCTCAGCTATCAGGAAAACCGAGGTGCCTCATACTTAATGCTACAGGGGTATATAAATATTTCTGCATATAAATATACACGAATTACCTATATGACAATTTTTGAGTAATTCGATTTTCTTGAGCAGTATACTGAACATATTATAAGAGAGGAGAAAAACGAGTTTGTGCCCACCACCTACGCTAGAATGGAAACACAGTTGGGATGGATAAAATACGTTCTTTTGGTATGGTTAGGAAATGAATGGAAAGGGTCAGAGTGTCACCCCGGAAAGGTCAGTACCGGTTCAGTACCGAGCAACCAAAGGCGCGTCGCATCCTTCCCGCGGGGAGATCTCCTCAACCGCCCTGACTCCTGCATTTTTACATATATATATATACACACACACACACACAAATATGTGTATTTATGTACACAATAACGCCTCCGAACACCCAGTCTCATCCCGGGTAGCTGGTCCTTCCGCAGCGTGGCCGCCCGGGAGGACCGCTCGCCCCCCGGGAGCGCACCGGGCAGCCCGCCGCGCACCGGGCAGCCCGCCGCTCCCCGCACACCCCCGCCCGGCGCTGAGGACCGGCCAGCACCCTGCGCCCGGGCCGGGAGCAGCCTAAATTCTCCTCCCTTGCCGGACACGGGTGCGTTACCTCCAGCACAGAGCGGGATGCCTTCAGAGCCGCTGCGTAGGTAAGAGCCAACCACCCCCCATCTCACCCACTCCCCTCCCCATCAGACGTGCACTCAGAGGAGGGGTGACTTCCTACCTTTCCGCGGCGCTGTCCCGAGGTCGGACCCGAGAAGGGAGCGAGGCCCGTGAGTGCCGAGGCAGGGAAGTTAGTGGCGACTCAGCCTCGGCCCCTTAAATAGCGGCGGGCGCCGCGGCGGTGTTTGCACAGCTCTGACGCAGGCCGGGGCCGCCGCCCGCTCAGCCCCCCGCACCCACTCAGCCCCCCGCCGCCGGGACCGGGGGGGGTAGGTGTGGGTGTGGGTGTGCTTCGCGGGGGGAGTGGGGCTTTTTCCCCGCCCTCCCGCCGGCCGGCGCCGCCGCGGCGCTGTGTGTGGGGTGGGGGGGGAGCGGGGGCGCCGAGCGGGGCTCGCCTTGCCCGGCGGGCCGGCCCCCACCGATCCCTCTCGGCTCCCTGTGGAGGGAAGCGCTCGCCCTGGGCACGGCTAAGCCGGAAAGCCAGGCTGGCTTGAGTGTTACTGAAAAAAACTGTTCCTGACCGGGGTGGATACCTGCTCCCCCTGCCCAAATACCACGGCGAGGGACTTATGGCCGGGCTGCGGCAGCGGGGCGGGCTCACCCCGAGCGCGGTTGCTAGCAGTGGGAGCTGTGGGGTCTGGGGGTTTGGGTTCCTCTAGCTACAGCCTCCTGCGACCTCAGCCCGAGGGTCACAAGCGCCTCCAGCCTTCCCTCCCCGGAGCCACTCGTTCGCCTCTGGCTCGGGAAGATGGGGTGGTCGTTTTATTAAAAGAAGCACCACACTCCCCAAACATAGTGCCAAGGATGATCAAAAGCCGGGGATGGGGTTGGGTACAAGACACCTAAAATGTCTTTCCCCAGGTGCTGCGGGGACCGCTGCACCGTCCCGCTGCCCGGCAGCGATGCCCGCCAGGTCCCCGCAGCCCTAACACGCCCTCCCTGCCCGCTGCCTCCTCCGATTCGCGGAGGCTAGGAAATCTCAAGCTGCGGTTGCCGGCTGCTTGCCACCCTCGGGAGGGCTCGCTGGGGCAGCCCAACCTGCCGCCGGCAAATACCCGCCCGTAGCTACCCCGCAGCGCGGTCCCGAGCCGGCCCCGGGAGCAGCAGGTTCGGGGGACCGAGCGCTGCATAGCGCTGCGTGACCGTGCCGAGTTTGCGTCTTAATTCCCAAGTTTACAACTTGGAGGCAAGCGAGCCTCGCAGGTTGCTTTTCCATCCCCGGGAACGGAGCGTGGCAGCCCGGGTTTCTTAAAAAACACCGTGATTCTCCTGGGAGCCGGGTGTACTGCGCGGGGTGTGCTGCGAGGGGGACGCGGGAGCGCCGGCCGGGGCCGGCACCGAGCCGAAACAGCATCCGAAGCGGGCTCCGGCCCTCCGCGGCAGGGCGCGGGGGTGCGCGGGGGTTTCATCAAGTCACAGAAGAAAGGGCTTCTGGGCCGGGAGCGGCACTTCTTCCCCATCTCGTCACCCTACCGGCCGGCTCTCCTTCGCTCTCCGCTCAGGCTCCAGCGCCGGCCCCGCTGCCCGGAGCTGGCCGGGGCTCCCGCTGCTCTCCCCGTAGCGGCCGACAGAGGGCGCCGCGGCGCCGCGTGGGGCACTGCCTCAGCGCCCACAGCCCTTCCTCCTGCCCCGGCCCACCTGCCGCGGCCGAGGCCGGGAGGCCTCACAAAATAAAGAAATAGATAAATTCGCCGAAGAGTCATGAAATCCCATGGCGGGGAGGGTAGGGAAAAAGCCAACCTGTCAGCATCTCCTCAGTGCGGGGGAGTTGTGGCTCGGGGATGCGGCCAATGGCACCTCACGTCCAATGGTGCCTCACACCCAATGGTGCCTCACACCCAATGGCGCCTGATCAGAGGGCTGAGGCATGGGGAAAGCTGCTCCACATGCTGGCACGGTCTGGAGCGTTACTGGCCTCAGATGGGTGTTGTGGACTCCTGTGCGCAACTGCCTTGCTGGGGTGACGCGCGGAGGTGACAAGGGTGGTGATGTGCAAGCGGTCTCCTTACCTTTCAGCTGCTAACCAAGGGTATTGGTGGTTGCATGGGGTATGCCAGCAGAACTGTGGGCTCCTTTTCATCTCCCACATCGCTGCCAACATCGGGCAAAGTTGCCATCCAGAGGCAGCTTAAAAAAAGAAAAAGTAAAACCTACTTTGAAAACAGAAGAGTTGAAGTGGATTGCCAGGGGAAAGAACAACACTGAAACTGTTCCAGTAGTACCCGTCAAAGCGCTAGTTTAATGTCTGTCTGTCTGTCTGTCTCTGGAAAAAAACCCCAACCCTGTAATGTTCCTGATAATTCAATTTCCCTATTTTGCCTTGGCGGGAAAAATGCTCACTGCTATTAGACAATTAAATAGTCAACATTGAATTGAACTGCAGGTGTCTGGGAAAAGTATCACACTCTTTCTGGGAAGGTACAATAACAATTCTGGTAGCGTCACATCAAACCCTTGTGAAACTCACTGTAGATAATGAGTTCCTAAGGGACCATCCCAAAGCTTAATAGAAGAGACAGAGAGCTTGCTAATATATGTATATGCATAATTCATATCGCAGAGGTATAAATATAAATGCAGGCATTTAAGGCTGACATATTTGCCCGGTTGAACAAATATGCACTATAGGAGTTCATTTGCGTTGAACTGATTTGTAATATGAGCTCACTTATAAATATATATGCAGGACTGCACAAATGGAGTGAGAAGGTAACGTGTGTGAGTGTGCATGCATGTATGTGTGTGTACATGTGGCAGCCAAACTTACTGTTTGTGCTCATGAACATGCAGATGGGCAACAACACACAAAATTGAGAAGATAGGAATGCTCACTGGACAGGTACATACATATATTTTTGTGGGATCTCTGCTTTTATAAGATCACAGACTAACTTCTTCATTGTACCTCTGAATTGGTCAAAACTTTGCAGTAAGATGGTCAGGACCTCAATAGTGTAAGGACAGCAAGAATCTTTCTGCCTTATTCTACCTAAACGATCTCTACACTAATGGCAAATGCCCCGTTGTTTTGCCTATTTAGCCATCACAGTGTATGCAGAAAGTTAGTGAGGCTAAAAGTCAGCAGTACTGCACCATCTATAACTTTGGTTATAGACTTTTGAACACTGGATTTTTCCCTACTGAATTCCTTAATACTAGTATGTACAGTCCTTGGAGATAATTTTCTAACTTAGTGAAGTTTGCTCTGGTGAATGTCTCAATTTGTGTGCAAGTTCCAGTCCTTGGTAAATGTATGTTAGTGAATGGCATTTTAGAATTGTTTTGGGGAGAGAGAAAAGACCAGAAAGCCTGTTTGAGCAATATAATAGCAGGACTCCAAGGCAAGTTGCCTGTGGAAACTTAGGCTGCATATTACTGATAGATGAGGCACAAAGAGGAAGGAATCGGGGTTTGATTTGCAGTGACCTGTTAGGTTCCAGGACCAGTGTTTCCATCAGTTGCTGGGCCGAGGCATGCACCGTGGATGTGTAGAGTATTAACCACAGGAGGGCCTTGTGCCACCATAGCAGGTGGGGTGAGACAGATGCTGCTCCTAACACCTGGCTTCAGCCTCAGTTCACCATGAAAGAGCTTTGACTGCACCAGAGCTTGGGCGATGATGCGACAATCCAAGTTTAGATGCAAAACTAATTTAAACCTGAAGTGAGCCCTGCAATGCAGTAAATGCTGATATAGATGCATCCCTAAGGTAGAAGCTGGATGATACCATAGTTTAGAGGCTGCAGGCTTATTTAAATTTGCTTTTCTGGCAAGTGTCTGTTGAAAGATTTGAAAGTCTCTAACCTTTTCCCCATGCTAATCAAGATATCTCTATCCTCAACTGTTTTCTCTATTTATCTGCCAAAGGTTTTCTCCTGTGTAGACGAGGTGGCAAAAGAGAATGTATGTCCAAGAACATGTTTTGTGCTGTTGCAGCACAAAGCCTGGAGTTGGGTTTGGAGCAGGAAGGCAGTGTGAGAACAGAGGGATGGAGGTATTTACTGATGTCTATTTTGCAGTAGAAGTGACTGGTGCCAGATGAATAGAAGAGGGCACTGTGCTAATGTCTCAATCTCTGCTGTGAGATGAAGCAGAGCTTGTCTGTGAGTGTGAAACTGGCAATGAGCTTGGAAATTCCCTGTTCCTTCCTTCTCTCAGGGGTAAGCATGCCAAGCGCTGTGCAGTACTTCACTCCTGTCTGTGTGCATGTGACTTTTGTCTCCACGGTATACATTTTTGGCAGTATCACATGTCATTTTACAATAGCATGGTTGTCATGTGGACAGCATAGCAACTTCTGGTGCCTGTGTTTGATTCCTTTTCTTTTTGGAAAAAAACACCCATATGGATATTACTCAGCATTATTGCATGGCTTTGGATTCCAAGACATTTAAGCCGAATATTAAACATGCAGCAATACACTGCCAGGTATAAGTACACTGAGAATTTTGACCATGAAGGATAAAGCCAAGAAATACATTCTATTCTTTCTAAGTGTTATATCCCTCTCTGATTATCACTATGTGGGATTTTTTTGGTTTTGTTTGGGTTTTTTTTACTTTGCTCTGGACCCTGCTACTTAAAAATCATGTTCTTTGCTATGTTGGGACAAATTCTTGGGTTTTGTTCTATGAAACTGATGCAGTGGCAGTCTGGAGGACTACAGTGAAGTAGGAATAATTGGCAGAGGAAAACTGGGAAGGGAATGGTATATTTTTCTGGACAAAAGAGAAGAATTAATGAATATATTATTTGGAGCACCACGGATTCTAAATGTAAAACCGAGTGTTGAATATATTTTCAGGCAGCACATTGTTTCTGCTGCTTTTGCTCTGGGTGTTAATTCAGACATTTATTCCCCGCCCCCCCCCCCCCAAATATTTTTAATTTTAATTCGGTTATTTCTATCAAATTACCTACATGCTTTCACTCTAGTCTCTTTTATCTGAATTTTCATTCCACTTGACTGTAAGACAAACTCTGCTTGGAGTCAACCCAGAAACTGAGGGAGTAATTTTGGTTTGGGGCAAGCGAACAACCATGATACCTGGAGTTACAAGGAATTTCAGTCCTGAGTGCTCAACCTCCTTTTACAGGGTAGTGCCGTCAACTAGTAAGTCCTGAATAGATACCAGACCAATATATCAGTGAATATACGCATATCAAATCTGCATATCAATAAATGGAAACAGAGAGATGAGTGGGAATGATCAGGAAGTTTGTTTCAAAAGTATACTCCTGGTATAAACTATGTGCACTAATGTAAATTCATTCACTGACTTAGCATTTCATGTTATCCTGCAGTTGTGTGAAGAAGGAAAATAAGAGGAAAATCCCATTTCCTGGGAGTAGGGTTGGATTATTCGGAAAATCAGATTTCAACCTTTATCCCATGAAATTTAGGCAATTGGCACGTAAGCTGCCTACAGATCAACTGGATGTTGATCTTTAGGGAGCTTGATCTGATTAATTGTGTGATATCTTCAGATTTGCTTCCCTGTGGTTTCAAGGAAATCAGGTGAAGTGGAACAGAGTAAAATCCAGACTCCCTTTCTAGGAGACCACCCTATCCCAATCACTTACTTTTTTGTATGGTTTTTGTTTGCTTGTTTTTTTCTCTCTGGAAGACCACATTGATTTTCTGTGGTGTCAGCCATACTTTGAGAGGGGTGGTAGAGTTTGACAAGGCAGGAAGGTAAAGGCCTATGTCGACAAGGACAAAATAGAAGTACAGTAACTAGTCTCTCTGTTTAATGCTCTGTGGAATGGTTTGGCATTTCAGACTAATCTTCCCTTTATTGTATATGATGTACCTTTGTTACTCTGCCACGTACATTTCAACTAAAAATGGGTGAAAACAAATAGTTAATAAAGAATAGGTGTTATTTATCAGTGCAGAAGGAAGGAGAAGATGACAACTTGTGCTAGCTGTGCCTAAAGCATATGAATTTATTCCTAGCAGCATCCCTCCAGTGCCTGGTTCTGTGGGGTATTTAAGCATGTACTTGAGGTCCTGCACATGTGATTTGTTAGCCAGAGAGGCATGGCACACCCTTAAACATGTCCCTAAATGTTCTGTCATGACACTCACTCATAAAGACAGTTTGTTCTTTGCACTTTTTCTTTGCTGTTTTGAGACCTCAGGGCTGTGATCTCCCAGGCATTTTAATGCCTAAAATTTAAAATTTCATTCCATTTCTGTTGCTTGTTGTTACAAGCATTGATATGTTACGTGCCTCAGGAGAGTTCTTGCCCTCCTCCTCGGAGACACTTTTAACAGACCTTGTATTGTCTGCCATTCAAACTTGAAGTACCTGCTTCATCAGATCCTGTTCTTGAGAAGGTAGATGTGATAGCTCTCTTGTCTGTGAAACCAAAATAGGTCTTCACAGCTATTGGAATATTAACTAACTTATTATGAAAACAGCCTCCTGCAGAAAATAAATACATTGTACCTTTCAAAATACTTTGTACTTTTCAGATGTGCTCTCCATCTCGCTACCCAGAACCCAGATGAAAAGTGTCTTTTCTGCTGCGTGGCAGTACCAGAATACTGTAGGAGATACTGCTTGCTCCACAGTCCTCTCCTGTGAAAGGGGAATGTCTGACTAATCAACATTTGTCAACCAATTTAAAATCCCAAAAAGGAAGTTCTATAAATGACAAGTGCAATGTCCTAGCCTGTTGTGCTCCAAACATTTGCATGTTTTCATCTTTGCTAAAACCAGAGTCAGAATTTAAGAATAGCAAAGTAATTTGACACTAGACAGACTGGGCAGCCAATAAGGGCTTTTTTAGTGTCCTGCAGAACAGATAGGGGCTTTCTGTTTGGTATGTAAGTGGATGAGACAGCTGGAGTCTTGTTATTTCATTTCCGCTGTTAAATTATACTTCGTAATATGGAAGGAAAATGAATTAACCTGGGTGCAAAACATGAATTGTTATTCTGACATTTCTTATTTAAATGGAAATGCCAGAAATTTCCATGGTAGGTGTAGGTGCTTCTTGTAGTTTTGCGTGGATGGGTTCTAGTGGAGGAGGTGGAGCTTCAGGGCTGGCTTCTGCAAGAAGCAGCCAGAAGCTCTCTGCAGGCCCCACAGAGCAAACACAGGCCAGCTCAAGGCTGGAGTGGTTGTTGACCAAGGCCGAGCCCATCAGCGATGGTCACAGCGCCTCTGGGAATCACATTTAGGAGAAAAAACCCCACTAGCAGCCACTTTTTGCAGCAGAGAAAGGGTGAGATGATGTAAGAAACTGTGCAGACACCAAGGTCAGTGAAGGGTGGGAGGGGAAGATGAGGAGGAGGCACCCCAGGTGGCAGAGAGAAAGATGCCCCTGCAGCCCCTGGAGAATCCCATGGTGGAGGGGCGTCCCCCCTCAGCCCATGGAAAAGGCCGAGACCCCACCTGCAGCCTGTGGAGAGGCCCCACGCTGGAGCAGGTGGTGACATACAGAAGATGCTGTGACCCACATTGGAGTAATCCCCTGGCAGCACTTGCAGCCTGTGGAGAGAGATGGAGACACATTGATGAGCAAGAGAGAGAGACCCACATGGGAGCAGGTTTGCTGGGAGGGGTGAGCTTGTGACCTCGTGGAGGACCAGGCTGGAGCAGTCTGGGCCTGAGAGACTGAGAGACATTCTATGATTTATGACTGCACCCCATAGCAGTGACCCACGCTGGGGCAGCTGGTGAAGAGCTGAAGCTCTGTGGGAAAGGACTCACATTGGAGAAGTTCATGGAGGACTGTCTCCCATGGGTGGGACCCCATGGTGCAGCAGGGGAAGGGTATGAGAAATGCCTCTCCCCACCTGCTAAGAAGGAAACCAACTTGTGAGGAACTTACAGAAAACCCATTCCCCCAGTTCCTGCCCCTCCCTGTGCCACAATGCAGGGAAGAAGGGAGCGAAATCATGACTAAAGTGAAGTCTGCTGAGAAGGGAGGGGTGGGGGGAGGTGCTTTAATATCTGGCCACGCTTCTCATTACCCGACTCTGGTGTCACTGGCTGTGCAGGGCAGTGTCATAAATTAGAGTTTTCTGTCCTTTATTCTGTGCTGAGTCTGTTTTGCCCGTGACGCTGATTGCAGAACGACCTCTCCCTGTCCTTATCTCAAATCTTGAGCCCTCAATATGTATTTTCTCCCTTGTTCAGATGGAAAGGGGAGTGATAGAGTGGCTTTGGTGGGTGTCTGTCCTCCAGCCAGGGTCAAACCACCGCAACGCTACAGAGCTTTTTTGAGTGGCTGGAATGTAATGAAAAAAATAGAGGTGATTTTTGGATGCCAACTTTGACTGCATTGCAGTGAGCTGATGGAAGGAATTTGGTGTAATAGTGTTGTAAAGAAGATATGACAGTAATAATTCTGTTAGGGAATTGTTGGAGGTCCTAGGGATTGTCCACTGGATGAAGTTAATATTCCCCATCTTTTACAAGGCTGCTCTTTTACTGATTGCTCAGCAATCAGCTCTTGGATGTGCTGGAGGAGCGTTACCTGCCATGTGGCAGGAAAAAAACAGTAACCAGGAGGCTCTGTATTCTTACACTTAACTTTTTGTGGCCTTCTATTTCCATGCTGAGAAACACTTACCTCTGTGGCCACCATAACTGAATTACATCCTCCAGGAGGCCAGTTTGATTCAACCTGTTCAACTTACTCATGGGCTTATGAAAAAGAGAGTTAACTCAGGGCTCTACTTTAAATACCTCTCAGATGTCCCTTAGTGGATGAGCCTTCCCTTAAAAAAAGCGGAAGGAAGACTTATAAATTAAGATATTTTGCTGAATTATTAGGTATAAATGCATTTTGAAAGCACTGGGAACTAAGAACACACATGATAGAAAAGAATTATCACCCAGACAGAATAACTAAATCTAAGGGGAATAATTCTTTGGAAGCAGACAAACCTTGATATATGCTGCTCGCTTCTTATTGTTTCTAGCTGTCTGTCTCTAAATTAGGATTTTCTAAATAAAAAAGATTTACTGCATTCAGAGTAGAGTCTGGAATTACTTAAAATCGGCTGTTCTACAGGGAGCTGTGTGGCATGAAAGACAGCTTTATGAGGCATTTAAATAAGTACATTTTCAGGTTGACTTCCTAAAATTGACAAAGACTCATTAGTGGCATTGTTTTGTATGGTAATGATGGCTCAGGTTCACTGTTTGATAATAGAAATATATATGTTATTTAACATCTTACCAATGCTGTATTTTATTTAGCCTGCTCTCAGGGCAAATCAATGCGCTCTATCAAAAAATTTATCAGGGTGAAAGCTACTGTAAGGTGCTGGCTGCACTTTCCTAGGGTCATAGAATCATAAAATATCTCACGTTGTAAAGCACTCATGAGGATCATCAATTCCAACTCCCTGTTCCTCGCAGGACTACCGAATTAGCATTTACTTGTGGAAGCAGGAATAAAACTGTTGGAATGGGATGGCTCTGAGTTCTCTGTCTCAGATTTTCTCTTGAAAGAGCCATATTACCGATGCCTTCACTGGTGTAACATGGTGGCTTGTGTATTTACGGTCTACTGAGGCCCTGGAACAACAGTGAAAAGGTACTGTGAAGTGTGTAAAATGGAGGGTAACTCCAGTGACTGCATTTTCTTTTCCTGCTCTCTTCCCTTTACTTCATCATAGTCTGAAAGAGGACACCTGTCATTTGTAACAGCTCTGTCCTTGAGTCAGTGGGTTATGTGTTGGGTGTAACCTGTGTCAGGGAGGAGGCCAAGGCAAGTGTGGGCTGGCAAGGCCTCCTCAGGGCAGGCGAGAAGTTCCAGCTCAAAGCTTAAGCAGAGCGTGAGAGTGAGAGAGTGTTGAGACTGGAGAGATAGCTCCAGGGAGAAGGAATAGGATTAGGAATAGGATTAGGATAGCATTAGGAACCTGCTGTTTTGTGTTTAAGATAAGCAGACTGAGGGTTCTGTAGCCAAGCCATGCCACCTGCATCCCCACCTGACTTGACGGTGGTTGCCTGCATGGTGACATACGTTCAGTACTTCGTTTTTGAGGATTCAGTGGTGTGCCCATGTGCTTGTTCACAAGAATGCTGGGTTTCCCAATGTGACCCGTGTGGGGAACAGTCATACAAGCATGTTCTTTGAAAGATAATGCCAGTGGGAGGACAGCAGAAAAGATACATTATAACTGTCAACTCTGTAGCAGCTCTACATATTGCCCTCTTGTTCTGGCAATATATTAGAGCATCAACTGTTTGGATGTACGTTGGCTTTAGGAAGTGGTTGCTGGCTACTTGATCAGGATAATCCATACTTGAAATATTCATCAGTGTCCATGTAGTCTTGGATCTGCTGATGCTCTTGTTGAACATAACAGTGATCAGAATAGATGGGCTGTCATTCTGTTTACATTCTCCTCATAGAAGAGTTCAGGTCACGAGCATCAGGCTCTCAAATCCTTATTTACACCCCATAAAATTGTGTTAAATCTCTTCAGGTCTGGTGAGGGGCAAAGATTTCAAGTTGGTTAGTAATATATCAAAAAACCTGCTATTGTCTCCAGTCATAAATAATATGATGATAAACTGATCAAAATATTTTAAAGTGGAATCAGCCACCAGATCCAAGGACTCTGTTGAATATAAGGTCCATGCTTCAGATTAATCAATATTTAATACTTCAGGGAGAGATGAATTCAAGCTATTTTCTTGGTTTTGTCTTAAAAACTCTTCCCTCTTATGAGGGAATCACAATCTGGAATTTATTCAAAGCCAGCTCTTTCATTTTTAAAATATTTCTATTTAGAGAATTACTAGAAGTGCACAAATAAATTGAAATGTAGGTTTTAATGTATTTACTTTTTTGTACTTGTGAGAGAGAATAAGTGCTGAATATTAATTTATCTGGTGAATATTTATCTCTTTATATTTTCATTACTAACTACAACAAAAAGTAAAGAACCTTTCATACAACTAACAGAAATTCAAATGATCATGCTTCATTAGAACCATGTTATCGTGCTAGAAATACAAAATTAAGATTGTTTTTGTACAATTTAATTATTTCAGTTTTACCTTGATTTTAATTATTTTTCTGTTGCTTTCCTTGATCATGATATGCCTGATTCATTACTCTTATTCAACAATGTTTCAGCCCAAGCCCCCAAGCATGGATCAAACATATTACAATTCTTCAGCAATGCTATAGTTTGGGTGAGTTATGCTTCTACTTTCCTCTGTGGACTATGTTATATTTTTTTTAACTCACTTGATGTGTCTCTCCTTGGAGAGAAAAAGTGGTTCATCATATGTAAACTAGCTGTGTTTTGTCCTAGGTGAGGACATAAACTCACACTGAACTACAGATTTAATGAGAGCATTATTTGATCATTATATGCTCTGTAAACGTGAGTATTTCTGAATTGAAAGACCTTTACTTTTGGATGAACTAAATTGCTTTTCAGACATTTGTGTGATTGGCTAGACTCTCCTATTTCAGCAGTTTGGTAGCTTTTTTAATCCCTGTGATGTATCAGCAGCTGTGGGACAATATGCCAGTCGTTGTGGGCAATACCCAAGAGTCTCTGTGATAAAGGAAACAATGCCTGGGTGCACAAGTGTAAGAAATTAATAACCCTGTTGTATACTACTGTTAGATATAATATTGCAGTTCATCATTGTTTGCTCTTGTAAAAGTTTTGTGGGGCTTTTGGCTGTATCTGTTCTTCCATACCCCTGAGGACACTTACTGTTAAGATGGATTTAGGACGTTTTCTCCCCAAGTACAAAATTGCACAAGAAAAACAAACATTCAGTATTCAAAAGACAGACCTATCGACAAAAGCAACTGAAAAACATTCTTCTAGCAGTAATAATTCCATGGAAAGATAGATACAGTGTAAATACTGTAATGCATTATGCATTTTGTCTAATACACTGCTCAATAACAAGGTAGGAAATCAATAGGGTGTTTCATTATGCCATTTGAGGAACAAACTTAAGCATATGTCCTAGTCAAGCAGTTATATGTAAGACCTTACCAGGCAAGGCATATCCACTCATACACATTCCTCATAAAGTCACTAAAAGCCATAGAAGTTGCAGATGTCCTTGGTGAGATTTGAGCACCTCTGAATATGGGGATCGTGAGCCACAGGAAAAGAATCTCTGTATCCCTCTGAATACAGTATCTGTGTTTACAGTGACCTTAGTGCATTTTCCCCCAGCTCTTTGTTGCAGAGCTCCTATTTCCCCCTTGCATTTGTAACAGCTCTGGTGTTACAAACCTTTTCTGTAGTTGAATGTCCTGCATTTTTTCCCTTTTTTCTTGCTTCTTTAACTTGATAGTTAACTTTATTTAAAGCAGGCTAATTAGATGGAAAATGACAAATAGGTTGATATCATTACCCGACATAGGGAAATGTACTAAATGGGAGAGAAATGGGAGAAGGGTCTTCATTAATCAGTTTGATTTTACTTGCTGGCTCTAGCATGATGAAGCCATCTAGGACTCATTGTTTTTCTCCCAGTAAAGCAGTACATTATCTTCTTTTAGTCTTGCATATTTCCTTTCTGTCAATGAGTAGTATTTTGCTTTATCCCTGGTACAGGCTACAAAAGGTAATGCTTGACTGTGCTCTCCATCCTTAGCTTAATGTGTCTGGAATTTCTTGCTAGTAAAAGTTTAAGAAGAGTATGTAATGCTGCCACATCCAGGCTATATGCAGCCTCTGCACATACAGATTTGTACAACCTTTGCCATTGGCATTTCCCCCTCTAACTGTGCTTCGGGATATGAACATTCCTTCATGGCTTAGAGATGAAAACCATACATAGGAGCGGGGTAAGGACTCTAGATGCCAAGGTATAGAAGACATCTGTCTGCCACCTGTGAGAAGGAGAAAATTTAAAAGGTATCCTTGTCCTTCTGTATTGCACTGTTTATGTGCTCAAAACAACACAGTGCTGACTTCAGATGTCTCCACTTTCTGGTTGCTGCAGACCACTTTCTTTGCAAGCTCTATATTGAAGATACTTGTCTCACTGAGCATTTTAGGTTCTACTTCA
This sequence comes from Porphyrio hochstetteri, assembly GCA_020800305.1. Classification (NCBI taxonomy): domain Eukaryota; kingdom Metazoa; phylum Chordata; class Aves; order Gruiformes; family Rallidae; genus Porphyrio; species Porphyrio hochstetteri. The sequence continues at coordinate 120,826,312 of CM036906.1, read as the reverse complement.
GGAGCCAGTAACCTTTTAATCAAACAATATTCTGAAGCATAATTTTTAGTTCCTCGAGTCAGTTGTTACTGGGTCAAGCCCACTGTACTAGGCTAGAGCAAACAAATGATGTCAAAGGAAATTCAAAGTTCAGATTATACAAGCTTTGTTGCTCTCCCATCCACACAGGCATTTTGCTTTGTTTAATTGGTGACAGTGCCTGGACTAGGTAGTAAAAATAATTTTTTTTTTCTGTAATAGGATATGAATGACTGGACATGATAAATAATGGAATCTCTTGTAATTGTGTCTACATTAATATTTCATATTCTTAGAGCTGTGAATTCATCCCATGTCTGAGAATGCTCTGAGGTATCTGACAGAGCTTAATTGTTTGCCTTTGCTCCATCCTTCTCACACTGATGACACAAGTCTGTGGCTGCTTAAGATCACACCATTTTTTTCTGCTGTCTACACGTGTGTGGAAAACCAAGGAGCAGACAGTGAATCGCCACCCTTCTGTTGCAAAGTCTCTAACAGTGGAAGGGGAAGGAAGCAAGTTAAATGGATTTTGTCTTTCTTTTCAGAAGTCTGCTTTCCCCTTGTACAGTATAGATATAGGTATTGGCTGCAACAGTTAATGCAAGTTTCAGAGAGCTCTCAGGCTGCATGTGAGTGGCAAACACATGCAAGGCATTTGTCAGCGTAGGCATGCTCTGAGTGTGAGAGATAAGGTCTTCACTACTACTAGGTATGTTTCAAAACCAAAATGGGTAAAAGCATTTTTTCAGCTGTCACTTTTTGAATAACTGGAAATGAACACATATATCAAATGCATGGATTTGATAATGAAATGAGAATATTTCTCATCCTTTAGGAAGGGGCGAAGGAGAAACTGGAAAACCAAAGCAATGGTGCTTGGAAAGGGTCTTCAGCTAGGATAGAGTTAAGGTAGATTTCAATAGCCTGTGAATGGTCATAGGATGTTTTATGAGAGCTGAATCCAAAGGAAAAAATTAGTCCATGATGATTTGATGAAATAATATTACAGGTACAGTGGAAAGACATGTGTAGAAAGAAGCAAACTTTTCAAAATCATAGGTTCTTCATTAGCCTTTAACACAAGAAAGAATAATGTAGAAGTTGGCGTGCAGATCAGGTAGCTGGGACAAGTCTCAAAGTGCAATTTGGATAGGCAGAGAAGAAAAAATAAGAATGGTCAGTGAAGGAAATGAGGTGCAGTTAGTGAGGAATATCAAAAGTAACTGGAAATCACTCAAAAAGTACATTGGTGATAAGACAAACAATAAAAGTTCATCCAGTACTGACTCTAAGTATGTTAAAAAGTGATTCTTTTGTATCACTCTTCACTTAAAGCTCTGTGGTAATCTTTCACAATTAATACTAAGGACAAATAAAGACAAACTCAGCCTTTAGGGAGGTACACCATGCCAAACAGTACTTAGATGTATCTGATATTTTAAGATTGATGACAACTTCTTCTCTCTGTTGAATAAACAACCAAAGCTATTTGAGTTATCTTAAAGATTCATGAATGACAGAGGATGTACCAGAAGACTGATATAAAACTAAATGTAGTGCTTCTCTTGTTGGAGGACAAGGAAAGTTGGGAATTTATAGTGTAATTTTAATCCCCAGAACAAGTACTGATTCTGATAAAGTTTTGTAAAAGCCTGGTCATTACTGAGACGAGTAAAAGCCTCTCCCCATCCTCTAGTCTCCCTGCAAAAGCAAGAAACATGGCAAGGCAGGAGCTGACTCTGCACAAGTCATAGCAATCCATGCAATTCAGCTTCTAGAACTGGTCCCTGTACGCAGCAGGAAAAGTTCCTGTAGTTTCAAATGTAGAAATTACTGGTGTTTTAGCCAACAAGTGTTAATTGGCTAATTAGTGCCAGCACTCATTTAAACAAGCTTTTCTGCACTGTCTTGGGTAGGACTGAGGTACTAGGTTCTCACTGGAGAACTTCTTCCTTTCTTTCACTTTGTGTCTGTTTCATATGAAGTATTGCTAGCTTAGTTTTAAATGCAGGAGTGGTTTAGCCAGCCACATTTGGTAGCACACGTTTGGTTTTCTGTGGTGGTGGTGGTCCAGAGAGTACTGAAGCACATATAAAGGGGAAATCTGCATTCATATGTTATCTGATATTGAACAGAGGATGTGCCACCAAGCTTATAGCCAATGTTTATTAAAGGGATGAATAAATACTCTACGACCTTCCAGTCCTAGGTATAGCTGTCTCTATTTAATAAGCAGAGGAGGTTTATAGTGTTTGCCCAGCCATTTCCCAAGATACGTTTTTTACTAGGCTTCATCATGATGTGACTTTATTGCTTCTTGTTGTGTTAAGATCCTACATCGTCTTGTCTACTCTCTGACAGAGATACATTTGTTAGAAGATCAGCTGCTATGAATCAATGGACCTCCAGTGGAACTGTTGCAGCAACATTGATTTAAGACAGTTGAGTATTGGCTCTTATTCTTCACAGATTGCTGCTGTTATTAACTATTCAGAAGCCAAGTTTATAAAAATATATCCAGCACAGACCACCATTCTCACTGATTAACCTAGCTGTGGAGTTGCTTTGTCCCACTCCAGATTCCATCCCGGATCTGATGTTTAATTAAAACCTCTGTTTCTGGAAACACCCTTTTTTTACATTCACTTTTGACAGAACAGCATTCTTCAGTGGGAAGTACATAACTTTGTAAGTGGGGAGTATTTATCTACACTGTATAGCCACTATTTGTTGTATTACCTCTAATTGTTTCCAAAGCACAGCTGGCATGAGAATGGTTTTCTTTGCACTTAACTTTTCAAAGCACTCCAGCTTGGTACCACTTCAGATGAAGAAAGGAAAAAAACCCCAACTAACAAATGCTGTTCCATGAGACAGTGTGCAAATGGTCATGTGAGGGAGATGCTCTCCTCCTGGGGATTTGTAACTACACAGTTCATTTATGATTTGCTCATACGGTTCTTGATGAATGCATTGAAGTCTCTAAATACTATTGTCCTCTCATAAAACCTAATTCACGTGCAATTTCACCTGCACTGCATTGCAGCTATTGCTTAAACCACTTTTGAAAGTCTTCATGCTAGGAGCATTCTGGCCTGATTGTGATTGTTCCGATCACTTGGCTGAATGGATTGAAAATACAGTCTTGTTTCATGGGGAAGAAAAAAAGAGCAAACCTAACAATACAATGAATAAACAACCAGCCAAAACTGTACAGAGTAGAATTCTGTTCTTTAGCTGCCGTTAAATTTCTAACAAATCAAGCACAATTGTTATTTCTAGGAAAAAAATGATTAGCAGCAGATCATTTATAAGATTATTCAGGGCTGTAGAAATTGTCTTTAAACTGAAGGTAGAATAATAATATGGAAATGCAGTGGGGAAAGGTCTTGTTTAAGCTAAAGTGAACATTATTGTGGAAATGCAGCCAAGAAAGATCATATTTTACCCTTTATCTCCTGTATGGCTCTTCATTCAGGTTAATTTCCCTGCTTTTTTTTTGTCTTCTCTTTATCATTGATGTGTTTTTGTTACTTAGGACTTCTAAGCACGCTGCATATTTCAGCCAAAGCTGAGTGCTGTGCTAGCAGCATTTTAAGACAATCTGTTCCTTGTTGTTACAAATTTGAACAAGTGTACCATGCTGCAGTGCAATGACATTCTTCATTACCAGAGTCACAGGGAGCGTGTGGCTGGTTTTCAGGTTGGAGAGCTCCCATCTTCTCAATATGAGAAGACAGTTGTAAAGGTTGATACAGGAGCGTGGGGATGCAGAAAAAGGAACCAATGTCACACATAAGTCTGGGACTATGTGACTGTTTTCTTTCTATATTATGTGAAATTGGTACTTCATGATTCATGTGATGTATGTGAAGGGGGCAGGGGGGTTCACTCCAAGTATGAATTTGAGGCTATGGCCAGGAAGGCCTTTTAAAAATATGGATAGCATTTAAATTCTAATTAAAATTATTTTCATTATTTTATATGCACATTTAAACACTTGAAAAAATACATTATTTTTAGCTTTTATATCAGATATTGGAATTCTCTGCAGGAGTTGGATGTTGTTTCTTGAGCAAGTTAGTTATAGGAGACTTTTCAAGACTGCCAGGGTGTGGTTTGTACCTCATTTAACTTCAACTGAGAGATGAGATTGAAAGGGTGAGAGTTTTTAAGGTTTCCAGCTGTTGTTTTTATGTATATATTTATATAACATATTTGTGTTTATAGTAAAATACATTTATATAATAGTTATGTTTATATAACAATTACACTTATGTAAGAATCCCCAAGTTTCAGCAGTGTCGCTATCCTGAAACCTTTGAGCCCTGTTTTGGGCACCAAAAAGGACTGCTGCAGTGTAACCCCAGCCAGCAACTGAGCACCATGCAGATGCTCACTCACTCCCCCCACACCAGGCTGGGGGAGAGTATCGAAGGAGTAACAGTGAGAAAACTCACAGATTATGATAAAGACAGTTATATTAAACTGCACAAAAAGCTGTAAAGCAAAAGCTGCACAAGAAGCAAAGCAAACGAGAGAATTAATTGCCCACTTCCCATGGACAGGCAGGTGCTCAGCCATCTCCAGAAAAGCAGGGCTCCATCCCAGGTAATGGTCACTTGGGAAGACAAACATCCACCCTTCCTTCTTCTTCCCCAGCTTTATCTGCTGAGCATGACAGTGTATGGTACGGGATGTCCCTTTGGTCATCTGGGACCAGCTGTCCTGCCTCCCAACTCCTTGTGCACCCCCAGCCTGCTTGCTGGTAGGGTGGTGTGAGAAGCAGAAAAGGCCTTGGCTCTGCATAAGCACTGCTCAGCAATAAGGAAACCATCCCAGTGTTATCAACTCTGTTTCCAGCACAAATCCAAAACACAACCCCATGTCAGCTACTATGAGGAAAAGGAACTCTATCCTGGCCAAACACAGCACAAGCAGTTTGCCCTAACAGTAATGCAGCCTGATCCTGAGCAGATTTTTTTTGAGAACACAAGATTAACCTTACTGGAGTGAATAAAAAATTTATTAAAATGAAAATAATAATTTTTAAAAAATTCTCTCTGTAGAGGGACTTTGTTCTTCCTCTGATTTGCTTTTTACAGGAGCATGAGATAGTTCCTTTTCCAAACAAACATGTCATTTAGCTTTACTGAATTACAGAGGAAAAAGTAATGATATGGTATGAATATCCACATAGACAAATCAACTTATGCCTTGACAAGTATTTTTAGATAGAACTTCATGATTGTCCTGTGGAAGACTAGGTTAAAGACACTCTAAGTCTGTTTTGTGGTAGTATTTGTGTGGTACATCCTCCAAGGGAGGATCATTCACACAAATCATCAAGGCCCCTTGTTAGACTCCAGTCTCTTACCCAGATAATGAAGATTAATTTTAAAAGGTTTGATTATATCTTTGTGCACTAAACACTTTTCATCTGCCACTGAGATGTAAAGCAAGATTTGTACCCTTCCTGTTTTTATGTGAATGCAGACCTTTTCCTTAGCCTAGTTTAATAAATCTGTCTGTGCAAAGAACTTTTCAAGGACAAAATAAATCTTTCTAGTTTTGTGTCTCAACTCAGTAATAGGCTTCCCTCTTTTTTGCAAGTGAAACCAATGGTAACTTGAAAATTTATGTTACACTTCACTGGTAGGTGAGAAGATGCCATTTGGATACCAGATAAGTGAATGACAAGGGGAAGGAGGCATCTGATGCTCTCTAATGGCTGCGATTTGTGGGCACTTTTCACAGGACTGCTTTTGTGTAGAGATGGGAATGTGTTCCCATTTACCTATAATGAGAGGTAAGTGGAATTTGCTTTCTGAATCTCTTACCCAAAGAAGGAAGCTGCTTAGCTTATCACTCCTGATCTAAAGTACCAGGCTTTGCCTGTTGTGTTCATTTCTTGTTTGCTTTAGGTTTCATTCACTATCAAGATGAAAGTCAGGATTAGACAAAATGCAGACCTGTCTTTTTCACAGTTTTCTGATTGTTTTGACTCTGCTGCATTTCTACATGATTTTAGTCTTTCTTTTCTGGAGAAGTTATAAATTGGTTCCTCTCTAGTTAGATAATCAAGAAAAGCCTCTCTGGGGTTTTTTAGTTGTTCTTGCCTGGTTTTGTTTTGTTTTGTTTTTTCCCTTGGTTGATTTTTGGTTGTTTGGATTTGGTTTTTTTTAAATAAAGACGTTCTAAATTGGGGCATTTAGCAGAAAAATCAGTGCTGTGCAGAAGAGTCCTCCCTTTCTTAGCTAATAATAAAATGCTTCTGAATCTTATATTGCTGGTACATGCTTTAGGGTTGAATGTGGAACCGGTATGTTTGTTTGCAAGAATTTACACATGCTCACACAGGACTTCATTTGAAATAAAATGGGAAGTTAGGGAATCACACAGATGGGTGGGGAAGCTGGAAATCACGTAGATAAGGGGATCATAGCCGACCCTTTTTGATGAGAGAATGATTGCTGGTTTTTTTGAATTCTGAAGGTTTAGTTTATTTGCCCAGTAAAGTGGTGGTGGTATTATGAGGGTAGTCAGAGCCCCCCTACTGAGATCACGGTGCTGTTTTGTTAACTTCTGTAAAAACACCTGCAAGACTGGTAATGAATGGTCTAGGGAGCTCACAACAAGGCTATGGAGACAGTCCACATTGCTTCAGAGGTCAGGAATTGAACAGAGACCTGAATAATATGTAGAGTTCATATTCTGAATGAGTTAGCTTGTATGAGATTAAACATAAACAATCAATAAGTGGGCAAAGGACAAATGTTTGAAAAATGTTTAAAATTGATCCAGAAGTTAAAACAAATCTATTGACAATGAAAATAAAACTCTTTAGACCATGAAAAGAGAGCTAGAGAAAAAAAACCAACAACCTAAAAGAACCTTATTAACTCAAACTCTTACTTTTAGCCATAATGGTAAATACTTGACCCTTTCTCTTTTCCCACTGCTCTGTCCTTGTGACAGGGGTTACACTAAGGACCTCCATTGAAAATCAGGTTCTGGCAAGAAAGATGGAGGATTGCTTCAGTCTCTTGAGGCACAAGCTAGAAACTAGAGTTGCTGACAAGACTCCCACTGGGGCAGTTTCTATTCTCACTGCTCTTTGTTTCATTTCTCCACCTTGGAGAAATGATTGGAGAAATAGCAAAAACAACCCATTTCCTGCCACTGAAAGGGACATTTCTGTGTATTACAGTGCAGACTGCCCCCATCCTCTAGTCTGTGTGTATTGTTATTTTGCCTCATTTCAACACTAACACTCTGCTGTGCTGTAGATTGCAGACCACAGTGGGATGGTTTGTGAATAATTTTGAAACACAAACGTTTTCTTGGAGAAGTGGATCCATCTTACATGTGTCTGCATCATGCTGTTCTGTAGGAGTGATTTTCTTAAAGAGCTTGAATTGAGCCAGCACACTGTCTGCCAGCACTTCTAAATGTTACTGAGCCGTGCAGTAGTGGAAGATGAATTGGCAGTAACTATGATGAGATCAAGAAGAAAACAGTATTCAATAAAGTAAAACTAGTTTATCATCATTGGAAGTCTAATTCAGAACAGAAACCAATTTGCCTGATCCTCAGCAGCTTTTATTATAAAGCTATCTGGGCAGTTTTTTAAGCAGGTGGATCACAGCATACTCTTCCCAGAATCCCAGGAATTCTGTAGCTAGAGATCTACATAACCATTGGTGATAGAGAACAAATAACTAGAGAACAAACTATTAACTGTTTTTCCCACTATAAAAATTCAAGATGTGACTGAAAGTGTCACACTGCCTGTTTGAAATCCTAAATCCAAAGTGGCTTTTTACCATCATGACACGGAGTTACACTGCAGGATTTCTTGCCACAGGGTGCTGTGGATACTAGGAGTTTACTTGGGTTTAAAGAGCAAACAGACAAGTCTGCAGAAGAACTATCTGTGCATGTCTATTTATTAAAGACAAAGACTCCACCCTGACTCTGGAAATCCCTGATTTCCCAGTTACTTAAGTCAGGGAGACACAGCATGAGTATGTTTGCCCTGTTCTTTCTTGTGTCACAGATACCATATTATTAGATACAGAGTACTAGACTGGGTGGACCTTTGTTCTGACACAAAACTGTGCAGCAGTTCTAATGTTTGATCCTGATTTTTGCTTAATCCTATGTACTAGATGTATCCTGTTCCTTTCTGTTTGTCTATTTGACAAATAGCCAGGTACCAACACTGGGTCTGATTTGCAAAGATTGTCTGCAAGTCTATAATAAACCAGGGTCTTTCTTGCTGTATTATTTTAAAATTGTATTTTTAAAAAATATTGGAGTTGTTATATGAATACAATTATTGAATAGCCCAAACTTGACATTAGATCTCCTTCAGATTAGTATTTAAGGGTTGTTGTTAGAAAAGAAGAAACTCGTATACCAATAGTGAGCCAAAGCCAAAGTCTTTCTTTTGGCTGACTTTAGTCCCATGTCAGGGACATTCCTGGGTTTTGCTTTATAGGATTATCCCAATTTACCAACTAAAAGTAACCTACTGCAGTACTAATCCTGTTATCACTATTTCTAGAACACTGGAGTAGCTCTGTTCTTGAAATAATTCTGCATATAACTAATTCCATTATGTGGTAAGTATACTTTAGTTACTGTGTGCCACGCTGCACCAAAGAAAGATATAAAAGCACTTTTGAAATGCAGCATGTTTAAAATGGAGAACATAAAACTGTTACTTACCATGTTTTCTTCATCAGCTACATTGAATATTTGATATACTTAATTCTGTACTCTAAGTATAAAGGCATGCAAGTAAAGCTGATTTCTGTATCTGTAACCTGGTCTAATACCTATTGGAATGAAGAGGAGGTTAGTTTAAAAGTGTCCCTTTGTTGTAACACTGGCGTGAGTTTTACATTCTATCTGTCTTAAAGGAGAAAGACTGGATGCCACAGTAGTCTATGCAATTGATTACCTGCTCCCTCATCATCCCTTCACTGCTCACTGCCTGCAGACACAAGACCAGAACTCTGTTCTGCTTATGTTCTGCTTCATGCAGTATGATATCATCCACCTTTTATCACTCTAAACTTACTGTCGTCTTCTTCTGAGTCAGAAACTGAAGCATTCAAAGCGTTTAGCTTCAACTACCCTTTCTTTTTATTCCCCTATAGTATTCTACACATTGTGTTTTATAGATGTGACCTGTTTTCAAAGCTGTTGTCTTAACAGCATGTCTTGTCCTAGCTGTTTCTGTTCCCCAGGAAATTCTGACTTCCATTCTGATTCCAAATGATTTTTATTTTTTTTTCTCTTCGATATTTTATTATTTACTAGGGAAGAAAATGCTTCTGTATTTTCCAGTCTTCGCACATAGGTACAGTGTCCCATCCAAAGGCTGGAACATAGGGCAGCTCAAGTGCAGCACTTTCTGCTGAGGGGTAGCGACCCTGCATCAGTGTGAGGACCACTGGAAAAACTGAGTCCTCTGTCAGGAAGGTAATGAGTCAAGATGCTTACAGGAGTCAATGCTGTCATACTGCCTTGGGTCCTCACTGCACACCTTTGCTGGCACAGCTGACTGCAGAATGGTTTCCAAGAACATCAGGGTTGTGTGCTGAGGAAAAGCTGCTCCTGGACTTCCCCTCTCATGAATTCTCTGAGCCTTGGCCTTGAGGATCTTCACTAGTTGAAGAGTTTGATTGGTGGCATGCAGTATTACACAGGTTATTTACCTCTCAATGAAACAGGTTCTTTCTTTTTTATCTTATCTCTGAGTTCAGAGCAAGGATTTGGAAGGTTCCTTCTTTGGAGCCACTGCTGATTCTCTCTAAGTCAAATTGTCCCAGCTGATCTCCCCCATCACCATCCTGGCTTCCATTTTGTTTCTGTATAGGCCCTGGAAGGAGAAAAATTTCCTCATTAATATTCTCAGTGAGGAATAAACAGGAAGAGAAAATAACCTCTAATGTTTTATAGAGATTCTTATAATAAAAGGATGTAAGAAATGTCTGCCCTGAGAGAGAAGTATATAGTGGTGCAGTTTTCCATTAGTTAACAGTTCCTAACACGAACTTCCTTAAATCAACTTTTAAACTAGTGAACAATTGAGCACATTTAAAAATTGAACTTTTATCACTGGGTCTTGGCTCTATTCCCAGCAATGAAAAACACACAAAACATCTTGTTTATGAGCTCTGAAAAATATCAGTTTTGCCTTCTGATGCTTGATTTCTACTTGGGGACGAATAATGATTCCTCAAGCCATCAGTTGCATTCTGAGATTAAATGGAATAAAGAGCCTGAGGAATCCAATTAAACATGTCCAGAATTGCACATCAATGCAGAAGGGCTGCTACCTGGTGAGGGGACGGGTCTGCTGGTTTCCTTTGGCTTCCTCTAACTCTCCCATCAGTCATTTATGGCTGTGTGCATGTCAGAAAGTGCTTGACTCTCAGTTCTCTCTGGGCCTGATGGGATGTTTCTGTGGCCTTGCTTTCCTTGTTTTCTTCAGTGTGTGGATGTGGGAGGTCTGGGTTGCAACTCTCACAGTAGTGCTTCTGAACACAAAACTGACGTTCTGCAGGCTGAATATGAGTCAGCAGTGTGCCCAGGCAGCCAAGAAGGCCAATGGCATCCTGGCTTGTATCAAAAACAGTGTGGCCAGTAGGTTTAGGGAAGTGATTGTGCCCCTGTACTCAGCATTGGTGAGGCTGCACCTCGAGTGCTGTGTCCAGTTCTGGGCTCCTCACCACAAGAAGGACATGGAGGTCCTGGAGCGAGTCCAGAGAAGGGCAACCAGGCTGGTGAAGGGGCTGGAGGGCAAATCCTATGAGGAGCGGCTGAGGGAGCTGGGGCTGTTTAGCCTAGAGAAGAGGAGGCTGAGGGGAGACCTTATCACCGCCTACAATTACCTGAAGGGAGGTTATAGAGAGATAGGTGATGGTCTCTTCAGCCAGGTGACAGGTGATAGGACAAGGGGGAATGGCATGAAGCTGTGCCAGGGCAGGTTTAGATTAAATGTTAGGAAAAAATTTTTGACTGAAAGAGTTGTCAGGGCCTGGAACAGGCTGCCCAGGGAGGTGGTTCAGTCACCTTCCCTGGATGTGTTCAAAACAAGGGTAGATGAAGTACTTAGGGATATGATTTAGTTTAGGATGTGAATGGTTGGACTTGATGATCTTAAAGGTCTTTTCCAACTTGTGATTCTGTAGCACAAGGCTGAGGATGGTGGATAGTTGGATAGCCTTGGATGATTGGATAGGGTACAAGAAATTTTAATCCCATCTGCTATATATATACATGCACCAGTACACGCTGGTGGCTTCCCAGCTGGAAAGCAGTTTGGCAGAAAAGGACCTGGGGGTCCTGGTGGACACTGGATTGAACACAAGCCAGCAATGAGCTCTTGCTGCGAAGAAGGTGGATGGTATCATGAGCTGCATTAGGCAAAGTCTTGTCAGCAGGTTGAGGAAGGGGATCCTTCCCCTCTGCTTGACACTGGTGAGGCCACACCTAGAGTGCTGTGTCCAGTTATGGCTTCCCAGAAAAGGGGGACATGAACATACTGGAGGGAGTCCAGTGAAGGTCCACTAAGACAATTAGGGGACCAGAGCATCTCTCCTATGAAGAAAGGCTGGGAGAGATGGGATGGTTGAATCTGAAGAGATGACTCAAGGGGGTCTTATGCTCCCTTCTGAGAGGTCCAAGTGGCTGCCAGTTGGCCTGGGCCAAAACCATGCCTGGCAGTGTACTAACGAGCTGGACTGTATCAATGACTGTGCAACTGTGCTTGAGCCTATGGTATGCTTGGTTTGCTAAGAAAAATGTAATCTATCAAACCTATTCTCCATGTTCCAGCCGTGTTAGAGGAAATCAGCATAGTTACCATGTGATTTTAAGACACAGGTTTCTTCCCTCTGCATTTGTTCTTCACTGATAGATACTAAAAGCATCCTGTCTTTTCCTCACAGATCTCCTGGCTCCTCGCCACAGCCTGGGCTTCCTGGTGTTTTCCTGATCCTGTCCAGGGGATTTGGCTGTGTTTTCAGAAATTGTCACTCAGTTCAAGGGATATTACTGGAAGGTTGGTGCTGAGGTACCTGCTTTCTTTTCCTTAACAGGTAGCTGAGGCAATGCAGCACTGCCCTGGGACTTACCAGTTTGTTTCTGTTGTGTGGGGAATTGATTGTAAAGGTGTGAAGCAAGTCAATTGCATTCCTAATGGGTGGTCCAGTGTGGAGGCTATGCTGGCACAGCTTCCCAGCTGCTGACTTACTGCAGGGAGAGGGGAGGGGAGAAATGAAACCATGGAAAAACAAGATAAATGCCAACCCAGAAGCAGCACAAGAAAGACTCAAAAGAAGAAGGAAGTATTCTAGAAAGAAAATAGAGCTAGAAAGAAGCTTGGGGCTAGCAGAGCAGAGAAAAGAGACAGAAGAATGTGATGGAATAAACATATAAAACAGAAAAGAAAGGGACAAAGGAAAACATATTATTTTCTCTCTTAACATTATTTTTCCTACTAAGGCATGCTGTAAGCACTGTGTAACAGACTACGTTCTCAGATTTGTATTTTGCAGTCGTTCTACTGCACACATTTTATAGCTTTCAACAGCATTCTAGCTGAAGCAGAAGGAGCTTGTAGCGTTTTTCTTTCCTTCTGTCCCCCAGTGCCCTCTCAACATTTCCTACGTTCTGCTGACAGCAGGCAGAAGGGTTATTTGGCACCATTCGCCCACTAGATTGAGTGCAAATGCATCTTGGCAGTGATTCCTTGTAAACTGCATATGCTTTGCACATGGTCCCTCCCCTGTAAAGTTTTGGGTAATATTCCACTAGTTTTCTCTCTCATTTATGTTTCCTTTCCCTGTATAGCCAGACTGTGTGACAATGAGCATTGGTATTTACCTTTTGCTAGTATGCTCAAATCTCACTCACACCAATGTAAGTTTTTGTCTCCCTTTTCTTTGCCTTAGCTGTGGAATTTGTTTTCCTGTGTTACATGCAAATAGGATAGAAGGTTCTGCACAAGGCAACGTGTTTTATCAGGCACCAACAAGGCGCTGAGAAAATGACAGTAATGTTTATTGACTGTACAAATTCTGCAGTATTTTCACCCGGGCTGTGTGCCCTTTTCTTCATTTTTGAAGAATGTGCAAGGTTCTGTTTCTTTGAAGAAAGGAGAAAATGAGGAGGCAATGTATTTGCTTACAGTTCCAAACTTCTCATTCAGCTTGTGTTGTCCAAAAGTTCCTTTCTCAGTGCTGATCCAAGCTATTTCTGGAGCTTGCTTTTCCATCTGTTTTTGTGGTGTTCCCTTCTTTCTCTCTTACTCATTACTCACTTGCTCAAAGAACAACTCCAGCAGAGGGCTATGAAGATGATTAAGGGCCTGGAGCATCTCCCCTATGAGGAAAGGCTGAAAGAACTGGGGCTGTTCAGCCTTGAGAAAAGAGGACTGAGAGGGGATCTGATTAGTGTGTATAAATATCTCAAGTGTGGGACACAGGGGGAATGGCCAGTCTCTTTTCAGTGGTCTGTGGGGACAGGACAAGGGGCAATGGCTGCAAGTTGGAGCACAGGAAGTTCCGCACCAACATGTGGAAGAGCTTTTACACAGTGAGGGTGACAGAGCCCTGGGACAGGCTGCCCAGGGGGTTGTGGAGTCTCCTTCTCTGCAGATATTCAAGACCTGTTTGGACACCTACCTGTGTGATCTGTCCTAGGGAACCTGCTTTGGCAGGGGGGTTGGACCCAATGATCTCTTGAGGTCCCTTCCAAACCCTACAATTCTGTGATTCTGTGAATTGGCTCAACCCCTTTGCCTACATAGTTCAAATCTGGAGGATCCATAAATAAATAGTGCCTTTGGAGAATGTCTTCCTTGTGTCATTTCAAACACTGAAAAACTGGTATTTAAAAGCTGCAAAGTGGTGACATTTGGTCATGAGAGATGTAGGTAGGCAAGGCATTCTGACCGATATTGCCTGTCCCTTACACAAACAGTTCTTCTCTCTATCTCAGAGATTTTTGAAATCTGTGTTATGATAAGCTGCTTCATTCTTACCACCTTTAATATTAATTTAGACTTCGAGTGGTACAGCAGCCTAAAAAAGGAATTAAAGCTTCCCACTTCCCAAGGCAGCTATTCTTTATGTAACATTGAAGAGTACTGAATATCTTCTGGTACTTCATCCTATTTTAGCTTTTGCTGAAGAAAGGGGACTATTTCCTTAACCTAGCTCTAAGATTTGTTGCTAACATTGTTAAACCAGACTTTTTGCATGGTTAAGCTACATCTTCCCTATGCTATGACAGTGTTCTTCCTGAAGAATCCTCAGTTACCTAACTGTGATATTTTTGTGTGTGTGCTTATTTGAAAGAATTTCTGACTGTCCTGGAAATGCAGTTACTTCCAGCATGGTGATTAGCAATACACAGGATTCTGCTGTTTTCCTATCCTAGTTTCGATAATTGGGTAAATGTAACAACAGCACAGAAGTGCAGGTAGCCTGTGTCACCAGCCTGAGCTGCAAAGGTGCCGCTGTTGGCATGGCCTGAAAACATGCAAGGGATGAAATTCATGTGTTTCATACTTCTTTTTGTCCAAGTAGTAGACATTCATTCCAAAAGCTCTTATCTCAGTGCTGATACAGGCTATTTCTGGAGCTTGCTTTTCCATCTGCTTTTGTGGTTTTCTCATGTTTCTCCCTTGCTCAAAGAAGAATTGGCTCAACCCAATGTAGTGGACATTCATTCCAAGGCAATGAACTAGCTGTGGCATATCTGCCCACACTCATGTAGCTGTAAATACCCTGTATTCTACTTGGTGCACAAGAGCACTTTCCAGACCTGCTGCAAGGGATGCTGAGATGTAGTTAAAGAGTCACAAATGCCACAGAGTGCATTTAAGAGTTTAGGATTTATTTGTCTTTGGACAAAATGTTATTTATTTGGTTTATTACATAAATAGGGGCACAATGGAAAATATATGTATATGGCTGGGAAGGCATTTGCAAAAGCACATGAGCATTCTAACTTTGCTCCCTTTGAGTCAAATTAGGGCTCCTAACTTCTGCTTTTGTAACTGTCATCCTCAAAACCTGACAAGGTGTCTCTTCCTGTTTAGGTATGGGGGAGTGTGAATGAGAATTTTATACAGAATATAGTTGCTGCTGTCAATTATTTCCCTTTAATCTTTCCATTGATCTCAGTAGGAATTATACCAAGCCTTTCTTAGGCACATAGCAGATTGTGGTGCCTATCCCTACTGATATTTGGGCTGGTTTTGTTTCTATCAAGTATGTCTGTTGCTATGAAAAACTATCTGTGAATTGTGTCCTTCCCAGAAAAAGAAGTTCTAGTGAGGCATGTATGTGGTTCTTCAGTTGTATTACTTCCCAAGTTGACAGTTTTATAGAAATAACACCTTTTCTGCAGATTTACATCCAATAGATATGCTAGACAAAGGTTGAAGGCAATTAGAAACGTGCTGATGTGATCAGCCAAGAATGTATTGTAGATCAGTGGGTAAATTTGGTACTCCAGTCTCTACAGTCTGCTTGCAGTGCCTTTATCACCTGGTTTTCAACTGAGAGCCCTGTAGTGTTGTGTTGGGTTTTTTTCCCTCCTGTTGAGGTGTTTTTGGTGTTTTTAACAAAGTCATTCACATGGCTAATGTATTGAAAATGACTTGAAGTAACAAGAATATAATGGTTTCTCTTTTGTGTTTTTGTATTTACTTTCACAGCATTAACAATATAAGGACATGACTGAATAATTCATGTATGCTCTGCTGAAGTATTCTTCCAAGCAACCAAAAGCTTTGCTAATGGTTTGCCTAGAGAGTGATTCCAGTCTCTGCTAGGAATGTTTGATTTGCAGTGCCCCATCACTGAGCTAATGTGGGATTTTTTCATAGCTGTCTCAGTCATATAGAATTGTTGCCTTACCTATATACTGATAAATGCTTTCCCTTCTTTGGTTCTGTCAATTTATATGAATGCTTCATGCTGCTGCAAGTTGATCTGGATATTTGGTTATGGAACATCCTGTTCTCCTTGACTTTACAACTCTGGTATTTAGTCAGCTATACCATTTTAAAAGAAAAACAATGAACAAGTTGCATGTATTTTTCTGCTGTAGAAAAGCCATATATGTATATACCTATGTACCCTATTTTGCCTGTACTTTCTTACCTCCACTGTCATCTAGCTTACTTTATTGGGTTTATGTGGCAAAGTTTTGGTAGCAAGGTGGCTAGAAGGGTGACTTCTGTGAGAAGAGAACAGGGGCTGCTTGCATGTCAGAATCAGTTCCAGATGGTCCTAAAACAGACCTACTGTGGGCCAAAGCAACATTGATAGCACCTCTGTGATAACATATTTAGGAAGAGGAAAAAAATGTTGTGGAGCAGCTGTGAGAGAGGAGTGAGAAAAACAAGCCTGCAAACACCAAAGTCAGAGAATGAGGAGGTGCTTCAGGTGCCTGAGCAGAGCTTTCTCTATAGCCCTTGGAGAAGACCACTGTCCTGCAGCCTTCGGAGCAGGTAGATGTGCACTGAAGGAAGCTACTGCATATG
The DNA here is from genome assembly GCA_020800305.1 of Porphyrio hochstetteri. Classification (NCBI taxonomy): domain Eukaryota; kingdom Metazoa; phylum Chordata; class Aves; order Gruiformes; family Rallidae; genus Porphyrio; species Porphyrio hochstetteri. The sequence goes on along the minus strand of CM036906.1, from coordinate 120,809,715 downwards.
GAAAGCCTGTGCTGGAGCAGGCTTCTGGCAGGAACTGCAGCCTGAGAGGAGGAACTCACACAGGGGCAGGTTTTCTGTCAGGACCTGTGGCCCATGCTGGAGCAGTCTGTTCTTGAAGAACTGTACCCCATGGAAAGGACCTGTGATGGAGCAGTTCTTGAAGAACTGCAGCCCATGAGAAGGACCCATATTGGAGCAGTTACTGAAGGACTGTATCCCACCAGAGGGATCCCACACTGGAGCAGGAGGAAAGTGTGAGGAGGAAAGGGTGGCAGAGAAGAAGTATAATGAACTGACCACTCCCCTATTCTCCATCCCTCTGTGTTGCTCAGGGCAGGGGGAGGTAGAAGAGTCAGGAGTGAAACTGAGTCTAGGAAAATGGGTGTGGGAGGAAGGTGTTTTTCCTTTTAGTTTTTGGGGGTTTGTTCTTCACTATACTACTCTGTTTTTAATTTGCAATGAATTAAATTAACTTTCCCAAGCCAAGTCTGGTTTGCCTGTGACGGAAATTGATGAGTAATCTCCCTGTCCTTATCTCAACCCATGAGCTTTTTTCATCTTATTTATTCCCCCATCATGCTAAGGAGGTGGAGTGAGAGGGTGGTTTGGTAGGCACCTGGCAGCCAGCCAAGGTTACCACACTTAACTAAAGTTGTACCTCGTGGTCTTGTAGGCAGACTGTATTTATGGATTTATTTTACTAAGTATTTGCCAAGAAATGGAATTGGCTCTCAAGGGACGATGAATGCTTCCTTCCTTGTTTATACTCTGTGTTTGAATGCGCAGAAAAGATGAACAGAAATTCATGGGCTCAGGCTCCTGATTTGGGCTGGTGTAAAATCTGAAACTCTTCTCCAAACTTGCTGCTGTTTTCTTGTGCTACCTACTTCTGAGCAACAGGCAGACAAATCTGGCTGTGGAAGGGCTTGTTTCTAGAGCATTTGTATCTATTTCAGCCAGGAGTCTACCTTTGCCACACTGGAACTAATTACCTGGGCTGAAATCTCTTCCTATTCTCTTAAATCCTCGGTCTCAGGCATGCAGTGAACGCTCCCCTTTTCACTTTGACATTCTGTTTCAGGACAATGAGCAGTGCTGTTGCAATGCTTGCTGACACATAGCTGCTAATACTAACAGTAGTCTACTTTTAGCTGGGACAGCCACATAATTTCTTAGATGGGATGAAAAACACCTCTTTAAAGGGGTCTCTGCTCCCAAAAAGCCTTGTTTGCAGCAAAGGTGGTGTGCCAAAATATTGTCTGAAATGAAAATATTCTGGCACTGGTCAGTGTGAGGAGAGGAGGTATTCCAGGCAAACAAATTGCTTCTGTTGAGTATCTGAATAACAGGCTTTTCCTGATGAAAAATAAGCTTTGCAAGTGTATGACATTAATGAAACCTGCAAAGCCTGCTTCTTCCCTTTCAAGCCTTGGAACAGAATGGGAGAATACCTGCTCCTTTCTCCTATTTCTGTCAGCTCAGACTAGACTGAGGGTCTGTAAAGCTACAAGTCTCTCCATCTGCCACCTAAATTACAGAGCAGGGGATTCCATCCAGTGTACAAGCTGAGCTGCAGAGGCAAAGAATTCCAGATGCGTATGTGAATTCTCCAGTGCCTGGTAAAACACATTGTCTGGATGACTCAAATGTTTTAGACAGGAAGAGCTCAAATGAGTCCGCTGCCGAGCAGGTCTGCACCTGGCTCACAGATCCTCTCCCTCTCAGTGGAATCCAATTCCTGAGAGATATGCCTGTAGTCTTTAAATACTGCCAGGGTAGAGTGCGGTGCCTTAGATGGGACCGCTTCTTGCTGTGCCACAATTTGCCCTACCTGGCCATTGCTTAGTGGGAAATGCTGAAAGTGGAGGCTGCTATCCTTGTTTACCAGGAAGTATCTCTGGCTCTGGCCAGAAAACTGCTGATGAATGGAGTGTGAGCATATGGGGGCATGAAGCAGTTTGTTTCAGGGTTCTGCCTAATTTATTTCCACAACTACAAGCAAGAATGAGACCCTAAATCTGAGGCTCTAAAATCATCGGTTTCCACTTGTGATGACTCTGTGAAATAATGGCTTTGGTCTCTTGAAACTGAGCACAGTTTGACAGAAAGGGAAGGAGTGAGGGGAAGATAAAGTGAGCCTTCTTGCATGAAAGCATTAATATGCTCCAAAAGTCATGGTGGAGACTTTTAAATCTTCAGTTCACTCCCAAATTACTTGATTTTAATAGCCTGTCCAAACCCATTTGACATTCCTTTCAAGTCCTTCAGGGTATCCAGATTCCACAAGCATTTGTTGTGCTACCTAATTAATTTGAAGGACTGTGCCTAATCCCAAGAATAAATTGATGAAGTTTTACAAAGGTTGATCTTTGATAACAAAGCTGAAGGTGCTTCAAATAAGTCAAGTATAGAACGTCACAAGTACATTACTTTTCTAAGAGAATCAGTACAAAAGAAGCAAGCTCTCTATTGCCCTTTGTTGGAATTGTCCAAGGCAGTGTGCAGTGACCTTTTGTATTACATCAGACTTTTGTTTATAGTAGAAGCTGTTTGAGGTTATTTGTTCTGAATACAGCACAGCCACTGGCCTCCTGCTTTACTCTCTCAGGCAAGTGTTCCAGAGGAGCAAGAGAGCTGTATTCCCTTTCCCCGTGCAGCACAGGAGAGCTCCCTATACCCCTTTCTGTCTCATCCAGCATATTATTTGAGCTTCAACTATGTCTGGACCCTTTCCTCTACAGAGCTGTTTGGGTATTTTACTAACTGAGTTAACTTGGGGCATTTGCAGTGAGTTGTCTCAGTGGTCCCACCTCAGCTGTGGAGGAGGTATGTGTTGTGGTATTTGCTGGGGTGCTCTTCTGCTTGCTACACAGATGAGAGACATGGTGGAGTGCATCACACATCCCCCTTCCACCTTTCTGCCTCAGTAAATCATGAATGCAGAAAGGGGAGTGGGTATGGTGCCCACTAGGTCCCATCCCACATAGGACCAAGGCCTCATTGAGCCCTGAGGATGGGAAGCATGGCCGTGCTTTCAAATTTAGCCATAATTTGTGAGAGCTATGTATTTTCCAGGTCTCACGGCACAATGTCTATGGTGCTTATTGAGAAGCTTAGTACAACAGCCAAGGATTGAGTTGGTCTTGAGCTGTTCCCAGAATGTGCTCATGGTAGACCGAGATTCCTGTCCATGAGCAGCGGTATGTCCTTGGAGCAACAGGGACTGATCCTTCGCCATAAGGGAGAAAAAATGGAAGTGAGCACAACAGCAAGGTAGCCTGGGGCAGGAGCCTTGGGATAAGGCAGGGAGGGGAGCATCTGCTCAAACTCCTTGCAGTTTTCACCGAGGCTTCTCAGAAAGCTGGCCTTAAGTGCAGGCAGCTCAGCTCCTAGGATGGGTGAGATGTGTGCTCCAGACACAGCACTGTGCAAGTAGGTTTCACAGCCTCAGACTGAGTTAATAATTTTGCCCTGAGGGACAACTACACCTTAACTGCTCTGAACAGATCTGCTGAGGGTGCATTTTATGCCATTATGTAAGTTGCTCGGAAAGATACTGAGTTCTAGCACCAGTGACAGCCTGACATTGAGTCACTGATTGTAGCAGAAGGGCACTAATAGTCCTTAATGTCCCTGACCAGTCTCACCTGAGGCCTCCACCCACACTTTCTGCTCATGCTCCCAGGAGCTCCATTTAAGCTCACACTTGGGTCTTTAGTCCTGCTTTGGGTTATTTAACAGGTACAGATACCTCAAGTCCTGCTTCTGTGTCTGCTTCCTTGAGGGACAGTGTTTTAGGTAGCTTGTCCTTAGGCCTTTCTTTTGGATGGATATTGGACCCATATTGTAACATTATATCTAGGCTTGTCTCTGGATTCATCTCCTGTGTAGGTCACCAGATTGGACCCTGGACCTGATTCATTGCCTTACCACTGTGCTGCCTGCCATGGTCAAGGGGTCGGGGAGCGTGCCCTGGTGAGTGAGAGCCCTTCCACTGTTGTGGTCACCTCTGGTTCCTGGCTTGTTATCCCTTGTGGAGCTGTTCTGCTCCTGCTGCTTCCTTTTCTCCAGGTAAAATGAAATTGGATGGTTGTGAATTTTATTCTCTCTTTTCTTCATAAGTCCAAAGTTCAAACAAATTAGGATGTCCTTTTTATATAAAAGGACAAAAAAAAATGTATGTTGAATTCTAAATTAAGAACAAAGGACAATGTTAAAGGAAAGGAACAAACAGTTTAAATTGTAAAGTACGTGCCACTCTGAACCTGATGCAGCTTTTGTATGCCTATGAAAACTGTCTTTGGCAGTAAGTTTTTGACAGCACTATGTACTCCAGCAATCCCTCTCAAACACTGTCTTTTCTGTTGTTAGTTTCCTGAGCTGTGAGGTTTTCCCATGAGAAGCATTTCTGAGAAGGTCTGTAGCTGTGGTGAGGAGTCCAGAAGAACAAGCCCTGCAAGAGTAAGTGATGAGATACCTCAGTTTACTTCTGTAAAAGGTAGCGACGTTTCTGATAGGAGGAAATTGTACTATACTGGAGATTTTTTTTCTTTAATTTTTTTAAAAAAAGAAAGAAGGCTAAAGCTGGTCATTCCTGAAAAGCAAGGAGAATGTATCAGTGGCACGTGGGCACAGGGAAGGCTTAACTCACAGAAAGTTGTGCTGTCAACACACAGTACACCCATCTCATGTTTTTTAGTTGTTAGGTTTTTGGGTTTTTTGGGGTTTTTTTCCTTCACATTCCTGTATTGGCAATTTTGCCATGATTTTTCAGATGGTTTCCTTCAGTGCAGAACTTGCCTATTTCTTAGTCTTTCAAACCCACAGCCTGGTCAACTGCATAAAGCAGCCCCATTTGTGTCTTCAGCTTTGCCTTTTGATTATAACCTGTGATGGACAGAACGATGGTAGTTGCAAAAGTTTATTTCTGAAGTAACCTCTAGTCTTCAAGTGCTAAAAGAGAAATGAGGACATAGCAAAGGTTCTTGACTGCTGTTTTCATGACCCTAAGCTCAAGCACAATTATCTGAAGAAGAAAAATGGTCATATACTGCACAAGGATGTGCCCAGAAGGACAGGTGGTCTGTAACAAAAACTGTCCTGAGAGGTTTCCAAAAGTAATTAGCATTAGCTTACTTCCCCTCATTGAAGTTAGAGGAGAAGGCAGAGTTTGGCTGTGTAAGATCTGTGGCGCACAAGAACTTGTAATGCTACAGGAATACTGTTGTTCCCTACTAGCAGAAGGCTTTTACTAGACTCTGAGCTTCTGACAGTGACAGTAGTATTTATCAACACAGCAAAAGCTCTGCCACCCAATCACGGTCATGACAACTTTCAACAGTAAAACTAATGCTGTGTGAGGAAATACTGCAGCTCGTCCTGTCTCTAAGCTAATGTCTACATTAGCGTCTCTGCTGCAAAAATGTCCTTGGCAATTGTGGAAATTGTGTTAATAATGTCCTCCTGGATCTGTTGAGGCAGAAAGGATCATTGTTAGTGCACTTAAAGTAATAGTAAAAAGAAGATTCAGGGTAGACAAGAGTATGTAACTTTGTTTTAAACTGTTGGCATTTATCTCCACACTCTTTTCTGTCTTAGTGCTTATTGCAATTATCAACCTGTATTTCAGATGTGCCTAGATGGCAGTTTCAGAGCTATGAACCTAGTGATCCAGTTATTTTTATTTCAGGTCTATCTCATTTGGGTGCACAGGAGAAACCCTTGTTTTTCAGCAATTAAAAGCACGTTTATTTCACTGTGAAGTTAGCAAAGAAATAAGTGTGGGTAGAATTTTCAAGAGCACTTAGGAACCAAAGACCTGTGGTTGTGAAGTTTTCTGTAATACTGTTTTATGAAATCAGTTTTCTAGAATCACTGTAATGTTTGGGGGAAGGGCACTAAGCAAGCTGTCATGGAAAAAGGTGAGCTGCTAGATGGTGGCTGGAGAGCTCACATGACTGAGTATTCCTGGGGCTTTGAATACATACCTAAACTTGCTCCAAGGTTTAGCAGTGGGAGCTGTGGCTAGATACAGCAATATTTAACTTTCTGTAGGGAGTGGACAAAAATAGAGACATCTGCATTTTTAATTCTGTTCTTTATTTAAACATCTGTTAGCAAAAATTTCATGCCTTCTTATTTCTGTTTGCACTGGTTCATGGCTCCAGATGTTCCTGATGAAATGGGAATAAGACTGGATAATTGAACAGTCCTGTTGGTGGTGTTTGACAGTTCTTTGGCATCTATGTCAATTTAAGTATTAAGATACACTGAAGCAGATCATCCATAAATTGCACTGAAGCATTTAGGAACTTGGTTTCTTTTAAAAGTGAGGCAAGTAGGGATAAATGTTCCTCTTCCCCTGAGCTTGCTATTGTATTCTCAGAAAGCAACAAGGATAACATTCAGGTTAAGGTCTGTTACCTGTGAAATGAAGTCGGGGCTGGGAGGGGGAAATCCTAGGAATTGTTCCAGGAAAATATTTTCATATGTTAATGGAACTTTAGCAGATGGAAGAAAGTACACCTGATTTATTAGCACAAACACCTCCGTCTAGTGCATGAATTTGCCATGTAAACAATACCATGCAGATATAGTCATATAGAGGGCCTCACTAATTCAAATAAAAACTAATTGTACAATAAAATTGCTCTTCTTCCAGAGTGTTCTTGTACCTGTAGCTATATGAGGCTTTTAAAAAGTATTTTCACTTAGTTCACATTGAAGTTTTTGGCCTCTTTGAGGCTAAAGAGTGCTACAGGTAATGCAGATCATGAACAGGTAAGACATTGGTGCTTGCCTTTTAAGACAGTGTCCTGGGTTTGGCTAGGATAGAGTTAACTTTTGTCTAGCAGCTGGTGTAGTGCTGTGTTTGGGGTTTAGGATGAGAGCAGTGTGATGACACACTGATGTTTTTACTTGTTGCTAAGCAGTTAGGGACTTTTCAGCTTTTCATATTGCCCTGCTAATGAGAAGACAGTGGGAAACCAAGTAGATGGGAGGGCACACAGCCATGGCAAGTGACCCAAACTAACCAAAGGGGGTATTATTTGGTATAAAGGGGTGATAGCAGGGGAGGAGTGTGCAGCTTGGGGATGGTCTGTCTTTGGGATGAGTCCGAGTTATTTGGTTCGGTGGGAAAATGTATTGTGTTTTATCAGACTTGTATATTTTGTTATTCCTTGTTATTCCTCCTTTGCTTTGCTGTCCCAGTAAACTGTCCTTATCCCAACACTTGAGGTTTGCCTTTATCTTCCCATTCTCCTCCCTGTCCCACTGAGGAAGGGGGGAGTGAGCAAGTAGCTGCGTGGTGCTCAGCTGCCGACTGGGGCTAAACCATGACAGACAGAAATTTGGAATATGAAATCAAAGGAAAATGTGATGGTGAAAAGGACCTGGGGGTCCTGGTGGGCATAGAGTCAGAAATGTGCCCTTGCAGCCATAATGTCAACAACATCCTGGGCTGCCTTACAGAATCACAGAATCGTAGGGGTTGGAAGGGACCTTGAGAGATCATCGGGTCCAACCCCCCTGCCAAAGCAGCTCCCTAGCTCATATTGCACAGATAGGCGGCCAGACGGGTCTTGAATATCTCCAGAGAAGGAGACTCCACAACCCCCCTGGGCAGCCTGTCCCAGGGCTCTGTCACCCTCACTGGGTAAAAGTTCTTCCGCATGTTGGTGCAGAACTTCCTGTGCCTTAGGAACAGAGTTGCCAGGCTAAGGGAGGTGGTAATTTCTTTCTGCTCAGTGCTGGTGAGGCTGCATCTGGAGTGCTATGCCCCAGTCTTGGGTTCCATGGTTTGAGAGACAAATGGCCATGTTGGAGCAAGTCAGGTGAAGGACCATGAAGGTGAATAAGGACTTAGAGCATCTGTCATATAAGGAGAGGCTGAGAACTGGGACTGGTTTTTTTGGAGAAGATAAGGCTCAGGGGTAACATCAAGATGTATAAACATCTGATGGGAGAAGAAAAGATGGAGTCAGACTCTTTCCAGTGGTTCCCAGAGCAAAAAACCCAGGCCAGTAGGAGATAGCTGCAAACTGAAATATATAAAATTCCATTTAAACATAAGAGCAGTCTGTTTTGCTTTTGAATTGTGATGAAATGCTGAAATGGGTTGCTCAGAGGTTGTGAAGTCTCTGTCTTTAGAGATCCTCAAAAGCTGAGCAACCTGCTGTAGTTCACCCTGCTTTGAGTAGGGTGTTTGGACCTGGGGGTCTTTCAGCCTCAGCCATGCTCTGACTCTGCAAGTCTGTTCTCAAAATCTGTTCTATACATTTGAACATTTTAAAGCCTTTTGGGAAGTACCTAGTTAAAATACAATGAACAGCAAGACAAACTCAAAGCTAATCAGCATGAATGGGAGCTTTCCTGCTGAATGAATACATGTATTTTCTACATTAATAAAATCACACATAAATTATAAATAAACAAATGATAGCATCCAGCCCTGCTATGGAATGGAAAATGATTCAGGAAATGGAAATGACCCTGTTCTTATGAATCTCTGACTCACCTAGCTGGCTTTGTGAGGTCTAGTCCATTTAAATTGCTTATGAGCAAACGGATGCAGTTAAGTCACTGTCTGCAAAATCTGGGCCTTAGTTGATACATTCTTGACTTTGATTTTTTTATCAACCTGCCTCATGCTTGTCAAAGGTGGCATCTCAGATGGGATTTTTCTGACCAATAGCACAGTTTCAGGGATACCTTGGGCAAATTGATGGCATCATACAGGAGTGATACAAAGGAGGCTATGTATTCAGTCATTTGTTGCATAGTACCCCTAACTGCACAGAAAGTATAACCTTTGACTTAGAAATTCAAGCCTGACTTCTAGTGATTTCAGGAAACCAAGGAATTTTTTTTTTTTTCTTCCCCCTTCTGGAAAAAAGAGGTGCCTAATTTAACATATGGGGAGAGATTGCTTGATATCTTGGATTCTTTTCAGGCTTAGAAGGATACTAAAGCATCTGTTTGGCTGAGAATGCTTTGAGATTTCCATATCCCAGGCATTGTTGATACCAGGGTCACTTACGTGATCTGAAGTTGATGCCATAAGGAACCCCAAGCACACACTCAGCTTAGTGCTACCCTTGTCCTTACACAGTCTCTTACTCACAATGCTCAGGTGAGTGGTTTCCTAACTGCATCACTGGGAGATTTTTTTTTTAATGTGAAAATAAGATTGAGAATCAGCTGCCAAGAGTCAGTGTGTTTCTTGGTGTCATGGTGTTTTGAAAGAGTTAACTGTGATTTAATAAAATGTCTGCTCTGAATAAATTGCATGCTTGAACTATGCTCTCCCCTTGAACAAATAATGAATGCAGCAGAGAAGTCTTCCTTACTGTGTTGATACCAGTAGTATTACAGTTCTCACTGAAGCATGAAGAACTTTTTCTGTTGTTCTTGCTTCTGAATAACAAAATGTCAATTAAACCATGAGAGTATTTATATGGTAAGGCCTAGATTAAGACAGCTGAATATTCTTCCAGCTGAGTAGAGCAGTAAGAGGTGGACGAAATGAAAGTGCTAAAAAAGAACAGTCAGCAGGAATTGTAGGAGAAGTATGAGGGATAGTGTGAGTGCACTTAGCTGTGCATGCCTTGCATCTCAGTTGGGATGGGAGACAAGTGGCTGGTATCTGTGGAATACCAGTGTCAAAAATTAGTCTTATTCCATGTTGGTTTAAAGGCATTAACTTGTGGATTCTGGTCACGATACTCAAATACAGCCCAATTATTGCAGCAGCAGCACTGAGCACTGTCCAGTAGCATTTTACCTTGCTCTAAGGCCAAGTTACTCTGCTTCTCCACCCAGACAGCCTCACCCTGAGGCTGCTTCTAATTTCATCAATAAATTATTAATCACAAGGAGACCACCTCTTCTGGTGGAGCTCCCTTGAACAATCTCCTTCTCTGTGTAGTTGGCACTCAGCTTTATGGACACAGGTGTCATAGAAATATTCTGTACCTGATGTTCCTCTTGATCCTCCTGTTTATGGTTTGAATAGTCTTGCTTTGGTTTTATGCATAGCTGTCCCTCCCCACCCTCATTCCCACTGAATAAAAAACAACAAAAAAAAGGCCAGTATTTCCCTAAATGGGAAGATCACGTAGAGGGATGGAAACTGTAGGGTGATCCTGATTTTTCTTGCTTTGTTCTTTAGGAAGATTCATACTGCCAGATGCTGGGTGCTTTGAGATATACTACAACTAGCCTCTGAAATACTGTGCTGTCCTTTGGCTCCACATGGTACCTAACACCCTTATCAGCCTGGCTGCAGCACAGCAAACTCCAAAGACTTTCATTATTTATGTTGTTTTAGCACACCCTTGCCATGGTGGAACAGTTGATTCAGGCTGTGAAAGCAGGAGAAATTTAATGTGGAGCCAATCTCTGTTGCCTTCTTTGGAAGGGTCCTTATGTGAGGGCACTATGCTACAGATTTTACCACGTTTTGCTAACCTTTTCCACTTTAACTGGCAAATTTCCAGCAGTAGGAGTGATAATTGTTCAGTTGACTTCTATGTTCACTAAGGAATCAAAGCTGGACTCACATAAACAAGGTGGGTTCACTTTTTTGTGAGAGAAAGATGAAAATTTTCTGTTAAGGAATTGATTTGCACCACATTTGTGAACATCAAGGAGAGGATGAAAAAACAAGGTTTAAGAGTGATGCCATGGTGGATTAGACTAAGTGAGACAATTCAGTGGGACAGCTCAGGTGAGAGCATCACTGACAAAAGTAAAGATCCAGTACACTCTGGGCATTAAAGTTTGTGGTTAATTTGAGCAGAGTCTAATTGCTTAGGGTTTTTTCAGTTTCTTTAATTGTTCATCTGTCTACAGGTCCTGCTTTAATATTTTACAACTAGAAATGCACACAGCATGAATAAAATTAGTTCTGATTTACAAAGTCTGTGTGTCTGTTGTTGCTTAAGAATCCTGATGAGCTGTAGCAAGCCAGCCTTAGATAGATGGCAATTGTAGTGAAAAAAGGAAATAGCAAGATAGAGCAATTCTTCAGCAAAATTAGTGGCAATTCAAATTTGCCTCCAGCAGGGAACTTTGGGCTTGTTTCATTAAATGAAAACAAAAGCATTAAGGTTCTTTATCAAACAAATGTGTTTGGTGGAATTGGGAATTGTTTCTGATTATCTTTTCTGGATACAATTAGCAAGCTTCCTATAATGATTATTAAAACACCTGAAAAATCTTGAGAGAAGCTTGAAAATAAAAGTTGAATTTCTCAGCTTTTTTTTTTTTTCCTTCTATCCAGGAATAAAAAAGGTATTTTATTTTAGAGTGACATCTTTTAGATTAGAGCTGCAAGAAATGCTGAAGCTGTTTTTTCCAGGAGAAGGGACAGAGCGTGTTGTCTTTGAATATGGACGCAGCTATCCTGAGAATGCAAATGCCTGTGAAGTATTGCTTAGTGATATTTAAAAATAAAGAAATAAAATCAAGTTCCAATGGGTAGAGTACAAAATTGTCAGAGTGCTACACACCCAAGATGGTAAATATGGCAGCTTAGAATTGAGAAGTAGAATCATAGAATCACAGATTGTAGGGGTTGGAAGGGACCTCCAGAGATCATCAGGTCCAACCCCCCTGCCAAAGCAGCTCCCTAGCACATATTGCACAGATAGGCATCCAGATGAGTCTTGAATATCACCAGAGAAGGAGACTCCACAACCCCCCTGGGCAGCCTGTCCCAGGGCTCTGTCACCCTCACTGGGTAAAAGTTCCTCTGCATGTTGGTGTGGAACTTCCTGTGCTCCAATTTGCAGCCATTGCCCCTTGTCCTCTCCCCACAGACCACTGAAAAGGGGTTGGCCAATTCCCCCTGCATCCCATACTTAAGATATTTATAAACATTAATTAGGTCCCCCCTCAGTCTTCTTTTCTCCAGGCTGAACAGCCCCAGCTCACTCAGCCTTTCCTCATATGGGAGCTGTTGCAGGCCCTTAATCATCTTCGTAGCCCTTCTCTGGACTCTCTCCAGGAGATCCCTGTCCTTTTTATACCAGGGAGCCCAGAACTGGACACAATACTCCAGGTGGGGCCTGACCAGGGCAGAGTAGAGGGGGAGGATCACCTCCTTAGACCTGCTGGCCACACTCTTCCTGATGCATCCCAGGATCCCATTGGCTCTCTTAGCCACCAGGGCACACTGCTGGCTCATGGCCAACCTGTCATCCACCAGGACCCCCAGGTCCTTCTCCACAGAGCTCTTCTCCAGCAGGTCATCCCCCAGCCTCTACTGATACAGACGGTTATTCCTCCCCAGGTTCAAGACTCTACACTTGCTTTTATTAAACCTCATCTGGTAGGGCTTACCCTTTGAATACAAGCAACTTTTAATGAGGTTCACTGTAGATGACATTCCTATGAAAATATGTTCTCCTGGACAAATTCTACACCAAGTTTCTTACCAGTGTCTCATTCAGTGTGAACGCACTAGCAAACTCTGCTTTGGTACTGTTGATTCCCATAGATTACTCCTTTTTTTTTTTTTTTAGAGTTGTTTATGATAATTCAAAATTAGTAATTTATGCCTGTGCACAAAGTGGTTACATAAGTTGGGCACGTTAATTAAAATATTTGCTGGTTCCTGCAATCCTGCAAGTTAATGCTGAGTTTGAAATGACCAAATCTGTACATTGCTAGATGCCTCAGAATTAACTGGCCCTTTATAAAAGCAAAAAAAAAATCTTATCCATGAACACAAAGTGTCCTCTAAAGATTATCATCTTTCCCAGTTAAGCTGTGCAGAGCTAACTGCACAGTATAGGAAAAGCAAATATCTCTTCAGGCATATTAGTTCTGTTCTCATCTGCCTTCCTTATGTGTTTGTTCTTCATGCTGTGAACGAACTGTGGCAACCCACAGCATGTGAAGTGCTTCTGGATCTAGAATCATGAATGTATTAATATCATCACAATTACTACCACATCACATTGGAAGTAAAGCTTGCCAGAAGCTAAAAGCATATGAGAGAGAAATGCCTATCATGTTTTTGTATTTTTCCCTAAGCTCCTGTTGTAGGTACTGATGAGAACAGGTTGATGGATAGACTCAGGTATACAACTGCAGTACAGCTGTTCTTCAGTAAGATTAGATTCAGGAAATGATCTGTAAAAACTGCATTCAGGAAGCAATCTGGATGTCTAGAGGGCATGGTCATGATGTCTGTTTGATTCCTGGCCCTTTTACAGCGTAAGTTGTGATTTTGATTTCCATATCATTATTACTATGTATAAACCTCTAAAACTGTGCATTACCAGTAACACATCCAGTATGTAACACTTTCCTGTAAGAATCCCAAATACCCAGTGTGCGGGAGTGTCACACAAAGACAAGAATAGCAGATAGAAAGTCCAGCAAATATTTTCAGAGATGGGTCTCTTTTGAAGCTCCCATGTCTTTCTGTTAAAATCTACCTAACTTGGATGTACTAATTTATGAATCAATGATTGCATACTTTCCAGATGTGGAGCTTTTCATAAAAGCTCTGTTTAGCCTCTGTATCAGTGACAGACTCATGGCCATCTCTTAATGTGAGAGCTGTTGAATTTATAGGATTCTGTGATCCCCACTGTATGTGCCAGCCAGTCTTGACAGAGGGAAGCCAGACCTGAGCACACAGTGCAAAAGTCTAGAGCAAGGGGAAATGATGTCTTTCTAAAGATCCATCTGGATATAGATGCTTTAGTAATGCTGAGTGTCTTTCATAATGCTCCCGGACTATTTCTCTAAAGAAACTTTTAAGGAGAAAAGGCTGATCCTCCTGACCTTGAGAGGTCATGCCTTCACACAAAGTACAAAGCATGGCAAAAATCTCAGTAGGGTGTCCAAAGTGTTAGTGTTATGCAACCTTTAGTCTCAGCAATTTATCTAATGTTAAGCTATGAGCTTTGTAAGAGTGAATCTGCCAGCTACTAAAGGACCTCAGTCTTTAAACATTTTAATACTACTGTAGTGCCAAGCTAATTTGGCTGCTGTGTGAATGAGAGATGCAAAAAATGCCCTGCAAGAGGGATTTTTAAAAGATTCGGCACCATTACTCTATTAATCTGTTTTCTGTTGTTGAATTCCCCAATTAATCCCCCAGAAGTAATCCCCCAATTACTTCTAGAGGAGTTGATAAGAGTAATCAGAGATATTACTGTTTCTTCCTTGCCATCTCTTCTTTTTTTATTTGTTAAGGTTGTTTTACATCAGGGAAAGGGGTAGGAATTCTTATTAACATAATTTAGGAAATATTTTTGTGCTTTTTTTCTTCCCAACGTTTTTACCTAGGAGTTGGGAAATTGAGGCATGAAAGGAAAAAAGGAACTTTGAATCTCAAAAGTATCTCAAGAACAGATGATAGTTTTGAGATTCTCATATGCTACAGTAGGGGTAGTTAAATGGAAAGTAGCTCCAGTCATGTTTAGTCATGAATGTCATGAACCATCTGTGGTCAGGGAGATGTGGTAGAACAATGTAGACTGTATTTTGCTGTTATTCATTCTTTCAGGGAGTGCATATGTGATCTGTGGATGTTCTACTTGTGTGCATATACGTGCATGGCTTTAAGAAGCAATGTTACCTTTGTTCTACTTTTAGAATATACCTATTTATAATACTTCCACCTGAGTATCTTACCTTACAGGTAGCATTCTAGCAATGGGGAAAGGGAACCTCAAACTAGCCCATGAGTTACTTTTGTATTTAATACAAGCTTGGGGCTGAAAATTGCTTTTATAAACAAAGTGATTATACTTGTGGCAAGAAAAGGAAAAGATCAATGTTCTGAACACCTCAGTGGAGTGGGTAAGTGGGCAATTACAGGCTTACAGAACTGTCAGTGTCTCTGACTTGCCAGAACATCCTAAAGATCATTCTAAGAGGAAAACCTGACACTTGTGTAGAATAAACTGTGTCTCAACAGGGAAGCACCAGGCTGAACACTTGTATTTCTGTTAAAAGTAATGTCTTTGATATACTGCCTTGTTTATGTTACAACAGGGAGTGATTATTTGTTTGGTGTTTGTACTTACAACTGCTGGGAAAACATTCTCTTAATCCAGTGCGGTGTTTTCAGTTGTTAGTGTGGTCTAAATGGTAAGAAATCTCATACTTACTCATAAAAAGCTCTAATAGGATACACTGCTTTATCTTCAACTTGGTTTCAAGAAGTTCAGAGATGTGGCTTTAGCCAGCTTTGCAGAGCACTGCTGCTGAAATTTGGATACCCAGACTGAGTCCTTAGGTTTCAGCACTTCACACTCTGCATCTTTCAGAGTTGAGGGAGACGTTCAGCGTGGAGCTCTGGGAGTGTGGTGCACAGTATTTAACTGTATAGAGCACCTCAGGTGGGAGATGGTGTGTTCAGTTTGTAAAATCACAGCCCTCAGAAGGGAAAACGCAGCGGAGTGTCCGTCTGCTGCAGACTTTTGCATGACTGCCTTTTAAGAAGGATGTTTTCCTGCCTTGAGGCCAAATGTCTGCTTCCACTAATGAGGTGAAGCTTCCAGTTTCCTGTGACTGTCCTCATTTGGTCTTACACAAAAGGATTAGAAAGCTGGAATATTTTCCTCTTTTTCTGTTGTCTTGCTTATAGCAAGAGGCAGTCAGTTTATTCCTCTACAAGATTAAGACTTACTGCAGAGATGATGGGGCTATATGTCCTTGTACAAGCATGTAAGGGCTGTGACAATCTTATCCATTGGTATTTTAATCTTTGAAATCGTTCTTCTTGCTGTAAAGAAGAATGTGAAGAATTCAAGGTGAGACAGGACCATTAGACTCTAACCTTGAGCATATTAGCCCATAAATCATCACTAATTGAACTGAGTTGAAGAGCTTAGCAATAGTGTATCCTCCAAACAGCATATAGTTTTTGTCAAAATGACCTCTGAAATCTAAAATCAGACAACTCCTTGAGTTTATTCCAGGTGTTACTGCTCTTCACAGACATAAATTCGGTCCTTAACTTCATTTTGTAGTCATTAGTTTCTGTCAGAGTATTCTGTCTATGTTTGTAGACAAAATGTTTACTCTAAGTCTTTTGCTGCAAGATGAATTTATGAGTAATTTAATTTATTAATGAGTTTCTGAGATTACAGTATTATCTTATTACTATTTTATATGTACTGAAAAAGAAAGAAAAAGGAAAAGAACACAATACTTCAGTGCTAATCACCTAACTGATACTGTTCACAAAGGTAAAACAGTTCCTGGGACCCCACGGTGACCTTTCCTTGTCACATTAGCCCTCTGTCCTGACTGTGCTAAGAGCCTGCTCAGTCACTTCTCTGACTCTCTTCACAATACAGCCCAGCACTTCACAGAAATCTGTCAGTCTCTGTCATCTGCACAGTTTTAGCAGATGTGATTTTTAGATCTGCAGTAGAGACTCTGTCTGATCCTCACAAAATCCTGTTAGTACCTCCATTGGAGGCTGGCTTCCCACTGATTCCTACTTATCTATGTTTCTCCATTAATCAGTTCACTCTTCATGTAACACAGGTTTTCTATCACTGGTTTGTTTGGGTTTGGGATTTTTTTATAAAATGAGGCAGTTGTACAATACCTCAAATGCTTTGCAATGGCCATTACATCTCTGTAGCAACTTTTATAATCCAGCCTTGTGATTCATGAGTGTGTTTAACAGAGGTGAAGCTTGACCAATATCCCAGATCAAAGTGTGAGTATTACCTTCTTTCTGTGACGAGGAATTAAATGGGAGTAAATGTATCATGGTTATTTTAAATCAGAATTGCCAACTGTTTTAACTTGTACATGAACATTAGTTTCCCAGTGGGAGCAGGGACTGCACATCCTGTCAGAATTCATCTTATGATTGAGTAGCATTGTATGGCAACAGGTGATGGTGTTACAAAGACAGGGCTTCTACTTCGTTATGGATTTCCACATACATAAAAGTGATAAGGAACAGATTGTGCAGGAAACAAGACAAGTCTCTCTTGATGATTTTTAAGATTTTACAGGAGACAAAGTGAATAAAATCTCATTGAAAACCAAAATGCTGCGCTGATAAACACTATTCCCTAAGGGGAAAGAGAGCAACTGAGTGATATGGCAATATGAGGCATGAAATGGTAGGTGTTTGGTACCAGTATAATAAAGACATGGTGAGGGGACCTCTGAAAAATAGAACACGTTTTTAGTTTTAATATTATATTGATGTTTCATTTCTAAATGCTCTACCAGTGGCAAAGACACAAACAAATAGATGTTAAAACCTGTTACAATTATACATTGAATCAGTTGCAGGTATAGCAGAACAAATCTATAACAAAAGCTGTGGGTTTTTTTGATGTTAGAAATCTAAAAATTGATTAATGATTAAACTGTGTATTAAACACTTATCAATCCTTTTAATGTTTTTGTAGTTAGAACATTAATACAAAGCCAGTTTACTCTTTACTGTATCGCTGTGTGGCTGTGCTAGAAGGAATATTGATTCAATGAATTATTTATTCTTTCAGTACTTGCAGTGAACTTGATAGATGGATTTTCTGAAGTGGCAGCATAGTAGTGTGGTAAGATCTTGATACAAAGCTTTGTTCTAAAGTTTCTTTAAATCTGGGGATGTTTAAGTCCAGAGTCAGATATGGATAAGCCTTTGGCAAGCACAGGTGGAACTAAGCTGAGTTCTGACATGGCAGCAATGCTGGCAGTCAAGCCTGATTCTTTCCCACAGTGAAGTTGAGAGGGTGGAAAATTATTCTGTATATATCTTCTTGGAGCTATATATGACTTTTCAGGCTCGTTTATAGAGACTTTATTTGTCCCAGGACAAAAATTATTTGATCTACAGGCAAACACTGACCTCAACATATATGGAAAAGGAGACATATATGCAGCAGCAGTAGTACTTGGTAAAGACAAGGCTCCATTGTATTCCTGTTACAGTAAATTTCTGATGAATGAACATAATCACTGCCATTAAAGTAAAATAACACCTGCCATCATTTGAGGCCTGAACACCTCATTAGAGATTTCAAGCATAAATGCTGCTTACTGGCAAGAGTTCAAACACAGAGACATATCCTGAAAGTCAGAGGACCTGCCATATTTTGAAGTGCAGAGATCCTTGTCTGCATAGCTTTACCAAAGTAGGAAAAAGGTTAAAAACAAAAGCCTTAGACTGTAGCTAACTTTTGGTAAGGAAGATGCTTTGTACTTTCACTAATGTTCTGTAATGCAGAGGAGATAGGCTATGTCATTAGAACAGGGTAGTTTTCTAAATAGGAAATAGCACCAGTAATGACCACTTAGCACCAACCCAACTAATGAGGTGCACTGCCATTGTTTGCCTGTTTGTTGTATCATCACTCAAGAAGGACATTGAGATGCTTGAGCGTGTCCAGAGAAGGGCTACAAAGCTGGTGAAGCATTTAGAAGGCAGATCTTATGAGGAGTGGCTGAGAGAGCTGGGATTTTTTTAGTCTAGAGTAAAGGACACTGAGGGGAGATCTCATCACTCTCTACAACTACCTAAAAGGTGGTTGTAGTGAGGTGGGGGTTGGTCTCTTCTCCCTCATAGCTAGTGATAGGACAAGGGGGAAATGGCTAGAAGTTGCATCAGGGGAAGTTTAGGTTGGGTATTCAGAAAAATTTCTTTATTGAAAGGGTTGCTAGATATTGGAACAGGCTGCCTAGGGAGGTGGTTGAGTCACCATCCCTGAAGGTATTTAAAAGAAGAGTAGATGTTGTACTTAGTGACTTGTTCTAGTGTTGACCTAGTAGGGCTGGATGGATGGTTGGACTCAATGATCTTGAAGGTCTTTTCCAACTGAAATGATTCTCTTTATCCCAACGGTCTGTGGGTGCTTTCCTTTATTAAAGGTTTCAAGGCCTGTGGTCCCCAATAGAGAAAAGCAGCTACAGCAGGCAGGCTTCTTGATCACACACAAAAAAAATAGATGTCCAAGGGATGTTTTTATAATTATTGGTCCCTGTAGCAATAAAGTTCTGATGTCCTGACCTTTTGTAGAGCATACTGTCCTGTGGAACAGCTGGTCAAAATGGAGCTTGCCTGAAGAATGCAGCTAAGGAATGGTACTGTGGCTATCATAAAGTGCTCCCTTCTGGTCCTAGGAATGTTAAGAGCTGACGGATTGAAACATCCTTCGTTGCACTGAAAGGAGCAGCAGGAGGAAGGAGACACCTCTGCCCTGCCAGGTCACCAGTGCCGACCTTCTTTTATAGGTCTGACTGTGTGCAAACTAGGTTGAGAGTGATATTACCTAAAGGGAAATGCAGTAAATGCTGCAGAGCCTTTTCTTAGTCAAAAGGGGTAACTTCCCAGTGTGAGATTTTCTAGAATCTCTTTATAATGCTGCACATGAATGAACAGTATTGAATGTGTTTAATGCTCCTGGTTTTTCTGTGTGAATTTGAACAAGAGAGACAAAAATCTTCCCTATTAAAAGATAAGAAAAAGGCTCCAGGCCTATCTGAGCAATATGAGCTAGGGAGCCTGCTTTGGCAGGGGGGTTGGACCCGATGATCTCTCGAGGTCCCTTCCAACCCCTACAATTCTGTGATTCTGTGATTCTGTGATTTGCTGCTGCTGTAATAAACACACATTATTAACACTGCTTTGTGAACTAAGAACAAAGCTGTTTTTACTGGTAGGACAGGCCTGCTGTGTATAGCTCTGTCGTGGTTTTGCCCCAGCCAAGGGCCGCACCCCACACAGTCGCTTGTACTTTTAAAAGGAAGGGGGAGGGAAAGTTGGGGGAAGGGGAAAAGGGAAGGAAGAAAGGAGGAAAAGAAACCACAACCTAGAAACCAGAACCACGCAGGTTGGGATAAGGATAGTTTACTAAACAATAACAGAAAACTAGATATAACAATAACATAAGTTTAAAGCACAAAATAGATGAAACTGGTGATACACAATGCAATTTCTCACCAAACCACACAACTCAGGCCGCACAGCTTAGAGCCCGTCCCGGACAACCCGACCGCCCCAGAAACTGCACGTCCTGGCGTTGTCTCCCCCTCTTCCCCCCAGTCCCCCCTTAAACTCAGCATGACGTAACTGGCATGGAATATGCTCTTTGGCCAATTCGAGTCACCTGTCCTGGCTTCGTCCCCTCCTTTCTCACTAGTAAGGAAGCATGCAGAGCTGAGAAAGGTACTTGATTGCCCGGCAACAAATCGGAGACATCAGGGTGCTATCAGCACTATTCTCATGCTAACACCCAAACATGGCATTCCATTCACTGCTAAAAAATAAGTTTAACTCCATCATAGCTGAAACCAGGACATTATCCACCCCTTATTCCATACCATTTACGTCATGACCAGATCCAACAATTTTCTTTGGGTACAACCAGTTTCGTGTTTCACACACCCATATATGTATGTACACATATATGCACACATACGTGCATACAGATCTTATTCCCTCAGTCTGTGAATCATCCCTCTGAAGTTGTTGAGTTCATTTAGTCCATGATTTTCAGGCTCCATTTGTCGTAACAGTTTCTCAGGATAATTGTATGTTCCATTGGCTCGTTGCATGCTGCATCTCAGGCTCTTGACTGATACACCTGGCATGGTCCATGCTCATACTCTGTGGGTCAGAGTTTATTTTCAACGGGAGAAAAAAGTTCTTGAGAGGCCAGGCTTTAGTTCCATCATCATGGCACTCATTCTTCATTAACTTGTATGACTCCGGCCATAATGCTATGGTACAACATACAGCAATCATAACAATAATGAATATACTATAATGGGTTATTTGGCAATTATTATAATTTCTACTTTATTAATTATATTGGCTATTTTCACCCAAAATCAAATCCCCTTGAGGTACGCATCGAACTTCTCCATCCCTCTGCATTACCCACCAAGTACAGCCAGGTCCTTGAGCAAAAACAATTCCAGACATGGGTTTACCTTTGCCTGAAGCAGGGATGACCCAAACTCTCTTTCCCAATACACTCTTCATATGCACTACTGGCACTCTGTCTCCCTCTACAGTACGTGGAAATTTTGACTGGGCAGGGCCAGCCCGATTGGTAGATCCCCTAGAGTTAACTAACCACGTGGCTTGGGCCAAATGTGTATCCCAATGCTTGAATGTCCCACCACACATTGCTTTCAGTGTAGTTTTTAAAAGTCCATTATATCGTTCAATTTTCCCAGAGGCCGGTGCATGGTAAGGAATGTGGTACACCCACTAAATGCCATGCTCTTTGGCCCAGGTGTCTATAAGAGTGTTTCGGAAATGAGTCCCATTGTCTGACTCGATTCTTTCTGGAGTACCATGTCGCCAGAGGACTTGCCTTTCAAGGCCCAGAATTGTATTTCGAGCAGTGGCATGGGGTACGGGATATGTTTCTAGCCAGCCGGTAGTTGCCTCCACCATTGTAAGCACATAACGTTTGCCATGGCGGGTTTGTGGGAGGGTGATGTAATCAATCTGCCAAGCCTCCCCATATTTATATTTCATCCACCGTCCTCCATACCAAAGGGGCTTTAACCGCTTAGCTTGCTTGATTGCAGCACATGTCTCACATTCGTGGACAACTTGTGCGATGGCATCCATGGTCAGGTCCACCCCTCGATCCGGAGCCCATCTATATGTTGCATCTCTCCCTTGATGACCCGAGGTATCATGAGCCCATCGAGCCATGAATAATTCACCCTTACGTTGCCAGTCTAGATCTACCTGAGCCACTTTAATCCTAGCAGCCTTATCTACCTGATGGTTGTTTTCATGTTCCTCCATGGCCCGACTCTTAGGTACATGGGCGTCGACATGACGTACCTTTACAACAAGTTTCTCTAACCGAGCAGAGATATCTTGCCATAAGTCATCAGCCCATATAGGTTTGCCTCTACGCTGCCAGTTGTTCTTTTTCCACTGCTGCAACCACCCCCACAGGGCATTCGCCACCATCCATGAATCAGTATAAAGGTAGAGCCTTGGCCACTTTTCTCTCTCAGCAATGTCCAGGGCTAACTGGATGGCCTTCACCTCAGCGAACTGGCTTGATTCACCTTTTCCTTCAGTGGCTTCTGCTACTCTTCTTATAGGATTCCATACAGCGGCTTTCCATCTCCGATGCTTACCCACAATGCGACAAGACCCATCAGTGAACAGGGCATATCGCTTCTCATTCTCTGGCAGTTCGTTGTAGGGTGCGGCTTCTTCAGCGCGTGTTACCTCCTCATCCTCTGGTGACATCCCAAAATCTTTGCCTTCTGGCCAGTCTGTGATCACCTCCACAATTCCTGGGCGATTGGGGTTTCCTATTCGAGCCCGCTGTGTAATTAGTGCAACCCACTTGCTCCACGTAGCATCAGTGGCATGGTGTGTAGAAGGAACCTTCCCTTTGAACATCCAGCCCAGCACCGGCAGTCGGGGTGCCAGGAGGAGCTGGGCTTCAGTTCCAATCACTTCTGAGGTGGCTCGAACCCCTTCATAGGCGGCCAGTACTTCCTTTTCTGTTGGAGTATAATTGGCCTCAGATCCTTTGTAGGCCCGACTCCAAAACCCCAGCGGTCGACCTCGAGTCTCCCCTTGTGCTTTCTGCCAGAGACTCCAGGTCGGGCCGTTCTCCCCAGCTGCAGTGTAGAGCACATTTTTAATATCTGTCCCTGTCCGGACAGGCCCAAGGGCCACTGCATGGACTATCTCGCGTTTGATCTGCTCAAAGGCTTGCTGTTGCTCAGGGCCCCATTGGAAATCATTCTTCTTTCGAGTTACATGGTAGAGTGGGCTCACAATGAGACTGTAGTTTGGGACATGCATTCGCCAAAAACCTATAACACCTAAGAAAGCTTGTGTTTCCTTTTTGTTGCTTGGTGGAGACATAGCTGCTATTTTATTAATAATGTCCATTGGGATGTGACGACGCCCATCCTGCCATTTTATTCCTAAAAACTGGATTTCTCGCGTAGGCCCCTTGACTTTACTTCGTTTTATAGCAAAACCGGCTTCTAAAAGGATTTTAATTACCCTGTTTCCTTTTTCAAAAACTTCCTCTGCTGTGTTGCCCCATACAATGATGTCATCAATATACTGCAGGTGCTCTGGTGCTTCACCCTTTTCCAGTGTATTCTGGATTAGTCCATGGCAGATGGTGGGGCTATGTTTCCACCCCTGGGGCAGACGATTCCACGTGTATTGGATGCCTCTCCAAGTGAAAGCAAACTGTGGCCTGCACTCTGGCGCCAGTGGGATCGAGAAGAAAGCATTCGCAATGTCGATTGTGGCGTACCACTTGGCTGCCTTCGATTCCAATTCATACTGGAGCTCTAACATGTCTGGCACAGCAGCACTCATACCTGGAGTGACTTCATTTAGGCCACGATAATCTACTGTCAGCCTCCACTCTCCATTGGACTTCCTCACTGGCCATATGGGACTATTAAAGGGTGAGTGGGTTCGGCTGATCACTCCCTGATCCTCCAGTTGACGAATCAGCTTATGGATGGGAATCAGGGAATCTCGGTTAGTACGGTATTGTCGTCTGTGCACCGTCGTCGTAGCAACTGGCACTTGCTGTTCTTCAACCTTCAACAACCCCACAACAGCAGAATCCTCCGAGAGTCCAGGCAAGGCACACAATTGTTCAATTTCTTCTGTTTCCAAAGCAGCTATTCCAAAAGCCCATCTGTACCCTTTTGGGTCTTTAAAATACCCTCTACGTAGATAATCTATACCTAAAATGCACGGAGCTTCTGGACCAGTCACAATGGGGTGTTTTTCCCAGTCCTTCCCAGTTAGGCTCACCTCAGCCTCTAGCACAGTTAGTTGTTGGGATCCCCCTGTCGCTCCAGAAATACAAACGGGTTCTACCCCTTCATGATTCGATGGCATTAGAGTACACTGGGCACCAGTATCCACCAGAGCTTTGTACTCTTGTGGGTCTGACGTGCCAGGCCATCGGATCCACACAGTCCAATAAACCCGATTGTCCCTCTCCTCCACCTGGCTGGAGGCAGGGCCCCTCTATTGCTGCTGATCATATTTGTTTTCCACTGGTTGCATAAAGGACTTAGAGGTCCCTTCAAAAGGATCAGGCACATCAGACATATAGGTAGGCCTTCCAGTTGGTCTAGGGAACTGCCCAGTAGAAACTGGTGCAGCCTTCTTCCTGGCAGAATCTCGTTGTGCGAATGTTTTACCCCGCAGCTCATTTACTCGTGCTCGAAGGGCTGAGGTGGGCTGCATATCCCATTTCCTCATGTCCTCTCCATGATCAAGCAGGTAAAACCACAATGTACGTCGTGGTGTGTATTCTCCCTCTTGGAACGATGGACGCTTTCTCCCAGTAGCTGCAACATTGCTCCATACGGGTTGGGAGTTGGACACATTGTTGTCAAGTCGTTGAACCAGTTTCTCTACTGCTGCAATGACGGAGAGGGAAACATTGTCTTGGTATTTCTGGAGTCGGCAGGCCACCTCATTTACGGTTGGCGGATTCGTATCATTCCAGTCAATTGCTGCCAGTGAATTGGTATACCCTGCTGGTGCACTTCGTACAACCTTACGCCACATATCTGGAGTGCATAGGACTTCATCGGGATCAGAGGGAAGCTGTGAATTGTCCAGATCATAATAAATTATCTCCCGTACAGCTAATTCTCTCAGGTGCTGAACAGATGTCTCTATGCTGTTACACTTAGGTGTCTGGCATGTAATATATTCCTTTATGGGATATCTTTCCTTCACACTTGACAGTAGTCGCCTCCAGAGGCTGAGGATTTCCGGCCTCCTCCCAATTGCTTTGTCAATTCCTCCTTCTCTAGCTAGGGATCCCAACTGCTTGGCCTCTCTGCCTTCTAATTCCAAACTACTGGCCCCGTGATCCCAACATCGGAGCAACCAAGTGATAATGTGCTCACTTGGGTGGCGAGTGAAATCTTTTCGAACCTCACGCAGCTCACTCAGAGTCAGGGATCGGGTAACAATCTCTGGTTCTGCCTCATCCTGATATCCTCGAGATGATCCCGGTTGATCATCATCCTTATCCGTCACTATGCGAACTGGTTTCTTTGTGCCTTTCCTCTTTTGTACGGGAGCAACAGACACTGGTGTGGATTGGTTTTTCAGATCATCTGCAGTGTCTGCTGTAGAGATTACAGTAGCTGCAGTGTCGGTCACAGGGGTTGCAGTAGCTGCAGTGTCAGCCCCAGTGGTTGCAGCAGCTATAGTATCTGCCAGTCTGTTTCCTTTCCCTTCTCCCTGACAGTGCTGACAGTGCTGACAGTGCTGCCTGCTATCAAGCAGTGTTTGATAAATAGTGGCCAGAGCCCAGCACAGTGCAGTAAGGTGTCCATCTCTGGGAAACCTACAGCAATTTTTCCTTAGGTATGCAGTCACTTGATCGGGGTCTTGTAGCTGTTCAGGAGTGAAATTCCAAACCATCGGGCGTGAGAAAGTACCTAGGTACTTGCCCATACTTTGCCACATGCCCTGCCACTCGTGATTATTCTGTCTCGGAGAAAGCTCTTCAGTGGTATTCATAAACCTATGCTTGATATATAACAAAAACTGAACCATCTGCACCAAACCTACCAATAGCAAAATGCTAGTTTGAATATCCCAGAGATATTGAAGATTTTCAAAAACTGCCCTAAGAGCTGTTGTATTTAGCCCAAAGGAAAAGAAAGCAGTGCCCCCACCATACTGGCTGCTGTTATTAACCCCTCCCTGTCCAAAGAATGGACAGGACAGCAAAACCTCATACAGGTACCAGCTTAAGCTCATGATCATCGATATTATTGTATCATAGACCGATATCATAAAATACACTATAATGAAGTATGGGAACAAATACGGGAGCCACAGACCTGAGAGAGTAAAGAATCCTGCCAGGATTGTATACAGCATGCGGTGGTTTTGCTGCCACAGCCTTGTAAATAAATACCACAACATCGTGACCAGAGATTGCTTAAACAACAGTGCTTATCTTAATTGCGATAGTTAGGGTCAGATCTACCGTTATCCCAACCGTTCGTGCCCCACGTTGGGCGCCAAAATGACTGTCGTGGTTTTGCCCCAGCCGGGGGCCGCACCCCACACAGTCGCTTGTACTTTTAAAAGGAAGGGGGAGGGAAAGTTGGGGGAAGGGGAAAAGGGAAGGAAGAAAGGAGGAAAAGAAACCACAACCTAGAAACCAGAACCACGCAGGTTGGGATAAGGATAGTTTACTAAACAATAACAGAAAACTAGATATAACAATAACAGAAGTTTAAAGCACAAAATAGATGAAACTGGTGATACACAATGCAATTTCTCACCAAACCACACAACTCAGGCCGCACAGCTTAGAGCCCGTCCCGGACAACCCGACCGCCCCAGAAACTGCACGTCCTGGCGTTGTCTCCCCCTCTTCCCCCCAGTCCCCCCTTAAACTCAGCATGACGTAACTGGCATGGAATATGCTCTTTGGCCAATTCGAGTCACCTGTCCTGGCTTCGTCCCCTCCTTTCTCACTAGTAAGGAAGTATGCAGAGCTGAGAAAGGTACTTGATTGCCCGGCAACAAATCGGAGACATCAGGGTGCTATCAGCACTATTCTCATGCTAACACCCAAACATGGCATTCCATTCACTGCTAAAAAATAAGTTTAACTCCATCATAGCTGAAACCAGGACAAGCTCTGAGGCACATTAGTATTGATATTCAGCAAGAAAGCCTTCCCTACTCCTTCAAATTTACCCTTGTTAGCTACAGAAATAATACATGTATTTAATATTAATTGTTTGAAGATGCTGAGTTATTTGGCCTAGTAAGTGCACTGCAAGCAGTGTTTTATTGCCTGTCCAGTTCAAACCACCTTATGGCCCCAAGGAGGTTTCTTTACTATCTTTGTAGCAGCCCAGTGAGAACACTGATATACTTAATAGAACTGCTCAGTAGGTAACATACTAGTGGCAAGGGCATCATGAACAATCAAGCCTATTTATAAAGGACTTCATCTATTCACGTGAAGCATTTTACTGCTCTAGGAGTTCACCTGAGTTGGCATTAGTCCCCACTGAGTCCTTCCTGTAGGTCTGGAAAGTGCCTTCATTTGACACTGGAGACTCAGGAGGTGAGAACATGTTCTCTGAGCCTCTGTTGGCAGGCAGCACCTGGAAAATGTCAACAAAATGCCCATTTCACTGGAATGTACATTGCAGCAATATCAGCAATGTAATGGATAGATCAAGTAGAGGGCTTCAAATCAGAGAAACAGTTTTGTGAGCACATGAATGGAGCATACCTGGTTTCTTGTGGGTATGTTATCTGTGTGGGTACAGACTACCTATATACCCTGCTCGTTTTGATGAGAACTGGTCTACAATATTCAGACAAGGAGGGAAATGAACACACAGAGATATGTATTCATGGAAATAAGCAGTGGGAGTATTTGTTATCTAAATTCATTTAGCTCTAAAAGGATCTCTGTCCCATTCAGCTAAAAGAGCTGCAATGCCATGAGAGAACGCATGATGTTGGTTGGGGATCCCATCTTTCAGAAGGCCTATTGGATGCTATCAGTTTGGTTAAACTGCTGAGCAGACAAGTTCTTCAATGCTTACCTTAGAAAGTAACGTTACCTTAGAAGGTACCACTCCTGTTTCTGTTGCCTGAGATGTTTCATATACCTCTCTTTATCTCTTTCTGAGAAACAGAGAAGTATCAGTATCTATGTGCTTTGTAATCTATACTGACAAGAACCACTCTTGGTTTATATGGGATGTTCTTTTTCATGTGGGATTTTGCTTCCCTGGTCATAGTTATTAGATATAAAACATCACAAGATCTAGTAGGGAATTATGTGATTTTCTTCTCTCTGTCTGTGCCTAACATTTCTTGATTTAAATACCCATTAAATTTCTTACTCATCCAGTTCTGGCTTGAGTCTGGCTTCACAGTCACTGTAGGACATTGCAGTAAGCTTTACCAGTTACATATCCAAAAAATAAGACACATGTAATCTCACTTTCATTTCACTGTATGACATAGAGTGACTCTGGCATATGTCAGCAAGACATAATATGGATTTTTTGTTGGAATGCCTTAAATCCACCTCATCACTTCTTATGTCTAGGAGAATGCTTTTTGTGACCTTATGGCACTGTTTCACTGACCTGAGCCACTGTTTCCTTCTCAGTGTTTGTATCAACCTCAGGTTTGTATTAACCCTCAGGTTAATGATACGCAGTACCAATCATTTGATTTGAGTGTAAAAATACCTATAACACATAGTTTATATTGTTCAAAGTTAGTAAGATATAGTAAGGGTCAGGTTAGTGGAAAATGAAGTAGTGCATCTTAAGACCCTTTTAATTAATGAGTGGGGGGTTGGAAAAAAATGTAGTCTCTTCTATAGGGTCTATGATGAATTATTAAGACAAAAAGCTGAAGATGCATCATACATGCATATGTGAGGGCATCAGGAAACTTGCGTGGAGGATCAGCTTGCATGTATACCGAAGGTTCTGGGGCAAAGGCCTGCACAATGAAGTGCCCTCTCCCTGCCCAGGCTTGCTACGTGCTTTTAGGAAGCCTGTGAGGAGGTGAGAATGAGCTATGGCTCAAATCTCATGACTGTTTGCAGGTAGTGTTTATAGACAGGCATTGTGGTCCCATCATGATAATGAGTTTTCCACTAATACCTTTGGGAAGTCATGTCCTGTTTGTTTTCACAACTCTTTATAAAATAAGAAGTTGGGGAATGAGTTTATATTTGCTAAAAATGTCTTTGTTTTATTCTGGCTTATGAGACTTGCTGATTATACCTTTGCATGTACAATGCCACACACCACGCCTGTCCAAAGCCTAAGCACTGTGGGAGAGGTTCTGTGAGGTTTGGATTTGAAAAATGTTCTCGTGAGCATATATTTTTTTGTCTTCCTAAGTAGCTAAAATAAGAATGAAAATCAGGAGTCCTTCTGACAAAAATAAAATAAAATCATACTGTTAAAAAAAAAAATAAATCCCCTGGTACTGTTAGAAATCGGGACCAACCTGGTAACCTGCTATGGTGAGAGAGATAACTAACTTGGTGCCTCAGGGGAGAGCAGTGGATTTCTTTGCCTCAATTTTAGTAAGGCTTTCAACACTGTTTCCCATATCCTCATAGACAAGATGATGAAATTTGGATTAGATAAGTTGACAGCCAGGTGGGTCGGGAAAAGGGGGAGCTGCCAGGCATAGAAGGTTGTGATCAGTGTTATAAAGCGTAGCTGGAGGCTTGTTACTAGTGGAGTACCCCAAGGGTCAGTACTGGGTCCAATAGTATTTAACTTCTTCATTGGACAGAGTGCACCCTCAACAAGTTTGCTGATGATATGAAACTGGGAGAGTGGCTGGTGCAGCAAATGGTCACAAGGTCCCAGTCAGAGGGACTTTGACAGGCTGGAGCAATGGGCTGACATGAGCTCTATGAAATTCAACAAAGGGAAAGTTCTGCACCTGGAGAGGAATGATTGCATGCACCAACCAGTATTGGCTGGGAGCTAACTGGGTGGAAATCAGCTTTACAAAGGAGCACCTGCAGGTCTCGGACAACAAACTAAACATAAGTCAGCAATGTGCACTTGCAGAAAAGAAAGCCAACAATGTCCAGGGCTGCATTAGAAAGAAAGTTGCCAGCGGGTTGAGGGAGGCAATCTTTGCCCTCCACTCAGCACTGGTGAGGCCACATGTGGAGTACTGTGTCCAATTCTGTGTTTCCCAGTCTAATACGTTTGTATTTAGATATATGGAGTTATTTGAGTGAGTCCAGTGCAGGGCCACAAGGATGATCAAAGGACTAGCTTGTCTCTCACATGGTGAGAGACTGACAAAGCTGGATTATTTACCGCAGACTTGGGACAGGGAAATTTTATTACTGCTTACAAATGTCTGATGGAAAGATATAATGAAGACAGAGCATGACTCTTCTCAGTGGTGCCCAGTGAAAGGACAAGATGCAACAAGCACAAGGTGAAACGCAGAACATTTTTTCAGAGTATAAGGAAAAAAATTCCACTGTGAACACACTGAGCATTGGTCCAGGTTTCACGGAGAGATTATGGAGTCTACCACCTTCAAGGTATTCAAAATACAACCTGACATAGTTCCAGGGTAACCTTCCCTAGGTGATTCTGCTTTGAGTAGGGGATCGGACTAGATGGTCTCCAGAAATCCCTTCCAACATCAACCATTCTGTGACTCTGTATGCACAAAGTCCCTGAAGTAAGGCAATACTGGCCACTCACCCTGCAAGGCAGTGTCTTCCTTCCAGCCAGCTGCAGTTTTCATGCATCAGTTTTATAAATTGAGGTGTCAGCACCTATTATTTTTGGAGTTTTTTGATATTTTGCATTATCAGATCCTGTCTTTGGCTTCTCAAGGCAAAATTTAGCAAACTACATTCCTGCTGCATAGAAAGAATAGTTAATGCTCTGTTAATATATCTTTAATATGCTGCTTGATCTCATGGGTCTCTCCAGAGTCTCCAGTGAGATCTTGGCTTGAGAATGAGACTGCTTCTATAATCTCAGCTATTGGGACTGAATAATGACATGATTTCAAAAGGTAGAATGAGAAATTTCCCCTTTTTAAGGAAGACATTTGCCTTCTAATGTGGCATGGTCCTGTGTATCTTCCTCTTCTTTCCCATGTTTCTGCTCTGCATGCTGATCCAAGACTTTACTTTTCTCCTTCCCTCCTTTTCTACCATACGTACAACATTCTTGACTGAAAAACAGAAAACAGCCTACAATGATTGTGAATAACTTATGAGTGCAAAGACTTTAATATGACCAAAATGGTAAAACTGTGTGGAAAAAAATCAATATATTGTGTTCATTTGTATTTTTATTCCACACATTATCCAGGGAGACCTTATTGCACCCTTCTAGTACCTGAAGAGGGCCTACAAGAAAGCTGAAGAGGGACTGTTTAAAAGCAGTGATAGGACAAAGAGTAATGATTTCAAACTGAAAGAGGGTAAATTTAGATTAGATATTGGGAAGAAATTCAGTCTGAACAACCCCAGCTCTCTTAACCTGTCTTCATAGGAGAGGTGGTCCATCAGACTGTCTTTGTGACCCTCATCTGGGCTTGGTCCAACAACTCTATGTCCTTCTTATGTTGGGGGCCTGAACACAGTATTCCAGGTGGGGTCTCATGAGAGCAGAGCAGAAGGGTAGTAGGAACCACCAGGTTGCCCAGAGAAGTTGCAGATGCCCCATCCCTGGAAGTGTTCAAGGCCAGGTTGGATGGGGCTTTGAGCAGTCTGATGTAGCGGAGGGCACCTCTGCCCATGGCGGAGAGGCTGTGACTAGATGATCTTTAAGGTCCCTTTCAACTCAAATCAGAATATCTACTTGAACAACATATTTAATGATTTAGTACTTTATTTTGTACATTGTGGTCAGTCAGACTGGGAGCGGTTCCAGTGATTAACACCTTGTCTGAAAAAAGCAGGCTACGGGAAAGAAATTTGACTGACAAGTCTCTGTAGTTGTCTCAGGTGTTTGAAAAAATCATGGACTTCTAGTGGTGGTTTTATTCCACAACAACAACAACAAAAAAAAAGAGACTAAATGAAATAATTTTAATAGTTTTTTAATAGTTTTAAACAAGCTTGCCTTTCACTTGCTATCTGCCTGGACTCACAGGCAAGGTAAAGCACCCTACATCTGAATGTACTATAGACTATTCAGGGTGAATCGTGATTTGCTTTTACTGGACTGCAATAAGCAATTGTTTAAACTAGTATGAAGACAACATTGTTGGTGGTCTCAAAAGAGGAAGAGCCTGTCCCATAACTAACACTATTACAACTGAAAGTGCAAAATGCAACCCAGGTTTGGCTTTAATTAGTTTTTGAACAGAAGGATAGTCTTGCTGGCAGAGCCTGTTCTTGTCCCAGTTTAACTAAAGTATCCTATTAGCAGGTACTGTTGGAGAGTTGAGTAACTAAAAGGGACGCTGAAATATTTTTCAACTTTCTGAAGAAATGTTCTAAAAATAAGAATGTATTCACTGTCTTTCTGCCTATTTCATTTCAAATGCATCAAAGAGCTGGGATTTCATATCTGCATCTGTTGGTTTCAAAGGCAAAGTTTTGGCACAGGGCATAGATGATGAACAGAATTAAGAACTGGTTTCTCCTTGAAAGACTCTATAGCCCACCAGTCAGTCTTTCAACTAGGTTTAATTCTCCCCATACTTTTCAACACATTGCTTGTTGTGGAAATACTTGTTCCCAAAGAGGACAGAACAGGACAAGCTCATTAGCTGACCACCATGAGACATCAGATAGATCTTTTCTACCTTTGTGCTGATCAATATAGCAAAAGATACTCTGGAGAGAATTTTGTCATGAAAGAGTCTTTGTTTTGAGTACCCAGAGCGCCGAGCAAATCTGTAGCTATGTGTAGGTGTTTGAGGAAAGCACAGTTTGAGTGTCTGACAGGCTGCCTCACTGCAATGCAGTGAGTTGCAATTGGCTTGGCTTTTTATTGATCAGGCATCTCGCACACACCTTCAAGGGCCAATTTTCCCCTAGAATTTATCATTGCTATTCCCACTCCCTTCTACAGAGGCACCTATTTGCACTGTCTTCTAATCAGATTCCTCTCTCCCTGTGGTCCCTGAACAACCTCGATGTTAAAACCTACGCTAGAAACACTGGAAAAGCCCCCATTGAAGGTATGACCCCAGTACTGCAATGCCCTATTCCCAACAGAGCTACAGCTTACCAAGGCATAGATATACATTGGTCTGCAGATGGTTCTGGTGGCTAAAGATGTAACAGTCCTTTAACCTCATTTACTGGAATTTATCACCTCGTTTGGCCTATCAACAGAAAGGAGTTTCTCTGTCTTCCTAGTCTGATTCAGGGCAAACTTCACCACCTTAATTTACACTGTTGGAAGAGATGATTTGAGTTAAGCTGTGATACTTGTGAGGCTTAAGATGCTGCAACCATCTGCCTACATCTAAGCTGAGGGAAGCTTAAGAATATGAGTTGTGCCAATCAAAACTTCTGCTAAGGTGCTCTGGGTTTAAGCAACAAAGCTAGCCTTCAAACCATCCTGAAAATGTGTTTATCATGTAAGAAACTTCAGCTTGAACTCTCTGTTCATGTATTCATCTTAAATATAGCCCTTTCAGAATGCTGAAAAATTGCTGTATTGAATGTAGCTTTGGTGAAAGCAAAAAATCATGTAGGAAACAGACTGAGAGGAGAAAGTGAGTCTCTTTATTCCACATGGTCTCTTTAAAATAAAAATAATTTTAAAAGAGGCTGTTTGAGGCAGTTTGGAGATTTTGGGTGCTTCAAGCACTATAAGTAGAGAAAGAGTAATTATATATTGTTGAAAATATTTCCCCCCCGATCTCTAAACATATTTCTGCATGTTGTTATTATTTTGAGATATTGGAATTAAAACCTGCCTAAATTAAGAATTTATAGAAAAGAGTTTACCCCAGCTGAATATCTGTTATAAGAGCTGAACCAAAAATTGGCAAAAATAGGAGCATGTTGTTGGATTAATTCTTTGTGTTGAGCATCCAGCTGCTTCCATGGAAGAAAATTGAAACAGGTACTTGCTCATAGTTTTGAATCAATTCACTTATGTGTGTGCCTGTGGGAGTAAGCATTGCATCAAAACATCCTGCTTTATAGAGCCTTGATCTAACTGTTGAGGTTGTGTTCTTACTCCTCCTTTTGTGGATGTCTCCACAAACTGCCTCAAGCCCTTCCCAGCAAATATCTCCTCCAAGACATAATCAGTATTGGTCTTACATAGTCACTAGTAAACTATGTAAATGTGTGCATAAAGCCCAACTGAAGCACAATAAAACCTATCTGTATCCAAAATGTGAGGGTACATGACAGAAGGAAACCAACACAATAACATATTGCTGGCTGTTGATTCTAACACTCCTCCCACACAATGATTTAGTGAGAAGAGCTACCTTAGAAGACTGTGTCACTATCAATCTGGCCATCACTGTGGAAAAGCAAGTAACCAGTCCTAAAGGGTATAAGGCAGAGTCATTTATCATCTCTGAAGCAAGCAAATGTCACGACAAGAAGTGTAGAACTTCCCAGTAAATTAAAATGAACGAACAGGCATCTCAGTATACAATGTAGTGCAAACCCCAAGAGGCAGGAACCATTCTCACCAGTGCTGACAGTGCTTGAAAAGATAAATAAGTAAAATGTTGAGTCTTTGATTGTAGCCATTTTTATCTGATATTATTGATTGATCCCACAAGCAAAGCCCACCAGTCTTTGTGTTATAATAAACCACAAAAATAGTAATCTATGTTGGCTGAACAACAGCCTCCTCAGATGCTAACTGACGTTGTTCTATTTCAAGTACAAAATTTAAAGTCATATGGCTTGAAATATTTGGAAAATAAATGTAGCTAGAAAAAGCAGTTCAATTCCATGGTAACGGAGATATTCACATATTTTGTTTCCTCCTATTATAGATCAAAATGAATTTTTTTCAGATCATTCCTCTTTCTCCTTCTGTGTTTTTCTGAGACTCCGCACATGCAGTGGTCCTGGTGATATGGACCGATATCTATGTGTGGACATTTCATATCCTCCAAGGTTCAGAAAGTGCTTTTACTATTTAGGCTATTGTCCTTCTTAGCAAGGTGGAGAGAATGTTGAGGCTTCTTAGCTGTCACTCAGCCAAATTCCTCAAGCCTGCAGTAGGCTGTGTGTGGCACTGCGGTCAGGGGTCTTGCATTGTGGAAGGAAGGCTGCTCTTGAGCTGAAATCCTGCCATGGACCAAAGAAACCATCCTAACACTGTCAGTGACACCAGCACATCTCTGAAGTGTTTTTGTTTCAAAAGATAAATGTGTCAGAG
The DNA here is from genome assembly GCA_020800305.1 of Porphyrio hochstetteri. Classification (NCBI taxonomy): domain Eukaryota; kingdom Metazoa; phylum Chordata; class Aves; order Gruiformes; family Rallidae; genus Porphyrio; species Porphyrio hochstetteri. Next base: position 120,774,846 of record CM036906.1, on the reverse strand, counting down.
GCATTTTTGAGTTTTGACTTGATGGATAATTATGCTGTAGCTTAAATTTTTCTCTCATTCATATGCCTTAGTAGTCCTGAATGATAAAAATTGAAAGTCGAAGTAGCACCCTGTACTTGCCTATGCCTTCTATATGCTGAAAAAGTTATAATGGCTTCTGATCCTGTGTTTAAAAAGAGAAAATTTAGAGGATCATCTGTGCATCTCCAGAATCCAAATTTGGCAAAGGGCAAGTGAATCCATAAAGTGTCTTTGCAAGGATGAGGTCAATTCTTGTTAGGAAAACTAGAGTAAGACTGATAATCACCTCTGTTAAGATTTTAAATTATTCTAGTGCTATAACCATTTCATATTGTTTGTCATAGCCATTGCCAGCTTGAAAAGTGAAGTGTAATGCAACTGTTCATGATGCCACTTTCTTTTAAAAAGGAGGGGCTTGTATGAAACAGACAAAACTCTTGAAGGTAAAGTGTAGGCTTATGGAATAAAAATCACTCTGTCTTCAGTGAATTCAGCATTAGACACAGGTTTCACCAGTTGACGGTTCTGCCAGATCTTTAGGTATGGGTCAGTCTGTCTTTGTGTAAGACACTACCTGCAGCTTATAATAGTGATGGTGTCATGGTCTCTTCTGTATGAAATACCCATCTTTTCAGCTTTACAGCTATAGGAATCGGGTCAGACTGTTTTTATTTCCTTTACTATGCCTTCTTCATACTCCCTTGACAGTCAACATAAAATACATGGGTTTAATGGTCTGAATATAGTGTCATAAAAAGAGTTGTTTAGAGTTGTCATTGGAAACAGATGTGAAAATGAATTGTAAGTGGTTAATCTATTGTCATTGGAAACAGATGTTAAAATTAATCATCAGTGGTTAATCTGCTTCTTATGATTAAAGTGCTGGTGACACTGAAACCAAGACTGAAGGGTGTAATATGAAATGGCATGTCCTACACTGTATCTGATAATGACCTAAATCCTGATATGATATCACACTTGATTTAGTAAATGCTTAGAGGAAATTTCAGACAAGGTATCACTGAATCACAGAATGGTTCAGGCTGAAAGGGAACTCTAGAGGTCATCTGGTCTAATCCCATGGATCGAGTAGGGTTTGTGTTCAACCTGGTGTCCACCAAGACCCCTGAGTCCTTTTCTACAAAGCCACATCTGAAAGAAGAAAAAGACCTGTATTTGATTTGTGTTTTGATGCTCTTCTCTCTTGTTGCTTTGATATGAGGCTGTCAGGTGTAATTTCTGGGGCCTTGTTTTGATTAGTAAAAGAAAATAGTTTACATTTTTACCTCTTGGTCACTCCATGAGCTACCTCAAAAGAAAAACTCCAGTTGAAAAGCCAGCACTGTATCCATTCATAAGGTTTACTTAGTGGCTAGACTTAGGTGCTTGCGCTTCTCTGTGTTTACCTTATGTTCCTTGGTCATCTTCTGGTTAGATCATGTTCTTCTGCCATGAGAAAGACCTGGACTTTCTTTCAATTATGACCTCAAAGGCAAAAATGCCTGCTTGTAGCCATTAGTCTGCATACCCATAGTAATGCTGGTATAAGTGTTTTTCTTTAGTAATTGGCAAGGCATGAGGTTAATAGCAGCACTTTATGTCATGGTAACACACTAGATACTGAAATTAAAAAAATTCTTTATCATAATTGGTTTCAGAAATGGCTCAGGTTGTCTTATAAATGAAAAAAATCCATAATTTGCCATAAAATTAAAAAAGAAAGCTCTATGAGAACAGCTGTACATTTTGATTTTTCTGTGTTGTAGTGTATAGCTCATTAGCATTTGCATTCCTGTTGGAGTCAGGATGATGAAGACCTATAAAGCACTATTAAGAAAAATGTATAGCTAAGTCAAAATGCCCTTCTTTACAGTAGCTACCATATGTTTTGAAACATCTCAATAGGGGCAAGGTCTTAACAAGGCAATAACACTATGTGAATAAATCCTGAGAAATTCTAATGTCATTTGCAAGTCCAAGGAAGTCTTTAAGAAACAAGAAAACCAGAATGTTCAGCAGAAGTATAGCTGCCATGCTGTTTGATATTCTCAGTCTGCACCTGATTTCTTTTAGTAATGTGTTTGTGTCGTGGTTTTGCCCCGGCCGAGGGCCGCACCCCACACAGTCGCTTGTACTTTTAAAAGGAAGGGGGAAGGAAAGTTGGGGGAGGGGGAAAAGGGAAGGAAGAAAAGAGGGAACGAAACCACAACCTAGAAACCAGAACCACGCAGGTTGGGATAAGGATAGTTTACTAAACAATAACAGAAAACTAGATATAACAATAACAGAAGTTTAAAGCACAAAATAGATGAAACTGGTGATACACAATGCAATTTCTCACCAAACCACACAACTCAGGCCGCACAGCTTAGAGCCCGTCCCGGACAACCCAACCGTCCCAAGAAACTGCACGTCCTGGCGTTGTCTCCTCCTCTTCCCCCCAGTCCCCTTTATACTGAGCATGACGTAACTGGCATGGAATATCCTCTTTGGCCAGTTCGGGTCACCTGTCCTGGCTGCGTCCCCTCCTTTCTCACTAGTAAGGAAATATGCAGAGCTGAGAAAGGTCCTTGATTGCCCGGCAACAACTAGAAACATCAGGGTGCTATCAGCACTGTTCTCATCCTAACACCCAAACATGGCATTCCATCCACTGCTAAAAATAATTAACTCCATCATAGCTGAAACCAGGACAGTTTGCCATTGATGAAAAATTGTGTCTGTCTCATGTTACTCAGGTAACTCTGGGGGAATAAAAAGCACTGTAGCTCAGGGAATCACCTCAGTTCAAAGGAAAGAATTAAGATGTGAGGAATAACAAATATCGATCTTTCAACTTCAGGCAAAAAAAAAAGCTGTAAATAATAGTCATGGAGGGCTAAGGAAAAGTCTGAGCTTACTTTATTTTTAGCGTGAGTGCCATGGGACTAGATAGTGGCTAGGTAGAAATGGGGAAATCAGAAACTGGTTTTGGTTGAACGACAATGGTAGCTGTCATGGACATCGGATGAGCTGGTGTCAAGGACATGCATAGAGGATGGATTTGGGAGACAGAGTGTACAGAGGAAATGGAAAATACCCCCACTGGACTTAAGGTCATAGATAAGGCACTAATTTGAGGCTACAGGGATTCTGTATATGTTAATCTATATTATGTGCCAAAGTTCAGAAGAGCTTGATATGCAGAAAGATGGTGTATTCTTAGTGGGGATTGAGATACCAATTACACACACAGAAAACGCTTAATTCTGAGTGATAATAAACCGATGAAGTGCTGCTTGTAACTTGACATAGTCCTGTCTTGTGTTGCATGTGAAAGGGTCTATTTTAATCCACTTTGCTGAGGTTATTTGTGTCAAAGGTAATTGCTTTATTTACGCCAGTGAAGCACTCATAGAACCATCTGGTTGGGTTATGTTTTGATGCTGAGCGGGAAGTATGAAGACACTACTATTTACAGACTCAAGGCTGATACAAGTTACAGTGACCTCAGCTGTTCTCAGGATTGGGTCTTTACCCATTAAAATCGAACATCATATTTGCTTAAATTCTGCCTTGGTGCAGGTGCTTATACTAGATCATACTTAAAGGTTGTTCCAGTGTGACATTTCTGTGAAAACTTGCAATTTCTAAAGGAATTAATTTGATAAAAGATAAGAGAGACAGGCTGAGTCACGTCCTTTCATAGAATGTCCTTTCTTAAAATTTGCAGGAAGAGAAAGAGAAAAAGAATGGAAATAAAATAATTGTCCTTTAGACATAGTAAAAATGTAAAAATATAGCCATTCCTGGTTTAAGCACAGTAAATGAATCAGCATGTTGCCAATATTCCATTCACTCTGGGGTTTAATAAGCAGAGCAAGTGTGAAGTTGTTCTAATGTCAGCATGAAATTAGAATCCATCCCTTTTAATTTTTTTTCATCATTTCAGTGTACAATAAAATATAGTTCAGTCTAAACACTTCTCCTTACCTATCCTTTGCAAGACTACAAACGTGTCAGGCAGGATTCCAAGTGTCTAATTTATTTTCTGGATCATTAGTAGAGAGACTGACAAAGCAGAAGCACTAGACTGGTTATGAAGTGCCAGCCAAGTTTCTAGGGCTGCCCTGCATTACCTGACCTACATGCAGTTGTTCTGGACCACATGAGTTGTGCAACTTCCCTCTTCTATCTATGTGGCACTATTTTCTTTAAAGTCCAAGTAACCTCAGAGTTGTGTCACACTTTTGTGTGGGAACAATATGCCTTGCAAATGAAGTTTTGCTTAAAGTGCTGAAGAACCGTATTACAGTGTTTTAACGTTATGATTGTTAAAATATTAGAAATGAATACTTGTGGCCCAGAAAGAAACCAGAGTATTACATCAGCCAAGGAAAGTTTCCACTCATCAGAGCCAATTGTTTAAGACTGAAAAGGTGAGAAGACTTGTTAGACCAATGTTTCCTCTTTCTTAGTCATCGTTTTCTGTTCAGTACAGAATTTTAGATAGTTCCAGACATACTGAAAAACTTTTATGCTGAGGAATTGAAGTATTCTTTGTGCTTGCTCCTTGCAACGTATTCCTTGTACTTTAAGACTGAATCAAAATTAAAAGAACTTGGCCTAAAAAATGGTACACTGTGTTTCTGAAGGTTTCACCATGTTATGACCCAGCAGCAGTGAAATTAAATTTAAAAATCTTGTCTTGTTTTGCAGTAGCCATGGCATGCATTTGTAAAGAAAACTTAATACTGAAAAAATTTGTCTGTTATTTTATCATGTCAAATGCATTTTTTAATCATATGCTTAGCATCAGAAATCTCCTGATTTACTTGCCTCTTTGCTGTTCAGTACAAGATAATTTGTCCTTCAAATGGTAGACAGAAAGAAGATCCATTTGGGCCTTAGAGATGGCACTGCTTGTTTCATGGATGGTGGCTGAACAGAGGATAACCCACAAATAAGTTGTGGATGCCCGCTTTGCAACAGTGGACATCCACACCTTCTTGCAATCCCTGCCATTTTATTTTGAGGTGAGATTTGCTATTTGGTGTTTCGTTTTATTTTTTGACAGTATTTGCTTAAATAACTTTGAAGTCATGACAGCATAAAGGAAGGAGAGAAAAAACCCAGCAATAATGCATAGCCCTGAAATAAATTATCTTTGGCTCGTTCCTGGAATTTCTTTTTCAACAAGTCTTCTGGGATCCTGTTTTCTTTACCTTTGAATTCTATGTAAATTCATTTATTGTTCAAAAAATTCAGACCTTGTAGGATCAAACTGAGTGTGTGTGTTTGGAGAGAAAAAAGATAGTAGTGGATGGAGGGCCCAATTCTCATTTACTGCAAAGAAAGAAGCCTCAGGGTAGAAATACAGTCAATTTATATTTGCTTTAAGGTCCCTTTAAGCTATGAGTGGAGTAAAATGACAATGGTGAGCAGTATGAAACTGACTGATAGAGTAAATGAGGCCATGGCACCAGGAGGTTTGACCTGATGAAGGACACTCTCTTAGCTAACAGAAGTGAAATAAATGGCTATACAGATAAAAGTATGTATGGGCTATGCTTTTATAAATCAGTTTTAAAATGGGTTGAAATTGCTTTATTTTAGAACCAGGAAAGAAGCCATATAGAATACATATATAGACCTCAAATGAATGTGAAATAGTGTTATGTTCCAGTGTGTTACCAGAGAGATGTTATTGACTGTATATGAAATTGCATGAGAGTCAGACTAGGACAGACTTAAAGCTTTTTAGGAGGGGTGGTGGGAGAAGCAGTACAAACATCTTGCTCCTAGCATTACACATCACTGTATGAGAATCCTTGCTGAAGTCCTTGTGGATTGAAGTATTGCCTACAGTATCTGTATCACAGTGTAGTTATTTGTCTGTAGCAATAGAAATAACTAACATCACAGGAAAAAACATCCCAGATGCGGTAAAGAAGGAGTCAGCACAGCCTATAGCCCCAGGAGGCAGAATCTGGAAATGTTCTGCACAGAACCACCATCTTAAGTACCATCCTCTGATTATTTCGCATAGATGAATGGTATCTGATGGATATTGATGCTTGTGCCAGTCAAGTAATGGTCAGAGAGGTACTGAAATTTACTCTTGGTAGGGCTGTTGGCTGATTTTTTTTTTTTGTTAGAGATTTCAAATGACCTGATACATTTCTGTTTTGTTAAGCATAAATGCTAGAGCAATCAGTCTTTCTCTTAAAAACGTACCCTGTACTTCACATAGAAATAAAAATAGAATTTTGATGACTTCTAGGTTACTCTCCTGCTGCTCATATTCATACTCTTTGTTGAGAAACATTCACCTGAGAAATTATGCATTACCTCAGAGAGAATGTTGTGCTACAGCTGTATCATGTATTTGTGTGTGCTGCTTAAGCTTCCTGTAGTTTTGTTTTTTGTGAATGAGTGGTACAAATACTAATTGGATGTAATGACAGAAGAGGCACCTGCAATGTTATGATATGACTTGTAATGGATGTGAAACACAAACAGTGTCCATGGGACTTCAAATTAAGCTTAAAACATTTGAGAACAGATAATAAGCTAAAGTTTTAGTCATTTGTCTCTAAGTCAGGCTATTATCTTCTATGGTTTCCTCTGCTGGTGCCATCAGAAAACCTGATCCTATTGAAATCAGCAGGAGTTTGCAATTAACTTGGACAGAGTCAGAAGACAGGCAGCACATGGAATATTTTCAGCTCTGATTTTCCCTGAGTTTCAAACTCTGATCAAGAGACATTTCAGTACATCCTATTGTATTTCATCTGCTTTCCATTTCCCTTTAACTATAAAATCTATAACTCCTTTGAACACTGTTCTTAGTGTGGATATCAATTGAGCAAGCAAATGGTTCATCCCCTACGTAGCCTATTTGTTTCTGGAAAGTCCCAACCTGCAGGGCTTTCCCTGGCCTACTATGATGCTTTTCTAGTAACAGCTCATCACATATAATAAAGAAACATTAAGGATTTCTTAAACCTGTATGAGGTAGAGGTACTGTGATTCATTAACTTAGGTCCTCTCCGAATGTAACGTGGATTTATTCTGGCACAGAACAAACTATAATTGGCTGGCTTGTTTTCAAGTAACATAGTTAATTTTTCATTTGCTTGAAATATGTTGTTGAAAAACAGGCACAGAATTGCTCTTTGGCCAAAGTCGTCATTGCCTCAATCAGTTTGAAGACTAAGACAAAGGTGAAGTTCTGTAACAGTTGTGTTGGTAGACATGTGTCTCAGTTCTGGTAAAAGTGAGCTGTCAAAGAAAACAAAATAACCCCAACAACTCAGTGAAGAAGTACAACTGTACAATTGACTGCTATCAGCTTTTGGTACAGTATCAGTGGACTTTGTCTCATGAGAGGATTAAAGGCTGTTTGGTAACAATGTACTGATGAGCTTAAGAAGAAAACAGAGTAAATACTTTTGGCAGCTGATCAATAGTACTGAGTGGAAGATACTAAGTGAGCAGCATGTAGCAGGCACGTAATGGATAATTGGCACATCATCATATACAAAATTTTCTTTGCAACTTAAAAACCATGAGTAACTTAAGATTTCTTTGCTTTGATATGAAGTGGGAGTACGTTTGACCTATTTTTCCATTTTGACGTAATTTGTCTGTTGAATATGTAGGAGGACTGACAAATTTTCATCTCAGTCTGGCAAAGGCTTTGGTAGAAACACATTCAAAAGCTAAAACATGCCAATGGTATGTTTAGTACAAAGAAGAGAAGTAAGTGCAACACTTCCTTTCCAACACTTCTCTGGGTAAGGGCCAAAGCTGGCCAGAAGTTTTGATAATAATTCCTTTAACTGGGAATCTGAACAGGGTAGTAACCAAGACAAGAAATGCTTAAGACAGTCCCTATACAATACTCTTTAGATGTAGCATGCCTCTAAAACAGGTCCCCAGAAAAGAGCTGTGTGAAAGTCACTTATTGGACTTACCGTGTATACCACCACTTATAAATTGATATCACTGCTAGCTACATGAATTGCTTACAAGGTAATATCAACTATAAAGAAGACAAATAAAGAGTCTTCCTGTTTTCACAGCATGATGGCTGGTTTTTATGTCTGTGCTCGTTAGTGGAAAGCTACAATTACAGTAATTTTCTGTTAAATGTTTTACATAAAGCCATCATGCTGACTTTAGAAGACTTGCACAGCATGTTTGCCGATAAACAGCATGAGCAAATGTAACTATAAAATGTGTTTTTTTTCCCAGAGAACAATATTTAAATTATTGATTAGCAAGATAGTGATGAGTTAAAAGGCAAAGGCACTGTACAGCAGATCAAATTTAAACACGAGACTAACCATGTCTAGTTTGTTAGTTTCTTTTAGATGGCAGGGATACCATGAGTGTGTTTGTGCACTTCAAAAATCTTTGGATATTGAAAGAACAGCTGATTGATCTTGGCAGTGATGAGAAATCTGAAATTTCATGTGCTTATCTCATTTGTTAAAGTCTTTTGTTGGTTTCAGATCAAGACACTCCTAATTTCTGCAACATCTGCCTTGTGCTTGTATTCATAAGTCTAATGTCTCTGAAGAAATGTGTGTATACAGGAAAGACTACTGAAACTGAGGAATTTTGTATCCATTTCTAACTGCCTGAGGAGTGTGTGCCCCTGTGGCCTCACACCTTGTTAATTGTCCATACCTCAATTCTCTTCTCCCTTGTTCTCTCCTAGTGTGGTCTGTTCTCTACCCCTGTCTCCTTCTACTCCCATCCTCTTTCTTACATAGTTCAAACTCTCTTCATTAAACTTCCCATGCTAGATTAATTCTCATAGTCCAATCACTTAACATTTTCCTCTCAGAGGACTTCTGAGGTTAATTCCTTTCACCCTATTTTCATCTCAATTGTTCAGCTCATTAAAGTCTGCTCCTTCACTTTTGTTCCTCATCCTATCATGTTTTACTTTCTTTGATCTCATAGTTTCTTGCAAGGACTCCCAGAGCTGTTCTCTCTAACTGACTTCTCATTCATTCTCAGTTTCTGCTCCTCTGAAGCCTGATGCAGGGCCTTTTGACCAGATAGTCCAGCATCAATATTCCTTCTGCTTCCATTTCTCATGTCTTCAGACTCCCTGTTACTTCTGTTCTCTCTTTTTCCACAGGTCTGTTTTCAGGCAGTCCTCCTCACTTGTTCCTTCCCAATTTCCCTCCTTCCCTGTTGTGTGAAATCATTGAAAAGGGAAAGAGCTGTATGTTAGAACAAAAAGACCTCGGGGCAGTAAAGATAGAGTAGAAGAGGGAGAAGAATGATACAAGAAGATGGACCAGCACTGGACACACTATCTGGACACATGTCCTAAGCATGTTTCCTGCACTGTTACTTTTTACTAAATGGTCTGATACAGAACTCTCTTACTTCAGGAATTTGAAGGTTCTTATAGGTTGAATCTCTAATGAAACTCAGGTTCAGTTAGGCAGAGGTTATGGCAGTGATATTGGTTTAGGTGGGAGATGTGCTCCACAGCTTTTCTGGGAACAAAGGAGGTGACTGCTTTGGTTCTTCCCAAAGAAATCCTTTGTGTTTGTATCCATTCTGTAGATCCTATGTATTCTTAAAAGAACTGTAGCTGTAATGCTTGGAGAATGGAAAGCTGAACAGCAAGGGTGAAAAATAGGTCAGAAGCTGAATGGAAAGCTGAACAGCAAGGGTGAAAAATGGGACATAAATTTCCATAGCTGCTGGGAACATACTGGCAGTACATGCAGGTTGTGACAGACATTAAGGAGAAAATGAGAGACCAGTGCTATGTTTGGTTTTTATAAAGTGCAAATCCAATCTCAGTGATTAGCTCATGGCTACAGGCTAATCATTGCTAATGCCTACACCTTTCCAGGTAGCACTGCCCATTGGCACCTGCAGCTTCTTCTCTTCCTTTGGGGTCTCCTCCTCTGTGCCATTTCCTCTGCTTCTTGTAAGTTCCAACTTACTCCAGCCTTTCATTTGTCCTTACAATCTGTGGGAATGTCAAGTAGGTTTGGGATGAAATACAGGATGGAAAGAGTAAGGGAAATAGTAGTGACAGGATCTCTGTTTGCCTATAAAAAGGAGGGAATGCTACAGGAGTGTGACAGATCATGCTAGAGGAAAATGCTACAGGGAATAGTAGTGCACCAGCTTTGGAATAGATTAGATCAGGGTCAGAAATGACAATGATTTCAGGTATTAATTTTCTTTCCCATACTAGAAATGCAGATGCCAGTAGAGTAACATTGAGAGATGTTGCTTACCAGAAAGGCAAGATGCAGCTTGCCAGCTGGGAAGTTCTGTCTCTCCACGTGCCTCTTACAGGTTGATGTGTCCCCCAGCACACAGCTTGGTGTGCTTAGGTTGACACAAAGGAAATGTCATCTCACACAGGTGCTGAGAGTTTGCTTCTCCCATTCCCTCACTGTTTTATGAGGCCCACAGAGTCCAAGGAACTATCAGGAATTTGGTTGATTGCTAGGTGCCGTTTACCCCCAGTCATCTTTCCCTCTATTCAACTGAAGTATTGCTACACAACTGCTTTCTATATGCACTACTGGAGCACAGCATTCCTACGAGCAGTGATGTCCTGAGTTGATATACCTGCTGCAGCAGCTCCAGCTCAGTTTGTTGTTGCCTTTATGATACAGTGCTGCACTTCTTGGCTTGTTCCTAAAAGGAAATTTTTTACATCTCCATTACTATAGGGACTATTAAGTGAATAGTCTCTCATAGTGTTCTCCCTCAGCTTATTTGATCATACAACACCCAGTGATATTTCTCTTTTCAATGATAATCTTTAAATGAGCCTAGTAGAAAAAAGCGTTTTACAAAGCAAACACTTTAATGGCCCAAAGAACTGCCAAAACCTATACTTAAATCCATAGATATTGTTTACAGACAGTTCCAAAACTCTTCTTAAAAAAAAAAAAAATAAAATGATGTGTAGTATGATGGACTCTCATTAGTTTTCAGATTTTCGATTGAATCAGGGACATCCAAAGCTGAAAAGCACTTATTACTCCCATTTGAGCTAAAATATGGTTGTTTAATAGCAGGAAATGTATTATTTCACATTCTCCACAGCCCTTCTGCAGAGGGAACATTATGGCAAAGCAGTCTGTGCTTTTTAAAAGAAAGTATTGGTATCTGATGTACTGTATATACATAGTAGGAGGAAAAAGGTCTTCACCTGTTTTATTTCAATGTTGCCAGCATAGTTTCATGTTTTATTCAAAGACTGCCAAAACCTCTTCATAAAAGACAACACCACAATGTTACCTGATTTTACAGTAGGGATAAGAAGTGTCTTTGCCCAGTTCTGTCTGTTTTCTTATGAGGTGAAAGGTAGTTTTGACTTGCCTCAAGCAATGGAGATAGTTCTTAGGCAAGAGCTCTAATCACTCACAGGGAGTATAAAGGAGCTGTCCCATTCTCAGATGCAGTCTGGACACGTTTTGCATAAGGAACTTGAACACCAAATAATTACCTCTTGAAAATACCTACCTAAAGGCCCTGCTAGTGCTGAATGTTGCCATCTGTGGAATCAAGATGTAGTTTTTATTTCCCTAAAGAAAAAATAGTTTTAAATGCCAAAACTGGCCAAAGGGAGTAACAGTTTCCTCCGTCTTCTCACACCCTTCCATCACCTCTAACAAACATTTGTCCTTTCCCAGTCAGCTCTGTTCATAATACATGTTACACAGTGGGTGCCTGGTTTGAATCCTGTCTCCTACCCAAAATTTTCTTGGATATATTTGTCCTCTTTGATAGTCTCCACTGTGTGTGAGTGATCAAAGGAGCGAATGGAAAGGTTTCGTCTTTGCAAAACCGGTAGCCCAAATTAGTGCAGGACCTACGGAATCACACAGAATCACAAGGTTGAAAAAGACCTTTAAGATCATTGAGTCCAACTGTTCCTGTCCTATGCTAAACCATATCCCTAAGTACCTCATCTACCCATCTTTTAAACACCTCCAGGGATGGTGACTCACCCACCTCCCTGCGCAGTCTGTTCTAGGCCCTGACAACTCTTTCAGTGAAGAATTTTTTCCTAACCTGCCCTGGCACAGCTTTGTGTCATTTCCCCTTGTCCTATCTCTGTCACCTGGCTGAAGAGACCATTGCCCACCTCTCTACAAACTCCTTTCAGGTAATTGTAGGAGGTGATAAGGTCTCCCCTCAGCCTCGTCTTCTCCAGGCTAAACATCCCCAGGTCCCTCAGCCACTCATCATATGATTTGCCATCTGAATCTCAAACCTTTGTTCATTGCTGCTGGTGTCCTCTGCATTCCTTACATTATCTCTGAGTCCTGTTGTATGTTACCATGTAATAAAATAGGAATAATCTTTGAAGAATTACCAGCTGTATGAAAACCAAGTCTTTTCGTAGTTACTGTATTGCACATTTTAATTATGTGGGGAGCCATAGTCTTTGAAGCTGAATAAAAATTAGCAGTCTACTGCAAGGACAGTATTTCTTTAATTTGCTTTTCTGATTTAAGTTAATTTTATTTTCTGATTTAAACACTATGTTTTTCATAAACCTCCAGGGTGGGTATATTCACTGGAGTTTAAATTCTTCATTAACTCAGTCATTCTTATGGCCAGAGGAGAGGATAGAGGGAAAAAGCAGCAAATGACAGTGTTATTAACTGCCTGTCCTGTGAGAGCACCTAGAAAAGATGTTTTGAAATTCAAGGTCACAAAACCATAATCATAATTGATGTCATGACACCATGCATTAGTGGAAGATGGCCCTTCCCTCAACACTGCAAGGTTTTCAAGCTAGTAAAAATCACAGTGGTAGACTAACACAGAAGGTGCTGGGAACGATCTTGTTTACTTGCCTGGTTCTTTTATTTCTCCCTGGATGTTCAAAGTTGGCCAGTGTTAGTACATTAGGCTCAGGCTTTGAACAAATCTGAAGTGGCTGTTCTTGTGTTCTTTTCTTCTGGGCAATTATTTTCCTATGTGGTCAATCATTCAGGTTACTTATAAAGTTCCTTTAGGCCTTTAAGTCTGAGTCCTACAGTGCTGACGCACATGTCATCCTCAGTGAAGAGAACAATTCTATCAACTGTCATGTTACTCTTTGGATGTTTATAAATAAGAGCTGGAATATAGAAGGAGAAGAGCTGAAGCTAGCTGGGTGAGATGTCAGAGAGACAGTCAGCAAGAAATGACAGTTTGCAATGTGAGACAGATAAAAATGTCAATTAATAATCCAAACGTAAGTGAGGTTTTTTACCTCATGAGGTGTCCATGAAGGAGGCTGAAGGCAGATGCCCACAACTTAGGTAGAGTTTGAAAATATGGCAGCAGAAGGTGGTAACCCACTTATAGACTATCAGACACAGAGTAGGGATGATGATCAAGAGATAGGAACGTATGAAGACTGAACTTCTTTAAGTAGAAAGTCTTCCTTGAATTGCAAAAGATGAAAAAGATGAAAAGGTATCTTTTATAGATCTATTTAATGTCTCTCTTAAAGTGAAAAATTGTGTTCTGTGACTGTGAAGAAACTTCTGTATGAGAGTTTTTTAAGAAGAGATAGAAATGATCCAAGAGGTTGTACAATGAAGTAAGCGTTATGGTTGGAAAAAATAGTAACAATAGACACGAGGCATAAAATTTAGAGGTAAAAAAGGTGGTGATTCCTTTAAACTTCTAGCCTCTTAACATTAGTGTCTGACAGTTTACATGCTTCACTCCCTCCGCTTTCAAACCAGCAAAATTGTCTAGGCTCCTGTCCTCAATCATCCATCAAAATGCCATGAAACTTTGGCAGAGTTCAGCCCTGTGGTGGCCAGCTGATGCTGTGAATCAACCCTGTGGTGGTGGTATTAATGGCAGAGCGAGGGTACTTCATGCATATGCTCGAAACCTGAGTCTAGCTTCTTTTAAGGCTTGCTTCCTTCATCCATCCCTGTGTCTGGTGGTTTGGACATCACCTGCAGTGTGGGACACTGACAATTTCTTTCTCACTCTTCCCAAATTTTTTGTAATGTATGTAACCACTGTATGTGGTAGCTAAATACATTCCATTGTTTGGTCTGCCTGGAGAAAAATCCTGTCATGAGAGTGGCAAGCAGGCAAACTTCTAAACAGATGCAGAACTCCATAATTCTTATCATTTTGTAGGAGCTGCTTAGAATTTAAGGATGGCAAGCATAAGCAAGAAAAGGCCTGAGGCTGGGAGAATGCCTTAACTGTGTAATAGTACATGACACTTTGATTTAGGGGAGCCCTTCAGGAGATACTCTCATGACCATATAATGAATTTCCTTCACGATCTCCCTCGCTGCTTACAGCTTCCCTGTGAGATCAGAGCAGTGTCACCTAAAATAATAGTGCCTTGGGTTCTTTTCTGCTTAAAATGACTTGCCTCTTCATTTGTCTGGGGTTTATTTTCGGAGTGGCCCTGATTTGGTTTTATTTGTTTTAAATTCATGTCTTTGAGTGGAAATTAATCAGTGTTTGGCTTCTAAAATGCTCAGGTCATTCATTTAGGAAAGTAATTTATTTCCCTCCTTAGTTGACTTGTTTTGTTAGGATGAATAATTCATTTAATCCTATGACATGCTGATCTGGAGGATGCCATCAAACTGAAAGGTTACCCTCTTAGATAGTAATGATCTAATTGGCCCTTTTAATATTTCATTATAGATAGTGTAAGTGATTATTCCCTTTGATTAGCAGTACAGGGACCAGCTCCATTACCACAGGGACCACCTTTATTTTTCCTAAGGGGGTCAAGGCGGGGCAAAGCAGGCAGAAGAAAGTGACAAGAAAAACTTAAAAGAATTATACAGCATTCAGATGGGATTCTCCTGCCTGAATTAAATTAATTTCTGAATAAGATTCTTTTTTTAACCAGTGGCAATTAAAACCAATGACTCAGTGCTTGCCTTGATGTTCAGTAGAATATGGTAATTCAACTGTAACACTCTTGGATGGCAACAGGAAGAGAGGAGAGAAGGAGTTGAGAAAACACAGCAGTATTTTGCTGCTACTGGTACAGAAAGGCTAGAAAGCAAGAGCTTGCAACTGCTTTGGAGCTACAAGTTAGAAGAGTTGCTGGAAAACTTTCCTAAGTGAAGTGTCATGAAATGATACCACATGTGGCACCAAAAAAAGAAAGCAAGCCCAGCAGGAAAATGATACAAAGGAGAAATGAAAACCTGATTTTTAAAGTAGCTCTTCAGCTTATAAAACAAGAACCCACTGCAGGTTGCAATCTTCTGTTCATTCTTCTTGCTTTGTGCAATACCTAATATCAACAGGTATTTTGCAGTCTGCTCAATTAACAAAATGTTAGTAAGTTACAAGGAAGTGTTAAGATAGAGGCCATATTTTTAAAGCTTTAAAAATATTGAACATATTTATTAGGAACAAGTCAAATAGTTAGTGGTGCAATGACCCTGGCTGTAGGCCAGGTGCCCACCAAACCACTTCTATCACTTCCCTCTTCAGCTGGACAGGGAAAGAAGATGTAACAAAAGGCTTGTGGGTTGAATCACAGAATCGTAGGGGTTAGAAGGGACCTTGAGAGATCATCGGGTCCAACACCCCTGCTAAAGCAGCTCCCTAGCTCATATTGCACAGATAGGCGTCCAGACGAGTCTTGAATATCTCCAGAGAAGGAGACTCCACCACCCCCCTGGGCAGCCTGTCCCAGGGCTCTGTCACCCTCACTGTGTAAAAGTTCTTCCGCATGTTGGTGCGGAACTTCCTGTGCTCCAATTTGCAGCCATTGCCCCTTGTCCTATCTCAAGAGAGATGAGGACAAGGAGAGATCACTCACTGATAACTATCATGGAAAAAACAGACTCAACTTGGAGAAATTAATTTGATTTTTTTACCAAACCAGAGTAGAATAATGAAAAATAAACCCAAATCTTAAAACACCTCCTCCCACCCCTCTTCTTCCCAGGCTCAACTTCAGTTCCCATTTCTCTACTTCTTTCCCCCCCAGAATTGCAGGAGGATGGAGAATGGAGGTTGGGGTCAGTTCATCACATGTTGTCTCTGTTGTTCCTTCCTCCTCGGGAGAGGACTCCTCACACTCCTCCCCTGCTCCAGTGTGGGGTCCCTCCCACAGGAGACAGTCCTTCATCAACTGCTCCAATGTGAGTCCTTCCCACAGGTGCAGTTCTTCACAAACTGCTCCAGCATGGTTCCCTTCCACTGGGCATGGACCTTTAGGATCAGACTGCTCCAGCATGGGTCCGGGATCACAAGTCCTGCCAACAAACCTGCTCCAGCATGGGCTTCTCTCTCCTTGGGGCCACAGGTCCTGCCAGGAGCCTGCTCTGGTGCAGGCTTCACACGGGGTCACAACCACATTCAGGTGCATCCACCTACTCTGACATGGGGTCCTCCATGGGCGGCAGGTGAATATCTGCTCCTCCATGGGCTGCAGGGCACAGCTTGCTTCACCATGGTCTTCTCCAGGGAAATCTGCTCTGCTGCTTGGAGTACCTCATACTCCTCCTTCTGCACAGGCCTTTGTGTCTGCAGAGTTATTCCTCTCACATTTTCTCACTCCTCTCTTCAGCTGCTGTTTCCCCAGCAGTTTTTTTCCCTGTTCTTAAATCATCCCAGAGGTGCTACCACTGCTGCTGATGGGCTCAGCCTTGGCCAGCAGCGGGTTCGTCCTAGAGCCTGGATGGTATTGGTATCTGGTCTGTCAGACCAGAGGGAAGCTTCTAGCAGCTTTTTACAGAAACCACCCCTGCAGCCCCACTGCTACCAAAACCTCGTCATACAAACCCAATACATAGTTATAAAGATTATATGTCCTGCTAATTGCTGAATTTCTCCTGTACAGATTTCATACCAGTATCCATTGCAGCAAGATAGTTGTATTAATGTTGCTGAGAACTCTGCAGAAGTTTTTGGATATGTGAACTTAAAAACTGCCTTCTGCAGGCACCTGGGGCAATGAAATTCTACTTCATATATCACATTAGGAGACTGAAAAGTAGAGTAGTTCTGTGGCTGTTTAGAGAACTTTGATCTGATAACTCTTAATACCACTTAGTTGAAATCCAGTGCGGTTCAGATAAGTTTAATAATCTTCAAGTTGGTGTTTCTTGATAAGTGGGGAGTAGAATACACATCTTCACCGTGTTTAAATGTGACTCTATCCTGTTTTCTGTAACAGTGAATAGAAATGGAAGCATGTCCACTGATTTTACTAAGAGCTAAATCAGGCCTTGCAGCGAGGTTGTGGAGTGTGGCAAAACCTGAGAGTAGAGAGGCATTAGTAAAATGTCCCCTCCTTTCCCTCTCCTTCTGGAAGAGGAGGAAAAACTTATCTGTAACCAGACAAAATCATCATAAAACCAGCAACAAACTGAGTTGTGATTTTTGCAGACATTTTTAGAAAGACAAGACTTTAAGCTCTGTCACGATGCTGTCAGTATGGAATGCAAATCACAATTCAGTGCCCCCACAGCAGAACAGTGTGACCTGACAAACCATTAGGCTTGTATTTGATTTGCAGTAAGGTACAGATGAGGCAAAAAAAAAAAAGGAAACACAATTTCAGGTAGTAATCCAGCCAGTATGTTTCAGTTAGCATCCTCAAGGCCTACAAAACCACCTCTAAGTTAGTGAAAAATGACCTACCAATTTGCTGATGCTGTTAACCATCATTGTGTTAAATATAATGAAACCAGAAAATTTTCAACTGCCAATGTCGTCAAGTGGTGTAACTTCCTCTGAATGCCCTTTACAAAGTGTAATGAAAAGAAATTGGACATCTGCCACAATTTCAGATCCTCCTTCTGGATTTATGTGCTCATGCAGGTCCCCTCTTGATGGGAATGCCAGTAAGGGAAAAGTAGCCTGTGTTTCCATTTTTGCAGCAGAAGAACCTGCTCATCTGTGGACTCTTGATGGTCTTTTCCTACCCACTCTCTAATGAACTGCTACCCAGTGCATCGCTGGAACAGAAGAATAATGCGGGTATGAGGTAGACACTGTAAGCAAAAAATCCCCCAACAAGGGGAGACACAGATAAAGATGTATGTGCCTTTTTTTCAGGCAGGACATGCTGATGGCCTTACGGTTTGTTCATTTTTCACTGTGACCAAGGTAACTACACAAATTGGTTTGGAATGGGGGGTAAGCTGCTAAGAACACCAAATGAAAAAGTAAAGGCAAACATAATGATGATCGATGGATATGAGAAAGAAAAGGTTTTATTTTTTTCCTTGCTTTATAAATATTAGAAAATATCTCTACAGATTTGTTCAGTCAGTTAAACAACGGGTAATATAATCTAGTAAAACTAGTTCTGGTACTGCTGGGGTTCTCTGGTGTATATACTGACAGCGACGTAGCTGCTAAAAAGAAATGTAAGCTGAAGTGGAAACAGATTTGATTTGGTTTTATTTCAAGCTTCATTTGATAGCTATTTCAAATGCTTCTGTTAATTTGTAGCAGTGATTCCAAAGTTAATCATTAGTGATCAAGAGATATGGAGAGAGCAAAAGTATATGACCAAGAAGGCCAGCAGCATCCTGGCTTTTATCAGGAATAGCATAGCCAGCAGGACCAGGGAGGTGATCATCCCTCTGTACTCAGCTCTGGTGAGGCTGCACCTCAAATACTGTGTTCAGTTTTGGGCCCCTCACTACAAGAAAGACATCAAGGCCCTGGAGCGTGTCCAGAGAAGGGCAACAAAGCTGGTGAAGGGTCTGGAACACAAGTCTTATGAGGAGCAGCTGAGAGAACTTGGACTGTTTAGCCTGGAGAAGAGGAGGCTCAGGAGAGACTTTTATTGCTGTCTGCAACTACCTGAAGGGAGATTGTGGTGAGCTGGGGATCAGCTTCTTCTTGCAGATAACTAGCAATAGGACAAGAGGGAATAGCTGCAAGTTACGTCAGAGAAGGTTCATGTTAGAAATTAGAAGTTTCTTCTCAGAAAGAGTGGTTAGGCATTGGAACGGGTTGCCCAGAGAGGTGGTGAAGTAACTGTCCCTCAGAGTGTTTAAGGAAAGGTTGGATTGAGGTACTCAGGGACATGGTTTGCTAAGTAATATAGATAGTAAGGGGATGCTTGGACTAGATGATCTTGGAGGTCTTTTCCAACCTTAATGATTCTATGGTTCTGTGATTTGCTTGCTAAATCTCAGTGCTCAAAAGTCTTGGCTCTTCACCAAAGTAGTTGTTCAGGCTGGGGAGGGAGTCAGTGCACTATGATATGGTGTGACACCAAACATAATGAAGAGCTGTGTAAGCCTTAGCACTGATTCAGACATAATATATCAAAACAGCTGTCTACTGCTTATCTTCAAGACTCTTTTCTTCATCCTACTCTCTCTTATCACAAAATATTTTTATTAGCTCTACAGAGAAAAGTAGAGGACACCTTCTGCAATTTTTATGCTCTTTGCTTTCTTGTAGGGATTCTGTTTGGAGAAGGTGGCTTCAGGTTCTGATGGAGGCTGTGTCACAGTATGAACATTGCTGATCATAGAAAGGGTACTGCAAAAGGGAAACTGCAAAAGAGAATGGGCTTCAGGCTTCAGATTTACTAAGGAGCCAAGAATGAAGCATGTGCATGAAAAATCACTGCATCCCCAGGCCCTCCCAGTGATCGTCCTCTTGATTTAGGCAGCAGTACACACTGTGCCAGTGCTCTGTATGGCCCACTAAGCAGGGTACATTGAGAGTTGATAATGCAGTACTTGTGTCCAGAGGAGTTTTCACCATTTGAACATTTCTACAGTGTTTTTCAAATAAGCATCTCCAAAATGAATTCAGATCTTCCTGCCTTAGCTGAAATAAGTTGTGGTTATTTTGGCCTCTTCATTCTTAGACTCATCACCATGACAGGTCTTCTTTAGCAGAGGGATAAGACTTGTATTATTGTCTGAGGTAAATGTGACTGGATGGCTTTCTATTCAGGAGTCTATTCAATAGGCTCTGCTGGTGTCAACAGGTGTAGGACCGTGAGCGTCCCCTTATAGCAGCGACATTTAGGCTAAATGTCTTAAAGGTAAAGCAGTGCTTAGTACTTCTCATATTCACAAAGGTTGATGTGCTAGTCATCTCTGAATCTGGGTTGTTTAGAAAACAGTAGCAAAATTATATTACTCCCTTTGAAAGGCAAGTGAGAAAGTTCCATTCGATCTATTCATGCAGTCACTGTACTTTATCAGAACTAATTTTTAATTGATTTCATTGGGAATTGTACATCTATAGGCTAGAACCCATGGGGAAAGGCATGTAGGAGGCACTTATTTGGAGTAATAAAATCAGACATATGACACCCAGTGTTCCAGGCTCAGTTGTGAGGCACATGGTTGTGTACCATGCAGAAAAAAGAGGGGTACAAGGTCGCTTTGCTGACTCTCCATGCTTTGTTCAATTTCAGGGCAATAAGCAAAGTGTTACTTTTTTTCAGGTGGGTGAATGTAGGAGGTCGTCTACCCCTCTCCTCACCAGAACTGAATTGAAATCACCTCTTAAGAGCGTAGACTTGAATGTGAGACTAAACATTTGCAGAACTGAGACTTTCTTGACTTCTATCCTCAAGGTAGAGGTGTCCTTTCCTTAAGTTGGAGTCACCCTTTAACAATTTTGTCATCTTGCTATTCAGCTGGCTTCTCTATGACTCCTCTAGCTGCTGCTTCAGGTCAAGTGGCAATATGAAAGGACAGCCTGTTTGCATCTCCATGAACACTGCTTTTCTTCCTACCTCTGAACCCCAGTTCTATTGTTCTTCTCCCTGAGGGATTTTTCTTTGTCTTTTAGTGGTAGGAAGAAATTGATATTTTTACAGAAGTGTGGTGGGTTGACCCTGGCTGGATGCTAAGTGCCCAGCAAAACCACACTCTCTCTCTCTTCCTCAACTGGACAGAGGAGAGAAAATACAGCAAAGGTCTCGTGGGTTGATATAAGGACTTCAACCACCCTTGTATCTGTTGGAGGGACACTACAGCAGGGTACAAGCAATCCAGGATTTTCCTGGAATGCATTGAAGAAAATTTCTCCAAGTGATAGAGGAGCCTATGAGGACAGGTGTTATGCTGGACCTTATTCTCACAAAGGAGAGGTTGGTGTGGAATGTGAAGCTCAAGGGCAGCCTTGGCTGCAGTGGCCACAAAACAGTGGAATTCAAGTTCTGTTTCCAGCTGCAGTTTCTGTTGCATGGGGTTTTTTCTCCTCTTAAATATGTTATCCCAGAGATGCTACCACCATCATTGATGGTCTTGGCCTTGGCCAGCAGCAAGTTTATCTTGGAGTTGGCTGGTATTGGCTCTATTGGACATGGAAGCTTCTAGCAGGTTCTCACGGAAGCCACCTCTGTAGTACCCCTCCCCAAACCTTTCCATGCAAACCCAATATAAAAGAGCATGGGATTTGGAAGGCAGCCTGCTAGGTCCTGAGATTTTTCAGACCTGGAACTGAAGTCTCCTCTTCCCAGTGGAAGGAACAGGTTACTTCCTTCCTTAAGGAAGTGAGGTGTGAAGAAAAGGGCAATTTGGGGGTAAAATATTTCTAGAGCTGTCTGACAATGCAAGGTGAGGGGCAGGGGTACTAAATATTCAGATTTGTGTGGGTACCGATGATACTTGTCCCTTGGCTTGTGCAATGATTAGGCTTTGGCTAACAAGCCGTTTTCTAGCAGTAAGACCTCTCTCCCCCTGCTCTTGGTGCAGTTAAGGTTTTTTTGGTGGCTGCTGTGGTTCCCAGCTACCAACTCACAACACTTTTGCAGTGAGATCTGACTGGTGTCATGCCTGAAGGGTTCTCAGAAGAAGGCTGGTGGGAATGAGTCCTGTTGCCAAGGTGGGCATTGCCCCCTTCCACCCTTGACTAGTTCATAATCTTGATTTGAGGACTCTAAATGTTGATTTTTGCTTCAGGTTTTTCTGGGACTTCAGCCAGGGCTGCTGTTTTTGGAGCAATTCATTAGCTGTAGAGTGGCAGTATTTATTAGGCTTGTAATATCAGCATGTCTGTGTTATGAACTTGGCTGCCTACCTGTTCTTAAATCTCTTTGAAAGCTAGCCTTTCACCCTTTTTTCTTTCTTTCATTTTTTTTTAAAAATGGGATTGGCATTCCCACTTCATTTACTTTGTTTTGAAAAATCCAGTGATAGCTTTACAGGTGACTTACTAACATCCATCTATCCATCTCCGCATTGGGCTACACATCATACTTGTTCAATGTAATTATCAATCGACCTACAAGGGTGAACCTGTCCTCCAGACAACTGTCTTCTGTATAAAATTGCTGGGAAATTAATGATGCGGGTTCCTATAAACAATATTAATAATAAAAATATATGCAAGTGATCTAAAATTTTAATAACCCAAGATTTTTCTCAGTAAGTTGAGGAATGAGCAGAAGCTGGGCCTATGTAAAAGCCTTCATTAGATGATGTTAGCAGCCTTCTAGAACAATCCAAGTAACAGAAATAAAAGAATAATCGAAAGAAGTATAAACAAATATATAAATAAAATAATGTAAATAATTATTGTGCAAATAAAAATTTATAAAATATAAATAAATAGGAAGTTACCCTTTATATTACTACTAGTACTGCTTCTTACGTGTGTAAAAATGAGGGAAAAAAGTGTAATTTGTTCCAAATGCAGTCCCAACTGTGTCATTAACACTTCTGGGATACACGAAAGCACAGTGCTTTAGGAAAACCAGTTAAGAGCAAATCTCATCTTTGTAGAAGAAAATTCAAGGAGCACATGGAAAATAAAGAACAGCCATGAACCTTCTCCTTTTGGCAGGTTCCTCAGAGGAATAGGATGTTTACTTTGCAGGCCAAATCTTTGCTGGCTCACAAAGCAATTTAATGAATCTTAAAGTCCAAAACATTAGCCTGTCTAATTAAGATAGCATCATTAAATCAGTGGATATATTCTGATTTGCTATTGCTCAGACTCTGGCCCTGCCTGTTGTCCTGCATGCCATAACCAGGCTTTACTTTCTTTTATGGAAGCAGAGAGATGGTGACACAGGAGGAATGCAGAGCCAAGGTACAGCTGTGCTTTTCCTGTTGTGACCTCACGAAACCTTTTGGATAGAACAACAAGCCATTTTCCTTGGGAAACTGAATTGTCTTTAATGGAATTTCTTATTTATACAAAAAAATCAGATTCCTTGATGTTCACACAGATCAATTTTAAATTGAGATATCACCTATTTATTTTAAAATTATCTTTCTTTTGAATTTATTCCACAGATCTCTTATACCCTACCTGCCAGCCAAAGAATGTATATTTAATATTAAAAAAAAAAAAAAAGTTTTTTATATTGAAGCTTGACTCCAGTCTCTTTCTGGTCATTAGTACAGGGTGGGGGGTGCTTCAGGACTTCCACACTTCCTCATGCACAGTTCCCATTTCAGGATTTTCCTAGATAACAAACCTAATTAAAAAAAAAAGGCAGGGAGGGGGGAGTAAGCTCACCTTTTACAAAAGCATGATTAAATCAACCCAATCTGTACTCCTGTTCTCCATTTTATATTTCAAGTTTAATTGTTTATGATTCACAACTCTTGCAGTGGAAAAACAATTCTAGCAGCAGCTTTCTGGCCTGTTGATCCTCTGTAGAGCTAAAAACTAAATAAATGACAGTACTTTCACCTTAGAATTACACAAAGGAGAGCTAAGAAGTGACGTTTCTATGCACATGGTGTGAGTCAGTGGCAGAGAAGAATCCCACAGTATCTAATTCTGAGGCTGCCAGCCCAAATTGAATTAAGTCATTTCACAGCCTGATTTGTCATGGGTATCAGGCATCGTTAGCTAATTGGAGTATAAACTTTAAGGGTCCATTATTTTAATTTTCCTTTGCCTTACTGCAGTACCTATAAGCAACATCCTGAGTAAGCATCTATTATGCTGGGGATTGGATAAGTCATTAATAGAAAGGCAGTGTTTTACTTAGGACTTGAAAATCAGCAGTTTCTTACCATGTATCAAGTGAAATGCTCTTTCATAAAGAATATGGAGGAAAAATATGCTGAAATTTTCATCTTATTTTGCATATAAGGCCAAAATTAATCTTCACAGAACAGCTGTTCTCAAGGCGTTCTACAGCTGCAGTGCTCTTTATAGAGAAGCCTTTATTTTCCCTCCACAACAGACAAAAAACTGGCCTCCATGACCACAGCATTTTGTAGGCAGTTCTGTCATATAATTTAAAACCCATGTAAGAGTAAAAAAAAATTTAAAAAACAACCAAACTTTATTGATTTACCCATTAAATTCTGTATCATTGAAGCACATAAACACATCTTGAAAATAGTAACACATGCATGAAAATAGTATTTCTGTAATCCAAATGGTCACATCTCAGACTTACTCCACTGGCAGTGCTGATGTACCGGTCCAGTGAGTTTCTCCTAGATGTTTGATGGCTTGACCTGTTCACTTAGTTGAAACCTGAGCCCTCTATTCTTTATTCTGGTTGTTTAAGGTACCTTTAGGTTGGTTTGCCTAGGCGTAAATAAATACATTTCTTGCTTTTAACATTCTTCAGTCTCTTCTACATCATTTAGCAGAAAAACTGTATGGAAACTTCACATTTCTCTCCTTAGTGAGCTGAAGCCTGAGCCAGGTCTGGTACCCAGGGCAATGCTACAGTCGCAGCTGTTGTTGTAGAGCTAAGTAAATTGTCAGCAGACCTTTTGCTTTCACTCACAACCTTTGTTTCTGTGGTATTTTGTCCTGATTTTGGCTGGGATAGAGTTAATTTTCTTCCTAGGATCTGGTATAGTGCGTTGTTTTGGATTTAGGATAAGAACAATGTTGATAATGCATTGATAATTTAGTTGTTGCCAAGCAGTCAAGGACTTTTCAGCCTGACAATGAGAAACTGGGAAGGGGACACAGCCGGGGTAGTTGACCCAAACTGGCCAAAGGGATATTCTATGCCATATGATGTCATACTCCATGTGTAAGTGAGGAGTTGGCTGGGAAGCAGGGCAGCTTGGGAACTAACTGAGCAGGTGGTGAGCAATTGTGCTATGCACCACTTGTTTTGAATGTTGTTGTTGTTATAATTATTATTTTTTATTATTATTATTTTATTATTATTATGATTAATATTATTATTATTATTATTCCTAGTAACCTGTCTTTAGCCTGACCCACAAGTTCTACCTTCTTAATTTCTGTTTGATTCTCTGCCCCATCCACACTGTTGTGGGTGGGAGAGAGCAAAGGGCTGTGTGGTTGTTTTAGCTGCCTGCTGGGTTAAACCACGACATGTTTTGAGCTCATCTAATTTCTGTATTTAGATGTGTTTGTGAAAATGGAGATTTAACGTGATAAACCTTAGAAACTGTCCCATCATCTGCCTGATATAAATCAGTTGCTGGGGAGTATGAAATCTGGTTGCTGACCTGCAGTCTAATTGCAGCTGTCAGGCTTCCAATCCATGGAAAGTGCTTGGAGGAGGAGTTTAACTCTGTTTTTTCCTCCTGTGTTCAGATTTGTCTTTTCTTGGAGCTCTCCACAAATGCTATGAAAGTGGAATTGGGGAGCTGATTTTGGTGTTGGATATTATAGGAACCAATAGTGGTGAAGAAAACCAGTGTCTTTTCTCTGTGGTTTCTTAGATCGGTGGTGACAAGGCTTTTTGAGCAAGAAAAAGCCTTATACTTGGAGGCCAAACAGTGCAGCTTTGGAAAGCGGGCAGGAGGTGACCTGCTGGTTAGACTGCAAGTTTTGTTTGTAAACACCTATATACAGGCAGTGTGTGACCTTTCCTACAATTGTGGATGTCGTGGAACATGAGAACTGTTGACCTCCAAGTCTGGAAGTTGTGCAGGGTGAAGAATGCCAGCAATACTTTCTGCTCTCAGCCACCAGCTCCTCTTCTGTCTGTAGTACATCTGTTAGAAAGAGAGCTGCACACTGCTTAAGGAAATCCCAAGATCCCTAAGAAAGTTAATCCAATGGATAATTACCATGACATCTTATAATTATCAGTTCACTTCTGCTCTGGTGCGACATCAGTTTGCAACCAGTAGTTCTTGTTATCTCTTTACCCTGACACTGGTCTATATTAAAAAAATCTCTTCTATGGGTAAGTAGCTTAGATCATGGTAGGCAGCATCATCTTTTTAGGTTCCAACTGAGATTTTAAAACTTTTACTAGTTTTCTGGACTTCTTAATTACCAATCACTTAATTTTCTACCACCTGCACAGCTACTGTTGAACCTTTGGAAGTATTAACACTAACAATAATTCATGCTTTAAAATTAACAATGTCAAGTACACTTAGGCTATACTTCAGCTCTGTGGCTACTTTTCAACTGTCTCTAAACCAGCAACTTCTGAAAAGATTGAGAAGTAAAAGTATCTACCTCATTTGTTCAGCCTGGAGAAGAGAAGGCTGCGGGGGGACCTCATTGCAGCCTTCCAGTACCTGAAGGGAGCTTAAAAGCAGGAGGGGATTCAACTTTTTAAAAGGATAGACAATGACAGGACAAGGGGGAATGGATTAAAACTAAAGGAAGGAAGGTTTAGATTAGATATTAGGAGGAAGTTTTTTACAGAAAGAGTGGTGAGGTGCTGGAACAGGCTGCCCAGAGAGGTAGTGGATGCCCCGTCCCTGGAAGTGTTCAAGGCCAGGTTGGATGGGGCCCTGGGCAACCTTGTGTAGATCCAGGCCTGGAGGTTGGTGGCCCTGCCTGTGGCAGGGGGGTTGGAGCTCTATGATCCTTTGGGTCCCTTCCAAATCATACCATTCTATGATTCTATGATTTGGTTCTGCTCCCAGATCTCAGTAAGAGTAAGGTTCCCAGGAAGGTGCTTTACTGCAAGTTACACAAGGTATATTTCATGCTGTGCTGTCTACTTGTAATTCTGCTGCTTGCATCTTGCTTTCTCTTTGCCTGTATGGGACCATCCATACTTGTATGGTGCCACTGTGAGACAGAAATTTGGTTGACGTGTCTCAGACTTTCAGAGATCACAGTGAATTCTGCACAAGCCAGGGAAATAACACAAAAACTAAATTTGACCGAGCAGGAATAAAATTATAATGTGATTCCTCTTGCTTCCCCCCCCCCCCCTTAATTTTAGGTATGGTTTAAGTTCTTTCACTTTACAGATGCAAAAGATCCTGCTCCTTGTTGATATTGCACTAAGAGTTAATTCAGTTAATGCACTGAGTGAGCAAGCCTTTGTTTTGTTTGGTTGTAAGCATGCAGCACTCCTCAGAGCCCTGCGTGCCTACTCTGCGGTGACCACAGGAGGAGGCAGCAGTGTCATGCTCAGAGATGAAGAACCTTAGGCTGTTCTCCCGAGCTGATCACTCACAACACAGACAGGAGGCAGTTGGGCTTGTGAGTGCGTGAGGTCAGTGGTGGCTCTGTACCAGGTGTGGGAGGTGTGGAGTGCACTGCACCAATGGGTTGTGCAAAATACTTTGGAGAACACATCTAAAAGGGAAAAAAAAAAAAGGCAACAGTATGGAACTAGGCAAGGATGGTGCTCTGCCATGGCAGAAATTGTTGGTTGGAAGAGGATGAAGTGTATGGCTATGATTCACACAACAGTTTTCACTGACATTAGCTCTATCTGTTTTCAAGGATAAAGGATATAATTTCTCTCTGTGTCAGATATATCTCAGCTTAACAATTAAAGGTGATAGATTTTTCCATGCAGTCGGGGGTATAATGAGTCAGATTACTAGGGAATTGATTATATCTATACAATATCAGTTCAAAGATTAGCGTTATCTGCTCATAGATGTTAGCAATATAGAAATATATTACACTGACAGTGTGGGGGTCTGGCTGGTCAGCCAGCATGGTTTCATTTGGGAACTGTACTAATTGATATCACCACAAAGATTTGGCTTGAGGTACTTGAACAGTCAGTGCAAGCACCCAGCTCGCCAGCATGTCTGATTTTTCAATGTGTAAGATCTATAGAAAGTTCTTTTTTTTTTAAAATGCTTTTGAAGCTACCTGCTGAAATGAGAATGCTGTTTCTCTTGGCCAGAACTTTACATTAATGCCCATCATCTGATCTTAGAAATCAAGAGGCATGGTAGCTGAGATGAAAATAATATATGACGATAGATATGAAGGAGAGAGGTAGAACCCACAAGAGGCTGAGCCTTGCCGATAGCCTAATATCCAGGGAGATGCATAGGAGGTATCATGCTGGATGTGGCTCTTTTACAGCAAGCTTAAGACAAAATGGCTGGAGGGGACTCTTTTATCACAGCTTATCAGAAGGCTCCCAGCTATAGCAGAGCATCAAATACTTCTTTCTGGAAAAGACAATCTATTCCTGTTCAGCGAAGATGTATTCTCTTCAGTGATGCACATTAAAGGAAGGGAAAAAATTGAGTGATACATTTAACACACAGGCTCTTGCACTCACATTGTTTATGGTTCTGTAGTTCTCCAGCTGAAGTTGTTGGTACATGGTGTTAGAGATTTAGATGTTGCCCTCTGGACCATTTTAAAGAGGATCAAACAGTCCTTTCTGACCACACATGTCTCTAGCTACAAGAGTATATGGTGATGGTGAGTATTTCCCAAGGCCTTAGCTGAGTCACCTGAAAGCAAGCATCTGAGTTATCTCTGCCTCTTTTCACTCTTTCCATCCCAAAGAACTTTTAGGTACCATACAACAAACAGACAACCAGAAGGGTTAAAAAAAAGGTTAGATAATTGAGGTAAAACTGTAGTGGTTAAGGGCCCATGCTCTACTCGGTGGCTGGGGAGCAAGTAAACTGTCACAGATGTCTGTATTGAAACATTTCCCCTATAACATTAATGAAGGCAAGTCAAGTCCATGTATGACAGCAGACTTGGGGGACTGATCATACTGTTGACAACAGAACTGCCATCTATAGGATCCTAGACAGGCTTGGGGATTGGGCAGACAAACTACAAAATTCAACAAGGACAAACACAAAATCTGGCACCTGGGTAGGAATGACTCCTTGAAGCAACACAAGAAAGGAACTGCCTGGCTGAGGAGCAGCTCTGTAGAAAAGGCCTTGGGTTCTTGTTTAGACAGTGAGCTGAGCACAAGCCTGTAGTGTGTCCTGGCAGCAAAGGTGGCTGACAGCATCCTGGGTTGTATGAACAGCAGCACAACCAGTAGGTCAACAGCAGTGTTCATCCTGCTCTACAGATAACTTGTAGTCAACATCTAGAATACTGTTCTGGTTTTGGGCCCCCAAAAAATGTACAATGATTAAACTGGAACAAATTAAGTGAAGGGCGATCAAGATGGTTGGGGCTGTGTGAGGAGATGCTGAGGCAACTACATTTGTTCAGCCTCGAGAATCGATGGCTTTGGTGGAATCTGACAGCAGCTTGACACTACTGACCAGAAGTTTATCCAGAAGATGGAGCTAGAGCCTTCACAGTGAGTGCACTATGGAAGATGAAGGACATAAATTGAAATTGAAAGGCAAAACTGTTAGTGTAAGGACAGAGGCCTTACAAGCTCTACACCAAACCCTTCAGGAACCTGACTCCTTGTTCACAGGTGAAGGAAGACAGTGGTCCCTGAGGATTATCCAGGAGCCTCCATTTGAACATGGAGTACGAGTTTGCTCCCAGTCCTTTGCACTGACTTAGGATGGCAAACTGGAATTGTTGAAACTACTTGGAGCTCCATGTGTTGTGGTCATGGGAAGAAGCTATACATAAGAGACATGTGGCTAAATTCCCTCTGTGGGGTACAAGCAGCAAAGACACTGGACTTTTGAATACTCTGAAGAGAATAAAGAACCAGATTATGTTTGTATCACAGAGTGCAGAGACATCAGAAATGCTTCTGAATGACTGAATAATAAGAATAAAAGCATTGTAGCTGTACTGATGGAGCTGTGCAGATTCCAGTGCCCAAAGGGTCATCTCTGCACAGCAAGGTATTGTGCAATGTTCACATCCCAGTTTCTTTAGAGCTGGTTTAGAAGTCTCTCATGTAGTAATAATCTGTTGTTCTGTAAGGACATGTTCTTAGGGAAAAAAACTGCAACTTTGAGAAACAAATTCATTCAATATTTAGTGGCAGCATATCTTTTAAAATCAAGAAGGTCAAGATGACTAGCTGCCTGATAACATATATAAAAGGCTTTCAGATGTTGTTCAGACTATTGTCAATTTATCCTTACGTTTGATCTACTCAGGATCTGAACAGAATACTTAGAGAATACAGTTTGTTATTGGATGGACTGTGTTTTCTCCAGGTGACCAATGTAATGGAGCCTCCATCCCAGATAGACATATTAAATAATAGTAGTAATTATAATACCTCCTGGTGCCATTAGGATATTTGCCTTATCTAATTTCCTTCATGTATTTTGGTTTTAGCTTAAATCACTGCAATATTTATGGATTTAAGGATTAATTGGCAGAGTTTGCAGGTTCTTAAAAAATTAAGTAAGTGCAGAGGTCTCTCTTGAGTTTGTAGGGAACTAGGTTCCTAATTATCTGTATGGCCCTCAAAGTCTGTGATCCTTCTTGACCATGCTGTGAAAGCAGTGACTGTACCATTCAAACATTTATTCAAATACTCTCTTTGAACTCAAATGGAAGAAATTAAGGTGCAGGGTATATACTTGGAGGAGTTAGAACACTCCTAGGGGACTGCATCCTTGCATCACAAGGACTGTTCTCAGCACATGGCACAGTCATCAGGGGCAAGACAGAAGGATGAAATGCTTCACCTTCCCCCCAGTAATAAGGTAACCAGTCTTCCTGCCCCTGGTGTAACTGATATATGAATCCTTTAACATATGCAGTAGCTGCCAGGGGTGCCCTAAAAATCAGATTGTACCTGGGGATTGCTGAATTAGAAACCCTGGGGCTCATCTTATTCCTACAAGGATTTTGCCCACAGGTGGGTGACAGAAGGAAGATTTTTGTCCCTTTTTTACTGTTGTATTAGCCCAGAGAAAAAAAAAAGGCTGGCCATTTATTCAGAATGCTAGAAAAAGAGTTATGAAGACTGTCAGGGAGGATAGGCTCTTCTCTGTTTCAGTAACTTCCAAATCTAATCGGGACTTTAGTAGTGTGGCTTATGGCACACAGGAAAAAATATAATCATAACAGTTGTGACAGTAATAAAACTGATCCTAAGATGTAGACAGTGGGAATGCAAGCAGATTTCAAACCACTTTCAAGCACTGCTGATTTATATGCTGCAATGATGTTGTATAATGAATGCAGAGCAGATGGGTCAGCAGCCTGAACCAAGCGTGCATTTGCTCAACTGCTTCATGAAAAATTGCCCTTGCTCAAGCCTTCTCATAACCTGATTGAATGAATGCAAGCAGCAAAGGCAGGACTGTGGCATCTAGGGAACTTGCTAGAAGGAACATATATTTTATTTTCTCTGCAGGCAGAGAACCAGTGGCTTTGGACATTTGTTGTTGTTTGTGTGATCTCTTGTTAAAATTAAAAAAAAGGCAGGGTGATTCTGTGTGGGCACCACACACCACACAAGCTCAGGGTAGAAAGTTGGTAAAAAAATGTGCTATTCAACTGTCTGGAGATTTCTGCCCCAATTATCAGGGAAAGTTACAATCTGAGACTCCTTTTAGCATATTCCTGCTGTTGCTACATTCCTGGAGGCAAGAGACAGTGTGTAGCATCAGCATTTTAGCCATTAACACAAATTTAGTGAGTATTTTGGTGGTGGTTTGTGATGGGAAAATCCTTTCCTAGCAGAAGCTCCTTCCTATGATATTTGCAACAGGAAAGGACCATCAATCAGCTGTTAAGGTACTTCCTAGTTGCATTACTTTGTTCTGAAGAGGCTGGTGTAACCAAACTGGATGATTCTGAGATAGTCAAGATGAAAAACCAATGAAGAACAGCTCTAGAAAGGCTCTGAATAAGCAGTGATGAAAAAAACAATTAACCAACCAAAAACCACCAAACCCCTTATGATCTCAAAGTATTTAAAGACTGTGGTGGGTTGGTCCTGGCTGGCAGCCAGACTCCCACCCAGCCACTCACTCCTCCCCACCCCCAGAAGGACAAGGGGGAGGAATGAATTAGAATTAGTTTGGCTGGATGGGACCTGACCATTTCAGGGATGACCAAAAGTTAAAGCATGGTATTCAAGTCTAAATGCCTCTTAAACACTGACAGGCTTGATGTACTGATGAACTCTCTAGGAAGTCTGTACCAGCATTTGACCACCCTCTCTGTAGAGAAATATTTCCTAGTGTAAAATCTGATCATTCTCTGGTGCAGCTTTGAAGGATTCCTCCACGTTCTTTCACTGGGACTGAGGAGAAGCAATCAGCACCTCCCTCTCTACCTCCCCAGGAAGCTGTAGAGACCAATGAGGTCACCCCTCAGCCTTTTTCTTCTCCTAACTACATAAACCCAGAGTCCTCAGCTGCTCCTTGTAGGAGCTGCCTTGCAGCATCCAAGTACCAAGGTGCCCTCAAGGTAAATACAGGTAAATAAAAACTTACCAATTACTGTTGTGAGCAAAACAGACTCAGCTTGGGGATTTAACTTAATTTATTGATGATTTTAAAAAAAATATTAATTACTGATTTGGGTAGTGGGAAACAAAAAAATGAACATTAGAGCACCTAGGGAAAATTCCTTTCCTCTGCCCTTTCTCAGGCTCAACTTCACTTCAGGCTCCTCACTTCCCTCCTTGTTACTGCTGCCAATTACACTCAGTTCCTTCAGCCAGGCCATGGGCTGTGAAAGCTGGAGTGTTAGTTACAGTCAGTACATAGCATTTTCTTTCTACTGTTACTTTCTTCTCACGTTTCTCCTCTGCTCCAGCATGGGCTCTCCACAGGACACAGTTCCTTCAGGAATATCCACCTGCTCTGGTTCAAGTCCTCAATGGGCTGCATGGCAATACCTGCTGTGCCGTGGAGCACTTTCTCCTCCTCTGATCCTGGTGTTCCCTTTGCTAAACACTCTGTTTCCTCTCCTCCTCTGCCTGTCCTTAAATATGTTTTCATAGAGGTCCTACCATCTTCCCTGATGGACTCAGCTGTGTCCTGTGATGCGTGTATTAGAACTGGCTAGAAATAGCTGTGTGGCACAAGGAAGCCCCTGTCTCTTCTCAAAGAAGCGACCCTACTTCTAGCACTGGGCCACCTACACCCAGTACTAGGCAAAAACAAAGACAAAAAATCCACAGAGCCTCAAATTCTGGTGCTTGGATAGATATTTGTCAGGTTTCATGGTAATAGCAGTTTCACGATGCAGAAGTCATCTTGACATCAGTTTAACTTCCTCATGGTAGTAAACAGCACATAGTTCTGCTTTGGGCCCTGGGTTGTTCTAACTTGTGCATCGTCTTAGCCAAGACAGAAGAGTGCTAAAACCAAAAACAAAAGTCTTAATGTAGAGCATGCTGTTAATTTTTAATACTCTCCCTTTGCACTATAAACTTCTAATGTACATCTGTTCTGTTGCCACAAGACTGAATTTATTTGTGATATAAAAAATGTACATCCAGCTATGAGCCAGCGTAGGGAGCTCTGTCCTCAAGCTGCCTGTTGGCTAGAGAGGCTGCTTTTGGCATTTCATTCTTCAGGATCTGGTGGAAGAGAGTGCATGGGGGAAAGGGAAAGATCAGCTGCAATGTATCAGGCTACTTTGCCACAGTGTTTGGCAGAGTGTTTAGCTAAGAAACATTCACCATCTGTTTAGCTTTGTGAGGAAGGTGGAGAAAAATAACCTCCTGAAGGTTTTGCCCTTGTAAATACTTTAAAGTGCCCTTCAAGAAGTCTTCACCCAACCGTATACCAAGTGTCTAGCTGATACCAGCTACCCAATAGCATCTGGGACAGATGGCAAGCCTTCTGCATCCTCCCAGCTCTCATAGCAGTTTGGACATTTTATTGTACTTACCATATATACCCTTCTGAAGTGTCATTCTTGAATAGGGTTGATGCCTTTGTTTCACTAATTTGAACTACTTTGTCAAGTGGTTTTCTTTTGGGCTCTAGTCCTCTATAAGGGAACATTCTGTTGCAGTTATGAATACTCCAGTCACTTGTGAAGGATTCAGTACCTCTGAGTTTTGACTCTTCTTTTTTCCAAATTTTTCTCTGCTTTCAGTTCTGTATGAAGGGTTAAAATGCAGAACCTTTCTAATATCTGTCATAGTTATTACTGTCTATGTGTTAACTGAGCATCCCAGATCTAGCTGTGGCTAAAAATGTGGCTAAATTCCAATTTTCTTCCTTTTAGGAGGTTTCCCCTTGATTACAGATAAAAATTAAATGCAGTTTACACTTTTGGAGTTGTATTTAATTAGGGAAATTTAAACTGACCCATCTGTCTTCTTCCATTTTACTGCTATTACTGTGTGGTGCTCAGCAATCAATCAGCTGTCAGCAACAGAACTGCTTCAGTCGCTTTTTTTTCCCCCATAGAGCTATGCAAAGCAACAAGAGCTTCTCAGTGTCAAACTTGGGCAGATTGAGAATTCATCTAAGCTATATTTACCCACAGATAAGGTAGTAGTAGCATTGTGCAGAAGGCAATTCGTTAGATGCCTTTTTAATGATAGGAGAAATCACTCATTAGAGGAGCTCATTTTTCTTCTGTGGATGACAAATGGATTTCTAAAAGTATCACCATCTATAGGCTCAGCTCTGGAATACCTGAAGTTGGGTGAAATGAATCCCACACTTAGGAAATTTCCTTGTTCTCACCTTTGAGAAGCTGAATCCAAAAGGGCAGAAGCTACAATTGCACAGCAGGCTGGAGAGCAAGAAACAGTGAAGGCAAGAATGATGGAGAGACAGAGTGGGGGAAAGAAATGAAAAGCCATAATGGGAGCACGGGGAGAAAGAAAACAAACCAAAACTGGAGGTGGTTTTATGCTATACTTAGGAAAATAGAAAAAAAAAAAAGGGGGGGGGAGGAAATATAAGAACAGAATTGAATAGTTTATTTGTTCTAGAAACTTCTCAGCTGCAGTAATTACTTCCAAACTTATAGCACTTGGAGGAAAAAAAAACACCCAACAAACCACAGAGAAAAATATAGAGCCTTAGAAACCTGGGTCTTAATTCTTAACTTGCAGAGTAGCTGCTTTACAGGAACTTGTTCTTTAATATAATTCAACCTAATGAGATTCCATCAAGTGTAACTTGAAGTAGAATTTGGTTTATTATTTCCCTAGTTATTGGCTAAGAAAATTGAATGTGGGGAAAAAAATCACATCTGTCATTATTCTTGTGACTTATACCTCAAATTGCCAATTAAAAGTGTGGCAGGGGAGCAAAGCACGTTTCCTTTCGTTCTCAAACATGTCCGTTCCACTTACGTTCAGAGGCTCAAATTAAACAATACAAGGCAATTTCTTCTTCTTGGTGGCACTGCATGGGATGTAAATCAATATGGAATTTGGCTTTTACTAATCTTCAGCTCCTGTCACAGGCTGTAGCTAGCGTGCATGCTCCCAGCATGGCTTAAAAGTAACCGGGTTGGTCCAGGCAGCTGCTGAGCACAAAGTTCTGCGCAGCCTAACCACACGAGTAGTTACTCATCTTCTCTGATGACTTCTGCAGTCTGTGAACTTTCTGCTGCTGCTGTTGTGCTGCTAATGATACTCCAAGCAAAAAGTAATTCATGTGTGAGATGAAGTCACAGCGATGACAAGTCACTGTTGACATCCACTAGAGCAAGGCAGAAAAAGGCTCAGTTTAAAAGACCAGTGGAGAAACAAAGGTGATTTCACTTCACAGCCACCCTTGTAAAGTTCAGTAATGCTGTTGCCTTCAAGATGAAGTGTACTCTCTAATCAGCTAAAATTCAGACTGATTTTATATTTAACTCCTTAGTATAGTATCTGACTCCTTCTGGTCATGAACACATTTTTTCCTCTTATATCTCTCTGTGAGTTAGCTTAGTATTAGTGTTCCTGTACTGTGGGGAAAAGATGCAGAGAAAGGCTGTTTCCAAGGCCAAATGAGGAAGAATCCCTTTTTTGTACATACTAGAAGACATAAAGGCTTGAAGTCTATCAAGTTCAGCTTTGGTTTATGCCAGAAACACTTTTCCCCCTATCCCACAAGCGAAATCTTTTCTGCTTCAAATGCCTGCAGAAGAGACTAGAAAAATGGAACCTGTACCTGTCAGTTCTTTCTTTCTACCCAGACTTGAGTGACATCAAAACCTGACCAAAATCTTATATTATAATGTGTCTTCACTCCTAGCCTTTAAAAGCTGTATTTTGGATCCACTAAGGTTCACCTCTTTAAGGTCCATAATCCTCTATCTGTTCCATTCCCAGGTAAGAATGCATTTTTAAAATTATAATCAAGTTTCTACCCCACAAAAATAATATATCTGTATATATCATTTTCCAGAGAGATGAGCCTCAGAGCTGAAGAGGCACCGCAAGAAGATTGCTTATACCCTTGAGTTTGTGAGATAAATTGTGTTCAGTAAAATGACTTCTCATACATCTGTTGCAGAGAGTAATACAGTGCAGCAGGAATCTGTTTAAAATTGTGCTCTCTTCCTCAAACCATTCTGTTTGCTGGAGTGCTGTTGTTATCCCTGCAGAAGAGATAGGGGCAGAAGAGCGTGGCTGTGGTAGTTAATAATCCTGTTACTGTATGGGTTATTAGGAGCTGCTTTACAGCAGTGGCTGAGAAGAAAGGTAAGGCTGAGCAAGTGGAAGAGCATTCAAAGAGAGCGTGCATGCTCCGTTCCCAGCACTTCTAAATTAGCGCTGTGAAAGCGTGCTTTGCTCAAGAGGTTTGCAAGGGAAGCTGTCAGGTGCCTTTTCCCCTTGTTTTTCAGAGCCAGCCTCATAAATTTTAGACCTTGATACTATAAAGTTTGGTGGGGTGAAACAGACTTTACCCTCTTTTAAGCCTGCATGCTCCACACATTCCAGTGGGCTGCTTTTCTGAGCAGATTTTACTGGTTTTCATACCATGAAGACAGAAGGACTTGACTTTACATCTGTGTGGCACCGACTTCATAAGGTTTGCTGTAGATCTGTGCCAGGGCAAGGAAAAGCACAGCAGCTTCAGCAGTCCTCATGAATGAGACTGTGCACTCATCACCTTGTGTTTCCAAGTTCCAGTTCAGAAAAACAGATGACCTGTGAGCTGCTGATGCTTAGATTGTTTCACTCTTCAGCACTTCAGGCTCCAACAATAAAGTGAAAGGAGAAAATTCTTTGCTGTATGCAGGACTGACTGAATGTAGCTGACAGAAGGCATCTGGGCAAGTCAATTAATGCTTCCCAGTCCTGGCCCTGCTCCTGTTATTGCCTCTTCTCTTTTCCAGGCTCGTGATAAAGTCACTTTCCTAACCTGAATGCTGATTTCTACTTGGCAACTTCCTGAAGGCATTTCTTGATCTCTAGAACTTCCTGGGGCACGAGGTGGTTTTTTGAAAAGCCTTTTCTGAGTACGTAAAAGTCTTTCTTGGTATGTCCAAGAGAGGCAGGTTGTAAAAAGCCAAACCAGACATTGAGAAAAAGGTCAGGAAGAAATCTGACTGAAGGGGGAGACTTCTTGTGTTTCCAACCTAGGCAAGAGAAACCAATCAACAACCAGCCACCAGAGCATTTTCCCCAAAATTTTTGTCTTCAAGCACACTGCATCTGTGGCCATATTATACAGCTTATATGCTGTGTAAGGGGTATTCTAGTGCTATTAGCAGCTTGGTGAGGAACTCGGTGTCAGTTTAAGCCCTGAAAAACTATCCTGTTTCTTCAAAGAAGCAGCAAAAAACAGTTAGGTGATTTCATCAACATTCCTGGTCACTTCAAGGATTTAGTTCTAATGCCCTTTTTGATTAATTTACCATATAATACACACTGTCTTTCTATTTACTAGTTACACATGGTCAGTTATCTTTCCAGTGTGTTCTTTACAGGGGATTGACACACTGGAACCTTTCTGAGGGAATCAGCTCGTTTCTTGAGGTATACTCAGGGAATTTACACGTCAGTAAAATGAGAAGGTATAGCACAGCTCATTACAGAGGTATTTTGTTCTTTCATGGAGAAAGAGTTTTGAAAGCAGGTCACCTTTTCATCCTTAGTTCTAGCTTCAATAGGTAAGCAAGGAAAAACTAGTTATGAATAGATATAATGCAAGAGATTGTCAGGTCAAAAAGAGCCTCGGGGATCCCAGTGGGAAGTTTGGATCATTTATAAGATTCTCCAGGCAGGTGCATGTCTCTCTGTGTGTGAGGAATTGAGTGGAAGAGTTTTGCAGAAGTTTGGCACTCAGGATTAACTTTTATATGAGGACATTTTTGCTCAACACTTGAGCTTCTTATAACCATAGGGCATTGTGGAGAATATAACCATAGAGAATACCATAGCTCAGGTTAGTATTCCAGCTGGAAACAGTTATGAGTATGAAGTTTTTCATGGCATTCCTTTGAGTCCAAAGGTGTAGGTTAAGCTAGTGAGTTAAATGTGATGTCATTAGTAGAAGTCTGTTCTGTATAATAGCCTGGAAAATCAGTCTTTAAGGCATGCTGATTGCTATCATAGCAGTTTAAGGATATCATAACCCAGACCTTTCCAAAAAAGTAGACCTAGACATAGTAGTCTGAGAAAAAAGCTCACATGCATCTACAGAGAGCTTCACAGAGGCACGTTTCATCTTATGCTTAAAAGCTCTAAGTCTGAAGCAAAGCAGGACACTTTTACTTTATATCAATCCTAAAAATCTCTATCTCCCTAATGTTCCATTTATTCTTGGTGTAATTTATCTTTGGCAGCAATTCTTGGGAGTGAGCATTGGAAGAGCTGTGTAATATATATGCAAGTTTATTCTACTTTATTTTCAATTTTTGACATACATGTTTGTATTAAGTTATGTAAGTAATGAGTTAGTATCCACTTCTTCTGATGACAGGGAGTGGATTGAATTGCTTTAAATTAGCACAGCCTCTCAGATTTCAGCACTACTTTATTCTTGTTGAGAGTCTGAATTTTAGTACTGTTCTCTTCAATTTAATCCATGCAACCTCATCTAATCCAGATCCCTGTTAGAACTCTAAACTGAAGCTGTCCTGTCAAGCATGATCTTGCTATGCTGTTTGTAAAATAAGCTTTCTCTGGAATTTTCCTTAGAATTAAATGGAGAAGCTCAATCCTTTGCAGGGAAAATAGAAATAAACAAACTGGAGCAGCAGCAGTTTTGGAGTAGGTTTTGTTTTGTTATTTTTTTCCTACTGGGAACAACTTTGATTTTTTTACTTAAAAAAAATATTGTCAGGATTCTGTCCAGTTGAGAGTGTGTTAATTACCTTTCTCCATTAAATATGCCATCTGAAATAAAGCTCTTATTTTATAGGATGACTTATACTGACTATCAAACATTCTGTGTAAAGTCAATCCACTCTGGAACCAGTGCTATATTTTCTATTATATTCAGTTAATATCTAATATTTGCTTACAGATGTTGCATTGCTAGTTTTGTGAGTTGTTTTAATAGTTTCTATATGTAAAAGTGTGGATATAGTTTATTTATGGGCATGACTGCTTTGTAAATCAATACATTATCCATGGTGGAGAATTTATTGTTTTCTGCAGGTGAAGGATGTTACTAACTGAAGATACAGTGTGAGGTGGTTATCATCATGTTTAAGTCTAGGGGCATACTTTGGACAGTCTAAATTCTCTCTGACCAAGCTTCACCTCTATTGGCTGCATGGATTTTTTAAAATCCACTCCCCAGCCCCCAGCACCCCATAAATTGAATAACTTAAGTAACATCATGAAATCTGCTAACGCCATTTTTCAGTATATGCTAGTACAGCAATGACCCCTGTCTGTGATCTGTAGCCTCTGGAGGCTTGTGGACAACTTCTAAGTTGTGACTACCATTTGCTTAAATTGTGGACAAACCCAAACCAACTTCAAGACATTTTTCTAAGACCACATAGCAAATTTAGGGTCCGTCATTGTATATGTATCACTGAGGTTTCTTTAAATTATTTTAATTTGCTGAGGGATCACCATGGCAGATCAAAGCATGGGTGACATTGACAACTTCCTTCATTTTGAAAATTGATCATGTATTTTTACCCTTTCTCAAGAATTATGACTATCATTTACTAAACTCTTAATCAAGGGAGGACTAACTCTGTGAAAACAGTGTCTTTAACAGCATTTAGTAAGGAAAGCTCTCAAAGCACTATAGAAGTGCTTATAAACCATACCAATCCAAACATCTTTATTTAGAGATGTGCTGAATCCTTCATAAAAGTCTAGTTTAGTTATTTCTGATATAAAGCTGCATTCCATAAAGGATTTTGCTTTTCCCCAGTGTATCACCCTTGTGTCTACTGAACTGATTCTTCATTAACATTTCCATCAGCTTGCCTAATGTGTAAGTCAGACTACCTGGATGGACTGTTTTCCCAGATCACACCACACACCAAGCTCTTTTTCAAGGTGGTTGTCCATCTGTGAATGGCTCCTTCCCTTTCAGTTAATTATACCGGTTCATGGCTAATAAAGTGTGGTTAATCTTATCCACAAATCAGTTTATCTTGTGTACTTACTATTGATCAGTGTGCAGGGAAACAAGTGCTCGGCAGGGTGATTAGCATTAGAGAAGGAACTTAAAATTATACTGTATTCTGGTTCAGTTCTATAGTCTTGTCGTACGTCCCCTTGGAATAAATCAGAAGTGTATGCAGCCACTTTTGCCCAGATGCTGCCCTTTGTTATTAATTTATTTTGCAATCTGTTTTTCATTATTTTGGCAGAGATAACACACTATTCTCAGCTGCCTATTTAGGAATCCTTCATGCAAACGCTAACAAGTCTCTGGTGGTTTTTTCTTTTTCCCTGCTTCCTTATTGATCCCACAGCTCTTCCACTGTTTCAATGGATTGTGCTTTTTTGTGTCTGTATTCCCAGAGATGGAAAAATGCAGGTAATGCTTGATGACATAAGTACCCCTTTGCTGCCTTTTCGGCTCTTGTTTGTTTAGACCAAGGAACAGCTTGACAGTTAATACATTTGAGACTCACTACCAATCTCTTCAGACTCAAACCTGGCTACTAAAATGGGCCCAAAGCAAAAATTCAGGCTAGAACTTTAAAACTGATTTGTCTTTGGACTAAAATACAACTGCAACTTAAGCCTAATGCAGATAAGAGGAAGTTAAAGCAGAAATGTTTATTTTTAGGGTTTATACTTGCCATTTTAAACCAATGTACAGTGCGTTACTGTGTTCTTCCATATGGCTACCATCCCATAATCATTGCTTTCCTCCCAGATGCCCTTATACCTGAGTAAGGGTTGTTCTCCTGTTGTGCTCATGGCAACTCTACTAGTTGTGAATCAGAAGTTATCCATCTTCTTCCTGTGATTCGGTGCACCAGCTGGTCAGTGCAAGGAAATCAGGGTCCTTGCTGCCTGTTTCAGTGCACCACCTATTTGCCTATGGCTAAACCAGTTAGCAAATGGCTCATTAAAACATCTCTGAGCGTCTGATTGAAATCACCACCCAGCAGCAATGAGCACATCCGAGTGTGCTCTGTCTGCACTCACCCCATTCGTTGGGGTAAATTGGAGCTGTAAAATGGCTGCAAATTGGAGCACAGGAAGTTCCGCACCAACATGCGGAAGAACTTTTACACAGTGAGGGTGACAGAGCCCTGGGACAGGCTGCCCAGGGGGGTGGTGGAGTCTCCTTCTCTGGAGATATTCAAGACTCGTCTGGACGCCTATCTGTGCAATATGAGCTAGGGAGCCTGCTTTGGCAGGGGGGTTGGACCCGATGATCTCTCGAGGTCCCTTCCAACCCCTACAATTCTGTGATTCTGTTTCTTCACAGACACTACTCATTCCAATGCAGACTGCCAGTTCTCTACGTGGTTTGAGCTCTCCTGGTGATTTCCTGCAGAGGCAGGAAGCTGTGCCTGTTCCATCCCACCAGCTGAGCCGCGGGTGAAAGCACTCAGCAGAGAATGCTGAGTGGGGCTGAGCACCTGCCAAAGGTACTAAAGGCATCAGCTAGATCGAGGGGATGTCTAGCTCCATCCTCAGATGCATGCTGTTCAAAGCTGAGGGCTTGGCTCTACTCTCACTCGCGCACCCGTGTGAACTGGCAGAGCTTTCACTAAAGCCAGTGAAAACTGGGGCAGCCATATAAGCACCAGGCCCTGAGAAGGTGTGCATTGTACACACGAACATCTTAGGACACCTTATCACCACCTACAACTACCTGAAGGGAGGTTGTAGAGAGGTAGGTGATGGTCTCTTCAGCCAGGGGACAGGAGATAGGACAAGGGGGAATGGCATGAAGCTGTGCCAGGGCAGGTTTAGATTGGATGTTAGGAAAAAATTTTTTACTGAAAGAGTTGTCAGGGCCTGGAACAGGCTGCCCAGGGAGGGGGTTGAGTCACCTTCCCTGGATGTGTTCAAAAAAAGGGTAGATGAGGTACTTAGGGATATGGTTTAGTTTAGGATGAGAATGGTTGGACTTGATGATCTTCAAAGGTCTTTTCCAACCTTGTGATTCTGTGATTTTGTGATTCTGTGACAGTGAATCCTCCCTAGTCTCTTTCAGTCCTGCAACATCAAACTTAGTAAGCAGCAGAAATCTGTCAAAAATGTTAACATGAAAAATGTTATTGTAAAGTCTAAAGTTTTTACGTTGCTTTAAAAACAGCATGCACAGGTGTAAACCCTATTTTTCACTATGCATGAGCGTTATTTTATGTAGGTAACAATGCAGCTTTCATGACAGCAGTTCATCTATTTTGTGCAATAAAGTATACTCCTAATGTGATGCAATCAGCTGACAAGGCAGTACTGCTAAATCATTCCTCCCACAAATGGTAATGGGGAAAGCAGATCAGGAATCAGAAAATCCTTCCTCAAGAGAAAACAAAACTTTGTGAAAAGCAAACCATTTTCTTCTGGTCTGTCATCAATGATAATCTTGAGGTGAAAGTAGACTGCAGGGCTGGGACTCTTTAGATACTACATTCCTGGAGAATCAATGCATTTCAAGTAACATCCTGCTTCCAGAAGGCAAGACATGGTAGACTAAAACAGGTTGGCACCTTGAAAGTCATGTATTACTTGATACAGTTTTTAAATTTTGGAAAAACCCAACAGCAGAGTTGCTTCCCAGAAGGGTTTTTCAAAGACTAATGCACACAAGACAACACTACTCACTGGAGCAGCCTTTTGCCAGAAGCACCTAAAAGCTTCTAGACCTCTAAGAGGTGATGATTCTGCCTACCATGGTCCAGTGAGTTTCCCCTCAATCCTCTCCCACACCCCTGCACAGAACATCGGACACAATGGAAAAAATCTGTTTCTGGAGTGATCTTGGGAAATAGCTAAAGGTGTGCTGTGGAGAGGAGGCCTTAGGAGCACTAATTTTTAACAATGTCTTCAAAAAAATTGAAAGTATGTAATACATCTCATGATAGGTATGGTACAGATATCGTTCCCCATTATTTGAGAGACTGAAACCTGCTTCAGTGTGGGCAGTCACATTATACTCTGTACCTTCTGTATCATGGAGGATGAGGCCCTTATTCTGTAGCAGATAAGAGAAACTCTTCTCAAGGTTCAGGGAACAGATGCCACAGTCACTTGTTTAATACCCTGAGCTCTGTTACCAGTGAAAGCGTAAATGGAATCAATAAAGTGTCCTTAGTTCTTTCTAATGTTATAAGGGGCCATATGAAGATTACAAGGCATTAGTGTATATACGGCACTGTTTATCATAAGATGCATCAGCTCTCCATTTCCCTGTGGATAAAGGGACACTTTTCTATAGAAACCTTTCAATTCAATCACTAAATTGTTTCAAATAGCATATGTTAATCCTGCACTGGATATAATCAATCAGAAAGTGTAGTGAAAACAAAGATGTGCCAACCTATTTTAAAAAAAATGTGCCAGTGACAATATTGAAAAAAGTATGTAATTGAATCCTGAATTTCCCATATTGATAGGGACAGCTACAGTGCAGTACCATTGATCAACCTGTAATCCAGAACGAGGAAGAAATTTACCTCATGGTCCTCTCTCTCTTCCTGGCCCATTGATCTCTCAAACTATCATCAGCTGTTTATGGCAGCCTAATGT
The DNA here is from genome assembly GCA_020800305.1 of Porphyrio hochstetteri. NCBI lineage: Eukaryota > Metazoa > Chordata > Aves > Gruiformes > Rallidae > Porphyrio > Porphyrio hochstetteri. Next base: position 120,730,757 of record CM036906.1, on the reverse strand, counting down.
CAACATGAAACTTGTACAAGGCAACAAATGAAATGGTCAAATATCAATGAAGATTAGGGGAAGGACATGCACTGCTTAGTGTTTACAAACGTCTCATCAAGACATCTCTTAAACCAGCCAACCCCCACATTTCCAGAGAAATAATCGATGGGGTTGTCCACAATATGACTCAGGTAGCTGAGGCCAGAGTCAATGCATCAGCTCCAGCAGGCCCTGGCATCTGTGTGCTCACCATACCTCACCTGTAAGTTATAGCAGTTGCCTCTGGTGGGAATCCAAGTGGAAACACGGCAGTTGTGGCGTAAAATACCCTCAGGGAGAAAAGAGTTCAGTCCAGGACAAAGTATGTCTTTCTTCAAAGTTTAAGCTAGGACAGTTTTTATCTCATTGACTGGGTTCAAAGTGCAAAAAGAGAAAAGAATGTCTAGATAAGAAATAATTTTAATAATAAAAGAACCCCAACAGAATCAATGCTGAGCATGAATTTGTTACAATAAAATTTCCCCCAAAAGGGAAATTCCCCCAAAGTCACAGCACCCTACGAATTCTTACAGTCTGCTGAATAACATCCCTTCTATTTCTGCCATCCAGATTTCCTGGAATTAAGGGTTATCTTTGTGTCAGCCGGGGTGTCACTGGAAATGATGTAAAAGAGCAAAGTGTGAATGCTGATAAGTGCTTTCCATTTCATTCCCTTTCAGTAGAAAAACACCTGTGAAATCCAGAGGTCAAATCAAAATAGCAAGAGGTTTCCGTAAGGAGCACCAGGGGATATTTTCAGCAAACCTTTCCAATGTGTGCTGTAATCCAATTTGTCACAGACAAATAGTGTAGATAGTGGAGAAAGAGGTAAAACAGAGTTTGTAAAGCAACTCCACAGCTATTATACAGCTTTTTACAGTCTGGGTGACTTACAAAATGATGCTTTTCAAGGACAAGGCTTTTTGTGGTCCAGCACTTATTATGTATGGAAAGTGTGAACCTATTAAGGCAGTTGTGTTTTCTCCCACAAACTGAGTAGTTCTCAGCACAGTCAATGAGCCATAAACCACTGAACATGCACTAGAGATTAATTTGTGTTAAGGTCCTAAGGAAAACACATCATCCAAGACAAAACAAGAGGTCCCTGCAGTCTGGAGTAGGGAATGAGGAGAGGGTCTTGCAGGGGATCAGCAGAGAAACTACAGGCAGCACAAGAGAATGTCATCTCTGCAATTTCACCCACCACGCTGTGTCGGTTTTTAGTTGTTTTTTGAGGGAATTGAGGGGTGGTTTATCAATAGCATGAGTTCCTGGCTAGAAGAACTCAGGAGACTAACACCTGCATGTGGTCATTCAGGTTTTCAGTGGGCTTGATCCCTTCCTGAGGTGACCATCTTGCTGACTGCCCATGGAGTTATCAAATTACTCATCTATAGTTTCAGGTGCTTCAGTCACATGCTCCTCTGTAAATCAGGAGAATCTACTTATATAGAGCCATGCTGTCAGGATGCTTACAGATAGGAAGGAACAATCAAAATAAGTAGCAAAATAAGTGGGTTGTAGTAAAAGTACGCAGGCCTTGCAGAAATCTCATCACAGATTGGAAATTGCTTCTATTTCAAAGCACATTCCCAGCCCATTCATTTTTATTATATGTTCCCACCTGCTTGGTTTGTTCAGCTTAAAATAAAATAGAAAAGGAGCAGAAAGAAATAATGTTATAGCAGCACTGTAGATATTTCTGCTGGGTAAGTCTAATAAGGATCATGTTTGCAGTTTTCCCCAAAGCCAAAGCAATCTGCTTGACAGTGGTGTTACCAGCAGTTAGGGAGGCTGAGACCTCTGCCAAATACTGCTGGGTTTTTGCTGATATTTAAACAGACTGTGGATTCCAAGGAAATTAAATTGAACTGCATCTGCACCTAGGGTATATACACATGTACTGGGAGTGGCACTCAATCTGTGTGGAGCATCTGCACTTTCGTAAAGATTTGGACTTGGCCACGAGTGCTGCTTGCCAGGCACATGGGTATAAATGAAAAAGAGATGAGTTCTTTGCTCTGTTTGCAGGGCCAGCATAGGATTTGCTGCCTGAAAGGGCTTTTTTCTTTTTTCCCCTCAAGCTGATTCTTTTGGTGGAAGTTCAGAAACCTGCAGTGTTTCAGCAGTATCTGTTTCTTGTCAAGAGGTTGATAGCAAACTACTCAGAGTAGAAATGCTTAGAATTTGTGAGGTTTTTCTGCTTTTCTGGACAGATACTGAAATGGGCCTAATCCCATGTGCGTTGTTGGTACAAGTGGTCCAGTATGTGCAAGAGGAGGGGTGAGCAAAGGCTGGAACCTGTGGTACATGTGTAAGGGTTACTAAAGTCAGAGAAAGAAAGCAGAAATTTCAGGGGTATGAGAATTTATTACAGCATGTAGGGATGGCAAGAGCAGTCATGTGTCAAAGACTGCGGCTTAGGTTATCTTGCCTGTACCTGGAGATGGCATCATGCCTTTAAGGAATCTGCTTTAGTAAAGATTGAAACAAAACTGCTGTAGGTTTGATGATAATAATATATGGAAATTACCACTGTCTTTACACCTACAGAATTTGCTGGAGTTAGACCATCTTTATAAACAATTTTGCACTTTCTTAAAGAATTCTGGAGTGGAGCTGCCACAACCTTGCTGAGTGCCAAAGTTACCTAAAAGTCCAGAGCACAAGTATCCTTGTGACATATTTTAAGATTTTCTCAATGGGCTATTTTTATCCCTTTTCCTATTCTTGATTTCTATTTTTCCAGACTGTTGGGTTCAGATTTGGGGGACCACCTCTTTTTCCATCATATCCCACTTCCTTTAAAGAGTTATTTTTGTCACTATTTATTCTAAACAGCAACAAAACCAGGTCTCTGCTCCCATCTGCATGGGTTACATCACCTGAGTGGGAGCATATAAATCGTTCCTGTGGTCTCCACTGTGTAGACCAAGCAACATTCGCTGCTAGGCTCTCTCTGAAATTCTCTCATGTTGAAGCATGAGAGAATTTCTCTGTCCTGAGAAATTCAGGCCTACAGAAGACTGTTGAGTGTCTATCCTTCCAGCTAACAGGATAGTGTTTGAGGCTATAGAGTTATTTGAGGTGTAGGCTTTTTACTCGCCAACTTTATTTTCATTCAGTTTGCACAATAGAAAACGTATGGACTGTTTCTGGTGACAGTCCAAAAATTCAAGACAGGTTGCAGAAGGACTTTTTGTTCTTCAAAAATATCTGCTGAAGGTATGGGTAATCCCTCAGCAAGATGATTTCATCACTTGTTGATTGCTGTTATTAATCTCCATTAAGATCATAATTTCCAAAGTGATAAATCTTCACTGACTTCAAAGAGAGCAGAGTACTAGTTCTCTGAAGAGCTTGACCTAACCTAGGAGATTAAAAATTGTCAGTTTAGCAATTTGATGCTGGCTTTTCTGGAAAGCTAATTTCAATGATTAAAATATTGCCCCAGAAGAGAGCTGCTTTATGACACAACACATGTTCACATACATATGTATATATGCTCTACATTCCCAAGCTGCAATTGCCTACAAAACAGGGATGGCTCCAGTGAGACAGTACAGTCCAGTCAGTAGACTTCAGGATCAGGACTGTCTCTTCATATGGAGAAATCCATCAGAGATGTAGGATGAGAAAAGCTATGGGAGGAGAAACAGAAAAAAGAAAATATCTGGTAGATGGTTGAAAGTATCTCAGAGAGACTGCAAAGGCAGTAAGGAAAAGCTGGTTCATGTGATATCCCAAAGCTGGAAGTCAAGGAAGAAACTTCCCTGTGGGTATTTTGTCCTGGAAAAAATAGGGCTAAAATCTTATAAGTTTTACGTTAAAGCAAGTCTGAAGACTCAACATGTAGGTTCAGAGGTGTACCCCAGAGCAGTATGTTTCCATCACTGTATAATCATAGCTGGTGGTTGGCCTGCTGTACTGTCTGGCCATGGAGGCATCACAGGCTTTGCATACTGCTGAATCTTATCACATCTCTTGTGCACTGTGTTGAGTACGTGTGTGGGGCAGGGGAAAACAGGCTTTCTCTGCATCATGCCAGACAAGCTAGAATCTGGCCACAGACTCACAGAAAGGCTGAGGTTGGCAGAGACCTCTGGAAATCATCCAGCCAACTCCCCTGCTCAAACCAGGGTCAACTAGAGCAGGTTGCTCAGAGCCATACCCAGACAGGTTTTGAATCTCTCAAAGGGTGAAGACTGAAAGGGGATCTTATTAATGCTTATAAATGTCTAAAGGGTGGATGTTGAAAGAGCAGGGCCAGACTATTTTCAATGGTGCCCAGTGACAGGACAAGGGGCAACAGCACAAATTGGAACACAGGAAATTCCATCTGAATTTGAAGGAAAACATCTTTACTGTGAGGGTGACAGAGCTGCCCAGAACGGTTGTGGAGTCTTCTTCACTGGAGAAATTCAAAACCAACTGGGATGCAATCCTGTGCAGCCTGCTGTAGGTGATTTTGCTCTGGCAGGGAGCTTGGAATAGATGATATCCAGAGGTCCCTTCCAACACCTAACATTCTGTGGTACTGTGATTGCAGAACTTCTATGAGCAACCTGTGACAGGGTTTGATGACTTTCACAGTAAAAAAGTTTTTTTCTCATGTTTAAGTTAAATTTTCTGTCCATTTCAATGAGATGGGAGCCTCACTTCACTGATTTGCTGCTAAAGTTAAACAGGTTCCTGGCCAGTGTAAAAGGCCAAGATAATAATACCTGCCTATCAAAGGACAAATTCTGTCTGAGATGGTGTATCAAAGAGAAAAGCCATTTTTCCTCAAGGGTGCATGCTCTCATGACAGCCTTGACAAATATAAATATTTCATAATAAATGAACTGTCTATACCCATCCAATTGAATGCTGTGTGACACTCGTGAATTTAATAATTTTCACCTAGTGTTTGATGATTTTCACCTTGTGGAAGATCTAATTTTGCCATGCTGTTGTTGAAATCATGGTGTAAACAAAGAAAATTAGTCAATGTACAATAACTCTTCTGCTCTAAGATGGACATGGATGTCTAAATCACAGAATCACAGAATTGTAGGGGTTGGAAGGGACCTCCAGAGATCATCGGGTCCAACCCCCCTGCCAAAGCAGCTCCCTAGCACATATTGCACAGATAGGCATCCAGACAAGTCTTTAATATCTCCAGAGAAGGAGACTCCACCACCTCCCTGGGCAGCCTGTCCCAGGGCTCTGTCACCCTCACTGGGTAAAAGTTCTTCCGCATGTTGGTGAGGAACTTCCTGTGCTCCAGTTTACAGCCATTGCCCCTTGTCCTGTCCCCACAGACCACTGAAAAGGGGCTGGCCAATTCCCCCTGCATCCCATACTTAAGATATTTATAAACATTAATTAGGTCCCCCCTCAGTCTTCTTTTCTCCAGGCTGAACAGCCCCAGCTCACTCAGCCTTTCCTCATATGGGAGCTGTTGCAGGCCCTTAATCATCTTCGTAGCCCTTCTCTGGACTCTCTCCAGGAGATCCCTGTCTTTTTTATACCAGGGAGCCCAGAACTGGACACAATACTCCAGGTGGGGCCTGACCAGGGCAGAGTAGAGGGGGAGGATCACCTCCTTAGACCTGCTGGCCACACTCTTCCTGATGCATCCCAGGATCCCATTGGCATGTGAACTGAAAGATTTACAGTCAGGTGAATTTTCAGTAGTTTGTAAATACCTGAACTAGGATAAAGTCTGTTCTCTGGGCCTGTGGATACTCCCTCTGTGGGTTATCTTATCCTTACTACCAGTTTATCGACACTTGATTTCTCAATGATCGGTTTCACTTGACATCTTTCTAAGTAGTACTGTTTTTCACAGATGATGAAAGTCTAGCTGTCATTTCTGGTAGCAGAAGTAAAGAAAGATTTAAAATACCATTAGTAATAATATTTTTTCTCCTTTATTGATAATTTTTCTTACGAGCTTCCAGCTTTATTGCTTATGATTTGGGTTTTGGGTTTTTTTTCCTTTTGCTTCTCTGCCTTATTAAATCTAATTTCTTAAACTACAGTTCCGTGTTTTCTGTGGTCTGGAGCTGAGTTAATGCAATTGCAGTATTTTGACATTTTCTTATTCTATTTCTTGCTACTAGAAAATACAAGCTTAAGATGGCTCAGCTGATCAAATATGTTTGTTAAACCACTCAGACTGAATTAACTGGATCTCAGCAGGTACTTTTATTGGGTGGAAAATGTTGCAGTTTCAATCAGGGAAAAGGACACAGAATAGAATCATAGAATTGTTTTGGTTCTAAAAGACCTTTAAGATCATTAAGTCCAACCATTAACCTAGCACTGCCGAGTCCAACCTCTAAACCATGTCCTTAAGCACCACATCTTTGCCTGTTTTAAATACCTCAAAGGATAGTGACTCAACCAGTCCCCTGGGAAGCCTCTTCAAAGGCTTGACAACCCTTTTGATGAAGAAATTTTTCCTAATACCCAGTCTAATCCCTGTTGCACCTTGAGGACATTTTCTCTCATCCGATTGCTTGTTACTTGGGAGAAGAGACCAACACCCACCGGGCTGCAACCTCCTTTCAGGTAGTTGCAGGGAAGAATAAGGTCCCCCCTCGGTCTCCTTTTCTCCAGATTAAACAAGCCCTTTTCCCTCAGCTGCTCCTCAGAGGGCCTGTTCTCTAGACCCTTTACCAGCTTTGTTGCCCTTCTTTGACATGCTGGGGCATGATACTTCTTGATACTTTACAACAAACATCACAAGATTCCATATTTGTCCTAGCTCAGAATTAATTCCGCATCTATTTAAAATGCTTTAAAGATCTGTAAGAGCTAAGTAAAGGTAGGTGGTGGCATAAGGACATCCTGAAAGTTCAGGGGCACAATGCCAATAAACTTCACGGCAGCATAAATGAGTATGTGCTGGTTTGGCTTTCAGTTGTGTCATTTTGTGTCAGTCCTGATAGAGGTTTGTTTTTTTCATGACCACATTGTCAGTAGCACTATCTCTTGCAATGTTTCTAGCATTTCTCCATACCAGAGGAGTCCAGCTTTGGGATTGCATCCCATTCCCATTTTAGACTTCCTGTGGACCTCAGTGGGCATTGATTCAAATATTTTCCTTCAAAATCCAGAAAGGAGCTGGGGGAAAGAGCTCAGGTATGAAAGGCATGCAATAGCTAACCCCATTGTTATAAATGGGAACTGAATGAAGACGTAATGATTTGTATCAATAGACACATTATTAAAGGAAGAAGGATATTTCTGTCTCAGTTTCATTTTTTGTGGCCAAGCAATTCAAGGTGCACATTCATTTACTCAAGCTATTTTTCTGGTTCTTACAGCTCAGAGTTTGGGATTGACCTTGCCACAAAAAGTGGCAGTAGCTGTGCTGCCTCTGGTCTCCTGGGTATGCAGAGAAGGCAGACAGCGGTCTCTTGTTGTTCTGGCCTATGGCTGCAGGGCAGCAAAGGTTGAATATTTCTTTCTTAAGATTCTCTTAAGGCCTTCCTAAGAATGCCTTTCTTAAAGTCAAACCTCATAGAGTTCTGATGCTTTTGCACACTGCTTAAAAGAAGGGAAGTCTGCATGTGCCTACTTGGTGTGTACACATAAGACCTTACTATTTTTTTAAATCCTTAATATCTTTGAACACCCCAGCTGCTACAAGTAAAATATGATAATTACATTCTACATTTCTACCTTGAGGTCTTTGGCTAGCTAATTAAGCTAAATAACTCTGAGCTAGAGTAAAATCTACTCAGTTCTGTTTGGTAATAGTAACAAGGGATGGTACTCAATGAAAAGACCAGCAATCCCAACTAGAAACAGATCTTGTGAATGGTTTGGCTCTTTTCTTTACATAGTTTATGTTTTCATCCTTAAAAGGATTCCAGGTCAGCCCTGGAAATGTGGGACCTCTTAGTTTTAAATGTAACTCTTTGCTAAGACGGGGTCTATCCCATTTCTTGTGTCTGTGGTACACCAGCTCCTCAATTCACCTGTGATTGGTCACGTTGCCAATCACCGTTTGGAGGTGAGTGCAGAAGACATTAGACCTAAATAACCAAACAGGAAACCAGGAAAACTCATCTGTGATCCCTGACTACTGTCAGCACAGCATAGTCACAGCCACAAGGCTGTGATTGCATTGGGTGAAAGCAGTATAACCACTCAAACACTTAACTGCTGAGAATAATGTAAGACAGAATGAAAAGAACCAATCAAGGTATCATAAAGCTGCACCCTTTTGTCATTTATAGAGTTATTCTATGCCCTGTGCAATATCTTGCTGCACAGCATTGAGCAATCGTTTGCCCTTTGAATGTATGGAGTAGCTGTCCGTGCTTTGTAATGCTATTAGGGTAATTGCCTGTCTGTGCAACAGCTTATTGAAAATCTACCTAGTGATATTTTATCAGGTAATTGCTTGACAGATCTATTGTTTCACTCGATAGTTGATTATTTTGCTTGCTATTTTCTAGAAGTATTTCTAGGTCTGAATAGGGCAGGCTTTCTCAGGAGTGGGCAGTCTCTTCAGCCAGAGTTCTTCAGGTTTGTTCATTTGTTCTTTTAGAGACTTCTTTATCCCAAAACACACTTCATGGCCCTACTTCTGACACCGCTGCTATTGTAGTTTTCTTTGACATCTGAATATTTGTTGTAATTCTTTCCCATTCACCCTAAACAGGCTGGGCTTGCTTTTCAATGGGTGCTCTGTGCTTACAAAGAAATTGCACTCTTCAGGGAGCAGTTCATTATCCTCCTTCTGTACTGTTTCAGCACCTGGACTCCTGACTTTTCAGTCCAGTGTTTTATGGTGTAGAGCACTGATCACATATACAACTGATGTATTTCATCACTGGAATTGAGGGAAATTCAGAGCTTTTAAGATAATTCTTCAGGTCTGTGTCAAGTAGCATACCATGAAGCTTAGCAAGCGTTGCTGTAGCTGATGCTGGGGTAGGGGCATTATTTGTGACTTCCCATTGATTTAAGGCAGGGAATGTTTCAAAGGTAAAGTGTGTACAGAAAACATGTGTTTCAGTGTCACCTTTTGAAAAAGCACAGACTTTTCTAAATTCTGACAACTATCCCCAATGCAGCCCAATATTGCTAAGTCCTCCTTACTCTCCTTTTCTTGTTCTTAGCATATCAGACAGCCAACCTTGATTCATCGTTACATCAAGCCTTGCTCTGCAAGACCAGAATGCAAAGGAATCATACAAGGCTATTATTCAGAACTGTTAAAACCAGCTAGAGATGATACAAGGCATCAGGGAACTGGACCCAACAGTTTTGTATTTGGGATCGGCAGTTCAGGTGTAGGTTTTGCTTGTTCGCTGAGCACTGAACAAGAGGCTTGGAGTAAAGGCAAGAGCTGCGTGACTCTTGGTCACCAGTGAAGTCGTATATGGGATGTTTAAGAGGTCTGTTATCCTCGGTGCTCTGAGCAAAACCCAGCTTGATCTGTTCCTGTGTTATTTCCCTAGACAAATGCCCTCTTCAGTTTCAGTTGTACATATTCCTCTTTGTTCCTCCTTGTCTTTTCTGTTGCCTTTTGGTTGGATGCAGTGATTCACTTCAGGGATAGCTCTGTTCCAGTGAGGAGAAATACACAGAGATGCTTATATATTTCTAGCAAAATAAGGGCTGTAATAAACAGCACTGTGCCAAAGAGAAAATGGCTAATAATAAGTTATTATGAGTGATGATGAAGATAAGCAGGCTGTCTGTTGTTTGAAAGGTTATATGCAGAAGTGTTAAACCTGTTGTAAAGTTGGAGCACATGCTGTTCCAAACCTGAATGGATATACAGAGCAGAAAGAATAGTCTCTGCCTCATTATTTTTTATCCTCCATTCTTCAGGAAGAAGACTTGATGCTGTATCTTGTGTAGATGGTCTAAACAGGACCAATTTCACCTACATGAATCTTGTTAAGACTTACACGTCCACCGTTTCTATGGTAACACTGCAAATATTTTACTTGGCCCAAGGCTTGGTGGCCCTGGGGTATGATGGTGGAGATCTGGGGCAAGCACTCAAGTTTGGCTGGACTGTGCTGTACCTCTTCCCTTGCTTAAGGGCAGTCGTAGTTTGTACTGATTTGTCTGAGGGTCCTACACTAATGAGAATGGAGGTAACCATTAAAAGTAATTAAACAATCTCTCTTTGTGGCAGAAAGTAGCCAGAATACCTACTAAAAAATCTGATACATACACCTATAGCAGCCAGGGAACCTAAAGGAAACCAATGTGCTTGTGAACTAGATAGATACACTTATTTATCCCAGGAATAGCATAGCTATTCCTGCTATGGCAGGGGTTAGTTCTTTTGTAAACTGAAATGGTTTATTTTATCTCTAGTGGAATCAAGAAAACTGTCAGGGATGGCATGGACAGACAAATCCAAGAGTTGCTGAAGCCCTGAGGGCAGAAAAAGGAGATGAAGCACAAGTTACATGTATTTCCTGGGAGACAGTGCCAGGCAATTCAATCTTTCTTTCTCACCTGGAAAAACCTCTCCAATTAATGTTTTAAAAGTCCCACTGGAACCCTACTGAATATTTTAGCAGGTGAGGCCATTGGTTCTCTTTTATATTTTCCTGGTAAATATTTTATTTTGTTCACATGGATTCACCAAGTGAGAGAGGTTCCTGTATCTCTTGCACCTGCATTAGTGCTTGTGTTAGCTGCCCCAGCTTTATCTGTTTTGTCACCAGTGTGAAGGACGAAATTCTTGAGATCTCCTATGCACAGCCCCATTGAAATGAGAGCTGGGAAACTCCATCAGACCACTAAGTCTTGCCCCTCCAAATACCTGGCTTAGAAATATCACTGTTATTGGGACTTCAGCCACTACCCATGGAACATTACTGCCAACATAGCCCAGTCCTTTATCTTGACCTTATCACAAAGGGAAGAAATTAACAGAGTAGCAGAGAGTCCCTCTGACAAAAATCCCATCATATCTTTTCAGGTGAAATCCAACTTGTTTCTCCCAGAAAGTTTCAGTTAACATCTATAGATTCTATTTAAGATATTTAAATTGGAACTACAGTGAGCAAATGTAGATGCAAACTGAAGAGACTAATGATGGTGATGTCTCCTGGTCATGTTTTCCTATGCCTGCCTGCCTATTTTCACTTTGCAAGAGCTCTGGTGCCATTACTAATCCCCATATGGAGGCTGCTCTGATCTGGACCATGCATGTCCCTACAGCACTTTCTTTCTGCCTTCCTCCCTTGTTTATGTTGATAGATTTTCCCCAGTAACAGCTAGTCCTGTGAAACAGTGGCAATATTGCAACACTTGATGTTTAATTACTGGGTGACTGCTTCCTACAGGAATCCACAAACCCAAGCCAGTCCCTTGAGTACTGCCATTTTCTTCAGGGAAGATTAGGTACAAAAAAGGAGAGTCTGCTCGAGATGGTAAATGTGCCATCTGACTCCTCACTAAAAGAGAGGAGTATGACTTAAGGCTCACCTTTTTGAGCAAAATAATCACCTTTCCAGAATCCTGGTGGACTCAAGAGATCTGAGAGACATGCCTAAAGGCTTCAGGCAGTGTCATATTTCAGAATGAGACCCTAAACAGGCAACTGAGGAGCAAAATCGAGCATAAACATCTGATTTGGAAGGGGAACCTGTTGTTCTACTCTGGATCTCTGTCTCTCAACCCTCTGGCTATAGCTGGAACCCCCACTAAGCGCAGTCCTCTGGCAGGAGTGGCTGTATTTTTCAAGTGACAGGACAGTAGACAGTTTAAAAGCTTTGCTTACCTGTATGTTTTCTGAGTGTTTGTAAAAGTTAAGTTCAAAGAAAAAAAAAAACAGACAGAAAATGGATTAATTTTTTGACACATTCCTGTGCATAATATTCCATCAGCATCAGCAGACACTGAGTACACAGTACACAGAGTACTATTTGTGAGGCAACTGCAAAGAGGCCTGACAAATGCCATAATATATAGAGTTTGTCCAAGTCTGATGCCCAATTATCTTTTAATGATGTGTGCTGTTTCTCTCTCAGGCTGAGAAATCTGAAATGAAGGAAGAACAAAAATTGGTTTAGAGTTTATAGATTTTCAAAGTTGCCTATTTTGAAAAATATTTTCATTTTCATAACAAATGCTCTTCTGGACAATTAAATATAAATAATATTACATAAAAATGTAAAGTTTACTGACTATGTTATACTGCAGTGTTAAATGTTATCTAGTGGAAGATTAAAAAGCCCTCCTGCTGTTTGCTACTTATGTCCATGAAAAGTTTCACTACATTCATTTTTTATTCAGATTGCATTTAGTCAGAAAACGCAGATATGCTAAAATAAAATTTCAAAATAGCTATGTACAGAATATTTGAAAAGTGAGACCAACTATACTATAAAAGAAAGATTTTTTTCCTCTTTTTAGAGCAGGACCAATTGATAGAAATTATTCCAATTTCTACTTCGCACAGTAAACATTACGGTGCAAAAGCACAGCTAATTTCTCCAGGTTCTGACAGGACAAACAGTAGAAGATTCTTTTTCTTCCTTGTTTTTTAAAAACAAGGATTAAAGCAAATGATGCATCATCTTAGACCCTGTCTTCTGCATTAGTTCCTTTGCTTTTTCTACCTCATACATTCTGATGGTCTCTGATTGATAAATGTACAGTATTTCATATTTGTTTGTTCACAGCTTTCCTAGCAGCATGCTTCAAATCTTGCCTTATTTTTTTAGAAACCATATGCTGTGTAATGTGATAAATGGGGCTTGTGAGAAAGAAACCATCCAATCCAACAACATTTTTATTTTTTATGGTGGTTTTGAGCTAAGGAATCATTTTTATATCACTTGTAAAGGTTCCTCCCTCCAGGTTCCCAGCTTTAGATATCCTGCTTGGGAAAGTTATGATGCCAGTGGAGGTTTAGTGAAGAATGGCTAAGAAGCAGAGCATGGTGAGAAATGGCTCAGCAATTATTATGTCCTTCATTTAGCAAATAAAACTGTTGGAATCGTTAAGTAAAAATTAAAGCTTTAGCGTAAAAGCTGTCAGAAAACAGCAAAGATTAATTTTCTGGTGCTCCTGAAGCTAATATGGAGTGCTGAAATATGCCATCCCCCTTGACATCTCAGGTCTGTGGTACAAAATTGTACAGAAAAGAGCTAGTGGGGCCATAGAGTCGCGTACAGTTACCGTTTTAAAAATGAATTAAAAGCTGTGAGCCAGGGCAAGTCCTTTACCTATATGAAAATAGATGGAAATATATGCACTGCATTTATGGCATATGAAAGGTTATATTTAATGTTATCTGGTCTTGACCTTTAGACTGAAATTTGCATTTGAATTTCAATGCCTCTGTGAATGTTTTACTTCCTGCTCAACCCCTTTCTGAACCGTGAAGGTGGCATACCCTATTGATCCTTTTACACTGATGCTGGTAACTCTTCAGGGCTTTATAAAGTTTTGAAGCGAAATTCTGAATTTTGGATCCAGTGGGATTACACCGAGAATAGACTTGTTCAAAGCTGAGACAGCCCTTGTACTTTAACCCATCTGTGGAGAGCATGATGGCTCTTTAAGAAGGTTTATCATTATGTTCTGGCTTGGCTTGAGTTCACACCAAGACATAGGCTAAATATAAAGGCTTACACTAAGACATTAGCCTCATGCCAAGAGATATCTTGAGACTGTGAAAGGATGCTTGAAGTTTCATTTTATAAGTCTGTCACTTAGGCTCAGTATTATTATTCATTTTATGTCACACTGCATTTCCCTATGCCATGAATGTCTCTGCACAATTTTGTATTTCACAAGTAACCATTCATTCATTCATTCATTCATTTTTTCCTTTTTTTACTGTCTCTGCCCTCTCTCTCTCTTCTGTAGAGTTTAATGAATTTATACTACCTTCATCTTAACACCACAACATCATGCAACTGGTCTAACGCACTCAGATTCAGAATAATCATCCTCTACTCTTATTTAACATTACACCCAGCAAATTCTACTTCAGGTCTGAAGAAAGGCTTGTACTTCTTAAAGCTTGTCTGTTTTTTGGTTTGTTTTTTTTTTTTTTAATGTAGTCATATCAATAGCAATATCTTTTTTTTTAAAAAAAAGATACTGTCTCTGTTATTAATTGTTGTCATTAAAAAGTGACACTTGAAAAAGATACTGTCTCTGTTATTAATTGTTGTCATTAAAAAGTGACACTTGAGGATCAGGACCTTGCAATGGGACAAGGCACCCCGGAAGTGCATTTACTTGCACACAACATTAGCATTCTATATAGGTTACTATTCCCTGTTTTTTTACTTTTCCTGCCTTTTTGGACCAATTTGTATATTTTTGTAGGACAGTGTCCTCAAGGCACCCAGACATATGCTTGTGAAAACACTGCACGGTAGTCCCAGCAAGTCCCTCCCAGGATTGATCCCTTGCATCATCTTTACGCTGCCTTCATGTTTGTGCCAGAGCAAATCATAAGAAAGCTCCAACCCTTAAAAACAATTGACTGAATTATCTCCCAAAGGAAGGAGTGATGCATCATTCTGCAACAGTGGTTTCAAGAATTATATGACACGCATTCTTTAAAGAATTTTTGAAGTATCTTTTTCTGTTCAGCTGTGAGGAAGATACACCACTCAATTAAATAATGGTCCTCTGTCCACTTTAGAATTAGCAATTCGATGACCAGCGTCATTATCACAATGAGGTTAGCAGCCTGCTGCATTAGACAATAGACTGCATCATCTACATTACACTTGGGTTCACTTGCAGCTCATGAAAGGAAGAGGGATGTTCTCAGAGGCTGCTGTGGAGGTGTTAGTTCAGATCATGTCTCAGTTCCGAATGCATCAGGAATGAAAAAATTAATATTATATCAAAGTATTTGAAATGAGATATTGTGCTGATAAGCTCGACAGAGTACTGTCCAGACTATTGCATAATGACTAATGCAGGTCAAGCAACAAGGGGAAATGACCTGTATTTAATAAATTTAATTTGTGCTTACACAGTATTGATAGCCCCGATCTAATAACTTATTCAATATGTATTCCTAGTACTCATCAGATTTATTCTCACAGGAACACTAGCTGTGTAGAGCTTATATACTAAATCCAGAAAAGCTATTTACAGTATGTATTGCTTGTCAGGGCAGTCATATTTGCTGAGTAATGTAACTATAATATAACATAATAATATAACTATCCCAAGCAGGAAAAAGCAGTCTGGTTGAAAAAAAATCACACCGCCTTTATTTAGAGGCATAATAACATGCAGATGGGTCATTAATGTCGTCAACAGAAACTTGGCTGACAAGTCAGGTTTCAGTTGCAATGTTTAAGGCTGCCCCTTTGCCACTGTGCAGGTCCAAGACTGCCCCATGGAAGGATGGCATAATGCAGCACTAGTTAAAAAACAAGACCTAGGTTGTGGGTTGTTTGGGTTTTTTTTTCCTCATTTTGGAGGCTGCTTCCAGCCCTGTGGTTTACTTAGATTAACTATATGGGACCTGACCATGAGATGTGTTACAGTGATTGGCATTGCAGTAACCAGGAAATCACAGAATCACAGAATCACAGGGGTTGGAAGGGACCTCAAGAGATCATCGGGTCCAACCCCCCTGCCAAAGCAGCTCCCTAGCTCATAATGGTTGTCAGTGTTAGGGGCTGGGATTTGCAAAGCTGTTCAAGTTCTCTGCCTGGGGAAAATGATGCAAGTGTTGGGATGTTCTTTATAAGACATGGTATACAAATACACTCAGGTGAACAAATCAGAAAAAAACCCACGGAGAAGGTGTGTCATATGGTGGGACACCTGCTATTTTCACTACCTCCACCCCTGGGTAGAGCTCTTTCCCAGGAATCAAGGAAGATGGGTTCCCATCCTGCTTTGGCCAGAGAGGTTTTGGCTGCACAATCTCCTGTCCAAAGAAGTGTCTGACCTATCTGGCTATAGGAACTGGGCTGGAACTGGACTAACAGGGCAGGAGGTGGCAGTGTCATGGCAGTGTCCCTCAAAAGGATGGGAGGAGGTCTGGGGAGTTCTGTCCCTGGATTGTTTTTGGATTTTATGCTATGGCTGTATCATACAGAAGCAGATCAGGGAACTGGAACAGATCCCTGTGCATCTCCCTCCTAATGGATATTTCATTGCTCCAGAATTTTTACTGTTTTGCTCCAGTCTAACATATGAAACCTGACGTGGATCAGCTCCTCATCTTGTATGTGTCCTCTAGGTTTTACTTCCAGTTAGGCCAGCCTCCTTTTGACTTTCCATTCCCCAGACAGTCCCCCTTACAGAAAGCACAGCCATAATCTACTCCCTAAAAATCTTCTGCACCAGTCTGAAAGGAATGTGTACCATCTGCATCTCAAGTTTCTGGTTTTCTTAACCCCCCCCCCCCACAAACCAACACAACTGCAACTGCCTGCCAGATCCCCAAACTCTGCTGCCTTTCCTCTGAGCCCTAGAGCACCCCACTTCACTTTTGATTGCTCCAGTGCAGCATCTTTCTGCACTCAGAAGGATTAACAGACGTCATCCTCCCTCCTCCTGCACATACTTCATCCCTTCTCCTGGCAGGTGGTGCAATATTCTGGGCCACACTTTCTCCAGCAACTGACCTGCAAGTTCCCCCTTTTCTGGTGTGAATCTTCTCATGTCTGGTCTGCCTTCTGCTCTCTGCCACAGGTGGGGGGGGAGGTTTTAAATTTTATTTGCTTATCCCTGTTTCTGCTTAGTGTACTCTCCTCTGCTCTCTCCTCTTTTCACTGCTGAGCTACATTTCAGCATCTGCTTTGGGGTTAATGACCTTGTACATCTTCTGCACGATCTTTTATCACTTGTCTTCTTTGTATCTCTGCTGCTTAGCAGCAACATCTTTTCTTTGTGGCTCTTGTGCTACAGAAAAACAAAATGCAAAGCCTAAAAAATCCCAAACCAGTCGAAAAAGCCCACCCCAAGCAACCTACTTGCAGTCTTCCTTTCCCTGAGCCTCAATATATAGATACCACTGACAACCACTGACATTATTTTTTATTGCAACTGACTGCATATTCGCCTGACTTCTTCATACGTCTCATGTCTGTGATGTGCCCCTCCTTGCCCAAAGATGCTACAGGCTCTGGAACATCAAATATAAATTAGGAGAGTGAAAGTGTTACTGCCTCAGTATCTACTGTTCCTGCTGCTCAGTATATGGTAAAATAACACCTTCTGCAGAATAACATGCTGCTGGTGTTGTTTGCTATCCTGGAAAACTACTAATTTTAATTACCTATCATCTGCTGTTTGAAAAGTGGCAATCATACTGTTCTATAAGACTGTGTGTATAGATCATAGTATCACAGAATATCCTGAGTTTGAAGGGACCCATAAGGATCATTGAGTCCAACCCCTGGCTCCACACAGGGCCAGACAAGTCAGAGCATGGAACTGAGCGCATCATCCAGACACTTTTTGAACTCAGCCAAGCTGGGTGCTGTGACCCCTTCCCTGGGGAGCCTGTTCCAGTGCCCAACCACCCTCTCAGTAAAGAAACTCTTCCTAACATCTGACCTAAACCTCCCCTGTCACAGCTTCATGCCATTCCCTTGGGTTCTATCACTGGTCACCAAAGAGAGGAGATCAGCACCTCCCACTTTGCTCCCCCCATAGACTGCGATAAGGTCTCCCCTCAGCCTCTTCTTCTCCAGGCTGAACAAACCAAATCACTTCAGCCTCTCTTCATAAGACTTCCCCTCCAGACCCTTCACTATCCTCACTGCCCTCCTCTGGACACTCTCCAATAGTTTTGTGTCCCTCTTGTACTGTGGCGCCCAAAACTGCACACAGTGCTCGAGGTGAGGCCGCACCAGCGCAGTGTAGAGTGGGACAATCACCTCCCTGGACTGGCTGGCAATGCCATGCTTGATGCACCCCAGGATACGGTTCCCCTCCTGGCTGCCTGGGCACGCTGCTGGCTCGCGTTTAACTTGCTGTTGACCAAGACCCCCAAATCCCTTTCAGCATGGCTGGCCTCCAGTGTCTGATCCCCCAGTCTGTATGTGCAGCCAGGGTTGCCCCTTCCCAGGTGCAGAATCCAGCACTTGTCCTTGTTAAACTTCTTGCTGCCCAGCTCTCTAATCTGTCTAGGTCTCTCTCTCTTTAGGTCTCTGGACCTAAAATGGAACTCTGGGGAACCCCAATAATGACTTGCCACCAGCCAGATGTAACCCCATTTACTATCAACCTCTGGGCCTGACCTGTCAGCCAACTGCCTACCCAACACACTAATGCTTTGTCTAGTTGTATGCTGGACGTTTTGTCCAGCAAGATACTGTGAGACATGGCATGGTATCAAAAGCCTTGCTGAAACCCCAAAAAATAACATCAACTGGTTTCCCTTGGTCAACCAGTTGGGTGACCTTGCACAGGTTTGGCTGCATTAAAACCAGCCTGGCTTGTAGCTCAGAGCTGTGGGGCAAAAATTGCTTGACATGAATGGACACCCCCACCCCCCAACAATCCTGCATCCCCAAACTAGTACATATTTTTCTGTTAAAGCTCTTCAGAGCTCCGAGTCATGGCACTGTTTTACAAAATAAAATGACCTTCTTGTGATGAATAACCTGACTGTTTGACTGGGATAAGCAGATGATTGCAACCCAATATCAATGTTTAATTCTGAAAATGGAATGGAGGATAGTTTACAACTACTGAGCATACCTGTCCTTCCAAAAACCAGTGAATTGTAATACCTATCTCTAACAAGAGAAAAAAATTTCACAGGCTGAAAGTTCTTCTAATAAAAAAGCTAAAGAAATTCCACATGTGTTACAATAAGAGATTGGATACTATTAAAACCATGTGCCTCATTCACTCTGCATTCAGTTGTCCCTCATTTAGAGTGACTGCAGAAGAGACAACTGGCTTGTGACTCACTTGCAGGGGGAAGTGTGGTTAGTTTATCTAACATTATATTCAGGAAAAGATGAGTGAATCATATAAATTATTTTCACTTGCTCATTTGATCTCTTCCCAACCTTCCTCTCCCTCAAGAACATGACTGCTACAAATATTTCAGGATTGTATGGATGTTTTTCTAATGCTAGCAAAATATAGGCTTTGCCATTGCTGATCCACATATTGTAGCAGAGCATCACTTAACAGAGAGGAAACCCACAGCAATAATAAAAGGTCAATTTAATTGTCTTCACACTTTCTCTCTATTGATCTTTCCCTTCCTCTGCATTATTTCTTCTTTATTTCTTTTTACATTGATGTAGTGTGTGTATTGATAAAGAAGTACTTTAGAGCCAAAATAAATCCAAAGGTGACTGGATCTTGGTCACCAAAGATGGGCTTTTCTACAGGGGGTCATTGTTGGGATTGCCTGGCTCTTTTCCCCATTATATCAATCACCAAAACCCCATAACCTCTCGAAACTGGTCATTATGTGCCACTCTGACTACTGGAGAGAAAGCAGGAAGCATTTTTTTTGGATCCTGACGCTCACTGAGGTAAGAAAGAGTGGAGCCATCCCAGGCAGTATATGGAGCAGAATGGTGAATTCCCTCCAGGAGACTTGGACTTTCCATAATAATAATAATCTCATACTGTAGGGAGAGTCGCCTGTGTCTGCACTTGTTTGGCCAGTCAGAATGGTTGTTAATCAAGAAACCCATCATCCTTTCACTGGCAATGACACTGAGGCAAATTCCTGCTTCCTCACACACTCTTATTTTTGCAGTTTTGGCATGACTACGTAGAGGAAAACATTTTCACCTCTGCACAGAAAAACTCACCATGAAAAAGGCACTTATGGCATTGCCTGCACAGCATGGGATACAGACACAGTGTCGAGGGTGGGTATTTCTGATTTTCATGTTGTACTGGAGTCTAGATGCTGCCATCACTCTTTCAAAAGGGTCTGCATTAGTCAGGACTATAAACCCATGAGTCTCTATGACAAAGTCCATTTCTGCTGCAGCCTGTTAACATCTGTGGTACTGCAGCATCGCTGCATGGTCAATGGGTGGATTTATGTAGGCACTCTATTTCTTAAGAATGGTGGGCTTGTTTTCTAAGCTCTGACAAGCAGACCCAATGTTGCTTATGAACAAATTCACCTTCCTTCACCTCCCTACTGCTCTGAATTCATATGCCTGTTGTGGGGGGAAATGCTTGCTTCCGAGAGCCTCCTCCTTTCCAACTATAGAAAAGTAGGTGCAAACATCTGGGTCCTGCTTGGAAGCAGGTGGCAGCTAATTCCTGGCTGGAGGGGGCCCAGGGGCAAGAGGCTGCTGGTGACATGACCAGAAACACATTCTACTTGTGGCAGTCATGGTGCTATTTGCTGGTGCCTAGTGCCTCTGGCTGATGCCAAAAACAAACATGACAGCAGTTTGTCCTCATATTTGAGCCAAGCCTGTTTGAACTTGGCTCCCCTGCTCACACCTTCACCTGCTGTGGATTTGCTTTGAAGAATCAGTGTGATTGCTGTGATTGCAGGAGTAGGTTTTGAAGGGCCTTCTTAGAAGCCCGTAGCCTGTAGAAAACCGCAATTACTGCCCAGAAGACATGTTAGAAATGGGGCTATGTTAATGGGGAACTGCTCAGGTCAGTCAAAGTAGGCGTAGCCATTCCCTTCTTTCTTTATCCTGCCTCTGTCGAGGCTGTTTGAGTCTGCCCCAATGTGTTGCTGAAGTTCCTCTGTGCAATATACACTTATAAATTCCCCCTTTGTCAGTCCGGAAACATACAGGCATAACAGGGGACGCTGGCTGTGTAGTTTGAATTTTGCATCTTGTGGCACTGTGAGTTTACCAGCTGGTTTATACAGCTGATGGCTAGGGCAGCACCTCAACTTTCAAATTCCCCTGTGGTGTTGCCGTTGATGGTTCTTGTTCCAGAATTTGGAGGATTTCCTTTTTCCAGTCCTGGTGGGGACTGAGACCTACAGCGCTCAGAGCGTGTTGCCAAGGGTTTCCTCTTACTAGGAAGACCACAAACCATCTGCCAAGGCCTTTTCAGACGCCAATTTAAAGGATAGATGGGTCACCGCTAAAGCAGCTCCAGCTAATTGAGCTTGTCAGCTGCAACTGTCCAAACCCTACCGGGCTTTGCTTGCAAATATGCTTTAAACAACTGAAAAAATAGTCAATGAAATAGTTAGGATATTTGGAAACAAATAAAAGCTATTCCTTGTGAAGTCAGAGAATGCAGGACTGCTCTCCGCAAATCTCTGGTAAAACTGATTTGTTGGTCTTGGAGCCCTCACAGACTGTTAAAAAGGAACCCTTTTGAATCTGAACTGATGATCCCTTGCTCCAATCCTGGCATCTGGGAAGGAACTGTTCTCTTGTATCCAAATGAGATGTTTCCTGCAGAGTCGAAGCACACCGTCAAGGAAATGGCAATTAGGTATCAAAGCCCACAACAGCAATAGCTGCATGTAAAAGTTAGTCATGCAGTTGCAGTGAGAATTGTTTACTTATTAAATTTTAAAATATGACCTTATCATTACTGTTACCATAATCTTGTAAATATTTAACAAAGCTTCATTTGCTGTAAATCGTTTTAGTTCAGGCAGCCTGTGTGGAACGACAGTGATTTCATACATGCACAAGTATGTGGGTATCATTGTCAATGTGGGTATCATTGTCACTGTCTCTGTGTCACTTCATGCCCAGATGTACTCAGGGATGTATCAGAGGTTCTCTTCTGTCAATCTGCCTGGTTTACAAGTAATATAATGGATACCAAATCAAAAGAATTACGGGAATCAACTACTTCATGAGAATGCACATTCTCCAAGTCCTCCTCTCTTAAATAGATCACTTCCTACTATATCTCCTTTGACCACTAATTGCAGAGGGCAGTTCTGAGTTAAGTAACCTGCAGGGCAAGATTTATTTATAAAAGATGACACGCGTGGGACTTTGATAAATTTTTTAATGCTGTATAGACAAGAACATGAAACCCTGGAGGAGACTGTTGCCTTTACAATGGCAGCTTGAAATGCATTTACTGTAACAGGTGACACCGTGTATCACAAACATCAAATGTGCAGTATTGCTTTTGTACTTGGCTGAAGCTAATGAAATCTTTACACATGCTGTGAGGCATATCCATGTAGGAATGTTGTTTGCCCTGAAACTGCAAGTCTGTAGAGCTTTCGTACGCACATCTCATGTCAAGGCCTTCTGTCACGACAAGTGGGTAACAGCGTCTGTGCGTAAGCATAGGCGTGCGTGTGTGTGTGTGTGTGTGCATATGCTGGAGGGAAACGTCAGCTCAGACTTCTTCTTAGTTGGTCTATGACTGAGATAAACTCTCGTGATCTCCTGCTGTTTCCTGTTAGCAGGCTGTCAGAGGAAAGATATTTATTCAGTGCCAAATATAATTTCATTTTTATGTCTTAAGGATGTGTGTGTTGTTAAATTTAAGGAGGAGATATCATCCACCAGAGAGAGAATTTTAGCCGCTATAAATTAGCTTAGAGCTTCTTGAGATCTGTGGAGATGCAGCGCAGCAGATCCTCAGCTCTTTTGTCTGAGGATGCAACGATGGGAAACTCACATTGGAAAAATGTGAGAGAGTGGAGTTTTTTTTTCCTAAGAGGCCAAAATTAATTCCTCCAAGGCTGAAGATTTTGGGAAATAAGGAAATATTGCACAATACTGACTACCTGATAAAAAAAATAATTAGTTGAGGGAGCCCATCCTCATTCAGTAATTGTCTGAGAAGAGCACGGTTTCTGGAGCTGATAACTGATGGGGCTGTTGTGGGAAGCTTCCCTTCAGATTAGCCAGAGCAGAAACATATTTCACTCTCCAGCTGCTCCATCAGCTGTGAAGCTTGTTAGGATCCCTCTTACGTGGAAAAACCTGTCACTCAGAAACCAGAAGACAAGTTTTGTTACAGGGTGCAGAGGCAGGCACCGCATGCCTGCGTCACTGAGTATTCCCCTGGCTTACCCAAAATCCAATTTTCAGGTGAATCTAAACTTAATGTAGATGTTTTAGAAGGGTTATACAAAGCTCAGAGATTTATGTTGCTTCCTTTTAAACCTTGTGATTAGTTCCATTCTGAGCTTATGAGTAGAGCTGAGCAATGTTTTATGATATTTTATTTGGAAGGGCCAATCTGTGGTAACCAAAACCTACTATAAGGGGGCATCAACTGAAATAACTTTCACATTAAAGTTTCAAAACCAAATGAGCTTCAACACCCTTTAATGTTTCATTGCATCATTGCTAAAATGTAAAGATTGCTGGCTTTTCAAATAAAAATGTTTCATCTTGAAATATAGGGTACTTCAAAAAGTGTCTAGAACTTGCAACTTGCAAAATTAATATTTGTTCAGTTGCCCTATACCGTCATTTCATTTGGGTTTTAAGTTCTTTAAAATTTTTAAGAGTTTAGGTTTCACCTGACTTCTGTCAGGAGCAGTTTTGTTCACCTAGAAGGCTGTGTTGAATGGTCTTAATTTTTCCTTTATTGCTGTAATGATTAGCTCATCTGTTCCAGGGAAAGTGAGGGCTTGCCTCATCAACTGGAAATTTGTAACTTGCCAAAGCTCTCCCAGTACTTCTTGTACATCCATCTTCCCTTCCAGCTGATTAGAAAAAAAGGAGAAGACGCTCATAAATACAACTAACTCATCTCCTAAGCATTAAAAAAAGCATCAACATTCAGAGCTCTTGGGCTGGTTCCACTCCCAGTTTGCCTCCTCAGCCGCATCTACTGGCAGGTGCTCTGAGTAGCAGGCGGCATGTGCTCTCCGTGTGTTTTCCTGTAAGCTGGACCCAGCAGAGTCATAGCTACGTTTCTGAGCACTTAGCCCTGACCTGTCTCACATTCATTCCCAGTTATATAACTTCATAAATAATTGCAAGGGGGTGGCATTTAGCCTTGAGTTCATTTTAGATGGAGCAGCCTCCCTGTTCCTGTGATGATGTTTCCATATTTAAGTGGCCAGTGTTCGTACCCTTGGTTTGAAGCAGTCGCCTTGTTACCGTGCCCTGATGAGCCTTTCCTGTTGCCATTGTAGCCTTGAAAGCTGCAGGCGGTGAGCAGCAGCGGGGTTTGATTAATCCAAATTCCATTTTTGCGTGCTTGAAAAAGGATGAGGCAAAAGGGACGCTCTGCCACCGAGTGTCAAACATAGCTAGAAATACTGCAGCTGGGGGGATGGTGATATGGGTCATGCAGTAATTATTTGGAGCCAGAAATATATGGTGAGACTGTATCAGAAATTTGTCAGAGCACAGAGCTTTAGGCTGTGCTTATATAAGACCTCAGTGAGAAGACCACACTGCAAGACAAGTCGCTTTTTGTCCATTGCTGTATTGAAAGTGGGATTTTCACCAAAACTCTGCTGAGCTATAGGCTCTTAACACAATGCAGAGGACTGGCATGAATTTGTTGCACAACTCTGCATCAGAAGATCATTCAGTCTTCATACAAACAGCAAAACACTCAACTACTGGCCATGAAGTACAGCATTGGAGTTAAAATAAGAATAACACCCAGAAAAAACTATGACCTTCAGAAATAACAACGGCAGCTTCATCCCTTCCCTTATTCCCATTTGCTAAAGATCCACTGGCGTTTGGGGTTTTGGTTTGTGTTTCTTTGCTACATCAGTTTAATCCTGGTTTTCATATTCTTCTAGATCCTTCCCTGTTGCAGGTATCATATCCTCACGCTTCCCTTGCTGCACTCATGGTAAGTGAGGAGGTTTTGTTAGTGCCATTTCACAGGTGGCTGTGAGGAGGGTGCGCTGCTAGTTCAGTGGGGAGCAAGGTATTAAGTGCATGTGTGAAATAGAGAACAAGATTTTTCTTTCTCTGATATACAAATTCCATTAATTTTCTCATTTCCACAGGCAGGAAGAGAATGGTAAAAATAAACTCCACAAACAACAGTGTTCAATTCTGCACAGTTCTGTCCAGAAATTGATGGACCTGAAATCCTCTTACCAAAACATTTCAGTTTGGTCTTGAAAGTCACATATTTGCTGGGAAAACACCTGTATATTTGGGATCTATAGCATTGTGCCTGAATTTCGTCTAAATGCTGGAACCTCAACATTGTTTTAAAATAAGCTCTTTTATAAAACCTTTTCCCACTTCACCACCAGCAGGGTAGCTCTCTGAGCATGAACAGACCAAGATGTAATTCTTCTTGCAAACTCGTACCAAGGCATGCAAAGAAAAGGCTGCAGAGTGTCCTGCACTGGCAGAGTAGCTCGTTGAAGAGATGGCCGTTTGCTACAGTTCTCAGAGGCATTGCTGAAGTCAAGGACAAGCCAGGGTAGTGTCATCTCAGTCGCCAAGGCTGCATGCCCTGGGTGTGAATTTTGCCCTGTACCAAGCAGGGTCTTTCAAAAAATGTCAGTGCAAGTGTCAGGGCATGATGTATTTGAGGGGCTGTTCCTGGAGATCTGCCTGGAGCAGGTCGCCCTCTTTTGGGGTGGGATGGGGCTGGCATCATGGGTGTGAGCCCCACTGTGCCTCAGGGCCAGAAGACAGGTTAGGTCTCGTTTGGCACGCGGAGTGAGCCTCAGCTGGTGCCATTTTACCCCTCATGGCCAGTGCTGTGATTCTTCCTGTGGCATTTTTCTGCGGTCAACAAGGAGATTAGATGAGTAAATTGTGCAAGTAAATGGAAATAAGCTTGTGAATGCTGGGCAGCTTTGGGCTTCCTCACTGCAGTGGAGGGAGTAGAAGCAGCTGTTTTTCAGGGATGTTTTCTCTGGCTTGGCCCAGGTCTCCTTGTGTTTCCTGGCAGCACACTTGGTGAAGGCACCACATGCTACTAATTGGCTTCTCTTCTCTAAGCTGCCCAGCTTCCAATAGCAGATTCCCCTCGTGCCCATGCATTACTATGCTAACATCTGCACTGGCTGGGGCACGGAATGGTGTTGCTTGAGTACAGTTATTTCCTTTAGGGTTTACGTTCAGTTGCAGCTGCCCATCAACTAAGTCAAGCATCAGCTTGCTTCCTTGTGTGTAATCACAGCACAGCTCAGCAGCCAGCTTGTGTCTCTCTTATGGTATGATTTTTAAACAGCTTATTTTCTTGTTAGCTCCTTTTACCAATAACTGGTTTTACAGGCAGATCCTTTTCTTGGGTCTGTACTGCAAGAAGGAACATGAAGAAGGTTTTAATAGCCACTGCTATGCTGTGTAGTGTATTTTACAGACTTGCAACCCCTTCCTTTTATTCTCCAGCCTGGATTCAGTATTAAAGCAGACGTTTATGTAGGGCAGGAATCCTGCAGAGTGATCACCAGCAACCAGAACATTCAAGCTCACGTTGCTGTGCATGTGCGCAGAAAGATCGTGTCACACGTCTGCAGACCAACCTAACTTCAGTATTTCTAGTAGCCTGCATGTACTTCTCAGCGACTTTAATGTTCCTCTGATACAGGATTCACTCACTGCCTTTTTTCTCCCCACCTGTGGAACTTCCTTGAGTCTTCAGACCGAAACCCAAAGCGATGTCAGCTATGTGGGGACAGCAAGCGTGCACCCACATCCATAAGCGCTCCAGAGTGCTCAGCCTCCCTGCAGCTGGGCCAGCAGGACGATGCCTGCCCATCCTGGCTGCCAGCTGCTCCGCATCACCATCACTGCCACATCGCATCCCTTCCTCAGGGATTTGCTGGATCTGAGCTGCTCTCTCTCCAGCCAAACAGCTCATTTTTATCTGTTGGTATTTGGTGGTTTACAGTGACTCCTGAGTCAGGGTGTGATCGTATGAACTGCTGCTGGCAGGGAGGATGGGCTACGCAGGCTAGGGAGGATGGAGGGGTAATGTCTTACTGGGGACAGTTGTAACTGAGAGAGGAAGCTAAATCAGAACCTGGACAGCAGGTATTGAGGAATAAACTGGGGCTCTTAATTCATAAACATGGACATATATCAAAAAGGAGTCCTGCCCACTTCACGCACAGCTTTCCCATAGAATGTGGAAGGACAGCAGGAATCAGGGAGTGATGAATACACTCACCAAACTACACACCTGCTGTATTAAAAGTTAGTATCTCCACGTCTCTGTCTTGTAGAAGCTGATAAAGACCTGGAAGTATACTGTGAGAGCTTGCATTCAGTGGAATTTTCCACTCAGTTTATATACTTGATGCATGCTGTGTGCTGCTGGGGTGCTGGCGGAGTGGACACAGGTATTACAGAGCAAGTGCCTTCCTCGGTGCTACAAAATACAGTGAAAAAAATAAGGGTACTGTTGTGGTTTAACCCCAGCTGGTAACTAAGCACTACACAGCTTCTCGCTCCCCCACTGCCCCTCAGTGGGATGGGGAGGAGAATGGGAAAAAAACAGTTGAGACAGTTTAGTAGGATGGCAAAGCTTGGTGATAATAATAATGTTAATATTGTTAATGTTAACAATGTTAATAATAATAATAATACCAGCACAAAGTGATGCACAAATGCATCACTGCTCCCCAGATGAAGAACCCCAACACCCAGTCTGTTTCAAAGCAGCAATCTCACTTCTTGTCTAGCTTCCCCAGTTATATTTGGAGCATGACATTTGATGATGGGAACATCCCTTTGGCCAGTCTGGGCCGGCTGTCCTGGCTGTGCTCTCCCAGTTCTTGTGTGCCTGGCAGGATGTGGGAAGCTGAAAAGTCCTTGGCTTAGTGTAGTTAACAACTACCTAGCAAGAAGCAAAACTATCAGTGTGTTATCAACATGCTGTTCTCATGCTAAACCCAAAACACAGCACTGTACCCACTACTAGAAAGAAAATTAACTCATTTCAGGTGAAACCAGGACAATAGCCTGGCTATGGAAAATGCTGTAAAATAATGTTTAGTCTGGGAGCGAATGACAGGGTTTCACTAGAAACTACTTATCTGAGACCACCCCACATCAAAATGAAATGACGAATTTTTTTTGCATTTCTATTTATTTCAAATCTTGCAGTCATTAGAATTGCTACAATATTACTCTCCCTCCCTCAATATTTGTGACACTGCCAGCAAAGAGTAACAATTGAATCATTCATCTTTCTCTGTGCAGATGTTTAACCTAGAGCAAGAGAAGGCATCTGTAGCTACCTCAGTACATTTGGGCACAACGTGCATGGTGGAGGGAACTTCTCCACTAACCCAGCTGAACTGTCTCACTTGAAACTCAGGACTGCTAAAGAAAACGATGATCACCACAGCTACTCCTTACTGGTTTGGTTGCACTTTATGAATGAGAACTGGTTTTGGGTGCCTCCCACCGTGGAGGTGTTAAAAGCTGTGAAAGGCAGGTAGTCAAGTGTCTCCTTGCCAATTAATGCACATGTACACCAGACACCAGACTGGGGAAAACAGACAGTACAGTCTCTTGTCCTTGGTCTTTGACTGAAAAAAACCAAACCACTCCCTGGTTAACACGCTGGCTCTGATAATTCCCATTTAATTTTTTTCCTCAGGCGTTGTACAGGAAATCTGGGCCCACAACCTGGAGCAAAATTGCCACTGAGCTGAGAGGCACATTGTGGAGCGTTGCAGCCGCTGCAGAACTGCTCCAGGCCTGGCACTTAGGCAGTGACAAGGGAAGATGGAGTAAATGAAGGAAGTATTTTTATGAATTTATGGTGCATGTACCTCTTCGCACTTCTTTTTTTCCAGGTCCATGCAAGGATACCCAGGCATCTGCTTTATCATTAGGGTCTCATTAGGATCCTGTACAGCTGAATAACAATTTAGTAGGAGCAGTTGGGCTCTTCTAGGACCCTGCTTACATCCTGCTCTGTATGCCAGTGTCCAGTTTGACTCAAGTCATATCCTTGCTTGCTAATCTGAGAAGCAGTAATAAAATGTGATACTTGTGAAATGGTGCATCTGCTTCTCATATCCAAAATTTGGCACAGGAAGGCAATTTAAAACCTGAGTTTCTGAAGAGGAGCCTCTGAAACTAACTTGCACACAGAAAAGACAGCTGACAGAAGGGACCTTAACCCTCCCATTTCCTATTGATGTCAACTTGATGCCTGAAGAAAGCTTTATCTTCCTTCCGAAGGTCAGAGTAACTAGGAATAGTGGAGTTTTAGTTTCTTAAATTAAGTTTCCTTTGCAGGATGCTACAAAACAGTAAATTCTTCTGTTCTAGCCTGTGTCTCTGAGCTCCCCCTTCCGCTTTGCTATAGATAAAGAAAAGCATGTTAAGCTTTTTCCTTACTGTTACCCTTATCAGCTTTATAATGCTTACTTTCAGCTCATTTTTCTGGGGTTCCTTGCTAAAAGCTGAGGAGATGACACATTGTAAACAGCAAAAATCTCTGCTGCTAAGAGACAGTTTTGCATACTAAGTTTTGTATATGGGAAGATGCAAAAAACATGTGAGATTGACGTACAGATTATGTGATCTGAGAAGGAAAAGAAAGGAATGTCATGCTTTTATTTGTATTCTGCTTCTCCTTTTTTTATTTCTTTTGTGAACAGAGAAAGTGTGTTTGGGTTCTTTTCCTGACCTCAGGGGCCAGGAATATTTTTTAATAATGCTCATAGAAATCTCAGGCACCAAAGTAGGGCTTTAATTAATATCTCTGGCTGCACATATTTTGGAGAGGATTTTTCTGTAATGTATATAGCTATCTCACATGATACATGTGTGCATATATATATATTTGTTATGCAGCTGTCTATCTATATATGTATATTATAAGACAGGCTGTAAAAATGTTATGAATTAGCAATGCTTTGATATTCATCCTGTGCTTAGAAGTATGAATGAAAAAAACCCTCAGATATTGTTCTGGTCTACCAGAATGAGTCTGGTTTATATCGTTTTGAAGTGGCTCTTGAACCACTTCTTTCAGCAGTTCTTGAATTAATCCCTTTGTATAATGACTGGTGACAGAGCCCTCAGACCTCTACAGGGGGCCAGTAATTCCAATGCCACTTCAAAGGTCAACAGTGTGCACAGTTAAAATGTGCTAGACAAGCATACTGTGTGATAGTACAGACGTAAGTAAATCTTCAGGTATTTTAGAGGCACAGGTGAGCCAAAGAGAGATTAATGGCATTTGATAATGTGACAGAAATGCTGCTGCACAAGTACCTCCATCTCCCAGCTTTCTGTTATGTATTACTGTGAGGGAAACAATCAGTGGAGTAAAATACCCCTTTGATGAGTGTAATTTGGTAACAATTTGCAAACATGATAATGTGCCTTCTTAATTCAAAGGCATTTGACAGAGATGTCTTGACATTTTCATTACAGGAGCTGTCAGGAATAATCTGGATGAGAAGAGCCTTTATTGGAAAATGCCTACTTATCTTTGGTAATCTAATAATCTGTAGTAGTAGGGGGTCAAGAATTTTTTTAGTATACAGCCTTTAATCATCTATCAATTAACACTTTTACTTACAACCAAGCTGCTGGGGTTGTGTAGAGATCTTCCTAGGGACAAAATGAGCAGCTGTAACTGCTCTGAGTAGTGCACTATGGCCAAAGAGAGAGAGCAATTCCCTTCCTCCACCTCCACCTTCCTATGAATGAACTGGATGTAGGAAAAAGCCAAACACTAAACCTCTGAGCCCATTACACATAATGTCAAAGGTCAGGTTACATCATAACACATATCCATGGCAAACTGAATGAAGATGACAACAAAAGTTTTTGTGTGTTATAGTAATTTACAGCTCCTTGACCTTGCCTGTCAACATTCCTAACCAGCTGGCTACACTATCAGCTGTACATACACTGTCCAGGTAATTGCAACCATCTATAAGGGCCAGGACTTCTTAAAACACCAGTAACTTTGACACTGTTTGAGTTTCTGCCCCAGGGAGAAGGTAACACCTTGCCTAGGAGCCAAGAAGGTCAGTGGTGAGCGTTGCCTCCCTCAGCAGCCCGGTCCACATTGTCACCTGCGTATTGATCACTTGAAATGTTTTGGGTAGAGGAATATAAGTACACAAAGTGTACAAAGTACCCACAGAGCAACCATTTCATAGCCCACCAGCCACCTGAGAAGTTGCTTGAGCTCATACAACAGATTTTTGCCATGTTCCCTGAAGGCCATTGGGTCTTGCTGGTCCTTGGTGACCCTGTTTTTCTGTGGATGGGGCAGCTTCAGAGGGCTTGTCTGTTAATAGCACAGCCATAGTTTTACTAATTCTTCAGGCTAGTGCTGCAAGAGCCCAGCTGTCTATAAAAGCAAGAAAATCAAACCCCAGAGCTCTTCACACAAAATGAAAAGTCTCCTCCTTTTTCTTTTAGTCCCCCCCTTTCTGTATGTGTAGGACTCTCCAGTCTAAAACAAAGATGCACAGAATGACCCTGAAAACAAGATCAGTGTAATTCAGAGAATGAAATTAATCTGTCAAGCCCTGGCTTGCTTTGTCACTTACCATCACTGTAGTTTCTTTTCATCTTCAATTTTTGCTCCCCTTCATTATTGTCTATAAAGAGGGTTGGTTCTTTTTTTTAGAGGAAGAAATAGTAAGAATATTTTATGCATCCATTATTTAATGATGGACTTTTATCCTGGGGGGAAAATGGACAAGAAGGATTCTGATGGCAGAGTGAAGTGAATTAAAGATCAGAAAATTTCTTAAATATGGCTGAGAGTTTATGACCTAATTTGCATAACTCTGGTTTTAATGTCAGAGGCTTCTTTCCTGCTCCATTGTTGGGGTTTGGTTTTTTTTTTTTGTTTTCAAATTTAATTGCTTGTGTATTAATTTTCACAATTCTGGAGCCAGCATCCCTGTGAGATCTAATTTAAGGACTGTGTTTCCTCTTTGGGAAATAAGAGACTATTTCACAGAGAGAAGGAAATATCAAGAACAATGGCATCTTTGAAATAACATACATTATTTCTCTTCAGAACAGCATTTCTTTTCTAAGGCTTCTTAGGAAGGGGCATTGTCTTTACAGGAGATTTGCCTGAACACAGTTTTCAAACCCTCACAAAAGGCCAGAGGAGGCACCACAGCGTTGCTCCAACTTACTTACCTAAGTGGACCTGATGCACAAGGGGTACCAATGCAGTTTGGATGGGCAGAGGGAATTTTTTGCCCCACTCCACTGCCTGACAGGCTGGTGGTTCATGGAAGGAGCGGGACAGCCTGCACATAACGCTGCTGTGGTGACAACTAAATTGGACACGAGCAGAGGTGCCTTAATTTATTGTATACACAATGCATATACAGGACTTTATTTACCAAACAGAAATAATTTTTGGCATAAGATAAATGCACCAAAAGTCTTCCAACCCACTTTTGGCAGTGCACTGTGTGCCCTGCAGTGCCGTGCTGACGCAGAAGAGCTGTACAGACAGTGTAACGGGCTTTGGCATGGTCCTACAAACCCTGCACCATCGGCAGAGCTCCTGGGGACTGTGTGACTGTGAGCCTGGGGGACACAGGACTATTGCCATGTGAGGGATCTGCTTTATGTGGCCTCAGAAGCAACAGGGGCATCCCCTAGCAGTGAAGAGGTAGGCTTGGGGCAAACCGCAGGGCTGGGGCACTTGTTGCCCAGCCTTTGCCTCCCCACTGCAGAATGGAGAGCTGGGTTGGGGCTCAGCTGAAAGAATAAACATCCTCTTTTCACCATGGACAAGAGAACAGTATTGACATCATATTTGACACCACTTCCAAGGTATGGCTCAACAATGGCCTTCCAATCATCTGCTTTATTCTCCCCACTTTTACTAATAAAGTTGTGCCAGACTCCCCTCCTGAATGACTCCTGTGTAGCTCTGTCTTCATAGTTTTACATCTTCCCTATCGTTACAGCTTCTGGCCTTCCTTCCCTCTTCTGGGGGACAAAAAATAAAAAGTAAAAGGTAAAAAATCACAAAAAATGTTACAAAAGTGAGTATTCTTTTAAAAAACCCATGTAACTATAGAATGAAGTATGGTGAAGGGCAGACAAAGAATTGTAGGGAATACAGATTGCTGCCTAAAGATGTCTTTAATGAAAAGATAGAGGAACTTATTGATGCTGGAGTGCTGGACCCAGGTGATTGCGTAGGACATGCCACAGAGCACGCAGAGGAGCTTGAAAAGACAGCAGGACTTCTGTGTGATAAAAGCTCTGGAGGAGCTGCCAACATAGTAGAACTGATGAAGTCTGGAGTCTTCTGTTTCCCAGTTAAGCTGGTCAGACCAGAGTGTCCCCATGTAAACAGAACTCTAAACCTGACTCTGTTACGGGCACAGCAGGAGTGATTAGCGCCCCCCACTCTCTTTTCCTAAGGCTGTTTTTTCCTTGGATCCTAATTTATTTGTTGATGTAAAGCAACCTGGCAATAATTAAAAAAAAAAAAAAGAGGATACATGGTCCTAATCCCTAATCTTCACTAGTTGGGGTCTCTTCTGCTTTGCTGAGAAGAAGCGTCAGAGAAAGCTCTTCTGTGCACCATTTGAAACTGAATTGATGAACCAATGTATCCTTCTTATAAGTGAAAATGCCACTTGGCTGGAAAGAGAATGAGAGTGTGTTTCAGTCATTGGGCCTCTGTGGGACTTAGAGGAGCTCCTGTTCTTCCCTGTAAAAAAAGATGACTTACCTTAAGGCCAGTGCATTACCTTCTGACAGTAACTGAGAAGAGAATCACACTCAAAAGTTATTCTCCAAAGGCTGATTTTTGCAGAGCTGGGAACACTGACTCACTCCTGCCATCCTCTCAGTCTCCAGTGTGTGATGCAGAGGTGAGGCAGGAGAAGGAAAGGAGTGTTGCCTTGCTTTTGCTGTGACAGAGATAAGGGCTGGATTGTGACTTGGCTCTATTCCTGAAAATTGCCAGCAGGAGATGGGAGGCTGCAAATAGCGAATCACAAATAGCTGGCTTCTGGCACGTAGAACAGAAAGGCAAATTTTTCATTCCTCTTATTTTCAGATAATTGCCTAAAATACACTGAGACTGTACAGCCCCCAAGGAAGAGAAAGACAAGATTAACTGACTTTTGCATGGTCTTCTCTTACTAAATCTAGCACAGATAGAGTTACAAACGTCACTACAAGACAAGTTTAGTCAAGGCACATACACAAAGATACAGCTTCTCCAAAGCAGAACCCTCTTTCTCACTTTAACTTTCCCATAAATGGCACATCTTAGCTTTGCTGCCAAATGGGTGGAACTGCTCCCACATTTTTTCCCCGTGTCTCGCAGCACAAGTGGTGTCCCATCACCAGGACACCATGTTGAAGTGACGCAGCTGAAATGAGCGCAGTTACATTGGGACGCAGCTGTGTTTACAGCAATGAGAAATGTGGGGAGCTGCATCATCTAGGCAATGGAGGAAGGAAAAGCAATTGACAAGCACTCTTTGGAAAGGTTGATGCTTTGCTTTTGCTTAGGTAAATTATTATTTTTACACCTACACACCAAAAAAAAGCAATTTTAATCTGAATAAGACTACAGGAAGATAATTTGCTGGTGGTATTTGGAAATACAGTAAATAATATTGGACACAGAGCAAAAAGCATTCCAACACAAATGCAAAAGGTGTCAAACATCTAATGCAATGAATTCCTCAAAAATACCCTCACTAATGTTTTGCAAATGAAAATTACATCTCTCAGAAAATTTTTTCATCAAAAAGTTTGGTGTAAAGTACAGTCCGATGAAGTGCCCTGGGCACCTCCTCCTTCCCTCTTCTTCACTGACCTTGGCGTCTGCAGATTTTTACATCTTCTCACTCCCTTCTCTGGTGGCAAAAAGCAGCTGCTTCCATTTTTTTTCCTCCTAAATGTGGTTCCCAGAGGTTCTGTGACCATTGCTGATGGGCTTGGCCTTGGTCAGGGGTGAGTCCGGCCTTGACCCCAGCTGGTGTTTGCTCTGTTGGGCCCAGGGGAAGCTTCTAGCTGCTTCTTGCAGAATCCGTCCCTGCAGCACCCCTCACAACCCCAACACACCAAACTACATCACCTGCTCTTTAGAAAGAAACCAAACATGTACAATGTCTGAAGAATGTCTTTCTTTTTGTTAGAAATTAAAATTAATCGTAAGCATGTAGATAGTAAATAAATGAAGACTAGAGCAAGACAAGAGATGACAACAACAAAGACCAGTGAGTGTTTCTTCCAGTACTTAACATTATAAATTAAAGGCCACCTTAGCCTTTATTAAAGAGTCACTCACCCAACTAGGCTTCTCCAATTTCCAAAGGTGAGCTTCAAGGGAGATTTGGGTGCATCTCCAGATGGGAACCTCCATGTGAACAAGCACTTGTTTCTCCAATGTGAAGGCAACAGGGAGAGGCCTGTTACAGCAATGTTTCATCTAGGGAGTAAAATATTGCTCAGTGTAGAAAAACACAAGTTAATACATTTCTGGGGGAAAAATGCCAGCGATATCCCAATGGAGGGAGTAAAAACACTAAAAGCAAGTGATATCAGAAATAAATCAGGAGTAAACTCTGCATTTGCAGACCTCAGAAGAGGAAAATACGCATGAAGAATTCAGTTCTTCTGTTGCTGCAAGTCTCTAGGAAGACAACTCCTCAGGTTTTTAGGCCCTATCACTAGTTTCAGCTCCTAAGCTCTAGCTTGGAATATCTGACAAAGCTTACAAAGGACTGGTGATGATAATGAGTAAGAAGGCAGAAGAAATGAGGGCTGAACTCTTATTTGAGAAATTCTAAAAAGCTAACAACCCAACCAACAAAAAAAACCCCAAAAACCCAACCAACCAATAAACAAACAAAACCCAAAATCAAACCAGTGTCAGTCCTGTGGAGAAAACAGTGACAGCCTCAGGATTTCCCCTTGCTAGTAGATACTGTCAAGTAGGCAACCATATCCAACTTCTTCACAGTGCAAGTCAGCCAGCTCAGGCCTACAGCTGAAGGCCCCCTGGAATGCTAGTGCAAGGCTTGTTCTGGCTTTAGCAGCTAGGGTTTTTTCACACTGGGCTGTGGAGCAGACCCTTGTTGCCTCCTAAAAAAAACAACCTGCCACAAAACCAAAAAAATAACCCCACCAAACCCACTTTTTTAAATTGTATTGCAACACCTTCACATCACACGCTCTTGAGATCAGCTCATCTATGGTCCATGTCTCATTTTTCCAGAGAGTATTTAAAGAGAGGTTTCAAATTCCAACAAAATTTAATAAATTCTAATGTCACTGCAGTGAAGGATGCTCTGGAAAGACATTTCAGTGGCATGGCCTAAAAAGAGGTGGAACAAGAGGGAGACCCCATGGTCAGTAAGAAAATACTGGGAAAAAAAAATGCAATCTGCATGATGCATTTAGTATCAGATATTGTAAATATACCATATCATACAGTCCTGACTGGAAAAAGAAGAGCCTTCAGTCTTTCACAGCACCAAGCTGTCCACTGCCATAGTAGAATAAAAAATGAGAAACAGATGCAAAAGAAGGGGAGGAAAAAAAAAGATCAGGCATCTTTCCTGTCAATACTGTACAGCCTTTCCAAAAATGCTGAGCAAAGGGCTTGAATGAAATTAATAACCAGTTTTGATCAGAGGATGTTGCTGGATTGTCTGTTTATTAATGTATTTGTGCACACTCACGGCCAGCAATAGGGTAATAGTCAATGTCTTTATTCCTGCCATGGCTTATTTTTTTTCCTGGCAGGTTAATATTTGATCTTGTATCAATAAATCTCCCCATAGTAAATATATAAAGTTATTCTGGAAAACACATCCTGGCACAGCCATGAACTTACTGCGATAGTTTGTAAGATGAGAAGTTCACTAGGTATCTGAAGAATGTCACTGCAATTATGTGACTATACTGATGCCAGTCCCTGTTACAGTTATTGTCACAGGCGATGGTACGGACTGGTATGTGAAATATGTCACTTATGAATTTAATATGATCTCTTAAGGACTCTGTTTCACCACCATAATAGCTGGATGGCATTGATTTCTTCCATCTCCCCCTGCTTATCTCAAGCTCTTTCATTTTGCTTGTCTTATTGATTTCCATGTTCACCTCATACATTATCTCACCAGAAGCTGGTAATGAATCAATGATGTGGCCTCCTAAATATGTGTTCAGTTACAGTCCTTCGGAAAGAGCCACTATATCTATATCAAAAGGCACTTGGCAGCAACCTGGGAGACTAGATTACATTGTCTGGGATGAGCAAAGCTTCCACACTCACAACAGCCACCTGGAAGCCCTCACCCAAGTGTACCTCTCAAGTGGGCTCTGCTGGGTTCTTGGGCAAGGAACTTAAATTCATTCATGCAAGCAGAAGGACTAAAACAACTACTTCAAAGCAAAACCAGGTAATCAAAAGAATCAAAGCTCCTAGATGTTTGCCTTTACAAGGTAAAAAAACCCCAACAAAACAAACAACCCCCCAAAAAAAAAAAAAAAACCAAGCTCAAGAGGCACCACAAGGCTTACCAGCATTGCAATTAAACTGTGAGCTGACAGCATTTGGTTTTGTGAGCTCTGCTGTGGCTAAGTGAACAAATGGCTTATATGACATTAAAAGAATTTTTTAATCTGCTCAGAAGCCCTTCCCCATCGACAAGGCAGAGTGTGTGGTGCATTTGTCCTACTCTTCTCTGAGTGGTTATTTTTTTCACAGTGTCAGCAAACCTTCACCTGGTGGGCCCCATGGTAATGTCTCTGGACCAGCTATCAGCATGCTGAACAGCTACAAGAGGGACTCAGTAAGTATCTCTTAAACACAGTGCTACAGGGAAACTTCAAAGCCCCTACATCTTCAGAGGTGCCTGCACCAGGAGCCCTGCCATGTGAAGCCTGAGGCCATCCACGAGCTACACCTTGCACCTGCAACAAATTACCACCACTAGTCAGTGACCACTTTAAAGTATCCTCAGAGTTCTTCACCAGAGTTTTATGAAAGGACTAATTAAAATGACCTTGGTTGAGGAATTAGTCCGTGAAGGTCTCTTAGGTAATTGCTTCGCTGTACTTGCAATTCCCAGTTGTACAGGGTGCTTCACAGTGACCTGCTAAGCAGTGGCAGGTCAGTGAGACAACTCAGCTCTCCTAAACACTGTGCCCTGTCTTAATCCCATTTCTACCTGAATGAGCCCCTGAAAAGCATAGTTTTTACTGCCATCTAATGTCTACCCAGCCTGCACAACCTCCTGCTGGTATGGTGTGTCAGACTAATGCCATTAGTTAGTTTGGGCCTCCTGAACCTACTTATCTTCATCAGGACACCTGGTCCACTGCAAGTTCCCTGCCCCGCTGCAGGACCTTCCCAGCTAAATCCCACTTGGCTCTTTGCAGCATCACCTTGTAGCCCATGGGTGCCACAAGCAGTAGTGTCACCTGTGATCACCAGCGAGCGCTGCTGGAGCTGCTTGACCAACTGCATTTGCTGAGACACCCCAGTCTAGAGGTCACTCTTGGTACTTTCTGGACTGAGCAGCTGATGCTTCTTGCAGAACCAAGGAACACCCAGGAGCGGGGCTGGGAGAGGCTCGGCTCCAGGCTAGAGCACAGTGGCTGTTTTGGGGGAGTCCAGCCAGCAGTAGCGCCCGACACCAACCCTATCCCAGCCCGGGAGGGAGGTCTCATGCCTGAAGATCTCATGGGGGGAGGTGGAAGGGGTATCACCATGGCTGTGTGGCACCCACCCCCTTGCTGGCCTGAGCTATGCAGTGGGCTGCAGGTTACACAATCCATGGGGCAACACCAGGGAGAGACCCCAGCCTCTGATCACCCAGCAGATTTGGAGGGGCAGAAGAAAATTTCATCTAGTACAGCCACAAAGGACAGTGGACCACAAACCCCTCAGCTCTGGCAAAGAGGAGAAATGGGCTCAGGTACCCCATGTCTTGGCAAATGGCAGGGAAGGGATATGCCTGTGTCTGCCATGGGCTGAATTTAAACTGCCTGGATGGGACCGCACAGCCACAGCAATGTCCTTTAACTGGAGACTCCAAGTGCTTATTTCAGGATCATTTTCTACCATAACAGATTTGCACAGCACTTAATCTCATTCTAATTGACCAGAGCTGCTGATTGTGTTATAATTCAATTGCAGTTTAATTTTACTTAGCTGTAACTGATAGAACACAAAGCTACAGAAATTAAACCATGGTGAAAGGAAACTGCACTAAACGCTGGCATGCACATTAGGCCAGAACTAGGCAGAAGAAACATGGCAAGAGACCACCATCCCAGCTGCCCCTGTTTATAGAAATTAATATTTAGGATCCAAAGGAATCTAAAATAGGTTTTTAAATGTTTTTTTTTTTTCTACATCCATTGCTCTAAAATAGAATTTGGGTTTCAGTTAAAAGGACAAAAGCTGAGGTTGTCAGACAACTGTCACTGTGGCTTAGCTTTTCCAGACATGCTGACTAGATACTTGTTCCTGGGTTTACTGGTGGGGCTGAAGCCCATACTTCTAAGGTCTGTTTTTCTACTGTCATATTTCTTCCCTCTTTACAGGCCAACTACTTAATTTAGTGTGTTGTAGAAAAGTCAACTCATTGTGCTGTTAAAAGGCCAAAGGTGTTCACTGTGCCAGCCCTAGAACTAGGTCATTCAGTTCCCTTTCCAGGTGTACTGTTCTCTCTCTTTGGTATTAATGAACCTGCAATGGAAGTGGCTTTTCACATTCCTTGGGCATTGAAATATAAAAGCCACCATCACTTCAGCCCCTGCAAAAGCATGAGAAAAAGCTCTATTTCATGCTGCAGAGCAAATCCCTGGAGGTCCCAGTTGTCATGCTCTACTCTCTGTAGAGATCTTTACTTTTAGCTTTACCAAAATAATTCTACATGCATTTCCAAATGCTACTTTCACAGGGAGCTGAAAAATTATATCAAACTCCATACATGCTAGCGATTACAGACTGCACCAGCAGTGGTAACTCTGGGACATATTCCTTTAAAAAGAAAGCTGGAGAGGGACTGTTTACAAGGGCAGGTAGCGATAGGAAAAG
This sequence comes from Porphyrio hochstetteri, assembly GCA_020800305.1. Taxonomy (NCBI): domain Eukaryota; kingdom Metazoa; phylum Chordata; class Aves; order Gruiformes; family Rallidae; genus Porphyrio; species Porphyrio hochstetteri. The sequence continues at coordinate 120,690,890 of CM036906.1, read as the reverse complement.
GAGTAACGGCTTTAAGCTGAAAGGGGGCAGACTTAGATTAGATATTAGAAAGAAATTCTTCCCTGTGAGGGTGGTGAGGCCCTGGCACAGGCTGCCCAGAGAAGCTGTGGCTGCCCCCTCCCTGGCAGTGTTCAAGACCAGGCTGGATGGGGCTTTGGGCAGCCTGGTCTAGTGGAGAATGTCCCTGCCTGTGGTAGTGGGTTGGAGCTAGATGATCTTTGAGGTCCCTTCCAACCCAAAGCATTCTGTGAGTCTGTGAAAACTTACCCTCCAGGGATTTCATTTTTAAGGGCAGAGTGTCTCATAAGCATTTGTTTTCCCATTGATAAAACAAACCATTTTCAACAGTGAAGCTAAAATCACAGGTATGCAGTGACTCAGGCAGCAGAAGTGACCTTCTCAGGAGAGCTAAAAGGTAAAGCAATGCTGATTGCTCAGAGCAGAAAAAACTCTGAGAAGAAATCTGGTTTGCTCATTAGCCTGCCAGCCTTAGGTGCTGCTCCTCTGACAGCCAGGCTACAGCAGGAGTCGCTTCATCCCGAGCGCTGAAGATGGAGCGCTGCAGGCCCATGCCATGAGATACTTTTGTCACTAGCCAACCCACACGAGGTTAATGTGCAGAGAGCTATTCATCCTCCTACAAACAGATCGTTTTTCAGTTCATTAAACATTATTGCTAAACTGCCAGTAGCTCTTCCTCAATTACTCACCTCTAAGAAAAGTGGCTCACAGCTAAGCAGGAGCAGAAATAGGTATCAAGCTGTTTATTCCAATAACATCTCGAGCTGTGCAGTTTAACTTCTGTTGTTGTCTGGTTTCTTTGGTGGGGGTGTACAGAGGGTTTGTCTACACTGCAATATTTGGTTAATACCGAGGAGACATAAAGTTTGAAGGAGGCAGGAATGGAGAAGGCAACCAGATGAATACTGTGGTCCAGTAGGTCCTTTCCTACCCTGCCTGTATAGGAAGTAGGAAAAATTAGGCACCTGTTTCTGGGAAGAGGAGTGGATGTTGGGAACAAGTCGAGGAGAGAGGCCTGGTGCTGGTTAAGAAAGGACTGGAATCTTAGAAATCTGCAAAAGTGCAAAGCTGCCTTTGAAATCACTTCAGGCCCCACCAATCTGGGTTATTAAATGCATTTGGTTTTACTTGAAAAAAGGTATTTGCTCAAAAATCTGATCAATTTATGACTTTCAGAGCTAGCCCATGGATATAACCCCCAGAAGAACCCCATTTCACACCTCCACAACAGCCATCAGTGCCATGAAATAACAGGTTTTCATCCACACCAACAACTGGCACGCCTGATTTCTTTACTTACAAAAGAGCTGAGAGGGAAGTGAATTTCCAGCTAGGTCTCCATCATCCATTCTTATTTAAAAGCAAAGCCATAGCCCTCAGACTAAACCTTCTGTCATGCAGTACAATACAGTCTGGCTCTTCAGCTGTAGCAACGTGCTTCAGTGCTACTTTTCCCCCAGCTGTCAAAATTACTGTGTGACTGACTTGTTGGGGGAAGGAATAACACTGATTTACATTTGTTTGCCCAACTGTGTATCTGATTTTGAAACCTTTACTCTGTATTCTGCTTTCCAGAGAAATGATGTATGGTGCTGCCTTCCTTAATTCAATGGATAGACTCTAACACACCAATCAATCCTGGTTTCTCTGCTTTCCAGCATTGCAGCTTTTCCTAAAGGACAGAATCCTTTCCAAGGCACCTGTTTACCAGGTCTGTCGGTCTCAAAGTCAGCCCCAGACTGTGATCTACCATGCAGCAGCGAACTCCTGACCTCAGTAGAGCTGCAGAGCCCAAACTGCAGCTGGTCTCTTTGGTGGGAATCTCTGTTAACCAAGTTGAAACCAGCCAGATCTTACCCAGCTGATCACCAGGTAAGAGACCTACACTTCCAGTGAGTGACCACAAGCTTGCTGTTACAGAAAGCATGAAGTACCTACCTGTCTTCAGCAAGGAGAGAAGGAGCTTACACAAAATGTTCAGATTGCTAAATTAGCTGAAATTAATCCTCCCAACATGTCAAATGGCAGCACCTCCATTACACTGACCCGAGCTAACCTACGTAAGGGTAATTCCAAGTGGTTTTCTTACTGGTATTTAGACTGATGGGTTCAGTCCATAAGTCTTATGAAAAGTCTTTGTTTGCAGGAGTGTGCAATGCTCAAGTTGTATTTACAGCTTTAATTGAGACCAGGTATGAAACTGGTAAGGATTACACCCTAATTTGCCCCATCAACAAATTATTTGCCTTGGGATTCTGTATCTTGTCATCAATGAATTCCAAAATGAAGTGACATGTCTGCATGCCCTTGCTTCCTAGGGAACCTTTATGCTTCCCAAACAAAGAAACCGGTTCCAGTGTTTTGATTTCCTGAAAGGGGAGGCAAGGAGAGGATTAGGAGAGCTTTGGGTCAAAGAAAGAAATGCATTTAGGCACTTACAGTCCTACAGCACTCAGCAGGCACCCAAGAGACCTGCTGGAGCCTGCCTATAAAGCAGCATTGGCACTTTCCAGAAGGTGGTCTAGCAGCAGCTGGCTGGCCATATGGGGCACATCCATTTCTTTGTGTGAGGAGCCACCAGTGAAGTCAGCAGGAGAGGACTGACTCCTGCATCAGGATTTTGCCAGTGCTCACTCTGCCACCTCTTAATTCTCACTTGGAGGCAGATGGGGACCATTTAAGGCCAGTGACATCAAATTCTGTGGTTCTGATAGTCTGTTCCTAAACCCACACCCAATGCCTACTTTCAAGCTGCTTGGAGAGGGGCAGGCACTATCTTGTGATGGTGTATGATGTGCAGTCATGTCATGTCAGACCATGTGTTCCTGGTACTCCTGGGTGACTGTAACAAGCATGTTGACCCTCAGTAAAGGCGACTGACAGTTCTGAGTGGCACTGTATCATTAGTAGATCTTCCTGTCACAAAACCATAGCTTCAGATTCCTAGATCACCCTTCTTTCCCTCTGAGGTACCACAACCAGACTCTTCCTCTCACATCCTTATTTGTGGGGGAACAGGTAAATCTCAAGCTTTTGCTTCTTGTGTTTCCTTACCTGAAATTAGAAACACCTCTTTGGGGGTTCATCCCAACTCTGTACAAGTGAGAGCAGCTTCAGCAGCAGGTCACTTGGTAGCACATACATTTACAGGCCTGAGTTAGCCTGCTCTGTCTGTACTGGACCATCAACAATGGTAACCGTCAGTATCAGTACAGGCTGGGGGATGACCTGCTGGAGAAGAGCTCTGTGGAGAAGGACCTGGGGGTCCTGGTTGATGACAGGTTGGCCATGAGCCAGCAGTGTGCCCTGGTGGCTAAGAGGGCCAATGGGATCCTGGGATGCATCAGGAAGAGTGTGGCCAGCAGGTCTAAGGAGGTGATCCTCCCCCTCTACTCTGCCCTGGTCAGGCCCCACCTGGAGTATTGTGTCCAGTTCTGGGCTCCCTGGTATAAAAAGGACAGGGATCTCCTGGAGAGAGTCCAGAGAAGGGCTACGAAGATGATTAAGGGCCTGGAACAGCTCCCGTATGAGGAAAGGCTGAGTGAGCTGGGGCTGTTCAGTCTGGGGAAAAGAAGACTGAGGGGGGACCTAATTAATGTTTATAAATATCTTAAGTATGGGATGCAGGGGGAATTGGCCAACCCCTTTTCAGTAGTCTGTGGAGATAGGACAAGGGGCAATGGCTGTAAACTGGAGCACAGGAAGTTCCACACCAACATGCGGAAGAACTTTTACACAGTGAGGGTGACAGAGCCCTGGGACAGGCTGCCCAGGGAGGTGGTGGAGTCTCCTTCTCTGGAGATATTCAAGACTCGTCTGGACGCCCATCTGTGCAATATGTGCTAGGGAGCTGCTTTGGCAGGGGGGTTGGACCCGATGATCTCTGGAGGTCCCTTCCAACCCCTACGATTCTGTGATCACATAGGACCATCTGACTCTTAAACCTTTATTAAGCATGACATACTTCAAGTAACAGCATGAAGGTCGCTGTGCTCAGAGAACTTAGCAGTGGCAAGGATCGCTCTGTGCCTTTGGCAGGAAGGAGCCCTTCCAGCTGTAGGGCAGGGCATTATTTCCATGAAGCACAGTGTCAGGTCTGGTGGGGGGGCAGGAGGGTGGGGAGCTGAACCAACCAAGTTTTGCCATCAGGTGCTGGAGAAGGGCCAGTTTGTTTCTTCTATCACGGAGCATGAGCTACACTCCTGTATACCAATCTCAGCAAAGGGATGAAACATGTCTGTGCCTCTTCAGGGTCTCACTGTGCCTCAGCCTCAAGCAGGTGCCAAGTGAAAGGTGCCTCAGAGAGTGAAAGAGGGAGGTTTAGTGAACTTCAGTTTGAGCTGGTCCAATGGTCAGCAGCAAAAGCCACGGCTGCTTGCTTGAGTGCAGAAGTGAACAGTCCAGTCCCTTCCTACGTGTCATGGACCCCAAGTACAGGCAGGGTCCCCATATCGGCCCACAGGGGCTAGCTTGTCCCCACCCTCCCAACCCCAGCCTCCCACCAAAGTCATCACAGCTGTATCTGCTTGGTTTTGTGGCACACGCCCGTGCCAGCTTCCAGCACGGCACGGGTTGCAATCCAATGCCCAGGAACTAGGCTCTCACTCAATGCAAGTCATCTGCTCATTGGATATAACTGGCTCCGGAGTCTCAGAAACTCTGATCGTGTGGAGACAGTGTACTTTCTAACCTTGTCATCTCATCAGTCATTGTACTAACACTGATGCAAGAAAAAGGGAGGTTAATATAAAAAAAAAGGAGGTTTCAGTTTTACAAAGGTCCCTTTATTCACCTGAATTCCGCTCAGGTCAAGAGACAGACTGGAAAGGCTGCTGCTGACCTGTGACAGCATTTGACTAGAGAGCTGAATTGGAAACTACGCTTTGTACAGTTTCAGGAAAGAACTAGCTTCCTGAAAGATCACGTGGTGACAGCTTTCATCCTTCCTTAGCAAAAGTCATCAAGGCACTCGCCAACACTTACTCACCAAATCAGAGCGTTTTTCTCTTCTGTGTCAGTTTTAATACAAGCTAGTTTCAGTTTTGATCCTATACATGTTAAAAATGGGTTTCAGCCTTTTTTGAACAAAGTACCCACTGAAATCCAAACATTGTGAGTGTTTGAGGAGCCCATCTCTAATAGGCTGTTTCCAGCTCCTACAGTCTTGGAAAAGAAATGGATCCTCAGGCATTATCCATACCCAGATCTACTCAAATACGCTCACAGGCCCAGCCAGCCTGGGGCGGTACTGGAGGCAAACATCAGCTACAGGTGTCTCCTCTGACTCCTGCCATTGTTTTGAACACCTTCAACCCTGACTACTTACAACTCTTTCCTCCAGGCAGCTGCACCTGGAGTGCAGTCACTTCCACTGCACTCATGCAGACCTGCACCAAGCTCCTCTCCTTCACCTTCCTCCAGCAGACCCAACACCAGCACTTATCTGAGCCTGTAAAATTGGAGAACTAAGTGGACAAGAAGTGACTCCTTAAAGCAAGTATTTCCCTGCTGATTCACGTCCCAGAACTGGCTGAGCGAGCAGCAGCAGCACTGGCTGGTGGAAGCTGTAGAGGTGTAGAAGTGGTTCTGCTTCCTTCCCCAGTGCCTTGCCATTAGCTGACTTTCACCTGTTAGGAAGCTGTAGCTGCCACCTCCTGCCTCTGGCAGATTTCCTTTCTCCTCTCTGAAGTGGTACACGGGCACTCTTCCTCAGGGCTGTGGCACGGGGCTCTGCAGCAAGCACGCACTGAGCTCCAAGGCGCTGATGATGTGCCGCCACTGCAGGGATGGGGGATGTCCATCTAAGGGCAGAAGACAGATCTCAAATTCTCTCTCTCAAGCAGAGGAAACCTGGGGTACAGTTTCACCTGGGTTACACCTGCAGCCACCTGGGAATTTTACCAAAGTTCCACCTCTGATTCCCCCCCTAAGCCTTACAGCAGTTCTCCTGGCTTCATCACCTCTTTTCAGCATATGCTGTCTTCCAGTGACATCTAGAGATACAGACTGGAAATAGCAAGCTGACCGTTTACATAAACATTGCTTAAAATATTTCAAGCTGATAAAATGGATTTTCTTGACAGAAAATGATTAATTTGCCTTTGAGAGGTTAAAAAACCCCAAAACCAGGAAGTCCCCATCTTCACACCTCCCCCCAAGAAACATATTTCTCATGGCAGAAGATGCATTTTCAAAAATGTTTTATGTAATCTCCTGATAGTTATTTGTAAAACTTCCCTTGCACAATGGACACAGACCTATAGACCTTAAGGAAGCCAATGGCTGAAGGAAAAATTGCAATTAAGGGCAGGGGAAAAGCATCTTGCCTGTTTTGTAGCATCGTACACCCCAAGGCCCATTGCTCTGCTCGCATGCATCAGTGTTGATTTCACAGAGTGACAGCTGAGGCATGGTACTGATTGACATAATGTTTTGGTGGGGTACAAAGAATGCAGGATGAAGACATTTCATTGCGAAAAGGGAAAATATCATGAGGACAGAAACACTTCAGGGTCAAAAGAACAAGCACGTTGCTTCATGTAGCTGTATCTATTGGCCATTTCTCATTACATTTACATGTCAGTCTCTGGTCACCGGGCTCAGTGGTGTCACCTGCAGTGCAGGAGACAAGCGGTGGATGCAGGCAGTGGCGCGGAGGGAACAGCGGCTCCACCTGGGCTGCTGTCTCATGTCAGACTTGAGTCTGCAGCGCTGAACAGCTTGTTCTGTAGGAGCGAAGCCAAAGCAGCAACAGCTCTTCCTGCTGCGCCTTCATTCCCCTACCGGCGTGGCAGGGAGGCTGGCTTCTTCCAGAGCCTAACCAGGAACAGCCCAACGTGAGGATACAAAACGCCCTACGTGCCTGTGTAGTACAGCACATCAAAGATTCACAAACATGTAGGCTAGCTCTTTTCAAACAGGCTTTGTGTGACCCAACAATCCACATCCGCTCTGGGTTTCCCCCTGTAAATTTAGACTTCCTAGTACTCCACAACCCGTGAGAACAGAATCCTGTGCTCTCGTGCCTGGACTTTCTTCAGAGAACCACAAAAATACCACATCTCTCTGATGGCAGAAACATTCTCAGAAGTAGATGACATCAAAAGAAGTGCTTATACATGTACCAGGGGCTTGTATGCCCAAAAATAAAGTCCTTCAATCTGCTGACACAGAAAAAAGCATGAAGACTGTGGGGCCAGGGGCCAACTCGTAGTTTTTCAAGACCTTTTGGTCTGCTCAGATGGAACTGTGCCAGCTGAGGCCCAGACTTCAATGAACAGGAAAAACTCTGCAAAAATAAAGGTCAAGTAAACGTCTGAAAAATAAGTCAGAGGATGCTTTGTCAATGTCAGCACTACAAGATGCCAACCTGAAAATAAAATCTGCCCAATTCTATTAACTCTAGGGCAATTTCTCTCCTTACATACCTGGGGAAAAAGTCCACTCCTTTGCTCCCAGCAGCCACCCTGCCAGGTCACTAAAGCACTACAGACAGTGGAAAGGACAGGCCAAACCTTTTGTTTTCTGTTTTTGGCGCCTCTGCTGTTCCCATCAGACAGCGCCGCTCAGCAGCCAGAGCCCACAGCCCAGCTGGGGCAGCACAGGATAGGTGAACTGAGTGAAGAACGCAGCTTAGCCACAAGAACTTCCAAGTAACACACCATCACTGCCTCTGCCTAACAGCCTGCAGAGCCTCGAGACAGCTCTTCAAGGGGTACCACCATTCTAAGCAAGTTTCCTTCACATTCCCATGCCTGTAGCCTCATCCAGCAACACGCAGCTGCTAGCAACAGGGTGTTTCTGCTTTTCTGTATAAAATTGTCCCCCTCAGATGCTTGTTGTCTTCTGAATGTTGGCCTTAATTTTTAGAGCTTTACAGATTGGTTTGGGTTCCCCCCCCCACCCCCATAAATCTCCACAGAGGACAACTGTCAATTTTCCCTGTTCAGAGAGTACCGCCCTTAAGTTGTCAAGGTACTGCTTTTATCAGAGAGACAAAAAGTAATTAAAGGTCTGGGGGGACAGACCCATTTCTGGGTGGTCAGATGATGTCCTATGACCAGAGTGCTCTGGTACTTTGAATCCATAGCCAGACCCTGCTGACCCACTTTGAGAACCGGACAAGACCTGGAAACAGCACAGCTGCTCCTGTGCAGTACAAGACACAGCCTAGGCTGGCTCTAGGTGGAGGCAACTTGAAGGACTCTGCACTGGTGTACTTGGAAGCAAGATGCAGATGCCTCTCCTTCCCTCTCGTCCTCTACAGAACCCTTTTCATCTTCCATAGCATTACTGAAGAGTGACCTAGTTTCAGTGTGACACAAGCCAGTGCTGGAATTGACACCTACTACCAGGAGAAATTACAACTTGATGGCTCCAAGAGATGTCCCTCCCTCCCCTTGGAGCCTTTTAAAAACAGCCTAGTGTGCAAGGTGAGCAAGGCAACCATGGGTGAGGACTCCAGGTCCACCTACTGTCAAACACAGCCTTGTTCACAATGTTTTTTATGAAGTAAAACCACTACTGGACAGTCAGAAAATTGCATAGAAAAGCTACTTTCTAGTTCCAGAACAGGGTACTGGCACAACTGTGGTGCCACCTCTTCCATGGGGTTAGTGACCCCATCATGCTACCCCAGGCTCATCCATCTGTACTGTAGAACAGCACAGTTGCTCTCTCCAGTTCAGAGGAACCGACACCACAGCTGGCAGCTCAATTGTCTTTGAGGAGCATGATCACTTGCAACCACTTCTGCAGAATTCAGCTACTCCTAACTTGGAGAACCGAGTCTTCATCATGTTTCTTTTTACTGCATAGTCATTGCAAAGATGGCATAAACCAGAAAAAACCCAAAACATTTATTATATACACAAGTACTTTTAATCAGACCTCAATTTAATTTCAGAAATGTGCTGTCACATTTCACAGATGCAAGACATTCTAAAATAGCTTAGAACAAGCTTGAACACGTTTCTGGCTCCATCTTAAAACACTGTGCATTTTGCTTACTTGAGAAATTAGATGTGCCTCTTCTACCGAAAATTTCAGATGTCAAGCCAACACCATCACCTTGTTTTAGAGCTGTGATACCCCAGTACAAGTCACAATACTTTTAAGTTGATTAGTACAGATTATGGAAGAAATGTAAAGAGTAAATACAGCATTTCTTGAAGAAATCAAAACTGATTACAAGAGGATCACATACATCACTATTATTAAATCATGCTATCTTCTACCAAAAAAATCCTCCTTGATAATAGCATAAAATTCCATTTGTTGTTAAAAAACATACATATAACAACATTAGTACATTTTATTTCCAAAGACTTTGTTGTGTGAACTATCTAGTAATACTCCCAATACAGGTCAAGTCTTGTTCATAAAGAGATCACTCACAGGCACGAAGCAAACATTAAAAAGGCAAGTCTAATAGAAATCTTCTTTTGAGATTTTTTTTTTTTAATGTAAACTGGAAACAGTAGGCATGAAGCATCTGTACAGCAAACAGTCATTTTTCCCTTAAGAGCTTTTGATCTTTCAACTGGAAAGTAACCTTCCTGTTACCAGGCACAGGGCACGCGTTCCTAACTAAGCTGAGACTAGATGCATGGAGCTTTAGGAAGAAGGAAAATTCTTTACACTGAAATACACATGACCCTCTCAGACCACTTCTATTTATTTCCTTAGTGGCAACAGCACACTAATTAAAGGAACACTCACTAACATTAATGAACACTGAACACACCAAGTGTGACTGTAACCCCTACTGTGTCCCAAACCATCCATAAAAAGGCTTCCTGCATTCTTTAACTAGCTAAATACCTGGTACCTATTCACACATAGTGATAGGAACTGCTGAGCCACTTTAATCAAGGGTGTACAGATGGAGCCTGCACACTACAGCCTTCCAGAAGGCTGAAGGAAGAGGTAACTACTGATTGGAACTCAAGGTAAATCTGTCTGTACACATCTCTAGGGCAACTGCATACTGATCATAAGCAGGACTCCAGAACAGGAAAAAATGCAGAGCTCTGCTTAATTATTATTTTCTAAATATTTAAAGCTTCAGCTTCAACAACTCCTCTCAACTTTTAAGTTTTATAATGGCTTTAGATATATTTGTAACTTTAAATGTCAAACTCTCAATGAATTTTAATTGAGATTTTTAAAGACACAGAAACAGAAATAACCACATTATAGAGCTCTTGCAGCCCAAGTGAATCTAAATTAATTAGAATAGACTTAAGCTATAAACTTGTTTTCTAAGTGGTTTGGTGTGTTTTGGTGAGGTTCCCTCTTCCCATTCTAAAAAAGTTCTCCAGAACAAAAAGCTTTTAATTTAGGCTGTGCAAGAATACAGTGCAGGAAGTAAAGTTTAAGCAAAGCCACAGAACCAAGGAACAGTATGCATACACAATCACTGCACTATCATTTCCAAAGGTTCTTTCACTTGGGAAGATTATTGCTCATCTGCCCATAGTTGTGCTCCTCACACTCATCTCTGAAACACATGGTCAGAGCTAGCAGACCACAGGTGAAGGTCAAGGGTCTGATACCACACACAAGGAAGGAAGAAGCATCCAGCTTACAGACTAAAATTACTACATTTCATCTTCTACAACATAAGGACTGCTACCACCATTTGGGAAGTGATGGTTTCACTGTTCATAGCTGCACTAAGTATATTCAGGCTCTGCACAGGCAATTCAATTTCTTTATGCAACATCTAACTCCAGTGTATAAGAAAAAAAACCCCAAGTATCAACCACAACAGCCTAACAACTACACACAGCAAGGCTGTGAATTTGAAACTGCAGTCCCTACACCTAGTCACAGCTTGTGGTTAAGCCAGAGTATCACCAAGTCAGCGTTTGTGATTTGGAGATTTGAAAGACAGAGAGTTCACAATATATTCCAAAAAAAGAAGCCACTGCTCTTTGCAGTTTGAGCTTGCCCAGTCTCAAGTCCTATGAGTGAGTTTACAAATTGCTTTCTATTATCAGCTCCCTTTTCGTGCCTCGACAATTGTGGGCCACATCCTTTACCATTTTTAAATCTATTTTGGAATAGCTGGAAAGACTGAAACCTACCTTCACCGTGAAAACAGATTTTCAGGGCAGTGATTTAAAGTTCTTTCCCAAAGTCTTCCATGTCTTTCAGCATTCTTGAAACATGGATATGTATTCCAAAGAGGCTGAGCTTTGACAAACAAGTTTCAGCGTAAGATAAAAGGTGAAATTGTTGAAGCCTTTCTCTAGGAGGCACAAAGAGGCTTGCACTGCTGACAAGGCCAGTTACAATCTTACTGAGATGTTGTTCTAGCTTAAAACACTTCAAGGACAAGAATTTCTGCTTTCCTTCTAGAAAGATCATTGCCATGACAAATCTCACCTATTTAAACTTCAAATGTGTTACTTCTAATTCCTTCTCCTTTTAGTTTTGCCCTTCAAAGGTTAAAACACGTGCAACTCTAGTAGAGCCTAAAACCCAACCCACCTGTCAACTGCAAGGTTCCTCCTATCAAAAAGGACTTTTAATGAGGAAAACAAAGGTTTTTCTTATTTATTCCAAGCAGAATGACTCTGGAGAAATGACTCAAGCTTAGGGAGTTAATAGAGTGCCATCTGAAATGAAGACTGACTCAGTAACACATGACAGTCGCTATTCATTTGTTCATCTCCAATTCAAAAACCCACTAGAAGCACTCCTGTTATAAGTGGAACAGGAGAAGATGCTGCTTGTTTTTCCTCTTGGGTAGGAGAGCAAACTTTAAACACGAACATCAGTTTTTCTGGCATTTGATAAATCAAAACTCACTTAAGTGCTATGCACCCCGAAAGGATTAATTACTTTAACTTCTGTGAATCAAGACTAGGTGAACTTGCAGTTCAATTATTTTATTCTATTAATATGCAAGACTTGCACAAGACTCATTCTGTGGATTTTCATTCTGCATGCTGGTATTTCACATTTTGTGGCAGACCTTCCCTCCTCCTGAACACATTATACCTCAACAGCATAGGATCTTCTGGAACGCTTTGTAACATCAGGCAGAATTTGTGGAGGTTTGAGACACTGGATTCTTACAAGTAGAGTTGTCTAGACCAGACAGAGAAAGAAAATGTCATATGAATGCTTTATAATGCTCCCTTAACTGTTGCTACTGACATAGGTCCCTATCTGAATTCAGAAATCTTAAAATAATGAGCTGAAATTGAGCATTTCTATGTAGAAAGGCGACCCTGAACAGTAAACAAAGTGTAGGCACAGGCAATATTGAGCAATATAGTTTTGCCTGTTCTTGATGTTGACAGAGGCAGTTGTCAGGGTTGTGGGTTGTTTTTTTCTAAGATTTCTATTTCAACAGTAACTCAGCTATGATGTAATTATTCATCTAAGTTATTAGTAAGTCTTAGCAGTAAAGAAATGTCTCTTTCTTCTTTCCAGAGAACACATAACTGTACAAGTTTGGGGTTTTAACTTTCTCCACTATTCTTATGGTTTCCCTGCTCAGCATGTTTTGAATTGTTTCAGACAAAATTTCCAGGCCTATCTCACAAGGAAGATAAGATCTGCATATTTTACTACAGGAAGTAATTTCATTCTGTAAAGAGTCATGTCTTAAAAGCAGAACAAGGCATGTGAACAGCTAATTAAAACCAGACGAAAAGCATGGTGGAACTATCTATTGTAACTTCAGATCACAGTGAACAAAATGCCTGCTAGAAAAATCAACTTTCTGTACTAACACTCAATCCCACCGTATTGTTAGTCACAGCAAAACTTTTCACACCAGGAAAAAAAAGGTTAATGTAGAGTCTGTTCCCTTCGTTACTTCTGCAGCGAACGCTACCAGCTAATTAAAGTACTTCGCTTGCCAACAGTAAATGCACAGTCATGGCAGAAGTCAACTCAAAGTATTTTCCTTTCATTCAGTGACAGAAGAGACAGAAAATCCCATGGGCTTCCTTCAGAGGTTTTGGGAGTACTATATAAGACCTAGGTGTTTAACGTGTTCTCAGTAATAGCAGCCTTAAGGAGTTCAGCTTATTATAGCCCTACTATACTTAACACTAATATTTCATAGACACTGCAGTAAATTTTAGAGAAGATCCACTTACCTAGCAAACAATTTACATCTTATCATGCTGCTACTAAGATACACCTACACAAAAGACTTAAAAGCTCTAGTCGTACAGCTCCAGGATAAGATCACATCAAGCTAATCTACTGATTAATCAGCTAATGCTTCATCTTGTAGATTGTCCCGTTTATTCAATGAGCAGCGAGCTACACTTGCACAAAACACTGTAGCCATTCTTTAAAGGCTGCTGCGCTAGTTTAAAACTTCAGCTAAAGCATTTCAGATATCCCAGAAAATATATGAATAAACTTTTATTTCTAAGCAACATCACACACTATTTTAATACAACCCACACATTTAAGTCAGGTGGAAGAGTAGTAAACTGAACAATCATCGCTAAAACATTTCCATTGGAAATGTGTTAAAGTTCCCAAGTGTCTTCATTACCACCTTACTGAAGTTTTCTTATGTGTTTCTAGTCTACACACCACACATTTCACGCAGTCATGCAAATCTGAATCAAAATTTAAATGTTCAGGTGACAGGGAAGTCCATTCACTGCAAAGATTCATTTTTCACAGGAGAGCCAGGCTAGGTAAGACCAGATACTGCAGGGTTCTTCATCAGAGTACAGGTATTTTAGAAACCATGAACTTTCAGTTGTTCTTCCTTGACAATGCCAATCTAAAGGAGAAAAGCAACATGTTTCAGTAAAGCTTACATGCTTAGGGTATTACAGTGATATCACCTTACCACAACCTTAGGCTTTTGATTAAAGAAACTGCAACACACTATGTAACTTAATAAAGCAGTTTTCTAGTTTCCACAATGCTTCTGGGCCAAGCAGAGTGACTGACTACATAAAAAAGAAACTCTTATCAGACACCTGACTTGTTCTACAGTCCTAGCACTTAATTCTTCAGCAGCGTAACATCTCTACATCATGATTTGCATCAGTGAACTAGTAGCAATAGTTTGCATCAAACATTTGATTTTACAAATGAAGAACTCGAGTTATGCTGCCAGAGAACAGGCAGTGTGCTGTAGCCAGGTGAACTCATTTTACAGTGCTTAGATCCTTAGTGGAGTTTTACTCTCATTCTGCAAGTGTCATTTGACTTTTTAGTGAAAATACAAATGAACCATAGCAGACACCTTGTGCTGGTTAACTAGTATCAGTGCCACCTATCACCACTGCATCCAGAGAGGTTGAGATATTTATCTGCAGTCCTCACCTCCAAGAGGAATTGGCAAATGTTCTTCCGCTGGTCACCTTGAAGCTGGATAACTTCACCGTACTCAGGATGTTCAATCACAGTACCATTACAAGCAAATTTCTGGAGAGAAACATTCGTATTATAAGGCATCTGATGCACATTAGGATTTTGCTTAGTAAGCCTTTTCAGCAGAATTCTGTAACGGAAGCTGCTTACTAAATTTTACTAAAGGCAAAAGGCTACATCTACTTTACACTGGTTTTCAGAGCAAGTGGAAGATATCTGCTGATGCATACAGACACAAACTAAGCTGCTGACAGTAAATATAAGCAAGACAGGATTAGCAGCTGTGCAGAAGGAACTGGCCAACAGTTATTACAGGAATGGAAAACAAAGTCATAAGATACAGCCTTTCAACTCCACACTATTTTAAAATAAATATTTTCATCCTAGTGAAACACAAGATTTCTATTTCAACAGCAACCCAGCTATGACAGAAGCAGGAGTGCAAAACCAGTTCTGCTCTAAACTGATTTTACTTTTCACATAAAAGCCAGATATCTGAAATTTTAATGAAGCATTTATAATACATTATTTACTTTTTCTGGAGGAAAAAATCATTTAACTTTTTAGCAAAAATCAGTGTCACTAGACACTAATAAGAACTTTGAGAAAGACAGGGAAAGGGATCAATCTTAGTAAGAAAAGCGATGTGCACTGGCAACAATGAAATAAATAGAACATTCTGTTGCTCAAAAGCTTCCATGGTCCTTTGTACAATCAGCAACTTTACCTTTTTGAAAGCTTTCACAAGTTTCTTCTTGTCGTAATCATCTGCAATCCCCTGGACAGTTGTTAGGGTCTTTCTTCCGTTCCGTTGCTGGATTCTTATATGGATGTAATCCTCAGTCCCCGCCGGGAGTAAGTCGTCACCCTTTGTTGCATCAGCAAAGGGGTCTGCAGGAAGAAGAAAGATTCCTGTAATTCCCAAAGGAAAACACCCAAGCTCAAAAACGAACAGGTACGTTTCTTACTTCACAAAAAAAGGCTTCTCTTTGGGGATAATCTTGCTGTTTTCTCCATTTTTAAAAATACACTGTTAAAAATCACAGTAGTTTTCCCTAAAGCTGTATTAAGGCCCATTAGCCTACTAACTCAGCACAGCACTCTCAACTATCACACATTCACTTTCTTCGGTGCCTTCCCAGATAATGTTCAGCTACAGTATCAATTTACTTCGCTATTTCTTGTAAACCGTAAATCGTGGAGCTCTGAACCTCAAAACAGGGTTCCAAGAGTGCAAGTTCACTTAAGAGTTCAAGTGCTCGTAAGTTTTGGATAGCTGTATTTCACTTAGAATGCACACAGAAGTCCTATCTTTTAGGAGATCAACTGATAAGTACAAAAAACCCCAAAAAGCTCTTGCACACACAATGTTTTCAAGGTCTGGAAGTCTTATACCTTGACAGGTACCACACTGCAGCATTTTGAGACGTGGATGCAACTCTCGGCTACACACGTAAACAAAACACAGCAACAGACACTAGCAAATGCCAGAGGCTGTCTGTAAACAAGGACACCCCCCCCACCCACCAGTAGTTCTAGGCAAGAATTGTAAAAAAACAAATTTAGGCTTTGACTACAGAAAAGTCAGTTCTCAAATTCTTCCAATCTTAACTTTATCTAGCACAGATGAAACAGGAAGGCATTTAAGAAGAAGGGTTTACAGGTTATGCTTCTTATTCTCTGTTCTCCACACCCATTTAACACTCACTCTTATCAAGAAATGAGATATGCCTACAAATTTCCTAATGAGTAGCTCCAAATAAATCTTCAAGATTCAGTACTTTAACAGCTTTTTTTTTTTTTAAATAGAACACAAGTAATTTTTTGGAAACTAATCAGGATCATATTGAAGAACATATCATCAGAAAAGCGTAGGTTACACGGCCACAGAAGCTATGATTTCCCAAACTTCCATGTAAAATTCAAACCTAAAACACGCTAACTAAGTTTTGCCATCCACTTGAGACAAACATCCCAGAAAAGTAAAACTTCAGCAGAAATAGGAACAGAAGTAGTTCAGCTGCAGACTGACCCTCCTAAGAACAAGAACATGAGCATTAAAGGCACTGAAAACAGAATGAGGGTGCAAGCACGACAGGATAAACAAGTACAGCACTGGGACGCTTGACAGACTTCATTTCTACTATGGCATTTGTTAAAACACGCTGAATTTCAACTGTGCCCCACAGCTTGCAGGGCAAGCACTAATAGATTAAAAAAAAAGGTGAAAGAAAAAGGTGACTTGGGCATGAAAACCACCTGGCAGAGTTTTAGGATTCTAGGTCGGAGATAACCCAGCACGGTAGGTGTTTACAACAGATTACAAACAAATCCTTTGGAAAGCACCTTCTTAACCACAGGATCAGCTTGCAAACCGTGATTATCCCCAATCGTGATTAACATAACCTTTACATATGGCTTTTATGTGCAGAAGACTTAAGACAAAACTGACACCAAAACCCTGACCACAATGTTGTATAAAGTGTTAACTTGCTCGCTTCTGTTGCCTATAGGTAAGGAAGGCAGAGAACCATGGCCCAGCATGATAATCTTCCCGGCTAGTACAAGTGCAATGACTAACCATCTGTACCGCTCAATCTAAAGAAACAATACCCTTTGCAGGGCGTGTATCACGCTTTGCGACATCAACAAGCAATTGGAAGTGAGATGATTTCCTTCCTTAGCAGGGAATACAAGACCTAGAACTCCCTCTACCCACAATGATTACAACTTTGGGGCCGCAGGCTTGACAGAAAAGCCCAATTTAAGGTGCTAGCAGACACTCCGGCAAAGAGCGCTGTATGGGGTGTAGGAGCACGGTACAAGGCAGCACCTCCTCCATGGCAGTCTCCTACCCGATGCTTCCCCGCTGCACTTGCAGCGCACGTCCCGAGGCCGGCGCCGAGGGAGGAGAAGGACGAGCAGTCAGAGCTGCCTTTACAGAGCAATGCGGGGATGGCAACACCCGCTCAGCAACGGCTTCAATGTCACTGCGGTGGGGCTGGAGGCACTAGCACACCGGGGGCCCGGCGGTGCCGGGGGACGGGGTCGGCAACACGGACAGGGGGCCGAGGACGGGATGGCGGAGGCAGTCAAAACCCAGGGGTAGATTTGCCGGGGCGGGGGACGACACGACGACGACACCACCGACTGTGGGGGCTCTCTGAGGCGGGGTGCCGCCCGGCGGGGGCACTTACCGAAGGACTGGAGGTTCTGGATAGATGACATGCGACTCTGCGGCGAGAGGCTGAAGCAGCAGGGAAAAGGCCGCGGCTGGGTCCGCTCGGGTCACGTCTCTGGCTCCGCAGTGCCAGCGGGGGCGGGGAGGGGAGGGAGGGGGAGGAAGCGAGGGGAGGGATAACAAAAGCAGAGGGAGGGGGGCGAACCTGAGAAGGAAGGGGAAAGAGAGAGAGAAAGGAGTAAAAGGAGGAGAAAGCACAAAGGGAAATTAAAAGGGATGGGAGCCCCCCCGCCCCTCACCACAGCGCCCCCGGCACACTGCCCCGCACTAACCGCTAACGGACAGCGGCCGCCGTTTTTCCTCATAAAATGGCGGCTCTTCCACGGCGCGCCAGGCACGTAGCGGCCACCGCCGCCCCGTGCTGCCCCACGGGAAGGAGAGTTCTACCCCGCCCCGCGGCCATGGAGCGCGGAGCCTCGCTGCCGCCCCAGGACTACACTGCCCAGAGTGCGCCGCGCGGCGGCCGCGGAGGGGGCAGCAGGTGGCGGGGCGAGGGCGCTGCTTCAGGGCTCGGCTGTATGATCGCGCCAGCCAGCCTTCCCCGAGGGGCAGCGGGCAGCTGGGAGCAATCAGCTCTGGAGCGCCGCTACCCCCAGGAGGAGCCCCGAAAGCGGGGCCGTTGGTCCCCAAGGCTGTCCGCCTGGTGTGGCTATCAGCCCTGGCTGTCCCTCAGGGACAGCACAGGGACACCCCACTACCCGCCTTTGATTTGGGTAGTGCCGCTTCTTGGTGTTCCTGCGTGTTCCCAAGCTAACTGGAATTCCAAGCTAACTCCGAAAGAGTTGGGAGAGTGCTCCCCCCTTCTGCTTCCCTGTTCAATCACACTGGAAAAAGCTCTCCCTTAGGCCTGCCTCACCAGACAAAATGCTGTTCAACACAAGGGTATGCTGGGGGAGCCAGTTACAGAATCACAGAATAACAAGGTTGGAAAAGACCTTTAAGATCATCAAGTCCAACCATTCGCATCCTAAACTAAACCATATCCCTAAGTACTTCATCTACCCTTTTTTTGAACACATCCAGGGAAGGTGACTCAACCCCCTCCCTGGGCAGCCTGTTCCAGGCCCTCACAACTCTTTCAGTAAAAAATTTTTTCCTAACATCCAATCTAAACCTGCCCTGGCACAGCTTCATGCCATTCCCCCTTGTCCTATCACCTGTCACCTGGCTGAAGAGACCATCACCCATCTCTCTATAACCTCCCTTCAGGTAGTTGTAGGTGGTGATAAGGTCTCCCCTCAGCCTCCTCTTCGCTAAGCTAAACAGCCCCAGCTCCCTCAGCTGCTCCTCATAGGATAGCTCAGTTGGCACCCAGCAAACCACCCTTCAGACACAGGTTTGTGTGCTCACTCTTTCTTTCAGATGGGAGCTGCCAGTGAGGCAGAGCTGCTGGGTTCCCTGCACCCCAGGTACTGCCATGACTGGCTGGCGGCATGAGGCCTCATCATTCACAGAATCATAGAATGGGTTGGAAGGCACATCAAAGATCATCTATTTTCAACCCCCTGTCATGGGCAGGGACACCCTTCAGGTACCTCATCCAACCGGGCCTTGAACACTTCCAGGGAGAGGGCATGCACAGCTTCTCTGGGCAACCTGTTCCAGTGCCTCACCACCCTCACAGTGAATAATTTCTTCCTAATATCTAATTTAAATCTATCCTTCTTCAGCTTCAGCCATTGTCCCTTGTACTATCACTCACTACCTGCCCTTGTAAACAGTCCCTCTCCAGCTGCGCATTGACTGCCTGCTAACCATCTATGTGTGGGGAGGACATAAGTGGTGTTGGGGCTGCAATGGTAAAAGTTTGCCTTTAAAAAGATGCACTTGTTTTAGAAAGCTTGACAGTCCTCAGGAGGTGATTAATGGCTTTGCAGATGTACAATAACCTAGTTGCATTGGCACAACTGCCAGAACTTATATTTCTACTGGTGTGATTTTTTTAAAATTGTCATCCTTTCTACTAAACTTCAGTCTGCTTAAAGTGATACTTCTCTTCTGTGACCCAAGGCCTGGAACAGCACTCTGCAGTAGTTCTGCAGTAGTTTTGTGCATGTCAGCATGCATCGGTCTAAGAAAGTTTCTGGTCCTGGTGCTTTGCAAGGCATCTTTTCTTCTTCCCTTGGGGAAAGCAGGGCCATTTGCCATGGCAGAAAACCTCTGCTTACCTTTTGCTACCATCGCTGATGAAGCTTTTTACTGAAGCTTGGGCTGTAGAGAAGGGTTGTCTGATTCTTTCCCAAACAGCTGCAAAAAGCAATATTAGGACAGTAATGGGAGATCAGGGAGATGATAATTACAGAGCTTGAGGTGCCTGCTTCAATCAGAGGCCTGCCACAATTTGAACAATGTCTGTGGATTAAGGACCCAGAGACCTTCTGGGCAGGTTGAGCAAGCTCAGGACACCTGTTCTCAGGGCCATGTCCCCAGGATGTCTCCAGCACCTCTCTCAGAGAACTTACATTACTACTAATGTGGAAAAATTTTGGCTCCAAGGCATTTTTTCAATCTTGACATCTCTGTGCAAAATGTTATTGTATCATTTGCTCTGCCATCATCATCCCATGAAACTCTTTTTCCCAGCAGCCAAGTAGGCCTGTCATCCCTTTTTTCATTCTAACCAATGTTTTTTGTTATATTGCCTGGGTCAGTACTGCTGGCTGTGGGGCATTGTGATAAGCTAGGTCAGAAAAATTATTTGAGTTAAAAAGTATAGGTTAAAACCTCAGACCTGCCTCACTTGCATAATCCTGCAGCAGTTGTGCTGGGACAACCAAAGAGGAAAGAGGCTGGGGCAGGCCTGGGTGAGGGATGAGAGAACAGTGGGTCTTCAGACACAAAACCCAAGGCCAATTACTTAGGTTTAGGCAAGTGCTCTGCTCACTATGATGGTTCTTGTGCTTACTGTGAATCCTCATGAATTTAAAATAGTTTTGTACTTCTAGTTCTCACTGCAGGGTTAACCTGGGCCTATGGACTCATTTGGCATATGTGGGATTCATTGTACAGTTTACAGAATCACACAGAATCACAGAATCACAAGGTTGGAAAAGACCTTTAAGATCATCAAGTCCAACCATTCACATCCTAAACTAAACCATATCCCTAAGTACTTCATCTACCCTTTTTTTGAACACATCCAGGGAAGGTGACTCAACCACCTCCCTGGGCAGCCTGTTCCAGGCCCTCACAACTCTTTCAGTAACAAATTTTTTCCTAACATCCAATCTAAACCTGCCCTGGCACAGCTTCATGCCATTCCCCCTTGTCCTATCACCTGTCACCTGGCTGAAGAGACCATCACCTATCTCTCTATAACCTCCCTTCAGGTAGTTGTAGGTGGTGATAAGGCCTCCCCTCAGCCTCCTCTTCTCTAGGCTAAACAGCCCCAGCTCCCTCAGCTGCTCCTCATAGAGGATTTGCCCTCCAGCCCCTTCACCAGCCTGGTTGCCCTTCTCTGGACTCGCTCCAGGACCTCCATGTCCTTCTTGTGGTGAGGAGACCAGAACTGGACACAGTACTCGAGATGCAGCCTCACCAATGCCGAGTACAGGGGCACAATCACCTCCCCAGACCTACTGGCCACACTGTTTTTGATACAAGCCAAGATGCCATTGGCCTTCTTGGCTGCCTGAGCACACTGCTGACTCATATTCAGCCTGCAGTCAACCAACACCCCCAGGTCCTTCTCTGCCTGACAGCTCTCCAGCCAGTCTCCCCCAAGCCTGTAGCGCTGCATGGGGTTGTTATGTCCCATGTGCAGCACTCTACACTTGGCCTTGTTAAACTTCATCCCATTGGTCTCAGCCCATCGGTCCAGTCTGTTCAGATCCCTCTGAAGAGCCTCCCTACTCTCAGGCAGATCAACACTTCCTCCTAGTTTAGTGTCATCTGCAAAACAGACAAATATTTTGGTGTCTGGGAAACAACAAAGCCCCCTTACAAAACAAAAAGTTGTTGTCCTTAAAATGAAATCACAATGAACAGTTCATAAGTGCAAACCTTGACAACTGCAGAAGGATTTGAAACAAATCCTAATTTGCACTGGGCAGCAATTAAAACAAAGGTGGTGGTGAGCATGCTTCTTGTTCTGCATGGAGCTGAAGTTTTGTGGACTCAACTCGGATCAATGTGATCAAATGCCGAGCTCGTTTACTGAAACACACAGAGCTTAGGTTCTATAGGTTTCTATACCAGTGCTCGAGTTACATTACATTGCTATTGGTTAGATGCTCCATTCACCTGCCTTACTGCGTCTCACTATTGCTACTAATTGGTTGAGGCTACACAGTCACGTTGTTCCTTTTTAAGGCAGTTGTTAACATTTTTGCAGTTTCTTATCTCATTGTTTCTTAGAAGCTCCCCTTCTCACAGAAATCTGCTCTCCTGTTACTGCATACCAACATGTCTCTGCTAGCTTCCCAGGCCTCATTATATGGGGGTCAGCAATAAATCTGGATGGGCCATGAAACCCATTCCTCTCAAAATGCATTGCTACAATGTTCCCTTGTCAGCCTGCTGCATTGGTCTTATGAAGCTGGTGTGGGGTCTCTATGGGGCTGTCTCAGTAAAGGAGCTCTTCCTCTGCTGTCCTCCTCAGAGGGAGCTGCAGGTCTCTGTGTCACCTCTGTCATTTAGGTCTGAAACAAAAATAGTCTGTGCCCAAACTTCGGTCACTGTGGGCAGAGGCAGGTGGCATCCTGCTGGAAATGTGCTTCTCTTGCTTTTGCCCCTTGAGCTGTCCCGAGGTCCTTTGTCCTGATTGAGTCCTTCCCATTGCTATTGAGCAGCCACTCGCGGCCACAGGCCTTTGCAAGTCTTGCTTGTGAGTGCTGCAGAATGGTGGGCTAAGCAGACACGGCACAGCAGTGGACAAAAAAAGGTAGAAGCAGTTTAAATAGGTTTAAAACCTAAGTGGAAGCAAAAGCTGTTGTTGTTGCTGAGGCTGTTAGATTTCAGATTACAGTTAATCGTCCTAGAACTGAGGCTGGAGTTAATCTCATTCACTAATATCTGTTGGACATCAGGGTTTAAGCAATGGATTGAGAATGAGACTCTTGCCTTTCCGTGGCCAATGTATAACCTGGCAACTATTGTGCCAGTAAAGGAACATCATCATCTCTAATTGTCTTAATTGTGGCTTCAAGCTATTTAAGTATAATAGTTGCAAGTCCTGGTTATGAATAGCAATTAAAGATCCCCTTGCTTGTCTTTTACTGTATTTCAGTTCATCTGTCAAGCTGTATGTGAATCATTAGAGATTATTTATGACTGAACTGCAGGGATTAAAACCAGGGACTCACTGGCATGCAGATGAAAAATATGACATGCTGAAGGCATAAAGAACACTTTTGTAAAAATTGTCACCCTAGTGCAGAACCACACCTTCACTGGGTGCCCTCAGAAGTACTTCGGCTGGCCTTTAGGAGCAATGAGAAACCTTGGGAGACTTTGTACTTCCAGAGAATTGCTGTGTGGGAAACGTGGGCTGGGAATGCCACGAGAATGCCTTGCATGGTGGGAGGAGAAAGTGCCACCCATATGCTATGGGCTCTGATTTAATTTAGGACCCTCTATGACATCTGTCTTTGCATGTGGGCACACACAAGGCTACTGTTCCCTTCAGATGCCTTCAATCCCCTCTGTACTAACTGGAACGAACACCACTGGTTTTCATTTCCTACAGGCATGGTTTTACCTAATATTTTGAGTTTTATTTTAATGAATGATTGCTCCTGTTGGTAGCTCCCCTGTACCTGGTCTTGCAGTCCACCTAACCAGGAAATTGCAGGCTTGCATGCTGACCTGTCCTCTGCAACAGCCTGAAACCCAATTACTGCTTGGACCACAAAGTGTTCAAAGAGCAGTTTAAGTTGCTCAAGAAAGTGGTTGTGCACAAAATGTGCAAATGGCACATAGCAGCACTAATTTCCATCCTGTATTCCAGCAAAGCAACTACGCCACAGACAAACTCAAACCCAGTCCCATGCCAGAAGTATGCCTTCAGCTAGCCTAATCTTCCCACCCTGAAAATAATGTCCCAATGCTGGAATAAAGTGCTGCATGGATGTTTGAGAAACAGGCAAAAATATTCCCATCTTTCTTTTTTTTTTTTTTCCCCTCTTGAACTGTAGTCTTCCCCATTCCTGCTACATAGCTCTACCTACCGTATCCAGCTGTGTTTGGCAGCTGTGCCTTCTGAGGTTGTGTGGCTTCCTAGCAGGGAGGAAGAATAGCAAAAGTTTCAGAAGAAATCTCTCCACCTGCACTGACAGCAGGACAGGCTTGAAGGTGGCTGTAAGTGTGCCAAGCCTGACTCTTATTTTTCCATGTGGGCTGTAACTGTGTGCTGAGGAAGGGCCTGGGGAGACTGGCTGAGGTCCTGAGCTGTAGGCTGTACTGCCCAGCTGCTGACAAATTGTTCCAGTAAGCATGTGCTAACTGGGAGAACTGGGCATACCCTGGAACTGTGCTGGTGGTAAACACCTGGATATCCAGTCTAACCAAAAGCTGGGTTATGTACAGTTTCATTTAGCTTCACTACGTGGTTAGATTTCCTAATACACATGCTTGTTTGGAACCTGTGGAGGTTCATCCCTTGCTCAACAGTGACTGAAAGCAAGATCATTTCTGTGTTAGCCACTAGATGGTCCTGTTCCTCAAAGAAAAAATTAATTCCAAAATAAAGCCAGTCCCAGCTTTGCTCTGACCCTGAATGTTAGCAAAATCGGCTTCAGTGTAAAGCTGCATGTAATTAACAGTGTCGACTTGATGCTTGAATTGACATGTTCTTTCTGCATAGATTTGCATACAATTTTTCATCAGTCCTCCAAACTCAATTAGTGCAACTGGACCTCTTATCAGTCCTTGATAAAATATTTCCTGGTTCATATGGGTTAAGAATTTACAGCTCCAGACAGCACAGATGTTGATGTTATCACTCCCCCTTGTTCAAGGGCAGGCAAAACCAGAGTGGCAGGATTTATTTCGTTTCACAGGCAGAAGTCACGCTCTGCCCCTGTACAGGAGACTGTGAGGATTCGTGGCTCAGGCAGAGGTTCAGTGCTGAAGCACTTCCAAACTGTTCACACACTGGTATGTGAAACAATGAGAGCGGTGGGCTGGAAAATAATATATGTTTTAGATTTACCCATCCAGCTGCATTAAATGCCTTTGCTTTGGTGGTTTCCACCTTTTGCTTGTGGAAGTCTCCAACCATTAAAATAAGTAAGTTTTGGTTAAGTTCTAGGTGGTAGAAAGTGGCATCAAAACTGTACTTCATGGTTGGTCTCTGGAGCTGTCTTCCCAGAGAATATTCCTCTGCAGCAGGCTCCCTAGACCTTGTCCTCTTGGGTCACTCAGACCTGCAGGGGGTACCTTCCCATTGCCACCATTCATCCTCCTAAATTCCTGCCCAGGAACCCGACCTCTCCTTAGCCTTGGGAAGTTACTTGCCTTCCCACAGTCCTTCACAGCCCTGTACCTGTTGCCTTTCTGAGAAGTTGCATCCCACGGTGTCTCTCTCCCTGGTCAGCCATCCCAACGAGGCGATGAGAAACTCCATCCAACATGGGCTCAGCCCTGCTCCTGGTTCCCGTAACCTAGGCAGGGATTTTACATGCAGGAATCACATGTGAGACAGGGAAGTGACAGAGGCCTGAGGCCTTCCCACAGGCCATCCACAAAGAAGAGATCGTGTTCCCAGACCCTGCCCCTTCATTATGGACCAAGGAGTCCTCTAAATGATCTTCCTGGTTCACTCTTTCATAACCCCCTGTTCCCTGACAGCCCTTTCACAGCTCCTACCATGTCTGAGTGGCTTTCATGTTTCTGTGTTACTTGAGCTGTCTTGCTTTCCTCAGCCCTGCAATGAAGGAGATAACAAAACAAAATCAAATGACAACTACCCAAAAAGACCCTGAGAAATCAGGATGATTTATGTGAAGCTTCCAGATACTATACATAGCACTCTGGTAGTTCAGATGTTGTCTGGTGGAAAGAAATGATAACTTACAGTCAACGAGGATGGAGTAAAATAGTAAGAGAAATGCCTCATGAGGCTCGTTTGAACAGACTGCCACATAGTTTATTTGTCTTCACTGCTTAGAACATTTTACAGTAGCCTTTCGTGAAGGCAGAATGACTGAAAGCAAAAATGAAAAAAAATAGGTACTTGAAACAGGTAAGTGGTGTGTCCAGAACAGACACAGAGACATGACCCTCCTTGTGACAGGGAGAGAGCTGGTAAGTCCTTGGCACATGAAATCGTGGCTGCTGAGAATTTACACAGGTTCAAGAAGCAGAAAGAAGAAAAGGGGATCCATGAAGGGCTTCCCACAGCAAAGGTACATTTGGCTTGGGAAGCCTCTGGACCACAGATCTCAGGGGTGTGGGACAGTATTCCTGCGGGGAAGGTCAAAATATACTACCCTGTTTTTAGACTCTTCCCTAGATGTTCTCTGCTGGCCACTGTCAAAACTCATACTGCAGTTGATGGGCTTCAGGCCTGGATGGAGGCAGCAGATCATATAAGAGCATTTTAAATGCTGGCTCTCCTAATCACTGGTTTTCTTCATATGGTGTGCTATTTTGCAGACAGCATTCACCAATAAGCAGGCAGTGTTCGCACAGGTTTATTTCATGGGGCAGCTTCCCTGTAATTGTCAGTCGGTGAAAATTATGTGAGCTATTGACAGGCTCACATTGCAGTGCCAGCAAGACTAGGAAGAGTAAATGGGGTGAAAAACAGCTTTTCTTTCTGTTTTGAGATGATAAGATCCCTTAGAAAAACAAGCAAAACAACCCAGGTCCTACATACCCTGCAGAGAAAAAGCCCTCACTCCAGCAGTTGCCCACTAGAGATTAAGTAAGGAACCCCACACTTTCTGCTCAAAATCAATGTGAAGAGCAGCAAGGGAAAAGATGTAGAATGCACAACCATGAAGGGCTTTTCTTACTAAGAAGATACCTTCCCCTTGTATGCACACACACCAGGTCAGCACAGCGTAAGCGCAGCCACTGCCTGGTTCTTGGACGCAGATTGATTTTTAGGTAGGGAGCGTTTTCTAGGTTCAAAGGGACCATGCTAAAAGGAGGTTGCTGAGGGAAGTGTGTATGTACATTATCGATTGCGTTAGCTGTGGAAAGACCTTTTGTGCTATCATGGACCTGAAGTGCTCTTCAGATTTTGCCACTGTAATCCTGAGTAGTCTGAGTAAACTCTTGAAAACTTGGATGAGGAAGACGCCTCTTTTAGCTGTTACTGGGTGGAAATTGGATTCTCAGGTCTTTTTACCATTTGTGTTCTTACACATGCCCATAGAGCAAACTATTACACACAAATGAGTAATTTGTTTTAATCTCCACAATTAGTGACCCTGTGGTGGCGGTGGGGGTCATCCTCCATTGCCTGGATATTGAGTAAGAGCAAGGCCATGCAAAACTTCAATCATGCTTCCTTGTACAAGCACCCCACAAATTGCCCCTGGGAAAAACAGCAAAGTCTAACTTATTTTGGAAGGTGGTTGCAGTGAAGTGGTGTCATTTATATGTTAGGAAACATCTTTAGAGAAAAAAACCCTAACCAACAGATTTGCTACTGAACTTATGAATGTTTATAAATCTCTTAAGTGTGGGACACAGGGGGAAATAGCCAGCCAATTTTCAGTGATCTGTGGGGACAGGACAAGGGACAATCGCTGCAAGTTGGAGCAAAGAAAGTTGGGCACCAATATGCAGAACTTTTTCACAGTGGGGGTGACAGAGCCCTGGGACAGGCTGCCCAGGGGGGTTGTGGAGTCTCCTTCTCTGGAGATATTCAAGACCCATCTGGATGCCTACCTGTGCGACCTGTCCTAGGGAACCTGCTTTGGCAGGGGGGTTGGACTCAATAATCTCTTGAGGTCCCTTCCAACCCCTATGACTCTGTGATTCTGTGATCTCTGCAGGACAGCCTGCGTCCCCAGGAAGCCCAGTAATGCTTCACATCTCAGCTTCTCCGCTGGATGGGGTTGGACCCGATGATCTCTCGAGGTCCCTTCCAACCCCTACGATTCTGTGATTCTGTGATTCTGTGAAGGGGTGAAACACCTACCTCCCAGTTCAACTGGTGTTCCTCTGCAGACCTTCACATGTGGTAAACATGGTATTGACTATTAAAGCAGCGAGACCAGTAGCAGCAAGACCGTGGTGACACATTAGTCAAGAGACTGCGTTAAAAATAGCCGCACAGAAGAGATGCCTGTTGCAGAAATACACTATTGCTCAAGGTATTAGCCTCATGCTGATGAAATTTCCTCTGCCACAAAACGGGTAAGCAACTGCTTAAGCACTGAATCACAACCAATATCATAAGCTACTTGGGTGCTGCGTTGCAATATGGTCTAAAACTTACACAGGGGTGAGGTGACCCCCACCTGCGGGTTTGGGGCTTAATGGGATGAGCTGCAGTCAAGTAAGATCCCAAGCAGAAAGCAAAGGTGGGACAACAGCAAGAAGAGCAAGGGCTGGGAAGGGGCACATGTCCTGGCTGCTCCAGCTTGCTGGCCCTGTGAGCTTCCCACTCTTCATCTCTTTTCTCCCCATCCATGAGTGCTTTCCCCCTCAGACAGCATCTCAGCTGGGCAGTGCAGAGAGCCGGGCTCTCTGATGTGGAGAGCATGGTGGCTTGTGCTGCTCCGGTTTGCCTGTGTCCCCCTGTCCATAGGGACGCAGCAGTGGCCTCTTCCCCTCCACTCTCCTCCCTCTGGGCCGTGGGGGGGGAGGGCCTCAGACAGGTGTTCTGCCAGGCCCCCCTGATATCCCCTGGCACCGCCCTCAGCTCCTGCTCCCTGCCCTGATCGATGGCTTTCTAATAGAGCCACAGTTCTCTACCCCCTCCCTTTGTAAATTCAAATGTTGCTCACTAGTACTGCTGACGTCCTCCTGGCCCACCTCTTGACTCCCCCTCCCCCTTCAAGCCCACTTCTCTCCAGTATAAAAGGCACAAGCCCCCAGCAGCCACCCCACTTCTGCTCAGAGCAGCGGCTACCTGAGGAGCAGCTTTGGTGCAAACAGGTGAGTGCCTCCCTCTGTAGCTGCTTCAGTGCCTGTCCTGCCTCTTTCTTGCTGGATTTCCTTGTTTTTGTTTTGAATTCCCTTTGGCTTTAGCTTTCCTGCATTAACGTACGTGGCTGTCTTCTGTGCTCAGGAACTTTCTCCTCCAGTCTTTGCAGCGAAGGAGAGGGAAGGCAGCCAAACCCTGCGGGCAGGCAGGCGAGAGCACACGCAGGAGCTTGCAGCAGCGCAGCAGCAATGCTTTCTGTGCTGCTCAGCCCTGGCATGAGCCGTGGTCCCAGGCCTGGATGCACCTGGGGTTTGATCTCTTGTGGGGATTTCCAGTGCTGCTTTCAAACCTGAAGGCCGTTTGCGTTAGAGAGGGGTGCATAGCCACTGACCTTGAGTAGGATGTTATCTAAGGGTTCAAGGAGTTAACAGCACCTCATCTTCTGAGGACATCCGCAGTAGGTTTAGATCTGATGGATCTGCAGCAGGGCTGCAGTTTGGCATGCTGAGAGCCCTGCTGTGCTCAGAGGGAGACCCAGGAAGGTCTCCCCAAGCCTGCAGCTGGGGCACCACCGCTTCACTGTAACTTTAGAAGCGGCTTCAATGTGCTCTGACTTTCCCCTCTCAAGTTGATTGGAAATTGCCAAACCACTGTCAAAGATGATGCTCAGCCAAAATTTAAAGGCTCCTTCTGCTTAGGGACTAAGCAGAAGTGGCAAGTTGACCAGGCTGGCAGCGGCGCCAACTTCTTGCTGAGCTCCAGGAGAAAAATTGTTACTGAAGCTTAATTGTGTCAAGTTTTGTTGAAAATAATAAGGTTTTAAATTTTTTTTTTGTGATCATTTAACAATTGGAAAGGGAGGGCACAAACAGTCTGTCTGTTTGAGTCTTGGGGGTTTTTTGTTTTCCCTTTGGAAGAAAGCTGCAGGCATGTGGGCTAAGGCAGGTCTGGACCAGAGGAGATCACAGACCATCTCCCTGCCCCATTACTCATGGAAGGACTGTGGGTGGATAACCAGGGTTTTGTGCTTATCATGGAGCGTGAAATGCTCAGCGTCATGCGAGGTCAAGTTAGCAGCATTATCTGTGCTTCAGTTTCTCCCCATGCAAACAGGGGTGGGACCAGTAGAAGGAAAAATTAGGGAGGATTGGAGGTGCTGAGCCCCCTCGTTCTTTAGGGGTGGCATGTTACGTACTGAGAAGCTGTGGGAGCCGTGTGCTTGACAGAAATCCTAGCCATGTCAGGAGTATGAGCAAGAAGTTCAATAAGTAACAGCACTCTGGAAGGTGGTGGGAATAGCTGACATGGACACACAGCTGGTGGAGACCGAGACACAGCACTGCTTAGGAAAAACATTGTGCTAGAGGTTTTTCCCTTCACCTTTGCCTTTCATCAGCAGTGAGCTGAAGGCAGGCTCTTCTTTTCTGCCACTCAGTTCCCAGAAAAACAAGACACAAAACCAGACAGTAAGCAAGTAATGTGGAAAACCTGTCAGGAACCCTTGTAAGCACACCAGAGAGATTCCTCAAAACAATTCCTTTTGTCTCACTGAACCTTTAAGGCTTTGCTAAGCATGGAGCAACAAGAGATGCACACCAGCTGAAACGGGAGGCAGAATTTATCCCATGTGGCTTTACGTGCTAACGTCATTCAGTCCTGACTGGCATGAGATATTCAATTAGAAAAAGTTAATTCACAGTTCTCTTGAGTTTATGGGTCTTGGCTGCCTGCTGTCTGTCTGTCAGTGTGGAGAAAGACAGACAAACCTTCACTGAATGCTGGGGGTTAAGGAGCAACCAGATTCTTCACGTGCTTTTGTTGTGCTGCTGGTGCTTTGTGCTAGGCAGCATCTTGCATGAAAAGATTTTCATTCCTGCTCTGCCCCTCCTGAAGCACCGTGCTCAGGCAGCAACAGGGGGAAAAATCCCTCCCTTAGGCTGGGAGAAGCCTCTCTTCAGGTGTAGCTGAGAGGATTCCCTACAGTTCTCTAGCTGTATAGCTACAGTAAGCGATGCTGAAGCAAACAGGGTCTACAGGCTGTAGGCAGAGGTTCCAGGCTGTCCAATACATAGGTGGACCAGCTGTAAGAGCTGCTGGGAGGAAGCTTGTCCAAAAAGCCAAAACCACGGTAACAGAAGTAATCTGAGCCTAGGATCCTTCACCTCCTCGAGGCAATTTTCCTGACTCCGCACTTTCTGTTCTGCATAGCCCTGCTTTTGGGGGGGGGCGGGAATTCTCATTTGCGTGCATCTGGATGTGTTTACAGGATCAGGGCATCTGATGGTGGAAACCATAACTGGAAATAGTATTTTTACATGCTGGATGTGAAAGGGTGAGGGGACACGGGAGGAGCGTTCCCTTTCAGTAAGACTTTTCCATGCATTTAGTTGCAAAGAGGTTGTGTAAAATGCAAATATTAGACAAGTGAGGAAAGGATGATGGAGGTAGTGGCTGAAACACTCTGGTGGCCAATAGCCATGGTCATATAGAGGGCCACAGAGAAAGTCAGTGGCAAGCTCGGGGCCAGGACCTCTATGTCCTGTGAAGCTGTGCCAGGGGCTGTCACTGATGATGGGAAATTGCTTAAGTTGCATGACTTACCTCTCGTAGAAGGCTCACTGCGTAGCCCTTGCCTTCAAACAGAAATACCCAGGGCATCCCAAGCACGAGCAGTCACAGAACTTAGCTGTGAAATGGCTCTGATGGACAGGAACGTGCTGTTATGGTGGCACCTTCTTTCACCTTGAGAGCTTTAACTCATACGTGTTCCCCATTTGCACTTTCCTCCTCACAGCCTTCCCACCACCGCTCCACCATGTGGCATCTGATCTCGTGGACACCACGCGCCCAGTGGTCCCCAAAGCACTCAAAGCTGGTCACTGTCTACATGCTGGTGCTCTTGGTATCACTCAGCTTTGCTTCGGGACAGAGCAGGCCGTTTAAACACCAAATAGACAACAGAAGTAAGTACGAGTCTCACCTGATGGAATGTGATGGACACCTGTACGGTGATCCCGTGGTCCCTGGTGCTTTGAGGGGTCACGGTCAGGCTCTCAAGACAGCAAATCCATGTGGGGGGTTTCTGTGGTAAAATGGGGGCACGGGGTCCTGTATTTCCATTTACACTTGTAAGAGCATACACAGAACTTAATCTCCTTCTCACAACCCTTAATTAGCCAAGGGAAATGATGCAGTTTTTGATAAATACCAGAGGAGACATACGAAAGACTGATGAAGAAAATGCAAGATTGTAGATGTTGAATAGTTAAGCCTCACATTTTCAGTTGTGTTCTGACCTGGGGCGGTTCACAACTAATTCTGTAGAGTAACAAGAAAGCAGGGGCCAGAAGGTTCAGTTTGCTTTACAGACGTCTTTGTGTCTGCCTGCAACCACGTCTTGTCTGAAAGGCAGAATAGAAGTGGTTGAAGTGTCTCCATTCAGAGACATTGTGAGGAACAGGCTGGCCAGGTGAAGGACAATAGCATGTGTCCCAAGTAAAAGCTAACACCGAGTCCAAAAGATTTCTGAGCAAATCTTTATCAGGAAATCTCATCTTCCCCCAAGGAGCAAAGGCTGGCGATTGCACGTGGAGGGTGTGGGGAGAAAGGCACATGGGATCTCAGTGGCACCCTGTTTCACCATCAGAGGGAACTAGGGACATGGGGATCCTCAGTTTTTAAGTACCCATGTAAAAATAAAAAATAGTTACTTGGGTTTTGGTGTGCAGGAGTTGTGTTAAATACTGTATGGAAAGACTTACAAGACCTATTTGTGGAGACATTTGCAGCCAACAAAGATTTTTAATTTTCCCTGTTCAAGCATCAAACTGTATAGAGGAAAATCCTGCTGCCTTGCCCAAGATTTTATACTACTTGGATGCTATATAATACACTTAAATCAAAAATTATTCCTGGTCTTATGGGATTCCTGGCTTATGGAATGATTTGGCATTTCCTTGGGGTGGTATCATTTCCAACGCTTTAGACTTTCCCTGTTGCTGTATCTTAGTCTTTTAATATACCTCTACCCCTCTCCCCACCTGCTCTGTGACTAGACTAGACTGTAAAAGTACGTCAAGTACAAGTGTACTTCAGGTGCATTAAAAGCAAAAGGTCATCCATGGAAACACCTCCCTAAGTGAACAAGCATTGGCTTCCAACATTCATCTCTCACATAGGAACTCCTTCGGTGATCCAGTGGATTTGTTAGTTGGTAGAGAGACCATGCCTGGTGCATGCAGCAGAAGGGAAGGCTGGGCAATAGGTCCTTCAGGACCTCAGCTAAAAGGGAGGCCAGCTTAAAAGTGGTGGTGCAGGGAGCTACTGTTGTCTTTCTGGATGTAGGCTGCACTGTAACCTCTTCCAGGGTTCAGATCAGTTTTAAAGCACACTGAACCCTCCTGAATTGATGGGTGCTTTGGCTTATGATCGAAGTTCAGCTTGCAGCCCAGGCTGGTGAAGATCCATTTTGCATCTGAATCCCCTCCCCTTCCTTTGGGCTTTACACGTGGCAGGTGATCCTCAAAGGAACTAGAAAGTTCTATGTCTGGCTGCAGCCTTTCCCCTTGCGCTTTTTAAAATCTGGGGTGCAAACAAGGTATCTAACACCCTCCAGATGTCCTTTAAAAAGGCACAGTGGTAGATGCTTCACTGACTGCTTTGAATTGCAGGTCCTGAGATCGATCCCTTTTGGTACGTGGGCCGCGGCGTTCGCCCCATCGGCCGGTTTGGGAAGAGGCAGCTCAGAAGCAGCCGCGGCAGCCTGAGGCCTGTGAGCAGGCACCGGGATTTCATCTTGAACGCTTTGTGGGAGCAAAAAGTGTCAGGTGCAGAAGATGATGACTGGTGATTCCCGTTCCCACAGGCGGTGACCCAACCTCTGCCCGTTGAATTGCACCCTCCCCTGCACCTCAGACCTCCAGTTCTGCTTTTGCCTAGCAGTCCCACGCTGCTCTCCTTTCTGCTCCTTCTGCAAGTTTCTTCAAACAGAAACATATTCA
This sequence comes from Porphyrio hochstetteri, assembly GCA_020800305.1. NCBI lineage: Eukaryota > Metazoa > Chordata > Aves > Gruiformes > Rallidae > Porphyrio > Porphyrio hochstetteri. The sequence goes on along the minus strand of CM036906.1, from coordinate 120,657,217 downwards.
GGGTGCAGGTAAAAGACAATGCATGGACACTAGCACCAAGTGCAACTGTAGCTTATGTTTCTTTGTCTTACGTCCTCACGAATCCCTTGATGCTGTTCACTGTAACATTAGATTTATCCAAAAACCACACAGCTTTCGTGCTGGGATTTAAACTCTGCGGTGTTAAGCGTTATCACGAAGCCTTCCTGTCCCACTTCAAAGTCAATGGCTGTCGATATGTAAAAATAAAAAGCAATGGTTGGAAGAAAGAAAAAAGGCTCTCACTAATTTCTGACGTACCTGCATGAACGGTCTGAAACTCTGGTGCTCTGTCTATGCAGTTTTTATACAGGTTGCTAACATCCGCTGGCAGGGACAGATGGAGCCCTGAACTACCCACTGCTTCCTTATGATTCCTCCTGTACTGCTGGAGAGATACATTAATGAACAAAAAGATTAATGAACAAAAAGGAGCTCTTTTCAAATAGAAGTATTTTCTCCCTGCTGAAGAAAAAAAAACAAACCCTATAAAATTGGCTAATTAAACTCTTCAGAGTGGTTTTGTGCCTATGGCATATAACCACGCACCGCTATCCAAAAGGGGTAAGGGCCTAAACTAGCTGATTCCCTTTAAAACAATGTGGTTGTCTGCCACTACATTGCCTGGTCAAGTTGAAGTCCCTAAGGGGTAAGGGCCTAAACTAGCTGATTCCCTTTAAAACAATGTGGTTGTCTGCCAGTACATTGCCTGGTCAAGTTGAAGTCCCTCTTTGAGGATCACAAGCAGTGTACCATCCTCTACATTGGTCCTTACCCATAAACCTGGGGTTGTGCCTCAATGCTTGCGTTTGCCATGACAATTAACTTGGCTATATTCATTTAACAAGAAGTCTTACTTACAGTATGCTTAATCTTAATAATTATTACCAGCAATTATATTCAAAGGCAGTTTAATCTGCAGCTCAAATTGCTATCCAAAAAAGACAGTTTACAATTTGGCTGATGACTGATGGTTAAATCATTCTGCGAAAGACAGATTAGAAAGAACTGCATTTCTGGTTGTGCTTTGTCAGAACTGCTGCTAAATTTTAATAGCAGTTGAATTAATCATTGCAGGTAATTTAACCGTTTTTTTCTCTTTGCAAACCACCTGCCAGCAAGCAGTGGATTTCTATTATAATGAGGTAGTTACTCCTATTTGTAACAGAACATAAAACACCCCAAGCGTTACCTAAACCAGGTAGTTAAAATGAATGCCCTCAAGGTGGGGAAAATAGGCTGATAAAGAAATACTTTGATCCCCATTCATCGCATTGGCTTTGGAATCCGTGGGGTTCTGGGTCCGTTTGTCATTCCGTAGCAATCCCAGCAAGAGTCAGAGGAAGGAACTCTGCCTGCGACATTCTGTTTGAGGCAGTTCTTGGCCAGCAGAACCATTGAGGGTTCCTAACAGGATCCCTCCCACCCCAGCCCCTATGGAAAAACATCTGAACCCAGTGGGTTAACGTGTTAATCCCTCCCCTCAGCCAGCAGAGGTGACTCTGTGGAACTGCAGAGTCTCCTGGGTTTAAGGGAGGACAGGTCACTTGAGCACAGGCCGTACCCAAACGCTTCAGCTTCCTTGGCTGAAGGGCACATAAATCCAAACAGAGAAGGACTTTTGGGGTTTTTTCTTTATGAATCAAATCCTTGAAAAGGCATTCTTTTCATAAATTGCTTTTACTCTTTTATAATTTCTCTTGACAATAATTCTCGGTGAGTATGCAGATAACAACAACAAGGCAAGCTTAATATTCACTCAGACTTAATCAAATAGATCGTATAGTCTTCATTTTACCCATTAAAATATTTTCATTTATAAAAATTAATCTAAATATAAATATTAACACTAAAGATTGAAATCACTTGATGACAAAATAATTCTTTGTGTGCTATAACATATGCTTTTATGATTCTTTTAAAACAGTAAATTATATCTTTGCATGTATTTGGCACAATAAACATTTGTAAAAATTCAAATGCCTTATAGCAGGTGGGTTTTTTTTTTCTTGGGTTTTTTTCTTGGTTTTGTTTTGCAATGCCTACACAGTACACATTTTTCTGTCAAAGAAGACTGAATAGTTTAACATTGTAACACGATAATAGTTGCTTTTCATGCCTCTTAAGGAAAACAACCTAATCCAAACTTTATTGGCTTGTTTAAATCACACTAACAGAACGAAAGCCAGAGAGTTATTCTATTAAAATGAGTCATTTCTGCATTGATATTACATACACAATATTAGTAGTTATTTATCAGACGAATATGTAGACCAACCACCATGAATGACGTTTCATAACACGTATACCTGCATAAACCAGAACCTGGGGGTGTATCGTATACATACATGAGACCAGTCAAGGAAGGGGGAGGAGACTGGGTGACAAAAAATTTACTAGGCATCCTACTCTGTTTAATCTCCTTTTCTGGATTGCATATATAAATAAAATCTATTTGTTTTTATATATGTATTTATATGTTAAACAGAGTGGGCCAAATTCTGCCCTCACATCTGTGCAAACCAATTCCAGAGAACCAGTATGGTGTGAGAGGAAAAGGCGGCGCGATTTCACGCAGGTTAAACACAGTGGGTCAGATCCATCAGTGGGTGGAAATTCCTTGAAGGGATGGAGCGATGCGTGGCTGGGAAGAGGGTTGTGTTTGTACTGAGGGATCCTTAGGTGCAGCTGGAGATCAGCTCGATGCCAAATGTGGGTGACAGATTTGCAACTGGCACTGTTTATCCAACCGTCCCATCCAGCCATTCCTTACCTACCACACCTGCCCCCCCTCCTCCCCCACCAAGTCCAGCCCAGCCAGGACATTTGCCCAGTTCTGCTCATATTTGCCCAACCAGAGTCATTTCATGGCCTGGTGGCACAGGGGACTGCTGTCTTGCAGCATAGCAGGTAACGTGCAGCCTCTGCTCACAGGTGTTAGCTGGGAATGCAGGGATTGGAGCACCTCTCCTTCCCACTGCTCTGGGACAGCTAACCACTCCTTAATGCTGAGGGAAACTTGCCAGCTCATGCCCTCCTTCACAGCAGTGTCACACCAACCCATTCGTGTACCTGCTCTGCTCTTCGGGTGGAAGATAAGGGTTTCACTGGCTGATCACCTCCTCTTACTTTACTCCTTTGTATTCTTCAGAGCAAGGTCCTCCCTAAAAAGGGTGAGAGGCACACCCTGTAAGCAGCATCTTCCCCCCATCCCCGGGCATCTGCCCAAGGGCCTTCCCATTTGGTTCACCTTTCACAGGTCTCAAGATATGAAAAAATAAATTTTACTATTCGCAATCCAATGGTAGCGGGGTGCACATGGCACCAGGGACGGGCCCCAGCTACTCCACATGGGCTACAGACTAGTAAAGGAAAAGATGTCTGGGCTACAGTTCCCTCCTCCCCAGAGCAGCTGGGAAACTGCAGAAGGGAATCTCTTGCAGGTTGCAGCCACCCTACAGCCACCAGCCAGGCACCAGAGATCTCTTCCAGGATGCTTTTACTTACTTTTTCCAATCTCAAAGGTTTGGTCAGGATTTATTTTGAGCTGCAGCGTGGTTGACCACCACCACAGGGACAATGCTACCAAGAAGAACGAGACACACAAAGGTGTGGGTTTCACAGCAGCGAGCAGGTACTTCCAGACTCCAGGATTGTAACTCAACAGACATCTGGTCCACATGTGCTGCCACCGACCCACGGTTCAACGTGACACCCGTGTTCCCCCTTGCCACCAAGAGCAAGGCACCTTGCTCTGGAGCCAGAACTTTAACTCTGCCAAATGTACTCACGAGAGAACAGAGGAGCCTTTGCACTTTGCATCTCCTCCCACGAACCCTGTCAAAACTGGCACTGACTCACCGGGAGCAGAGCGAGGTACGCCGATCCCCCACTCCCAACCCACGGCTGAAAAGCAGCACACGCTGCACAGAGTTGTTCTTATTGCTCAGCAAGAGGGATGCCTACGTGAATGGTAGAGAGGCCAGCAAATATGGATCACAGGTCTGCTTTGTTCTTCCTTTTTATACGAAATATTGGCCTGTAGTTATGATGGACTGAGTCTACAAAAACATACTGCAGTTTAAAGACGACATACTTCAGTACAATCAATGGGGAGAAAAAAGTGCATCTTAAAATGTGGAGCCTTGCTTTTGAAACTCAGCATCTTTTCTAGAGTCTTGTGAGAACTTTAAGGCAGAGTTTCCTTTAGCAGACCACAATGCTGAAGACTTGGACAGCTTTCTCAGTGAGGTATCCAAACGAAGCCCTATAACTGAGGCATTGTGGGTTCTTGAGGGTCCATTTTCAGCTGGACATACACAATGGCTGTTAAGTAAAGGCACTCTAGTGTACAGCCTTAGGCAGTGTGTTATTGGCAGTAGGGAAGTGTAAATTTAGTACATCACAGCAGATCCTAGAGCAGGTTCCTAGAACAGAGAGAGACAGGAAAGAAAAAAACAACACATGATCAAAACACAAAGCAAGCCGGCTGAAGCTTCAAGGGAGCCAGGTCCTTTCCCCTCTCACCTCCTGGCCTGTTTTCCACGTACCTAGTGTCAGCCAGCCTTGGGTGAGTCAGGTTTTTTCCTTAGCCCTCTACAGCTGCTCTAGAAGAAATGATTGACAGCTGCATGGTGAAGCCTACCTGCTCAAACCCTGCATGGCTCTTAAATCCCACTTAGGTAAAAAAAAAATCTCAAAAATCAGTGAGATTCAAGGTAGACTCTCAGCTGCTGAGTTCCAGTTGTGCGGCTGGCTTTGGGAGGGTCTGGCTCAGAAGCCTGAATTGCAGGGGACCACTAATGGATTTTATTTCATTTTACAGTAAGGGTAGCACATTCCTGGTGACCAGGATGCAGCCAGATGCAGTCACACAGGCTGGCATTCAGGACTGCACAGCTGCAGGACTACAGCGTAGAGCCAGACAGCTTCCCAGGAGCTGCCTCAGCGCCCCCAATTCTTTCTCCTCAAGCTATGGTGAGAAGTTTTGTGAAGATGCTGAAACGCAGCTGCTAACACAGATACCACTATCTCTCTACTTACTGCTTTCAAGGGCAGGTTTAAAAACATTTGTTATGAGTTTACCATCAAGTCCTTGGCAGTGCTTTTCCTCTCTTTAGTTCTTTGCGTTAGAGATCCTTGGAGCATGAAGTTTCTGTTAAACGTTCTGACAGTGGTAACTGGAGAACCATCTATTTTTTCACCTGGGAAAAATACAAAGAGGGAGATGTTTCACCTAACATATTGAAGCAGATGCAACAGCACTTCTGAAGAGTCACTGGATCCAGAGAGATAAAACTTCCCCTAAGACCTATGAGGAAAGCTGGATTTGATTTAAATGAGAAATAGCAGGCTGCAATACTCCAAATTTATTAAAGTTTGAGGCCGTGGAATTACAGAAGAGTAAAACAAGAGTAATGCAAGGTGAAGCTGGCCCGAGAATTGTCAGAGATTAACCACTGTGGACGGTTAAAAAAGAGAACATGAAGGAAAAAAGCCCTCGGTTTATACAGCCAGTTCAGAGCCGTGCCCTAACATAGCAGGAACATCACATGGACTGAAATCAGCAGACAGAGGCTTTAAGAAGGCAATGGTGGGTTGTGGCAAGCGGCTTTTGGTAACTAAATGCTGTGGCTGCCTGAGCCTCACAGCCCAACCCCAGGCACACCAGAGTAGCAGCGTCCCTGCTGCAGGATAAATATTCAGCATTTCTCATTTGCTTTTCCCAGCTTTCTGCCCCTGGCTCCTATTAATCTCCCACTGTCACAACTTCCAGGGAAAGAGAAAGCGGTGATGCTTTTTCATGTGACAAATAGGTATTTTACACAAGTACAAGGGGAAAGAGGGAGGGTGGACATACTAAGGCTTTCTCTGTTCGTTTTTACAACTCCCATCTCCCCCTTCAGTCTTGCTGAACAGTACATTACACCAAACCTTATCAAGACAGGCCCTCTATATAATATGCATAACAACTTAAGTTCACCTTTTACTGGCGGAGCTGGGAGCTTCCTCCTCTGCTGTCTTGATGTGTCTATTGTGTGCATCTGTAAACAACACACAGGCGTTACTCAGCTCCATTATGGAAAGAGAGGTAAGGCTTCCCCAATGTATTTTTTGAATACTACAGAATGTTCTGGCACCTGGTTTGTTTGCTTTTGATCCCGTTTCCTTGTCAGGCGAACACATGGAGCCACGTTCAAGCCTGCAACAGTGAGAGCTGATATTCTGCTCTCAATATCTGAAATCTTCAAAGAAAATAAAAGAGAGAGACAGACAGATGGGGAGGGGGAAAAAGAAGTTTTAAAATTACTGTGGATGCCACTACTAAAATATATCCCTCCCCCAGTCAGATTCTCTTTAATCAGAAAATATTAACAGATGGCTAACTTCTTCAGAAATTCTGACACTTTCCTGTATTCTTTGGTCCTGATGTTAAAAGGAGCTTCATTTGTTAGTAAAAGTGGAGTAAAAGAACAATCCAACCTACCGTGTGACTCCAAGGAAGAGGCATTTTATTCCTTTTGAGGAAAAAAACCCAAAAACAGCAAAGGAGGAGAGAAAACCCCCCGTCTGCCATCTCCCAGTTACCTTTAGCTGCACAATCCCCAGTTTATTCAAGCTGTGATTGCAAAAGCTACATTCAAAGAATGATTTTGTGGGGCACCTTCCCAAAGTCAAAATTAACTTCACTTACATGCAAAGTACATTCTCTGTCACAAAACCTAAACATTTGATCTTACACACTTAGAATTCACACGTATGTTAAACACAAACATGCATAAATGTGGGCACACATGATGTGGAAACACTCAGTGGAAAAGAAATTGCTAGGAAAAATTAAAGTCCAGGAAAGCAGAAATTAGGGCGGGGCAGGGGGAAACAGGCTGATGCTGAGAGGAGCAGAAACAAATGTTGCCAAAAGGGAACATTGTTCTCTGTTGTCAGAGAAGTCAGAGGTATAACCCGACTCCTGATTCTCGATGACACCTGAAGCTGTTCATTCTGCAGAAGACCTTCAGTTGGCCTCTTGGTCATCCTCCCTTCATGGCTTAGGCCTGTCTCCTCATGTCTCACCCTCATTAACACATATTTACCATGAAATAATGACTGAAGCCAACAAAACATCACTGCCAGCTTACCATCTAGTGCAGCAATGCACCTCTGACTTCAGAAAGAAGTCAGACTCTGAGAAATTTACTCAGTCCTAAATTGTGCACGCTGCCACTGAGTAAAACCACTGTGCACTCCCCATTAGAGGCTGGCACAGGCAGGTCAGAGTGCTGTGCTGGGCACAGACGGGCCAGTGATACCACCAGAAGGGACTTGCTGGCAGTGGTGTCACCTTCAGGACTGGCAGTGTTACCTCGTTCAGCTTTTAGGATGATGTTCTCTTCTGAGCCCCAGACTTTCTGGAGCCTGCTAGAGACACACTGGATCACAGCCCACAAGAGCAATCGCCTTTCAGCCAGGGACATCCGCTGCATAGCAGCTAAATCCCAAGGCAGCTTGCAAGGACTAGGCTCTGTGTCTGGCCCAGCGGCTGGCTGCCTTCGGCCTTTTTGGGCAGAGCAGTACCTACAGCAGCCTCTTTTATAAAGTCCTGTACAATCTGCTGATGAGATCAACTGCCCAGGACTGTGTATGCAGTCTGACAGCAGCCACGTGCGTGACAGAGAGCACCACGTGAGCTGTTGGAGAGCAAGGGGCAGGTTCAATTTCTGTACTGCAGTAACAGGCCGCTGCGCTCCTATGTCAGAAAAGAAGCTGGGGGAGGAAACAAGGAAACACAGCGCATCTGGCTGGGCTGCGTTGTGCATCTCGGCTTTGCTCAGCTCCTGAGCTGCAGCCAGCACCCCTGGATCATGAGCTCACTGCGGTACCAAAGAATATTGAAATTAAATGTGCACAGACAAAAGACAAGCGCTAGGCAAGGCAGCGTGAGACCTGCAGGCAGGGAGGAGCCGCTGTCCTCACCTGAAGCTCCGCGTGATGAACCTGGGCAGCTGCTGTGGCCACCTGGTCCTCCAGGTCAGCCAGCTCAGATTCTGCCGTCACACTGCTGATCTTGCGCGCGGCGTCCTCCAGGTTGGTCAGCTGTCCCTCCAGCCCGTACACCGTGCTGGCTGTCAGGTACACCTGCAGGGCCAAGGCAGGGAGGGGTGGCACCCAGTTCTGTTTTGCAGGCATGGAGGTTTGAGCACACTGCATCGCCCACGGTGCCTTTGCGCTTCCCTCCTTGCTAAACTACTACTGGGAGCCTTACCTGGACGAGGAAAGTCATGGGGGGTGGGGGGGGATAACCTGAAAACACACATTCACAAAGAGGAGGGAGGTGGGAGGAGGCTGAACTACAAATTTTGTAGCTGCTAGAGTAGTAAACCAAAACAGGTTTGTTACAGGGTCACCAGCAAAAAACAAGCAAGCTGGAAAGTTTGCTTTGGCTATTTTTGATATGCAATTGCATAACAAAACTCCTCAAGTCTACAAGGGGAAGTCAACAAATCACACCTCATGTAAAGTTGTGTTGATTGAAACTTGCCTAATGCTTTCTGGCAACCAAAACTCTGTAAGAGTAACTGTTCAGGAGCATATGGTCATTAACTTCTTACAGAGTAACTGCATTTACACATACAACAGTTATCCATCCCATCCTGCTCTCACCAAATCTCCCTCTCCTCCCAGCCCTTTGGAGTGAATCTTTAGAGGGTCAATAGACTTATGTGGGCCACAGGAAAGAGAATAACAGAGTTTATAATTTAGAGATTTTCCCTAAAACCAAACAACTTTTAATATTTTGACCCACCTACTTCAGGTAAAGGTTTCATTTCCCATTCAGCCCCTCAGAGGAGTAATTCACTACACACTGTTTTATGTGTTTCTTCTACTTCACACAGAAATCTAAGGTACACAGCTGGAGGGAGGTCTCAAGTTTATAGAAAAGGGTAATTTTTGAGCATTAGCTTTTGACATCTGTCCTTAGAATTGTGCAGACCTGTGTGAAAATACTGCACCTTCCACCTATTTACTAGACAGCCAAGACACCATTTCCACAAGGCTGGTAACAGCACAGCAGAAATGAAGTATATGTTCTGATTTCCTGCACTGGCAGCCTCACTCACGCTAACAGCAGCAAAGACTGTGGTGCTACAAGACTTGCATGAATTAAACATACTCTGTTGGTGACTTCATGGTTCAAAAGGGGCAAGAAAACAGGATCTGAACAAGATCCTTGAGCAGATACCTTCACTTCATATCTGTTTCCCACTCGAGTCATTTTATCTGCCCACAATTCCTAGATCATGCAGTCCTTTGACATAACAAGTATTCAAATAATTTCTGGCCATGGTGTGACTTTACGGATCAATAGTGGTGGTGAATGCCTAGATTAAGTCTTTACTTTTCATTATTTTTTATTATTGTTTCTTAATTGCTTGCAAATGAGTTTTTCCCCCTTTGTATCAGTTGTTTCAAAGCATAAATGTATATAAAGTTTTTTCAAGCTGCTAAGAAACAAATTCACTACATCTTATATGAACTGCTTCTTTTAAGACCATGTTCTAACTGCATGAAATCTTTGGAAAATGTACCTAGAACAAATAAGAGACCTGATTTAACATCTTTGCTGAAGTACTGAAGGGGGACCATAAAGTTAACATGCTTATTTAACAAGAAATGTTCCTGCTTTTGTGGGTTTTAATTACTTTTTTCCATTCATTTAAAGGATACATCTTTGTGGTGTGACATACCACAGCTGCTTCAGATTAAAAGGTGATTTTTTAAATTTCCCTCAGTCTAAAAGCTCAGAGAAAGAAGAAAAAGGACCATTGTGACTGAAACATCTTTAGAGGGGTTAAAGAAAAGATGCATTTCATTGCTGTGCCAAAATTCTCTGCACAGTAAGTTGTACTTTTCAAGGGGGGAAAATAAATCTAAAGAAAATAGGGCTGATAGATAACCGTGGGAAGGGTAGGTCATCAATGTTTTTGTAACTCAAACTACATTTGTTAAACTTTAGTTTTATTGATCATTTTCCAGCTAGATCTAAGTAAAAGATTTTTCTAAAGGATGTTCTCTTTCCCTGTGAACATCTGTTGTGTTTCCAAAGAAGCAGTGGGGTATTTGCAGGTCTCCACTAAATCATGCCCTTCTGCAAACATTCAGATTGCTACAGAGAACAAAAATGATAAGGTGTCTATACATACACCCAGACCCTGTTCCAAAATTTGCTGCAGAGAAGATACATTGCACGCAGATGTGCCCCCAGCTACACTGGGAAAAGTTATGGATTTCTAAAGGCTCTTTGACTCTGTTATGGAGTACAGGGAATTCCTGAATCTGCGAAGTTTTGCCATCTCCTCCAAATCCTGAGCAGGGCACAGAAAGATCCAGCGTGGAGAGGCAGCAAGGCTGGGCTGGATACTTTATGAATTAGGGAGGGAACTGAGAGAAGCTAAACCTGGGATATGCTGCAAAGAGGGCAACACCACAGCACGAAATGCTCTGCCTGAAGTGCCCAGCTGCTGCCCTGTGAGAAATGCTCAGCCCGAACAAATGAACGATGCGGGGTCACAGCACCACAGATACCAAAGGACATGAGAGACTGTTGGAATGCAACTGAGGAAAGAAAATGCATCTCAGGTAGTTTACACCACAATTTGGCACAGGAAAAAATGTGGAGGAACTCTCCCCAAATTGCTCTCTGTCCTCCTGAGGAACTTCTTAGTTTTTTCTAAAGACATGGTCCAGCCTGGACTTGGATTTTCATTCTGCATTCACTCTCCTGACAGAGGCGTTGCGTGGTATGTGGAGCAAGGATGCTTCAGTATTTCAAGGGAGAGAAAATCTCCATCTACCTACCTCTATTATTTTGGAAAAAACCCAAAAAAAACCCCTCAACTACAAGTTGTGGGAGTATGTCTGCTGTGTAAGAATGAAATGGACATCACTGTGAGTGGCATGATGAAGGTGCTTTGCTTGCCACAATGTCATGGTATACAAGAAGCTCTCCCTTCTCTGGGAGAGCTCTGGAGTAGACAGTCCCACTGGCATTGCCATGAATCGTCTCCCTCAGCCTTGGGCTGTTGTGGAAGTGTGTTTCTCTGAAGGAAATGGATTTTATCCCCCAAGAAGAAATTCTGTCTTGGAAAATTTTCCGTGACTAAAGAAAAGCAGGATCGATCTATCTATCTATCTATCTATCTATCTATCTATCTATCTATCTACCTACCTACCTATCTACTTTCTTGAATTGATCCCAATGTAACAATGGGACAGCCCGGATTCCAATGAGATCTTTAAAAGCTCCTAATGAAGGGGAAAATCACCAAAATGTAATCAGTTAAATGTAGGAAGAAGAGAAAATCAGAAGTTACAAGTGTACCAGTTCCATTAAGTGGATGCATAAAAACTTCCAAGGAGCAGTGACTTCCCTCTGTGATTCAGCATTACGCTCTCCCTCACAGATGACAAGTACCCACGAAAAAGGATGAGTGATTTGGACGTGGCCAGAAATGTTTAATGTGGCTCCTCCAGCCTGCTCTTTTTAACAGTGCAGCAGGCAGCTCCAGCTCCCTGGGTACTCTGGGAAGTGAGCAGGGTGGAAAGAGTGGGTGGAGGAAGAGCTCCTCTGCTTCTCTGTGGGACCAGGGACGTGCTTTCCCTACCTGTCCTTAGGGTAAGGAGGCTGCGCTGGGACTTGGAGATGCGCGGTGTGAGGGAGGCGCAGCTGCATGGCCATGCAGGTTGAGATGGCTTCAGCTAACTTTTGAGACAGGCATTCTAAAATCGTGAATCCAAACACATCCAGCTCTCCCCATCCTCCAAATGTTTGAAAGTACACAGGAAAAAAAAGAAAACCCACCAAGAACACAGCTGAGTACCCCTCTGTAATAGGGCTTTTTGTCCCTGTTTGTATATTTAATAACCCCCAAATTAATTCTGAACATCCTTAGATGCTGCCTAAGCACCCTCCCTTTCCAGTTATCACACAAGCAGGTACATTTACTCATGCACATGACACTTTCACATACTGGTTCTTGTTCTTACATTTTCTTCCAGGGTGGTGAGCTGCTCATCGAGCCTGACAGGGTCTGTCCCCAGTGGGAATGTCCCTCTTCCTCTGTCCTGAACATCAGCTGGGAAATCACAGGGATCAGTGGATTCTGCTATCAGCTCTTCAGTGGCATTGATGACTTTCAGGACCTCTGTAGATATGTTGCAGAGAGAGACAGCAGAGTACTTCTGTTTTGTTACAAGAGTAGACAGAGAAAACAACAGCATTAAATTAGCACAGAGGGGTAACATGTAAAACCACCTTGCTAACAGCTGCAGCTTTAGCTATACTACAACAAAACACCTGGCTAACTGCTGTGAACAGGCATAAGGACTGTGTGATGAAACGGGAATCTACTGCCCTTTTCCCCCTCCCCTTTTCACACAGGCACAGTGATACAGCACCTAAAATATTGTACACATGTAATTCTTCCACAGCGCGATTTCTACTGAAGGGATGGTCCAAACCTTACCCCTTTAAAATCCTGAGTGAGCTAGATAAGGCTATTTTTGCAATAGTGTTTTAAAACCTGTACCACAAACTTCCTGTTTGGGTATGGGCAAACAGGTCTGTCTCCATGTCCACAGAAGCTATCACAGTGCAGCTGCAAACCACGGACATCAACCTTCAGCAGCCCCACCAGGACGACAGTTTACAAAGGTTTTTCCTATGAATTATCTGCTAGCCCCCCCAGATAATTCCTATGAATTATCTGCTAGCCCACCCAGATAATTCCTATGAATTACCTGCTAGCCCCCAAAGCACGTAACACTTGTATCCTGATTTTTTTTCAATTTTAATTGAGATTCTTTTAAAATATTTATGAAATAAATTACATCAAATACCAAGAAAAAGCATGCAAGTTTTATCCATATTGTTTTAAACAACCGTAAGCCTTTTTGTCAATGTTCCTGATTTGTAATTTGTAATTAACTACCCCAATTCTGATGATTCTCCCAGAGCTTCAGGATTCAGGATGGCTCCTCTAATGGCAATAAAATTTCACCTGATGTGCCCTCAAGCATCAAGCTCAACATCCAAACTATGCAGCTTGGAGACTGAGCCAGCGCTTGTTAGAGCCAATACAGATACCGTCACTGAATTTAAGCACAATACCTTTAGACTTGCTTTTCCTAAAAGAAAGTGTGGAAAGTTTAAACCTACACTTAATTCATTCCTTAAACAGCAAATACTTATGCATGTGAATGTGGGGTCCACCCATTTTTCCCCAAATAAAGTATCCAAGGATCAAAGCTGAGAAAAAAAGACAGTTTGGGGATTCTCTAGAGTAAATACTATTGTACAGAAAAGTATAACCAATTAAAAATGCCTGCATGCTATGTAAACCCTGTATTAAACAGTGTCAGCTGGCCTCCTAGGCAGGATAGGAGAAGCAACGTTCCTTTGCTTCACACAGACTCTGGTGGGTTTGACTGGAAAGCCTCTTTCATTATCTCTTTCCTGTAATTAGCTGTTCATTTTTATGTTTGATAGGACTTCTGAAAAACTACTTTCTCAGCCCTGAGTGTGTGTGGTCAATTGTTGTGTATCAATACATTAAGGTATCTTTAGCACTGTTACTTCTCTGAATTACAAGAAATAATTAGATAGATGAGATTAAAGAGAAGGAGAACAAAGCAAATACATTATGCCACAGCACACAGATCTTTAGCTTGTTAGGACGGCCAACACAGCCCCGAACAAGGAGGCCTAGGACTCTCTTATTGAGAACAAATACTTGAACCCCATAAACAGCCTACTGTTTTTTCCATTTATTTTCACAAGTGCCAATTAGGTTAAAAACAGATCAATAATTTTATAAGGTAGAAGAGGAAATCGATGTTACTTTGTTTTTTATTTGCTTTTACAAGTACCTAAATTCTTATCCCATTCTGTGAGTAGTAGACAAAAAAGGATAAAGGCCAGACACTGTATTTCTTCCATCATCTTCACTGATGTATGTTTTCCATTTCAAGAACTGTAGCCTCACTTCAGCGTCCATTATTCCTTAAACTTTTGATTATCCCTTGTAGCTAATGATGAATTTCCAAAAAAGATTAAATTAAATTAGAAAACAGTGTTCTTGTACCAGAATATGAGAGTTCATAGTGACATTTATTATGGGCCAATTACTGCAAAACAGGTCCTCTGTTCTTTGTTTCCCTGGTGAAGTGTTCTGTGATAGGAAGCTTTTATGAAATCAAAATTTTGACTAAAATACCCTACCTTCTCAACTGGTAATTGACAGGGGAAGGAAAGTTCAGTGAGAAAGAAACATCGTTTTTAGCTTTTCTAGAATTTTGAGGTAAGTTCTTAGTGCCAGATCCTGGTTGACTTTTAAAACCAAAGATGTGCTTCGCATGAAACGCTGTGCAAGGCAGCTTAGATGAACGTTCATAAAAACATTTGTACCAATGAACACACCTCAATCCTAGCCTCAGGTATCTGAACACAGGGTCACAATGTTAAGCTTTTCTTTGAGCTTGCAAAACATCTGCTTTTATAGTATAACAAGGATACAGCACTAGAGTTTAAACAGCACAAAGAAATATATGTGTGGCAAGCAAATGTAATTTTCCTGAGAGTATATCTGAAGAGTAGATCTCCCAAAACTTTAGAGCACAAGCAGTATTTCAATGTACTTAAATCTAAACTTAAAAAGTTTTCTGTTAGCTGGTATTTAGAATTCAGCTTTGCCCTGGGCTGAATTTTTATGGAGAAATAAGAAGGGATTAACATCTGCCCAAGTGAGACACAAAATCAACACGTGGGGAGTTAAGGTTTCTCAAACTGGATACTCAGTTAATGGTTTTGCATATGATATTGCCTCTTTTTTGAGTAACTGTCAAAAGCTGTTAAAATAGCTTGGCCAATTTGCAAACCTAGCGGGTTACTCCAGATATAATTATTTAAAGCATGTAAGAAAAAAAAAAAAAAGAAAGAAAGGAAAATAAAGTAGTAAAAGAAGAAAAAGGTTCCTGGAGTTTTAGTGCTTCATAATCCTGGCCCCTCCCCTATCACCCACGTCAAACTTAGGACTTACGAGGTTCTATAAAAATCCTCTAAAATTCACAGACACACGCACACCAAGACCACGCTGGTAGGCAGACATTTCAAATTGCTATAAAGACCTCTTGGCTGTCTAATTTATCTTGCCCGTGCAGGAAAGGTCATTGTTAACACCTGTAAGGGATTCGAGGAGACAGCTATCTTGCCATGATGAAGTCTCTCCCATCTGTCTTGTCATGCAAGTCAAAGAACTAATATGGATGTGGCAGACGTAGGAAGCGATCTCTCTTACAAACCCCTAGCCCAGAAAAGTGAAGCCTGACCATTCTTCTCGGAACACTGGGATGCATTCTGATTTCCATTGCACTTCCTCTACAGATAGATCACTGCCACCCCTCCCAAATGAAATCGATGCAGCTGATGCAAATCTGAGTTTTTGTACTGGCTGTGAGAATCTCATCTTTTACTGAATTTCAGATTAAGAGGTAAAACAAACAAAAAGCCCACACATTTACCCTTTCTTAATGATAATTAATGTCTACACTCACAAATACGCTACAGACACAGTCAAAACAATATGCTCAATTTCCACCATTCTTTGTGGAAGGGTTTTCAAACCAACAAAATAGTATTAAAATGTGTTTGTGAGCACATACATAAGTATGTGTACCTGTGTGTATTGAATATAACTAGCAGCATCTTGTAAAACTTCTTTAATGTCACTTCTATGTGTGGTTGGACAGATGGATTCCTGTTTTGGTGAAGATAACGTTTCAGTGGTCTAAGCTAGCTCTGGCTGGCTTTTCCCTCACCGTTTCCCTCACTTCTGCTTGTCTCTCTCTTTTCTCTTTATGCTGCAGATACTTCCTTTGTTTTTTTGCTTAAGGATGTTACACTGGAAAGTGCATTACAGAATGGTATTTGCATCCTTTCATAAAGTGATGGAAGAAAAGCAGGTAGATAAAACTGAACCAATGTACTGCAGAGTGCAGGTAAACATCAACTCCTTAGAATCACAGAATGGTTTGGGTCGGAAGGGACCTTAAGGATCACAGAACCATAGAATCTTTAAGGTTGGAAAAGACCTCCAAGATCATCTAGTCCAACTGTCCTCCTATCACCTGTGTTACTAACTAAACCATGTCCCTAAGTACCTCATTCCAGCCTTTCCTTGAACACCCCAAGTGACAGTGACTCCATCACCTCTCCGGGCAACCCGTTCCAATGCCTAACCACTCTTTCTGAGAAGAAATTTCTCCTAATTTCTAACCTGAACCTCCCTGGCACAACTTGTCCTATCACTAGTTATCTGTGTGAAGAGGCAGACCCCCAGCTCAGGTAGTTGTAGAGAGCAATAAGGTCTCCCCTGAGCCTCCTCCTCTTCAGACTGAACAGTCCCAGTTCTCTCAGCTGCTCCTCATAAGACCCTTCATCAGCTTTGTTGCCCTTCTCTGGACACGCTCCAGGGCCTCGATGTCTTTCTTGTAGTGAGGGGCCCAAAACTGACCACAGTATTTGAGATGTGGCCTCACCTGAGCTGAGTACAGGGGGATGATCACCTCCCTGGTCCTGCTGGCTATGCTATTCCTGATACAAGCCAGGAAGCCATTGGCCTTCTTGGCCACCTGAGCACACTGCTGGCTCACGTTCAGGGGAATGTCAACCAACACCCCAGATTCTCTTTCTCTCTGCAGCTTTCCAGTCACCCTGCCCCTTGTCCAGGTCCATCTAGTCCCAACACCTTGCTATGGGCAGGGACTCCCTCTACTAGACCAGGTTGCCCAAAGCCCCATCCAGCCCAGCCTTGGATGTACCTCAACAGCCTATGACATCTCTACATCGTTTCCTTTGCATGTACATTATTGCTTTTATTTTTAATGCTCCTAATGAGTTAAGTTCTCCATCACTTGAATGTGAACTAATTTTTTCTCCACTCAACCATTATTAGCATTTTTTCTTTTTTGCTAGTATGATGTTATAGCAGTTACTAAACTTCATGGGTGGCAGTGACTTGCAATTCAATAGAGAACAGTTGACAACAACAGTTAGATCAAGAAATACAGCAAGGGAAACTTCCAGCCCTGGCAACATTGACTTCATCTGTGATGACTTGTAGGGCAATTATTTTCAGCTCTGGTCTCAAGCCATTCTATCACATTCCCAGTCACATGCCTGTTTCTCAGCCAATATCCTCCTTTTTTCATAGGACACTGAGGGATGCTGGGGAGAAGAGAAGATTTCTTTGCCACTGGTTGATGCATCTTTTCAGAGTATCCTGATTAAGTCCAAACTTGACAAAACCAAAAACCAAACCCCAAACCTGCCTCCTCATCTCCCTGCCCTGTGGAATATCATTGTGCAGCTTTGGGAAGGCCCTGAAAAGTCCATCTCCTTCAGAGGCATGCAAGATCTGTGACACTGGCCAAGTCACAGAGCAGGAGGAACGAGCTATCAACCACCAATGGCAGTCATCACCCCTGACTTTCCAAAGAACTACTGGCCTAGAAGCAAGCCCTAACAACTCTTTTCCACAAAGACTGGGAAAAAAACTCCTCAAATCTGCCTTGATATTTGATGGAAGAAAAGTATAGTGTGATAAACCATGGTTTTAAGGAATTGCTCTTCTGTACAAGTTTAGGACTTCCTGCCTTGAACACAATATCAATGTCTTCATCAGTGGGCACTTACTTAGTAAAAGAAAGCTAAACTACCTACAGAACAAGCTGTTACTTTACTGACATTCCCCAAAGTATGACACAGGGAAATACAGTTTCTCTTATTGTGTTAGGTAATTCTGAATATTAGATTTTTACTAACAAATTCAATCCACAGTCCTAATGACCTAGTTACAGATGTTACTCCTAGTAATTTGTAATGCCTCATTTCTAGAGACAAGTTGCCAATAATAATGAGAAAGGAAGTTATTTTCCAAGAGGTGAAATATTATGCTCCAAGGTGGAAATGGAAATATATAAATCTTAAAATCTGCACAGGATTCTGCAATGTAAATTCTGTAAGTCTGTCCATCTATAATAGACACAGGGTGATGACACTGCAAAAATGGAAAAATATTTTTTCTTTAAAATCATCCTTGATGTTTTTACCAAACAGAATCATGATGATTAAAGGGTGATTAAAATTCATAGCAGAAACTTAGACTCTGAAAGGAAAAAAAGAAAAAAGGTGAGAGGAGGAGTGTTTTGCTGAATTAAGCATCACACTTTTACACAAAAAATGTGATTCTTTATGAATGAGAGACTACTACAGAACTAATTTGCTTACCACTACATAAGACACACTACGAATAGCAATTGTTTTAAAATACAAGGTAAGTATTTATTCTCTATGGGAACAAAATGAAAATGTTTTAATATCTGATTCTTGGAAGCTGAGAATCAAATAGCACAGAATATGAAACCTCTTTCCATCTAGATGAATGATAAGCAATAGACACTACCAGCAATGTGAGAAAGGACCTACTAACTGTGTGCAAACTCTACAATGAATTAAGGGTTTTGTTTATTTTTTGAATTGGGAGCTTAGAAAAGTAAAATCACTGTGGTCAGAAACATAAAAATCTGATTGCTGAAATAAAATTTTAATTTTTTTCCTTCTGAATGTATTAATAATGTGAACACATGAGAATAGGAAGATTACACATTATATTTGTCTCCTGTTCTTTACTGATAAAACCAAATTCTCATCACAAAGCTGAATAAGAGACCCAGTCTGTTCCACACCTCTACTTCATCCTCATTGCTCCCATCATAACACAGCTGTGATTATGAAATAATATTCTACAATGATTATTGATTTTGGCCAAAAGGTATGAATTTTCAGGCCTGAAAACTCCAGGAAAACATCCTGAGTTAGAGAATTTTGCTTGGGAAACGTGGAAACCCTCAATATCACTTTATTGCATCTCTTACTATGTAAGAGATGTAAGAAGACACAGACAAAACAAAGCAATCTCACCTGCTTCAACACAGTAGATAAAAACTGCAACTTTAAATGAAGATCAAAAGCCTTTTGTTTTTCCTAGATAGTGGGAAAGGAGTCAAATGAAAAGGCAGAAAAGTTATGTTAACAGCTACAGAGGTTAACACTTACAGAGGTTCAGGCTTACAGAGAACTGTAGGATGAACAGCAAGGATAAAGAAACCAGCAAATACAAAACAACACTAAAACCTAGATTTTACAGTTATTGCTAAAATATTTGAAATAAAGCAAATGCCTAATTTATTTGTGTTTGTTGGATTTATTATATCATATCTCATTAAAACAGATATTACAAATGACATGTCATTTTGTACAAAATGAACCAGATGGGAAATACTGAATTCCACCATCATGAAACAAGTGGCACCAGCAACAGGAAAAGACCTTTGCAGCAGCGTTAAGAGAAAGTCCAGCCAGCCATCTTCAATTTTTGAGTCTACATGATTGCAATTTTGATGCTGTCCATGTCTGTATTTACAAAAGCATCTGTCCCTGCCAATTCTCTGGGTTGCTTACAAAGGAGGTCAAGAAAATAGCAACTTTATTTGATTAAGTCTTACACTAATTTTCACTGATTTTCTGTAACTCTATCTGTAAAATGGTTATTACATTGTCTTCAGAAGTAAGTAAATCTGTAAATAAATGTATAGCTAACTGAGATCTCACCTACTCTGCACTTCTCCAGGTAGATTCAATGGGGCTTTGATTCAGTTGCTTTAACACAGGCAGACAAGGTGCAATTTGAAACAGTTTGAAGTATCTGAGGATTTTCAAACAATGCTGTCAGATATGACACAGACCTGCAGATGCATGTTTCCTCTGGAGCAGCACCTCAAGGCCCCATGGGATACCCTAGGACATCTCAGAGGTCTATCTCTATCCATGCCTATGCAACTCTGTTGAACCCAGAAAGCGTTAGAATTGGAGGAAAACAAACACCACTGCCCACTTCTGAAAACTTTTAGAAAAGAAACATTCATGGTCTTGAAGCAGCTGCTTTGACTGAAATTAAAGATTCAGATCTTAGAAAAAAAAGAAATAGGATCAACTTAATTTTCCATATTAAAGACCAATAAATAAGAGTAAACACACAGGACAAATCTCCTGAATGGGATTTTTGTCCAGCAAACTACTTAAACAATTTAAAACTGAACATATACTTTACTACTTCATTCAATTAAGAACTTAAATCTTTGGATTCATTAGCTCAACGTGAAGATTAAAGTCTTGTACTTATTTTAGAAGAAAAATCCACCGTTTCACCTTTTTTAACCAGAATATTTTTTCTCTGCTGTCATACAAAATCCTGCACATAGATTATCTGCAGTTCTTAAACCCTAAAGATCACTTTTTACAATGCAGCCCACATTCAATTTCAAATTCTGGACTTTGGAAGACTGCCCAGATAATCAACTTCATCATAAAAATCCTGATGCACCAAACCCAAAGAATTATTCTGAGCATCTTTCTTATAAAAATGTGAAACAGCAGACAAACAAGTATCTTCTGAGTTGGTAACACAGGAAGATGTCACTGCATTACATTGCTCAGTTTAATTAGCATAGCAGTAGCAGTGTAGTAAAGCTACTATAATTATGCTATTACATTTTCTTGCTTAAATGAGCCGTGGAGTTCTGGCTCCTTTAGGAGCTTCTACTCAGTCATATCTTGAGTCTTCAGGCCTAGGAAGCTGGATGGCAGTTTCCTATTACCCCCTGCCTGGATCAACACACCATCCAAAATATCCAGGAGTTCCTCAGTAATGTTTCAGTTCAGGAAAATTGCAAGATAACGATCACAAAAGCTGCTCCATCATCCTCTGTGAGGAGGGTGCATGCACCAGCTAAAATGGTTAATGGAACCCCAGCCACCAGGAGACACAGGCTCTCCCTCGTTACAGCACTGCTGTTATACCATCACAGCCATCCCTTGTGTGATGCTTTAACAGGTCCACGATACACAGGAGGGATTCCCTGCCACGTGAAGGTCCTGTGCCATTCTCCAGGTCCATCAAAGCCACAAGTGTATTTCCCTCCAGCAACCAAGTCCTGTGAACCCTTCTGCACCTGACCTCCCCCACTGAGCCCTGGCCACCCTCCCCACAGCGAGCCCCAGGCAGAGCCAGCAGCATACACCACACCAGGGATGTGGCTGTCTCCTACTGTGGTAACATGCACCCACACCCACCGCTACTGGCCATTCCCTTCGCTGAAGAGAGAAGCCAGGCAGATTTTCTAATAAATGTCAAACTTGTTATACCAATAGTCAAAAAATGCTAATTTACCTGGTGAAAAATGTAAGATGCACTCTCTGAAAACAAAGAATATTGGCCTCTGGCACAAATACACTTGAAGGTGATACTTGCGGTTCATATTTTCCCCAAAATAAAGCTTTAGAAAATCTAAGATAAGTAAACTTTTTTCCCAGAAAATGAAGGCATAAATATTTTATGGAAAGAGTATTTATGCCATTATCCATACTGACAAAGAATGTGGAGGTTTCACTAAGAGAACAGGGTCTCACCTTCTTAAAAAAGCCTCCTGACAGGTTGCCATTCTGAACAGAGCTGTTACATGCCTAGCTGTGCAATAACCTCAACAGGAAACACCAGGATTTAAATAAAGTTCCTCAGCCTTGGTTGTAAGATTCTCTGAGCAGAAATAAATGCACAAAGGATGAAAAGAAATTCCTCAAGCAGACAGCGAGTTGCATCGAGCTATTGCAGAGGAAACTCAATGCAACTCAACTGAAGTTTAACTTACTTTCTCATTTGCACATCTTAAGCAAGGAGGAGTACAAAGTAGAAGATGACAATGAGAAATATAAGTAAGGTTAAATAACTATTTCAGTTTTTATGGTACACAGGCCAATTTGCAAAAAATAGCAGGGGCTATTCTGTTTTTTACACCCTCTCTCCACAGATTCTGATAAAGTGGTCAGGCACTGTGCAGGCAGCACTGCTGAAATTGCCTTCTAGAACGTATTCTGGGATGCACCATGAAATACTGACCCAGCCTCTGCATCTTCATGAAAGTGCTAAAAGAGAAGGAGAGAGGAGAGCAAGAGCTGGATACACCCTACTTACATGCTTGCCACTCTCAGCATCAGTATTATTAAATACCCCTGAGGCAATTTACATTTTGCTTTTTTCTTTAGGCTTCTGGTTAGGGTTTGGGGCGGTGCATGTGTGTGTGGGGGCTGACAGGCATGAAGAAGCAAAGAAAAGCCAGGCAGAAAGAACTGTGCAAACCACTGTGCCAGTAGTGCAAGTTGCTTCACTAACACAACAGTGGCACAATAGGATCTGTGATTTTGGTTTGTTCACACCTGAAGTCTACAGGCTGAGCTCTAGCCTCTAACCCCGGTCTCAGACAGAGGAGTTCATGGCCTTTCCCTGCACTACTGAAAAGGCTTTCAGGGGTCTGCAAAGCCCTGAAAGGCCATGAACTACTTCTCTAGCTTAATAAGCACAGCTCGTTATCTGTGAAAACAAGTCTGCAGTATGTTTGTTTATTTTAGAGAGCTGTGACTCTCCACAAGACCATTTTAGGCAATCATGAACTCAGAAATATTGAAAATGATTGTGCTAAAAACCTAAGAGGATTTAAGTCTAAGGCATAAAATTAACTTGTGTTAATTAATACCCACATAAATCCTCAATTATTCCACATGAACTAAATAATTAAAAACCAGCATTTTCAAACTTGTATCTTAAGGGCAGAA
The DNA here is from genome assembly GCA_020800305.1 of Porphyrio hochstetteri. Lineage (NCBI taxonomy): Eukaryota > Metazoa > Chordata > Aves > Gruiformes > Rallidae > Porphyrio > Porphyrio hochstetteri. The sequence continues at coordinate 120,634,416 of CM036906.1, read as the reverse complement.
ATACAACTCAAGAGCTTATCTTGAGTTGATCACTAAGAACACATAAATGCCCAACTTCAGCTAACTCCCTACTCAAGATGTGCCAATTCTTGCCATTGCTACAGATCTAAATACACTAAGTACCCTTTTTAGAGCATCAGCTCAACATGTGACTATATGAGATTCCCATCTGCCATTAAAAACAGAAGTCCAGATTTTGAAAGGTGCAGTCATGTAAAAGTCAGATTTTCATGAGCATCAAGTACTTAATTTCCAGTGATTCAATAAACAATAAACATCTTTTTGAAATCTTATTCTACGCTCATAGACTAGAAATTTCCTGTGACTTAAGGTTGCTGATGTGTTCCAGGATAAGCTGGAGAGTAGAAGTCCAAAGGCTAAGAACAATGACAAGCAACGTGGCTAAAATACAGTATCTAATTTGTGTTCAGGAGTTCAAAGCAGACTGTAAGCACCTGAGGTCTCATTTCAATGGCCCAGAATTAGTGCTTCTGTATCCCTTATTTGAAAATAAATGCCTGGATCGGAACCGTGGGACTCTGACTGAGAAGTTAAATGCCAGTCTGAACGATTTGTAATCACCTAGACATGCATTCTCCAAAAATCAAGTTTCTTAGAGACAGCATATTGGGACATCTGTCTTTTAAGGCATCTAAAATTACTGGATCCCTGTAAAAATACATTTTATATGCTTGTCTCCATTGAGACATGCCAAATACTCATCTTAAAGTTATTTCAGGTTTTATGAGTTTAGCTAGGTCTGTGTATTTTAGGTTACCATCGTCACGACTGGCATACACTGTCATCTTTAGTATTTCATTGCAAGATGTTGGTCAGCCACGTTTCCAAAGAGAAGGCACACATCAGAAGATTTTAATTAAGGACAACTGTCAAGAATAAGAATGAAAGCAGTCTGCTTGTTTCTCTACCGCTGGAGCAAGTTCCGCTATCAATTCCGCTGAAGCCATGACCATGAATAATACCGGGGTATTTTGGTTTCTTTATTATGGACAGAAAGAATATATACTGCGACCATGAATGACTAAGACTTCTTCAGCCAAAACCAATAAAGAATCAGAACCCCAAGCACTCCCTTTTTGTGGAGTTCCACCCTATCCAGCCTATATATCCTGTTAGATAATTTGATACTGACGGTTTGTCTTTGTAAACCAAAGACAAGCTAAATTGAATGCTGCTAACAAGCACTAGTGATAAAGCTTTTATGTGATTTCCTTAGAAAGGTTCTGTGTGTACATCATGGGGGTATTTGCATACATGATGACGAAGGTACTTACACTGCTGTGTACACTATAGCTAAACAACTCCGAATCAGAGAGGCACAGAATACTTAAGTACTTAATACTCTGAAGATTGCTTAGTCCAACCCTTCTGCTCAAAGTACGGTCAACTAGATCGGGTTACCCAGGGCTGTGTCCAGTCAAATTTGGATCGTCTACAAGGATGTAGACTCTACAGTCTGTGAAATCTATTCTGGCATTTGACTGCCCTCACACTGAAAAAGCTTTTGATGTTTAGGTGGAATTTCTTGTATTTCAGTTTGTGCTCAATGCTTTTTGTCCTGTCACTGGGCACAGATGAGAAGAATCTGTATCCTGCTTCTTTATTTCCCACCTCAAACACTTCCCTCCATTTCCATCTCTCCCATCAGGTATTTATATACATTAAAAAGATCCTCCCTGAGCCTTCTCTTCTATAGGCTAGACACTTCCAGCGCTCTCAGCCTCTCCTCATATGACAGATGCCCCAATCTTTTAATCATCCCTGTGACCCTTCACTGGACTCACTTCAGCATGTCCACGCACAGCACTCCAGAACTGGCCTCACCAGTACTGAACAGAGAATATTCTGCCAAGCTCTCTCCTAGCCAGATAGCCTCCAGCCAGCATGGGCGCAAGGGCTATTTGCTTCCCAGGTGCAGGACCAACTTTCAGTTGGTCCATTTCTCTGAATGACAATAGAAACACCTCATATACCAACTGTTCCTCCAAATTCACAGTATGCTCTGTCTCACTGTCTCTGTCAACAGTGAAGATGTTAAATAGTACTGGTCCCAGTATTGACTGCTGTGGTATACCAGTAGTGACTGACATCCAGCTAGATTTCAAGCCTCTGATCATGACCCTTTCAACCCAGGAATTCAGGCAACTTTCAATCCACCTCACTGTCTCCTTACCCAGTCCTTACTCGGTCATTTGCCTGAGAGGAAAAAAAGTAGAACAGGATCTGCTTTTAAATAAAAATATCTGTATGTTCAGGGAATATAAAGTGACATAACTGCATTAATGTTAGTCGCTTAACAGGTTTAATACAGAAGATGAGTTCACTGCTTTGAACTGACACTGTAGGCTCATGGGAACTCACATGTTTTACCTGCACAAGGGCTCTAGGCTCAGACCCACTGTAAAGGACCTCAGGCTTTTTTAAGCAACTATGTTTAATTTTCCAACTGTGAGTTTCTCTTTCTGGATTCTAACCTTTACAATTCTGTCCCGACTCCTCTACAGTGACCACTTACCTTCTTCAACTCTTCCTGAATACTTCTGCCATTTTCCTCTGAGGACAAACTCTCCTTCTGGTTTTCAGGGTCCGTTCTAGGTTCTGACTCTTGCTCTTCACCAGAAGATGTTTCCTTGTCACTCATTTTAGCAGCAAGCTGAAACAACCTGGATTTAAGCTCCTCTTCTATAAGGTCAGGCTTAACATTCTGATGCTGATCCTCACTGCTTATATCTGTTTCTGATAAATCATCAAAATCCTAGAAAGAAATCAGAAGAGTGGTATTACTGTACAGGTACAGAAAGAAACACAAGCAGCTTCCTAGAAAAGCATAGGTGTGATCACTCTGCAGGGAAACTAGAAAGAGAGCACACTAAGTGTGCTGATAAAAAAATACCATGCCTTTAGAGAGGAATGCCAGCAAACCCACACTTGCTGGACTGTATTTCTCATTCCTGTTTACTTTTACATGATGTAAAAAGGAAATACCAAAATCATTATGTATCTCTGTGCGACTAATAAAATACACCAAAATGGCATTTCCCTGTGCCAGCTCTGCACTGGCCCCACTCTCAGGCATGGGGCAGATAGAGAAAGGTAAGTGTGGGAATGAAATAATGTGTGACCTGGGAGTCCTGTCCAGCTTTCAGTTGAAAGCTGAGCTTGAGTTCCCTGGCTGCTTGGTCTTGAGCATCACCTTTTCTTAAAGACTACAAGAAACCAGTTTTGAAAAAAATCTCATTTATTACATGATGGTGCTTGAGATTGCCTAGGGGAATCAACTTTTTAAAAGGGTAGACAATGGCAAGAGAAGGGGGAATGGATTAAAGCTAAAGGAAGGAAGGTTTAAAATAGAGATTAGGGGAAAGTTTTTTTTACAGAGAGTGGTGAGGTGCTGGAACAGGCTGCCCAGAGAGGTGGTGGATGCCCCGTCCCTGGAGGTGTTCAAGGTCAGGTTGGATGGGGCCCTGGGCAACCTTATGTAGATCCAGGCCTGAGGTTGGTGGCCCTGCCTGTGGCAGGGGGATTGGACTCTATGATCCCTGGGGTCCCTTCCAACCCAGAACATTCTATGATTCTCTGATTCTCTGATTGCCTGCATTCCCATTGATTATGTACACAGGCGTATCCTGTACAGACAGGATTATTTTCCCAACACCGATATCCTGACAACAATTTGAATCTTTAGCAGCACCTTCTTTTCTTATTCTTGGATCCTTAAAGGTGAGAAGCACTCAGAGGCTCAGTTCAGTACAGTGGGTGTTACAGACCCGACCAGAAGTCCCTTAGTTTGGAGGCTGAACAGAAGAAAATCAAAATCTTTTCTGCAAGATTGCTCAGCAGGGTGCCTGCCAAACATTTCCTAACATGGAAAGAGGGATATTTTTCTCAGCCCTTGCAAGAAATCTGAAAATATCACAGAATCACAGAATTGTAGGCGTTGGAAGGGACCTCCAGAGGTCATTGAGTCCAACGCCAAATATCTCATGGTTATTCCAAAAACTAATGTCCAGGAACATACCACTTCATTTTCTGGATCTGTGCTGTCAATGACCCAGTTTCTCCTGACTTCCACTACAGCTCATGGAGGGAGACAGGCCTCTCCCAGAGCAACCTACTCCACCAATAACATTAACTGCCTCTTGGAAACCTCCTCTCCCTGCTAACTGCCAAGAGAAAGCTCTGAAATCATTAGACACTTTGTTTAGTCCTTCAGTCAACTGCATAAAGTAAAGGTGGAAACAGGTGGTTGTAACTGATGGATTCTTTGAAATGGAGTATAATCCTAACAAAACTCTGCAGAAGGGGGCTAAGAAGAACACAGCCTGGGACAAGGAAGCAGTAGGTATGTTGCAGCTGTATCTAAGAGGACAATTTGGATCAATTCTAGGTAGGAAATGATCCCTATCTGCTTTATTCTCTCCTACTGTGACAGGACCAGACACCGCTGGTGAGACTAAAAGCCACGTTCCCCTGCCATTCATTTGGAAACACATAAACAGAGGGTTTGCTTCGCACAGCTGCTCTCTCTGCAGCTGCAGAAACACAGTATTTATGGAGGGATCGATTACCTCCAGCTCTCATGGGGAAACATTAACTCTGGCACCTCTCTCGAAACCCTGCCTGCCAGGCTCCTCAGCATGGATCGGCACATCGCGTCCATAATGTCAGCCCTCGGAGCTCACACAGGAAACCCTACTGTAGCCTCTAGCACTTTTAGAGCTCTCTGGACAATTTTTGTCTGCCATTACCTGTGAATCAATTACACAGCTAAATTATTGCTTTATAGCTCACCTGCAGGAAAGGCCCTTTAAGGAAACAAGGATCTAAAAGTACATGATTAGCTATAATAGAAGGGGAACCATGGGATTATGCTGAAATTTATTCTTTTCCCAAATAATCAGCTTTGGAAGAATATAAAGCCTTTCCTGCCAAACTGAAATTCCAAGCTATTCCAAGTAAGATCAAGAACAAGATTTCAAATCAGTGTGTATCCACTCTAGCTTTATAATACGCTATGATATGCTTCTATATACATTCAGGAGACTATGTCATTTGCCCTGTTTAATTATAAATCTGCATTTATCATAACAGTACCTCTTGAAACTCCAACAGGAGATTTTTTTTTTTCCCAGACACATCCTGCCTGTCATTCAGTAAGTTATTACAAACCCCGCCCAGCAACCTGCTAATGACACAGACTCACAACTCACTAAGTTACTATAAAAATAATTGCAAAGTTGCTGTTGAATCAATCAGTTCATCAGTTTGTACCCAGGAGAGAAACAACCATAATTGATGGGACGTACAGGATATAAACCATGACTAAACTGCTCACGTTTTAGGAGAATGCAGTTTAGTGAGAGACGTCTCATTAAACCTGAGCTATTTACAGTTAGGTGCCCCGTCTCAGCTGATTACTAGAATCCCTCCTTACCCGAGGTACCTCTGTTTATTCAGTATGTACCTCCAAAAGACTACCCTCATCTACCAAAACATATCATTTAGGATTACAAAACCTGCTGGAAAGCTCTGACTGCTCTGCACCAGGGGTGTGGGATTCCTCGAGCGGTGTCTAGGCAGGAGGAGTACAGTTTGCCTTGGGGAAAATCTCAGCCTATGCAGACATGTGAGTAGATCAAGCTTGAGATAACAAAACTGTACTATTTGTATTAAAATGAGCTGACAAATATGTGTACAAAATCAGTGAGGGAGGCTGGAAGTCCAGAGGGGCAGTTTTTCCCATGTTTCCATCTCGCTGCTGCACTGTGACTGACTGATTTTACCACCCGCCAACACATCCACGGTTCTGGAGGCTTCTTACACTGACCTGCTTTGCTACTCTGATACAGCTGCTAAGCAGTTAGAGCTAATACACTTAATCCCTTTTGGAAAACACCACCAGTTAATTTAAAGAATCCATAGTGATGACAGCAGAATCTGAACTCCTCTTGATCCTGAAAGAAACCCAGTCTTCCTAGGATCACACACAACAGCACCTTGTAGGCTGATCTCTACTGCCTCCATCCAAAGCTTGGTGAAATCTCATACAGCCCTCCAGCTGACTTCCCAGGCATTTTGGAGGGAGGTCTGGCAGGACAGTATTGCTAAGTTTCCCAGCTTCAGCAGGACAAAAAAAATGAGGCTATAGTTTTATGTAACAAGGAGGGCTGACATAAGAACTCAGTGCTGCTGAAAGAGTCATCCTGCACCTTCCTGTTACCTGCTTGGTTGCGACAAGCTGTGTAGGTTTGGTAAAGGGGTCCAAAAGCGTTCTAGAGCTGACAAGAGAGAGATGACCATGCTGGAGTCAGGTGGAGGGAAGGCAGACAGGAAGGAGGCATTCCTTGTTTGGCAGCAGCAGGCTGCTGTGTTACCTTAGCCACGGGTCACACTATTGCTGAAAAGTTCCCAATTCTGGCTTTTGCTTTAACACACGTAAAAGCATTTACCTAACTCACTGGCTGGGAGACTTCTTCAGACTTACCCTGCATATCGTTCAACAACTCACTTGTAACCCCTGCCCAACAATCTGTTAATGAAAAAATATTTGCATATTGCTAAACCTTTTGCTTCATTTTTTTTAAAGCTTTTTTTTTTGCACTTGCCAACACTGAGGAAAGTCATGAGCTGCCTTGGCCTTCCCAGGGGTTTATTCTATATTAGCTAATTTTGTGTTATGAATGCATAGCCCCTTTCTTGGGGGAGGACTCACCTTGAGGGTACTGATATTATTACAGCTGGATTCTGGTACATCTATTATCCATCCTGCTTTTCAACCTCCTCACAATGAGCAGGCAGAGTATTTGTATTTGCAAGAGCTATCAGTTCCTGTTTACAAGCAGAGGTAACGATATCCTCTAATGCTACGCTTTGTGTTTTCTGGTAAGCTGCTTGGCTTGTGTGTTGAGCTTTTCAAATGGTGGCAGCAAACTATTTGTGAGGATATTATACCTCTTCCCTGGATTAATAGTTTAAACAATGCATTAGAAGCCATGACAACAATAAAAAACAATAACTACACTGAAAGGTACTATTAGTATTACTTAATAGATGCTATCTTGAACTTCATTATTTTTTACTGTTCACACTTTGGCTCTATCTGGTAAGTTTAACAACATCCTTGTGCCCTCATAAATCATTGTGCAAATTCCCATTTGCATCTATCAGCAACTTATAATACCAACATCTGCAAACAAGAATAAAGTGCTGCCACTTTGTCCGAAAGCAGATCTTTATTGAGGGCCTGGCAGACTAACATGGCCACAGACCGAGTCTCACTAAACGAAAATCAGACGTTTCCAGTGCAACCACAAATCCTTTAGAAGGCAAGGAACAAGGAAATACACCCTTCCTCCTATGTGCTATCTAAATCCTTGCATGCCAATGGCTGGTAACTCAGTGCAATCCTAGGGAGTAACAAAAAATAAACCAAATCAAAGCCCTAAAATAAAGCGAGCAAGCAAAGTCCAAAGCCAAATCCACGTGTTAAGATAAACTCCTGAGAGAAAACTCCATTCTTACAGGAAACAAAAAATCAGAAGCTACATTTTCTGGGAGAAGGCACAAATTGTGAGTCTTGCAGGCGGTTTCTCAGGGAGAGCCCGTGTAATTTCAGGGCAGCTATTTTCAATAAACACATCCCAAGCGCCATCCCGTGGGGATGGGCAGCCCGACAGCGCTCACCCGGTACCCGGCTGCAGAGCAGGGCGGGGGGGGGGGGTGTGGGGTGGGCCTCTAATTCATACGTGGGGTCTCCTGATGAAACGCATAATGAGGGCACTTCCTTCACTGGAAGCAATCAAGCCACTTTCCATCAGAAATACAAGATCTGCAGCTACACTGAGCAACATCTCCCCCTGTCGGAAAGGTAATGAAAGCCAATATATCAGCGGTATTATTTCATAATATCCATTATTAATAACAGGGAAAGCAGACAGAGATTGGTGGTTTGAGTGGCTGTTACTTGTAAAAAGTTACAGTATGAGAAATAATTACCATGAAAATCAAGACTGCGCTTCCCTATCTAGGTTCCTCAGGAATATGTCTTACAGAATGTATTACAGAAGCAATCAGGTTACCTGAAACGTGTTACAGAAGCAATGAAGTCATCTGAAATTTCCTACAGCTGGACATCAGTTTTATCAGGACAGTTTTCATGTCCCTCTGTACTTGCTTCATGACTGTGTTTACAGCGTTTCTAGAGGCAACCCAGCACAACGGGGTTTTCTTCTACCTATCATAAATTGGCACAATTCTCTGCAAATACAATACATCTTGATACCTGACTTCAGGTTTCCCTTTTTAAGTCACTCCAGACTTCATGCATTGAATTCTCTTTCGGTCCCAAGGTCAGTGTTCCAGCGTCGAGTCTAAAATCAGTTTTAAAATACTGCCACAGTGTTACTCTAATCTCAGTACTGGAGCTTGATTAAAAAATACCTAACTTTGAACAGAAATTCAGTTGTGAGTTATGAAATAAATGACTGTGGTTGTCCCAGAATGTTACTGCTTGCAATACTCTAGGCTTGGGGCAGGGAGGGAGGCAGGGCCCCTTCTTCATTTCACTGTGAGTCTCTGAGAGCAGCAAACAAGTAAGCGACCTGCACTATTTGAGAATTAAAAAAGAAAACCCAACTTTTAATCTGCTGAAGTCCTGTTCTGCAGTGCTGGTGAAAACATAGTGGTTAATGAACTGTCGTGCTTGCATCACAATGCAGTAAAATAAGGTTATTACTACAATAAATATTAAAACAAGGTTGTTACTACAATGCAGCCGAAACAGGGGAAAGTATGTTTCTTCATTGCATTTTACATATGATCAGTTGCTCAGTGTCTCCGATCTAGATGCAGCACAGTTTAGAAGAGCATTTCATATGGCTTCTGTAAATTCTGTATAACCTCAGCACGTGAGGATCTATGACTGGTTTAAGACCTCCACAACAAAGCTTCCATAAGTTTATGCTAACCACTTTAACTCCACCATCACTTTATACAGACCTCTGCAACAAACCACTGTAGCCTCAATCATTTTACTGAGATCAGCACGTTACTTTGGGGATCATATGAAACCCTGACATCCCTGTAATCTCATTTTTCAAAGCAATATAAATGAGTTCTGGCTAATTTATTATCATACCCCAAATCATATTCCTTACACTCATGATCATTTTAATTGCTTCTGAAAGCTGCCCAGCCATGCAACATCCTTGCTATAAACTGTAGTAGCAAGCCCATTCCTGCTCCCAGCTCCTGCTCTGGAGTAAGAGTTCCCCAAATCTGAGCACCAGCCGTCAAATCAGCCACTAAGGTGTGCTCCTGTGTCCAAACCCAAACTAACTGTATCCAAAGCCATCTGTACAGAAACTCCCTAGTGAGAATTTAATTGCTTTTAACACAGTAGCATGACCTGGAGGCAGTCTGCCTCCTCCTGCCTCGAGGTATTTGTGCGGTCCCTGCAAAGTCCTGTAATTTTGCCTGGTCTTCTAAGAAGTCATTCATGGCCACTGATGTGTTGTTAGAGCACATTATCATACCTGACTCCCCTTCAACAACTGAACATTAAAAACATGTGCATAAATGCAGCAGTACAAAACACGCACACCTGACTTCTAAAAGCAGATGGAATAGAGACAGAATTAACAAGTCCACCCAGCATTAAAAACCTGCCGAAATTCCATAATCCCAATTCCAATTTATGATCAACTGTATCAGTGTCTTTGAAAGGGAAATATAGGCTAATAGGAAAGAGAAAAACCAACAATTTGAATCATCCTAAAATTGCTGAGATGGCTTTAAAGACTAGATCAAGTTGCTTGGAGTCAGAGGCACAGGGAGAAGACAGCACTTAGCTCATTGCTTCAGGCTCACCGTGACTCTACTGCAGCAACAATGCAGCTGCAAGATTTGAGAGGGGTAAGACATTGGAAATGGAAGTAGACAAGGGGTCAGTACTCTCTTCATCCAACTGGGTAATTAGTTAGAAGTGTGCTTGTACTGCTAAACAAGTTTTGGGGGACGACTGGATTATTTACGTAGTATCAGTCCCAGGCCTGGAGAAACTGCAGACAGACTTCTTTGCTTTCTGGTTATCTCACACTTCTTGTTTAAAATAAACATTTGTGGAAAGCTTTGCTGTCTTCAAGTTGTATGATCATTTAGTCCAAGTCTGAGCTGTTACATTCTGTTTGGTTTGGGTTTCTGTTTTTAAAATCAAGTGACAAATTATTTAAATGGAAGGAGATTGTAAACATTTACCCTAACACTCCAGAACTCATGGTCAAGTGACCAATTAAAAGCAGACAATACTTGGACCATATTTCAAAACCAGACCATCCTGAGAATCTGCTGCTCATTAGCTTTATCTCTTATCAGGACATTTGCAAAGAGCACACAGAAGATTCCCAGGCAGATGAGTTATTTCTTATTCCAAAAATAAAGGAGTTTGAAAAAAACCCAATGCAACAAAGCAGGTGATTAGTCAACATTCGTAAAGCTGCTGGCTAATCCTGACCTGTTTTTTTTGGGTTGGTTAAGAGCACTGAATTTTGCAGCATTAACAATGTCACTGATCAGATGGAAGCTGTGTATTTGAGGCAGAGGCAAAGCCTGCTCATGGCATATGTAACATACCTTTGCTTCTTCTCAGTTATGATGAGGATAAAGCTTCCAAGAACACACCATCTCCCACTCACAATTCACATGTTACTGACAGTCTAGCTTAATTAGTTTTGCCCAGCTCTTTTTGAGACTGTACTCATCAATTACCTGACTCAAATTCATCTTGTTGGCTTTTGTGTGATTTTTTCCTTCACATAATTCTTCCGAAATGGCTTTGTTCTTCCTCCACCTTCTCGATCTCTTTTCTAAATCATAATGGACTTCTTCAGTCTCACTGCTGTCCGAATACTCCAAGCTGGTCGCCTGTGGATTGAAATTTACATCTAGTTCTCCATGGAAATGTTTTTTTTCCATCCTGGGCATATCACTTTGAGTTCTGCTTTGTAACCAGAGAAGTTTGCTAGGTCCTTTAGCTTCCTGGGAAGAATTCACTGAAGACGTTTCAGAATCAGAGAAGAGTGTCTCAGTGTTGGTGTACAACCCAGAGGAAGGGGAGGTGACTCCCTGGTACTGATCGTTGCCATACACCCATTCGGTATCATACTGGGAGTCGGTATAGTAGAAATCGTCTGGTAGCTGCCGAGGTCTCCGGCGCAGCTTGTTCAAGGCCACGTTCCAGTCGTAGTCATCCTCGCTGTCCGAGCCCATCTCGTCATAGGCCGACACCACGCTGGACTCGTTCTCCAGAGCTTCGAACACTTGGCTCTTTGGTTTGGCGAGCATTCGAGGGCGAGGCAAAGTCACGTTCTGCAAAGCCACCCAGTTTCCGTCCGTGCTTTGAAAAACAGGAGGTGGATCTATGGAAATGAAACAGGAACAATCACTGCTAAGTGAGCGCAGGTTGAAAGGCTCGTTTCACTTGCCAGTTGGCAATCAACTGGCCATAACTCGGCCAACAAAACCAATGGACAAATGCCAGGGATGCTGCTACATGAATTCTCTTATGCTGTGAGCTACCCTGCTCTGCTTAGAAGCCACCAGTTAAAGTTGAGGTGATGACTATTTAAAATGTGCTTGGACCAAAGCTTTTTTTCTAGAAGAATTATTGTGAAAGGCTGAAGGAACGGCAGTACACAGACATGCATAAATCCTGTGTTTTACAAATGTATACAATTCTGTGTGCAGTTCTGGTCCCCTACCTTGAAAAGGAAGGATGGAAAAGAATCAGAGAGCAACAAAGGTTGCACCAGCTTCTGAAATGGCTTCCATTCAAGGAATGACTAAGGAAGCCAGAACTCTGTCATCCTGAGAAGAGAAGACTGAGAGAATACATGCTAAAAGAGACGGGGGGAATTTCTTCCAACCTAACTACTAAAGGACATTGTGTAAAACTGGTGAACTCAAGCTTCAAAACAAACAAAAGAAAGGAGTGGGATGCCAGACTTGGGTACCAGACCTGTGAAGCTTCTTGCCTAAGGGTGTTATGGATGCTAGAAATTAATCTGGGATAAAACAGAGATGGCTATGGACACGGAAGATAAATCCAGTAAGTTTTACTAAATACAGGCAAGCACCTAAAGCTGAGGTGGTCACTGATCTGAATGTTCTGTAGGTTCAGAGAATACTCAGAGGCAGCAAGAAAAATACTTTCTCCTAATCTTTCCTAGGATTTTGCTTATGGCTACAGTTCTGTTGTTGTATTCTAGACTAAATGAGCTTTTTGTCTGACCCAAGCACTACTGGATCGTGTATTCTTACACTTCTTCAGAGTAAATTTTACAACTCCAACAGATTAAAAAAAAAACCCACAACAACAAAAAAAAAAGGGCAAGCCACAAGTATGGTCAAAAAGTGCTGTATAACTCAAGGAGTTGCATTTCTTTTAAATTTAGATTTCATTTCCAACCAAACTCGAAAAGTCCCTTCATGGAAAATGTGAGTGCGTGATGACTCTACCTCCACAGCAGTTGAGTAAATATATGATGCCATGGATTTACACAGTAATCTCAGCCTATTGAATGAACTTTTCATCCTTACAGATTCCTTCCATGGGTTCAAATCTACCATTTCCAGAAAACTGTAGTAATACCTATTATAAACCATTAGTTTTCTGACATTGTAAGCAGAACATCACCATTTAAAAATGGAAAAAGTACAATCTGGATAAAGTTGGAGATGTTACTCAAGCATCTTTCATTACATGAGTACAAAAACTTGGAGCTTGAGATGACTACTTGTTGCCTGGAATTGTTCATAAACATGCATCTGCAGTAAGGAGGCGTGCTCAGTTTAAAAATAAAAAAAAAGGTCTGTGGGGCACTACCATCACCAAATCACCCTCCACATAAAAGAATCAATAATTAAGTGGTCATTAAACCTAGGACCTATGCAAGATTTAGAACAGTTTCTGTATTTTTTACTCATTTGAGTCCTTTTGGCTTGTTTTTACCTCCTAAATTTAATGAAAATTCAGAGAAGTTGAGGAGATACGTCACCGAAGTCATTCTTATTTATGCTTAAAAAGATAGTAGATGCTAATATTTTTTCTGTAGCAGTGACAAGTTGAGCATATAACTGAAGTCAGATTTATGGAAAACTAACAAGCCTTTATTTTAACAGCTGATTTTGGAGGGGAAATTAAAATAAAATACAGGCTATGAAGAATAAGGAACTTCTGCTTGTTCAGTTTTTCCAACTACGCTTGCTAATCTAACTGTGGGATTGTCTTGGGACAAAGAGGACCCTTCTGTAAAGACATTGTTCCTTCAAACAAAGCAAACAGCTCTGCAAAGATACAGATCTCCAACAGGAATTGAATTCAGCTACACCACAGTAGAGAAACATAACGCAGCGGAGTGCCACATCAGAGTACCTTTTTTCTTTCCTAAACCACGTACCCTTATTTTGTCTCGCAACAACGCATAAGAGTTGGCCAAACATCCTCAGTAAATGGCAGAAAAGACAGGACAGTGGTTAACTACATCTTGGAGGGTAAAGAGGGTAGAAAGGAAAGCCACTGAGAACTTTATATTCAGAAAGCTGACCCAGTTTTACCCAGCTTTGAGTAATGTCAGAAAAGCTCCCTTCCTCTTTTTTCAAAACATCGCTTACTTGAAAGAATGGATTTTGCACACAGCTCTTTGGGTATACACTGGAATTTATCCATGTGGAAAGGAAAACAGATTTAAGAAGTCTCATTGTGAAACTATTGGTAAAGAGGAAAAAAAGCACTAATTCATTATTTCACCCTGGAGTCGTCATTTAAACCAGTGTAAACCGTAATCAAAATGAACTGTGAACTGCTGTTTGGCTACATGCCTACAAAGAACATTGGTTTTACCACTCCAAACTGTTGGTTGAGATTTCTTTCATTTTCATTATCCTAATAGAGAGCTGCTTATTACTGCACAGGTGAGATGGTATTTACACAAATTAGCACAATCAGGTATTTGCTATAAGCTCAATAGACATCACAATCTCATCACAAATGCGGTTCCCAGATGAAAGAAGCAGAACAAATCCTCTGAGCAGAGCACCTGAAAGGAAACTGGGTCAATTTATCAATCTGCTATGGTTAAGCAATTGTTAAGCACTAAATTGCCAAATAGTTGAATTCAATGGGATTGAAGTGGGTTCTTAAATTTAAGCACCCAATTAACTGCTTTACTGAAAATAAGCCTTCCACTAAAAAGCCCAGGAGAACACCACTTCTGACAGGATGTTGAATGAGCAGTTCACGAAGTAGCACACAGTTAAGTCAGATTTTAGTACTACTTTACTTTCTTCTTGGGGTGAGGAGAGGCATTGACATTGTCCAATTTTCAGCCTCTCAGGCATTAAAGATAAATGAATCAAACTGATGAGCAACCCCCGTCCCTGGTCCCCGCTATACCCAAACATGTATTTCGGCTGCTCCTGCTTTTGCCAGTGCCTGGTGACTTAGCTGTGGGAGTTACAGCACCAGTTAACTCACCCTACCAAAGGAGAAGTTTCCTGCTTGTTTAGCTTCATGAACCAATTTGCTACAGAGGTCAGATGGGCTCTACAGCTGTTACAAGAGAAGAAGGAAGAACAAGCAGACCAAGCCATGGGAGGACAACAGCAGCAGATACGACAGCTTTGCTGTTCCTCATCACTTGGAGCTGAGGGCTGCTGCTGCAGTGAGCTGTTCAGCCCTTCCCCTTGTCAGCTGTGGGGATGAAAAAGAACCAACTCTTCTGTGCAGAGGCTGCCTGGTGCTATACTCTCATGGCTTCGTGAAGACTACAGCCATAACAAGAGAGGCGGTGAAAATGGGATCCCACAAGAGCAGGAACCATCTTCTTCAATGACAGTCTGTACTTAGGTCATCTTGAAGCCAGCAGGGAATTGCAGGGAATTGCAGGGAATCCCCAGATGCTGATTCAGGAGTGGAGCAGGCTGAGGAGGCTACCCACCATAGTCACCGTCCATATTCACACCCATACCTAATGCAGAGGACACTGATCTAAGGAAACCGCTGGTCTGTCAAGTTCCTCCTGACATGGCTTCCTCAAACTTGTGCAGGAGCAGCAGTTAGTAGGGCTGCATGAAGCACTCCACTGGTGAATTCCTTGGGGTGCAAAATAATGGTGAGAGGGAGAATCCTAAATGCAAATTATTTCACTGTTTGGCTCACCCTGTAACCTTGTACCCGCTCACCTGTACAACAGAAGGGAGTAATGTTTCCTAACAGTCCAAAATCAACTCCCCAAAGGCCCAAATTTTGAATCTTTTCTTGGAAAAGATGGTAGGATAAGCAAGGAAAGCACGACACTCAGCATCACCAAACAGACATTTTTACATGTGACTCCTGCAAAAGCACGGAGGTCATCAGAAATTTCCTGGAGAGTCCCTGCTTTCAGTTGTATTTATTCCACATGTGAGTGAGTACCAAAATAAGAATCACATTCGTACTAGAAATATTTACTTGTTTCATTTAGCCTGTCCACACTTTTCCAGCTGGGTAATGCAGAGAGCTTGCGTTCCTTCTGTTTCCTGAATTGTCCTTTTTGCTGCCTCCAGAGAGCCTCCGTCACAGAGGATGCAGGGTCTAGTCCTTTACTGGGCATGTCTTCACTAGCCAGGGAGAATGCAGACTGAGACCTCTGTGGGAATAAAAATCAAAGAGCATAATTTAAAAATAGAAATACTTAATTATCAAAGTCTTTACCATAATTAGTATGAGTATTCAGTTACCCATGGAAGTGAGGAATCTGCTAGCATCCAGAAATGGAATTTAATGGGTTCAGAAGAATTGTTTCAGCACTAGATTGCTTATTTATGTGCATTTCTGATGCTATGCAAGGAGGCAGGGAATTGTTTATACTACCACAGACCAGATGGAAAGAAATTAATAAGGTGAAGTTGTTAGGAATGTGCTTGGTGAGGACTGACATCTAACTGCTTCGACTCAAGCTAGTCAGAAAGAGATCCCATTGTGGGGAGACATGATGATCTATTGTTGGCTCAACAGGCCATCTGGTGTAACAATTTGCAGAAGTTAAAAATTTAAAAAAAAAGCAAACAACCAGACTGTTCCCCAGAAATAGATGCCCAACTCAACTGATTTTAATGCAGAATTCTTTTGTGTGCTATGAGATATATATCACACAACATGGTGCTGGGCAATTTTTGCTAATGAAGACAACATAGCCTAGAACTGCACATCTATTTGTTTCTACGAGGGTCACATTTCAAGTCAAAATGATGTAAGACACTGCTGTGATTGTTAATGAGCCCTGGCTACTACTGAGGGGAAGGTGCCTTCCTTTGGATCTACCTAAATAGATCAGACATTTTAGTTTTGACTTAGGCACTGGAGCCAGTTACTGAAGCCACATGTAAATCTGGCCAGATTTGAAAGCTGTTAGAGTCCTGCTTATTTCAGGAGAGCTCAATCACAGAATCACAGAATCATAGGGATTGGAAGGGACCTCGAGAGATCATCGGGTCCAACCCCCCTGCCAAAGCAGCTCCCTAGCTCATATTGCACAGATACGCGTCCAGGCGAGTCTTGAATATCTCCAGAGAAGGAGACTCCACCACCTCCCTGGGCAGCCTATTCCAGTGCTCTGAATATGAAATCAAGTGCTCTTACATATGAAATCACATACGTAATTCTAGAAACAAAGATACAGCAGCTTGAGTCAAGTTCATCTGGTTGTCGCTATGATGCTGCAACACAATTTATTTTTTGTTAATAACTGCTTTGGATGACGGGGTGTGCTTAGGCAGCTTGCATGGCAAGAGAGATCACTTTTTCAAACAACAATTAGCTTTTTCCCCCCTATAACTTTTTACCACTCAAAACATCTGTCTTGACCTTCATAACAGTTGGTAAAAGACTGCCTGTATGTGTCAGGTTTTCATTAAGAAATACACTTTCAAGTGGCTCAGCTATTTCATGCAGGCCAAGCTGGCACTCTCAAGTCTTCATACAGTTTAACCAACGTTTAAATTACAAATAATTAACCTGTTAATCTCAAAAGGGCCAGTCTTTGCCTGCATCAGAGCTCTGCTTTCTGCTGGTGCAGATGAGGAAAAGCGTAGCATGACTTTCAGCTATTTTTCAAGTCCCTTCAATTCCCAGGACAGCATAAGCATTGCTGGGAGTCTTCCTGGCTTAAAAGTAACACTCCCACCGCCTGTCTGGCTGTCCCTCCTTCCCATCTGAAAGGCTCCTGTGTGGGACCCGTGTACCATGCCAGATTTAATTAACTGCAAATCTTCCTGTATCCTCAGCTCAGCAGTGTGGTTTCATAACCAGTAAAAAGAAACACGACAAAACACTGGGGTTGAGTTTGGCTTCTGAACTCTGGAGGAAAACACCAGTATTTTCACCCTAGAATCAAAATATTTTCTGTAACTGCAATGACTGCAAAACTTGGTTGGTCCTGTCCATGCAAAGACACAGGTTCTAACATGATGCATCGGAGTGTTTCCTTTCAAATTCAGTGACATGAAATACTAAATGTAAGCTCATAGTGCTGTATGGTTTTATTATAGGGAACCTTTTGGGTGAGCCACTTTTACAAGCATACTTTTAGGCTATTTCAAACCTCAAACTAGACCTTCAGTTGATCAAGATCATCTGGATCCTCTTTAACTCCTTTATTTCACAGTAAAGCAAGAACTACCAAACTTGCCATTCTTACAGTAAATTAGGTCCAATTCACATCTGCCATAACCTCTGATATCTTTGTGTTAAAGTCGTTATGAACTGAAAGCAGCAAGCTGTTACAGTTGTCACTATTTTCACAGTGCCAAGAATATTCTCTCGGGGCACATTCTTTTCCCATGTATATGGCAAACAGAGAGAGTGAGTTAAGAGATGCTGAAGAACACAGAAGAAGGAATATCCTACAGTTTAATCCCTTCCCTTATTACTTAAAGGCCTGAATCGTAAGGAAAAGAAAAAAATCAGGAAGAATCTGAAGCAGCCTGTTTAACAATAACTTGGGCTGAGATAACTCCAGGGAAAGTAACATGTTTTTTCTTATGTAAAATCTGTAGGTTTGAGAACTGTTCTGGTGTTTTGTTTAAATGGCAGCTTCTCGCCTGCCTACACGGTGTTTCATAAACACCACAGCAAAAGCAGCATCGCAGTGATGGCACTGTCTGCACTTAGCTCTCAACTAACCTGAGACCCACCAGCAGCTCAGCCCTGGCCACACAGTCCTTGGGACAGGCTGTGAAACCTGCTGAAGGAGCTCAGCAATCCTACCCTTGGACCCACACTTCCACAGGAATGCTGCTACTAGTGCTCCTTCAGCAATTCCAAGACAGCTCAGGTGTCTCTACACTATAGGGCAGGTGTATCTTTTAGGGGAATGAGAAGATATGTGGCAGCTTGAAAGATTTAAAAAGGAGAAGACAAGCACGAATGGCCTGATGGACAAAAAGCACTGAAAAACAAGGAAGCACAGAAAAGAAGTGTGGTGGTTCAGCCCCAAGCAGTGGCTGAGCACCACATGCTGCTTGCTCACTCACTCCTGGAAGAGAAAGAGACAGAGCCGCCGTGGGTTGGGATAAGGGCAGTTTATTGACAAAAATCACTGTGAACCTAGAACAGTAACAGCCAATCACACTCACACCCAGTGATAACACAGAGTACCTTACTGACCCAACGATTACAGAGTGCTGCATGATGCAAGGACGGACCAACTGGACACCCTGGCAACACTGAGACTGTCCTGGAGGCACCAAGCCCCTGCCCATCCCCAGACAGCCCCTTTTATGCGGAAGTGATGCCAGGTGGTGTGGAAACAGCCCAGGCTACCTCAGCTCACCTGTGCTGGCTGCTTGGGGAGGTTGACTCTGGCTTGGCCAGAACCAGGACAAGAAGGTATACACAGTCCTACGTGGCACAGCAGCCTGGGATCTCAAATAAGCTTACCCAAACAAGCTTATCTAAAACAAACTGATTCTTTTAAATTGTGTACTGAAACTCTCGGGTCAGATCAGAGGGAAACAATTCTCCACAGTTTCTGCCAACTGGAAATTGGTATTATGCAGGAACTGCTGCTAATTCCCAGGAAATCCCTCCAAATGCAGCATGAGAAAAAGGTTTTGGTGACTCCAAAGTCTGGCTTTCCTCATTTTTCCCCAATTTAAGTGGACTTCTGTAAAATCTGTCTTGGACTACTTTGCTGGAAGTACCATCTCTTCTCACTGAAGACAGTTCAACATAACAGAAGGCTCAAAGAGGGAAAAACTAATGCCAGCCTAAAATAGCTTGACTGCACACCTACATTCAGATCCTGAAAAAGGATGAAATGATGCTACTGGATGATGAACTAGCACTCTTTACTACTTTTGTAGTTCTCTGTAGTTCTTGTATCTATCTGGAGAGATTTAAATGATCAAGAAGTGTCAGTGTTCCAATTAATAAGAATAAATAAAAGTATAGGACTAGATTATTTCTTTTTCTGAAAGTTAGTTTTAGATAGGGATGGAAACAGAATTGTATTTTACTCAGACAAGCATGATGGAAATAAATTGTAAATATTCATCCCTGATAGCAGTTCAAATCACTGTTAACACTGATAACAGTACAAAAAAGGCCTGTCAATCGCCAAGCCTGGTGTAGGAATAGGACAGAAACATATCTTGGTGTGAGAACGCATCACTCTACACTGGCATAAAGATGGTCATTTTTTTCCACAAGTTTGTCCCCAGGTTTATCTCCAATGAATTACCAGCCTGACTGATGACTCTATCTGAAAAGCAACTGACTCAAGAACACCTTTTGCTGCTTTGCAATTAAGAGCTAATGAGAAAGTTTGTTATTTCTTGTGAGGTGACGCAGCAAAAGCTCTACTCTTGGTCGGCACAATTGCATCCACTTCAGCTCAGCTGGCACCCCTAACTCAACAGCCCTACGGCTACAGCACGGGCTCCAAACCTATGTACAGGCCTGGCCACGCTGCTGACCTCACTGCACACTTACCTGCAGCAGGCAGCTCAAGTACATGTTGCTGTGTCTCCCTTCATAACAGGGATAACAGCCCAACTGGACATCCACAGGGGAAATTTTCTTTATTGTGGACATTTGAATAGGAAGCAAAACACTGAACATGAGGGAACAGGTTTGAGAAGCCCACTGAGGGAGTGGTGGTGCTCCACTGATTCAATGAAATGTAATCATGCTGAACAGATTGATATAGGTGTAGCCTAAGAGACAATTAATATAACTTTAATATAAGAATTTTCATGATTTTAAGAATAGATTAGTTTAGGAGAAAGCTGTAACTGTGTAAGCTGCTTGTGAGAACAGCTGCAAAACTTAACCATAACAATGTAACAGCAACAGCCTTGAAACTTGAGGAAGTAGGAGATAGAGGAGTCATAAATAATGAGACTAACGACCAACTAAGAGACAGAGTATATCTTGTTTTCAGCAAAAAGGAATGTGTTTTTGAGCTCAGATAATCACAGAGAAGAAACGCAGAGAGAGCTGAGAGCGAGGAAGACGTTGAGCCTTCAGCCCTGAAGACCACCAGAAGACCCCCTGAGTGTCACTGAGCATGCTCTATCTGGGAGGGGTTAATGTAAATGACTTCCTGGAAATAATTTGCATAACCCTGTCTTTTCTTAGACATTATAATGAATATGTATAGTTAATCTGTATAAATATGAGAAATTTGGCCTTAATGGGAGCACACATTTGGAGGAGGGATCCCCTGTGTGCCCAGCACTGCAATAAAGGATACCTGCTTCATAGTCACCAAGGCTACTGAGTTTTGATTCTGGCTTTCCGAGGCATCACCATGTAGCCTCCCTGTGCATGGATGCAGGGAGATCCTAGAGGTGCAACCAGCCACCAAGATAGCATCTATCTTGGATCACTTTGCATTGGAACAAGGGATATTTACCATCTAAATGGAGCAGACTTGGCCTTGAGTCTTTAACCAATTCCCTACAAACTTGGACAGCAACAAGATCTCAGGGCAGCTGTTTTCCAAATGTATCCAAATAATATAGCAGCTGAGATACCACTTTCAAAAGGAGGCAGGAATGTGGAAGCTTTAGTTCTGATTTATAGTGACATGAGGGATCAAAAGCCTTCCCCTCCCAGTTAAAGCTACCAGCACTTTTTCTAACCAGTTCTGGTTCCCTAGCAAAAACACCTTGCCAGCCAGGTGCTATTGCAGGTGTATTTGTTTGTGACAAGTCTGCCGTGTATGCCTGCAGTCGGCACTAAGGTACTGCAACTGCTACTTTCTGCAATAAATTAGTGTATCAGCAGATGGCATTGCAACCAAACAGGTCACTTGCTAGGTTCGCCGCACACTCTTGTGCTGCATACCGGATTGCTGTGCAGCACAGCACAGTTTGCAAAATACAGGTTCAGTATTAACAGGCATTTCTAAATACTTTATTTACGTGAGCTGCTCACCAAATATTGCCCACTGGCATGTGCTGCGAGATGCTGAAATGGAATTCTGGTCACATCATTATTCTCTTGGGGTTTTTTTTAACCCCTCTTCAGGTGATTTTTTTTTTTGCTGCATAGTTATAATGTCTGGGTGGAGAGAACACACTCTTCATCTTGGACTGTGCTAGTGTTAAAGGAATCATTTTTGCACGTACAGCCCTGTTTTCATCGCTGGCTTTCAGGAAAAATAGAAAGACAATGTGGTATCTGAAGATTAAAGAAGGAAGGAGTGAATAAAAAGGAATCCCATACAATGTCTACTATTAATAAATAGAAACATTTCATCTTCTGTCTATAACAATTTGCTAGTTTATGCTTCTGAATACTGAATAAAAACCCAAAAATGAGTAAAAAGCAAGAACAACTTTTTTATAAAACATGCTTATGACTGTTGAGTCTAATGTTGATAATCTATGGATGCTTTACCTTTAATAACTCTCTTATATGTATACATATTGTTAGAGAGACAGTATCAAGATTTTGCTCTGTATTCTTCCTCAAACAACGAAAGACTATGGGTTAATTCCTCATTCTTCTCTTTAGAAGCCAAAGTGGTAATTCAAAGCCACTCTACAAAGGGTATTTTGGATCACACGTTTTTCTCTCACCTCCCTCTTGTTTCACCCTATTTCTTTGGTCTGCTTTATGTAGTAAATCTGCAATTTTATTTTGTGCTTACATATAGTAAATCAAGGACTCTCCTAGCTTCAGGAGGGACTGAGAACCCCGGGTTCCATAAGGGTAAGGCAGCCACAGGGTCACCACAGCAGGAGCTTTTGCAGGCACTGACTGGGACCTCCACATTGGATCAGAGGTCAGGGAGTCCAGTGTCTGTCCTGTGCTGTGCAAGCTCTGACCTGTGGTGCAGCTGCTCATTTAAGCTCTGAAGACTACACTGTTTATTCACAGAACCACCCTAGAACTGACATCGCAAACACAGACTGAAACGCAACCTTATCCATCCCCTCCCCTCACCCCCAAATCCTACGCCTGTGCCTGGGAGTGGTGCAGCAAGAGCCCTTGCCCGCTTCTCCATCAGCTTGCAGGCAGAACCAGGAGGTCCCACCCACCTGGGCAAATGCAGTAGCAATCCCTAAGCACCAACAGCTAATGCATCCTTTGGTAAGTAAACTCCCACACTGGGAAGCAGACAGCATGAGCCGCTCTGCCACAGCCTATTTATCGCTGGGAGTGATTTCTTGCTCTGCTCAAATGTATGCAGTCCAGACATCTAGCAGTGGGAGTGAAAATACCAAGGGTTTCAAGCATCTGTTCCTTACTTAATCTTGTATGTGGCAAAGTATCTGTTAACAACATGATGGCTTCTGAAAAAGGGCAAGAACAGGCAGATGAATGGGAGTTTTTCACACTCAACTGAAAAAAACCCTCCCTTCTTCCTGCCCTGACCTAAACCCTGGCTAGGCTATCCCAGCCAACAGGGAAAACCCTTGAATAACACACTGGGAGAAAGCACAGATGACTGCTCCCACTCCTGCAATAGCCTTAGAGCATCCAACCTTCCAGGCTTCACCCAAGCTGGCTTGTTGCTCGGTAGTGACACAGACATAGCCCAGCTGCACTTTAGGTCAGTTTGCCATCCTTCTGGTGGCCTCTCAGGCTGCCAATCCCCCTAAAATCATGGTTCCTTTTAAAGGATTACAAAGACAACGCACAGTTAATCAGGGTCCATCAGAAGTATGAATTGCATAGCCATGTAATAATATCATAGAATCATAGAATGGTCTGGGTCGGAAGGGACCCCGGGAATCATAATGCTCCAACCCCCCTGCCACAGACAGGGCCACCAACCTCAGGCCTGGATCTACACAAAGTTGCCCAGAGCCCCATCCAACCTGGCCTTGAACACTTCCAGGGACAGGGCATCCACCACCTCTCTGGGCAGCCTGTTCCAGCACCTCACCACTCTTTCGGTAAAAATCTTCCCCCTAATATCTAATCTAAACCTTCCCTACTTTAGCTTTAATCCGTTCCCCCTTGTCCTGCCATTGTCTACCCTTTTAAAAAGTTGATTCCACTCCTGTTTCTCTGCTCCCTTCAGGTACTGGAAGGCTGCAATGAGGTCTCCCCGCAGCCTTCTCTTCTCCAGGATGAAC
The DNA here is from genome assembly GCA_020800305.1 of Porphyrio hochstetteri. Classification (NCBI taxonomy): domain Eukaryota; kingdom Metazoa; phylum Chordata; class Aves; order Gruiformes; family Rallidae; genus Porphyrio; species Porphyrio hochstetteri. The sequence continues at coordinate 120,610,767 of CM036906.1, read as the reverse complement.
AAGCCCAGCTCCCCCAGCCTCTCTTCATAGGGGAGGTGCTGCAGCCCTCTAATCACTTTCGTGGCCCTCCTCTGAATCCTCTCCAACAGTTCCACATCCTTCTTGTATTGGGGGTCCCAGATCTGGACACAGTACTCCAGATGGGGCCTCACGAGGGCAGAGTAGAGAGGGACAATCACCTCCCTGTCCCTGCTGGCCACCCCTCTTCTGATGGAATATATAGAGACATGTTTGGCATTTATTTTGGTTCAGTTTGGATCAGTTGACCTTGAAGATCTGGAGATGGGTTACAAGGGAGAGAGGTAGGAGGTTCCTCCCCAACAAACCCATTGCTGCTGAGTATGCGAGTAGCTCTACATGTCACCACAAAGTATAATCCACAGTATTTGAGGGACTGTCCCCCCCAACCAAGATAGTAAGCAGGCCCCACATGTGAAAACCCTGTTGCTTTGGTTGAAGTTAGTAATAATGGATATTTAAATATTGGTTCCAGACAATGAGTATAAATGTGGTTTTTGCACTTACAGGGCTAACAATTGAGGAAAGTGCTCGGAGCATAAACCAGCGTTCAGCCAATGTGACGGATCTATGTGAACAAGTCTACAGAAGTTTGTGGGAAATCAATTGTTCCCTGCTTTGACAGGGAGAGACGATGTACCAATTCAACTGTAACCTCAACAGTGCCTTTACAGGTACCCCTGTTCATTTAGCTGTTACTATTTCTCTTATGTTCCCCTATGGCTCATTCTTTTTCCCTCTTACTCAACTTGGAATATTCTATTACATCTCTTTAAGAGAGAAACACACAAACAATGCAGACGCTTCCCAGCTGCATAACACCTTTCCTTTGAAGACACCAAGAGCTCAATGAGTATCCTGTGATGACAGTATTACTACAATATTTACAAATGACAAAGCTGAGCAACTGCAAAAGCCAAGATCCCTGTTCTGGTGCAGGGCAATGTGATTCTAAGTTGCTGTTCTTGCACCCCGCTGGGAGACTGCATGTGTCTGAAGGGAGGCAAGCTGGCATTTTCATCTCCACTCTAATTGCAGCCTCGCATATAAACTCACCTTTTTTTTTTTCCCCAGAGAATAGTCTTTACTGAACACGAAGACTGTATTTTCATTAATTTCTAGGTTGCTCAGTACCCCATGCAACCTTTCAAGTCCCATTTTGACCCTCATCCACAAAGCTGCGCTCAGCAGTGCGCTCGCCCATCGGAGCAGATCACTGCATCTCCTACTCAACCACCCACTCGACAGAGGAAGCCTTAAGTGTTCTGTGTTTATTTGCTTCTCGCTGTGACAATATACACCCTGATTCCATCTAAAAATAAAGTTAGATTTGTCAGGCAGCCTAGCTCTGAGCATCACAGGTTTTAAGTTAGACTTTAAAGCTTTGTGATATGCAGCAGTGTATTAGGGTAACATTTTAAAAAGAAAATAAAGCTGAAAGAACAACATATGATATAAATTACTTGGAAAATAACATTACAGAATGACCACCCTTCTCTGTCTTCTCTCCTACTCCTTTTCATGCCTTAAAACCTATCCTGGTTTGCTAGCAGTAAGTACAATCCAGCTGAATTTAGGCCTGCATGAGCTCCATCATGTATCTAGCATCCAAAACTCTTGTCTTAGAAGTCTGTCATGAAACCAAGATGCAGTGTTGATCTGCTACAGACACACCTTAAACTCAAACTACACAAACAACTTTAAGAGGACAATGCTGTAATGTTTAGCCTTATGCTGATTATTTAGCCACCTGAACCCTAAAAAAAATGGTACTAATTGCTGAGTCAGAATTGCAAAAGCAGTTCTATCCCATCATTCTGCTGCAATGGAAGGAGGGAAATCAGCCAGGTTACTATAGACAGGGTTGTCTTGATCTGAAATCCAGATTGCTTCTGCAGTGAGACTATGAGGTTACACTCACAAAGTCCACATATGACAGTAAGATTTGTAACCTGGAGAGTACTTAGAGAAAGTTGGATCTTCTGATAATAAATATTAATTAAAAACCCCCATTATTTTCTAAAGAACCAAGTGCATCTCAAAGCATATTGTGCTTTCCTGTTCTGTGCTGCAGTTGACTGCTTCTGGGAGGGAACAAGACAATAAATACCCCATCAGGATCCAGCTGACAAGCTTTGGAATGAACGTACGCCTGCCTCACTCGAAGCAGGTCCCAGCAACACACTTGGTGCAACCTTCTGATCCCAGCTCATGTGTAAAAGCTAAAAGATCCATCTTCCCTATGACGTGATGCATTTATTAATTAGACATAAATACAGCTTTTCTGATACAGAGCCACTGACAGGAAAGAACTGATTAACAGCTGGCATCAACTTCCTGCAGTGTAATGCCTCCCTCATCTGAAGCAGCTCCCCTCCCTGCGTCATATGACTGCTAGACAGCATTCCTCTGAAGAAAGGTTTCCTTCAAATATTTGTTTGGGACAAACCTACAAAGGTTTGTACACCTGCAAAACCCTCTGGGGATTTCAAAAGCAGTGTTGGACCTCAGGCTGTGGAACCTTCCTTCTCTTTAAAACAAATCAAAGGGGAAAACAAAGAAAGAAAATGGAAAAGAAAAAAAGAATAAAACAAACAACTGTCGGTACGCTGTGGACCTTATAATTAGCTTAACCAGTAAATTTCTGCTTCCCCTGAGGTGCATCATAATGTGTATTTAATGAAATCCTCCTTTTCCCTATATCCCTAGCTGGTTTATATACTATAAATTATGGATGAGCTTCTGTTTATATATGCAATCTTCTAGCTGTAAAATAAAGACCACTAATACAGCACTTAGAACACTCCAGGATGCCTGCACTCCATCAAGGTTTAAATGGGATACAATATGCCAACTGGTCGTTTGCTCTTGCTGGCAGTAAAGTATGGGGGGGAGGGGAAATGGACTGAGAGAGAGCAGGGAAAAATCCTTCCATTGCTGTGAGCTCCTCCTATCCTAATGTTGTAAAGCCTTGCTTAGTGGTAATGGGAAACAGATGGTGCCATCCATCTCTTTTCATGAAATGTGGAAATAAAATATTCAGCCTTGTATTACTATTTTTAGTATGGGCAAGGGATCTCGAAGAAATATAAGAGGAAATAAAAAGGAAAAGACAGTATCTATAGTTACTATCACACCATAGTACTGCAGTTAAACAATCAATAATGTATTTCAGGGAGATACTTTGTGTGTGTTTTCCTTAATAGTAAGATTTTAATGGCTATAAAGTGGAAAAGGGTAGATTTAGACTAGATATAAGGAAGAAATTTTTCACTCTGAGGGTGGTAAGACCCTGGCACAGGTTGCCCAGAGAAGCTGTGGCTGCCCCCTCTCTGGAAGTGTTTAAAGCCCGGTTGGATGGGGCTTTGGGCAACCTGGGCTAGTGGGAGGTGTCCCTGCCCATGGCTGAGGGTTTGGAGGTAGATGGTCTCTATGGTCCCCTCCAACCCAAACCATTCTGCCATTCTATGATTCTATGATCAATAGATTATGCTCCATATTCAATCAGGTCTCATGCAGTCATCTCTTGGCACTGTGCTGTCCCCAGCCCAGACAGCTCAAACTCTCTGCATACAGCATTCACTACATACTACAAAGAGGCATGAGCAGGGAGGTAACGCAGGGCTTCCAGAGCCCATTGCAAGTTTCGGGCTGATATGGATGAGCTACGTACAAACAGTTGTGATTAAAAAAAAATTGCTGGGTAGGTATAACCACACAGTTGTATCTGGGATTATTACAGCTCCCCCTGACACTGTAAGCAAGTGACTTTGGTAATAAAACACGATGCAATAATAAACATGGGTTTCTAAATTCCAGTGTTAGAGCTGCAACTGCCTTTAGTAACTGAATGTTACTAGATCGAACGTGCTATCAAAACTACATGTATTATCTTCTATGTAGAAGACAAGTAAAAATATTTGTTCTGAGATAAAGTTCCAGTTTTAAATGATGAAATCTGAACTACCTGAAGATTTGCTACCCTTGCCTTCCTTTCTTCTGCATGTCTGTCTTTCTGCTAATCACGTTTCTTCTTCCCTTTATTTAATCTATCCTGCTTCTGCTATTTGCCAGGCAACAAAGAAAGTCTCAAACAGAGGAACCTCTACCTAAATAATCCTTATTGGGAAACAGGTTCATGTATTTAACACTAACACAGCCAACTTGAATAGTTTTGATAGAAAAAAAAATGCAATTTTTTTTTTCTTCCTTTCTTCCTTCCCTTGGGATTGCTGTGGCCACACAGTCTGTCCACAAAAGCCTTGGTTATACTAGGAGCATCTGCCCTAATAAATCTGTTGCAAGGCCCCCCTTGTTAGCTGTGGTATGTACCTGTAAGAAAGAGGTTTTATCATTGCAGGTAGACCTCTGCTCAAACCAAGCTAACACATACAGCTCAAGGGCAGGATGTTTACACAAATGAAGCGGTCGGGTTCATCACATGAATGGACTTACAGCCAGTTGGCGGCTGGTCACAAGTGGTGTTCCCCAGGGCTCAGGACTCGGGACAGTTCTCTTTCATATCTTTATCAATGATTTGGATAAAGGGATCCCAGGAAGCTGGGAGGGGACACATCCAGGACAGGTGATCCAAACTGGCCAAAGAGAGTATTCCATGCCAATTATGTCATGCCCAGCATAAAGGGGGGCTGGTGGGGGGGAGGAGCGCACAGCTCCAGGATGTGCGGTTCTGGGGACAGTCCAGTTTCAAGACAGCTCTGGAATGTACAGTTGGAGCTGTGAGGTTCAGCGAGAAACTGCATTGTGTATCCCCCCTCCAATTCCTCCCCAAATCCTCCCTCTTTGAGAGAGCAGCTGCATATTGCTCAGCTCTCTGGGCGGAAACCACCACACTGAGGATTAGAACTGCATGTTCCCCTAGGTCCTGTCCTTAAACTCCAGAATGAAAACTCAGTTGAGTCAGACACAAAATTAACTCTTTCTCTTCTGGCTCTTACGTTCCAGAAGGATCTACAGAGCAAAGCACTTAATTACACCCTGATTTGTGATCACTTGGTTAACAGCAGTAGCTTAAAGGCATTACTGCTTCAATTTGGAAATAATTAGGGGACAAGAATGTAAGTCTGTATCTCAGCAATTATGGCCTGGAGTCTTATATTCTGGCATAAATCTATTTTAACTGGCTGTATAAAATGGCAAATGTAGTTGGGAATTAAGGCACAGCAGATGTGCAGTTCTAGTGGCCCTGCTCAGTGAGGGAGAGCTGTTTACTGGTGCAGCAGCAGGACAATTAGAAGCAGCAGCTTCAACCACTGTATCAAAATGCACTGGAACTCATCTGTCAGTGCCCTCCCTCTCCGATGGTGAAACAGCCTATGCAAGCTGATAGCTTATTTTCACTTATTTTCCCTGGCTGCTGCTCTTAAAATGTTACTAATGCAGCTTGTCAGGTTTTCTTCAGCTTTACAGCAGGAGCTAAAGGCACTGTGCTGAGAAATAAGTGAAAGGAGGAGGAAATCCTGTTTAATGTAAGACATAAACAGTATTCTACAGTTGGGTTTACTTTTTTTGCTGTTGGTTGTGGCTGTTTTCTTTAAGATGGATAAGGAGGGGAAAAAAAAAAAACATTGCAGAAATCCAATGCTGTACAAAAGAAAATACAACATTCAGCAAAAATCCAAGAAAGAGCTAAGTGAGGATAAAAACTGGTTTAAGGAATAAAAACTCCGGCATTGAGTCCTATTAGCCTTCAAATCACGCAGCAGGATTGCTCACAGCACAAACACAGACCTCCCCAACACACTCACCAATACAACACAATGTCCGTGCTGTACTTGCATGGCACACGGTGAGCCAGGAACCCATCCAGCTGAGAAACAGTTTGCCCACAACACACGTTTAACACTTGTTCTCTGCAAGCCTCTACATACCCTTCTAGGCAGTGAGTATGCTGACCCATGGTTTCAGTCTTCCAGTTTTGTGCATGGACAGCTGCGTTAAGTCACTCACCCATAGCGTGTAGGACCCCCTGCGGCTCCCTGGGAAAGTCAGCATGCTCTGATCTGAGACAGCAACGGACGCCAGGCCGCTGCTCCGGGATGGTGGCCATTCAAAGTCAGCCTCGGCCTGCTCAGTTTTGCTTTTCTGCTTCTTTATAATCTGTAAGGTAGGGGGGCAGGGGGTGGGAAAAATACTGTCTGAGCTGTGTGGAGCAAAAGCTACATTAACCCTATCTTCTCAAGGCGAACTGTCTCAGAAGAACATCTGAGTTTCCCTTTGGTTTTGCCCCTTGGTGCAAGGATGGATGATTCTGACAGCCTGTGCATATTTATTCTCATCTGAGGTTGTACTGCTTGCAAGGGCATAAGAATCAGTACAATAAATCATAATTAGTGCCTCTCAGAACATCATAAGTGAATTAAAAAACGTGGAAACCTGTTCCTACAGTAACACTTAAACCATTAGCAGCATCTAAGTGTCAAGTATTTTCTCAGACAAGAGAAAATTGGCAAAGAAAAATAAAACACTAGATATGAGGGGAATTGCAAAGGCTCCCACAGCATCTAGATATGTTTCTACTGAAAACAAATAGGTCTTGGGTATCTGAACACTATTTTTGTTTCTGAAAATCTACACTGTCTGAAGAGAGAGAGAGAAGTTCATGTCAAGTACCTGTTTCCCTACACTGACAGGTTATATCCTGCTATACTCCATTTCCACAACTTTTCTGACTCCCATTTAAAATATCTACAGAAGTGGTAGCAATTCAAGCTTGGCTGAGTTAGGTTCTGAACTATCAAAGACCCAATAAGCAGAATTAATCTTCTGACATTCATATTTTAAAAAGGAGGCAGATAATTTTCCATTGAACTGCCTGTGTTGCTGGCTTTTCTTGATAACTTTATAAACAGCATGTTCCTCTTCTGGTGTGTTGTTAAATGCTACATCTCATACATGTAGCAGTTACTTCAGTTCATGTGGAGGGAGACTGACGTAGCAGACTGGTTACTTCAGTGATCACAGGAGCTCTCTTCATGCTCACCTTGCCTTGCTCCATACTGTTCATAGGAACTCAAGGGGTATTTTTTCCCACTAGCCCCCCATTTTAATGCTGTGTCAAAGCCAACTGTGAGGCACTTTGCAGGGAGAAAAATTAGCTTCCCAAAAGAGCCACCTAAATCAGGCACAAAGAGGGTTCTGCTGGGGTTTTTTTGGGTGTCTCACAGCATCATTAACAGAATTCTATTTTGATAATTTATTTTTTCTTTGTATGTGTTGCAGATGTAGGGATCAGTATAACTGGTACAGTCCACAGCCAAGTTTCTTATGCTGCAATAATATCTGCCTTTTGGGAGTGAAGTACAGATGTAAAATCCCATTGAGCAGGGGCACCCTCTTCCAAACAAGTACATCACAGTGCTGAGGGAGAGGTGCCTCTCAGCTCTGAGTGTGTAGGCCATCAGTTCAGGCACTGGAGTAAGCTTATCTCTCTCTCTGATGTAGCTGATTAAGCCAATACTGTGACAGCTGAAGTTGCAACTTGTCATTTCCTCTGTACTTCCCACACTGGTGTTACCCTTTTCATTATAAGCAGTCAAAGCTCACCAGACAAAAGGGTTGTGGTTTGGCTATTAACAGGCTAGAGAGAAAATGCTTGTCATACCTTCTGCACGATGGTTGTGGCCAGCTCTTCTATGAGGTCCTCCTTGTGTTCCTGCAAGTAACAAGCCTCGTTCTGCTTGTCCTGCATGAAAACAGGTACCTGTAGCTGCTAAAATGGCATAAGAACAGCCTTTCCACAGAAATGGTATACACCAGGAAATGGGTAATATGCCCTACCGACACCAGGGGAAGCTATTACAGGTACTTACGTTGCATGTCACCTTCTTAAATGCAACATGCATCTTGGATACAAGTTCATAAAACTCATGTCAAACTCTTTAGGTTTGTCATGAGACAGTCCCTACTTCTCTATGCCTTCTTTTGTATCTACTTGGTTTTGTACTACTACCCAAATTAAAAGAAACATAATTATTCTATTTAACACATTTGAGGGGGGAGGGAAATTGTTACCAGGCTGTCACTGTAGGTCTCTGCCTTAGAAATAGCTTCTTCCACTGCTTCCTCTGCAACACGTAAGGCCACAGCAAGGGTATCCATCATGCTGTGTCCTAGGTGAAGAACAAGATAAAACCACCATGTTCTTTAAATACATACATTTTGCATAATGAGCTCCAAAACTCAAGACACATATTCTGAGCATATATTCTAATCTTGGGTTATGCTTGACAAAGTTTATTTCATCAATACATAATTATGCCCAGTAAAATAAACAACTTAAGAGGGAAATCTGTCTCAAGTTCTATGTTACTTCTTAAATTTTAATATTAAATACAATAAACCAGGGTATTTCTACGTCGCTTATTTTTGAATCCAGCAAAATAGGAGGAAATCATGAGAAGAAAATTTGTAAACTTCTTATAAACACCAAGACAATACAAGAAAGAGAATGAAAAAAAATGTATGAGCATATGAAAGGAAATGGGAGAGAACTAACAAAACCTGAACATTAAGAATGTCACACTGGAATACACATGTAGTAACTGTAATACTGAAGCAAGACATTCCAGAACGGTACAGAAAGGAATTTTAGAATCTTGCTAAATGTTTCAGCTTAAAGATGGTTGGATCTGTGAACAATACTTACCAGCACTCTGGGCTATTTGTCCAGTAACTCAAAGGGTAAGGACTGTGCTTTAATCAAATGAGTTTTTAGCAGCATACCTTCTGTCTGTCGGTAGAACGTAGAGTCACTGCCACAAACGCTTCCTTCATTTTCAAAGCTTCCTTCAAAAAACCCTCCTTCTGCTCAAAAAAAGACAGCACCACACGTTAGTGTAAGCAGTACCCATCAACAGCAGAGCCAATACCCACTTGTGATCCGGTGGCACAGCGCCCGGCGAGGGGTAACTGGAAAATTGTCCCTACCTTTCACACACATGATGATGGCAGCAACTTTTGTACAAAACATGACTGCTTTTATACAAAAGACCTCTCATTCATTTTGGATGGAGAAAACTATTTGTACAGTAAAGGAGAGAGAGTGAGAGAGAGAGAGGAAGCAGTGACTAGGTATAAAACTTAGGTGGTAGAAGTTAAGTACAGGGAATTTATGACATTTGGGGTTGAAATAGATTCCACATTTTAAAGGGCAATGCTGTATAAATAAGCCCAAACCCAGGGATATATACTAGCATTTATCTTCAAAGGGAATAAAAGGTAACAGTGATGTAACAGTCCCACGGAGAGTAGAAGAAAGTTTTCAATGACATTTAGACTCCTAGGCCTTCCTTAGAAAGGTCTCACAGAGAGCACACGTGCCACTGCAACTCCTCATTGTAGAGGAAAAAGACTAATATATCAGAATTTAATGCATAGGCTGCTTCTCCCTAGAAGCTTTTATGCCAACATTCATAAGAAACACCTAGCACTAGAGAGTCCACTGGCCATCCTATATAATTTCAGAAAAAGACAAAGAAAAGGCTATAGAAAAATTATAGTCTCTGTACAAATTTTAAAATAATTACATTAGGAATGTATCTGGTCCAATAAATCCAATGAAATTTCAAACATTCAGCTAGCCATGTTTTGAGTAATTTGCTACAGTTACAAGTATGACACCTAAGGCCATGTCTTCTAATCCATTTTATATCTCCAATTACTCTTCTTGTGGGGCCACACATTGTAATGCCATCGTTAAGGGAGAATTTTATCTCTTCATTTAAAAGGCTGAGAGAATTGGGATCGTTCAGCCTGGAGAAGAGAAGGTTCCAGGTGGACCTTATAGTGGCCTTCCAGTACCTGAAAGGTGCCTGTAAGAAAGCTGGGGAGGAACTGTTCACAAGGGCACCTAGTGATAGGATGAGGGGTAATGGTTTTAAACTAGGAAAGGGGAGATTTAGGTTGGGTATTAGGAAAAAGTTCTTCAATATGAGGGTGGGTAGATCTCTCGAACAGGCTGCCCAGAGAGGTAGTGAAGGCCCCATCCCTGGAGATATTCATGGTCAGGCTTGATGGGGCTCTGACCAACCTCAGCCACTAAAGATGTCCCTGCAGGGGGGTCAGACTAGATGACCTTCAAAGATCCCTTCCCATCTACATCAATACTTAGGTGATCTTTTAGCTTTTTATAAACCTCAATACAAAAATAAGATGTGGTCAGTTTCAGATACTTACACATGCAAAGCTTTAAGTGAGGACAACCTCAGTTTTGGTCAACATGGATTCTGAATATATCCCATGTTAACCGAATTTTACTTCAAACACCAGAGAATGTGCTCCAAGGCCAAACGTTGAATACAAAATTATTTTCTCATTCACTGACTACTCAGAACTGAGATAAATTTTGGAACACAGGCTAGAATACAAATTCCAATTTACAGACTGAAGATAACAGTATCACTAGTATAATAAATATACTAATTATTCTTTGAATTCTTAAACAGCTCTTTAAACATTTCCCCTCTTTTTTTTTTTTCTTCCCATTGAGGTATTTCTTTAAAAAAAGCCCCCTTAAGAAACCCTTTTTAAAAAATAATCTCCATTGTGTGTTAGAGTAGATAAGCCAGTAAGAAATCAATACAGCTGTTCTTACCTATTACATCAGGACAAACTCCGCTCTCCAGCCTATGCTTCTTGTATAAGTTCTTCAGGACTTTGGCACTTCCAAAACACTTAAAGCGGCTTTTGACATTATTATAGTACCAATCCAGAGACTGGGTCCTTAGAAGCCTGTATCAGAAAAATAAACAACATATTTGGCATGATTCTTCAACAAATAAACTAAACAGTTTACCATCCTTTTATGTAAAAAAGGATATTTTAGGCCTCTGAGTACAAACATACTAATCTTTGAATGCTTCGTTACAGTTTGTATTTTGCATGTGTCCAGTATACTGAGGAGAGGAGAAAAGAAAGAGGGTAACTCATAAGCAAATATCTGCTTCGATTACTCAAGGGTTTTTTTGGTTTTGCTGCTATCAGAAGAGGTGCTCTCCCCTTTTGCATTATAATGCCAAAGCTACAACCTTTTGGAAAACATAAACAAACCCTGGAACAGCACAGGTAGGTCTAATAAACAGCCTTTATCTACACAGATCTACACATAATGTAAGAACAATAGCAAATCAACGCACTGAAAAAACCAAACATTTTCATAAAAATGTAACACTGCCTTTATTTGGGGAAACCAATAGAGTAGGCAAAGCCTGACTAGAGGACCTCAAAGCAGAATGAGTAGAGAGTGGTAGGCAGACAACCTTTCTTGGGGGGAAGGACTCACAACTGCAGCTTGGTTTCTTAGAGTCACCAGTAAGCATCCAATAATTCATCCCCAGAACTCATATACGTTTACAAAGCCATAAAATACTGTCAAGCTCTGTACTCTGTTCCATGCTGGCAATGGGCCCTTGCTCCTTCCTACTGTTACTTCAGTACTGGGGTGGAGAGAGCCTGTGCTATATTCCCAGGCAACAAACCACAGGTTACTGCAGGGTAACCCAGTGCGGACCCCTGTGCCTCCTACCAAGGGTGTCACTGAAGAGGGGGATCCCAGGGTTCCACCTATAAATTAAAGTTGACTTACCCAAAAGCTTCCAGGTAGAGAAATAAGTCTGAGCCAGTGAACTCTGTGTGTCTGCTTCCCTGTTTGAGCCCATTTGTTCCTCCTGCATGTTGCCACAGTAGTTTATTTTTAACTAATTTGCTGCATTTCCTTTGCAGGAATGAAGATATTTTTGTAGGACATGAAAGCATTCAGACAAGCCAGTATTAGCAAGGGCTGCAAAGGTAATTTCCCCTCTGTAGTAATTATAAAAACAGGGGTCTTTGAATCAGAAGTCCTATGGAGCTTGATACATAACTAAGCAGAGAGATGATTCTTAACACCAAGATTTTAGAAGACGAAAAACTAAGGTTAGTGAGCAGTGTGAATATACGAAACACTAAAGAAACGATGGGCTTTCACCAGTTCCAGACTTGAAGACATTCAGATGAGTTAATTCTGTTTTTTTAATCCTTATTAATTCTTCACCCAAGTGACAGGTGATAGAACGAGGAGGAATGGCCTCAATCTCCACCAGGGCAGGTTCATATTAGACATTAGGAAAAATTTCTTCACCGAAAGGGTTGCTGGGCATTGGAACAGGCTTCCCAGGGAGGTGGTTGAGTCACTGACCCTGGATGTGTTTAAAAGACAGGTAGATGAGGTGCTCAGGGATATGGTTTATTAAAGGACAGGTATGGTTTGACTCAATGATCTTTTCCAACCCAGTGATTCCGTGATTAAACCTGGGGTTATAGGTGAAAAACAAAATAAAACCGAAGCCCCGCTGTAACCTTTAGATTTTCCTTCAGGGAGTCCAGACTTTTCTTTATAAAGTGCAAAACAAGTGACAATCCACAATTTTTGTTTACCACACACCATTTCATAAGCAAATAAATTCTTGTCTATTGAGAGGCTAGCAATGCAGTTCTTACTCAGCGCTGAACCTCAGGTGATACTCGATAAAAAACAAATTCACTGAGCCTGAGGTTTCAACTACATGCTTCCAGTCCAGCTCTGGATTTTTTGAGTTTCAATGTATCGCTCTAAAGGAATATTCACTTCATGTAAAGCAGAACATCATGATATAGTCCACTTCTCTGCCACTACTGGAAAGTGTTCAGTAGCAAACACCAGCAGTGGGAAATTAAAAGTAAAAATCAGTGAAGCCTATCATATTTAAACTGTGAACACTTGAAGTTACATTAGTTGCTCTACTGAAGACAGCTGAAAAAAAAGCACACAGTGGAACAAAAGTGTCTTTTTTCTTTGTGCTGTCTAAGGGATGTTTACACATAGTATAAGAATATTAGCCCTTTACTATCTATTTGCACAGTAATACCCCAAACTTAACTATGGTTCCCAGGAGGGAGATAGTTTCAGTGTTCTGCATTCTACAAATACCACTGACATGTGACAAAGGCAAAAATCCTTTTTTTCTGGAAAATACCCTTACAGTGCATAGATGACTGATGTTTGATGAAGCACAAGTAGCCAGTGATAGTGGCCAAGCAATGGTAAGCACGCCTAGGTCTCTCTGTGAGTACAGAATTTCTGAATTCCTACAATGCTGCCACCAAGAAACCTGTTAACAATGACTCTCCAAGTCCTGACCTGCTGGCTGCTGGCACTGGGATGAATCTGTGAATGGAGGTAAATTTCTCTCCCAAACTCACACTTCTTTCGTATTTTGAAAATCTGCCTTTTGAAAATGGCAGGGACCATTTGCTCATGCAAACCGTGACAGAAAGGACCAGACACAGTGTCTTCTGCTTGCTCAATTAGATTCACTTCTGTCCACAGAGTCTCTGCAGGTGCTGGCAGTGTAAGATTTCAGTCAATTGCATAGAGTCACAAGCAAGACGGATAAAATTAAGCCTGCACATCTGGGTTAGAAGTGGCTTAACAGGAGGTATTGGCCATGAAGGATGCTCTTCTGCTCAGGGAACACAGTGTACTCCATCCACACTGTCCACAAAATAGTGTCATCGCGCTATCGCTGCTGGTGGACTCACAGCACTTGAGTCCTCAGATATATCGCTTTAGGACTTTCAAGATCCCTACCAACTACCTTAGCACGCTTACCAAGCAACCCCAGCTCCACTTGCTCAAACCTGTCATTTTCTTGGAAGCCAAGTAGACCCAGTTCTTAATATTCAGACTGAGTGACAAGGTACCGAAAGCAGAAAGACACCTACCTCACTGTACAAACTGTATGAGTTAAGATAGTTATGAATGCTGACAGGCAACTCAGGGAAAATGAGAGATGGGACCCACTGAAACCCTGATTCCCTATCTTTTTCCCCATGCAGCCATGTTTCTCTGGCTCTGATCAATACTGTTTCTGTAAAAACAGAAAGCTTTGCAGCTAACATGATTTTAGAGACAGGCTTTTTGTTTGCAATGACAACTTTTTCTGCATGTGAACTCTGGGAGAGTCAAAAGGATTATACATCTCAAAACAACAATGAAAGAAGAGATGCTTGCCTCTTTGTACTAACTAATCTGGTGTAAACACAAGATTTGGGATTTTTTTTTAAAATTTCCTCATTGCTGCAGGATTAACACTTTGTGAGTAATCTAATCATCTCATGCTTCTCTTCTATGTGTTGGAGAGCTACCAACTCCAAATCTATGCCTCTGTCCTGCACACGTTTTATAGCAGATTACAATGCCTCATCTAAAGCTTTTCAGCCTCTTAACTTTCAAATAAATCACAATGTCCCTGCTGATTCCTCCTGGGGAGAAAGGATTTGGAGAAAGGAGTAGTTCTCTTATATATACTAACATAAAGGACCCACTCAAAGGATAAATAAGAGCATTTTCAAGTTAGTGCAAAATCCTTTAATGTTGACCCGTATTTAAGAGCTACGTTCTGCAAAAGCAGTCAATGAGTCCAAAATAATGAAAGACTTTGACAGCACTAGCATTAAACTGTAAAAATGAAACACTTCCCTTATTACCTCCAATAGAAAGCATGCAAGTTCTCTCCATAAAATCAAAGTTCACACTTGCAGGATATTAGTTGTATGCATTTTAAAGAAGCAGGAATGCTTGAAGCCATTTCCCTCTCTCTCTGTGCCATAAAGACTGTTGTCTGTATTTCTAAATAGTCTTAAATGCTAAGGACATTATTTATGTTATATAATATCACCAAGTTGCATTTTGATGTGCTTCTGGCAGAGAGGATTACTGAGATTTCAAAATTCTGCCTTACTAGAAAGTGTGGGAGTTAGGCAGATGCTTTTGGTTTAAGAACATTAAAAGTTGAACTAGTATTAAAAAGCCCCTGTCTGCTTTTCAGTTCAGCAATGTGTTTGCATTAATCAGATAGCACCGTAAGAGCAATGGATATCCAAAATCTTTACAAGTGGTTTTCAGTACACTTCTTACCTGCACCACCCAAATCCTCAATTTTTAGCCTTCTGAGGAAAAAAACAAGGCACACCAGCTGTGCTGGGGAGTGGGGACATGAGATACCGCTCATTATTAGTGATGATCACAAGAAAAATCATGTGAAAGACTCCACTCATGCATGATTATAACTATTTATTACTCAACACAGAGGAGGTTGTTTAGTGACGGATTTAACACTTCAAATTTTTTGTCTTTTCCTAAAATGTTGTGAGGTTTTATTTGGTCTAAAGGCAGTATAAAGCTCCAGTAGTAAGTAATCTCAGTAAGGTAGTACCACCTTCATGTTCATGACCTTAATTCTCAAAACTCATAACACAGGTTAAACTACAAGGAAGCATTTTATACCAGCATTTTTCCATGAACCTTATGAGAACTTTGTAAGATGTTTTCTCCCAAAGTAATTTGAAAGAAAAAGTTTTTCACTATGAGGGTGGTGAGGCCCTGGCACAGGTTGCCCAGAGAAGCTGTGGCTGCCCCCTCCCTGGCAGTGTTCAAGGCCCAGTTGCAAGGGGCCTTGAGTAGCCTGGTCTAGTGAGAGGTGTCCCTGCCCATGGCAGGGGGGTGGAACTTTATGATCTTTGGGGCCCCTTCCAACCCTAACCTTTCTAATATTCTATGAACTTGTCACTTACAGAAACTAGACTGCAGCTCAGTCTAGTTTCCACTTCCAGCTCACCGCTTCTTTCATAGCTTTGTGCCAACAGTCAGGCCAGCAAACTCTCCAGGCCCCGCAATCTTACTCCAAAAGCAGTCACACACTTCACTTGTACACCAGCAACTGTAGAAAGGGTTGTACCAAATGATTAATTCTTTTGAGTTCACCTCCAAATATATCTATCTATAGCAAAACAACAGACATGAGTTGCATGTGCTCTGCTTGAGGCGCCTACGTTCACTCCAGCTGAAGGTGGCTCCTGGAGTGCCAGCTCTTGAGGCTGATCCCTCTCCCCTCACCCATAACCTTTGCCATCTTTCTACTGGAAGAACAGGAATCACGTTCTAGGCTAAATGACACAATCTGTGGCATCCCTGCAGCCACACCGATTCTGTCTGTGGTCCACAATGTGTTAAGATGTTGGAAATCTGATTTTATGACCCTTGGGTATATGACTGTGTTAATAATCACAGAGTAAATGTAATTTTTATAGTTCCTTTTATGAGGAAGAGGTGTTCCTTCCAATATTCCTTCTTTCTTTTTAAGCTTGTTAAACTCATTCCCATGCCCCCCAATTAGCCTAGCATTATGACTGCATTTACTAGTAACAAACGTGGGCTGGTTGCAATTTTCATTATAAACTCAATTTGTTGGGGTTTTATAGCTTAGCTGGCAGATGTTCCCCATGGTTCTTACTTCGTAAAACAGGAAATAATAAAAAGGACCTAATAGCAGACTCTCTAAAGTAATGTCCATTGTAAAAAAGGTCTTCATTAAACAGCTGCTTAATATTCTTGAATGTGCATCAGCAGTCCTTAAATGCAGACATTCAGCAGCAATTTCTTAGGCAACTGATAATTAGGTAACAACTAACCAAGCTTACAAATAACCAAATAAAACAGTTTCAGAAAATAACTTTCATGAGGGAGGGGGAAGGCTTTAAAAACTGTTACTCCGTGCTTCTTCTGCTGTGCTCATGTACTCCAGAGGCCCTAGTGTAACTCTCAGCCTTGGGTCACTCAAGATCTGCATTTGGCAATTGGCTGGATTCGGCCAGGAAGGAAGCTGGTTTACAATTCTCGGACCTGTTTACTTTTGAGAATGTGACAATTTTTTAACAGTAAGTAATGAAAACTTAAAAAAAGCCAAGCAAGCCCCCCTCTGAAATACAGGAGTAGGCAGAGATCAGAACTGCTGTTCTGGGGGAGACTCTGAAACACAGCGCCACCACATCAAACTGAAGAAATATTAAAGTATTAAATCTTCAGTGGAAAAGCAACACCACTATCTAGTTTTGACGCTTTCAAAGCCCTGCCGAGGCTCCTTGAACCATCTGCAGGCTCAGCCAGGAGTGAAGACATGAATTTGGGAGCCAGAGGAAGACCGCCTGCTGAGCAGTGTCTGAGCTGGGACATCGGTGGACAAGGACCCCTCCAAAGCAGACCTGCCAAGCAACATTGCTGGGCTGAAGGCAGAGGCATGTGGCTGTTAAATATTCTTGTCTTTAGCCACACCCTAGGCAGGTGACCAGTGCTGTAGGACCGACATCCCTGAAGCCCTGGGGAGCTGTGTCCCCATCACTCTCTCGCTGTACTGGAGCATGGCTGGGAAACGCCAGCTAATCCAGATAATGCCATTTCAGGCACACGGTCTGCCACAGGCCCCCGACATGGGCTGTCTCCCTGCATTGACCTCACACGAAAATACAAAGCTCAAGGCCCTTGTTTCCATGTCCCAGGCACTGAGTGGCCTCAGCTGGGCACTCTGAGAGACAATTAAGATTTAGCCTGTCACTTCTTGTTTACTCCAGTTTAGAGTAAAATTGCTTCAAGCTCAGCATCCTGAAATATTCTTTTTCTGCCAATAGCAATATTTGCTTTTTCCCTTGGGCTGGTGTTTTAGAGCCTCTAATGTACTGCACTTTATAAATTACTGAATTAAAGTATTTCACTTCCTTTCAGTTTCAGTGAAATCAAACGTCCAGGTTCAAGAATACAACTTTACCTTCATTCCCTTCAGGATGAATCGTGCCTATAGCAAACAAAACAGTGCACACATGAATTTCCTGCCAACACTCAGTTAGCTAAAAATCAGACTTCAAAATAATTGAGAAAGTTCAGTCCCCTGAAGTCATGAACAGGAACTTCCATACATCAACCTTTGACCAAGCTCAAGTCATTCAGAGGGAACTTACATTCTTCTGATTGCTTTGCACATAACCCCTGCCCATGAAAGGCAGTTGGTCACTCCTTAAGAAAAACAGCTCCTAACAATTTGGCCCAGAAGGCCACTGTTAACTCTCTGTGACACTTCCTTCCCAAGCTTTAAGTTGAAATCCTGTTTATTTTCCTCTAATGGTATTCTGCAGATCACTCGTGTCTTAAGAAGTGCTGCTCCAGAACATTTCTTCCCCTGATTATCCACAGCAGAGGGCTGGCACTCGAATTACACTGTGACACAAGAAACCACGACACAGTGACCCATGCAGGTGTCTCACAGGAAAGGTTACAGCGGTGTGTGATGAATGTTAGGCTACACAGTCAGCAAAATCTAAGTAAGAGCAGAGGAGAGGCCATCTCAAGTCAAAGCATCTATCCCAAAATGAAAACTGCCCAACCCAGGGAAAACATCATCTCAGTCTTTCCTATAAGTAGAATGAAATAACTCTCCCTGTACATCACAGTGAAATCATGACTTGCCTGTGCCAGCAAAGATGAACCCAGGGCAGTTCTGGCACTGCAGTTCACAGTATGTTAATTATTCAGAGAGCTTAAACGACACTATTGTACTATATTAGGCATTTCCAAAAACGACATATCCTCCCAACCATTCAGTGAGAAATGCCCCAGCTTGGGCTTTTAAAATCCAACATGGAGCAACACACAAGAAATAATAAACTAAGGTCAGCACAGAGGGGATAAAAAGGAACTTGTGCAACCCTCAAATTTGCTTACTCACTCCTTTACCTTTGAAATCAGGAGTCAAGAAGTTAGGCGTGAGAGGAAGACAGTAGGTTTTACACAGAGACCCTTGATATGCTTTCTGAAAGGAAGAAGGACCAAAACTTGTAACAAGTTCAACTACTCCTGACTCCTGGGGGAAGTACTAACGCACCTGCCACCGGGGCCCTCTAAACCGAGCCTTGGTGGCTGCCCAAAGGGAGATACCAAGGATTGCTCACTGCAGAATGTGCCAAAGTGCAGGAATCATTTGCTGCATTGTGCATCAGGCCACAGTAAACGATTGTAACCCTCCCTTAAAATATTTTACAGGCTTATAAAAATAAGATCATAAGCCATACTACTTCAAATAGAAGGTTCTACTGGTCTCTTACTCTGTCTCTGATCACCAGCAGATGCTAGAGAAAAGATGAGAGGGTGCAATTGTTCTTTCTACGCACTCTACACTTGTCAGCTCAGGACTCCATGTTTGACATGACAACAGACCATCCTCAAACGACACTATTCGAGGGACTCATCTTCTACAAATCTGGCTTTACCTCAACTAAATCTAGGCACACTTTAGGCCTCCTCAAAGCTCTTGGACAATAGAGTCCACAGCTACAAAACATGCAGGTGCATTTGGGACCCACACTCCCAGTGGCAGCTTAATCATTTAATCTCCATTAAAAGAAACTATGAGATTGTTGATATTTAAGCATATAATTTAATTATTGGAAGAAATCAGCATGTAAGAAACCATGAGGAAAGCATCTACCTTTATCAGCCTTTTTGCAAACAGGAAGGACAGGTGTCCCTCTCAAGTAAATAACAGACTTAACTGATGCTTTATTTTAAAAAAAAGGAAATAAAAGGAAACAAAGGAAATTAGTATTTGTGCCCTGTATACTAGCAAAGCAACATTCCTTGCAGATCATATCTAGACTGCAGTTAAATGTTTGCATGCATTTGCTGATAGACATTACATGGAATGATTAACCATTGGCCAGATGCAGACACACATAACTTGGTGGTATGGATCAGGTTTGCTCAGTGGTATATTGCAATCTTCCAGAACTGATGAGTTCAGCTAAAGTGAGGCCCATAAGATACAAGAGATCCAGACCTGAGATGAACACACCTGTAAGCTCAATGGTACAGCTATGGCTCCCATAACCCAGTCAGAGCATTTACACCCTCAAACTCTCCTTGAGAAATGCCAGACCTGACGTAGAATCATAGAATGCCTTAGGTTGGAAGGGACCTTTAAATGCCATCTAGTCCAACCCCCCTGCAGTAAGCAGGGACATCTTCACTAGATCAGGTTGCTCGGAGCCTTATCAAGCCTGACCCTGAATGTCTCCAGGGATGGGGCCTCTACTACCTCTTTGGGCAACTTGTTCCAGTGTCTCACAAACCTCAGGATAAAGAACTTCCTAATGTCTAATGTAAACCTACCCTGCTGTAGTTAAAAACCACTGCCCCTCGTCCTATCACTACATGCCATTACAGTCCTCCCCCAAGGAAGGAGGCCTAAAGTGTTTAGGCCACGTACCGCCTTCTGTTTAGATTTACACTTTTTTGCCATTTACACCTACCCATGCTGCCATCTAACAATATATTTTCACTTACCCAGCATGATGTGCATGCCCCTCCATCACCACAGCCTTCTTTTTTCGGCAGTCATCTGCACACTTAACTTACGTTTCCTATGCAGCTATTTGGGTCTTCTCTGAATTTTACAGATTTCCAATTTTATTTCCCCAGAATTAAAGAGGTTCGTTTGATAGAGGGTTACTCCCTCTTAAAATTTCTGCAGGGGATAAGGTTGGAACAAACAGTGGCTGAACATAGGTCAGGTTCAGTGGTTTTTGCACATCACCCTGAGTTAAACTTCTCATATGAAAATGGTCAGGCTAAAAAAGCCCATGGCTTAACTTGGGCACAAAGCTATCATTCTGGTTTGTGAATGAAAGCTATGAGTACAAGTTTGGTGAGGACCATTTTCAGGTCTGTTGCCCAGAGAGGATAATTGTCCTGCAGCAGGTGAGGAAAACAGACAATACTGGGTATCAGCGGAGTTATGGCTCAATCCTTCAGTAGAAAACACAAATGAGAGTAGAGCATGTCAGCATTTAACAGAGTTATTTTGCCCTGTATTTTCCCTGCAAGGTAGTATGCCAGGAGTCCTTGGCTCACAACTGAATCCGTATTTGGCATATTAACCTGACCTGCTGTTCCTAGGAAGCATGTTGTGTTTTAGTGTAACTCGAGTGAAAATACGTATTTTACAGCAGTTATAAAAGTCAGTTTTTAGAAAGAAGAGGGTTTTCTAATGCAGTGCTCCACTGTAATTTAGCAGACTGTAAACACCATGGGTGAAATCATGACCGTGGAGAGTTAACAGCAGTTAAAGCAATGACCTAAGAAGGGGCAGGACCTCTCTTCAGGCATCTACCAGCAGTAAAAGATGTGAGAAGCCCTCTCCAATACTACTCCTGACAGTCTCCCAGCAAGAGCTAACGAGCTTTTGCTGTAACAATATGTTTACATGGATGTTTGCCCTGTCTTAAAGCCATTAGTGAATATTATTTTCTCATTTTTGCTTTGTAAAATGCACATCTGTGACTGATGCTTATTTATTCAGAGATGACTACTGAACCTAAAAGTTCAAAGGGCTGCATTGCAGAGAGCTTGTGGTACAAGTTACTGCTGCTTTCAAGCCACTCTGGCAGAGCCTTAGGCCATGACAGAAATGTGATCACAGAGGTGTTTCCCTTTGTCCCACAGATGATGAGCAATGCCTGGATCACTCCTAGCAGCTGTAGCCATCGTGTTCTTACTGACTGCTGATGCTGCAGAGCTCTCCCAGCCACCCATTTTGGTTGCTTTCTTATCGTAATGTTGAAAGGGTTTTTTTTAACATTTAAGCCAAATCTTCCTTGTTTCTGCTTAAACAAGAGAGTTTAGGATGTTTGAGGGTTTTATTTTACCTATTACTATTTTTTTAAGGCTAAATAATCCTAGTTCATCACATTTTCTAGCCATCTGATAATTACTACTGTTTTCTTTTTACCCCCAGGACAAGTTAAAAAAAGACCCAAGCGGTCTATATCTGCTCCAATACAGATCCCAGACCTGGTAATTTGAGGCCTTAGCAGTACTCTTTCACAAAAGCCAAATGCAACTGTCAGGTTAGGAGGTAGCAGACTATGGATGAGATCCCTCTGAGAGCACCAGATATGCCGCACTGAGACTGAAGCTGGGCTACGCGATGCTCTGAGTCACACATCCATCAAAGTCTTGCTGAGACTTGCAGTGTGGAGCTGCCAACTCTTCAAAACTAAAGATCCTGTTGAACTAAGTAAGGGTATTTTCACTCCAACTTTTCTTTAAACTGACAATTACATGGATGATACTTTCAGAAACAAGACTTGAAGTGTTATCTCCTCACTAGCTGGCAGATACACCAGTGGGCTAAAATGTCACTTTTTTGTGGGAGGAATACAGGCACTTGGCTGTTACATCTTCTTATCAACCAGCAAATAACTGTCCCTGAGAAGAAAATCATGAAACCTGTTATTCAGAAGACTACTTCCACCCCACCTCCACAAAAAGCCCCCATCTCTCTTCATTTTACTCCTGCTGTTATTTCCAGCCTCAAAAATTACTGCAGCCAAGAATGGTCTCTAGTCCTTGTTTCAGTCGTGTAAATGGAGCCCAAGAACTTGTCACCTTCTTTTCTCAGCCCTTCTAGATGCTTCATTCCATGCCTGGAAACCGCTTCCCTACCACACTGCCAAGTTTCTTCCTCTTAAGCTTTTCATTAAAATGTGTATCTTGACACAGCTGAAAAATACTACCTCTCAACCCTGAAGAAACTTAGATAAATAGGCATTGGATATTCATATTTTCTCCTGGAAAGAGTTCAGCAGAAGGCCACAAAGATGATTAAGGGACTGGAGCATCTCCCCTATGAGGAAATGATGAATGAAACGGGGCTGCTCAGTCTTGAGAAAAGAAGACTGAGAGGGGATCTGATTAATGTTTATAAATATCTGAAATGTGGGAGACAGGTGGAAATAGCCAGCCTCTTTTCTATGGTCTGTGGAGACAGGACAAGGGGCAATGGCCTCAAGTTGGAGCACAGGAAGTTCTGCACCAACATGCAGAAGAACTTTTTCACAGTGAGGGTGACAGAGCCCTGGGACAGGCTGCCCCGGGGGGTTGTGGAGTCTTCTTCTCTGGAGATATTCAAGACCTGTATGGACCCCTACCTGTGTGACCTGTCCTAGGGGGCTGCTTTGGCAGGGGGGTTGGACTCAATGATCTCTGGAGGTCCCTTGATTCTGTGAATCCAAGATCCTGCGATATTTGAAACTAAATTGAAAAAAGTCCACATCCAAATGCCTGTGTAAAACCTGGAACACTCTGAAACTGCCAATATGGAACATTTCACATTTTTACTTCAAAGTGCATTTTAGAAGGATATTTTAAATTACAGTATACATTCATGACATTTATGTAGGTATACATAAAAATCATAAGTAACCAAATAAAAATGTCACCACTGAAACAACTCCTTCCCCCTTATGCAGAAGGAAATGTTTTATCTTATCTGTATCCATTTTCCTCCAGAAATTTAATTTAACATGATTTTTTTCTACCTTAATTTGCAATAAAATACATTTTCAGTATCTCTGTATTTTTCAGAGGGAAGAAATCTATATCCTGGTTATCTTGTACTGGATGTCTTTTCAGGCATATTATAAGTATTAACCGACACTGCATCATTAGTAAATTTATGACACTTGCATGCACACAACATGCTGAAGCAAAATACAAATAAACATTAATCAAACAATATAGCTATGCTGAACACAGATTTACTTTCTTTTACTGTCATTTTTGTATCTACTCAGTACAATACATTGGTTTTTATTTTTTACTGCAGATTTCTAAAAGAAGACAGGAAAAAGGAATACAAATCCACATTGATAGTACCTCAAAATGAATATACCCCACTGCTTTCCTTAAGAAACAATGACAGCAAGAGGTATTAATACATTCTCAATTGGAGAGAAATTAATTTCCGGCTGTGCTATGACTACAAATATATTTTTTTGCACCTTACCCTCTGAAGTGAAGGAAAATTCATACAGAAACCACATGCAAATAAACTTCAGAATGCAGAGAGCAAGATCTAAACACTCTCAGCAACATTTGGTCATTCAACTTTGCAATAATGTTAATGAAACAAAAGTATTTGCAGTCAAAATACAGCTGAACATAAATGGCAACAAATAAATGCACCATTCACCCACATGAGAAATGTTTTGCATTACCACAGCAGATACCAAATGAAGCAACAGAACATAAAGCCACTTTAATTATTTATTCAAATTACCTAATTGAAGACTTTTCTTTCTGGAAACTTCATTTTTAATCCACAGATTCTTGAAAAACAGATGAACAACCAGAAAAAAAAAAGTGAGGTCGATGAAGCATAAAAATTTTCACAAAAGAGATATAAACTCAGCTCCATCAGAAAAAAATACCAGAGGATAAACCATGCAAATTAATTCTGTAATCCTGATTAGAAAAATACAGAGGGCTTTTAATATAGAGCTCAAAAACGCCAAAAAGACAACAATCCTCTGCTTTAAGGTCCATTTCTGTTCTTGTATTGGGAGAAAACTGTGAGCAAACAGCTGCAAAATGCTGGTAAGGATGAGAAGATTCATCACCACATACAATCAAAGAGAAAGTTGGAGTCATTTCAAGATTATTTTAAAAAAAGAGGGGGGGGAGGAATAAAAATTCCAACAAGCCAAAACCCTTACAACTTTGCTGGGGAGTGAAAAGGCATGATTTCAGTTCCCATCTTTTGCACTGGTTATCTCAGCCCACAAGCCCAACTTCTGCTAAACTAGGCTGCACTGTTTTCTCCTGGGAGCTGTGCACGCAGTGACTCCACCAGCCCCTTCTGAGATGACATGCATTTGTAGCTTCACGATTCCACAAGCCACAGAAGAGCCTAGGAAACACGTTGTTTGACTGGGGGTACTGCCGTGTTATCCAGCAGGAGCGTGACACCTCTAAATCCATGTCCCACGCAGGTCCCTAGCTGGGAGGTGTAAGGAATGTATTTCCTCACCACTCACCCACCCATCGTAGTACGAGGAGGAGTGAGACAGAATGATGCCACACTCCCCAGACAGCAAACTACCCAGACATGTTTATCCAGAGATTTCATTGAATTACAGTGGAAAACGAGCTAGAAGGGGAGTAGCTGGCCAGGCCCAGAAGGTCATCTCAGTCAATCACTGGAGCCAGGCAAGTAAGGACTAAGTGAGGGTATCTGATGCTTTGCAATGTTACTCTCTACTGCTGTGTGCAAGTGAGCACCCTGAGCACACAATGTGTGCCTCCTAAATTCTGTTTCTGCTTTTGCAGGAAATAGCCTCCTGTATGTTGTGGTACTTACGAGGGGAGCTCTATTTGATTAAGACTTTAAAACACACAGAACATGCTTCCCCCCCCCCCCCCCCCTTCTTTTTTAATAATTTGTTTTTTCAAACCAACCTCATGGTCGCTGTGTTTAAAATGGTGGGGTTTTCCCTGTTGCACAGGAAATATTTTTAGTTGGAAGCTTTATTGTGCAAGCTGTCCAGCAGTCTGACAAAAGCTAAATTCCAGCTTATGGCTGAAAACCGCAGGAAAAACTCCAAAGCCTTTACAAATTATACAAATGAGACTTTAATCCCAGCTGGCCTCACTAACAGGGGCTCTACATCTGGGCACGCATACAAATGTACTTTTCATATGGATTTTCAGCTATTTGAATAATGAAAAATAGAAAAAAAACCCAACCCAAACCTCTATTTTTGTAAATACTTGTATCAGAATAATAAAAGCCAAGCAGTCCTTCAAGCACAGATTAGCCAGCCTGACAGAGAAATACAGCTGTTTCTCAAAACCCATCCTGCTCTCGGGCAAAATTATCTGCTGTCCAGAGGAGGATTCACTTCTATAACAAACAGCAAGCTTCAGAGCCAAGCAATCCTCCTGTCTTCTCCAGGGCAGGCTTCTTGTCATCTGCACGAGGCAGCAGCCTCACAGGGCCACCCAGTTATGGTAAGATGCATATTTGTGTATGATATCAGCAAGTTTGGATCAAGAGCAACCAAGAAAAATGGAAGGAGCTAGAAGACACAGTGTATGAGCAGGAGGGGTGGAAACAGAGCTGCAAAGCTACCTGGTTATGCACACAGTGATGACAGTGTTCCATGGATCTCTGAGTCCCTTAAGTGCTGGCTTTCAACAGCTGGCAGTGAGTGGCGTGCAAACATCACAGCCCTCCTCAGCTACATTAACAATGCTCATTTGAGATGAGCTCCTACTTCACTCGCTGAAGAAAAGCACACTGTGGATTTTCTTGTTCCCATTAAACTGGGATAAAAATATGGTGGCTGAAGAACCGATGTTACTTGACTGAGATGCCCCTTCCTGCCTTAATTGCAAGACGTGTCACTCCCACAGCTCTTCATGTTTGGTTAAGGCAAGCCCACAGAGGCAATTTTTTAAGAATAAGGAAACCAAGCTCTATCTAACATTTTTCTAACCGTGCTGCTTAGGCCCTAAGTGAATAAAGGGATTTAGTGCAGACTCGCTGCATACAAGCACTCACCTTTTCACCTGGCAGTGGCAGAGAAGGTCCCACTGCAGTAACAGAAAAGCATCTTTTCCCAGGCATCTCTCCTGGGTGTGGTGACCACAGGGAGAGATGGGGCCAACATAAACTATTTGTAATTTCTGAGATATCACTCACTCTTCACCATGCACCAAAAGGGAGGGAATACAGGTCTCTCATCAAGCCAAACTCCTGCCACAAAGAAGAGAAACTTGATGGTGTTTTGAGGAAGCTATCCTAGCTACTGGGGTTTCCAGCTTGAGCAGGCTGGGTAGATGTCCTGGGAACTGCTGGCTGTTAATGTGGCTCAAGGTGTAGGCTACCAAAGGGCTGCTGAGCCTGAGTGGATTTGAGACAGAGACAGTGTGTGTGTCTGTCATTCCGTGCACCTAAGGTGGATGCCTCAAAAAACAAATGAAAAGGTTCTTCCTCTCTGCACATACCCAGTACTTTTGTCAGCAGGCTGTTGTGGGAAGTGGAAAAGCCCCTGAAAAAGAAACAGTTCTGCTTGTTGGAGACAAGCTGCAAAAGCCAGAGAAAAAGCAGAAAAGAGGGTTGTTTAGAGATGTAAATTTGTGCGTCCTTTAGCAGGGTGGTGGCACGATGTGTTTTGTCATCTTAAGGAAGGTGCAGACAGAAAGATGCCCCTGGCACAACCTTTTGTAAAAGTCCTGAAACCTGACTCGAGGCCGATGCATCAGCCACCGAGAGGGTATAAGAGTTTGCTCAGTTGTTATTAAAGTTGCCTTCGATCCACCACAATCAGAATCCGTGCCTTTCAATATGCCACAAATGGCACCCAACCTTTGGGCTTTGAAAGGACTTGCTGTTGATCTGGTGGCGTAGCTCAGCTCAACTCAGGGGAAGAACGCTGAAAGGAAGCGTTACCAGCGTGCTCAATTACCTTTCGCAGGACGAAGGTAAGCAGCTGAGAACTATGGGGATGAATCTAATCAACGAGATTTTGAAGGAACATGGGAAGAAAATGGATAGTGAAGAATTACAACGATTTTTTCTTTGACCTTTAAAAGTGATCCTTCCACAAACAGTCGTAATATTTATCATCCAGAAATCTGGGATAAAGTTGGGGTCAGTCTTCAGGACTGTGCAACTAAAATGGCAGCTGGTTTGTTAACCTCTTGGCAGGTCATTTTCGAGACCTTAAGGATGCATGTTGTTTCTTGGGTTGGGTGAGGGGCAAAAGAAGTCTACGCTGCCGTCAGCCCACCACCACTGATGCCCCCTTCCACGGACTGTACTGTAAGACCTCCTAATAATACTGATGCTGATCTGGATGATCCATTTGATCCAGGGTGGATAGACCTTGAAAAGGAGCCTGATTTGTATCCCCCAGACTTGCACAATAAATGAGCAGCTGTAAGAAAGGAAGTGAAGGCGGCGGGGGATGTGGACATTTTGGGTGCCTTCCCGGTAATATATGCTCCTGAACGAGAACCACAATGGGAGGGTCTTTCTTACAACCTTATAAAACACTTCAGGTGAACTGTAACTGATCATGGACTCGGCGCTCCATATACTACCCATTTGATACAGTCTCTGTGTGATAGTTCTGTTTTTACCCCACATGATTTTAAAACCATGTTTCGGCTTATTATGACTGATATGCAATACACTATGTGGGAATCAAACATGAGACAGCTTGCTAGGTCCCAGGCTGCAGAAAATCAGGCGCTGGGTCAGCGTCACCCTCTGTGGGTTGTTGATTTAAATTTGTTGCTGGGAAAAGGTGATTATGGCACAACTGCAGCTCCAGCCAGAATCCCTCCTGAAGGCTTGCAGCAGATCAAGCAACTTGCTCTCCGAGCTCTTAAAAGCGTTCCTGAAGTTGAAGGACAAAGACAATGTTTTGTCCGTAGCAAGCAGGAACCGGGGGAGCCATTTATAAAATTTTTGGATAGGCTTAATGATGCCTTACAGAATCAAGTTGAGAATGAGACGGGTCGGGATTATATATTGAAACAACTCACAATTGAAAATGCTAGTTCGGACTGTCAAAAGGTTTTGCGGCCCTTGAAGAACCCCAGTGTTGATGATTACCATGTGTAGAGATATAGGCTCCAGGCAGCATGAGTTGTCTTCACTTGCTGAGGCATTTGCGGCAGCGTCAGTCAGATCACAGCCATGTTATTCCTGTGGTCAGTATGGGCATTTCCGAAAAAACTGCCCAAAGACAAATGTAGATCAAGGTGTAGGGCTGGGTGTGTGCCCATGCTGCCACAAAGGGTGGCGTTGGGCAAATCAGTGTAAATCCAAATTTGACAGACACGGCCAGCCGTTGCCTGTGGCGGGAAACCCTGTGTGGCGCATGGGGTGGGGCCGCACTGTGACAAGCAGTCACCCCCCCTGAGCGGCCGCCTTAAGGAGCTGCCGCTGCTTGTGCACCGGCACCGCCAGGGTGGACTAGGCCGGCTCAGCAGAAAGAGCGGGCCTTTGGGTCACGAAATGGTGGCGTTATTAATTGGGAGTTCCAAAAACTATCAAACCAGATGATGGCCCAGGTTGTATAGCACATAAACCACCGACCTTTCTTAGATCAGTGGGGAGAAAAACACGTCACGGGCATTCCTCACTCTCCCACAGGATACAAATTGGTTAACTCACCAGTCTTTTGTTCTTCAGTGTGCGCTGGCTGTTGGCAGCTCTCATCCCGCCCCTGCCCCTTTTTCCTGCCATTCTTTTTTCTGTGTTCATTTTTTCCCTTAGGAAAACATGAAGGTGGGATAAATGATTCGCTTACATTGCTGAAGACAGATTTGGAGAGTACTGGAGCAGGCAGGCAGTGCAATGAGTACATTAAGAATGTCCTCAGTGTATGTGCTGCTCCATTAACATACTGACCATTAACATACTCTAGGAGGTCAGGCTACAAGAAATCACCAGTCCTTGCCCAGCAGGTCCAGGGATGTGAAAAGCCTATTACATGTAATGCTAAAATATGATCACATAGTCGGTGCAGTTCTGTATTTTGCCTGTTGCGAAGACAGTGCAGGTGCTAAAGGGATTTCTTTTACTAAGATACCTGTGGGTGAAAAAAATTTACTGACCATCTTTTAAGGATGGTGTTATGGATAATGCAAACACATTTTCAGCTAAAATAAGTTTAAAATTATTTTGGACACAGAAAAAAACTTAAAAGGAATCATATAACTGAGACACAGAACAAATTAGAAGCCTGGTTAGTCTCTACGGAGTTAGATGGATACATTAAATTTGGCAACTGTGTAATGGAAAACGGAACGATTGTCTCTTCTTGATGGGAAACAACAGATGTATACTGACTACTCAACAGTGTTTACCCTCAACTTTTCTTTTAGTTATGATGAACTCCCGTTTTAAAAAAGAACAGTAAACACCTCTCTCATTTTCTTCAGAAGTTCATTTTTGAAAAAAATAGATACCCCGGGTGATAGAAACACCAGGGAAGGAGGGAAACCAAACAAAAATTAGAAACAAATAAACAAATTTGACCTGAATTTCAAGATGGGAAAAAAATTAATCACTCTGTCAGTCCCCAAAAGTAAGAAGTTGTACCAATATAAAGCATTCAGAGTATCTAACTACTCCCAGTACGTTAAGGAAAGTAATAAAAGGATCTACATTCATGGGCATGAATTATACCCTGAATAACAACAGGCTAGTACTCCTGCTTTAAAATATTTGTGTTTTGTACATCTAATCCAGCTACAATATTAGTTAAATAAGACAACCTGAGGTAATAATATTAAATACTCTGCAAGCCACAACAATGGGATTATGTATTGAGTATACCTAAAATAAGGTCACAGGTAAGAAAGAGATTTTCCAGAAAGAGTCTAGAAACACAGGTAAATACAAGAACTTGTTTAGTAAATAATAACAGAAGTATTTTTAGATCAGAGCTAACTGCCAAATCCTGCGATACAATATACCATCCCAGTCCTAATTTTTTGTCAGATGAAGTCTTTAAGGGACAAAGTGCTATAATTCTACAGTAGGTGAAGGAGCTAATAAAACTGTTTTACATATATCCTATTTCATACTTAATTTTATATGGATTCTTACTACTCTTTACAATCAGTAAGTCTATACCGTATATTACAGTTATTTGAAACCTACTAGCTCACTGAAAATAATGCCATTATCCTACAGCAGTTAAGATCTCTGAAAGGAAGATGACTAAAATCTCAACAGGTAAATAAAAGAAATGCCCAAATATCCTTTAAATCCATTTTACAGGTGAAAAACCAAGACACCAAAAGACTTGCTTCCAGTTATTTTGGAAATCTAGCGTGTTCAGAAAGCAATTGAGACATCTTGACTCTACAGCCTGTGTTTTCAACTGAAGTTGACCCCTCTCCCCTCCGAGGCATTAAACGTTTGTCTTAGAGCTCTGGTTTTTGTATCTCTGCAATTTGTTCCAATTAAATATTTTAGATTAAAAAAAACTTGAGTCAAAGAGAGAAGGAAACCAACGCTCTCAATATCTTTATGCATGAAGAACTGTGAGCGAGATCAAAGGGTTGAATAAGGCAGTGTGACAGTGCATGCAATCCCCTTCCAAATCCACTAGACAAGCAGCGTATCTGAACTTGGAAACTGCCTGTAGCCAAGGATTTGCAGATTGCTTTGTTAAGATATACAGCAAGGATTATAAATGCCTGAATACAGGATGACAGATGCAAATCTTGAAAAGTGATCATCTGCATTAAGCCTGTTTAGCACTGCTTCTACAACAGCGGCTACAACCTCTTTGCTCGCTCGGAGAAATAAAGACATCCACATTCAACAGCCAACAAGCCACAGACACGTCTCATGTATCTCAGCCACCTCCCTTTGTGGAAGCCCGTGCTTCCCGTGGCCCAAACGCTGCGCATATTCTCACAGGATCTTGGATGACACAGAAACCTACGTGCCCACACCTATGGGCTTCTTCACAGCTTCTCAAGACTGCCTCGTTCAGGAAAGACCATCGGCGGTCAAGAGCACAATTATCAGCAGGGCAACATCTTTTAGAAATATTTTTGGCCAGTACCAAAAATGCCCTGCATTTACTGAGACATCACAGTAGCAGGAGTTAGGTCACCTTAGCTGAATGCTTTTAAGTTTGGGGTTTTGTTTTGTTGGGGTTTATTTTTAAATACTTATTTATAAACAAGACCAGAGCTCTAAGTGTAGGTCTACTAGAAGCTATTGAGAATTAGGCTAATTTGAAGGCTCCACAAAGTAGGAGACTGCATGAAAAAGACTAGCTTCTTCCCATCATGTCCACCTAAGATCCAGTGTCACCTCTGAATCCACCTGCAGCACGCTATTCTGGGTAAAAGCTTTCATAGCAGTCTCTGATCCTCTTGGAAAGTAATACAAGCAGCAGTTGCTGCATATCTTTGGCAGCCAAACACATCCTCCACTATACCAGTAAAAACATACTTGGGAAATTAACATCAGGGCTCTGATGTAACTCACATCAACACACAAATTCAGAACAAATCAGCCACTGTAAGCCATTGGTCAGTATGTGGAGATAACAAGGATAGCAAGGTCACCCAAGAAGAAGCAAATGATGTCATATTGGGCCATATGGTACAGAAAGAGATTGGAATAGCCACATCCACTTTAACCAGTCTTTTTCAGACCCCCTGTAGCTGTACTACAAGGCACAGGGAGGGGACATAGAGCCTCACAGCACCGCACACCTGCATATGTTGTCCAACACCTCCTGAGGACTGTGGCAGGTCTACATACACTGCTTTGGAGCTACAGAAGTCTCACATTGAGGACTCCCAGTCTTTGCCAAGCCAAACTACTGTAGCCATTATCACACCACTTCAGCTGGGTTATGTCCCAATTATCCCTCACTCAGGCACCGTGCTGACTGGTTACTTAGTACAGTAATGAAACTTAATTCGTAGAGGACCATGTTTCTTCACAGAGAAGCTCATTTCTGTTAACCAAACCTCCGATAGCAAGGGAGCAATATGTTGCTGCCTTTGGAATTGAGTCACTTCAGTAGGAGGACAGGGAGGATGAAGAGAATATTGAAAGCTTTTTTCAACATTAAGTCTTCAAACATCATAACCCAATTTGTACGGCTGCCAGCCACTCCTTCTGGCAGACTGCATGATGTCTTGTTGTATTCTACAGCCAATTTGTTGACTCTAATTAGCCATTTGGGAATACAGTAAGAAGAGAAGAGAAATAAAAAAAAAAAGAGTGCACAGTGCCAGTTACTATAGTGGGGCACACACTCTGCCATTATTACTTTTCCTAATGTAGCCAAACGTAGGCTGCATCCAGCTGTTTCTTCAAAACCAGCCATGGTGTGAGTAGCTCCACATAACATTTGACTCTGGTTAGGCAAATACTTGGTCTCTTTCCTGTAAAAATGTCATTTTGGATTTTCCTGGGTGGACTCCAATGTGCAGTCCAGCAGGGGAAACCAGGTATCAAGGAACACCTCGCTTTTCTTTTTTTTCCCCTCCTGATTATCTCTTGCACTTCATTTCAAGTTTAATAGCGACAACCTCGGCCTCTCCAAATTATTCAGTCCCAAAAAACATGGAGAGAACACTACCATGCATAAGCCATATATTCAATGTGGCTTAAAACACAGATCAAATCCAAGTTCAGAAAGTTTCAGGACATTGGGGTCGCTCCTCTAAACCCCCTCATATTCTAGGATTTTCACCCTTTTCTCCAGTAACACATGAAAGAAGCTGGTGGTGTTAATGCACTAAATAACTGTAAAAGATACTTACACAGCCACGATATTCTCTGACATAACCCACCAAAGCATTTATATCAAATCCCATGGATTTTGATAGATTAATTTTTAAGGGAAGAAAATAAAAGGCCAAAGAGAAAAGCCTGTGATGATTAAGCAAAGACAAAACAAGAAGCACGTGTATTTATTTTTTTCTCCTCATATCCAGGCCCATTTCAGGGATCTTTACACACAAAGTCCCAGCAGTAGATAAAAACTTTTCTGGGGTTTGTTATACAGTATCCATAAGCTTTTCCTTCACAAACATCTTTTGGCACCTTACACCAAATTTCTTTTACTTGGAGAAATATATTTTTCTCACAGCCAGAAAAATGATAGTTTATCATCTGCAAATTGCCTGTTTTGGTTGAAAGTGAAGAAAAAGCTGAAGTCATCTGAGGTCCTCAGCTGGCCTTTACTTCAACAAAACTTTCAGCTCACAGTTATGACTCTCCCCTGAGGCTTTCCCCAAGACCTGCCTGCCTGGGCTCAGGCAGCATTGCACTTCAGGAGTGGCATCCCACTCTATGATCTCTTCACAGCTCCATGGATGCTCCTGTCTCTCTTTAAGTCTTCAGGTGCAAGATCTGGGTACCACTTCCCTTTGTGATCTACAGCTACAGAGCCATGGTATCAAGGAAAAGCAGCTTCCCCTCTCCCATATATATCAGGAGTGGGTAGCACACATCTCATATGAGACAATACGAAAGGAAGTCTTCTGAGTTCTCTTTCAGATGTTTCTGAGGGGCATTTTGCAACCTCTATTCCTGTGACAGAGGATGGGTGTGTAGGGCGACAATCACAGAAGTAGGAATCAGTGCACCTAAGGGAGATGGATAAAGCACTTTGGCATGAACATCCACCCGGAAATAGCTTCTGATTAACTTCAGCATGGTCAACACGGACATCCATACCTTCCTCAATGTCCCTCAACCCTTTCTCCTTGCTGTCTGTGCTGCCTAGTGCCACACTATTCTGACACATGCAAAAATATAAACAGAACAGCTTTCCCCCCTTCCACCACAGCATGTCCTGTTTCCTCAAACCTCAGGGGTTTCGGTAAAGACAGCTGCTACCACAGCTTTTGCCACTGTACAGAGTGGCACAAGTGGTTACAAGACACCCATCCCTGCTGGAACAACTTCTCATCATTTCTTTCTCAAGAAGAGCAAGTAGCTGCCTTTAACAGAGGAGGAGAGAGCGCTACACACTTGCAATGACTTTGGTGAGAATCGTCATTAAAATGTCTCAAACCACCATGAGAGTTCTCACAAGGCACTGCTGGGCTCATCTAAAACCACACAGCATGCACAAGTAACAAGAAGGTTAATTATACACTTTATAGTAACTGTTCAAGTCTGCATGTTGAAAATACTGTAGTGAGAGATGACATTTGATTTTGAAACCCTAACTCAGGACAGTTAGGCATGCATATCTGGGTACCAAGTTACCTGTCTGTCTTTCAGGCAGAAAGAGTTCCCAAGGGGTATGATATTTATATTGAAACATTCAAATTTACACAATCACAGTAGGATTAGACACAGAACACTCAAAAATCATGAGCAATTACAGAGGCTAAACAATTACTATGTGTAGGGTTCCTCTCTTTTCTCCTAACTTTTCCTTTCAACTCTCTCTCCATAACTCTGTCAGCCTCGCTGGCACACAGCAGCACTTCAGCCAGGCACAGGCTAGCGCATCCACTGCAGCTGCACTTCTTGGGCCAGCTCACAGATTTTTGGCATGGCCTGCAGGTGATTGGCAGCAGCTGGCTGGCATACAGCATCTAGGCAGTGATCAGATGGTCAGTCTAAACAGGCAGGCTTGCCCGTTCTGGCCATCAAGCCTAGACTCAAGCCCAACACACGCGATAGCTCTCCCCAATCCTGCTAGCCAAACACGTTACGAATGCAGAGAGAGCTGTGGTCTTGTGGTGGTTACAAGTGTGGGCCCGAGGCCGTATTTGAGGTGTAAACATAGAGAATAATTGATAGATGCAACTGGCTTGCTTTTTCTTGTTGTGCATCCCTGCCCTAAAAGATTTAGGGCAAACCAAGCTGTATGTTTTTACTACTTGTCAGTGTGCACAAGCTAACACATTGTATGTGGTACCATACAAACATCCCTTCCCCTAGGGAGAAAACACAGCGAGTGTGACTTACAATAACCGAAGTCTTGGGAAGTCTTGCATGCCTTTGTGTGCTTGTTCTAAAAACTCTGGTACTGTGTAGAAACCGTCCTTTTGTTCGGGAGAAAAGAAAGAAAATGGTTTCACTGTGCAAACAAGAACTAAGATCTGTAAGTTTGACTCGAGGGGTGAAAAAACCCACTCAAAATTCTGCATTATTTTCCGTGCCCCTTGGGTTTTCCTTCAAGGCCCAACTCACAACAGTTGATGCTTCCACCTGGTTCAAGCTCCAGTGCCAACAACGAGACTAACACGCTCTCATCGATGGGCAGGTATCATGATAAAAGCAGAATACAGCTTCTGGAGCATCAGAGGGGTGAGAAAAGTGCTTTGGGTTCACCTGTGCGCCACTTCTTTCTCCATCCCCTCATCATCCTCAATCTAATTCTTTTGCAGTCTAGCTCAGAAAGGGGTATCCAAAAAATCCCAAATCCTCCCTCAAAACAAAATCCATGTTTGAAGCTTTATTTCTGTGCATTACACCCACTATGCCAAATTCACATCAACACTTCAGCCCACCAACACCCTAAGCCTAGCAAACCCTAGTATAATTAAATGCCGCCTCCCACTTCAGCTTCAACAGCTGATTCTTCTGTGTCTGCCCGGCTCTTGCTTTGCATTTACTGCTCCTCTCCTTATCTATCAACATTTCAAATCAAATTTTAAAATGCAAAAATACCTGATTCCAAATGGTTTTCCCCCATTTAAGGGCCAATTACATTCTTCTACCTGAGACTTAAGGTGTGGGACAATCGTCAGCAGCTTGCTGTTGACACCAGGGATGCTGGCTTGAGAGTGAACCGAGGCTGGTGGCCAAGGAAACCGGCCGCCCACTGCCCACATCAGACTGCCGAACACGCCTGCTGGAACAGAATGCCCCCCATGGACAGCATGCTTGTAGTGATGTTGAGAAACACAAGGAGGGGGGGAGATGTAGTGCAGGTAGCAAAGAACAAAATAGATTTCATGTAAGTGTAGTGGGAACAGTGCACCAAGTTCAAACTGTCAGGAAAGCCGAAAGGGTAAAAGCCACCAAAAACTTTTTCCCCATTCTTTTGAGAGAAAGGTGGATCGATTGCACAGGGTATAGCACTGAATCTGCCAACCATAACATGTTTGAAACACTATACAACCTGCAGATTTATGTGGAGTAAGGTATTTCAGAAGGTTTCTTGGATAGAATCTTTGAGAAGCTCATTGCACAGACTATGAACACTTGCAGGGCGAGAACTATCACAGGAAACAATGTGCAAACCTACTGAGTTAAACGAGAGGTCAGAGAGGAGTATCACAGTGACATCTGGGTTAATGACTGCCCCAATTCGTTAAATGTCATTTCCATGCTTTATGTCAAAGTTCAGCCAGACAGTTCAGAACAGCATTAGGCCCATTATTATTTCATGATATTTGATAGGAAGTGCTTTGCAGGAGCAGCTTCTGAATTAATTTCCAAATTCTCAGCTGACTCGCTCGTATAATTTGTCATGCACTTGTGGTTTCAATAACCATTAACAGACAAACCAAAGGCACAGTGGCTGGGCTTCAGGATGCAAGGGATTCCTCTTTACATGCTGTCCTAAAGAAGGTTAATGAGCCATACCTACACAGCGCGTCAAACATGAAATGTCCTTTGTTACAGACAGCTCTGTGCCCCAGACACCAAAAGACTGCAAAGACATGTAATATTAATATTAAAGGGGTTTATGTTTTATGCTTTATGTACCCTAGGATTAAGAAACATGACCACAAGACTGCACCCACCTACATTTTGCATATTTGAGTTATCTCTATATTTTCAGACTAACTTGGTATCAGATATAAGGAAAAATGAAGGATTACCCAAAATTTTGTGACAGATGTACAATGGACAACTTAATATTAAGTAATCTCTCTCTACTCCACTTACATTTTGATTGCAATCAGAATTTAAGAGTTTTCCAGTTAACAGAAGTTATATACAGGTAAAAATTAAATACTGAATTTGAAGTAGAATGACTGCACTACTGAAGAACATTTTCAAAGCATGTAGTCTGAAGATGCTTCTTCCAAAGTTATAAATATCTGCTGTGCATGAGACAAGAGGCATTTAGAATTGAACCTACAAGATTTCTATAGAAGAAAAAAATCAAGTCTTTAAAATATTTCCAGTATCATATTAATTCACGCCTTGCTATTCACAAAGCTTGGCTAATTGAAGTAGATGGGTTAATTTTATTTATGGATAAAGCTTTTTTCTAGGATCCTTAGGATTTATGCCCAAAAGAAGCAGGTACCCTCCACACCCTCCCCCTGCTGCACAGTGGGGTCCCACCCAAGGGAGACAGTCCTCCACAAACTTCTCTAATGTGAGTCCTTTCCCACAGGGCTTTATCTCTTCATCAGCTGCTCTGCCTGGATCACTGCTATGGTGGGCAGCAATAAATCACAATGTCTCTCAGTCCCAGTCCTCCATGGGGTCACCAGCCTCCCCCCAGCAAACCTGTTCTGGTGCAAGTCTGTCTCTCTCTCTCTCTCATCTCTATGTCTCTGTTTCTCTCCATGGGCTACAAGTACTGGCAGGGGCTTGATCCAACGTGGGTCACAGCACCTCCTGTATGTCTCCACCTGCTCCATCCAGCATGGAGCCTCTCCACGGGCTGCAGGTGGGGTTTCAGCCTTTTCCATGGGCTGAAGTGGGACACCCGCTCTACCATGGGTTTCTCCACAGGCTGCAGGGGCATCTTTCTCTCCGGCACCTGGGGCACCTCCTCCCTCCCCTCCCAGGCCTTGGTGTCTGCACAGCTCCTCACATCTTCTCACTCCCTTCTCCGGTGGCAAGATGCAGCCGCTTGCGTTTTTTTTCTCCTACATGTGATTCACAGAGGCGCTGTGACCATCGCCGATTGGCTCGGCCCTGGTCAGCAGCAACTTTGGCCTTCAATCAGCCGATGTTTACACTGGGGCCTGCAGAGAACTCCTGGCTGCTTCTTGCAGAAGCCATTTTCTGCAGCCCCCATTCTCTCCCAGCACCCAGCTGTGCAAAACTGCGACACTCCACCCCTTGCCTCTGCGAATCACATATATGAGAATTGTGCTTAAAATCCCCATCACGACAGAAATTCTCTACAATTATTACACTACCCAGTTATGTTCAGGCTGTTCTGCCCATTCCCTCATCCAATTAGTGTCCTTATCTCAAATTCTTCGAGCCCCACATTGGGTGCCAAAAAGGACTGTGGTAGTTTAGCTGTGGCTGGAGGACAGACGCCCACCAAAGTCGGTCTATCACTCCCCTTTATAGTTGGACAGGCAAAACTGCTACACTTGGTTGTTTCACAGTTGCCTTTATACCAAAGCGGTGATGCTTGTCCTCCGTGGGTCTCAGGCGCACAACTACCAAACTAGCCCAGGGCCTGCTGAAGTAATGGTAAACTCACCCAACTAGGCACAGCTGACACAACAGCCCCTGGAATCCTGGGACCACTGACTCTCAGTGCTGTTAATGGATCACTCAAAACAGGGCAAGATGCCAGTAGGTCTGCGAATTCTACCAGGAGAAACCAGAATTGCTCCAGCTGTTATTTTCTGATGCAGAGATGGCACAAACAGATTCTTCCTTTCTATTTTGCTTGTGTTGTCCACTGAGAGGACATAACTTAAGCATCAGTGTGTTATTTCAGATGTAAAAACTAGTGTCTCAGCTTTTCCAGCAAGACTTCAACTGTAGTAATTAAACATCAGTTCTGTTGTTACAGAAACAAAAAAATACTAATGCATTCACACACAGAGAGCAGAGGGAAATCTTGCACTAGAGAATGTCAGGCAGAAGGTGAACGCTGCAGATGCCAAAGCTCCCATGAAGCCATGAGAGAGGAGAGAACCTGCACTGCA
Organism: Porphyrio hochstetteri; assembly: GCA_020800305.1. NCBI lineage: Eukaryota > Metazoa > Chordata > Aves > Gruiformes > Rallidae > Porphyrio > Porphyrio hochstetteri. The sequence goes on along the minus strand of CM036906.1, from coordinate 120,571,664 downwards.
AATGCGGCTGCACTGAGCACTGTGCAGTACAGCACAAATATACCGCCTAATCTCTAAGAAAAGCAGCAGACAGATCACTTGCATGCTCCTTCTAGCCTCCAAGACTGACACAGTGCTTTACCAGCATCAACACAGACAGTCTCAAATGGCCAGAGTCATTTAGGACCCACACTTAAATCCTACAGTTATACTTAAAAGACAGCAATGTTGAAAGGTAAAAATAGTATCTGGGTTTAAATTCACTAGTGTCCTCAAACAATGATACCCACAAAGGGCAAAGTTTGGGGGAACTGGACCCCAACTCTTCTTTTATTCTACTGACTGGTACTGGGAGTGGGAAAGCATTTTTTGAGATACGCAACATCAGCGCAGGTGGGAAGCCCACCCTGGCAGGGTAACCTCATCTCGGCTTCTTGACTTGTCCATGGACATGCATAAGTACATTTGTTCTAAGGCTTCTGATGTAATAGGTTTGTAAGCATGTGGTCATGAAACTGAAACGCATTTGGCTCATATCCATGCCAAACAGGACAAGAGATCACCAACCACGGCAGCACTTCAGGGTATTCTTACACAGGGCAGGAAACCCACGTTCCTTCCACCTATTTGCCGTTCCTCCCTCTATCACCCAGACGTCTGGCATTTGCCAAAGTGTCCCAGCAGGTGCTAACAGAGGGAAGCAGCAGAGGGGGCTCGTACCCCTGTGTGACCCTCTGTTTTGCAAACATCGTGTTGCCTCTGTGGGAGTCTGGCCAAGTCATTCACCAGCTCTGTATGACTGCTGGTGTAACAGGGGAAGGAGGGAGCAGACAAGCAAATCCACTAGAAATGAGTCAGAGACTTTATCAAATGACTGAGAATAACAAGTGAATAACAGGGATTATGAAAGTACAGACACTGTTGCGTGAGGCCATTCATATGACTTGTGCTCCCCAGTGACGCAAGAAGCAAATGAACTGAGGACTATTGACAGTGTATGATTCCTATCTCACTGCCTGCAATACAATTTAAAGGATGCTGCCAGAGAAAGGCTGAGCCAGAGATAAAATGTGACACAAGATAGCTAGGAAAGAAAGAAAACAGACCAAGTTGATTTTTTTCTTTTTGCACTTTCTCTCTCCAGAGAAATGGAAACAAACTGATTGCTTAAAGGCATATCAAATGGGGCTCATTTTTCTAGTGGGGCTGCTTATTCCCCTGAAGAAATGGAGAACTTTTCTGCATGACTAAGGCTGTCCGGAAGCATCGCTTCTCAAAGCCACACATGCATCATCTCACGCTACAGAGCATCTTTTCCAGCAGCAGACGTGGGCTGGCATGAACATCATCTGAAACCCAAGCCAGTACTTTGCACAGACCCCAAGGTAACCACATAAACCTAAAACACTATTAGTGCTCCTAACAAGTGCATGAGCTTAATAGGGTGAAGTCCTAAGACCCACCACCAAGATTGAGAGGCTGTTTGAAAACTCAGAACACTTTGTGTTTGGAACGCTACCAGGAGAACAGTAATATTTTTAGTTTTACAGATGAGATAAGAGAATGTTAAGCCCAGAGAGGAGTGTTTCAGTGGTAGTTCAGTTCTCTTGTGTTGAGGGCACACAAGTGAAATGGTCACTCACTGGTCACATCAAAGGAATAGAAGTCACCACAAACCTTCAGAATTTCAATACACACCAGCTGTGGGCGCACTTGCCTTGCTCTTCTTATGCCTGACAAAACCAAGTTCCTTCATACCCAAAGTCATTTAGAGTCAAGCAATAAATATATGAAGTGACCAGAGATAGGGAACAAATGATAAATAATTCAGATTAAAAAAATCACCCAGGTGAGCAGAAGGGCTATGTTACCATCTTCCAGCATGGAACAGAACAAGTCCTACAAGGCAGGAGCAGCGCGCATCACTGACACATGGAAAGCCTGTGGCACCTACTTTGCTTCTGGATGGAAACTTCTTCAGGTGTTCATGCTGCTACACTCACTCCATCAAGGAGCTCAGATTCTCCATCAAGGTGTCAGGAAGGAAGGGAGGGTTTTAAGTACACACATTCTCCTACCTTACTTTGTACAAATTCCTCAGACAGACAACCCCAGGAGGAACTATGCTTTGACTGCAAGATTTCCAGTGAACTATGTGCTACACAGGTAAAATTCTGGTAGATGTAATGCTTTCTAATATGACACAGTATTAAGTGAATGCCTTAACCTTTCCTCAAAAAGGTAACTTTTTGTATAAAGTTCATGTGCAGTTTTAGCCATTAAGGATGTCTTGGCACTTTACATAATAGTGTGTTAAATCTTCCGTCATTTCTAAAAGTCTGCTTCATTAACTCAGTTTTGTCTGGCTAACCACCTCCTGTAATTTAGGCATTCTTAATCTCTTCATTGTACTCCAGATTATAGAAGCAAAACCTAAGATTCAATAGACCATTTATCAAACTGTTCTTTTCATTTGGCTTCATGCATTTTGACAGAGAATCTTTTTCATTAAATGTTTGTAATTAATTTATTTCATGAGTCTAAACAGAGGACACACCAATTTTCTAAGCCACTCTCCCCCAAAAGAGATGCTACTTTTCATTAAGAAATGATAACAGCCAAAAGTAGGGCAAAAGCAGCCGGAATGATACTGAAAAGGCAACAACTATGCCAAGCTCTTTAGAAGCATTATCCTAAGAAAGTTAAAAATAACTCTTTCTCTGGCCTAATGACAGAGTCACATTTGCTTATAAGCTGCAAATCTTCGTGTCCATCCCTGATGTGATATTATAAACAGTAATACTCCTCCCTCTCAAAATACACCCACCCACAGGCTTACAGACTGACTCAGCAGATGGAGCTTTTAGAGCCTGCCCTCTCTTTTAAACCAGGGCTAATTAAAACAACACCGCCACTTTCTTCTTACATTAATTACAGAAAAGGTTACAAAATACTGTGATACAGAGGCCATACAGATATCTGAAACAGAATCAGTATTCTTTCCCACTTTTTAAAGCTTCTTACCATCATTTGCTTTTGTAGCTAAGATGATTAGTAGCACAAAAATTGCAGCCTCAGCTTTGTCCCTAAAACCACTTGTTTGGTACAGAATTTGCCTGAGCTCTGCCTTACTGCTCCCATAACACTTCCAGTCCGGTTGAGTTACTGAGCTACCACAACTCTGTGGATCAAGTAGGATTATTAGCTCAGCAGTTTCTAAAGAATGCGAAATCTTGGAATCTGGGCAGGAGAACAGCAGAAATACCTCCCCAGTTCCCATGCACATTTTAAAGTCTATCCACACATTACAGGTTTCCCACACTGTGTCTGTTTGGGAGTTACAAATGGGTCTCCTGAACTCACAAGCACTACATAGCTGGTCAGGATTTCTTCTGAGTTACCTGAACACCTTAAAACAGCACTGCAAAACACCCCAGGGATCTGCTCAAGAGCACTTCAAAACTTCATGCAACTTGAGTCCACGTGAAGCAACACTCCCGACACAAAAGCGCAGGACAAGCTTGAAGCTCCGTTTGCTTCACTTTGTGTTTCCATCATTCCTCATGTTTCATCAATTCTGTGTCTCTTCAGAAAGATTTATTCTCAGGCATATTGAAAGGGTATTAACCTGTGCTTCCAGAAAGCAAATGTTCTTGCAGACAGTTTCACAGAGCCAACGTCACTTTTACCTACTTCCCAAATCTTCCTCCTCTGACTACTGCCGTAGAGTTCACTGGCCTTTGTGAGCATCCAGCAAAATTGGTAGCTGTAGCTAGAGCAATTTTTGAAATCACTTCCTCCAGTAACACGTTACCGAAACACCTAAGCCCTAACCTTCTCCTGAGCTATCATCACCTAGGAAAGCACTGACATCACACCCCACCGACACAATACTACAGAAAAATCACAGAGGAATAGTAACACGTGTAAAGACTATTATACCTTAGCGACACTGGGATATTGGCTCCTCTCAAACTCAAGGGAAAGAATCTGAATCCACAGATCTCACCCCAGAGCATTTCAGAGTAATGTATCTGATCACATTTGCTGATCTTTGTCAGTATGATGAGCTCATACTCTAAGTTGAAATGCCTACAGGCATTAATAATGAGAAAATCAATAAAAAAGCATATGCTGACATAGGAAATTTAGAACAGCCTTTACATAAGCTTTCCTTTGCACAAATTCTACTTTTGATTTTAAATTATTAAGTTATCTTCATTCCCAGGCTTCCAAAATGATCATCTTATATTTCAATTCAATTAGGACAGGGATTTTTTTTGAGATAATCACAGAACGTTAGGAGTTGGAAGGGACCTCGAAAGATCATCTAGTCCAACCCCCAAAACTGTTTTCAGAACAGAATAATCTGTCATTACTGTCAAGTACTTTGGGGTTTCTCTGATCAGTTTTTTTCTTATTGAAACCTTCCTTTTCTACCGTTTCTTCTCACACCACATTCTTACCACATTACTCCTACGCTATCAGAAAAGTGAGGAAGTGGCAATTTAAAATAAAACTGTTTGCCAAGGGCAAATACCTTTCCACTTGTCCTCTCGTTCCAAAGGTTCTCTTTGCTGACCAGTTTCCTGCAGTTAGATTTTTGCTTTAAAGCTACAACTGTGAATGCTCCTTCATAAAAGATGTACATTGTTCAGTTAATTTCACAAATGTATTGGGAAGTAGGTGAAATAACATAATTTCCTGCTGTAGCATCTCAGGATTCTTTTAACTTTGCAGGTGAAGATCTGCATTTAACCTTTCCACACTCTCTTTTTTATTTAAACTGTGAGCAGAAGGTAAGAAAACTATAACCCATGATCAAATGGTGCCATAACAAATTCATTGTGGGTTTTTTCCAGGGAAACAAAGGCCATTCCAGTAGCCACTGACTGTTCAGAGACTTGTAGCATCTGTCTGTCAGACACAGTCCTGTCATTTGCTCCAGACTGGCTTCCGAGTAGACTAACGAATGTTAGTCACATCGACCCTGTACAGGAGCTAAAAGTACATTTTTAGGAGGACTAAAACTCAGCTACTTCACACAGTCAATTGTCTTTCTAGTACATTTTTCTTCCCTTAAGAGATCAGACCATTTTTCAAATACACCAGTAGCCAGCACAAACATGAGAGGTGTTGGAAGTAGCTGATCGTTAAGGTCTCTTCCAACCCAAGGCATTTTATGATTAGGATCGCTTTGACTAAGTGACCTCTGTGGGAACCAGGTAGGTGGACAGCAACAGTAACTCATGGATTAACCATTCAGAAGGCAACAGGACCCTTTTTGTCATCTAACTTGGTAAAGGCTGGCACTGAAAAACACAAGTCTTAGTTGTACTATGTATCTCAGCACCTCCATTCATGTGTTGGCCAGAGCAGACCCTATTCTTCAGGGTGACTGAATAGAAATGAAGAAATAGGGCAGTCTGACGGGAGATGAGCTTTACAACTGCGAAGGGAAAGATGATAAACTGAAGCAAATGATTTTGAATTGCTCATACAGATCACCAAGCTCTGAATTAAATGTGTCCCAATTAAAAAAAAAAAACCAAACAAAATCTCCACAACCCCAAACCAAAAACAACCCCCCAAAAAAACCACCACGTTCAATTCTTCACAGAAAAACTCTGGTCAATGGGTAACAGAATTACAAAAAAGTTAAAGAGAACAAATGGAAACATAGAATTTGTCCCACATATTATATAGCTGGTACACCTTCATTTAAAACACACTGTTCTGTTTCCATAGTTCTGGAGAAAGGATTCAGAGTAAATAAATATGCATTGACAGTGTTCATGCAAATGTAAATAAATGAATAAATGCACATACACACGCACACAAATAACACCTTCCAACATATAGTTGATATAAATCAGAAACCTATTTAGAAACCAAACAGATCCTATCTGGGTGTCTACAGCAATCCAAGTTGCAACAGCCCTATAGAAAGGGGCAGTGAGAAGTGCCCCAGCTCTTACCTTGTGCTGAGGGATAATGAGAATTATTAAAAAAGAGAGTTACACGTGGTACAGATGGTAAAATGAGCAAACTTTATCCTCTGAAAAAGCTACAGATAAATTGAGAGAGATTATCTGTGAAATGGAATGTTAAAAAAATGTGTCAGACTGAAGGTTTTTGATGAAAAGTACAATTAGTATGTGGAAGGATTTTTTTCCCCACAATGTGTGAGCTGCAGCCAGAACTTATAAAAAGAGCTGCACAGGGTAAGAACAACCACCATGTCTTGCATGAAATGCTTGGACTTCAACACTACTCTAGAAACTGTAGTGTTTCACCACCTGGAGACCATTAACTGGCAAGGGTGCCATGGGTTGGGTTTGTTGATGCAGTGGTGCTTGGTCCTGGTCTCCTGGAGAGAAGTGGTCACCAGGAAGTCTGTTTGGGCCAGGGCTGTTGGGGAACAACTAGGGCTGTGGCAACCAGATCCCCGGGGCAGCACCCAAGACTGCTAAGGAGCGAGATGTGGTGTCAAAAGGTAACAGCCACTTGCCAAGATGCAGCCTGCTGCCTTTTACCTCTCAAGTGTAGCAAGGGAATGAGAGAATTTTTAGGCCAAAAAACATAAAAGCACTGATCTACACCAGAGGTTAGATTGTTCCACACAGTGCATGCTGGCCCGAGGGCAGGGTAGGACCTCAGCACCACGGCTGAGAGGCAGCTGCAGGATTTATTCTGCTTTAAAAAAACAGGAGGGGTGGGGGGAGGTCTCTTAAGTTTTTTGTGTAGTTTTCTGCAGACTTAGCACATTGACCAAATCCGAGCCCTGCAGTAATTTCATGTCTCAAGAGGAAACTTTTCATTAAGTTAAGCTGCAGACAATTAACAAATGACAGACTTCAAGGTTGTTTATTCTTTTCCTAGAGAATAACATTTTTTCATTAGAGTGTTTCATATTCTGTTGGTCAAAGTGGAGGCTGGAGAATTCAGTAATTGTAATTAGACATATGTAGCTGCTCTCATTAAAAGGATAAATCTAATAAAGCACAGTTAACTATTTTTTTGGTTCTCGTTAAAGAACTCATACAAATTTAAAGGCAGAATTTCTGTGTTGATAAATGGGTTTGGGGGGTGGAACAGGAAAACACAGGTTGCATTTAAAGTAGGTTGAAGCACTAACATTTGACACGTTGGTTTTTGCCAACCGGAACCTCAGCAGGAATAAGTTAGGGTCATGTAATGAGTTTGATGAAGCTTGTATCAGGAAAGTAGGCTGAATTACATGCAGGCAGCATCAGGCACGAAAAGGCAGCATTATTTCTAATTCTGAACAATGATTTCTTCCAGAGAAGCCCAACTTCCACTGCAATGGTGGGGAAAACCATTATCTGCTTTTACAAAAGAGAAAGCTGTGACAGAAGGGGCTAAAGCAGACGCATGCAAGATTTTACAGTCACCAGATTAACAGACCTCCTTTTGCAGCCTTTTATCAAGCTCGACCAAGTTTCTCCCCAATGCTCTTCATGTTTTATTTTAACTGTGATTTTAATCTAGCTGGGTTCTTTAATTAAAAGCCTAAACCTGAATATCCACAAACCTGTACAATCAGAAAGAGAAAATTCTTCCTTGAACAGAACTGCTACTGCTTTACTTGCATTTTACAGCCAGACTATGCTGAAGAAATTCAAGACTGATGATAATTAGTGCCATATTTTGCCCAGAGTTTTCTACTTTGCCTTGGTGATTGAATGGATTTTACATTTTTAGTGGAAGGGGTCCTCATTTTTCTTAATACTTGGACACTGAGGCCATGCAATTATATCGTAATTGTATGCTGCTCTGAAGCCTTGTATAGAAACGAAGACTTCTGAACTGTGCTTGTGATAAAAATCATTAATTCTTACAGAATTCTTTTTTTTTTTTCAGTATCCAAAGGAAATTAGCAGCTCATTGTTATTTCCTGCTCACCCCAAAACTGCCTGGAAAGAAAAAAAAAAGAAAAAGAACAAACAAACAAAATCAAAATCCCTCAATTTACCAAAGGAAAGCTTCTTCAGAGGGATGGGAGCAACTAAAAATACTCAGCCTAGTTACTCTGCCAAAGCGAAGGGAATGTCAGCAGGGTCACCGAGACTGAAAAATGAAAATCCATTTTCACGTCATTCTTTTATGTATTTCTACCTTTTCATGTACCAGCCACATGTTGCAGCTGGAACACAGCCCCTCAACAGGCACTTCCATGGTGCAAATGTTAAACACTCGTGCCTCTGAATGTGGCAGAGCGGAACAGGTAAAACGAGGCCATTAACGGGGATGTCAGATACACCGGCGCGTTGCTTGCTGTCATCAACCTTATTCTAACCCTAAATGACTGAAATGCTTTTGACTGTTTGTTTATGATTAACTTCTCTTGCACTGTGAAACAGTCTATTACAATACATCAAGGCTCTACCAAAATGGGTTTGTGACTAATCGGTAAATTATCTCGCACCTAAATTCTGTGCAGGAGGGACCTTCGTGTTTCCTATGAGGAAAGGCTGAGTGAGCTGGGACTGTTCAGCCTGGAGAAAAGAAGACTAAGGGGGAACCTAATTAATGTTTATAAATATCTTAAGTATGGGATGCAGGGGGAATTGGCCAACCCCTTTTCAGTGGCCTGTGGGGACAGGACAAGGGGCAATGGCTGTAAACTGGAGCACAGGAAGTTCCGCACCAACATGCGGAAGAACTTTTACACAGTGAGGGTGACAGAGCCCTGGGACAGGCTGCCCAGGGGGGTGGTGGAGTCTCCTTCTCTGGAGATACTCAAGACCCATCTAGATGCCTACCTGTGCAATCTGCCCTAGGGAACCTGCTTTGGCAGGGGGGTTGGACCCGATGATCTCTGGAGGTCCCTTCCAACCCCTATGATTCTATGATCATTCATAAACCGAACTGGAGCAAGGCAACAAAGCTAATTGTATTCTTGGCATCATTCTTCCTTGAGTGCTGGGAAAGTGCTTATTCTCCATTTCTTCAAATTTATTATACAGCTCTTATAAATGAAATTAATTAACAGTTTTTCATCTTGTCAACTATTTGGAAATGGCTATATTGCATGAAATGAGACTTCATATCTAGCCAGCTGGATGGATTGTTCTCCTACATTTTGCATATATATAAATATATATATATAAAAGAGGTAGAAATAAGTATGAGTTGTATTTCACTGTGTGAACATACAAATAGTCTGTTTGTATGAATAGACACTGAACATTACCTTTATATATATATTTATATAGTTTATTCTTGTATTTTTAAACTTGCTTGTATATAGTGAAAAGACCAATTTATCAGCTAGAGACACACAGAGAACCCCACTGAAAGCAGAACACAAAACGCACTTTACATTTGCCATCATATAAACATTTTGTTCCTGACAAGAATTTACCAGTTTACAAAGATATACTATGGGATACAGCTCTCTACAATTTCACCTATTGAGACTTTTGACTGTTCAGTGCTTTCCTGAATGGGAAAACATAAGAAAAGCCTAAAATATTTCTGATGTTTCTTTCCAGGTAAACGCAACATGTCCTATCTTTTTAAAGGCACCTCTGACATTCAGTATTTTACCAGTATTCAAAGATTATTTATAGGCATAACTGTCTGTGAAATATAATTTGAGGATGGGGTAACTTTGTGTCACTTTTAAGATTTCTAAGCAGGCATTCTTTCTTTAGATTTTATTTATCTATTTATTTTCCCAAAATTAATGCATAAGCCACAAAGCCTCCTTTAGCTTTTGTATTTCCTTGGTAATACTATCATGATTAATACTTGATAATAGAGATTGTTACTGGGAAACCAACAAGTAACTTTTGAGGGTTTTTGACTGAGTTTGAGAGTTGTAATTACCAACTTCACTTTCCTCCTACTGAAGCCAGGGCAGGAACAGGGCCACAAGTCCAGATGTTCCTCCATGGGGGAAATGTCAACAGTTGGAACTGTGAAGACGTTCTAGTCTTTCCCCCTCCTCCCCTTCGGAAATTATACCCAGAAGATTGCCAAGAACTTTAACGTTCCCCATGAATGAGGCTCAGCAAGGAAGGTTTTATACAGGAAACAGAGGTCAGGCCCAAGTACCCCTCGGAAGACAGCGGGGAATGACATGGCAACATCAATATGACTGACCTGGCTACTGACCAGAGGGCTGTTACACTTTGCATGCGACCAGATGTGAAGCAGGGGCTCCTTTACGTTACTGAATAGGTCACAGGACACTGAGGGGAAGGAAGAAACATGTGGAAAAGAGTACTCAGCACATAGCAGAGCTCAGCCCCAGAGACACCTGCCCACACCCCGTGGGAACCACATGGAACTTCCAAGGCATTTCCTGGGTCAGTCCGTGCTCATAACTTACCACTAACTGTCCCCCCCATCTTCCATGTACCTTCACCTCTTTTCCCACAGTGCCTCGTGTCCCTTTTGTTCTTTGTGGCCTCTAACACCCCCCGCAATTCAGACATTCAGAAAGTATGCCAACACCTGCAATTAAAGCACCTGACATTGGGCACATGTGTTGCCCAGCACTGGCAGAGCCTCTCCTAAAAGTGCAAAGACAACATTTTTAGTTGTACCTGCTGCTACACCCTTGTGTTTTTCTTGTTGCACAGAAATATTCAACACCCAACCACGTACTGTGTGAGCCACCCAAGTCAGAGCAATACTCTGGTGGGGATGCTAAGTATTATTTCACTAAAATCTTGGGGAGGAGGGGGAGGAAGGAGTCCCTGGGTGGCAGGTTGTTCCAAACTCCCATACCTTGACTGTGGCTCCAAGTCAGCAGCTGAAAAAAAATCCATGCAGACAAACAAGCAGACGTCGTGTCCCTTCGAGCAACCCCTCAGCATACAAAGGTATGGCTGGTTTCTTGCTCTCTCCCTCAGCCTTCCTCTGTTGCTGTGCCCTCTCTAGCAGCCTGTGTATATATATTTTTCCATTACAAGGGCCTTCCTTTCTAATTCCAAAAGTGTTAGAAGGGACGACAGAAATCTCTCACTAGTCTTCTGGCAAAGGAGGGAGTCAGGTCAGAATTGGTATCTGGGTATCAAGAAACTGGGTATCAAGGAATGAAAATCCACATAAATTATTATTGTTATAAGAACTGGGATCCCAGGGCTAGGGTCTCTAATACCAAGAGATCTTTGCAGCTACTATTCCTCCTGCCAGGCAGAGCTACACTGCCTGTTGCCTCCAGGATTACAAATAACTACCTGTTATTCACACAGCCCTATTATCCATGAACAGTACAGAGAGAAACTGATGGGCACAGACAGTAGATCATCTCCATAGCACAGACAGCAGAAATGGGAACAATTCAGCAGCAACAAAAAGCTCACTGTAGTCTCTAATGGCAGACCCTGTATCAGTTTTAATTGACTACACTTGCGAGAGAGTCATGGCATCCTTTAAAGCTGTGTTTATATTTCACAATGACCCACAACACTTGGCTACTTGAATATGCCTAAAATCTTTTTTTTTTGCTGTCCATCCTACACCAAAAAATAAATATCCAAGATTTTGAAGCTGCTGCAGTCGGTAGGACAGAACACAGAAGAGAGAATTATCCTCCCATTATCTGTGCTTAAGTATATGCGGTGTAATAATGTTCCAGCTTCTGCTCACTTGAGAAGTTGTGATTCCCCCTAGTTAGTGGGATAACATATCACTGCTCCATCGTCACAACACAGATGCTGTGATGCATCTGGTAAGACTTCACATTGACGCTTGTAAACCCCATGTTATGACTGCAGCAGTAGAAAACAGTGTTTAATGTTAATACTGCTTTCCTGGAATACAGTTAAAAGGCATTAAGAGAGAACATCTCTAAGAGCACTACAGAATCTTTGTCAAAACACTGTCAAGACAAAACAAATACATGCAATGCTTTAGGAAATGTGTCCTGCCTCGGTTACAAAGAACACTATGGATCATCGAAGCAGATTGTTCAATCAATCAGCAGTTTACTTGGCATCAGCAAGCTCTCAGCGTATCTGTTTGTCCATGGAAACTACTGCCATGGTTGTGTCCACTTCCTTATGCAGCCACACAGCACTGCATTGCTTGGGATTTCAGCAGAGCCAGTAAACAGTGAGTAAACATTTATATTTACTCACAGATTTATGAAGTAAAACTATAGTATTCATGCAAGCCTCTCCGTTGCCACATTTCTTTTTTTAAAGTCTGCATTTTGGGACTAAGCGATTTCAAAATATCCTTTAAAGTCATTATAAATGTAAAGATAAATCACAGTATCTTCAGGAAAAAAACAAAAAACTCCCCCCCCCTAGCTAATCCAGATAAATATTGTGCAGAGATACATTTGTCACAAGTTCAAAAAACCGAAACTTGAAATTTCTGTCATGCCCGCTGCCTCTCAGCATCCAGTATCGAAAGGCACTCTCGATCCTATGATTGAATCACACGCTAATGCTACGGACTGAAAGAGCTGCACCGCAAAGACAGTGATGCACAACACATGGAATGAAGTCATCTCATTGTAATATCATGCACGACAGAGATATAGGTACGACTATTACAAAGGATAAGAAATAAAGCAATAAGCAGATTTACCTGGAGTGGTTACTGTGCTCTATTCCTGATGTGTTTCATACTCCTTTCAGGAAAAACACCCCTAAAGTATATTTTTCGCTAGGAACTAATATTTTATTCACGACATGTGTGCTCTTCGTTATTAAGTGAAGAACTGTGAGGTTTGCAGAGGGAAGGCAGAGGGCGGGGGGGAAGAGAAATCCCCCCCAATTCCCAGCTTCTCAACTGAACTCTTACAATGCTGGTGGACAGAAGGATTTTGCTAAAGGGAAGGCGCAGTGTATGCAGCTCCTCTCAGCAGTGCTTCCCTCCCCAGCAAACGCAGCTCGCTCGCGGTGGAACAGCCTGCAGTAGAATAACAAGAGAATTTCTCAAGTGCTAGTGTAAGCAAAGGAGGGGGTGTGAGGGAAAGCAAGGAAAGAAAATGCTCAGGAAGCTGCTTCTCTCTTCAGCTGAGGCATGCTGTATGTGCCTCTTTCGCTGGGGTCTTCTGAGGATAGGCTCACCAAAGATTTTAAGGCTCTTGGATAACTATGTGAGATCTAACACAGACGGCTGGCTAAAATAACCAAGGTTAGGGAATGCAAAATATTAAGTTTCCAATAGCAACATCAACACCTCCCTGTTGTAGCTCCTGTAACGTGATGTACATTTTGAGACAAACAGCAGTATTGTGTGAGGTAATATCTTTGGTCTCTAATCTAGCTACAAAAATTAGTCTTTCTCCACTGAACGACCCCCTTCAAGACTCATTTGCCACTTTTTAGATTTTGTTTGATTTTACAGACACCATCTTCCCCACCGGGTTCCTTCATATCTGCTCTCCTCCGATGGGAAACAAACAGCTAAGACGTTAACCCTTGCATGTGCTCTGTTTACAGCCCATGGCTGGACAGTAACTCCAGTGACCGCACGGACAAAAAGCACAAACCACCAGCAAATCCACACAAATCCAGAAATCGAGGAAAAACATGACTTTTTCCAGATCTATGTAAGGCTCATCCAGTCGCCACCATGCAACCAGAGTGCCAAAGACCTGCCAAGCCTCCTTGTGCAGGAGAGCTATTCACCTGGCATCCCCCCTGGCAGCATCCTGGCAGCTCCAGGGGCTAAGCCCATGTTCACCGTGCCACACTGGCAACTTCTTCCCTGGGGCTGGGCCCTTGGCATCCTCCACGCGTCATCTCACAGGTAGCCCCAGCACCTGATGGTGAATGGAACCTTTTGCATTAAACAGCAGGAGCTGAGTGCTTGCTCTCCTACATACATTGCTAGCAGATGGCAGATTTAGGTTTTTTTTAAAGGAACTCTCTTAAATTACTACACCCTCTTGTCCTTGCTGATTTTAATTATCAGCTCTAAGTGATATGGACCCAGTTCTCCCTCACCCACCGTTTAAAACAACAATATTATTTACAATAAGGGATGTTTTTTTTTTAGAAAAAGCATTGTTCTGTTAATAGCATTCACAACGATATAGTAAGGACTTAAATTTGTAATCTAGTAAGAATAGCTCAGAGAAGTTTCTCTTGGGGAGAATTTTCATCCCCATGTGGTTTATATATGCTAATTCCTATGCAAATTAAGAACCCACTGACACATCCTATTATAATACTTGCCCATTTTGTATATGTATTTGGTGAAATCATTGCACTCACGTTATGCTTTGGAAGAAGCACATGTCCCAGCCTGTGCTGTCACTACAAGAAGAGATGAGCTACTGATCCGTCACGGGAGTGTACCCTCGACTCTGAGGGGTGGGTGTTCACTATCACTAAAATGGCACGGACAGTGGGTGGCAGCAGGTTATCATCTCTTTCCTACGTTATGTAATTAGTACTGTCAATCCTGGCATTTTTAAAAAACTCAAGAGTTTAAGAAATAGAACAAAGTGATGTGGCTTTATATTTATTGCTTCAATATTCTAGCCTTTAAGATTCGTATTTTCTGTTCTTAAGAACCAAGCATCATTACTATTTTTAAAAGGGAAGCCTGAGCTTTCAACCTCAGTGGAAACTGAAACTTTAAGGGAAATCACGACTAGATCCATAATAAAATCATGACTGCCAGCAAATTCACATAGCATGTGAAGAAGAAATCCCTTAAGAACATTGTGTTGTCACTAAGTATAAACCACCGGCAACTTAGCAGAAAAGAACAGCAAGTAATGCAAGCTTCTGTGAATGCCATGTTAGTGTACATCAGAGCCTGGCTGGGAAACTTCTGGATGGGAAAAGGGAAGGGGCTGGTGTGGGGAAGGAGACACCAATGTCAGCCCAACAGGTAGTGTCGTATGTATCACGCCGACAGTGCCCACTCTGCTGAAAGTGCTATCAAAATGGCAATTGCAATTGCTGAAGAACTTTCAAAACAAGAGCACTCCCTCAAGGCTGAACACAGAGACCTCTCTAACAAGTCAAGATTGGAAAAATCATGAGCTCACCTCTTTTATGTGCATCTTTCCCTTTCAACAGCTAGTTAATGGCATGCACGCCAGTTTGCTTTTACATGCAAACTCAGTACAGGGCTCCACCCAGCCCTGAGTGAGGACAATACTGAGTATTCTTCCTCTTACCTCACCTAGACCTGGATCCCTAATGAAGTGCAGGGTCTCTGGCTATTCCAGACTCCAAACAGCAGTACAGACAGACTGGCCAGGGACTCAACTACACCTAAACCTGCTCCATGGATGTGGACCTGTGTGTGAGCTCTCCTGACAGATATGCAGGGCCAGCCAGCTGGCTGACCACACGCCAGTGGAGCACACCTCGGCCTTGCACCACACACACACAAGCGCAGGCCTTGCCATACTCCCGCATGCGTGAAACCAGTGTCCAGAGCAGGAGCACCACTCGTGTAAGTCCTGATCTAAGCCCTGGAGACGTGATGGGCCTGACGCATCAGAAAGAGACAAGCCTTGTCATTATAGGTCCCTGGTGTACATTATGAACACAAGGGCCAGGAACGTCCATCCTTTTGTGGAGATTAGGGTGCTCAGATCTGTATATCAGAGATAAGTGGCAAAACTGATGTGAATCTCTATCGTTACAGTACTGGAGACTCATAAGGCCTTCAACTGAAACCCAGGGAACTGTACAAACAAGAGGCATTCCTTGCCTAGGGGAGCTAATCATCTAAATGAAAAAGGCAGGGAGTTGGAGGGGAAGCAGAAGCAGGGAGAGGTGAAAGCAATTTGCCCAAGGCCACACAGCCAGTCTCAAGCAAACCAAAAATAGAGGCTGACCCCCTTGATTGTCAGCCCATTGTTCTCTCCACTGCATCTCCCATGGTGGATGTGACATTAAATTGGTATTTCTGTTTTGCTGCTGTCATTTTTAAAAATAAAGTATGACGGCAATGTCTCTGTACTGAGCTGCTGTAATCGAGGCCACACAAGCACTTCTGGAAACAGTACTGTAGAGAACTTTTGCAAAGAGAAGAAAGCAAGGCCCCTGGACACAGGGTCCGGAGAGCACATCCTGATTACCAGCCACTCCTCTGCCACTCAAGACAAGGGATGTTGCAGTGCCTTTACCAGAGCAAATCCTGGAAAAGAAGAACAGCTGAAGGATGCTGTTACAGCCGGATGTCATTAGGCATCGAGAAAGGATCTGGCCCTGCAGAAGGGTTATTAGCACAAGAGGAGTGATCTGCAGTAGCTCTCAACCAGGCAGGATAAACTCTCTGGTGCAGAATTTGATGTTGCTAAACATGGAATGTTGCTGATAGCTGAGCAAGATCCTGTCTCCTCTGTATGCCACTCCAAGCCGCAGGACAATTCTCTTTTTAAAGCAGAGGTTTTCATACCCCTTAAATGTCACAGTAAAGTTTTCCAAAAGACCTGTATCTGTGTCTGTAAAGGCTACACCAGTGTTACTTCAGGCATTGCAAATGTAAAACGAGACTTCCAAGAGTGTGTACCTGAAGCAGTTTTTCAGAAAACCTTAATGAGCATATGACATCATGCTTGGAGGCCTCTGCAGGAGGAACAGCAACACATGATGTCCTTATGCAATAGGAGGAAGAATCCAATTACCTGCGTTCTGGCACAAGGACAACTTATTCTGAGCACATCAATATTTTATTCTATTCATTTCAGAACAAAACCACACAGAATTATTTCAGTTATGTTTTTTAAACCTAGCTCCTTGGTATTTTATACACAGCCTTGGTCTCCCAAACTGGGAAAGAGCTAATGATGCACTGATCTTCAAAAAGAGGAAGGAGGCAGATTCAGGGAACTACAGCCTGGTCAGCCTCATCTCAATCCCTGGCAAAGTGATGGAGAAAATCCTCCTGGAAAGCATTTCCAAACACATGAGAAAGGTTACTGGGAGCAGTCAGCATGGAGTTACGAAGGGGAAATCATGCTTGACCAACCTCATTGGTCTCCTACAGAGAAATGACTAGCTTGGTGGACAGGTGGAGACTAGTAGATGTTATTTATGTAACTTCAGTAAAGTTCTGATAGTGTCTCCTAAAGACCATCATAGTCAAGCTGACAAAGCACAGGTTAGTAGTGGTACAGTGAAGTAGATTAAGAACTGGCTGAATGGCTGGGCCTGAAGGGATGTGTTCAGTGGCACAAAATCCAGATGGAGGCAAGACACTATTGGTGTACCCCAGGGGTCAACACTGGGGCCATTACCATTACTGCTTAACATCTCATTGATGACCTGAGTGGGGTGGAGTGCACCCTCAGTAAATTTGCAGATGATGTAAAACTGTCAGGAGAGGCTGACACAACAGATTGGTGTGCTGCCATTCAGAGGGTCTTCAGAAGGCTGGTGAACTGTGCAGAGAGAAACCTCTGAATTTCACCTTGCTGAACTTTGCAAGTCCTGCACTTGGGGAGACATAACCCAAATTAATAGTACAGTCTGACAGTTGACTGGCTGGAAAACAGCTTTGCCAAGAAAGACCTTGGGAATCCTGGTGAAAAAGAAGCTGACCATGAGCCTGCTACAAGCTCTTGCAGTAAAAAAGGCCAAAGAACATCCTAGGCTGCATTAGGAAGAACATCACCGGCAGGTCAAGGAAGATGATCCTTCCTCTCTATATTCACCACTGATGCATATGCATCTGGACTGCTATGTCCAGTTCTGTGCTCCCCACTACAAAAAAGATATTGACTCACTGGACAAGTCCAGGGTGATGACACAAAGGTGATTAAGGGACTGATCAAGGTGTGTAAACATTTGATGGGAGGGAATGAAAAAGAGGGAAGTATACTCCTCTCAGCAATACTCAGTGGCAGGACAAGAGACAAAGGACACAAATGAAAACACATAAAATTCTATCACATCCCAAGGAAACTCCCCCCAACCCCCCACCCCTCCCACCCCAAAGGCGGTGAAACAGGAGAACAGGTTACCCAGAGAAATTATGGAGTTTCCATCCTTGGAGATAATAAAAACTTGACTGGAAATGTTCTTGGAAAAATCTGCTCTAGCTGACTCCACTTGAGCAATGGGGCTGATCAAAATGACCCAACAGGTTGCTTCCAGTCTCAACACTTCCATGATCTGCTGTTGCCTCAGTACACCAACAGCACAGCTTACTTGCAGTGACCAAACTACAACCAGTGCAGGTGTATGCAAATATCTCACCATGGTTTCTTGGGTGCTTCCTCTCCTTCTGCTACCAGCAGATCACATCAACTTAAAGAATTTAATCACCTTAGTCTTTAAGACTTAAGTGTGACAAGGAATTAATTCCTTAATAAGCAGTGCTAATTCACTTTTGTATCTTGTGTCCTTATGACAGTTGCTGCACATACTCCTTCACTTCTGGTCTTTTGGCACATGAACTGCACTCTCTCACCTCATTCCCACTAAAAGTCAAAATACAGAAATTAATTCAAATTGAAGGCAAGTTTGTAACTGTGATGTCGTTATAAAAAACAGAGGATACTATTTTAACAGATGCAATCACATCTGGCCCAAAAGCCAGTGAAATTTGGGAAACAAGAATGAAACAATACAATGTATAAAGATATTGCAGTCTACTGTTAACACAGGAAAGAGAAGAAACTGAAATGCAGAATAACATGCTTTAAGGAAAGGAAGGAAAACATCTTAAACTACTTGGTTTAGCAATGTTAAAAGCATTGTAACTTTCTTAAGCAGTAAGCTGACAGATTTCAACACATTATTAAAGGTATTTAGTACTTGTTCCTCTCTTGGGGAAGAAGGGTAAGAAAACTATTCTGAAGTAATTATGAAAACTATTCTGAAAAAACGTCATTGTTCCTACTTGATTGAGAAGCTACTAATTCTAGATGTCTGTAATAGGGATTTCTGTCTACCTACATCTAGGGTATCCAAATTCAAAATTCATTTGAAGGTAGATGGTAGAAGCAGTTACGTAATTCCACGTACCCACATTTCCAATACTATCTGGGGATGGAGCTTTTTTCAATTATACAGGAGAACAGAGAATAAAGTCAGAAGTTCAATTATTCAAAACAATTATGCATACAATTGACTACAAGTTCTTAAATGAAATGAGCTACAGAGAAAGGTTTCACAGAATGGTCTGCATAAGCTGTTCTTTATTTGGAGGAAGAACTGCATCTTTCCATGTATTTGGGTAATACCTATCCGTTCATGGGTGTGATTAGAAAAATAATAATCGAATAATAATAAGTATCACCAGTTGCAATTTCTTTCATGAGAATTCTCTTCTCATTTAAATCAGAAAGAAGATTAAAAAGATTCTTTTTATTGGAAAAAATAAATTCCCCCTGCGTGTAGCTACCCACTCCACAGCCAGTATTTCTGAATGCAGGGTCTGCAGTATTCTTTTTAAAGACATTAGAAATCCTAAACCTATACAAAGGATTTGATAAAATTTCAGAGAAATTATTTCTACTAACTTGAAAGCAGTACTTATAAAATACCTAGACACCCTGTCCTTCTGATATACAGCTCTGCAAGAGGAGTTTCTGGATTTTGAGAATTAGCACGGGGGCCTGTAGAAGAGATGAGGGATTTCCTATTTCCACAGCAACCCAAAGAGCTAAGGGCTTTGGATGTTATCTAAGGCCAACATCTACAAGCAAGTCCCCAAGATTCACAGCTGAACTTTGACAGCAGCAGAAAGAAGATATCCCCCCCCGACCTGAAAGCTTTAGGGTTTGTTCCAAAGAATCTGACATTAAAAGCAATGCACCTGACAAGGTAAAACATTCTCATCTTTATTATGATGACAGTCTTGGTATAGAAACTGGTCTTAAGATTCAACAGACACTAAAAACCTGTGGCTATGGCAACCCCAGCTTCCTGTTGTACTCCTTACAGCACAGAGATATTTCAGACAACAACGCTGCTGAACTAGAATTAAAAAAAGCAAGCTTGGGAAATTCATGTAGAGCAATTCCCTGATCAAAACCAAACCCAAACCAAAACCCTAGTAAGGTGGCAAAGTTTAAAAAATGACGATTTCCAAACCAGCTTAAGTTCATACCACAGATCAATAATAAAGTAAGAAAACTGAAGTTGTGGTTCCTTTCTGTATGCAGTAAAATCCACCACGTACTTCAGTTGCACATAGATTTTAGGTCAGTATAGTTCAAATCCTGAAAAGTTGCCACTTTCAGGTCAGTGCTGTTGTGTAACCAAAGAAATAATGTTGGAGACTGCAATTAAAAAAACTACAACCAACACCAAACTAAACTTTGGTTCCCTCACACTACAAAGCAGACTACTGTGGCTAGCTCAATAGAAGAGTTAGCACAGGATCTGGCATACTTGCTCAGATGAAAATATACTTCTTCAGGATCCCTGGATATGCAGCACTGTTGGGATAGCAGCTTCCAGCAAAATAAAAACACGGTTACTTTAAGCACAAACCCAGTCTGACAGCAATATGAGAGACATCTGGCTTGAGATTTCATGGAACTAATTTTAAAAGGTTTTTAACGCAGATCCATTCTACCTGTAGGTGAACTGTTATGCCTAGTCTCATAGGAAATTACTAAAAAGATGATCATAGCTCTGTATTCTTCTTCTAGGAGAACACATGCAGGAACCTATAAATTTTCATACTTTCCCCTACAAAAGTCCTGCATAAGAACTGCCATAGCTGTTCTGTTGTATGCTTCCAATAAGCGCAACATCCTTGAGGAGAGCAGACTGCAAAACAGACAGAAAACTCAGTCCTCAGTAAGGTAAAGAACCATCTCACTAGTAAACTCATCACAGAAAGGCAACTTTCTAACTTGCCATTAGAATCAGAGCAACCAAAGGGAAAGACAGTGAAGGACAGAAATATGGTGGTTAAATGTTTGTGGTTTACAGATCACTCAAAGTTTTTCTTTCCCCAAATAACCTGTAGATTTTAGCAACTGGAATTAAAAAAAAAAAAAAAAAGAAAATACTTGGCATAACTAAGGTTTCTTCTGGCAAGAAAGCCTCAGATGTAAAGGAATGGTGCAACAAATTTTTAATGGTTCACATCTGTGTTTGTTCTGGTAGAACAATGCAAGGTGCTTAAGAAGATCACTTGTCCTAGGTTGCAGTATTTAAAGAGGTCTTTGAGAAACTGTAAAGGTTTTCATCTCTAAAACTGCAGGCCTCACAGATTCACAGAATCGTAGCGGTTGGAAGGGACCTCAGGAGATCATCAAGTCCAACCCCCTGCCAAAGCAGGTTCCCTAGGACAGGTCACACAGACAGGTGTCCAGACGGGTCTTGAATATCTCCAGAGAAGGAGACTCCACAACCCCCTGGGCAGCCTGTCCCAGGGCTCTGTCACCCTCACTGTGAAAAAAGTTCTTTTGCAATTAAATTATTAAATCAAATGGCTCCAAAATAATCAACAAACATGCCTGCAAGTTGAAAAAGTACAGCTCAGACATCATGTCTGATCATTATTTAAAACGCTCCTATATTGTACATATACTGCATCAAAATCACTCCCTCAGGCCTGGAAACAGTATAAATATGTATGTATGCAGGACATGTTTCCTTAACCAACGCTGACATGAAGCTCCCATGTTAGCTCCCCTGATTTATGAAAAGGATTTTAGAATGTGCATGCAATATTTTTTTAAAAAACTACCTTTCATATATACAAAATATTTATTAGATTATTACACAATGGTATAAATGTATAAACATGAAAAAAAGAATCCTGTGAATATATTTTCCCATTAGGGTAGCATTGATCTTGTGCTCTTTGATTTAACTTCCTTAGGAAAAGATGACTACAACTGATAACCTAGACAGTAAAATTTAGAGAGAAGTTGGCAATACTTTTAATTAAAACTTCAATATGGTCCACTGTTTGCAATGTCACCTTTAAAGTCAGAGAAGGCAATGTCTCCCACTACTAAATTATCCCTTTCACGGTTAACACTTAATTGATCATCAGGAGCAGTAAAAGGATCCTGAGTTCAGTCTGGCTTACAATGACAGGAGAAGCCACACTCACCCTGTCAAATAATCCATGCTGGAACAACCCCAGCTCTGTCTTAATTAAGGTTATAACTTGATTTTCAGGCTCTAAAGGAAATTTCTGCAGGAGGCTGGGGGGAAGGAAGCAAGCCACCCTCCAGACCTGAAAGAAACCATCACTGGAATTTGTTATCACACATTGCACAGTATTTCTGCAGCAAGTCTCAGTATTAAGGCCCTACCACGCCTCACAACATAAAACCAAGTATGAGGAGATAGCCCCCTGCACAGAAAAGCCTGCAGTCTGGAAACACAGGCAGCAATCTACGAGGCAAAAATTAAACCTGCTGATCTACCAAAGCCTTGATCGATGCTCCTGACTGGAGCGTGTGAATGGCTCCATGGCAGCAACTCACTCCAAGCTTCTGAGTAGGCTGCAGCCAAATGAGCAGCCCCAGGGCTTCCTGCCTCACAGACCAGTTTATACCTGTAATATAAAGTCGCCTTCAATGGGAAAGAAAACCTTCACCCCAGCATTCAAAAAAAAAAAACCCTGTAGTATTTTTGGCTCATTCCTTTCCAGATGGGAAACATGGATGTTTCCACAGAGCACACCTTACAACCTGAATAAATCTCTGGTCCCCACTATGCGAATGGAAACGAGGCGGGGGAAGTGCTCCTATCCAAACCAAGGCTTCTGCTTCCTGCTGCTTCCCAGCACCAGCTGTTGTCCTAATGCTTTTCAGCAAATGAAACTGCGTGGCAAAACCTGGCAGGACTACAATAGAAAGTAATGTGGCTGCAAGGCACTGTGACGCCCTTATATGGTGGCTCCCTGGCTGAAACCAGCTACTCAAGCGTAGGGGAAGATAAACATCCCCTGTAATGCAATTGCTTGTTGGCACAAGAGGGGTACAATGATCAGAAAAAAGATTTATTAGCACCACCTATGAAAATACAGGGTAAGAAATGAAAATACTAATGAGCAGTAGGAAGTGTGTTCCTATTAAGTTAGCTAATTACATGGTTTGTCAGGAGGTGGGCAGGTAAGGTCTGAAGCTTACAGTAAACTGACTTTCAAGGACCATTTAGTAACTGTTACTCTCACAACTACCTGACAGATCTCCATCTGCTCTTCAGAACTCTGATGAACTCCTTTGTATTAAGTGTGTTGTGCTGGGGACTTGCCTTACATTAAATATTTTGAAAAAGGTATCAAAGTTGTTCTGCAGTTTCTAAGGATGAGGCTAAAGAACAATATGCTTTTCAGATCTGTGAAAACATTTATCTTGTGATCTTTTCTTTGAGATGCTTTGCTCTTGAATGCGGTAGAGGACAACTTCTGAAACAGATTCAGGAAAGTTTGTGCATCTCTGAGAAGACACAGAATTTGGCAAAAGTACGTGATTTTCAGAAACCACAGTGAAGTTTATAGAGATTTATCAGAGTGCTGTGTCTTTGCTAACATATTCCACATAAAAAAAAAAATCACTCACTAAAGCACACACTCGTGCAAGGGCAGGAACAGATCCCAAGTCACATGCTGCTGACAGATCTCTGAGAAGCAAACTGAGAAAGCATCCCGTTTTCCTCTCACACTGCCTCCCAAAGGACAACCACCTGCTACTCCCCTTGCCAAAGACGTGCATTTTTGCTGAAAGGTGCTGACCTTGCTAAAGATGCATGTAGGTCTCAATCTGGTAGCACGTGGAAAAGGCTGGTTTGTGTTTGTGGGTTTTTTTCATTGCAGAAAGAAGGAAAACAGAGGTTGTGGCTCCTGTGCAGGAATGTAAGCTGTCTCCAGGGTAATGTTTGGCTTACTGACCATGTTACTCCCAGCTTCTGAAACCAATGAAGGAAGTGCTTCAGCCTCTCTACAGGCCTTTTTTAACTCCTGCAGTGGGACCCTAATCAGGCAGATGTGCCACAGACAAACCAGCAAGATTTGAAAATTGATTGGAAAAAAATTTATAAGGCACATGTCTGAATTATCCCTTCACAGTCATCTTAATCGTTGTGGTGCACGTATTTCATGAGCTCGCCATCGCAGCTTGAACGCACCTGAAATACCTTTGTGCGTCACTGAGGTACTTAGAGCATTAGATCGCCTTGAACCAACCGCAGTGATGTCATTTATGTAGCACTCAGACTTCTCCAGAACGTTAAAAATATTTTTAAGAAATGGAAAAGCAAAAGAAAGCAACTAGATCACTACTGATGCAAAGAATAATTCTACTGTATTACCTGATAAAACATAACGTCAGTAAAAATATCCAAGACCACTTCGATCGACCTGAACTGTACCTTTTCTCAGTAATAATCAACTCTTCTATTTCAAGGTAAAAACTAGTGAAAGGGAAAACAGAAAAGAGAAATGTTACCATGGAAATGTTTGACACCAAAGACAAATGGAAGATCTCTGGGAAAATGGCTGAAGTTTTAAATAGCAGGTATCCAGTGTAAGCATAAAAACATAAAGCAATCAATCTCTTTGGAGAACGCAGGTTACATTTTTCTTTGCATATAGTTACTTGCCTGTTCATTTGCCTTTACTTTCCTCAGTACTTGGACTACTGTTTGCAAGCTGGAATTCCTAGTATTTTTACTGGGGAACGAAGGACCAAAACTGACTCAAAAATGTAGGATTATTTCCTTCTGTTACAATTTCCACTCTAGGTTTTGATTTTTAAGTCTATTTCAATCTAGCATTACAGGTGAGAGTCTGTAGCTGTAGAGTTATGTGTAAAATAAAATAAGAGGTAGTAAATCTCAAACCCGCCATACTAAAAGGTCAACTCACATCTCAAACAGCTGCAGTGACATTAAAGGATGTTAAGGGCATAGTAGAATTACTCAAACAACTAAGAGCAGTAACAATCACAGCCTGTAATTCTACAGGGCTTGCAATCCCAGATCAGATTATTAAAGATTTTTAGAGTGTTTTTTTTATTCCCACTCATACCATACTGGGACACAGCAAAAGTTGTGGTTCATTTGGGAATGCAGCATGAATACGCCAATACTGAACATAACAAGGATAGTTTAAAATTTAAACTCACTGTCTTCTCCAGAAAGGGCTTACATTTAGCCCCCTTTAAGAGACCAGTGAGTAATGTGTATTTTAAAGGCAGACTGTCCTGCTGAACATTAGGGTGTGTGGAAGTCATTTTGAGACCACAAAGGGATTTGAAGTTTGTGACGGTGATATATTACATTTTAATTCCCTGCTGAGAAAGAAACTTTCAGTTATAGAGAGTGGCAGAAGAATCATGACCTAAGAGTAAATTCTGCAAACATACCAAAAGGTTTCAGTGACTTAGAGAAATCTGAAGTCTGAACAGCCTGCCCTGTTCTGTCATTATGCTGTATTATGGACAGAAATTATTCTTAAATTAGATTAGGTTCAAATTAATCAAGATACTTATAAAATTTTAAAATACTTACTCCAACCCCCTAAATGTATTTGTTTATCCTAGGAGTAATACAAAGTATCCCTCTTGCAAAGCTCTGCTTCAAATATTAAATTATTTTTAACTTCAATTATGGAAGCACAAGCAGTACTGGCATAATAACAGCAGGTAACATTTCACAGATCATGTTAGTGAATATTTATTTACATAAACTAAACAAGGACCACATGATCCCATTCCACATATGCACGCTGACTCTGAAAGGCAGACTCGATTTTAGGGTGGTTCTTCCTCCCTCCAACAAGACCACTGTGGATTTTTAAATATTTCAAATTGTTCTTGTCTTATAATGAGGCCAAACAGGTTGTAAATACAAACGAAAAGCCAGTTAGACACGGTACCTTTACGCACAACTAAGTTCTTGGCATCAGATGAAACGCAGAACCTGAAAGAACTTCTTGCAGAGGCTTCGTCTAAACCAGTTAGCAGGCCCTAAATATTTTGTAATCTTTCAGTGAAAACATATGAGAACAGGAGTAAGTGGAGGAAAATAACCCCAAGATGTGATAATGCTGTAGTAGTAGAAAGCTAAGCAACTCTACCTCATGGGAGGAGCACGTTATCTCTTGGAAAAAAAATTTTATTGCAAACCCACACTGACTAACTTAGAGATTTGTTTTAAAAAAAAAAGGGGGAAAAAAAGCAGGATGGCACAGCTCCCTTTATAGGAAAAAACAAAGCTCATTTAAATCTTGATGTCAGCCTGAATTAATTTATTTTAGACCCCGGCAATATCCTGTGACACTGCAGGTTTTTTAATTATTAGGCATAAAAGCGGCAGTCTTAATAAATCCCAACAGTAAGGATAACGGCAGCATCATTTTCCTTCCTGCAGCCTCTCAGAGGCGGTAACTGCTACATTTATTCTGAGGGCAATGTTCAGATCGGAGACGAATCTGTAGAAGCATCTGGAGACAATTATTCAGTAAGAATTAAAAGCAGAACAGACCTGAGAGATTTGTGTCTGGAAGGGAGAAGCCTTTCTGCGCTGCAAATGGCGGCACTCAGCCAGCACAGGGGCTCTGAACATTTGCTATATGGGTTTGGGTACCACACAAACGTTTTACTCCGTCGAGGAAGCCTTGACTAGCTAGCAAAAGCTAGTCATTTTAAATGAGGAGAGGAGAGGATTTTCCACTCCTCTCACATATATGTCAAATAGGGAAGAAAAGCCTAGCAACCAATATGTCCCTCTTCTGATGGGATTAGGAAACATCACACCAGAGAGAAGCAATAAGGCTATTTAGCACCTGGTTCCCCACCCCAACTCTCCTTAGATTTGCCAGAATCTTTGCTACCACAAGGAAAAGACATTTTTAGCTAGAGGAAACCTTCACAAAAGCATGGTGGGGCAGTTAAGCTTTCTGGCTTGGCTCAACAGGAACTTCCCACTCCTGAGCAAATCCTAGCTAATACCAGTTCAGAGCATTCTCTGGAGATGCTCATTCTTTCCCACCAGATAGCTGCCTTTTTTTCTTGCAAAACATGAAAAAATGGAATTTGGGAGGTTCCATCTAGACTGCTTAAATAACAATTTCCTCAGCACACAGAGCACCTCTGCAAAATGACCCAGATCTTAGAAACGAAGAGCATCATTTAGTTTGCTACATGCTAGGTCTATCTTCCATAGGTTGTAACAATGGAAGTTGGGACACCTAGGACAAAACACGTAAGATACTTGTTAGCTCACAACAAATCTACAATCCCTGTGACAAGGAAACTGACTTACAGAATCTCAACTCTCACTCTTGCTCCTGCCCCTGGTCCCACAGATGCAACTTCTTTGTAAGCTTCATCTGCTGGTCCCCAGAGAAAGGGCAGGAGGTGCTGCCATTTGTATTAGTACACCCACAGATTAATTCCATGAACAGGATTTGCTATGACTTAAGAAATCCCATCACAAAGGACCAGGTTACTAGTGAAATTTTTTTTTTTTTAGAAGAGAACATTTAGAGTTTATTATATCAGCTGTCCTACTTCAACCAAATCAGCTAGCCTCAGACACAAGTCTTAACGAGTCTGTTAATTGGGATGGATGATAGTCCCAATCTATGTGATAACTAGGAGAAGCACCATTTTTAGATTTTTGTATTGCTATTAAAAAGGAAGATTGAAACCATCAAAAGGCATAAAGTATCTAAAGACAGCTACCAAATGTAAAGCTTTATTTTTGTTTTGTTTGGGTATTTTTCTGATCAAGATTTCCCATCTGCTATGCTATCAACTAAGAATTTGAAGCGAGCTCTCCTCAGATTTCACTTGACAACCATTTGGACAGGAAAGGTCGCTTTTCCCACAGGGGTGTTTCTGGTTCAGTTGCACTGCCTTCACCGTAAGAGAAACACACCACTGCAGTAACAGCAGTAACAATCGACTTTTAAAAGCTAGGGTTTGGGTTTTTTGGATCTGATGGCAGAAATCCCAGAGCTGCCTCCCCATAAACCCCTCTTCTTCCTCCTCTTACAGCACACAGAGAAGCAAATTCTGAGTCACTTTGATGCCTTTCTGACTGTGAACCTACCCCTAACCCTATAAGGTTACCCCATCCTCCAGCAAAACAGAGTAATTTATGCTCTTCTGCCTTGGAAATCCCTTCTTCAAGCCCATATTTGTCTGGGGAAAAGAAGACTAAGGGGGGACCTTGTTTATAAATATCTTAAGTATGGGATGCAGGGGGAATTGGCCAACCCCTTTTCAGTGGTCTGTGGGGAGAGGACAAGGGGCAATGGCTGTAAACTGGAGCACAGAAGTTCCGCACCAACATGTGGAAGAACTTTTACACAGTGAGGGTGACAGAGCCCTGGGACAGGCTGCCCAGGGGGGTGGTGGAGTCTCCTTCTCTGGAGATACTCAAGACTCATCTGGACGCCTGTCTGTGCAATATGAGCTAGGGAGCTGCTTTGGCAGGGGGGTTGGACCCCATGATCTCTCGAGGTCCCTTCCAACCCCTACGATTCTGTGATTCTGTGATATTCTGGCCAAAAACACACAGGAGGACATGCATGCATGGTAAAGCTAACAGAGAAAAGTAGGCTGGTGATACTCTACTTCTGATGGACAAGACAAAACTCTGGGCTGATCCTTACAGAGGATTCAGAAGGAGAAAAGCTTTAAAATGCCTCACCTAGTTAACTGGATGGTGTATCTGTGGCTCCTTACTGAGACACCATAAGATTATCAGAGCCTGGAGCCTTCCCAAACCCTGATTTCCCATATGGAGCCTGTCACATCCATGCTTTTTATTCAGACACTCCAGGTCTGTACGATCTCAAGTAAAAAAAGTAATTATACAAAGCCCACACGAACACACTTTATCGAAGCAGGGATTATGCATCTCATAATGGAGCGAAAAAAAAGGAAGGCAGGGTGACCTTTCTCAACACCAGATAGCAAGCAACTTATGAGTAGGAAGCAGAATCCAGGTCTGCCTCCTACTTTCTCACCTGATAAATTACGTCGCCTACAGAGTAATAAAAAAATTTATACCCTCCATGTACTGCAAAAAAAAAAAAAAAATAGCTATCTGCAAGCCCTTTGATGTATCCGTTACATAAGACATGGAGGGATGTGAAGGAAACACTCTTTTCCTTTGTCGTGGGATCTGTGGATTAACTTTCAACCTTTAAATACACACTGAAGCCACCTTTTGATTTGAAGTTCTTCTACCCTTCACAAACCACCCAAAGACATTTGAAATGCACAGAATCAGCATCAGCAATCATCCAGGCAAAGGGAAGCGTCCAAATAATTTTGGAAGCCGCGATGATGTCTCTATAACCTAAATAAAGAGAGTGCAATTATCAGACGCTCACAAGATTCAGCACAATTCAGAAGCCACTGCCTCGCTTTGTCAATCAGATTGCACACATTAGCTTGCTATTTTAAAAAGTAATTCTGACAACTAACACTTCTCATCTTAAGTAATGCTGGGGCAGCAAGTTTCATCCTGGTACAGAAATAATACAAGGATGCACAGTGTATTTACGTGCCTTTTAAGAACTGGAGCAGTAGACTTGAACTGAGAGAAGCAGAATCTTTGTGTGACAAGTATGAACAAAGCCCAGGGAAAGGCCAAATTGCACACTGGAAGGCACCCTGTTATAAGCACAAGAGTTTAGAAGTGGTGTTGATCTCTGTCTGTATTCCTGTAGGACCTGTCAGGTGTACCCACGCCTTGGGCAGAATTTAGAGGCGGTCCTTCACTTATAACCTCTATACAGAAACTTTAAAGGAACTGCCATCTTTGTCTATTATATGTCACCAAAAAGGAACCAGGGCATGCAAGGTGTAACACAGTTGCCATTAGAGAGACTTGACCTGAAGGAAAGACAAGTGCTAACGCCTGACTGTCAGAATTTCGAGGCAGTAATTTCCTCACGTGATTCTCTAATATGATTAACCAGTGCATCTGAGCAATTGCAGCTATGGGATGGACACTGCCAAAGAATCCACACAAGCCTTCAAGAGATCACAGAATCATAAGGTTGGAAAAGACCTTTAAGAAGGACTGTTCCTGTCCTATGCTAAACCATATTCCTAAGTACTTCATCTACCCTTTTTTTAAACATATCCAGGGATGGTGACACAACCACCTCCCTAGGCAGCCTGTTCCAGGCCCTGACAACTCTTTCAGTGAAAAAATTTTTCCTGACATCTAATCTGAACCTGCCCTGGCTCAGCTTTGTGCCTTTTCCCCTTGTCCTATCACCTGGCTGAAGAGACCATCTCCCACCTCTCTACAACCTCCTTTCAGGTAGTTGTAGGTGGTGATAAGGTCTCCCCTCAGCCTTCTCTTCTCCAGGCTAAACATCCCCAGCTCCCTCAGCCACTCCTTATAACACATGCATTCATTTAACACAATGCTTGGTATCCCTTTGAAAAATCAGAAGTTTTAAATAAAGGACTTGCAGGGCTGGGGTCCTGGCTATCTCACATCAAAGAGGATTTCTGTCCTGAAACTCCTTACCTTTTTCCACATCCAGATTGTTCCAGATGCTATTGCTGTAGCCAGTCCATGCCTATCACCTGAGAAGTCTACTTGGTATCCATTAATTCTACTATCAGATGTAAGCTGTCACTAAAATAAATATCACAAAAGCAGTATTATCACAACAGTCATCTCAGTAAAGGGAAGTTTTGAATTTACCTCTGCATTTTTCCCAGGTTCCTTTTTGCCAAGAAAAAAAAAAAATAAAGTGTATTCTATTCAACTTTTTGGTATCTACAGTCGTCAAAATCACACAGGGCACATGGCCGGGGAAGGCTCTGGGGGTCAAACTGTTGCCTCACAGAAGGAGGGAAGGAAGGCTGTGAATGCAAGTGAGGACATGGGAAAGCCTGATTAGATACACGGAAGCACTTTTTCACCATGAAGGTGGTCAAACACTGAGACAGAAGGCCCTGAAAGGCTGCAGGATCTACATCCTTGAAGTCCTTTCCTTCAAAACCCAACTGGAAAAGCCCTGTGTAATGTGCTCCTCCTGGTCCTGCTGGGAGAAGGGGACCAGGCTGGAGACCTCCTGGGGTCCCTTCCAGCATCAATTATTCTGTGACCTCGCTGCTGGAGACTGGGGCAGCTTCCAGCAGCGCTGCCCTTCCCAGCTCCACACAACTTGCTGTGAATCACTTGCTCTGTTTCACCGTGGACCTTCCTCATCACCGGGGAGGTGCCTGAGCTGCTACAGCCCCCAGGAACAGGTGGGTGGCACAGCACCCTGACACATGAGGAGGAATAAATCACGTAATTTTTCTGGCTGACTATTTATTTATATTTTTAATCTATGCATGCAACAGGCACATTGTAAAGTCATAGCTCGCTAGCTATGGAGCCAGAGGTCTGGTTTTGCTGGAACTGATTATATTAAGCACTAGAATACAGCAGTGTATGGCATATGTGAGGCAGGTATCTGTCAAACAATTTGCAAATTATAGACTGGAAGTGTTGTTCAGGTCCTGAACATTACTCTCCAGTGTTACTAATCCTTTATGCAGATATGTGCTGTTTAATTGTCAGTTGGGAATTACAATGACACGTTACATGACTAATTTTTCAAACTATAATCGTGCTATTCCCCCCACCCTCCTCCTTCTACTTTTCCTGTCAATCTCCTTTCACTCTATTTTGTTGCTGTTTCTCTTGGCAGAACCACCTTCTTTGGTAGCAAGTGGAAAACTCTGAAAGTGGATAATATGGTACTTAAATTCACTGAACTATATGGATTGAGAGAACTGTATTTTTGGGGGTCTCAAAACCAACCCTCACTACCCAAACTCTATGTAATCCTGATGATGTTTCCTAAGAATATTCCATCTCTAATTATTTCCCTGATGAGAAAAATAACTACTATTGCCATACTATGTTTAGGAGTAACAGTGTATTGGTTCTGGCTGAGATGGAGGTGACTGTCCCCCCAGCAGCCCCCATCGCGCTCTGCTGTGTATGGGTATGGAGTGAGATGTTGGGGGCTTTTAGCTGCTGCTGAGCACTGCACCAAGGCTGTGTCTCCTACATCCCCCCTCACCAGCAGGCTGGGGGTGGGAGAGATCTTGGGAGGGGACACAGGCAGGACAGCTGAGCCAAACTGACCAAAGGGATATGCTGTACCATGTGACATCTGCCCAGCAATAAAAGCTGAGAGAAAGGATGAGGAAGAGGGGACCTTTGTTAGTACGACGTTTGTCTTTGGGAGCAACTGCCACATGCACTGAAGCCCCGTTCCCTGGGAGGTGGCTGGACTCTGCCTGCTGATGGGAAATAAAGAACGACTCTTGTTTTAGCTTTGCTTCTGCACATGGCCTTTTGCTTTATTAAACTGCCTTTATCCTGACCCACAGGTTTGGGGGTTTTTTCTATCTTATTTTTCTCCCCTCTGTGCCCTGCTGATGAGGGAAATGACAGAGTGGCATGGTGGGCTCCTAGCATCCAGCCAAGGTCAACCCACCACACAGTAAGTTTTCTCTGTGTGTGGTCTAGTTTCGATACTCAGAGAAACAGTTTCAGGGAGCAACATTCATATAGACCCATTCTAAAATACTAACCTCAAATTCCTTTATACCCAATAACCCTTCGATCCTAGAAGCAAAACACAAGGTAGGATTTTGACACAGGTCACAGGCCCTAAGACTCAAAAACATCAGTTGCAATATTTGGGTTTTTAAAAATGTAATGGAATTACTCCTCCCCACCCTGCCCCCAAATGAATGGCTCATGATTTCCAAAGCTCAGGAGACAGAGGCATTCAAGATATTGTTCACAGGACACCTTTCTTCACAGTGTAACACTCTATAGTTTTCCTTCCCCCTCAAGAGAATTTCCATAAGCATTTTTGATCAGAAATATGCATTGCCATGACGGACAGAGGCCCGACTACTGGTGAGCTTGTAGGATTGCAGAAGCAAGTCATAAATTTCTTCCCTGCTTCTAAGAGCTATTAATTCACTCCTTATCTTGCCAGAGACTGAAAGTGCTTTTGACAATTGCAACTACCTGAGATATGGGGAACCTAAGAAGTCCCTTAGGTTACAAAGCCCTGCAACACATCAGAGAGACAAAATTACAACTGTGATTACTGATGCAGTTTCTACTGTCTTTTACAGTGATGTCCTCTATTGCACAAGCACTCATTCAGGTTTCCATACTCCACTACACTGACTAGGCCAGGAAAAAACATGAATACAAAGCAAATCTGTCACCAGCAAATTGAAGACCATGTGAACCACGATGTGCTCATTATCCTATTAACCTCACCTACAACCTCAGAGTGTGACAGATGATAGAAAATAGCATTTCTTAAATGAACAAACTATTTAATTATCTCTTGCAAGCTTCATGAAAACAGAAGAAAGGCCCTCTCAAGCTGGAGACCAAAGAAGTACATCTCAGTCTTTACATCAATGGGCAGAAACAAAGAAGAAACCTAAAAAAAAAAGGCAGTATCACCATTTGACTCCCCCATATTGCCAGGAGACATCACTCACCAAATTAAAACACGTTTTACAGCATATTAAATTTCAAATCAAAGCAATCAGGGCTGGCAGTGCTACAGATCCAGCAGTAAATGCCACCTCATTACCTTACAGATTGCTTCCCCAAAGGGAAGTTGCTCAGCTGAGTTAGCGAGACCACTTGGTCATAGAACAGGCCCTGAAGAACAGGGCTAACAAAACCACTTCATAAAAGCATTAGCAACTCTATGTTGGCATCCAACAGTCAAGAGACAGAAGTCAAACAACAAAAGCATAGTCTGGCCATTCCCAGAAACATATAGGAGTTTTAAATATTTAGGTATCTGGTATGATCCTGACAAAAGGTTTCAACTTCAACTCCCACGTTTCAGGCAACTGAACTGTGATCTCTCATAGGCTCCTTTTCAGAATTTCCATGTTGGGCCTTGTGATTTTCCAGTTGAAGCAATACTGTGCTTGTAAAGAATCTCCAGTTTTACTACAGCAGCCTTCTGATGAAAGCATTTTATCAAAGTAATTCCCAAGCACACTATAAATCCAATACTCATCTGAAAATGAACAGGAAGCTTTCTTTTGCTATGATCAAACAGCACTTTCAAACAGTTTGCAACTTCTGCAATCAAAAGTGTTTTGTTTTTAGCAGCTTTTATTTAGGCACTATGTCAAAATTCAATCTTCATTTACTGAAGCTTTTTCAGCAAAAAAAGATACACCACCCTGAAATCGAAAAGCATGAAGCTCAAAGACAGCTTTAGGTCACAGATGGTTCCCCCTACGTTAACATGATTTTATTCATGGATACAAAATAAATACAAGTGTTTTCTATTAGCTCCCCTCCTAAAATGAACAAGATGTTTGCCTGGACAGCTGCAGAAAAAGATGCAGGTGTTATGTAGGTTAGGAAAGCACATGGAACGTACTCCTTGTACAGGTAACTCTGGCAGGCCACTTCATGATCCAATACTGTAGGTTGCTATTTTGAAAGCAGACAGGGTGGAAGATTCAGGAAGTGTAACAGGCCTTCTAACCAGACTCCAGCAGTGTTTATTTGGAATAAGACTTTACAAAAACCTAGGTGCAGAAAAGATATTCTACTACAAAGAAAGTACCAGAAAGCCATACACTTAATTCTGCACAGAAATTTAGAAAACCTTGTCTTTGGCAGAAAGATGGGCAATTGTTTTTTTTTCCACCTTCCTCTTCCCCCATGTCACAGAACCAGGATGAGTTACTGCCTGATTAAATATTGTTGTGGATTTGTGTGGCGGGGTTCTGGTGGAGGAGGGGGGCTGCAGGGGTGGCTTCTGCAAGAAGCAGCCAGAATCTCTCTGCAGTCCCCACAGAGCAAACACCAGCTGGGCTCAAAGGCCAGTTGTTGCTGACCAAGGCCGAGCCCATCAGTGATGGTCACAGAGCCTCTGGGAATCACATTTAGAAGAAAAAACCTGCCAGTGGCTGCTTTTTGCCACCAGAGGAGTGAGAAGATGTAAGAAATTCTGCAGACATCAAGGTCAGTGAAGGGAGGGAAGGGAGGAGGCGCTGCAGGCACCAGAGAGAGACATTCCCCTGCAGCCCATGGAGAAGACCATCGTGGAACAGGTGTCCCCCTGCAGCACATGGAAGATGACAGGGAGCAGAAATCCCACCTGTACCCAGGAAGAGGCCCCACATTGGAGTAGGTGGAGACATCTGGAAGACACTGTGACCCACACTGGAGCATGCCTCTGGCAGGACCTGCAGTCCATGGAGAGAGGCCCACGCCAGAACAGGTTTGCTGGAGGGACTTGTGACTCCGTGGGGGCCCAGGCTGGAGCACCCCTATAGAAGTGACCCACACTGGGGCAGTTGGTGAACAGCTGAATCCCCATGGGAAAGGACTCACATTGGAGAAGTTCATGGAGGACTGTCCCCTCTGTCGGTGGGACCCCACGCTGCAGCAGGGGAAGGGTGTGAGGAATGTTGTCCCCATCCAGTCTGCCGTGTATGTGGGCATGTCCGTTCCCCCCTGCCCCCCTCAGTCCCCAGGCTAAGTAGTAAAACAACTGACTGAGGAACTGACTGAAACTCCCATCCCCATCTCCCGCTGTGACACATGGGAGGAAGGAAAGGAGCAAAATCATGACTAAAGTGAAGTCTGCTAAGAAGGGAGGGGTGGGGGAAGGTGCTTTAAGACCTGGCCACGCTTCTCATCACCGGACTCTGGTGTCACTGGGTGTGCAGGGCAGTGTCATAAATTAGAGAGTTTTCTGTCCTTTATTCTGTGCTGAGTCTGTTTTGCCCGCGACACTGACTGCAGAACGATCTCTCCCTGTTCTTATCTCGACTCCTCAGCCTCTCAATATATATTTCCTGCCCTGTCCAGCTGGAAAGAGGAGTGATAGAGCAGCTTTGGTGGGCGTCTGGCCTCCAGCCAGGGTCAAACCACCACAAATATGTAAATGTATGATCTCATATTCTTATTGAAGAGAATAAGCAGCAAGTGCTTCACTATCTATTTCATGTGAGAGGTGAGTCTGAATAATAGCAGAGGGATTTATTTATTGATGTGGTTAAGCTTTTTAAAAATGACAAATTAAATTATCACTTTAGCTTCTTTGGTAACTCAAGAACCTCTTAAGAGCGTACTATTCCTGATTGCAAAGTGCATTAAGCTAGAGGAAAGATACATTTGTTATTGCCATTCACAGCTAGTAGCTACAAGTCTGGAGGATTTCCAATTTTATCACCAAGAAAAAAACCCTCTGTGCTTCTAAGGGTACCCCCTACATAATTGGGCATAAATCTTTTGGAGGGAAAAAGTGCTGAGGAGGCATAGAGGGTCTCTGTTCCATATGAAATGGCATAAGACGAATACAATTTGACAAAAAACCCTGAATTACTTGTGCACTGCAGGCACAGTCTTTATATACAGTTTCTAAGAAGACAGAGGGGCATACAACACAGCTATAAATAGTCTTCTCTCTTTGTGAGGAGTGTACAGGAGCTAAACCAATGTGGTGCTCAGCAGTTATGCTGCACTCCTAAGATTGGAGAAGACTCTTCCTCCACCACACAGACCTGGCCTCTTGATGTCAAGTTCCTCAAATTCACAGTAGGTCCCATTAAACATTATGAACCCAGCACCTTAATGTCCAGACCTCCCCTCTAGAAAAAGCAAAGACCATGCACACCGTATGACCCTTTGGGTCTGCTAGCATAGAGGCCAGAAGCTGACTTCACTCTTGAAGGTGGCAATGTCAGCATCAGCTGGAGATGATGACTGATCTCTGTGCTTCATCAAAGCTTGACAGCTGCACAAATACAGTGGGAGAAAAACGGAAGACTCAGCAAATGCTGAGAGAAACATACATCAGGCCAATTAGCAATCTTTCATTATTCATGATTATAAAATGTTCCGTGGTAGGTCTGTGTGAAAGTGCACTCTGTTCTGTTTAGATGTCCCTGTAAGAGTTTAACCACAGCACGACTTTTTGCTTTATTACAAGTGTTTTATGATGGGGAAAAAAAGTAAGAGGGCTCAATAAGAATTAACATATGAAATGTGATTTTTCCCTCCAAGAAAGTAATTCATCCTGGTTGCCATTTAATAGAGACCAGAAATTCTAATGCAATGATGCACAAAGATACTCCGACCTAACCCAAAAATGGAACACCTGATTTAGATGAGAAGTTGTGAAAACTTCTGCTTCCACAAGATCTCTTTCTATTCAAAATAAAGTTCAGTAGATTTAGTTTTAAAATTTCACTTTTTTTTTTTCCCTCCAAGGGAACTTTCATGGGTACTAATTCATAGAATGGTTTGCAAGGGACCTTAAAGATCATCTAGTTTCAACTCAGGAAATCAATGCAATGTTGTTCAAAATTAAAAAGTTTAACACCTTTTTCAGATTAACATGCTTTGAAAAACGTTTCCCAAACAACATTATGGTAAGAGGAGTTTAGAAACCCAACCCAGACGGGGAAAAACATGAATCAGAAACCAGACTCTGTCGGGCAAGTAAACATACAGTGAGATCTTGAAGAGGACTAGAAAACACTGATGCTTGACAGAGCTGAGGGATGTCTCAGCACAGTCCAAGGCCAGCAGATCATCCAGCACTCCTGCATGAATTTAAGAGAGCGATCAAGGGTGGTGAAATCCCTGGGCAAGTATCTCTTTCTGAATGTTACTGTTCAACCTGACTGAAAAGTTCCTGCTCCAAAGCACAGCATCTTGCATTTCAGGTGTTAACACTGAACAGAGCCCAAATTCTCTCCCTTCTCAGAGAACCAAAAAGAGCCAGCTTGGGACATTCTGCAGGGATCAGAGGAGCACCCTGAGGGTCACCCAAACAAGCAGCAGGACCAGCTGTAGAGAAAAACAGAACAAAACATGGGATAATCAGAGGGGTTTATTAGATTCTAAAACTGCCCAGACATGTTGAGTATTACAACCATCAGTCCTAATGGTTGCCTCAGTTCAGTTGTAAGTCTTCTTGCAGGAGAGGTGTTGCCAGAAAGGCAAACCTCATGCTTATCCTCTCTGTCAACCAAGGAAACTCCATCACAACACTGATCACCCTACTTCAGACTGTTTAGGTCCAGGAACAACTTTCTCAACTTTTAGCATGTGAAAACATCAAATCATGTGCGATGCAGTATGAAATAATTGCTTTTTTTTCCTCTAGGAAAAAAGACTGCAGATTAAACATCTGATACATTTTAAGAATAAGAAAAGTAATGCTACCAATACCAAGAGTTAGCTGGAACAGACTGACTTTAGGCAGAATCACTGTATTAGTAAGGGATGCACAAATTCAGCATTATACTGAAAAACTAAGAAGAGAGGCACAAGCATTATTGAGTTAACCACCCGTCAGAACGACAGGCTGGTTTTTGACATTACATTACTTTTTTATTTTTCCCACATTCATGGAGGAAAATCTTGTCTTGAAATCCTTTACTGCTTCATATATTTGTAAATTTG
The DNA here is from genome assembly GCA_020800305.1 of Porphyrio hochstetteri. Classification (NCBI taxonomy): domain Eukaryota; kingdom Metazoa; phylum Chordata; class Aves; order Gruiformes; family Rallidae; genus Porphyrio; species Porphyrio hochstetteri. The sequence continues at coordinate 120,533,334 of CM036906.1, read as the reverse complement.
AAACTTCTAATTAGATATTGCCACCTCTTGTTCTTCCTTGACTACCATAAACCCTGTATCTTCCCTGACTGCCACCAATCCAACGTAGGGGCTGTGATGGCCCACACCCCCCGTAAGTCTGCACCTGAAACAGTGGCCAGGGACAGAGTGCAGAGCACATGAAGTCTCAGTTACAGAATTGATGCAAGAGAAATTCTCCCCTGAAGTCTGCTCAATACTGAAGACTTCCTATCTCAGCTGCTGTAAGGGGTGATGTTCTCACTTGCCACTTACGGGCCCACACTTGAACAATCCCATGTATTCTTTATTACCTTTCAATTTGTCACCCTCGCTGGAAGTCTCTCAGCTTTCACAAAACTCAAGGGCTAAATAAGTCCCATCTATAACCCATGTGTGGCTTTATTGTGTGGAAAAAACTGTGTTACATCCTTTCATACTCTCCTCCTCCCTGTTCAGTGGTCCCAGTATTTATGCAGGCTATTTACATAGTATTTATTCCTACTAGGGAAAATGTTTGATAACTTCTCTTGCTATGACTTGCCAAAGGTAGGTGGGGCCAAATGCAGGCAGGAATTTACATATTAACCTTGAAAATAAAGCTGTGATACTCTATCCTCATCCCCTACAAGAATCCAAGCACTTCCTTTTCTGTGCTACTGCAACACAAAGGTTTTAACCATGCTGACTGCAGCAAAACTTTTACAATAACACTACATTAATAATACTTAGCACTTTACAGCCATAGCATTTAACTTTTCAACCACTGACCTCCAAGAGCTCAGCATCATTAAATCCATTCTGTACACGGGGAAACCTGAGATGCAGAAACTTTCCCAAGGTCATTTGACAATCAGGTGAACAGCTAAAACTGGAATCCAGAGCTCTTAAAACAAAGATTATTCCTCCAGTACTCAGCCACATGCTCACTTCCGAGGCTACTTATAAGCTACAAAAGATCATTTAATTAGCACTGGTATTTAGTTGGTTTAATAGACCTCTCTTTCCTACTCTCTGCTTCATTTCCATTTTTAGATACTTCCCTTAAAGCTGGAGTGCAGCACTGCAGTCTGCTCTGTGTTATGCAAGTACAGCTTTATTCTGTCTAGCAGAATTGTAATTCTTCACAGTGCATACTTCAGAAATAATTAAGACAGATCAGGATAGCAAAAAAACACCCAAAAAACCCCCAAGAAAACCCCCACACCACAAAAACCAACCCAGCAGAGATCAATCTGCCAATGCAACCAGTTTGCACATTTCTCTCTCCTCCTCCAGCTAGGAAACAACTGAATATACCAAAGTCTGTTCCTGGTTCTTGGGCAAAATTCAAGCTATTGCCCTTGCTCTTCACAGGTACTGTAAGCAAAAGGATCTAGGGTCTGTGATCCACTGTGATGCTAAAGCATGATGAGGAGAAGATGAGGAGACAGGATACAAAACAGAGAAAGAGTGGTGGGAGAAGGTGTAGGAAGAGAATTGGAATAGAGCAGCAGGCATTTTTGGAAGGAAATGCATAAATTTCTACAAGTAAATACAGACAAGGAAAACAATTTCCACTGCTATTTACTTAAAATTAGTAAATCCCTCAGGTACAATATGAATGGGAACCTTCAGAGGACTTTTACAAAATCAGGACAAGACCAATATGGGTCCAGTGAAGACAATATGCATGTGGTAGAGCTAAACCTTTATCTTTTCTGCTATGCCACACAGCAAGCAAATGTTCCCATCCAGTTCTATCTCAGAAGGAAGAACACATTTCCTGGCATTTACAGGACAAAGTCACAGCTTCCAAGTTCTGTAGAAGTTCTCTCTAATGTCAGACAAGGACCTCAGACAGCAGAAGTATGCAAGTCTCACAAAAGTATACACAAAGCTCAGAGCTAAGGCAGACTCCCTAAAATATATTTCAGCTTCCTTTTACCAGATGGTTTAGCCAGCTTGAAAGCAAAACAAGATTGCTAAGCAGAATTAGATCTTCATTAGCTTTCCACAACTAACTCCTGAAACCAACTGTTTTGTTACAGCCGAATGCATCAACAAACAAATACAAGGCTTGGTTATTAACTAGGAGCCCTTCTTTCTCTCAAGCACCATCCCAGGGTTTTGCCAATTTGTTTTTTTGGGTTTTTTTCCTTCTTGTAGAGACTGTAAAGAGTTTGACACTAAAACTTGCATCAACTAAACAGAAGAGATGTATCCTTTGGCAGGATAAAATCACATCTGCCATCAACTTCACCATGTTTCCATAAAAATATGCTCCATTCTGCCGACATTAAAGCACATTACAGTGCATGGACCCTCCAAACAAAACTATCTGAGATATAAAGATTTTATTTAGAACCATTCCTGTGGCTGGCAAAGCTCCAGTTTACGTGAAAGGTGTTCTGTCTGCCCACTGAGCTTGGGTTTTTATTTTCTGTTGCAATTTTCATTTTCTAAGAAGCATTGCTCCATTTTCACATTAGCATTAATCCAAATACATGCTAATCAGAGACAAATGTACTGGGCACTGCAACTAGACCTGAATAAATTTTCTTCAATACTCACTGTAATAATGCAAATCTAATTAACCTAAGTCTAATTAATTTTAAAGTTCCAGTAAGACACATTTGCCACTGATGCAAATTGTTGGGAGTCTAGTTGGAACCATACCTTTCAACCGGGTGCCACAATAACCTCAAAAGAAAATGTAAAGAGCATTAAAAAATAACTCTTGATTAAGAGTATATGAAGATAAATTATATTTCCCTTGCTTTTTGTTTTATTAAAAGCAGCAGTCAAATAGGGAGTATGAAAAGAAAGAGCAGTCCTCTTAAACACTGAAATAAATCTGTGCTGCAAACAATGAGTGTGACCATTTTTCAGACCCATTTTGAGCCACTTAGAACACTAACTGCAGGAATTCTGGGCATGTGTCTGTTTGTCATTAGTTAACATCAATTAAGGAGAAAAGCAGCAGCGCCTGGGTCTCCACCTCTTAATAACTGTCATTGGTAAAGGTCCATCAATAACAAAGCAGCTCTTAGGAAGCAGGTTAATGACTTCCTGAAGACCAGGTGATGCCCCCCTACTCACACCTGCTCACGGGAGCGAAGCAAGAGGTCACTAGGTGATGAACTCTCACCATCTGAACCAGGGCTTCTAAAACAAGCAAGAGAATCACACAGCAGATGGATGAAAGGATTAGGTGTCCGTGCTCCCACTGACAACAGACAGAGATCTTTTGATATGCAGACGGGGAGACCAGAAGAGGGGAATCAAGAACATTCATGCATGATAGTCATGAAAAGTAACCAAATATTTGTGTGCCTTATTTTGGATAGGTCTGTATATACTCCTCCTATAACCCACAAGTGAACTGTGATTGGCTTAGAAAACATGAAAAAATATGTGCTTTAATGGCTTACACTGGGGTTTTTTTAATACCAGTGTTAAACTGGAAAGCAGAGTATCACTAGCAGAGTGCTCTGTGATATGGCTGCTCGAGGGCTGGAAAATAAAGCTGTCTCAAACAAACAGAAAGCATGCCCTGTTTCTAATAAACGAGCAAAGAACCCTCCTCCTGTCTTGCAGCAGAAGTGTTAATCCAGAGGGCAAAGAAACTGTGCCTGGAATCTACTTAGTCAAGAAGACTGAAGAGGTACAGACCTCAGCAAGTTGCCCAAACACGTTGCTTTATGGGTGTCTAACAAGGAAACGTTGTACAAAGTTCTGTAAGAAGCAGAAATATGATGTACACAAATTGAAAACTTGAAGTTAACAATATACAAGTCAATCACAAAATACTTAGAAATTAAGGAGATACATATGAGAGACACACCCACCCCCAGAACATTAATAATTGCATCCAGAGATAAAGTAAACCACAATGCATCAGGAGAATGTGTGGTAAATCTGGAAGACTGGGAAAATGAAGGAAGGTTCTCTATAAACATTGCTGTAAAGACATTTTTGAGCACTGAGGTTCTATAGGGAGCTGAATCTTGTAACTTTAAAAAGATAGACTGTAACAGGAGACATGGTTTAAAGGAGTACCAACATCAAAATCCTCACTGGGTTACTGATGATTTTACTGCTTTTAGAAGAAGCAGAGTCTTCTTTGCCCAATTTTCTCCAAGTGTTCCATGTTTCAAATGCTGACCTGTGTATTTGCTCTCTGCTAAGGGTTAATGTAGACCCCTGCCTTGGAAGATGAAACCCAGCTTCCACAGAAGAGGTATCTCCAACTAGGGTCATGCCTCGAGAGACACATTCAACAGGACAGTTTTTCTTCAGTGTCAAGATCACCTCAGTACAGGATTCTACCAGGAAAAATATTTACAACCAGAAACACTGATGCCACTTCTTCTGAGGAAGATAGTGAGAAATAAGATAGTCTAAAGAAACAGCTACAGCTCCCAGACCAGTTTTAAAACCCCCATCCAACCCAAGTGACGTTTACGCAATTGCTTTCAAAAAAACTTTAACTTTACAAAGCTGGGAGGGGTGGCTGACACGCAGGAGCACTGCGCTGCCATCCAGAGAGACCTGGACAGGCTGGAGAGCTGGGCAGTGAGAAACCAGATGAAGTTCAACAAAAGCAAGTGTAAAGTCTTGCACCTGGGAAGGAACAACTGTTTGTATCAGTACAGGCTGGGGGATGACCTGCTGGAGAAGAGCTTAGTGGAGAAGGACCTGGGGGTCCTGGTAGATGACAGGTTGGCCATGAGCCAGCAGTGTGCCTCGGTGGCCAAGAGAGCCAATGGGATCCTGGGATGCATCAGGAGGAGTGTAGCCAGCAGGTCAAAGGAGGTGATCCTCCCTCTCTACTCTGCCCTGGTCAGGCCCCACCTGGAGTATTGTGTCCAGTTCTGGGCTCCTTGGTATAAAAAGGACAGGGATCTCCTGGAAAGAGTCCAAAGAAGGGCTACGAAGATGATTAAGGGCCTAGAGCATCTCCCCTATGAGGAAAGGCTGAGTAAGCTGGGACTGTTCAGCCTTGAGAAGAGAAGACTAAGGGGGGACCTAATCAAAGTTTATAATTATCTGAAGCAGGGGATGCAGGGGGAATCAGCCAGCCCCTTTTCAGTGGTCTGTGGGGATAGGACAAGGGGCAATGGCTGCAAGTTGGAGCATAGGAAGTTCCGCACCAACATGCGGAAGAACTTTTTCACAGTGAGGGTGACTGAGCCCTGGGACAGGCTGCCCAGGGAAGTGGTGGAGTCTCCTTCACTGGAGATATTCAAGACCCGCCTGGACGCCTATCTGAGCAATATGAGCTAGGGAGCTGCTTTGGCAGGGGGGTTGGACCCAATGATCTCTCGAGGTCCCTTCCAACCCCTACAATTCTGTGATTCTGTGATTCCCTGAGCCATTGATTCTGATTCCCACATCATACAGAACCTTTCCAGAATTTTCACATGTACATATACACAAACTGTACCTCCAAGTAATTCACCCAGTTAGAGCACCAAGCTTTAATGTATAAGGTGAACCATCTTTACAAAAATCTCAGCTGAGAATGCTTTATTGCCTTTCGTACAGCAAGGAACTGCTTCTGACATCGGAGAACTGGCTGACATAGTCTAGATGATACATACTAGAAATAAAACTCAGGATTATTTAAGCCCTGCTCTAGAGTAGGGCTGAAGAGCACAAACATTGTTATAGGAAATCTGAACTGTGTATTGTTCTGTGTTTCCAGTTTGACCAAACTCTTCCTGTACAGCAAAGAAACATAACTTTAACTCTCTCAGAATTGAGCAAAAAGATATAGGAAGGAGAAAAAAAAAAAAAAAAGAACAAACTGAACAACCTGAAAATGCAGGCTTCTCTGCGATATTTCTGGCTCACTCTCTGTTGTGCAGTAAGATCTGCAGACAAGCAGCAGCTAAACAGGGAACCACCTCCTCTACTTTTGCTGTCTTATTAAAGGAAAAAACAGCAGACATGAGATGAGGACCTGGGGAGGGGCAGGAGAGCACAGTCCATGCCCCACCTGAGAGAGGAGTCACTGAGAAAGCAGCAGGAACTCACAACAGACTGTGGTGCTTCCCCCAGTGTTCTTCCCTGGAAGAAATACCAACTGATAGGTTTTAAAAAAAGTAATCACCCTCCTCCATCCCACAAAACCAAAAGAAATAGAAGCCCCCGACAAACCAGAATGCTTCAGCAGCCCTGCAGGAACGACAACCCCTGCTTCCCCTATGGGATTTGTCAGCCTCTACATCCAATCAGTAAATCAGACCATAAAATGGTTAGCAGCTGTGTTAGTTAGTTTAGCCACTGAAAAATAACTCCAGCTGTGTCTCTGGTCTCATAAATAAAGAAAACTTTTCTGTGTTACAGGTGGGTGACTGAGGGCTGCACAAGACTGTGGGAAAAGCACGGAGTTCAAGGGTCAGAAACAGCATTTTTGTAATACAGCTAAAGATTTTTCTTCTGGAATTAAATTCTTCTGAGACCTTTTTTTTGTTGAGTCAGCAAAGACTATTTTAAGGGCCATCCATCAGCATGCACAAACCCAGCTGCACGTTCTGCTGCCCGTCCTACGGGTGAACTCAGGAGAAGCAGAACAAAGAGATGTAATATAGAATGGTTGAATGACTAAAGTAAAAACCAGCACTGCCTCCACAGCCCTGTGGGCCCCACAGGCTGTGGGGCTGGAAAAGGGAATTCCTCTGGCCCCTCACTGCAGGAAAGGGGATGTGTGTAGGTTTTCCCAGGTAAAAGGCAGCAAGTGCCCTGGAGAATACAACCTCCTTTGGGTTCAAAGGCTGGCGTTTGGAAACACTGCATCATTGACTGGGGATCCCTATGATTTTAAGGCTCTGTGTCAAAGGGCACACTCCACTTCATTGGAAGATACTGTGTGGGAGCTGAAATATCATGTGGGTGTTGATGGGAAACAGGTGGGAGCTCAGGAACATCATGAAGGATTGGAAATGGACTCTGCTCTTGTCATCATCCAGTGTTCCCTATTAATGGGGAAAACAAAGAATAGAAAAACCATCTTTTTCACATTTGCCCAGCTGTTTTAATCACCAATGTGCAAGAGAAATCAGTCCATTTCATTCATCCTTCTTGTCTGAGTACAAAGGCCTTGGTCAATACTACGTCAGCACGGCTAAAGTTGCTTTTGGAGCCTGGCCCACAATGCAGACAAGAAGGACTATCAGAGTCACCCACCAGGGAATGACACTTTCTCTGCTGTTAGGTGTTTGGTTGGATCTGCTTTGTTTTCCTGGTGCTATCTTCCAATCTGTTGGCTATGTTAGCCTCAAAAGGCTGAGATGGTAAATCCCTGATACCCTCTGCAAATAGAAGCCTGGCAGCATTTTCCTCACAGATGTTAAGGATTATAACAGGTTGCACTGATATTTTCTCTGGTTATTTGCCAAAGTAAGCCTGAAGCATCCCCACCAATAAACTGGCATTTAGAAAAACACTGCAAAGCACAGTCACAGCTGGATGATCTATTCACCAGTGTTGTTCCTTCCACTCCCCACCCATCAGTGGGATTTGCTGCAGAATGATTAACTGCCTTACCACCATCTGTGCTCGGGTGCCATCAGTAACCCAGGCATTTCAGAAGATCCCAGCCCTGCTCAAGCTAAGCCAAATTACTGCTTGCTGATGCATCAGTCCAGCTAAGCAAGGCTGGAAAACGCAACAGGTAACCAAACAGTCTTGGAACAAATTAACCTCTAAAAAAAAGCAGGCACGTCAAGCCTCAGGAACAAATCGACCTCTACACAAACAGGTACTTCATGTCCTGTCCTGCCTGTGTTAACTGTGGACAAATACATGGAGAAGCTCAGGTCAGGCCACAGCTGCTTTACACAGGTTTCTGAACAGTAGGTCCTTACCTTGCTTGCTGGCAGACACTGCAAATCCATGCCTTCTCCTTCTTCTGGTAAGAACTGCAGCTCTTGCAGATGTTGTACTTGCAGTCTTGGCACTGTCGCTTGCTGTTGATAAGAAACGTGAAAGGGGAACAGCAGCGAATGCAGCAGTGCTCGTTGAACTTCTGCTGCTTGGAGAGAATGCTGCACTTGTTACCCTCCTCATCCAACTTCTGCTTCATTTCACTGGAACGAAAAGAAAAAGTACATAAATATAGACAAAATTTCAGTGGGAAATCTCCTCTTTGTGTTTCTCCTCTTTCTGTATCTTGATGTAACACTCTTCAAGTAACTTTTCGAGGTGTGAAATAAATGTCAGAAAGGCATATTTTAAATTCAGAACTGGGAAGCAAAAACTACATTCCCTGGAGCCACCCATGCCCAATTTATTTAAACTCTCTAAGTCATGAGTCTGAGCCAGGGCAAACAATCTCCCTTCAGTCAAGACCAGCAGGACAACCCTCAGGGAAGTCAGGCCACAGCTCTGGGTACTCACTGTGCAAAGGGACAGCGCTCAAGAAATGAGTGCTCCTTTCAGAACACTTCAGAAATCAAAGATCAGTTTGTGAAAGGCAAAACGTTTGGTGTGCAGTAGTAAAAAGTCCTACTGATCAGCATTTTTCAAACATTATTCTTAGTAGCTCCAATTTGTCAAGGAATGTTACGCACATACTTTGTTTCAGAGAGACTTGGGTGTTTTACTAGTTAGGGCAAATACTGAGCCAACTGTTTGTGAAAGTGCTGTGGAACCCCTAAACTTTTCTGAAGAGCTCATTTTAAAAAAGCCCCAAACACAAATTTTGTGCGTGGATTCCTTAATCTGCTACCTCCCATTTTACAGCACTTCTGATATTTTACAAATTCAGCAATAGATACCACGGCATGAGTAATAAAAAGCAGCCAGAAGGAACAGTTGTGTAAGTAGACAAGTCTGCAAACTCATGACAGTTTCTGGCTAGAATATACATTAAGAGGGGGAAAAAAAGGATTCATGAAGACCACATTAAATAAAAGCTTAGAGAACATCACGCACATGCATATATTCATTCTTTCCACTCCTCAGAAACAGTGGCTACCTTACTGTTTCCAGTTGCTGCTAACAACCCCATGTAAGACCAGACTAACACAAAAGTCTAAAAAAAAGTCAAAGGTACCATAAGAGGTAGACTAAGTTGCAGGAAGACAGAGTCATGACATGCTGACTTAAATTTATGCTTAAATACCTTTCTACAGGAAAAATAAAAAAAAAAAGAATACATCTATTGCATAGTTATTCAGGAACTCAACCAAGATCATGTATAAGCATCATTACCAGCCAAGTCTGGAATGCTAAAAAGCCTTGCATTAGTAGGCTATACATCACCTTATTCGCCACTTCTGCCTCAGATACATAACTCAAAATAAAACCAGCCTATTTTATTAAAGTCTGACAGGTCAATTCTAAACCTCAAGTCTAAAAGGCAATTAAGGCAGTGATCTACAGCATGTAATTTTTGAACTTGCACATACATCCTATTTAACCATATCCTAGATACATCCCTTTTATAAATCTAAAACTTTAAAACAAAGCATGTTTTTGCTTTCTACCCCCTGTACAAAGATTTGACTCAGTCCAACTACTCAAACCCAAACTCTCTGAAGTTTCAAGTAAATAATCTTCATGACTTTTGTTCAAATGGCAATACTTACTTCTTTTCCCACATTTTTACACAAAGATGGGAAAGATAAAAGATTATCACGTAAGAGAGGAAAGGTCTGAATTATACAAGGCAAACTGGCTAACTTTGTGTAAATCGACAGAACTATTCCACCAATTAAACAGGATGGTTAGATTAGTTTGCCTTATCCCCATTCCTCCCTCCTACCATGGTACCACATGGACAATCCTTCCAGGGGAACAGGAGAAATGAGCTGTTCCCCACATCACTTCTCCAACCCCAGCATGCATTCTGCTCTGCGTCAGTGGGGTGAGACAGTGCAGTGCTTCAGCACAGGATGCCAGGTGGGAGCCCCAGATCCCAGGAGAGAAGCTGGTGAGGGTTATATGATTCAAGGAAGATTTCTGGCATGGAGAAGTTTCAGCAGCTGAAGATGCTGCAATCTTTACTTCAGGTTGGAGACCCCAGGCAGCAGATACTGGCCTCTGCGTTAAGGTGAGAGCAGGTAAAGGAGTCAAGGTCAGGAGCAGCAGTGAAAGAAGGTATTTTTGTCCTCATGCAACTCTACTATCTCCCAGAATTAGTAACACTGATATCTGGTAGTATCAGCCTGCACACTCAACATCGGCATTCTGAACCCTCATTAGGGCTCTTATGCGTGATAGCAAGACAAACCACAGAAGCAAAGCCACCTATTAAAGCACTGCAATAATGCTCACAGAACATAAAACCAGGCAGTTCACAACAGAGCTAATAAAGCCTGATAGCCAGAAAAAGCTGAGCGCACACTGAAGCCTTTTCATCAGTATAGGCATTAATTACATCTCTCCCCTCTGTCTGGCTGCCAACATTCATTACAATGGTAGAATCTTAATATCATTAAGGCATCTGCCTCACTGTTAAATAGGACTAAATTTGGCCAACGGATTCAAAAAGTCAATAGGACAGGATTGTACAGGCTGGCAGAGAGAGAGACCATGACAGAAAGACTCATTTCCACAGGAAACCAGGCAGAACAGAAAAGAAAGCAGTGCACATCCCTCGATGGCTGTAACAAATTAAGGTCTTCGTGCACTGCCTGCCAAAGGCTATTCTAGTTTCTATCAGGAGTCACATGGCAAAAGGGACTGTCAACAGGACATGCTGGCTGAAGCCAAAAGGCTACTCTCCTCACACTTTCCTTGAAAGTAAAACACAGGTCTCCTATGAAAGTGAAGTGCTGCACAACACTGGTAGGAAGCTGAATCTGTGTGGTTAGAGGAAAATGACAAAGTCAAAGGGAAAAGTAGGCTCTGGTTTACTCATGGGAATACTGAGAGAACCTCACTTGCACATGTCTTCAGCTAGATGATGACCATGAGCTGGATGGTTAATGTGAGCTGCAATCTCAAGACACTGAGAAAGTTTGTAGCCCTGGAATGCAGCAGGTACAGGTTGAAGTTGGAGGCATCCCAGGATTGAAAGTCCCAGACATTATCATTAGGCTGTTAGAATGGTTTGGTACAGGAAGACTGTAACAATGGTCTAAGGAAAGGTGCACACTTAACACCAGTGATCCTGCCATGCACTGAAACTCACTTCCAAAAGGGTGACAGCCACTTGTGCAAGAAGCTGAATGTTTCTAAGAGGCAGGTTGAACTACACATCCATTGCAAGCATTCCCCTTCCTCCCCATACAACAGTTTCCCTCAACAAAACACAGATGAGGGGGATGGGACAGAGAAAAGAGGGAGAATGTGTGTGCACTTACTTCCCCCCAGTATTACATGGTGTTCCCTCCTGGGAAAGTATTTACCTCTGTACATATCATATGTGTGCAAATAAGCAACAAAAAAATCCCTTTTGGGGAAAGGACAGAAGAGTGGGAAGCACAAATGACAGCATTTATTCACATCACTTAAGTCACAACTGATGGTGCTCCGCTATTATGGGTATGTATAACACAGTAATAAGGATCTGTGAAGAGATCTCCTGCTGTTTGAATGAATCTAAGATTGGATTTCATTTTCTTTTTTGAGTGGCTGCATTTCACTGATTGCCTATAAATACAAAAGCAGCAAAGAATGCGCAGCAGATTCCCAACGCGTCTGTCACCAAGACTAATTCTGACAAAGAACATTTTACTGAACTATAAGTTCCAAAATATACAGATGCATATTTAGATGTTTTTCCAGAGGCTTGTACTAATTAATCCTCAACAGTTTGCATAATAAGTGTGTAGTTAATTTCAGGCATTTTGGGTGACAGATACAGAAAGTCAGGTTAGGAATACTCTGTAGCATAGTGCTTTGGATGTAGGCTTTGCTACCATATCCTGAAGGTGAACAGTCGTATTCCGTATTCCCCTCTTTATCCATGGCATCTATTTATTTAGTTAGATTATTTAAATGGCTTTCATTGTCATAGTTTATTTCTTTTTAGCATCTTGGAGGATTTTGCACTGTGGTTTCCAGGTGATACGATAGGTCAGATCCCGTGTGATGCTGAAGACAGGCATTGCACCACACACTGCAAGGGAGTAGGCTGCTGAAATGTGGCTAGTGAGGTGAGCAGATACCCAGGACATCTCATCACATGACTGCTCCTCAACAGCTGGGCAGCATCCTCTCTGAAACACCTTGCCTGGCAAGCCATCTTTGCACTCTATGAACCTGCAGCCCCTTCTGTTTCTACAAATAAGGTGGCTTCGGTCTTGTAAGCATAGGAGAAAACCTGGCAGAAACTGAAGCTACAGGACTGTTTTCCTTGGTCCTTGCTGCCACCAATTTACAGTGATTTGTCTGAAGTCGCCAGCTCTTTACATGCTTTGGTTTATCTGCTGTACAACAGCAGTAACAGTCAAATTCACTATGGCAATAATAAACCTGTTTGATCTAAATACATACAAAACACCTTTTCACCTTTTTTTTTATTTACTAGCAATATAGTCCTCTCTACTACTGTGTTCTTGTAAGCAACATATTTACAACTAATATTCACAGCACATCACCCTCAACCTTTTTTTATGTTTGCCACCAGACCCGATTTCCTTACCTAGATTAAATTCCATTCCAAGTCACTCATACAGTATACAACTACCTGAGTTCCTGCTTATTAACAAGTAGGATAAGATGTATTTGGTGCAGGACTGTAATACTGAATGCTCTGTTGATGCTCCAAACAGACCTATTCTGGTGGGATTTGACACAGTTGAGGTATTTCTTCCCTGTGTGATTGCAGCAGTCTCAGCTGCAAAAACAGGCTGGCAAGTTCAAATATAATTCTTCAGCATTTGCCTGAACAATATCTTCTCCCCTAATAAATTTATTTTAAAAAACTGTTTATTGTATATAATTGCACCTCCTGAATTCAGAAATAGAAGCTTGTTTGCGAAAAGCTTTTCTGCTTTTTTCCCAAACACTCTTTTATAAGTTAGTTTTTGTGGTTTGTTGTTTTTGAGGTATTTTAATTGGCAGTGTGATAAATTTGATATTCACAAACTCAACAGCTGTAATTATTCTATATTTTAATAAGTTAAACAAATCCTAGCTGGCCCTTAACACTCTCCCCCAAGAGGCATTACTGTGATTACATACTCAAGGGCTGGGGGCAGTCAACAGTAATATACACATTGGCAGCTTGCCACAGTAAGATAATACTGTGAAGTTTAAAAAAACCCAACCTGGAAGGAAGCCTATGATGTGTTTTTGAAACAGGTTAAAAAAAAAAAACCCAACTGTATATATAAGGCTAGGATGATCAAAGTCTAAACCTCCATTGGGAGCAGCAGTGGAAGTGAGTTTGTAAAACAGCAGGACTGAAGGCTGTGGTCAGAAAGCATACCTGTTTTCCATATAGCAAGGAGAACAGTTCCTAGTGGAAACCTGACAGTTAACTTGATTCACCTAGTGATTTGGGTAGCAGAGCTACCATGGCTTTTTTTCCTCCAACAAATCAGCAGTTGAAGTATTTGCCCAGGATGCAGAATATTAATTTCAGTCTCTATTTGAAGGAGACTTAACATCTGCACTGCCACCAACTTAGACAGGTTGAATGGCATCCTCAGGCATTGTTCTTCATCATCTTTGGTAGGTTTGCCATTAAGTTATTTATAAATATTCACTGGAGCCCAGAGCAAGACAGAAGCATGGCCAAGCAACCAAGGTACTCATGAAGGTACTCATGTGTGAAGCCAGCACACCTTGTGCCACACAGCCAGCACAGCCTTGCCTTAGGAAACCTTTAGGTATTCCACAGACATCACCGAAGTGCATCACCAATGGTTAACACACTCCTCTGTGAGATGGCAGGTGAGGGCGTGCTGAGTGTTTTTTCTTCAAGAGTCCACTTTTAGGAAGACTTCAGTTACCCTTTAAAAGTTAGCTTCACATACAGGCAATGATGGGAAAGCAGTGGGACCACTACCACTGGCAGCAGCAGAGAAACTCCTCTGGAAAGGATGCAGCATGCATTGCTGTATAAGCAAGTCTGTCTGCCAGGCTCCCTGAAACCTGGCTATCTGCTCTTCTCTGCAGGAATGTCTCCAACTCTCTCTAGCCAGCTTATGCTCACCTCACACCAGTCTCCATTTCACAATGGCACCTGTCAGTTCAAAGGCAAAGTCCAGCTGGTGAGGTTCCCATTTGCTCTGTTGCTTTCAGGGTAGATGGACAAACACAATTTTCCTTACTGTTTAACTATCTTCCCCAGTAGAGAGGAGCAGTTAAATCTAGTCTAGTTGCCTGCACAGGAAAAGGAGAAAATGGAGGGCCCAACATCCTAGAAGTTGAAAAAAACCCATAAATCCAACTTCCTTCACATCACTCCCTCCTGCTGAACAGAGGACAAGCGCTTTGACCACAAGTTGTCAAAGACAGGTAGAAGCTTTCTCCAGCACTACAGGTGAGGGCTTCTGTTTCCAGTCACCTTAATTCAAATCACACCTATTTCATAGAGCAAGCTACCTTTTATCCACCCCACACAGGGGCGTTTTGTCCTTTAAAGAGTAGTGAGCGGGCAGCACAGACTGCAAAGTGCCTTTCTTAGGGGAGCAGTGTCCTCCTCTGCTGTGTAGCTGGTTATGTCTTTTCTCTGCATTTGTTTGCACTATCTCACCTCTCGGACTAGATTTGGAGTGGTCCATGAAGATCACCAATTTCTCTTAAAACTGGTTTTAATCTTAGTTTGACCACTGTTAAGAGCCTCAAGACACTTTTTTCTTCCACAGAAGAGAATTCCTTCAGACACTCTGACAGCCAGACATCCTTCATATTCACCTGTACAAGTTACTGCGACATTTCATTTAGCATGAGACTGGGTTTTCTACATAGTCTGGGGAGCAGGTGAACAAGTTCTGATGCACTTGTTCCCAGCCTTTTGGAGAAGTCATTTTCACCAGATACACCTCACATTTTTTCCACTCTCAGAGTCAGTCTGAGTCAGTCTGTTGGAATGGGAGCTTCTTTGGGATACAGAGATCAGCTGAAAACACAAGTTTCACCAATGGTCTCTAAGCTACAATGGTTGAGGACAAAGGGCTTTTCCTAATTCAGAGGCCAAAGTGTGCACAGTATTCCTGTCTCTGCTCTCCTTATACCTGCCAGATGTGCACCAGAGGCTGGGGTGGGGGTAAAGCTCCTTTAATATGTGCAGAACCTGACAGTCTCTTACTCCTTGGCTACTAGAACAATGAGAAGGAATCACAGGCTGACTGTGACTGAAATTTCTCTCTCTTTCACGTGTTTTCAATTTCCTGTTGAAGGTCTGAGATTGTAATTACTAGAAGTGCTGAATTCGGCGAAGACACTCTCTAGAAGGTCTACAGGCCCTCTCCAATCCCTGTCCAGAAGTTACCTAGCTAGAGCTACTCACATTCCATCCCTTCCATGCTCTCTGTGGCACAAAGGTTGGTACAGTGCAAAGAGTGATGAAGCCACACAGTGACAGCATCATACATCTTTCCCTCTGCTATATAAAGTGAGAACCAAATTCTCCTAGCAGACATATCCCTCCATCATTATTTACTCTCTAAAGGTTCAATGCTCATTTCTTTTAGCTGCCTCTTCTTCTCAGGCAGCTCCATCAGGATGGGCATCCTACACAACTCCCTTGTCCCAGGCAGTGCTGCTCTACCACCACACACACCTGTTGCTTCTCTTATGCCTAGGTTGTCCCTGGTGAAAGTCTACTTGCCTCTCTCTAAAAAAGTGGAGCACAGGATAGCACTGTGTCCCTTTAAGCAAACGCCAAGTTAATTCATTACTTTAAAATGATGGAGTTTCTTCTTAGGCTTCTATCAACACAGTCACAATTGTGCCTCACGCTGTATTTAACACTTAGTATGTCTATTAGTATTCTATACATTGCTGGTGCTGTCAAAAAGCCATGCTAGTACAGATGCAAACACACTGCTCGCGGTTAGGGACCCTTCGAGGAACACACATCACTTTAATCCGTACAGAGAGACATTGATCCAGCAGCACTAGCTGACTTCCAGGAAGGATTAGACAGCAGGGAGAGCACCATAAATGGGAAAGGGGGGGAAGGAACATAAAAAACCCCAACCTCAAAGCAAAACACAAAGTCTTCTGGGGAGACAGGTGGATAGGACACCTCAGCATTCAAGCACCACGAGGCTCATAAATAGTTATGAGAAAGTCACGTGTATCAAAAAAATCAGGAAGATGAACATTTTACAGTCCAATTCCTTCAACTGCAGCGGCATTCTTTCACCTGAGATCTTACTAGCATCTTTTAAGGGTGTTTTCTCTTCAGCTTTTCATTTCTATAAAATTAAGTATCTTTAGAATTAGTGAGTAATCTTATCAATTCTTGCTTTTTAACTTTTCTTTCCTTCTCTTCAAAGCTAGAAGCCAACAGTGATGGTGCTGGATATGTGCTAACTGATGATTCTGTCCTATTAAATTCCTTACAGTTGTCAAAGCCTTGCCCTTCCATTGCTTAACTCAAAATGCACACGATGACAGATGAATGAGATTACTGCATGTTCAGACCAATGACTGTGTCCACAGCATGCACCTCATGGCTACTAACAGTATGAACCCTATCAAGGAAACAGTAACAGAACTGAGCATACGAAAAGTGAGCACTCAACTTCACTGCCATTAGAGGTCCTGTAGGAGAGCAAAGCATTTAGGAGCTTAGGATCACTTACTTTTATGTTTAGTTAGGATTAAGTGAGGTGCAACAATAAAAACCTATTCTGATATTTTATTAAACAAGCCTTTTCAACAGCACTGTGGAAACCAAATAGGCTCTATACTGTCCTACTGACATAGCCCATCTCCCTTGACTGATATTCCTCAAAGCTGAATACATTAACACTAGAAGGAGTAAACCCTACATTTAAAAAATACAGTTATCCTACAACCTGAGACAGCACTGTGAAGAATAATCAGTTGCCTGTATAAAAAAGTATCACAGATTCTGGGGGCTCTCCCTTTCTAAAACCAAAGAAATCCAGCACAGTAGAAACACTGTTGTTTTGTTTAATTTTTTGGCTGTTTTGAGGGGGTTTTTTTACATTTGCAAGCACTTCTGATATCGGGAAAGTAATTACACTAACACCTTCAGACATCCTAGTTAATACCATAAAATAAATGTTGTGAAGATCAACCTGTAGTTTTGTGCTAATGATCACAGTTGAACCAGTTAAACTGCTAAGAAAAAAATGCCAGCATCCTTAATGCTTGCCTTCCTCTAAAAAATCATGTATCAGGCACTGCGTTTGCTGGAGAGTGAATGGATTCAGTCAACACCAAGATAAGCTGTGGTTCACTTGTCCCAGACCAGTGCCTGCCAGGCTCTAGCCTAATCTGTTAACAATTTCATGCTCTGCTGAAGCCATTTCACAAAATGAATGATCTGTGCTGTGTTACTCTGTAGGCACCGTGCTGCTCTATAAAAACCCTGCTCGTGGCTCTTAAGGGAAGTTTCCTTTCCCATTGCTGGCACAAGCACTGTCAATCAAGTGTCTACCACCAGCTGGAAGTGACTGACATCTGAGAGTGTAGATAAATTAAATATATAATACACTGGTATTATTTTGAACTCCTTCTTCTCACTTTGTAAACCTGTAAATTATCAAGAGACATTGTATTTAACCCCATTTTCTTTTGTCATATTGGATATCACAGCAGCATCTTTACCTGAGAGGCTTTGAAATCTTCTGTGGGCAAGTGGAGCAGGGAGGGAGAACCAAGTCTTGAATTATAGAGCAGACATTTTGGGGAGCTCTAGGGACAACAGAAATCTCCACAGGAAAGCTGAAATAATATTTTCCAGGAAGCAGTGCCTTACCTATGGACTCCTTTGCCCGCTCATTCTAATACTGCTGCACGGAAGATGTGAAAATAAATCTGGGTTTTGACATACTTTCTTCTTCACTCTTCCATGTGCCTCATCTCAGTTTGAGTCCACTCTGCAGCCAGGTGGGGTGTTCTGAGGTGAAGTACTTCACCAGTATTGGGAGACAAGAGCTTCTGCTGCAGGTGCAGTGGAATCTTCTGGTGAGATCCTGGGTTTAACTGATCCATTGAGCAGGGCCAGACAGAAGGTGTGCTTCCACGCTGGGCATCAACCGTAAGTGATGATAAGCTAGAAGGTTTTCTCACTTTCTCACTATTACATCCATACTGAACCACTGACCGCTACTCTCTGAGACTACACATCCAGTTCTCATCCACTTGATAATCTCACCTGTATATGCCACAGCCCTACAACCTGGCAAAACAGTAAGCTTTGATTAATATTTAAGTTAGCATTTTGTGACACCTTCCTCCTAGATCACTGTCCTGGTTTTAGCTGAGATAGAGCTAATTTTCTTTCCAGTAGATGGTACAGTGCTGTGTTTTGGTTTAGGTGAAAGAATGTTGATAACACATGGATGGTTTTAGTCATTGCTAGGTAGCTGTACTGCTCACACTAAGCCAAGGACTTTTCAGCTTCTCACATCCTGCCATGCACACAAGAACTGGGAGAGTACAGCCAGGACAACTGGCCCAGACTGGCCAAAGGGATGCTCTCTACCATCAAACATCATACCCCAGATGTAACTGGGAAAGCTAGGTGGGAGGCAGGATCGCTGCTTGGAAACAGACTAGGCATCAGGTTTTGTTTTGTGTTTTTCTCCCCTCCACACATGGTGAGCAACTGCATTTGTGCATCGCTTGTTTTACATATTATTTTTTTAAAATTACTCTAATTGTTATTACTATATCATTATTTCTCTCTTCCTTTATTATCTTACTAAACTGCCTTTGTCTCAACCCATTGTTTGTTTTCCTGTCCTTCTTCCCATCCCCTGGGGGGCAAGGAGGGAGGACGAGTGAGTGGCTGTGTGGTGCTTAGTTAGAGGCTGGGGTTAAACCATGATAACTACAAGCATGTCATACGATACCTGGTACTACCCCATCAAACACCCTAACACCCTAGCAAAACTCCTCACAGTTTTACCAACGTTCCTCCATGCCTTCCTTGATGGCTTCCTTCCCACATGGGATAGTGATTTACAGTTATACAAACATTTGCTGTACTCCCCTCTGTCTCATTCCCTCTCAATAAGTGTCATTTTGCTCTCCCCAAAGCATATTTCTCACCGCCTGTCTGGTATCTTTCTGTAACTAATATGTCAATGTCTCTTGCCTCTTTTTTAGCTAATTACAGTAGAATTTTTATTTTATCTTTCCATGTCCTTTCCAAACAATTTCCAGAAACAATAAGTCGTCTATGGTAAATCAACACCATTGATATCTACTCATCACAAGTAGTTTATGTGACCTGATAAACTCCACGTTCTACAGTTTTCTATTCCCCACCATCTACTAAAGGTTATCCTACATATTAAGCAGCCAAAGTGCAGTTCTGAAAGTCTCTCTAATGTGTTATTTTGTTATCAGTCTGTCTCTGTTTACCACTTTGCAGCTCAGAATAGTGCATTTTGTCACCTATTTAATCCTGTCTTCTTTCTCCTTGTTGTACCAAGTGGAAAAAAAAGAAGATAGCTTAACAAGAATTAATTCTCAGGTGCTTCTAATTTTAAAGGGGATGGAAGCCAAATTCCTGTCCATACTGACCAACTTCCTCCAAGCACTTTATTGTGTATTCATGATCAGTAGAGGAAAAGAAAAATTATCAAATGCTGGTACCCTTGTAGCATTTACCTGCATTCCCTCCTCCCATCTGTCACACTCTCTGCCTCTCCCAATCCCTCTCTCATTGGAGAATTTCATGTTTCTCCTATCAGGTCCTGACTTTCAGCACAAGATCATGTGGAGCTAGTGATGTTTTCTGACCCTTTCGGTCATAGAATCATAGAATGGCATGGGATGGAAGGGACCCCAAGGATCATAGAGCTCCAACCCCCCCTGCCACAGGCACGGCCACCAACCTCAGGCCTGGATCTACACTAGGTTGCCCAGGGCCCCATCCAACCTGGCCTTGAACACCTCCAGGGACGGGGCATCCACCACCTCTCTGGGCAGCCTGTTCCAGCACCTCACCACTCTGTGAAAAAATTCCCCCTAAGATCCAATCTAACCCTTCCCTCCTTTAGCTTTAGTCCATTCCCCCTTGTCCTGTCATTGTCTATCCTTTTAAAAAGTTGAATCCCCTCCTGCTTATAAGCTCCCTTCAGGTACTGGAAGGCTGCAACGAGGTCTCCCCGCAGCCTTCAGGTCATACCTGAAGAATGATAAACACAGACAAGTACTCTTAAAAACAGAGCATTGTTCAATTCAAACAGACCAAAAAATATGTAGTGTAAATATTTTTTAAACACACGCATTCTTCCATCCTGCTTATGTGCAATACCTCCTCTGCCTCACTGGTGGCATCTGTGAGTTTACCTTTCTCAGGAATCCAATTTTACGCCCATATCATCTTGAAAAAAGTTTCCTTTAAGAACAGAAACACTCCTACTACATTAAACAGTTCTTTTCCCAGTGCTCCTTTCACAATGCCATCTGGCTTGACCTTATGAATCACAATTCATAGCCTGGCTAGCGTGCAGCAGGAGACTAACTCTGACATCAGCCCTGAGAGTCTCTCAAGTATTTACTGAGTCATCCTCCTCCCTTCTTGGCTGGACTTCCAGCAATGAAAACGTACAAAGATTAGCACGAGAATCAGTGTTGCTACCAAGATACTACTGCTTACTTCCCTTACAAGAAAACGAAGGGAGTCTTCCTTGACCTTTCCCACAGAACACAGGGCAGACTAAACAGGAGCAGGCAGCGGAACAAACAGCAGAGCTTCCTAAGGAAGAAGGTTTCCCAGCCTGACAAGTTGGAGTGTCAGAGGACAGCACATGTGTTGTTAGAAAAACCAGCACAAAGACACCCATCCCATTTCACATACAGTCAAGGTAAGTAAAGGTTCATACGTGAGGGCCTTCTGCCTGAGGCTGGCATTCCAAATTTGCCTGTCCTGACCATTGGAGCTGGAGCTGTTTAGCCTAGAGAAGAGGAGGCTGAGGGGAGACCTTATCACCACCTACAACTACCTGAAGGGAGGTTATAGAGAGGTAGGTGATGGTCTCTTCAGCCAGGTGACAGGTGACAGGACAAGGGGGAATGGCATGAAGCTGTGCCAGGGCAGGTTTAGATTGGATGTTAGGAAAAAATTTTTTACTGAAAGAGTTATCAGGGCCTGGAACAGGCTGCCCAGGGAGGGGGTTGAGTCACCTTCCCTGGATGTGTTCAAAAAAAGGGTAGATGAGGTACTTAGGGATATGATTTAGTTTAGGATGTGAATGGTTGGACTTGATGATCTTAAAGGTCTTTTCCAACCTTGTGATTCTGTGATTGCCTTCCCAGGTGAGGAGCTGCTCTCCACAAGCACAGGGAACATGTCACTGGCACTGTGTCTTCCCACACCATTGCCCACCGAGTGTTTTGCTGGGATGACCACAGAAGCCCTAACGTGTCAAAAGAAGAGAGCTCTAGAAGAACCTGGTAACAGGGGGTTGTTTTAAGTGAAACTCCTATGCAGTCCTAAGAAGTAGACTAGGCTTATACTGCATCAGGTAACAAAAACCCCTCACAACAAAGCAGAAAACCCAACCTCAAAGCAAGAGGTTCCCACTAACTTGGTTTCAGTGTGAGTTCCTTGCCAATTACAGCATTTTGTATTTTCAACAAGCCTGCATATACATAGCTCCAAGTCCACTTGCACAGTCCAGCTCCTCTTCATGCTGCCCATGCTCCTAACCCAGGGTAAATACTGTTCTCAGATAGTCCACATAGACTCTGCAATGCAAGTAGATTAAAAATTTCAAGCTCTGCAATTCCAAATAATCAACATAATAGGGGTCAAGAAATAACAGCTTGATAATTTTAGCAAATTTAAGCTTATAAACAACAATTTTCTACAGTATAGAAATTGCCTGCGATATCCATGCAGGTTTTGTTTGTTTGTTTTATGGAAAAATACTTATAAACGTAGAAATACCACACACCTCTTTTATATGCCAGGCAGTATTTTGGCAGATCAAAAAAAAAGTTAAAAATCTGTTTTCAGAGCATGCTTTTTATACTTCACATGACACATCACCTTGGAGTGTTTCAAACCAACAATATTAACACCTTCCAAAAGCAGTGTCATGCCCTTTACTACAAACCAGACAAACCTCTGCAAAAGGGAAGGAAAATATCAGCAGCACCTCAACCTCCCCATTTAAACAGACACACTAAGGTAGGTCTTTAAATGCACAGGCATATGCTATTGCTCATTGCACCAGTATTTAACAGAGACACAACCTTCATTTAACACTGTTGCAATGCTTCTGATACTCCACAGTTAACGTTCTCTACTTAATATAGCAGCTTTTTATTATGGGAATGTTTCTGTAAATTTAATAAGATTCTGATAGTTGAACATATAAAGGAATATACAGTAATGGAATGAAAGGAAATCAGTAAGCAACCAGAAAAAATATTAAAAGCTAATAATTTGGAATTTATTTAGAAAATAACATTCTAATCTTTATTTTGTAACTGGAACTGTGAGTGCTGCTATATAGCTTGGCTCTGTATATGTGTGTGAGCACGCATCCATGCACATATATATAATAGCCCTTGCAAGTGAAGGCTGGGAATCTCCCCCACTTAGTACTCTCCCTACCCCATCCCCATGAGCATGTAGTACTAAGGGCTATTCTTAAAAAGGGATTTTAGCTATAGAAGAGGAAACACTGTCAGGTTACCAGACTAGTGGGATATGAAGGAACTCATGACCAGTTAAAGGTGCAGATGCTCCTACAGCTCTATGTAACCCAGTCATTCCTCCTCAACCCCTGACAACATGCTTCACCCAGGACACAGGTTGTTATGTACAGTGAAGTTTCCCAGAGATGAGAAAGGATGCAGAATGTCAGAAACCTGCCTTTTTCATTCCTGCTCTCACTCAGTCCCTGTGCACTCTATGCTTCTTCCCAATAAATTACCTTTCAATCTGAAATTACAGCAAATAATACTTCAGTAGGATGTTTTTTGGGGAATGGTAAACAATGGAAATAACCCCGAAGATGTTGAAAAACTGAAATCCACTTAAATTCAACATCTACAATTCAGAAAGGTGATTAGGTGGTGAGTATTTGGTAAAGAGAGAACGGTTCCTCAGTGATCTTAGCTGTTTTTAAAATTACGTGCTTTGAATTTTTAAAAATGTCAAGTCTTGTTCTGAGTTTTTCCTAATAAACCAGTTGCAAATACTGTTATTCAGTTCTTCTGTGGATACTGCCATGCAGGTATCTGACACCTGATGCACTCCCAAGTGCATCTCTTCCATCTGCTGCTTTCAGAGAGAGATCTCCCCTGCACAAAGCTTCTGGCACAGTCAGACCCCAGACTTGGTTGATGTAATTTGTTCAGCCCCCCCCAGCTAAGTCTGAATTTTCAGATAATTCAGCATATCAAGACCAGATCAGTAGACAGAACTAGACAAGTGCTGAAGGCCTACACCTACACAGTACATGGTTCAGCAGCTTTAAGGAAGAGAGTCTGTCTCCCTGGACCAACTACCCCCATCTTGCACACGTTTTGAACATGTCTCAGGGAGATTCAAAGACTTATCAATTTACTGGGGGGAATTTATAACCAAACAGGGCACATTTGGTGAGCACCCAGAGGAAACTTTGGCTTAGTTTCTTCCAGAAGGAATCTAGGTTGTGCACACCTAAAGTAACCTGGGATGTAAACCATGGTGTGGTAAATGAGGATGAGCAGATTTGCTCAAACCGTACTGGTGCTCTGAACTGAAATGCTAATGTAAATGCAGTCACAAACAACTAGAGGAGTCTTTCTCAATACAGGTACCTGGAGTAGGTTGTTTTTCACTAACAGGTCTGTAACAGCCTTGTCTGGAGTTTGGAAAACCATCCCAATGCCTGCAAGAGACGGAGCCATGGCTCACATGAAGTGTAGTGTTAGACATTTCCACATCTATCTCACTGCCTATTAAGAGAGACACAATGCTGTTTTCTAAAGACATGTAAGCAGCAAGAAGTCATTTCTGATGAGGAATCCTTTTTCTTCTAAAAGAATTCAGTAAAGCACAAGACATGGGTTTTTGAAAGTTTTCCTTGAAATAGCATCAGAAGTTCAATGTATCATACACAAAAGACATACACTGGATTGGTATATTTAAATTTTATCTGTATAAAGCACTACCCGTAGGATACAAGTTTCACCAGTTAGTTTGAAAAACCTTTGAACACAACCAAACTAATTGTCCATAGCATCACACTGGCTTGTGCTGGTGTCACTCCATGAATTCCATCAATGCTGTGATACAGTCAAATGGATGGGGTAATGGTGCAAGGAGCCAAAAGCTACGCCTTTTGTAGCTGCAGCCTGAAATGCGGGAGATAGTCAGTCTGTCAGCTTTCATTCAGAAGCAGAGAATGGGTACAGAATAACCTAGGGATTCTCTCAGGGGAAGAAAATAATAAAAAAGGTCATTTTCTCAGACTTCCCTGCTGCCTTGCAGATTCTGTGCTTCAGTCCAATCCCCTTTTCCTCACTATGTTTCCAAATGAAACCAAAGCTCTACCAAGCCACTTTCCTCACAGGTAAACATCACTTGAATTTACCTTCCAGGCTCAACTGCTGGACTGCAGGCAGAGGACTTCAAACAGACCTTTCCTAACTCCTCTCAGTGGAGCTGCACTGGTGTACCACCACTTGAATTACAGATCAAATCTCCTTCAGATGTATGGCTGTCAGTGATTTAAATGTTAAATACATCAAAAGGAGAACTGCTAGTTTAAAAGTAACAATTTATTCTCAAACTTCAACATCTATTCTCAAGGAAAAAAAAAAAAAAAAAAAGGAGACAAGAGTCCTCCATAAATGCAGGACTACAAAACAGAGACACAGAAATATCTGTTAATTTATAACAAATAATTAAATGCATTTAATTAAACTTCAAGTGGAGGAAGCTCCACCAGTGGGAAGTGTAACAATATAATTTGTATTAATGACTAAAAATTGTAGTCTTGACAAAATATTTCTTTTTAATATATTAATTGCTTAGTTTAGTTTTATACATTTAGTTGCAACTATGTGAAAAAAACTAAGTAAGGAGTGACAAACTTTGGGCTGGCAGGGTAAGAGACATGGAAGTGGAGATCTGCAAAAGTGTCCTAAAATGACGCCTAACAATTTAACCAAGATTTTCCTGCTTAGAGAAGGGAAAAGGCTTAACTATGTTTTCCATAAATACTCCGTGACTGCGGAGATGCTTTCCACTTGAAATGTGTCTCTGTCTGTCTCAGCAGTGTGATTTGGGTGCAAGAGGGTCAAAGTTCAGCAAAGCACATCTTCCTGTACAATCTGGTGTCAGATAAAGGGTAAGAAAGGAAAATTTTTGTATTAAAAAGCGATGGCCATGGCAGGTAGTGCACCACCCAGTGACACAGTACTGATTCCTTCCGGGACACAGGCACCACAAACAAGACGGCTGTTGCGGTACAAGCACAAGGGGGTTTTTTTTGTTCTCTTTCTATAGAGTGCTGCACGTTTTACAGCTCTTTCACTTCTGTGTATACTCTGTCTATAGCACAGAGATGGTAGAAAAGGTGCAAGTGAAAGTAAATCCAGAAAATGTGACACAGAGGGTCAAAGGGGAACCCTAAGAGCCAAAAGTCAAGTAGCTATCCCCACACACAGGAGTGATAGAAGCTTGTTGGTGGCAAATCAGCAGACACCTATATTCATTTCAGAGAAAGAAAACTACAGGCAAACCCTGAGATAACAAGATGATGTTTTCCTTCATGTATGGGGCTATACAATTGTCTTTTACCAATTCTGTACTGTGCTCCCAGGTATCTTTCAAACCACCGTTCTAGGTCAAGGGTGCAAATTTCAGTCACTACTGCAGTTTGTGTGAGTCAGACACAAAAAAGGAAGCATTTTAGCACTTACAGCAAAACACAAAAGTCACCTAAGTATCTGGATTGACAGACAATTATTTTTACTGAGAAAAACAATTGCACAAATTATTGCCTAAAGCAAAAAGCCAATTATATATATTGTTTTTGGGAGCTCTAAAACACAAACTAGAATACACAGATATTTAAAATCAAGTAGTTTCTCCTTGAGGAAAAAAAAAAAGAAAAGCTTTAGAGGAATTCAGTACTAGTTGTACCTCTACCTACAAAAAAGAAAACAAGGGCTCAGGGTACAATCAATAGTATATAAACCAAAGGTTTAGGTCAAAAAACAAATAACCTTGAGAAGAGCTGTTGATTTATAAGAAAAAAACAGTTGAATTCAGCAAGCAATTAAAGCAAGGCACTTTCTTTTTCAGCTGGATGGGCAAGGCACACACAGGCTGTAAAACACACCAAATGATGGAGACGGCTGTTTCCTTGCAGGAAATACGGAAATTACAAAGATTCCCTTGATCACAGTTCAGTTCCTATTCTGAACAGTGCCACTACACAGTCTGTTAACCAGAAAGCTCTTAAACCACTCTACAGATACTGTTAATCTTCCCAGCTCACTAAAAAAGCAGAATCTCTCTAACTTTGCAGAAATACCAGCTTAAACCTCACAAGGTTTGTGTTCTGGTACAGGGAGTTACAAAGACATTGTCTTTATCGTGTCAACAACTCCAGCATCTAAATTTATGTGAAGTAGTTACACCCCCAAAGCAGTTACTCTACCAAGTTTTCTGCACTCCCACCTCCCACCCTTCTGCAGATTTTTTTGCAGAGCTCTCCTCATCTTCCATTTTATCAATGATGGAGAAGGTATCTTCTGCCAACTGAAAATCTCCATGAGGGCCAGAAAGCCTTCAAAACATCATTCATGCTCATTATCTATCAGCTGTGAGAGATCAAGAAAGCCAGATATCTGCTAAAAAAGCTTTACAGAAATCCATAGGACATGGTCTGTCAAGATTCAGCATCACTAAATGCAGAAAGGAAATGCAATAGCTTTATGGCACGTTCATGTGCGTTGCTTGGAAATAACATACAATCTTCCCTAACAACAGGGTGCTCTACAAGCCAGGACTCTCAAAATACAATGCATAAAGATGCCCAAGAGAGGAGAACATATTTTTGATGTCTTGTCCTCACCAGTTAATCATGATCTTACTGGTTTTGGAGTAGCATTTGGATGGCAAACTCAAAGATACACTGCTGAACTTATTGGGGTTAAATCAAGGGACCAATAGTAGTTTTGTAATAGAGGTATACAGTCAATGGGAATTAAGGAATAAAAAAAATAATAATTAAAAAAAGAGTTAACTATGGGCATATTCAGAGCTCTTCCTCCTCTAATATGCAGCAAAATGTTTTTTACCTGAAGTTTTCACACCCAGAATCACCATAAATTCTGACTCTAATTGTTAAGTTGCTGAAAATGAGAAACAAGCCTAACTTGTCCCCAAAACATGAACTAGAGTCTAAACAAGCTGGTACTTGTACTACAGCTACACAAACCAAAGACCAGAGAGACCAGAAGATGTGAGGCTGCAGGGAGCTCTTTAGCGTGAGAAACACAGCTTTGTCAAGTCCTTAATTAGGATACAATGAGATTACAGCCACTAAAGCATGTGTCTTGCACGTAGACATAAGCCACAATGACTTGGGCCAACTTGACCAGATATTAGGCAATGTCTGTGAAACCAGCCCTGAGAACCCAAGTCAGATAAGTGACAAGTATGCTGGATGTCTGAGTTAAAGAGATTCTTAAACATCACAAGCACTGAGACTTTATGCAGGGAAAAAAAAGGATGCGTGGGTGGAGGACAATTTTTAAGCTTATAAGAGATGTCACAGAAATAATGACAGTGGTCCAAGCTCTGAGGTAAACCATGGTCCTTAACCTAGAATAGCTTGGCTGAAAAGCTCAAACACACACATCTGTGACCTGCATCGTGCATTTACAACAGGCTATGAAAAGGGAAATCTCCAAGGTCAGTGGGCTTACATACCCACTTCATCTTTGTGCCTGTCACACGTCACCAGGTTACTGCCATTGTCAAAAGGTGCTTTGCAGGCCTTGTCCCATCCTGAGAAGACCTACGTTCTTGACAATAAACAAAAACTGAATACAAGCCCAGGAAGGATGTGGTAGATGCAGATGCATCCTAGAATAGCTGAGTGCCTTGGAGCAGCCTTATAAGCCAACAGCACGCAAACTCTGCTGCCTCAGGAACACTTCTAAAGAAAAGAATGGGATCACTTGTTGACCTCACCATTAGCATCCCTGCACGAACATCCCACACAGGACAGATTGCCATCAACAACACGCAATAGCTAGAAAATAAATAGACTAAGCTCAAACAGCATTCAATAAACAAACAATTATACAGGTACAGTAAGAGCAATCAGCAGCTTCAGAGATCTGTTGGCTGTACAGCGTCCAGCTAAACCCAAGAACAGAAGCAATCAAAGCATCAAAAAACCTCCAGTGTCACCATTAGATTTGGTCATCTGCACTCTCTCTGTTCAGTGTGAGTTTTTAAAAAATACATTCTGAGTATTTTCCATCTGGGTAGGTCTAAAAGAAAAAGCTCACCAAGTCAAATACAAATGCTCAACTCTTACTGAAATGTTATTTTCTTTCGTAATATTAAAAGAACCAATTCTTATTCAAATCCTTGTTATTTGCTCATTACCATATCTATGTGTCAAGGTGAGTGTAGGTGACATCAAATCATACCTTTATACGCGCTGCATATAATTTGAGCTGGATAATTAAGATCAGATTTTTGGCTCCTTTGTTATGGTATATAAAACGACAGGTGCTTTAAAGGAGCTTGTTTTTTAGCAAAGGCTTAACTCTGAAAGTCAGGTCCCCTCAATTTCTTTCTCTCTCACACTGCATACCTTGAATGTGAGACATCCAAAAGCTTAGATCAAGTAGAGTTTTCTTACCCTGTACTATTAATTAGTAAAGTATCAGCTTTTGTCACATCCCATTAAAAGCTTTATATACACTATATTTTACCCAGAATACTTGCATTTTTTTCTATCTTAAAAGTAGACTACAAATATCCAACTAAAAGAAAGTGCTGTGCTGAAGTAAACAATTTTCTTTAAACTGACGCTACTCTGTATAGCTGAGAAGTTTCTCCAGAATCTTTGTAAGAGTCTCCAATTACTTCAACTTCTTCAAAATCATTAATGATTAAATATTTATTTACATCAGGGTAGAAATCCCCAGATTTATTATTTAACCAGAAGAACATAGAGAGAAGTTTGTAGAAGATGAAAGAAATACAGATGCAGTAAGAAAAAAAAGAGTAAGCTACGTAAATTGCATAATCATTTTAAAATATACATAATATGCTTCTTATATTTATGTGTATCCAATTATAATAACCAAAATCCCAACCAAACCCCTGAGAGCATGCAAGTATTTTATGATGTGTTCAACAAAGTGCAAGTGGCTCAGATTGGACTTCCTCGTTTACCCTACTAAAAAGAATTAAATAAGAACAAAACCATGCTATCTAAATTTAATTAAGGCCTTGATTCTCACAGTAAGATTGATGAGGCTTTGCTCTTTGCTGAAATAAGAGCATAACCCACACCAGTGTGAAAGCAGATGACCTAATATGAGCAGTGTTGACCCGAGCTTCACCTACCCCAGTATCTTAGTATTACACAGCACATTAGATATGGTGAGCACAAAAGAATCTGCTACTGTGAAGAACTTAAGGCAGGTAAGAGTAATGTCATTTATACTAATTAGCAGACTGGGTATTTCTAAGATGTCTCGGGCATTATCCTGGTATGCATTATTCCACCAAGCCACTATAAAAGTGTTTCTTCCAGGGTAATTAGAAAATTCAGAGGCTCAAGCTATCAGAGTTCCTTTCAAGTCAATGAATAAAGAAAGCCTACCCTCCAGCACAGAGGGATTTCTTTCTCCAGCTTGGACATGAGTTCATATTAACCACATACTATTTAGGATTCAACATTTTACTCAGGATACTCTTCCCAGAGCTCCAGTATTTCTACTTCATTAACTGCCTTGCAGTTACTTTTACTTTCCTTCATTGCTCTGCATGTTTGCATGTCATCAGCCAACAGTACATATGCTGTAACACTGCTAAAAGAAACAGCTTCCCCACCCCTCCAAAAAAATCCCAAACCCTGCTGCTAATTAAAGCAGTCCAAAAGCAAGTGTCCAAACCAACTTTCCTTCTTGGTTGCAGCAGCAGGACCAAATCACAGCAGCGGTTCAGATCTGCTTTTAAGAACCAGATGTTTGACTGAATAACCTCTTATTTATTCCCCTATTACAGATCCTCATGACAGCACACAGCTTTGGCGAGGAGGGGCAGGGGCAGCGGGCTGAACTGTCACTCAGAAGAATGGTCCTTCCTCTAGGTCTGATGAGAGCTAAATTTCACAGTGATACACTACTATTCTTCTGAAAGATAAGTGGATGCTATGCCTTCCCAAAGGTGGAAGCATGCAGCCTCCTGCTCTCTCCACTCACAGCAGCAAGCAGAAGTTGATGGGAGAAGCTGCTTGAACCGTTATTTCTCCGTATTACGGCTACTTGCTATTATTCCTCTTCCCTTTGTCCCCTCCTCCTGCTTTCCTACCTTCTGCTAATGCAGCAGTCCAGCCCATAATGGATACAAGAGATGGCTACGCACACAACCGCTCTCATGTGGGGCTTTGTGCTGGCGCATCCGGAAAGGAAGTCATGGCAACTGATGCATTTGAGAGAGCACCGCTACTGCTCCAGAGACGC
Organism: Porphyrio hochstetteri; assembly: GCA_020800305.1. Classification (NCBI taxonomy): domain Eukaryota; kingdom Metazoa; phylum Chordata; class Aves; order Gruiformes; family Rallidae; genus Porphyrio; species Porphyrio hochstetteri. The sequence continues at coordinate 120,502,569 of CM036906.1, read as the reverse complement.
GTGCCCAGTAGCACCGCTACTGCTCCAGAGACATGTGCCCAGTAGCACCGGTACCGCTTCGGAGACGGGTGCCCAGTAGCACTGGTTGGATGGGGCCCTGGGCAACCTAGTGTAGATCCAGGCCTGAGGTTGGTGGCCCTGCCTGTGGCAGGGGGGTTGGAGCTCTGTGATCCTTGGGGTCCCTTCCAACTCATACCGTTCTATGATTCTATGATTCAGAGATGCGTGCCCAGTAGCACCGGTACCGCCCAGTAGCACCGGTACCGCCCAGTAACGTTCACTTGCATTCAGCCAAACTAGGCAGCAACAATCCCCGTTTCCTTTCACGTTGCCAGGTGCCGCTCACAGAACAAGAACCGTGGAGGTGTCATTACAGTATCACCCTCTGGAAAGAAATTTCACTCAAATATTGCTCAACACATTCTGCCTCTGTTACATTTCTTTACCCATACAAATTTTAAGCCTAATTTCTAACAATTATCCCACATTTAAAACCATTAAGTAGCAGCAAAATTCTGGCTTGGTGCTTTTTTTAATTTAATATTTTTCTTTTTTTTTTCTCTCCTCTTCCAGCAAAATTCTCAACCTGAGTTAATTAAAAATCATCTGCCTCCCTTAGGCTTTCCATCAGTATAAGAGCACTGCTTTTTATTGACTCCAGAGCACCTGGTATTAAAATTGTCTGCCAGAGACCAAAGAATTCATCACTGTATTGCCAAAGTGTCAGATCCCCCAGCACAGCTATTTATTGTATATAAAAAGAATCAATATGCTTCTGTAAAAACAGAACCGTACCTTTGCCATGCCAACCCAAATCCATTCTTCTAAAGCACACAACGTACAGCCTACTTACTGTACATTGTGCTCTTGCTCCTGCTGTTCAGCAATGTTATTTTCTCCCTTCTTCTGGTTGTCTAAATGGCTCTCAGAAGCAGGATTTTCACGCACATCAAGCTTGAGAGTCTTTTACACTTCTTAAAACTGATTTTTTTAAAACTTATTTTTAGTGAATTGTTTAAACAGCTAACAATTTGTCTCAACAGCTCCTTCATTCAGCCTTCACTTGAAAAAGCTAATCTGAGAATTAAACTTCACCCATCTTATTCTTTTGAAACAGATGTAATCAAAACCAGCTATCAGCATTACAATATTTTGTCAGGTCTGCATCCTGGGCTGTCTGCAACAGACTTAGAAGCTTACACACACCTTCATTCTTCCTCCCTCTGATCACGGTACAACTCCTGCCTATTCTTTGTATTGCTTAATTCTTTATTTTTTCTTTTTCTCTTTTTCCCCCTCCATATTTCAGTTTGGTAAGTAACAGTTGCGAAGCAATGCACTTCAGCCTCAGAAAGTGAATTCCAAGATGGACTACGGTCCATGTAACGCTTGGATTAGATGTCTGACCAGATGGGCAGGAGTTACTGGAACAAAAAATGGTTTATTTCTAGCTTCCCTCCCTGCTCCTGTGTGTAGAAGTAGACTTATTGTTTGAAGACTGAAAGTCACTATTGTACTGAGGAGCTATGACGTGGAATTTTGATGCCTGTTTCTTTGAAAATCATGCTAAGTTTGAACCTCAGTATTATTTGAAAAATGAAACCCTAAGCCTGAAAAAGTAATTGGATTTAATTAGTGCAAATTTGGTGATGGTACATTTGGTTTCAAAAGGAACTGCAAGAGCACTTCATACTACACCACATAGTATCTCCTGTACTTTCACAACGTCTCTTGTCTCTTCTGGAAGGCAAACTCTTTCACTGTTATGTTTCTGCTGCTAATGAAAGCTCTCATAATTATCTAATAGCTTGTTTCCTGATCAGAAGCAATGACTATTTTAGGCCAGAAGGCACCTTCAGTTTGCCCTGTGGCATTAGAAGACCATCAGTGTTATCTTCCATCATAATTCTTACAGACTCCATTACTTTGCAAGGGTACAGTTTTTGTTCAGGCTTCTTCCTACGTCCCTATTTCCTGCAAGTTTTTCCAGCTTAGGAGAGCACAGCAGGCTAAGTTACTCTACCCAGGTGGCATTGCTCAGCATTTTTCAAAAGGGCAAAAAGAAGGGAAAAAAGACCCTAAAACGTTCCCACTCTCATCACAGCTCGAAATAAAACCTTTACCTACATCCTTGCAGACACCTTTGACTTCACCTAATCTAAATCCTTCTGTTGCTTCTGAACATTTTGACATCCATTTCCAAGTCATGGTTTAATAAGCTAAAGAAATCCTTTAAATGAAGCCCCACATGCCTCTAGCCAAAGCTGGAAATTCATCATTTGTTCTTACTCTTTAATTTCAGCTTACTTTCAGTTTCTAATCTATAACAAACTCTCTATTTCTCATCTCCTGATAGCATCATGACCTTTTCTTCATTATTTTTTGGTGATTTTTTTTCAGAAGCTTTTGGGAATCAAAAGAAATTAACCCTAAGGAGTTAGGCAGAGAAAACAGTAAAATGGGTAAAGACTAGAAACTTACTCTGGTACCTGGAGTTTGATATTAAAGTTATGCCTCCTTTTGTAAAACTTTTAACAAACACTATCAGATTTATTGAAATCTGAACAAAACTCTGCACATCATTAATAAGATAATCCTCCAGAGCACTGGCTTTGTTCTTTCTTCATTGTCTAGATGAAGAACATTTACCCTACTCCTGCGTAAGACACCATCACAAGTGAAAAGCACTATATGAGATGTATATAATGGATGCCTTTTAGTTGGTTCTATGTTGCTAAAGATGATGACATTAAAAATTTGAAAAGATACTTTAACTTAAATGTAAGGTACATGATTCCAAATTATAATTATTTTATTAATGAATACCTAACATAACAAATAGCTAAAAACTTTTTCTTTCATTAATAGAGCAACAGCATTCAAATACTCTTCAACAAAAATACACATGAAACACTGCAGCCCGTAGAAAAACATCTGAATTCAAAGACATATCAAAATATTTTAATATTTTAAATATATTAAGTACATTTAAACTTCTATAGGAGAAAACGTTGCCATCGAAACTATTTTTTTAAAACTTACTTTAAACCATTGAAGCTTCATTTTGTGGCGGTGTGTGGCCCTAAATAAATAAATAGTTACTTCTATATACTCCCATTTCTGATCCAGTCACAAACACTTTCAACCTTTAGCAAGCAAAAATAGCTATTCACAGTTGAATAAAGCAGCAGGATAAAAAAATGCTATAACAATCTTCAGGAATGGCTGAAATAACCTTCTCAATGTAACAACATGAATCACAAACTGGGGCCCAACTTTTCAAGCAGGTGCACGTTAAGAAGAATTTTGGATCTCTGCTAAAACCTTGCTGAAGTGAGTGAAAGGCTCCAGCTGGATCCGAAAATGTTTCAGGTGAGGCAGAGCCCAAGACACAGAAGTTTATACTAAAATGTATCTCTACTTAATGTACACTGTTTTCATTAACACACTTTCTACAATAGACTGGAGCTAGATGATCTTTAAAGGTCCCTTCCAACCCAAACCATTCTATGATTCTTTGATTGCATTCTCCCTACCAAAACATTTACAAGTGCCTTAGGGCTGGTAGGTACATTTGCTGCTTTTCTTAAAATTAACAAAAACTAAAACGTGATTTCTTCCAAGAAAAAAGGGTCTCTCAGGTTAATGGATCAAAATGTGAGTTTAATACTCAGTGGAGCAAGCTCCCATTAAAAGTTAAGGAGAGCAAAGAGAGGATGATCATCTCCAACTACAGCAATATGGACATCAGGCACACAGCTTTGGAAGCAAAATGGTTCAAGCACAAGTTAGCTTTTTACTAGTAGTAAGGAATATTCAAAAAATGGAAGTCACTAAGTTTGGGCAGCACCTAAATTTGGATCACTTCCCAACATTAAGGGACGTGAAAGCATTTCCAAAGGGCCATCTAGCAGCAGTGTACACTACTGGGACTACAACTGAAAAAAGAAAAAAGCACTAGCAAAGCTCACTACTGTGCCAAAGAAAACAAGCTTCCTGTATTCATATAGCACTTACCACAGATGCTTTTCATGCTATTTAAACAATATTGATTAAACCATTTATCACCTAGATGTACAACGTAGGGGATGAAAGTTGCATGCAACTTCAGGCAACCTATAAGCATACTGGCACAGATATATGGAATTAAATTCTCCAGACTACACTTCAAATGACTGTGCCGTGTTTCACTGGCACAGCAAAGCAGGTTCGCCTTGCTCAGCGGTATCAGCGAAGCTGAATTACATCCCAGCAGCAGCAAGCGCTGCCCCTAGATGATGCTCTGAGCACTGAAGGCAGTCACAGGCGCCTTGGTGGTGTCAGCAAGACTCTGCTGCTCCTCCCTTCTCAGTCTGCCTTGAAATACATGTCAGCTTGAAAGAGATTCATTTAATCAAACCACTCAAACGTTGTGTGAAATCAGAAAAATCTTGGCAAAGGTGTAGTAAAAGGCCACGCTGGAATCAAAAGCACCTAAACCCAGTGGGTAGGAATGACAGGAAAGCCTGATAGTGGTATGTGACCCTTCCTTCACGGATAGAGGGGAAAAAGATTAAGCAGTAAGACATACTACTTGGTTTCTAAATTGTAATTGAGTAGGATTACCATTTATCCTGGAGCTAGAGCATAGAGAGAAGAGCAGGAAGAGGGATGTGTGAAGGAGGTATTTCATGAAAGCAGGAGTTTAAACAGTTACTTGCTTCAGTAACACAGAATGCACTCCCTAAAAGCCTTGGTCTAACAGCCAGATCTGTTTAGTGCTAGCAAAGAGGTGCAGTAAACTAAATAATGAGTTAATTGCCAAGGTAAGACATGATAGGAAAAGCATAAACCAGAATAGTTTCATTAGCTTCATGTTTAATTAGATGTCCAAATGATGGAGAGTGAGAAAAATCTTTTTCATGCATAAATGGAGGTTAAAATAATCAGCCAGCCCTTGCCTAACCATGAGCTGATGGGACATTAGAGTCATTAGGCATGAGTTAGCAGATATGAATTCAGTATAGAAACAGTGGAGCAGTGTTAAGGCAGGGCTTACAAGTGCCAATTGCTTACTGCACTGTGTCTGCCAAATTGCAACCTAAAATCTTCTCAGTTCTATCAGTCTTTTAGGTAAAAAACAGAACTGTCCATGGCATTCAAGTTGTTGGCAGACTATGAACTTACTAAACTTGCTATTTCTTACTCTTTTCACACTCATTCTTAAATGTTCTACTTGTGTTTTGATCACCACCAACTTTGTAAAAAGAAGGGACAGCTAGTGCTGTCATCCCCCTTCTCAACAGACCCCACTGCTGCATATGTGTATATAAGAGCATATATTACAGATTTGCATGTTGATTCTGTGATTAACATTGGTGTGTTTATATAGATGTATACACATGTGCATATAAAAAAAAATTAAATCAGCATGATAAATTGAATACTGATGAGTTTTCTGTCTTGTTACTAAGGATCAGAAGTCTTTTTGCAACTTTTCTCACTCAAACTTGGTAACTTCATTGTTTAGTCTTCTAGGAGAATAACAACACAGTTTTAAATGAAATCCATTAACAACTCCATACTATGGAAATTGATAATTTAGTCCTATTTTTTGCATTACCCCATTTAAAAAAAAAATCAGTAGTTAATCCACAAAACACATTCCCACTTAATGCTCAGCAGCTTCATGTTCATAAGAGCCTCAACTGAGTGACCTCACTGAAAACCTTTAAAATCCAACTTGTTCAATCTAATTCACATGCTTCCTTCAGGGTGGTCTACTTGATTTGCAAGGAGCAACTTTGCTCTCATCATATTGAGATATGATCAATATCAATCATATTGATTCCACTCCAGTCTTACCAGTGTGAGTATGACTACTTTGTTTATCAACTTTGCCATCATCATCCATCCATCCATCCTGTACAGAAGTCAGCCTTCCTGGTCTGTGGTTTCCCTGTTTATGCATCATCTCCTATTAGAAATCAGCATCACACACCAAATCTGTCCATTTTCCTGGTACCAAGAACAGTTTAGGAGACCATTTTCAAATCACAGTTTCATTACTTAATCTGATTGAGTTCCTGTGGAACCTGTAAGCAAGTGCCATCTGGTCCTGAAGACGAGTTTCTTTTTACTGATTTAGTCTAAAACTTACTCTTGACACTTCCAATTAAGACAGGCCCTCACACAATGAGGCTGAGTCAAGAACTCCCCTAAAATATTTCCCTAAGACCTCCCCACAAAAAAACAAAAAACACCACCAAAAAAAACCCCATTGCAAAAAAAATATTTTTCAGTAAATGGATTTTACTTTCCTGGAGTGCTCCTTTTCCATCTTCCTATTCAGATATCACACTCAAAGACTGAAAGCTTCCTCCTCCTGGCATCTCTGCACATTTTTATTTTTTAATTGATTCCTCTCCTCCCACCTTTACAGGGTACTTTAGCTGTCCTAATTCACTGGCAAATTCCATCACCTATGTTATAGATAACCAAAGGTAGCAATCAAAACTGAATCACTAAACATTCCACAAGGAAACCTTACTTTCATTTCAAATCCTAGAAATAGGGCCATTTCCTCTCCTTCCCTGCACATTCTGATGACCAGAACAATAGTTAACACTAATAGTATCTCTATTGTCATCTGAATATGGGATCATTTACCTCTGAAGCATCATTCCAAGTTCTTCTGCAGATCCATCAAGCCCGACTGAATTGGTTTGGTTCTAACTACGTCTCCCAAAGCTCTGCCCATAAAGTAGCTTGATAACTTTTTCCTTGTAAAAGTATAAATGACTGAAGCTGTGGCCAAATATGTGGCTCAGATTTTCAAAATCAACAGGGATATGCCTGCAGGAAATTCTTCTTATATGAAAATAATCACATTCCAATAAAATGCCAAAAGTAGTTCAGAAATAAGTAATTCACTATCACTGACTTACAGGAGGCACCATCCCCTCACAGGAGCTTTCCAGTGACTGGAATAATATATAACCCTTTATTCAAAGAACAACCTGAAGTCTTCCAGAGCTGATGGTCAGATGAATAACAGCAGTAATGAACGATGCATTGCTATTTTCTTATTACTGAGTAATTCACTTTAGAAGTCATTAGGCAACTTCAGATTGTTTAAAATGAGATGTTGAGCTGCTGCTACTATTTTTTTTAAGCTTCAGATTCCTGACTTCAGCCTGTAGTTATGCAATACTGTAAAAGCAGATCCCTCTGGTTTCCAAGAACAGTTTTACTGAGTATACAAGTAACTAAGCAAGAACCCAGGGGTTCTGCAAATGACATACTGCTGTTTATTGTTTATTATTTCTCCTGTAAACCTGATTATTTCACCAATAAACCTTATTAACTGAGGTCCTGTAGAACACCAAGGAAATAAAGACTGCAAATAATACTTTGCTTGTGCTCTTGATTGTGTACCATAATGTTCTGCTACATTACCCGCTGCAGAAAATTAAATTATACGCTTACTTTATAAATTTTCTCACCTGCCAACACTGGAAAGAAGGCTGTTACATGAAAGAAGTTCATTTATATCAAAGGTTATCATTAAGCACAGACTGGCAAAAGATACTGCAATTACCATTTTATTGGCTTTTGTTACCAAAAGAAAACAGCAAGAATATATATTACAACTAAGTATTCCATGACTTAATTCAGTAGCATTTACTCTGCTTTTTGAGCTTGCAAGTAGGCAATATAACTGTTTAATTTAACTGTCAAAGTACTGGATGTAAATTCAGCTACACCATCAGTTTCCATTAAGCTAATCTGTTACATTTTTGACAGATCTCCTGTAATGCTACAGGAGATTTCCCCACCAGAAGGGACTGGGAAAGGTCTCCTAGAAAACCTCCAACCAGCCTACAGCACCTGCAGCAGCTCATCAAACAGGGAAGGAGCCAGAGCCTTGGCACGTGACGCAGGTTCTCAATGAAAACACTCAGCCCACCCTCCGTGACAGGATTATCTCCCTGCATCTACCTGATCTTCATTCTGACAAAGCACTGAAAAAAATCAAGGTGAATGCACAAACCCTTCTATCCTTCCTGAGCCCCAAGCTCCTCCATCTCACATCAATCAAATTGAGCCCCTGAATGCCAAGGAACACTCAGCAAGCCAGCCTAAAGGTAGGGTAGGTTTTTTGTTACTTGGATCTCTATTTGTTCTGTGCAGGAAACACAATTTTCCAGCACTTCTGCAAAATGCAGGTACTGAGAAGAATGCTGGTTTCCTCATCTTCCTCAAGAGGACTCTGTTTAAAAATTCATTTTTTAATTATAAAGCAAACAAAAAAAGATAAATTAACAACCCTACTACTGTGACACAGCCAATATAAAATTATTTTATGATAATGAAATGAACCATGTTAGAAATACAGAAATTTTAATTGCAAACATCTGTGTGATCTTACAAGGAGGAGGCAGAAAGCTGGAAGAGTCACGTGCAGCACAGGAGAACTGCTCCACTTGAGCTATATGGAAAACTACATGAATGCTAGAATAATGACTGGATAGATAAAACAGCATCCAGTAAGTTGTAGCATTGTTAGAAAATCCGTTTACTCACATCTTCTTTCTAACACGTCTTAGGAATGTGAGGACACGGCACTCCACCACAGCAAATGAAAACTGTTTCTCAACCACAATGTTGAATTTTTCATGTTTAAAGGAGCAGGTTTCCAAGTGTGCAATAAACAGCTCCACCTACTGTCCCAGAAGCAAGGAGAGCATTTCCCAGATACTCATCACAGAATCACAGATCGTAGGGGTTGGAAGGGACCTCGAGAGATCATCGGGTCCAACCCCCCTGCCAAAGCAGCTCCCTAGCACATATTGCACAGATAGGCGTCCAGACAAGTCTTTAATATCTCCAGAGAAGGAGACTCCACCACCTCCCTGGGCAGCCTGTCCCAGGGCTCTGTCACCCTCACTGTGTAAAAGTTCTTCCGCATGTTGGTGCGGAACTTCCTGTGCTCCAGTTTACAGCCATTGCCCCTTGTCCTGTCCCCACAGACCACTGAAAAGGGGTTGGCCATTTCCCCCTGCATCCCATACTTAAGATATTTATGAACATTAATTAGGTCCCCCCTCAGTCTTCTTTTCTCCAGGCTGCAACAAGTAGAACAGATCCCTTACAAAGCTCCTTCCATCCTGCCCCTTTGTAATGAAGGGACAGAGCTGGAAAACCTTAGTATCAAAGCAAAAAAAAGAAACGAATCAGTCATGTAATAACCCACTCAAGTTCTTCAGATCTCCTTCAGGCAGCAGAAGGTCCATCCCAGCTGAAAAAGCCTAAGAAAACCACTGAGGCTCAGACCCTCCTGCTCAGCTCCTGACACAAAGCCCTAGAGAAGGTAAAGGTGGTCCCCAGCAGGTCCTGGTTTCTTGATGTCTTGCAAGAATAGCTGCTTCTTTTCTGCCAGTGAGAAACATACATCTGACTGAAAAACACTAAAGCACTACTTAGGCCAAATCAAAGCTTGACACAATCTGTCATGAATTTTTTTCTGAATTTTGAACATGCAAGTTTCTTGAATGTAAGAGGGAACATATCCAGAGACAGGAGAAGGCAGCCAGCTCCATCTTGAATCTTCTTCATCACTTGAGGAGCAACACTGTACCAACCCCTACCAAATCAATGGCCAAAATTCACTTGACCAGTTTCTGCAGTCTCGCTGTAGGAACAGCTCAGCTCTTCTAATGCATTGATCAGACTTCTACTCAGCTTTTCTGAGTGAAGCTCTCCTTAAAATCAAAAAAAGGGAAAAGAAGGAAAGTCTTTACTCCTTTTACTTTCAAGTATCATAAAAATACTCAAATACTACAATGATGTGGTACCTAGAAAAACACAACTTGGGATCTTTGAGACTGTGCTTCAAACTATGGTTTATCACACAAGATTCTTTAAAGGGTCTCCATGTAGGGGAAAAAAAAAAAAATTAACTCAATGATTTTAAACCCTAACATTTCCTAATTGAAGTAACCAGTAACTTAATACCTACAAAATTAACCTAGATGATACTGAAATGGTCTATGGGACAGACAGGTTTCTTATGGTTCAAATTAAAGTTCAGACTACCCATAACTTCTACTCTAATCAGCAGGTTTTAAGCACCTTTGAAATAAACAGAGCTACTAAGCGGTCTATGAAAAACGCAGAGCACAACTTGTCAGGCTGGCTATTTGGGAAATGTCACATGGCTGCTCTATTGCAGTGTCCTAGCAGCATTCATCACCAGCTATGACACAAGGGTGGGATTATGCCACTAGATCTGAAACTACTGCCAGCTGTTAGAAGTTACTGAGACTTAAGATGGAAAAAAAATACCCTTTGTGAACAAAAGACAAATATTTGAGAAGTTTGGGGGGGCGGGAGGGGGGGTGTTGGGGTTTTTGATTTAGGGATTTTGGGGTTTTTTTAAAGTCATGTAAGATGAGGATATATTATACTGAAGTTAACTCTGCTGAGAGCAACTTTTGCTCACCTGGCAGCCAACTGGCATAAAGAGTGCCATAAACTGATAATAAAAGGGGACAGCCCAGCTTAATTTGCTTTCACCAGGTGACACTGAAGTAATGACATAACAGGAGAGAGCAGAAGTCACAATAGCAGCATATGGCTTCTCTTTCAAACTGCCCTGCTTCCCTCAAAGCCTCAGGTTGGATCATCAGTCACACTACCTCACCCTGATTTTCACTGCTTCTATAAATGTCACCTGCCAATGCTATCAAATGCAAGGCTTACAGCCCAGAACGCAAACCTGCAATGAATCTGCCAAGATCCTTACCCTAGCGATCTTTCTCTGTCTCCAGTCTGCTTTAGCTAAATTTAGGATCTGTAACTGTACCAAGTAGATGGCACTACAAGCTTTGGCTGAGTAACAGTGGGGTGTGCACTCAGTAAGTTTATTCCAATAGCAGCACTGCTCAGAAAGGTGCAGGAACTAACCCAACCTAACTCTTTTAGGAGACATCAGCAACACCTTCTTACCTCTTGCAATGGAAGCAAGCATGGTTACTGACAGCATGCTGATGCCAAGGACTTTCAGAAAAGGAGCTGCAAGAGTAAGACTCATTTTTCATAAATACAGACCTATTCAATAAGTATGAAAACTTTTGGTATGAGGAGTTTATATTAAACACTCGGTATCATAAAATATTTTCCCTTAAGTATTAGAATAGCATGTGGGAATGTGTCCATTCCAAGGCAGTTAGGACTTCTTCCCTTCCCAGCAGTGAAAACAGCTGGCCAGAGCCTGGCCTCACCTAAGGCACTCACCTTAAATTATGCCCTGCCACACAGCACTCCCCTCGCCTGATGTCATCTATGCACTCTGAAGCACATCAGGACACACAGCAGCTGAGCATGCTGGTAGGTAGAGGCCACACAGCTGGCTTTTCACTCATTAACACTACCATGAGAGGAGTTCCAGCTGTCTTGAAAAGGGTAGACACTACCATCCATGCACAGAGCAGCACAGACCCCCTCTAAGTGATGCCAATAAACGCTTTGGTGCAGTGGCACTGAATTCCATGCAGTCTCTGGTACTGAGCAAACAGGGATACCTAAATTAGCTCTAATGTCAGGCACCACCTGAGCTGACGTGACTGCAGCAAAGATGTGGTTTTCCTTCTCCATGATCTCCATGTCCAATGAGACTGACAAGCTACGGCTATTCATTCACATATGCCCCCCAGCATTTGTGTCACTGACAATTACAAGACTGCTGAGCAAATTCAGCAACAAAACACAATTAATTTAACAACTCTGACCCAAGGAAGCAGCACAGGATTCAGACATTTACTACTTGGACAGAGTTTTACAAAGGAGATCTCCAAGTGACTGCATGTACAATCAAGTTGCCTTATCATGTGCCACAGGTCTATAAACTGTTGCCTCTGCTGCAGCAGAGTAAATAAATGGACAGTCAGAAAACACTCAAGACCCATGAGTACGCTGTATCAGTGTCCAGTGAGAAAGTTCACACAACCTGTCTCTTACAGCCCATTGAACCCTGTGACAAATGCAATCCCAGGCAAAGTTTTGCCATCACTACAATAAGAGTACCTATTCCAGTTAAAACTAGCATGAGTAATCCTGTGCTTCACATGTGTCTCAGTTTGAATCCATTGGGTAAATCCTCATTCTCTTCTTCTTTATGGATAAATGACGTAAATCCTGTATTTCTTTAGATGGATAAAATGTGGAATACTATAAAATCCTGGCAAGCACTGAGTGTCTGAAAGTCAGTGAAACACACAGCCTGACTCACAACATACTAAAAAAAAAGTAAGAAAAAAAAAAATCAATGTATTATTTCCTCTATTTTCTGTCACATCCTTCTTTGGTCAGTACAATAAAGCAATTCAGTAAAGGTGCCTTTAGCACTGAATTCAGATTGGTGTTCTATGAGAGATTTTAATCTAATTTCATCAGAAAGAACAAGCTATATATTCTGAAACAGATTTAGAATTTATCTTTATGACAAATTTTTTAATTCTCTTATCTTGTGACACTGTTAATTGCATAAATCTATGTTATCAAAAAATGTAAAAATGTACTGTTAGACAAAATCAGTGGGGCAAGAAAGAATATATATGCAGCACCAAAAAAGGTGTATAAAATAATTTGTTCATTATTCACATCTTTATTATGAAAATTCAAAATGAAAGCTCTGTTATATTTAAAAAAAAAATAAGCAGTAGCTGTTCAGATGCCAAGCCTTAAGGGCTCCATGTATCTTAGCACCTAAACATTTGGAGTTTATTAAATTCCAGAGAGGTAAAATAAAAAACCCAAACAACCCAAAAACAATTTTGTAGCAGAAATCAGCCATACCTTTGTCTCTTTTTTTTGAGCAAAACTCCCCAACAACAAAAACACCTGCATGTGCAAAGACCTCTCTGGCTGCACCTAGACATGCGTCCTAAGGACGAGAGTACAGGCTCACCAAATGTCCAGTTTAGGTCCCTTAGAGCATGAGGGTGAGTTTCTCTGTATTTCCCCAATATAAGGGTCACTTCTGATTCAGAAAATGCACAGCTCTTCTCTCCCTTAATTCTTTACACATGCAGTGGGGATACACTTTAGAACGTGCTAGGGAAATTAAATTCACTTACACCAAGACACAGGCGGTATGGGAATTTAGCTAACTAGAGAATTTTTTAATTTTTTCTGTGTTTTATATAAAAAAGCAGATATTTTATATTCCAGGACAATTCCAAACTTTCAAAAAAGTCTCTCTTGTGATACAGTGGAGACACTCAGTGGGTTTGCATTGCTGAAAGCTATATAAACAGCCAGCTGACAACCATCACTAGTTCTTGGCCTGGACTGGGAAAGGCCAGCCTGCAGATTACTTCCATGCCTAATGATCCCTGACAGTGTGAAGTTCCAACTTCATGATCATGAATTATGATTTACATCCTAGTGTGTTTCAGAATACAGTGAATTATTACTTCAGAGGGTAAGCAGTAATAAAAGATGAGGACACGGTTCTGTTTCTTGCAGAGGTTAGATGAGAAATCATTGCCATTCGCCTGGTATTGGATACCAATACCAACACATTTCACTACCTGGAACATTGGCTGCCATTACCTGCAATCCTGGTGGCTACACATACACTAAAAATGAGATGATGAGAAACAAGAGACTAGATTAAATATTTCCTAAAGCGTTCATAGATCTTTGTATTTCATTAAACTAAACTTCTGTGGCTGACAAAAAAAGGATACTAATTATGACAAGTATGTAGATAGAATCAAAATTTTGTACTGTTTTTCCCAACTGCCTGAACCTTGTATTCACCCACATTTTCCTTTTTTTCAATTAAAAGAATGTTTTTACTGAAAATTCAAAACATGGAATTTCAAACAGCTTTTTAATAATTCACTTATCTTTGGTATCCCACCTCTGTCTTCTGTCCTACTAAAGAGGAGACCAAAAAGTACTCTGTGCAATGGAAGCAGAGATTGAGGTATCTGAGATGTCTCTCTTGATGCTTCACATGACACACCAGGACAGAGACATTTCTAGTTTTTGAGGACGTGCATGTTGGGGAGGTAATCACTCACCCTAGGTTATACCTGAGATTATATAGTCCATACCTCACCCCAAGGCAGAATCACTTGTGTCAATATAGCTCCTAATGAGTATTTCCTTATTCTTAAGCAATTTTGGAAATGGAGACCCTCGAGTCTTTGTGGGTAAGCACTGCAAGGCCTTACTACCCTCAGTGTTTAAGGGTGCTTCCCAATGCGTGTGCTCACTTAAATTTTAACCCATTAATTCACATCCTATCACCAGTCGCTTATTTCTTGTATAAGGAATAAACTGTGTATTCCTCTCTTATTCCAAGAATATTTTTACTTAGCCTGTGCAGTATGTGTTAGCCTGAACGTGTTACCCCTTGGAACCTCTGAAGTATAGTATCTACTGAGCATTTCAGCCTCATTCTTTGGTACATGCTGTATTTAAGTACAGCTTCTCTGTTACAGAGCTGCCGTCCAATAAGCATTGAGGCGAACAGCTGCGGGAGCTGCACACCTACTGAAGGACAGCTCCTACATCTCTCACAGCACATCAGAAACCTTAAAATGAGAATGTAAGAGGACATGGGAAGACCAAAGATGCTCATGTTTTCTCATTCAGTACACTTTGACCTCCCTTCTTCTTATGTGACAGCAACCATCCATCCTTTCCTGCGGAGTTCGTGCAACTGCCTTTCACACTTTACTGAGTGTCAGCCAAAACAAGCTTTATATTTAAGAAATGGTGTAAAGCAGAAGCTTGTATGGTATGGCTTATGAGATATAGCAAACTAAATTTGATTGGGGAACTATCTGCTTTCTCTGAGTGTTACAGTCAGGTCCATAGCTCACAAACCTTACCACATGCTGCTCCCTTTCTCCTCCCCCCACTTGAAGTCCACAATGGAAAGGGGAATGCACACTAGTTTGAGTCCGTTTATTGTCCATCCAAAAACTAGTAATACATGAGAAACATTTTAATGGGTTAGAATTAGGATAATTTAACCTCTGACTTGAGCATACATTATACACACACACATGAGCTTAACAATAAGGTTAATCTTTTTAAGGGAAGACACAGACATGAGATTGTCTACTAAAAATCCATGTCATACTTCTAACAAAATTAACAGCTACATAAAGTATTTTGAAATCAAACAACTCTTTCTTATAACTAGACTTCATTACTTTTACTATTCTACTACACCAACCATGAAATTAGTCTTTTGTCCTATTTTTACATACTCTAAGAACACCGCTTTCCATTTTGTACTATGCACCCCACTGATTTACTCATTTGATCATCTTTTGAGCACAGAATGAAAACATTGCCCAAGTAGATCACACAAGTAAGATTATTCTGAAGAAATTGCATCCAAGCTCATGCCATAACAGAGACATGTAAGAGAAGAAGGTACACACAAAAACTTTCAAAGTGGAAAGCAGTTTTCAGGCTAACAAAACAGGCAGGACCACACACAAGGCTGTGAAATCTGCTGCAGAAGTGGATGCCAGCTGAAAGTTGTAGTGTTTCAGTGTTATCTAAGTTAGTGATGTGGAATCCATCTTCACAGTTACCCTCAGTCTTAGAGCGTCACAAATAAGAGCCCAAGATTTCTCTGAGCCTTGCATCCCTACTCATTCAAAATGATCAGATTTTTCAGGAAAGACAGTATTATCTTAAACTAATGAAAACCAGCAGTGAAGATGCACCTACAATATGTACTCTATTCATCCAACATCTCAAAATATCTTTAGGGGAGGGATCATTTTTAGCACTGTCCCAACTGGTGCTTTATGAGTGAGTAAATAAGAGTAAACACCTAAGGTGCTTAGAACATAGACAATTCTGAAAGAAGTAGCAAAATTACAGTATGCCACAAATTAATGAATTACAAAAAATAAAGAGCCTCATAAGCTAGTATGCACGTGGACTGATGTAACATCTTCCCACTTGCACAGTTCTGGCAAAAAGTTAATTGAAAATTCTTATGGAAAATAATTAAAATACAGAATGGAACAGCATCAGAAATAGATGAATGCTAGGGTAGGAAGGCACAGTCTATTTACACTTCATTTTGGAAGACATTTCCTCAGCTAGCCAACTGAGTTCACATTACTCTTACTTACTTTGCACCAAAAATTCCCAAGGATTCTTACTTTCATCCTGGCCTGACATTACAACAAAGAGGACAACTTTGACAGGATTTTCTGCATCATACGAACAGGGACGTAGGCTTGGGTAGATGAAGAAAGCCTGTCTTTGACTCTTTGAAACTCATGCTTCCCTGTATTCTCCCTTGTCTCCAGAGCTTGACTACAGCTTGCTTTAATAGTTTTAACGCTGCCTGAATCTTTATCATACAGCAAACTACACAGTGTAAACCAAAACAAGCATCTTTTGTCTTTGATGAGGGTAAACCACTCAACAATAAAACAGCAAAGATGAAATGTTTTTCCTTTCCTTCTTATGTATCTACATCTATAATTACTCATGACAGCTTCAGTTAACTGAATTTCAACAAAGAAGGTCAAATCATAAAGGTCTAATTAATTTTACAAATGCTCAGCAGGATAAACTATCATTTCCCCATGGAGTTAGGAAACCTGGAAGGACTAATTAAGAACAATAAGATGTGGTAGCTTAAGTTTACAGAATTTTTGCATGCATTTTCATTCTGGTCCAAACTGGCTGGAATCCACATCAAATATTTTGAGTTCCAGTTACAGAGTATAGACCAAGAGTGTTGAAAGTCTACTAATATATTATTATTTTCCCCACTACACTTATCTTCACTTCTGAGTCAAGGGAAGCTCAGGATTACATCTGTGTAATATATATATGTATATAGGACAGAGTAGGACAACCAAGGGTTTTTACCAACTTTCAGTGTTTCTAGTTTTACAATATGGGTAGTTTACTTTTATTACAGGTTCCAGAAAAAACTGCCTATATGACATTTATGCCTAACTTAAGTGAAATACAGGGAAGGGATATACTAGAAAGCCACATCTTCATCTAAATTTTATTCTGAAAAATAATCTGGCTGATTTCAAGATACTCTATTTCTGCTTTCATCCAAAACTGATGAAAGAAATAAAGTGCATCTGTAACATGCTTGGGCATGTTCAAAGCACACAGAAGTACATATAAAATCATCACAATGCTGAATACAGAGAAAAACTTGGGGGAGAAAAAAAAATCTTAGCAGAAAACTGAATTGATAAAAACATCAATACAAGTTACAAAAATATTCACATTTGCATTTTACTTTGGAATTGCAAGGTTCGTGTTGAACACTTAGGGCAACCTACATCTAGTGCATCTTTTGATATTACCTGTCAGCGAATAAAGTGAGATTAAAAACACAATATCCATTCAGCAGTCACCTGTTCCACAGTGTGAGTGAACAGGATTACACAGTCTATATGGTTCTAGTCTGCACATAAAGGACACACAATATCCTCTGGACTCTAATTGTTCTGCCAACAGAGGCAGACAGAACAGTAATTATAATTAACTGCATTTTTTTCTCCACCAGATGGATTTCTACACACACCACCCTCCAACAAAAGGAAAATTGGTTTTAATACCATAGACTAACTACTGTGTCTTAGAAGCAGAGTAAAAAGTTACTGCTTAAATGACAGCAGAGTTTGGAACTTATTGTGGGGATGTTTTGCTTCAGAACAACCCTATAATACTTCTCATATCCCAGAAATACATGTCAGCTCGAGAATACGTGTCTGGGCTCCACATTACCACTGAAAATACAGTATATATTACATAACCACCGTGTCAGTAACAAAACAACAAAACCCAGTCATTTGATAAGCATGCAGACATTTTTCATCATCTTTAAAACAATGCAAGCTGTCGCAAATCACTCCAGTGCACAGATAACTCATAACACCCTGAAATATACCTGTACACAAAATTACACATTACTTTTGCAACCCCTAAACAAGCAGTCATTTGCTGAAGGACCTCACAGTACTTAAATGAATAATCTGGTCACGCCATTATGAGACAAACATACAGCTCCATGAACTCCAAATACATGGATATTGTTGGCATACAGGAATAAATAGTATTGCTCAGATTGAATGACACTTCTGGTGAGCTTCAAACTTTCATTTCAAATTGCTTCAACAAAAAAATGAAGTCTCCTTTTATTACCAACTTTGTGGATGGTCTCCCTACCACAAAGACAAAATAATGCATTGTCAAGAAATGTTATGTTTCACATTTAGCGTATAGAAATAAGCCTTAAGGCTTGCATTATTCATCTCCCAGACACAGTTTTACAGTGTTCTGTTATTAAATCTCACAAACATACACAAGCATAATCAAAACATCGAGTCCAAAAAATATCTTAAGAACCTTATTTATGAAGACATAGGAGTGTGGAAATTTATCTGATTTGAAACAAAATGTAAGGCTTTTCCTGAAAATCCCCTTAAATTCATATACTAGAATTCTGCTTAGAGGTAGAAGCATGCATTTTTGTTCAGTATCAGGTAGGACAGCAATCTGTTTAGAAGCACTCAATGGATAAATATCAGAAAAGGGGCACAACTAGGGCAGTGTTGTAGGCAACACCTATAACAGCATCAAGCTTGAGATGCCTCAGTGCAGGATATTTAGCCCTGCTCCCACTGGGTATCTATGCCAGCTCTTCTGATGCCTGTTCCTTCCAGACATGTACAAGACCCTCTCTTGCCCACTTGTTGGGGTTTTATTCCAATGTTGAAGTGGTCACCCAGTCATCTTCAGAAAGTCCTTCTTAACTACATTGGGCTCATTCACATCACCTCTCTTAACCTTAGTTTCCATCTATGAAATGGGAGACAGGAACACTCTCCCAGTCTCAACTTGGCCATTACAGGAATAGACAGTAGAGGTTACTCAGGTTCTCCAATACTACAGTGACACAAACTGTGCCTGAGTAAGACAGAAGGCACCTTAACTCAGCCACATATCACTGAGATTAACAACTACAGTGGCAAGACAGAACCTAAAATGAATTTAAAAGGCAAATACATACACTGATAGAATCAATTGTAAAATAGAAAACCTAATTAAACTACTCTGGATCAAAAGCCAGATGGCATAATTCCCTAGTAGATAAATAGCAAAGGAACTAACATTTTAGTTTTCCTGATCTTTTGTTGTGTTTAGTAGTAGTTCATATGCTTGTTGCTCCACCACATTCTATTAATATAGAAAGGCTGATTCTGCACTGACTTGCTTAGTAGTAGAGCTTTATACAGTCAAAATAAATTACTGTGTTTTGCTTTACCATGGAACACTTCAGTGTTCCCATCCTTTGGAACACCTCACATGTGTGTGCACATAAACAGGGTGGAATGCTCAACAGTTCAGCATGGCATACCACTCACTGCATGTACCTACATATCAAGCAGCTCTGATTTTTCATGGAAATCTTCCATCCCTTACACAATGAATAATTGAACTTTTCTGCATGCAATATTAACCTGCTTACCTTTACTAACCAATGTAGCAGGAAAAAAGATCACATAGTAAGCATACTAATTATTATACTCAGTATCCTTATAATTCACAAAAACTATTAAGTATTATCACTGTCATTAGTCCACTTAAGTATTACTGAAAGTGTGCTGAACTTCAAGTAAATGTTTATTAATGTCAGGCAAACATAATTTGAATTTGCAGTCTTGCACTGAATCACAGTTTGGGTTAGGAGGGACTTTAAGGACCACCTAGTTTTAACCCTCCTGCCATGGGCAGGGACACCCTCCACTAGACCAGCTCACCCAAAGCCTCATCCCACCTGGCCTTGAACACTGCCAAGGAGGGGGCAGCGATAGCTTCTCTAGGCCATCTGTGCCAGGGCCTCACCAACATCACAGGGAATAATTTCTTCCTAACATTAATCTAAGTCTGCTGTCCTTCCATTTAAAGTCATTATCCCTCGTCCTATCAGTATGTGCCCTTGTAAACAGTCTCTCTCCATCTTTCCTGTAGGCCCCTTCAGGTACTGGAAGGCCGCTATAAGCCCTCCCTGGAGCCTTCCCTTTTCCAGGCTGAACAAGCCCAATTCTCTCAGCCTGTCTTCATAGGAGAGGTGCTCCAGCCCCCTGATCATCTTGGTGGCCCTCCTCTGGACTCGCTCCAACAGCTCCATTGAGATCCCAGAGCTGGACACAGCACTCCAGGTGGGGTCTCCTGCGAGCAGAGGGGGGAATCACCTCCCTTGACCTGCTGGTCATGCTTTTTTTAATGCAGCCCAGGATCTGGTTTGCTTTCTGGGCTACAAGCGTGCATTGCTGGGTGATGTTGAGCTCCTCATAAGCCAACACCCCCAAGTCCTTTTCCTCAGGGCTGCTGCTCTCTCTCCATTCTCTGACCAGACTCTATTTGTGCCTGGGACTGCCCTGACCCATATGCAGGACCTTGTTACTTGGCCTTGTTGAACTTCATGAGGTTGGCATGGCCCACCTCTCAAGCATGTCAAGGTCCCTCTGGATGGCATCTCTTCCCTCCAGCCTGTCAACCACACCATAGAGCTTGGTGTCATCAGCAAACTTGCTAAGGCTGTGCTCGTTCCCCATTCTCTGTTGCTGATGTTGAACAGCACTGGTCCCATCAGTGACCCATGAGGAACACCACTTATCACTGGCCTCTACTTGGACATCAAGCCATTGACTGCAACTCTTTGAGTGTGACCATCCAGCCAATTCTTTAACCATCTTTTAAAAGTTTGACTTTGGCAGGATGGAGGGTAGGAGAAGGTTCCCATATAGTTAAGATTATGATTAGTTCTTAAGATTACGATTGGTTCTTAACTTTTTTGATGTGTTTACACAACGTAGTATGCAATGAAAGCTCAGCTCTATGTTGCCATCCTTTTAATAACTACAGAAAGAGAGCTGGCCTAAAGGATGTAACACTTGCACACAATAAATGTGAGCATCAAAGAAGATACAGATGTGATTTCATATGGAATTTTCCATATGACTAGGTCCAAATTTCTGCGTGACTAACTTTCAGTTGTTTTCCTGAATTAATGTAACATCTGCTCAGCTTGGGATATCTCCTTTTGAATATTCCTGAAATTTCTACCAACAAAGCTGACTGCCCCAGAAAGGGGAAAGCAGAGACCAAGTAATGTCCTAAGTCCTAGATAATACAAGAATGAATTCAGTTGTAAAAAGGGAAGCCAACACTCTTCTAGGACTTCAGTTTTTCTCCATTTGCCACTAACAAATCTTTTGCTTCTTTGAACAGAACATATTAAAAAATGTTTAATTATTCAGAAGTTATTAACATTCTGAATTCAGGATAAAAACCTATGGAAATGTAATTATGTATATTCAATGGTGCTAGCCTGTTAGGTATGTAATATGCATTTTTACTATTGCTAGCTACAATTTCATTCTCTTGAGGAATAAAAAAAACAAAACATGAAACCACACATCTGAAATATTTACCTGAGAGAACAGAATTAGAATCTTTATCATAAAGAAGGTGCAAACATCATCTACACCATTTGTTTACTTATCTCACTGCCACTCTCCACTACAGTTAACCACCATAAACCACTGCCATTTAGGGAACAACAGTCAAATGATCAAAGTTTTCAAATCAAAGTTTAGTAAGTTTAAGTATACTTATGTATATTTAAAAAAATTGATTTTCTGATTCAAAAAGCTGTGTCACACTCCAATCTGTCCAGAAAGGGATGTTTGAAACTGCCTACTGTCCCATACAATATTCATAGCTCTTTATTTAATAATACACATTTCGTTGGCTTTAAAAACTTGCTTAATACAGGGAGTCTAGTATATTAGACTGTGATTCGTTAGACTGTGTTACATCCTTAACCTCTGTTTCTGCCTTGTTTTCTCAGCCCTAGACATACAAGTACAGGCTGTAGCTAAACCTTCAAACTCCAGTTGAATGCCATCCTTTCTTTCAAGTGCTCATAAGAAAAGGAAGAATAATTACCATAGAGATAGATGAGAACTCTCCAAACTGGTCCCAGGCAGAGAAGGCAAGGAAGCAGGTTAAAAGCAGCTGGGCAGAGAGCTGCTCCTCCAATCCTCCAATCCCCCCCAAGGCCAAGTAGGTTCTGGGACAGACAGACAGGAGGAGAAAATGCCAAGACTATTGGCCAAAAGCTTTTGCTTATGGCATGCGAAGATGCTCTGTGCTCCTCAACAGATCAACCGTTACATGGCAACTGTCCTGGAGCCTTGGCCTGTTTGAGTGACAGATGACAATGCTGTAAAAGCAGCTTAAGTTGCCTTTCTGTTTTGGCTGTTCCAGCTGACTAGATCTGAGAGATGAAGGGGGTGTTAGACTTTACCTGGTTTTCCTCAGTAAGAGCCACGCACACAGCAGCAGTGCCTCACCTACCAAAAGGTGAGTGCACAACATGGGCTGGGGACTAACACCTTAAATCCTGCCCAGACCCCAAGCAAGAGGCTCAGTGAGCAAAGAGGCAGCCCAAGCAGTACTGCTGCAGTGGCTCAAGCAAAAGCCCTGTGCTCATGGCAAAGCTCCTTCCAAATGCTGCTATGGCTGCCACGCTCAGCCCCCTTTCTCGTGGGGACTCAAAATCAAGCACACAGTGCTGGGTCCCCTCCCAAAGTCTGCCAGCAGACTTCATCCCCAAGGCACACTGGGCATTACAGCTGCTCAGATATCTGAGATAGTAATGAGAAGCAGAACAAGATCCGACCAGGAATCCATGGTATCCACTGCCTCATGTCCAGAAAAGGAAGAGACAGAGTAAGATCTCATTCTCATCCTGATGCAAACTCGTTAATGTAGTATAGCAAATGCTACCTACTAGCTAGCCAATAGCAATGAGGTATCTCTGCAGTAAAATTTAGACCACCCCGTTCTCTTCCTTGAAGAAACCTGATGGACTAACATAGTTTGATTCCATTTTTCCTGAGGATTATCAACAGCCATTGTGTTTTGCACAACTTAAAACATGCATTGTATCTGGCACTGAGGCCCTTCTTGTGGGTTGACCTTGGCTGGACACCAGGTACCTATCAAGCCACTCTATCAACTGTCCTCATCAGTGGGAATTGGACAGAGAGAAAATAAGAAGGGGAAAAAAAACCCCCACGTATCTGGGTCAAATTAAAGGCAGTTTAATAAAGCAAAAACAAAGGTCCTGAGTGGAAGCAAAGAAAAAAACACCCCAAAATATTTATTCTCTACTTTTCATCAGCAGGTAATGTCTGGCCACATCCAAGGAAGCAGGGCTTCATTACACTTAGTGGCTGCTCCTGAAGACAATTGTCATAATTAACAAGTTCCCCCCTGCCCCTTTTCAGCTTTTATTGCTGGGCAGACGTCACACAGTACAGCATATCCCTTTGGTCAGTTTGGGTCAGCTGTCCTGCCTGTGCCCCCTCAGAAGATCTCTCCCACCCCCAGCCTTCTGGTGAGGGGGGGATGTAGGAGCAACAGCCTTGGTGCTGTGCCCAGCAGCGGCCAAAACCCCAGTGTGTTACCAGCACCTCGTTCCCTACACACACACAGAGCACAGTGCGATGGGGCTGCTGGGGGGACAATCGCTTCCATCTCAGCCAGAACCAATACAGCCTCTTACAGCTGGTGATATGCTGTACTAGCCATGATACCAACATACAGTAGGGAACATTAACTGTGCCAGTAACTGGTGCTGCCTTCTCTCTGCCCAGTTAAGCACAGCACTAACAAAGAACGAACTAACTTGCCAAGACTCACACAACTACTTTTGTCAGAGAGCTCCCAATGTTCTCCCATCTCTCCCAAGACCAGAGCTGCCTTGTTTCTGGGTCACACTGTCCCACTCTCACAATTATTATGTTCCCCACGGAAAATGCACTATGAATGAAATAGGTGCACAGAAGAGAAGCCCTGCAAGCATTTTAAAGCCTAGCAGTATTTGGCAAGCAGTTGGGATCCTCTGGCCCCAATAATTTTCTTTCCTAATGAAAAAAGTTTATTTCAACTTCTGCCTGTGCCCTTATCTCAAAATTTAATGAGGAAGAAACTCCTTTTCTGCTATTTTCCAAGTCTCTTTGATCTTATGATTACGTATGTGCTGGTTGCTTGCCATTATACAGAGTTTGAATAATGTATATTGATGCTAGATAACTTCAAGTACACTATGTACCTAGGAATAAAAAGCAGTTCTCTTTCTGCAACAAGAATATTAGAAATGGTTGAAAAAGCTTGGGAAGGAGAGGAAGGACACAAAGCTGTCCCATGGTGATTCCATACTTGCTCCATGTCTGCAAGTATGTCTTTTGATGTTTCTCCATAATATTATGACAGCTGAAAATAAGCCAGAAAAGTAGAGAGGACTGCAGGTCTTGTTTTTTGGTTGGTTGCTTTTTTTTGTTTTGGTGGGGTTTTTTAAGCTTAGCCCATTATCTGTTTTGGAGTCTGTTCCACAAATGGTCCAGGACCCATAACTGCAGGAAGAGGTAGGAACCCATGAGAAATCAGAAAGTTCACATCGTTCTCACAGCAATCTGCATTCCTCTAAGCCTAAAAGCAAAATACCTACTGCTTCATAGACTGGATATGCCACCTTACAGAAATCACTTCAGGAGACACTGAAATTTAATAGTGTTTGGATTTAAAATACCTGGGTGACTGGGTATCAGCTCTGTCTGAGAAATCATGGTGCTTAATTCCTCAACACTGGTGACCACAGGCTCCTTGTGGCAGCCCAACTGTAGACATCACTGCTTCAGCAAAGCTAGTCTTACGTGGCCACCAGCTGCAATGTCTTAACTTGTACAGTGCCTACAACTACTCCAATCTGGAATAGTAATCTACATTATACATGCATATACAAATCCATGTGCACAAGTGACCCAAAGAGCATCAAATTAGAAGTGTGCACTGCTCTCAACTTTAAATAAGTGCTGTGCACTGTGCAGACAATAGGGCAGCACCAATGGACCTTACAAAACACATACCTCATTCACTTTCTCATCTCCTCTGTAAACTCACAAGGAGGGACTCTGCAGGAGGATGGAGCACCTCACCATTCACAGGCCTGAACTACCCTCCCACCCACACAGCTTACCACTGCACTTCGCTGCAAGACATTTTCAACCTTAATTAACAAAACCAGCTCCTCTCTGCCTCTGTAACACAAGCAAGAGTTCTCTTTTAGGAAATTCTGCCCCTTCTGGCTTTGCAGTATGCATTCGCTAGCCCATCTTTTTCCTCATACCACACACTTCTGAAGAGAGACTCGCCAAATACACTCTCACTGAATATATCTATATACCAGGACAGATGGCAGAATGATAAGGAATATTCACTACCTTCTAGTCAAACCAGTATATCCACCCTAAGTTCACTTTAGACTTGCATTTAGTTGGGTTTTTTCCCTCTGTATCAAGCTGATGGTATCCCCACTCTCACTGATGTGGTCCTATGGTCTTTAAGGGAAACCTACTATACAACAGATACAATGATAAATTCCCTTTATTAGCACTGCAACTATTGACTTCAGAATTAAGTTTAATCCCTGATAATACTTTACTTCATATTACATCCAAATGAGATTTTCTCCTCCCTATCCACATTAACATGAATACTTTGTACAGCTCAAGTGCTGCTCCACTTACAACAAAACCTGAAGGATACAACAATAACGTTAAACAGTTTTTGGGAAAGATTTTAAACGTTGCTAGAGATAGAAAGCATTAAAATAGTATCGCTTTCTAAATTATTCATGTAGATGTTCAACTATTGTGGTTTAACTGGGCTGGCAGCTAAAACAACCACCCAGCTGTTCGCTCATTCTCCCCTCACTCCAGTGGGATGTGGGGCAGAGTCAGGAGAAAAAAAAGAGAAGAAAAGAAAGGTAAAACTTCTGGTTGAGATAAAGACAGTTTATTAGGTCAAAGAAGGAAGATGATGATAATAATAACAATTATGATAATGACAATTATAACAAATAAAATAAGTGATGTACAGCACAGTTGCTCCCTACCCAGAGACAGCTGATGCCCAGCCAGTTCCCAAGCCAGTCTTAACCCTCAGACAGCTTCTCCCCAGTTATACCATGTGATGTTTTGCTCAGTATATGGAATATCCCTTTGGCCAGTTGGGTTCACCTGTCCTGGCCATGTTCCCTCCCCCAGCTTCTTGTACACCAGCTTCCTTGCTGTGGAGGCAGTATGAGAAGCTGACTTTGTGTAAACACTACCTAGCAATAAACAAAACCTCAGTGTGTTATCCACATCATTCTCATCCTAAATCTGAAGCACAGCACTGTACCTGCTACTAGGAAGAAAATTAACTCTAACCCAGTCAGAACCTGGACATCAAGATAACTTGTGACTTTGCCTACTGTATTTCTGTTCTTAGAAAGCAAGTACACAAAAATGAAGGACACTGTTGGACCTGTTTTGGCATAAGAGTTTGCAAAAATAATCAAGGAGGATTAATTATTACTTTGAGGTTGACTCTCCCCTCCCTCCCCCCCCTCTTTTCTTTTTCTAATCTCAGTAAGACAAATTGGGGGGGGGGGGGGGATGGACACAGACAGGGGTTAGGGTGGAGAACACATTTCCATGTGGCTTGACCCACACAATGCTAAATTCCGCAGATTTATAAAAATATGAAATGAAAAAAAGGAAAAAATCTTCCTTAGAGAAAGGAAGAAAATTTAAAAAAAAAAGAAAGGCCTGCAGCTAAGACTGGCACAAGTTCTAAAAGGAAGCAGTTTTGGAATTCTTTCAGCTTTAATAATCTTTGCACCACTATGTTCCTTTTTATGTTTCATAGCTCAGGAATAAATTCAGAACACAGAACAAATTGAAATATTAATTTTCAAAATACCAATTTTCCTGCTACCCTGGGAGTTAAAGTATTTTATATGATAATATAAAGGGAAAAATGCTATGAGCCAAAAATCCAAAAGAAATTTAGCTTTTATTTTTTGGTATATGAGCACCAAGGAGATCATGAATTTTTACATTCTAAGCTTGGATAGGTCTCATTTGTTTTTACATCCATAATGTGTCAGGTCTGTAAGGGATGCTTATTTGCGATGCTTTCTTTAGGAAGGAAGGGTACAAGTTTAGATATATTAGAAATCTAAGACTCAGGATATACACAATTCCACAAACAAGTGGAAAGGAAGAGGTACATAAAAATAGATTTGAAACACAGACAGGGAAAACAGGTTACTTCTGTGAACGATCTATGTGGTGACTTTTCTCTACACATGTATACATGTTTAAAGTGGTGGAAAATTATTTTGGCCTGTTTAAACCAGTTACTGAAAGAATTTATTATTAATACTTCCGAAGACCAATGGGCAGCATTTTATATTTTATTATAGCAACACATCTCTCAGCTGCAGGTTTTGCACCCTGTTCCACACTGCGGAGGACACGATACCTTGGAAACAGATGTTTCAGAATGGTTATGCAAAGGAAGGATGACCTGCTTGGGCTATGGCGTGGACATCAGTGGTAGCAACATGTGCTGTGGAAAGCTCCCACGTGGGATCTGGTAAGTCACTTGTCTTCTGTGTTCGAGGCCCCACCTGTACCTCAATTTAAGCCAGCTATCATATAGTCTCAGGGATGCATAAAGGGTTACAGAGACTAGAGTTTCAAGTACCCAGATGCTGCTGTAACAAAAGATTAAGTAAATACTACAGGGAGAGATATAGAAAGTCTTGCTGTTTATCAAAAAGTATAAAGCCTTAATAAAAAAAACAAAAAAACAAAAAAAGGTTGTGCAATCATGGGCACAGGTGCTAGAACAGAGGGGCAGCCAAGTTCCTGCACAAATAACATGCAGCCAACTCTTGGCACTCAAAAAAAAAAGCATCCCTGCATTTCCAGAACAGTTCTATATGTGTTGATTCAAATTGTTTCCCTTAAACCCACAGCCATCTCTGACCAAACACTGATCATCTTCAGCAAAAGTGGGAATTAGGCTTCTGAGCATAGCTCAAAGCAAGGCTGCTGAAAATAGACAATATCACTCTTAATTCCCGAGGCTGCCAGTGTTAAAGCATCACTTGTAAGGAGACAGTTGCACCAGGGAGGTTCAAGTTAGAAATTGGGAGAAATTTCTTCTCAGAAAGAGTGGTTAGGCATTGGAATGGGTTGCCCAGAGAGGTGGTAGAGTCCCTCGGGGTGTTTAAGGAAAGGTCGGATGAGGTACTTGGGGACACTGGGGGTTGGACCTTTAAAGGTCCCTTCCAATCCAATACATTCTATGATTCTATGGTTTAGTAAGTAAGGTCTTTTCCAACCTTAACGATTCTATGATTTACAAACAAATGTGGTTGCATAATGTTACTATCTAGGAATCCTGAAATAGTTAACTATTAATTAAATAACATAGATGAGTAGAATTGTGCTTGTATGCAAGCTAGCTTTTCCCAAATTATAGTTAACTAAAATATTACTGAATAAACACTACAGAAAAAAGTTATCTATGTTCACTGCTGCTGTGTTTTCTTAAAGGTGACACTTCAATATTACACCACATTAATTAGGAGTATGGTGATATAGAAAGAAATTACCTATTGCAAAGCTGCTCCTAAATACATTAGTTTGCAGTAAAAGTTACAAACTGCAGTGAATCCATTCAAGACAAAAATACAAAAGAATTCATAGACACAGAACTTTGCTTTCTAAATCTGAATTAAAGGGACTACAAAGAAATATTCCAGATATTCAACCCTTTCTTGTACTGGAATACTTAGTGTTCTTTAATTCATGGCAGGAGACAAATCAGCTTTAGAAAAAAAGCTAATTCTGGAGGACCTCCTAGGAGATTTGAAATAGTTTGCAAATTTTACTGAAATTTGGAACAGATGCAAGGACACAACTCTTTACATGATACAGGTTACAGTCAACATTGCTTTATGGGAAAAGAATGGATGGGTTTTGTGTTTTCTGACTACCCCAACATTATGAAGGAAAAGAAAAGTGGAGATAGGCTGTCCAGGCTGGCATTACAAGTCATGGATTACTACACAAACTTGACTGTTACCCCCAGAAAAACCCAAAAACAGACTGAGGCAAGGTAACTCCTCCATCCAAAAAATGCCTAAAGACCTCTTGAAAGAAAAAAAAAAAATTAGAAGTGCAAATACACTGTAGGAAGGATGAACTTCACCACTTTGAGCAAATCTGATCTTTAATAACATAAATATAGAGGTATACTAGACATTCTGCCCAGAGAGGTAGTGGATGGTCCGTCCCTGGAAGTGTTCAAGGCCAGGTTGGATGGGGCCCTGGGCAACCTAGTTTAGATCCAGGCCTGAGGTTGGTGGCCCTGCCTGTGGCAGGGGGGTTGGAGCTCTATGATCCTTGGGGTCCCTTCCAACTCATAACATTCTATGATTCTATGATCCCTTGGGAGGTATTTAAAGAAGTGTAAGTCAAAATTAATCAATGGCTAGAATTTAATTAAACCATTTAAGAAAAAAATATACAGTACACTAAAAACCAGCATCTCTTAACTACCTATAACCCAAAAGATTTTTGGCACCTGCCTGCTCTTTAGTATCTTTCTTTTTCTTAATTTCAGTGTTAAAAGGACTACATAGCCTGTAAAATCTGGACTCCCATCTTTAATATATTCAGAGATGCTGTGAAGATGAGGACATGCTGAACACTAATTTTGTTTCAGAGGGTCAGATTTTAGCCAAACAAGCATGGTGATGCAATTGCCAGTAAGCGTTTCCTGCAATGCCAGGGACCACCCCTTACATCAGCACCACTGCACTGTCACAGTTTGAAGGCAAAGGCCTTCAGACATTTAACTCAAGGAAACCAATGGAAGTAAGGAATTCAAATACCTCCAGAGATGTGGCACCAACTGATTTCCCCAAGCTCACTAAGCAAGGTCTTTATGTAAAACTCCAAGGCAACTCTAGTGACAGGATTTTCCACCTTTTCTATGAGACCACTGATGCAAACCAGGCTGGATAAAGCTGACAGATGGGCTGAGTGGATTTTCTTCAGTGAGAAACATGGTGGGGAAAATAGCTTTAGTTCACGGGGCCTCCCAAGCTACCTCACTAAATAATTCAGCATCTCACCTATTTGAGTGAACAGGGTAATGTAGACTAGCTGGTTTTATAAAGAATACATTCTAGTAGCAGTCAACTCTGCCCAACGAAAACTAAATCGTGGCAACAGTTTCATTATTTTACTATGTCCTATTTAAGTTTAACCAGCCTACAACAAAATCTAACCTAACCAGCTACATTCATGTAATTTATAGTACCTGCATCTGCCACAAAAAAGTAGCTGTTACAAGATTTTATGGTAGGGAGAACAAACTCTGAGCTCTCCTCCTAATTTCACTCTTAATGGAAACCTTTCAAGCTAGGTGCTTAGGTGTCCTTTATAATAACATTAAAAAAAAAGATATTAATTAATATGTGCCGCATAGTCTTAGTGTAACAAACGTAGATGTAAAACTGACTAATTATAGATGAAGAGTAGCTGTGATGGCCTACTCAAAAGGAGAAGATGTATCAAGTGGTACCTCAAGCTATCCCAGTCAGTATGAATAAATGAAGCTGAAGAAAGAATGTTATTTGCAGATTGTAGATGTTCAGCCCCAAGCAGTGGCTGAGCACCACACGCTGCTCACTCACTCCCGAAAGAGAGACAGACAGACAGAGCTTCCATGGGTTGGGATAAGGACAGTTTACTGACAAAAATCACTGTGAAAGGGGAACAAGAACAGCCAATTACACTCACACCCGGTGATAACGCAGAGTACCTTAACTACCCAATGAGTACAGAGTGCTGCACGAAGGGAGGACCAACCAAACCAATACCTCAGCCACCCCTCAGACTGTCCTGGAGGCAGCAAGCCCCTGCCCTTCCCCAACCAGCCCCTTTTGTGGGGAAGTGATGTCAGGTGGTGTGGAAAACAGCCCAGGATAGCTCAGCTCACACTGGGCTAACTCAGCTCACCTGTGATGACTGCTTAGGGTGGTCGACTCTGACCTGGCCAGAACCAGGACACAGATGACAAAAGGCAGCCAGAAAACAATGGGGGAAAAAAGCAAGCAACCAACCAACCTCACACAAAACAACAACAAAAACCCCACAAAAACAAACCCCCTCAAAATTACTGAGATTATTGGTAAATTGCCTGAGAAGAAACCTCTGTGAAATTCAGTCAGGGACAAACCAAAGGTTAAAAACTTAACACAAAGAGTATCAACTATGCAAAGACAGTATGAGGTCAACAGCAGAGTAGTAGTGCTTTACGGATGAATACTCCCAGGGAAGTATAAAAAATGAGTATAAGGCAACATTTTCAGCAGCATTGAAACATGAAGGACTGACAAATAACAGTCTGAAAAATACCTGAAGTCATCCTTCCAACCTGCTTTATATCGGGGTAAGGTCTTATAGCTAGGTTCATTAGAGCAGGGTACTGTTTTTCAGTAATCGAAGGAGCAACTTAAGTCTGCAGCAACAGCCAGAATGATCTGATATGTAAAAGTAAAGATTATAACAAACCAAAACATGCTACATAAAAATTAAGCCTAGGAAAAAAAAAGTTTGATTTCCTAAGGTCCCTTCTGTGCCCTTTTGGGATACTTGGGAAGGGGGGAAGGAAGAGTGGGAGGGAAGACAGCAGAACAACCAACCAAGGAGGATACTAATTTAAGGAGACCATTATCTATTAATAACCTTCTTCAAGTTGTGGAGGAAAGAGTGGCCCAAGAAAGACAGTCAGATTCAAGGATCACCTCCTCCAAGCTCAGGAGCAATGCATTGCAACAAATAAGCGGCCAGACAAAAACCTGCATGGATGAACAAGCAGCTCTTGGAAAACCTCAAACACAAAAATAGAGCCTGCAGAGCATGGACACAAGGGCAGGTAGCCTGGGAGGACTACAGAGAAACTGTCTGAGCAGCTAAGGATCATGTTAGGAAAGCTAAAGCCCTGACAGAATTAAATCTGGCCAGGGACATCAAGAAAAGCTTCTGCACATATATCAGTGGTATATAAATGAAGATGAAGGAAAACATGGGACCTCTCAAAGGAAACAGGAGACCTGGTTACTTGGCATATGGAGAAGGCTGAAATGCTCAAACAACTTTTTTGCTTCAGTCTTCAGTGGCACATGCTCTAGCAACACCACCCAAGCCTCAGAAGGCAAAGGCAAGGAGTGCAAGAACGAAGAACCACCCACAGTAGAACATCAGGTTCAAGACCATCTAAGGAACTGCACTACTTTAAATGCAGCAACGCTGCAAACTAACAAAAGCAGAGTCTGCCTTACACTGGCCACACGATTTCCCTCTTTGTCAAATCTCACACTGTAACATCAAAGCATTTTTCTTTCATTTCAGAGGTTTTGCATTCAATATTCTAAAGCAACAGAAGGTACAGCTGAAGACCCTCAGATAACGCTCCTGGGCAGTCTAATTCAGAGTAAAGGTTATGTTCTGAACCCCTCAGAATACTTCTGATTCCAAACTATGCCTGACTTGTAGGATATTCTTTCACAGTAGTTTGTGGATGGCTATATTAATTTAGATGTACTTTCCCCGACTTGTTCACTGTCCTCTTTGTAGTAAAATAAAAGCTATTCCTACTTTAATCCAGACAAATGAAGCATAATTTACTAATAGAACATGTTAAAAGTGTAAGAAAATATACAGAAAAAAAATTCAGCATGTACTGAAAATCCAAACCAAAGGTGAATTCAAGTTGTCAGACGGGTCCTTAATTTTCACTGGAATAGCTGTATTTGGAAATTTGTATTTTGGTGCATTTATTTTTTCTTTGTAGTCTGCAAATATCAAACACTCTTACATAAATAACCTATAGTTAATGTAATGCAACAATCATATTTCATTAGAAGGATTCAACAGAGACACAACAGCAGACTTACTTTGGAAGAAGCACATTTTGGAAACTGTCTAGGGTCAGCTCTAATGAATCAAAAAAAAAAAAATCATCACACCACAGTAATAAGTATCTGTTATTTAATCTTTCTTGTACTATTATCTAATGAACAACACTGAAAGTCTCCCTTGAAAACATCAGGGACTACAGCACTTCCATTTGAAAGCTATTGCTTTTGTGTACAATAAGAAGTTTCTTCATCAATTATACTATTTCACTTGAACTTTATCTCAACATGCCTTTTACTTAGTAAATTAGTCCCCTAAACATGCATCATTTCTAGCTGTTGATTTCAGTGTTTAGAAGCCTGATGGCACAAGAATAAACAACCTCCATACTCTTAATGTCTGCTTAATTTTGCATCCTTAACTCTTTTCTCTAGTTCCAGCATAACTGCCAAGCATTTAATCAGGGGAGGGGAAAAAAAAAAGAATAAAAAATCCCTAAAAGCATGTCCATGGCTGCATTCATTGCCTTGAATATTAATAATTTCTCCATAGCACTTTATTTTTTTTTTCATACTGGAACAGTCAAAATGTTGGATGAGAGTCTTTTACATCTCTCTGCATAGATTAAACCCAAACCAAACGAAGACTGCAATCTGCTGGAGCCTCTACAATCAGCAACAATAATAAAAGTACTGATGTCTATATTAATTTCAAAGTGTTAGAAATACACTATTTTCTCTAGGGAATATAGAGCAGAAATACACCATTCTGTCTATTCTATGTGCATACACATTTGCAGTATGAGAGTATACCGACAACTGCTGTTTAAAGAAGAGAAAAAAGAAAAAAAAGGAAGAAACCGGGGGAGGGTTGTCTTCAACAATAGTGCTTTTAAAATCACTTTTGAGAAAGGAACGTGAATTCTACAGCTTATAAAAAAAGGATCTGGAAAAAAAAAATAACTGGAAAAAACATTAAAATAAATTGATAATAAGATTTTAAAGGATTATAAATAATATTGTGCTGACAGTTATTCCAAGGGCATAATGCTGTTTTATAGGCACATAAGTGCCAGAATCACCAAGTTATAAGCAGCCATAAAAGACGTTTAGCTCAAGTCAAAGATACACACACAGAATGGATGACAAGCTACATGTAGCCCCTAAGACCTTTGTCAGAGAGCACAGAACAGGTATGCCAAACAAAGAACACAGAAGCGATCAGCATCCTGGACCCAAGCCTGTCACAGGAAACTTGTCTTAGAAAATTCCTCCCTAGTATTGGGAGTCAGACAGCTGGTAGGCAGAGAGAAAATTGATAGAGTGATAAATTTGTAATAGCCAAGGGAAGTCAGAGGAAAACATTCACTTGTGACAAGTCTGGCTATCAGTACAATCCTGAATTGGACAAATCGTAGCCATGCTTGGCAGCCCGGAATTGGGAGGGTGATCCCCCAGCTGCTTCCCATCCACTCCCCAGACATCTGGCCAGACATGGAAGGAAATACAAGACAAGGAAAGACAAGCAAGACCTGACTTGGAGATGAACAAAATTAAGGTATTTAATGCACAGACACGGAACCCAGTGAAACAAAAATTTTGCAAATTTCAAGTCTTTTCAGGAACACCATCCAATTAAAACACACAGCACTTCTGATTTAGCACAGCAGGCCAGGCAGCTTTGGGAGGAAAGGAAGATCCATGCTTGCTACAGAATAGCAAAAGCTTTTGAAGTCTAGGATAACTCTCTTTTTTGAAGATTTTAGTTGTAGCATTAAAAGTCAACCTTAACCCTGATATTTTCTTCCTGTGGGTCTCAGTCACAGGAAATAGTATTCTTATCAGATTAAAAGGTAAGTAAAATGTGTTTACAAGTATATATTTCATAAGAAAGGATTGGTACAAGTAAAAAACCCTCTTCATTAATATTTAAAATACTTACGTCTTCCACCCAAACAACTGGTCTTTTTTGAAGTTATGAATAATAATGAACAGTACATTTTATTTATGAATAGTAAGAAGCAGAACAGCTTTACAGCTAACATTACTGGAGATGCTGTGTTCAACTAAACCACATCAAAAGTTAATCCTCCCTAGACATATCTCATTTTAAAGCATCCATTTATACATTACATTAAACCAGCAACCACAGGTCACTGAGCTTGTGTTCATGTTGTATCTTGGCTTCAG
The DNA here is from genome assembly GCA_020800305.1 of Porphyrio hochstetteri. Taxonomy (NCBI): domain Eukaryota; kingdom Metazoa; phylum Chordata; class Aves; order Gruiformes; family Rallidae; genus Porphyrio; species Porphyrio hochstetteri. The sequence goes on along the minus strand of CM036906.1, from coordinate 120,467,471 downwards.
AAAGACTCAGGGCAAAGAAAATGCTCAGAGGCAATCTGATCAGGTTTGACTGCTGTCTGACCACATATTTGCAAAAAAAAATAAGCATACTTTGTAGGAGTCAAAGAATAATTAAGTGTCCAGATGCCCATTCAATTCTTATCCTCTGGCAAGCTTGATGATTCCCATGTGCTACACAGGCACATTTCCACAGAGCTCGAGGCCAGGACCAGCAACTCCCTGCAAGACAGGCTGCTGAGCAGAGGGCAACTACTTTGCCATTGCCAATTATATTTGAATTTGAACTTCTGATCTCAAGGTGAAAAGCTTCATATCTTGTCATCAGCATATTAAAATTTAGCTATTTGAACACAAGAACAATAATGTAAATGGCAAAGGCTGGTGGATAAAAGCTGCAGGGGAAGGAGTCTGTAAAGCCACTGCCACAAAATCCAATGCGCTGTAATGTACCTTTCCATTATTCTGTTCCTCCACTGCTGATATTCTTGTGGTATCTGCTGCTCTCACCATGGGGTAATACAGATGACATCACCTGCATCCTGTCTTTTTCAGCTTAAAAAGATTAAAGATCAAACATGCCTCGTATTTTACTAATTATCACAAAGTACAATCCTGCCCAATTAAAGTGAGATTATTTTTTTATAACCACTGTATGGCTTTATCACCAGCAATTTAATTATTTGTCACTAGTTTCATTCTTAAAGAGTGACAATTATATAATATTCTCAACTTCTATACTTTGCAACTCATTTTAATGAGGCAGCACTCCTAATTATAAAATGAGCTATGTAATTAAATCTCCAGAAAGAGTGAACATGGCATATGTGTACACACCCCCCACCGTGTTACTGTCCTATATGTTACCACAGCACATGCAAGAGAATTACTGTAGAGTGCAACCTTTTAATTTCGTGCTTTTCCACTATACTCACCTATAGTATAACACATGTAGTTAGTTACCGCCGTTGCTTAGCTTTTACTACAGTGGCTCTCAAACTCAAAACACAGCGTTTTTCAGACTGGATCACAAATTTCTCTTATACCCCATCATTACCTAGCACTCTATCAACATTGTGCAATAAACAGGACTGGCTTTAGACGGTATGATAAGCACAGCAATTACAGGAACATTTAGGTATCACATAATCACAGCATGGTTTATGTTTGAAAGGACCTCTGGAGGTCATCTGGTCAAATCCCCATGACCATGTGAGCACACCTACAGTCCATTGCCCAGGACCATTTCCAAACGGCTTTTCAGTATGTCCATGGGTGGAGGCTCCACAACCTCCCTGGGCAACCTGTGTCACTGCCATGGTAAAGAGGTATTTCCAGATGTTCGGGGGCAACCTCCCATATTTCAGTTTGTGCCTACTGCTGCTGGTCCTGTCACTGGGCACCACGGGAAAGAGCCTGGCCCCATCCTCTTTTCACCTTCCCTTTGGGTATTTATGTATAATTTGTAAGAGTACTCTTGAGTCTTCTCCAAACTGAACAGCCACAGCTCCCTCAGTCTTTCATCATAGGAGAGATGCTCCAGACACTTAATAGTCTTGTTGGCCTTTTACTGGACTCCCTCCAGTATGTCCACATCTGTCATGTAAAGGGTATGAGTCAGCTGTGTGGCTGAGGGGGCCCTACCACTGAGTCACCAGGTTCAGAAAGGACCCTCTTGCTTTCTAAACTCCTCAGAGAGGACCCTAGGTACAGCAGGGTCCAGTCTTAGTACCAGACTTGGACAACAGTTTATATCTAAAGTTCTAAATCTACAAGCACATACCATAGTCAACGTTTGCCTGTCAGAGCCCCTGAAGGACTTTCACTGAAACATTTTCACAAAGTTGAAACTAATAAGTTTATTAGGGTGACAGATTTGTGATTGCCTTACTGCAGCAACACTAATATCTGACTATTATAATTAAAATGCTAGCATTAACTATTGCCTCCCAGGGATGACGTTTAACATGATTTGGATGGAGAGCCAAGCACTATAGTCATATATGTTCAGCATGTACTGCTTTTTGCTCATTATCATAATTAGATGTGTCAATTTTAATATTTATTTTGCAGTTAATTAGGCAAATGATCTCACTCCAGGCACTGTGGCCTTCAAAATTCCATGTAGAAAACATGTTTTTTCCGCAGTCTCTAGCCAAAACAGGACTGTCCTGCTGCCATAAGACTCTCTCCTTCAGCTGCTTCTCACACCAACATTGTGGATCTCCATCCACAATATATGCATGAGAGATAAGCAGACACCTGTGTTTTTAACCTCTAAGGTGCAATTCCAACAATCTCCCTCTTGTATTGGGGAGACCAGAACTGCATCCAACCCCCACCAGTGCTGACTAAAGGTGAAGGATCACTTCCCTCAATCTGCTGGCAATGCTTTCTCTAATGCAGCCCTGGATACCATTAGCTGTCTGCAGCAAGAGCACGTTGCTGGCTCCTGTTCAGCTTGGTGTCCATCAGGTCCTTTTCTGCCAAGCTGCTTTCTGTCTCAGTAACCCTCAAGATACACAGGGAAGGGGGGGAGGGTTGTCCCTCCCAAGCTTCAGGACTTTATACTTCTTCTTGGTGAACTCTATGCCTACAGCAAAAAACTATGAAGAACATAGAGCCTATTAGTTTGTTTTGAAGTCCTACATAACTATCATGACCATGCATAAAAATTTAATAAAAGTTACTTCCAACATAAAAATTTAACAGTAGCCTTTCAGCTAAATAGAACTGAGGAACAAACAGCATGATTTAGTATGATGCTTAATTAACTTTCTTTTCTCTCATGAGAGGTTCAGAATGCTTTATGGAACAGGATTACATGATCTATCACTTTGTGATACAAGATCACAGGGTTTAGATAAACAAAGTTACATAGTTTTTCTGATGTGTCTCAGGAGTAACTTAGAAAACAGAATGTCACTGCTTCTAGTTCAAAAACCAACATGATGTAGTGTAACGTAATACAAATTATACCCATTCATAACGAATTTCTTCTGTATAAGTGAAATATTGAAATTAGCCTCTTTCTTCCTAGTTGATTGTAAAATTTAGAAAGTTTCTTTATCTTAGAAAAACCAGAAGAACACTCAAAGAGACCAGCAAATTCCTGCCAACAGAATCAATGGTGAGCCATGGGATATGAAGGATAAATGTGTGCAAACACAGAGAACCTTAATAGCATCACTGGGTGCTGAAGAGGCACCTCTTAACAGAAGCAGCAAAACCCCAAGACTGGCTGTGTTAACTAGCATCTGAATTCTCTTACCTTTGAGAAACAACCTGGATCTGTCTGCATTTACCAGATCATTACAAGATGGTTTTCTGATACTGCAGCATTTTTAATGCGAGTTCAGCCTGTTAGCAAGTTTGAAGTAAATGTAATAAAGAGGTAAAGTCTCAAGATAGCATATAGAGTTCTGCAATTAGGTGACCAGAAAGTTAGACTCCCACCAAGAAGGCATTAGCTCTGTTTAGCCAAAAGGCAAAGCTCAGCTATTCTGCAGCTGGTTTGGTAAAGCTTGGCAGGACCAGAAGCAGGAACAGCCCAGGACCCAAACAGCCCCTGGCCACCTCCCCCAGCACCGCTCCTTGCCCAGGAGGCACAACGAGATAGGTGAGAACCAAGAGTTGCTGGGGTGGAGAGGACAGAAATCAGGCTGTCACTGCTCACAGAGCAGCTTCTCTACACTCTGGTGTGATTTGAGGGGATTGTTTGGATGCTATTTTTAACTGCGTGTCCAAAATAGTACTGAATGAACTGGAGTAAATGGAAGCAAAAACAGGGCAGCAGCCTCAGAGAACATTTACCTTGGCTTCCATCACAGTAGGCAGTACTGTGCCTCTGCTCTCCTGACCACGTGTTGGTCCCAACCACAAGGCAGAGAGGGGTTACTGCTGCTCAGAGGCGCACGAAATCCATTGCGTTATAAATCACATTACTTATATCTGCATGTGTTCCCTTTCCTAGCACAGTGGCCGTACAGACTCAGATCCAGGCACCAAACAGCTCAGATAAGCTCCTTTTCCCCGTGCACCTGACCACATGCAGAAAAATGCACACTATCTTTGAAAAGGTATTCAACCCAAGGAAAAAAGCAAGCTTGCAAACCTGCCAAGGGAACTAGTAATAGACTAAATATCATTAGCAACCTTCCACAAGCTTTATAGACTGCAAAGTCATGTCTCACAAACACAAAAGGAGACCTGGCTCCAGCACAGGAAGTATCATGCTGGGGTTTGTTTCGGAATGAGACACTGCTTCCCTGCGTGGCCTCATATGACCCTAAATGCAGGAAAATCTGCAGCCTTAGAGGAAAAAAAAAAAGTGTTCATTACAGTACACGTTGCATAGTTAAAAAAAAAAAGTAAACCCCAAAACCCTAAAACCAAACCCAAATGGAGTATTTCAAGTCAACAGCAGTCCAAATTCACTGACTCAAGTACAGAAGTAATAAGAAACAAACAAAAAGCTTTGATTTTCATAAGGAGCACGGAAAATATCAGGACATTACAGAAAACAAGTAATTTGCATTCATTAAGTATCTAAACATTAATGACTTAGCTACTGTAAACCTGGGAGAAATGTTTCCTGTTAACTTTTAAAGCAAATTGAATACATTCGAGAATTTGCCAAGCAAATTTTAATACCTACTCTTCAAAATAGACACTAATGAATTTCCATAATTACTGTGGGAACAGCTTCCTTTTTTCTTTTTTTTGTAAACAGCATTTTTCATGCTGCACTACTGAACCTATTTATAAGAAAATATTTTTAAAAGGGCTTTTCATTGTATGTTCTACTATTCACATCTGCATTTTGCCATCAAAATAGTCCTTTATATTTCACATCCTGCAGGACCATTGGGTAAAACACATTCCAAGAATACATCCCCCTTTGTGCTTATCCCTTCTGCAATTTTCTTTCATTCCAATAATTTAGGCTGCTCTAATTTATGCCATCTGCTAAGAGCCAAAGATGATTTGCTATCTCAGCTATGAGCGCACCACCTAATTCTCCAAATACTCCCACCATAAGAAAATCATGTGTTAATTGCTGGACCAACTAAACCAGGCCAGCAGGGTAATGGAAGGCTCATTTAGCACATAACCCAAGACATCAGAGCTAAACCAGCTGACTCACATGAGTCGTTTTACTGAAAATATACAGAAATTTGAGAGAGTTGCAACCGCAGCCACAACTATTTGCTTGAGAATGCTGGTTACAAGAGGTAAACTCATTACCTAAACTTCAGTGATCTTGGAGAAAATCCCAACCTTATGAGAAAGCATCTATTGGTTGCATCTCAAAGGATAGTCATGTGATTTTTTTTTTTTCCTCTCCTTGAAGGATAAGGAAGGGGTCTCACAGCTACCAGCATCAGCTAAATCCTGAAAGTGATTTCTCATTCCCCATTCAACCCTGCCCTCTTTATAGCTTCTGTTTAAAGAAGGATAAGCTAGCCAACAAAGACACTTTCCTCTGCATGACACAGTTACTCAAGGCACTACTGAAACCAAAGCCTGAAGGACTGGACAAACTTGACAAGTCTTGGCAAACAGAGGTTGAGGAGGGAACATGCTGCCCACTTGCCTCTAGCACTGAGCATTGGCTGCAGAAATGAACGCTATTTCTGGTCTTTGTCCCTCCTTTCTGTGTGTTCTTCTTTGGAGATAAGAGTGCTGGACTGTTCCAACAGCATCAGTAGCCACCCCATCCCCTGACAACTAATTTCTCTTCTTTTCCTCTAAAAATAGTAGTTGGTACACCTGTAATATTTTAACCCCACAAAAATTAATTATATGATACAGAAATAACTAGATGCCATTATTACAATAAAAATTACTTCTGTAATTAATTGTATTCTCTTGTTGGGTTTCTTCTTTCTTAAAAAATAAATTACATCGATTCCTTTTTTTTCCCCTCCAATCAGGGACTGGTATCTTTGTGATCAAGTAGACCAAAACCTTGGTACTTAGGGGTTTATTTAACAACTTGCAGCACTATAAAACAGTGTTAAACACATCTCCTTTTTGTATCCAATTAATTTTATTATTTAAATTCAGCACAGTGTAATAGTGCCTAGTCCTCTGGGTGAAGTCTCCAGTCTTGAAGAATGAGCATTGAATGAACTGACTGGAAAGTCATTAGTATTCTTGGCCTCGGAGTGCACGAAAACAATGCCTTTTACTATCCAGAACTAGATCACTACAACCAGTACACAGCAAACCCAATTCAGGAGAACCTAAAACTCATGCTGCAGCTCAGGCAAGCAAATACTTGAATGCCATTACTTTACTTATGTGCAAATATGCATTGCAGATGGACAAGGAAAGGCATTTCCACATTGGGGGAAGATTCCCAAATCTGTTCTGGCCCTGTTGTGAAAAGAAAATCAGATCTCAACTTACCCACTTAAGGGGGAAAAAGAGGAGGACAGCTGTACCATTGCTGGCCCTGAAAGATCACGCTTGGCAGTACCCTGATGGTTAGAATCATAGAAACACACAATGCTGTTATTGGAGGGGACCTTTAAAGGTCACCTAGTCCAAACCCCCTGCAGTAAGCAGGGACAACTTTAACTAGATCAGGTAGCTCAGAGCCCCATCAAGCCTGATGTTGAATGCCTCCAGGGATGGGGCCTCTGCCACCTCTCCAGGCAACCTGTTCCAGTGTCTCACCACCACTCTCATAGTGAAGAGCTTCTTCCTAATGTCTAATCTAAACCTACTCCTGCTGTAATTTAAAACCATTACATTGCTAATGAGAGAAAAGACAGACACACAAGCCAGAAAGATTCTCATCTCTGGAGATAGGGAGACCAAACCCTGCCCCATGCCATATCCAATGCTCCCTGAAGTACATAACAATTTCAAAGCTTCATGGAATTCCAGCTAAACACCATCAGAATTCACCAAACAGCTCTGGCCAAATTATCTTGATCCCAAAATAAAGTTAAAGCATGATAAAGAGAAAAATATGTTGTGCCAGTACTGACAATGTCTTTTCAAACTAAAATTTGAGTCAAGCATTAGTGCAATTTTTTGTCTCCTTTTCCTAAAGGAGAAGAAACAATGTTCCATTATTTATATTTAATCAACCATTTAAAGACACCCTCCTATTTATAATTCCAGTGTTTAAAACTAAATATAGTGCACTGATTGCTTCTTGTCTTTTCAAGTACCACACAGTAACATCTGGGATTTTGTTTTTGAAAAAAAGAAAAAAAAAGAAAATCAATAGAATCTGTAAACTCAGAACCCAAGTGTCTCTAATTGAGGATGGTGACGCTGACTGAGAGTTACCAGGACTTCCAGCCTCGGTTTGCGTCCACTGGGGTCTAACCTCTCCAGTTGCCTCCAAGTACGGCACAGCTCAGGAGAACAGAGAGAAAGCCCCCAGGGAGTACACAAAGATGGGGAGGAGAAGAAAGGATAACCAGGAAAAGATTGTAATATGTTTGTAGCCAGCTGATGTCACCCACTTCTTTTTCTCTTTCTCCTTCAGTTTTAACAGTATTCGTACCTCCAGTCTTTTTGAGGAGGGGTATTTCCCCTCTGCTATACTATCAGAAAACAGATGTCTGTCATCCCACCTTTGTGAGAACAGCAGTGGTTACAGTTCCCTACTTCCAGGAAGATTTTTGAAGCTCTGGAACTCTTAATTTGGGATAATACTGCCACAAATGGGAATAACTAAATGACAAACAAAGCTGAAACAAGTTTTCTGCTGGAGAAGAGGTCTCTGAGGCTGTCTCTAGCTGTTGATAGGGACAGCATGCCTCTGCTCAGCCCATCAGACCTTTCTCTTCATAGTATCTTCTTCAGAGCCCTCCATACAGCTCTAGACATGGGTCTGTGAGAGTACTGTGAGTTTGCTTCTCTCAGTACAGGAGAAAGAAAGCTCACCTGTCCAACGGCACAGTTCTGGCATGGCTTCTGTGCCCTCACACACAGGCCTTCAGCTTCTCCATCCCATTTCTAACTGCTACCTTTTCCTTTCCACGCCTCTGTAAGAACCCCCTGTGAGGTACTGTGTCCCTCAACGAATGCCTGTACCAGTGGATTTATGTCTCAACATTGCTGAAATACTGCACCTCTTGCTATTACTGCTATTTGTGATAAAGGGGACTTGGCTAATAAGATGCTTGTAAAGGGTTAAGAAAGACTTGCTAACAGGATGGTTTGAAGTGCCACAGTGATGACCTCACAAACAATGCCTCGCTTGAATGACTCTGCCTCACTGATAGAGAAGAAACATCAATTGAGACATGTTTGAGTCTAACACCATATTTTGAGTAAATTACGCACTCAAGGACTATGTGCTCTGTGAAAATAAAATGATTTCTTTGATGACTTCCAGTCCCTCCCCATCAGTCTAACAAACTCCTTATCTGTTCAATGAATTCCTTGCTTGTCTCGTAATTGGTCATAAATTCAGGCAAAGTATTTCACTGTAGCTAGTTCAAGCTCCCCCTTGTCCTTGAAGGTATAACAAAACTTGCTGAAACCAAACTTGTAGTTTGGATCACAGTCCAGGGGTAACTGAGTAAGGTTACTTGCAGTGATGAAGAGGAGCCATCCAACTTCATCCCCATGACCCTCAACGACCACCAATAAACAGCAGTACGCAGACACAACTGGGAGGAGTTTATGGAAATCACCTCTTGGAACTCATTTTAATACAAAGTGGGGATAGGCTATGAATATGTACAGGTGTATGAGGTAACCTAATGAATAAGTATCATTGAACTGTACATTATGAAGAACTGCCACATTAGTGTGCATGTCTGTGGTGGAGCAATGCCCCGTGCACCCAGCGCTGAACCATGACATCTAGCAACTAATGGAATTCCCCACCTGACATGAAGTCGCTTCGGACGGATGGGATACCTCAGCTCCGTGGTGGTAGATATTGCAATCTCTCTCTTTCTCTCTCTCTTTCACTCTTTTCTCTTTCTTTCCCCCTTCTCCTGCACGTTTGTTTTAGGCCAAATAACGTGACTTTAACCTTGACTCTGTTTTGAGTCTTAATTCTGTTCCTGAGAATTGTGAAGACCTGGTCACGATAAAGCACCTAATTGGACATCACTCAGCAGTTAAGCCCAGCTGCCCCCAGCCACCCAGAGCAACCTGAGGCCAGTTGGAATGCCAGGGGGTTTAACCACTGCCAAAGCAGTCCATCTGGTTGAGGATCGTGACACCCCCACACTAATTAAAAGGCACATAGCAATTTCTTCTTCTCACACTTCACACATCACAAACTCATCAACTTCCCCATCGGTTCATGGCAGTAAAACACGAACGCAGCCCAATCCATCCTGTTTGACACGTAACACACATACACACATGTAATGCTGCCATCCTGAATGTACCAACTACTGAAAGAAATAAGCATACCAATTGTGGGGGCAGGGGGCAAAAAACCCCAATTAAGATCTCTTTTATAAACAACTCAAATCCTGGCCCCACTCTAAAAAATTAATGAGAGCCACAGCAGCCATGGGGAATTTTTAAAGAGCCTCACAGTTCACTCAGCCAGCCTCCACTCCAAGTAAGAGCCAGATATAGTCAAATGAAAGCAAACAAGACGTACAATTAAACAAGACAGAAAAAGTTCCACACTTCAATTGAGGGTATCAGCTGAAATAAACTCACCTTTTCTAACACAGTCATTACTTTAAAGGGGGCTGCTAGAACCCATTTCAGCCTTAGTCAAAGCATTCCCATATCCAGATGGCCATGCCCACAGACTGTCTCAGGCCATCTGCACCTCGAGATCATGAAACAGGAGCTCATCTGCATGTTGGACATGTAAAAGCATAACTGATCTTCTGATAGTTTAATAGGATATACAGGCTTCCATTAGATTACTGCAGGTTTGTAACTAAAGTCTGCATCGAGGTTGTACATGGTGTACTAGGAAAATGAGGATGCTGGGTGCAGCGTATGTCTGCCTGGCAGTTCTGCCCATCCAGCACGACAGTGCCCACCTCACAGAAGCGTTCACACTTCTTCCTGGGAGGTGAGGGAGGACATTAAATTCCCTTTAAGGGCTTGTGCCCATCCAACTTAATTGGAAAGATGGATTTCAAACCACAGGGTCACTAATCAGTTGCTCTCAAGATGGTAGCTGTGTACCAAAACACTGTTTCAACACCCCCTCTCTCATCCTTGGTTTTCAGCCCTCCTGGAGCGGTGCATGTTATTTGCTATAGCCTCCTGAGTCACTCTAGCCCCATCACTATCTGCAGTAGTAGCTGCCACGCAAGTAGCCCCTACTCCAAAGCACTGTCCACGAAGTGGTCAACATGTGAGCAGACCAGAATAAAGTCAATGCTACAATAAATGAAGTGAAATCCATACATTTCTTGTCTTAAACTGCAAGACTGCTTATTTGACTTAATATTCTTTGGAAAAATAAGTAGAGTACAATACTGTTCTCAACTGCTTATACCTTTATAAGGATTTTGTAAACTAAGGTTACTGCTGGTGTACTTACCCAGCATGAGACATCTGGATATCTATGATGATCTGTGACAGAGTGAAACGGTCTAGTGATTTCCTAGCTGAGATTTTCTTTAATTCTCAGTGAGGTAAGCAACAATTGGAGGAAGGAAATGCTTAGGCACGACATTTCAGAAGTCAGATGCTGTTCTTGAAAGGAAGAAGAACAGTACAGTTCAAAACCAGGAAAACCACATATAATTACAGATCAGAAAGCTGAAAACATCAAGGCGGGGGGGGGACGACACACAAGAGGGATCAAAACATTAGCAATCTAAAAGACCAACAAAATACCAGAAACGTGGAACAAGCCTACATATAGAAGCAGAAAAAGTAAAAAAAATAAACTTGAAAAATGACAGGGCATCAAATCACTAGAATAAAGGGATGTACTCATTACTGAAATGGTCTGGGGTTTTTTCCTTTAGGAAAAAAGAATGTCAGATTTTAACTTTAAAAAGGAGAAACAAAAGAAATTTGCAGTCCTTTCTTTGAACAGCATTCATGTTTAATGAATATACTTTGGCAAGCCAGGGAGTTATCTGTTCAAATCAGTGGTTCATTAAACAAGACTGTTTTAATTGTTCTTAAAATACCACTGCTGCATTTGTGTATTAAAAAGATTTATCAGTGGAAAGTGTTATTTCCAGACTATTGGAAAGATTACATCAGGAACAGCAGAATGAAAATAAATATGAACTAGTTCAGCCTTACTTACAAGAAAAAAGGCTTAACTGCAAAATATTCACTTATATTAAAGGCAGTGCAGATCCTTCTGGCATTTGAAACAGTTAACAGTTTTTATGCCTGGTAAAAAGGCTAGATGATTCATGCACACGCCCCCTGCTTACTACTAGGTCTCCTTTAATTCTCTTTCAAAACAGACCCTTCATATTCTAATAGCAGGCACATCAACTAGGCTAAGTTTCCTTCTCCTCTTTAGCTCCCCAGCAACTAATTGCTAACTTCTCTAGCAACTAATTAATCTAACGATATTGCAAGTAAACATCAGCCAAGAGACTTAAAAAGACCGCTTAGAAACATACTGAAGTCACGCTATGCAAAAAGCAAAATATATGAAACTGAGACAGTCCAGACTTCAGACTAGACTGTGGCTGTTCTCAGGGAAGTGATGCAAACAAAGCAAAAGGCAAATGAGCCTTTACCAGACTACAGCTAGCCAGAGATATGGATCTGGTTATTTGGCACACGCTGCACAAAGTTGTTCAGGGTTTTACAATTATGCATATTAAGAACATGCAGACTTAGTAATAGCTAGGCCACATATTTAGAAATAGATATAATCACTTTAAAACTTTGCAGTAAGAGGTAAAGTCTATGAAAAACAAGATTATAGTAAAAAAAAATTACTGGCATAACAGCTGCCATGTAGATTAAAAAACAGTGAAACAATTGGCTCTTTGACACCAACACACCAATCTAATGCCTGTGCTATCATGGAGAGCAAGGAGTCATTAGAAGAACCAGGGACAGATGCAAGAAAATCTACATTCTGAAGAAATGTGTTCCCTCTGTTTAAACAGTGCAGCTATACACAATTTACCTGATTGTTTAATCCATGGTTCCTTCCACAACTTCGTTATTTGAGCAGCCAGTGCAGCAGGGGAGGAGAAGAGGGAAGATCTGTTTCTGGATACACAGGGCTTTCTTCAGCCTACTCTGCTTTTAATAACCATGTCTCTTGGAGTGATGAAGAATATTCCCCCTTCCTACAAACCTTACTTTTTTTTTTCTCCCATAGACAGTTGTCTACACCACCACTACAGTACAATCAGGTTAAGGATTTCGAAGGAATGGAGTCTTTGGTTTGTTTCTTCATTGGCTTTTTTAAACAACCTGTTTCCCCCCTTATTCAGCCACATACTCCAACTTGCATCATTACTGTATAATAATGAAAACAGAAGTCTATATCCACATTCTTTATTCCACTCATGATTTTAAAAATCTATTTGATCTACCCCATACAGATGGGGTTTTTTCTAAGCTGAAAACTTTTAGGCCTCAGAAAATATTCCATACCTTTGATCAAACATGACAAGCTTACTTTTAAAATACTATAGCAGTAGTAACTATAATGTTACAGAAGCACATAAGCTATTGAGAAGTGGATGTGGTACTGATTAAATGAAATGTAATCATGCTGAATAGATTAATGTAGATGTAGTTTAAGAAACAATTAATATAACTTAATTAGAAGAATTTTCATGTTTTTAGGAATAGATTTGTTTTGGATTTTAGTAGAACATGCCTGTAACTGTGTGAGCTGCTTTGTGAGAGCAGCTACAAAATTTAGCCATAACAGTGCAACAGCCTTGAAACTAAAGAAAGTGAAGATAGAGGGGTCATAAATAATGAGACCAATGACCAATTAAGAGACAGCAGGAATGTGTTTTTGAGCTCAGGAATGTGTTTTGGTAACTACAGAGAAGAAACATAAAGAGCATGCACTGAGAGAGAGGAAGACATCCAGCCTTCATCCCTGAAGACTGACCCTCTGAGTGTCACTGAGCATGCTCTATCATGGAGGAGTTAATATAAATTACTTCTTGGAAATAATTTTCATAACCCTGCCTTTCCTTAATTATAATGAATACGTATAGTTAATCTATATAAATATGGGAAATTTGGTTTTAACGGGCACACATTTGGAGGAGTGATCCCCTGTGTGCCCAGCACTGCAATAAAGGATACCTGCTTCACAGTCACCAAGGTTATCGAGTTTCTGTTCCGGCTTTCCGAGGCATTAGTACAGAATTACACATTCACACAAGTCATGTTTTTTTTTTATTTATTCTCTATTTCTTTTACTAGTATATTGTCAACTGCCTTTTAGATTCAGTAGTTTAGTACCACTGAGTACTGAACCAATTCCTAAGACAATATCCATAACTCCTTTAATGGCAACAGCTCATTCACTAATTTAAAGGTTCAAGATTTTTCCTCTTTACCATGTACATTGTTTGGTACTTATCCAAAGTTTAATCTCATCTGCATTTAACTACTGAAACCACAAGGTTCCTCAGAAGTCCTCACAGTTGCTTTTGATTGACAGGAATCTTTTTCCATCACACAAAAAAGTGACAACATATTTCAACCTTCTGTCTAGTATTTCAATAGGCAAAACACTGGTGATTTCTTCAGACATGAACTCGCATGTTAAAATATTTAACTTAGCCGTGTTGCCATTACAGTACATACCAGTAATGTTTCTTTTTCATTCTAATTATTATCAGCTATGCCAAATCCCTGGTTTATTATGGGGTTTTTTGTTATGATTATTTGTTATGCATTTAATAACTTGGCTTTGAAGTGGGGTGGGGTTTTTTGTGACTTTTATCTTTAAAATGTCAGAGTTTACATCCTTTTCCATTTTTTCCAATAGATGCTGCTTTCAATTTTTTAAGGATATCTTTTTATTTCTAACAGATCTTTCATTCTGGTTTTGATGCCTTTTTTTTCTCTCCAGACTTTTTCCTTTAACCAGTGGGACACATTTACTTGAGCCTATGCCTTTCAACATTATTCATCCGGATTCTGAGCACCTTCCCTTTTAGCTGTTCCTTTTATTCTTTGTTGCATTAAAATAATTTTTGGAACTCAAAACACTAGGCAAGATAGAAGTAAATCAAGGGAGGTACAGCAGCGTGCTGAAATTTCTCTGCAAAGAAGAAAAAGACTCTTTATTTAGCAGCCATCGTTACTCAGTATCAGGCAAGAGATGCGTAAGATCTAGTCCAAAAAATAAAAACTTTTAAAATGTCAGGACACTATTCAATTAGTGACTTAACTACAAAGATAAAACTTGCTTAGTCTTAACACTAAATAAAAAAGTTAAACATAATTGCGTGCTTACAACTCAGCAATTACAGGACTGTGTATGGACTTGATGTCACAATGTAAAACATATCTACATTTAATTAAGAAAATTAGTAGTCATGTCAAGCATTTTTTTCTCTCAAAAATAATTTTCTATTGTGTTCCTCTACAGCTAAGTAATTCCCTCTAAAAATGAGAACAAACTTCTTAAATTATTACAGAATGGGAGTCATTAGGTGGAAAACACAAACAAACAAGTAAGCCAAACATGTGCAGGCTTTGTATTGTTATGCTAAGTTAGGTAAAACATATAAAGCCATTTGCTATACCTTAATACCTTATTTATTTATTAAAGGTTTGGAGCCATACACATATTGCTATTATTTCATTCTGCATTTTGGGGAAAATATGGGATTTGAAAGCTTCTAGCTTATTCACCCTCCTTACTGCTACTCCTTCATCAACCTCTTGGGCTCCACATTGCCAAATAAACCCCTACTGGTACCTGTCCGGCATGAAATAGTTCTGCTAAACCATAAAAGGTTGAGCATCCGAAAGACCCTCTGTTGGAACACAACTACTGCTCCTCCAACAAAGTAGTAAGTCATGTAAGTTAAAAAACAAAGAAACAAACAAGCCACCAGCTTCGATACAGAAACCCAGCTGGTTAGCAAGAAGCAAGCCAACAAAAAACAACTTTACTCGATCCAAACTGAAGGAATTCGTTTTCTTTTGATGATACGTTCTGCAGTAGGCCTGTTGAGTACTATGCTTCAGTACTTCAGGATGACTTGCTGCAAGTCAGCCTCGTGTAAGACATCACCTACCTTTTGAGAGAATTGATGATACACAGTTGAAGCAAGCAGCTGGAGCTAAAAAGCTGGGGTTCAATAAATGAAAAAAAGCCAGTACTGACTTGCCAATGTTAGTAACATATGCCTAAGATACCTTCACAACATCTTTTTAAATCCTCTTCCCTATAAATAAACATGTAATAACGGACAACAATTAATTAGGCCTAAAGCCAACTTCTAATACCATTCTGAATCATGTGAATATTTTCCACAGTTGGTGGCTGTGAAGAGGATTGTGTAGTCACATGCAGAGGATTAGGATGTCACGTTGGAAGTGATCAGGAGCGGACGGATTTATAAGAAACACTGATCCTGCTTTAATGGGAAGGATGTGAGCATGTTTGTCATACACTTTGCAGAATGCAGTAGTGGGAATTTTTTGTAGTTAAGTATTTTCTCATTGATTCTTTCTTAATAAAAATTTCAAAAAGCACAGAAGAAAACACGAATAGGGAGTAACAACAATATACCACTACTGAAAAGCTCAAAGAGGCTCAGAAAGCCAAACTTACCAAACCCTACTTCTGCAATCAGCTCATTACAAGCCCACACAAGGCTGTGCCTACAGAGATGCCCCTTGATTTAATCCTCATGTAACTATAGATAGTATATCAGAAAAAACTGAACCAGTGCAAGACCTCTTCCACACCTGTCCATAGGTGTGCAATTCAAAAGAAATAAACCTTCACCTGAAACAAAAGCACTCATATCTCTCTGCCTACAACAGAATTAGTTCCCAAGAAACGGTACAAACACGAAGGTTCTAGTGTTAAAGGGCCGATTAGTCTAGGTTGGTCAGAGCTTTGCCCTGTCTTGTCTTCTCCAATCTATTGGCAAGTTTGTTACTAGAGGTGTTTTCAGACATGGGACTGAATTTTTTTTTTTGTCTTTATAACTTGAGAAATTAAATATAAAACCCTTTGGAGACTAGAGAAATGCTATCAAGTACTAAGGCCTGCCTTGTCCCACACTCTCCGCCTCCCCACCCTTCTACTTAATACATTTTTCTTTTAAATTAAGTCCTCAATAAAAGGAAAAAAGGGCAAACTGAGGTCTGGCAGGCTTTTTCTTTTTCCTGTCATTTTCATATATAATGTGGTCACTTATTGAATAACGTAGCATCTTTATTCAAGGACCGTCTCCTGAGAAGTCAGCCTGCCTGGACACCCACACAGGAGCAGGACAGACTTTCCATAGATGCACAACATCTGAGGCATTCCCCTCTTCTGAAGGGAAGAAAATAAAACCCTCCAGGAGACTGAGGCATTGTTATAGGTGAATCATGGGGTGTTCACAATACCTACAAGAAAATGTCCAGCTCTGGGCTTCCAGCACAAGAGATGGACATACCAAAGAGTCCAGCAAAGAGCCACTAAGATAATGAAGGTACCAGAGCATCTCTCCTATGAAGAAAGACTGAGAGAGATGCGATTATTCAGTTTGGAGAAAGACACAAGGGGAATCTTACCAAAGTGCATAAATACCTGAAAGGGGAGAAGAGAGAGGATGGAGGCAGACTCTTTCCAGTGGTGTCCAGTGATAGGACCAAAGGCAATGGGCACAAACTGAAACACGGCATGTTATCATTGAACATCAGGAAACACCTCTTTACTATGGTAATGACCGAGCACTGGCACAAGTTGCCCTGGGAGGCTGTGTTGTCTCCATCCTTGGAGATACTGAAATGCCGCCTGGAAACGGTCCTAGGCAATAGACTGTAGGTGACCCTGCGTGATCAGGGGTTTGGACAAGACAACCTCTGGATGTCCCTTCCAACCCTTCAACCATGCTGTGATTCTGTGAACACCAACTGAGTAAGAAAGCGCCGTTACAATTTATCTGTTTCAGAATAAACTGCACTCTAAATTGGACATGCTGTTCAAACTTCAGCAATCTTGTCAAATGCTGAGCTGTAGTTCTCATCAATACAGCACTCTTCAGAACCTGGCTCAGTATGTACAGATGGAGAAAACTCTGAAGAAGTAACATTACTGGATCAATACTTTAATTAAAAATGGAGGAACTATGTTTCAGAATTACATTTAGCATTCATAAGGTAACAAATCGCTACATTCTTACTAGGCTTTGACATTAAATATAAAACACAGTGGTTATTTATTAACCTTGAGTCCTATTAAGTTAATTTCAATGGAATAAGAAATTCTTATAGGAAAATAGTTACTCATGGCAAAAATAGAGGAAAACAAAGGGAAGAGATCCATCAGACTGAAGGGCAGGCAGGATGGGTTGTTTTCAAAATGAGACCCTGAACTGGGCAAACATAGTGCAACGATGAAGCTTTACTACAGTACTCTAACAGATCATCTAATACAATACCTCTAATGCATCAATTTTCATGTTAAATTGCATCTGACTAGAACTGTCTATCTAAAGCATGCAGTTTTAAATATCATTGGGTTTTCCCTATTGTAAATTTAAAGTCATCAATTATTAACCTTCATGGAATAAAAATCTGGAAGCAAATATATGAAAGCATATTCCCTGATGCCCCTAGGCAATCAATCAAAACTTTTGAACAGCCCCACAACAGTTCTAATGGATGGCTTCACATGAAATGAATCACTAATTCAGTTTGACTATCAAAAACACGTTCCTTAGGCTCAGGTCCGCCAGCTCCATTTTCCACCTGAATTTGTTGAGGATGCACTGCTTTACAAGTGTTCTCCAATTATAGTGCCCAGGATTTTTAGATAAAAAATATAAATATTTCTGAAGACACAGGTTAGATGCAACTCTTACAAGTTTTGCACCTGTCCTGAACAAGACACCATCACAGGATCCATCTCTTCCTGCAGTTGGAGTCATACACCTAACCTGATGTGCAGGCACCTCTCAGTGAGGGAATTAGAGCTAGGGACATTTAGGACTTCTCTGAATCACTCTCTTAATGAGACAGGACCAGGCAGCATCACTGGATTCACTACTGAGCATAATGCATGGGAAAGATGATGGTGAGAAAATTCTTCCTGACAGTGAAATTTTTAATTCCAATTGAAAACAAATTAGAACATCACTGAAAAAAAGTAGCATTACAGGATGTCACACTTGCACAATTAAACAAGTTTCAGGAAATACATAAGTTCATACAGAATGTGTTATAAAGTCTACAGTAAAAGTCAGCTTTGAATTACATTACCTCATGCTACAGCTTTAAGATGCTCTTGAGATCTCCCACAGATATGGAGAGCTTTGATAACCTTCACAGTATTTTTGACACCTGAATCAGATACTTCCAGCATGAAGTTTTTCCATGCTGTTGTGACAAGTCACTGCTATCTGAAGCCTGGTAGAACTACTATAGGACAGAGTAACACAACCACCAAGACATCAGCTTTGCTTACAAGAGGAGCATTGTCAAAAGTCATTAATTTAAAAAGATAGTCTGAGAATGAACTAAAGGTCTCCCAAAAAGATCCAGGAAAGAAATCTGGATCTCTCAAGCTGACAAGACACTCTTACCACCTTCTCTTAACTTTCTGTATGTTTGCCAGCATATAAAAGGAAGACAGACAAAAGCCATTTTCATTATGGAAGGTTAAAAAAATAAATGAAAAAAAAATCAAAACCGTTTAACCTAACACAAAGAGAAAACTACAACACCAGAGCTATTGTTCATGACTAGTGCCACAGGAACATGAAGAACCTGAACCTAATAAATGAGTATTTTTTTTCTATGTTATCTGCAGAGAATTATCTTTATTAAAACCAGCCTAGCCTTTATGAATAATACAAGCCAGCTTCAGCCAGGCCAACATAACAGCTACTCACTGCAAAATTACTCTGGCGGGGGGCGGCACATTCTTACTCAACAGATCTGATTCCTGATATTTTCAGTCATAAAGACATCACTCTCATACATTAAAAAAAAGGCCAAAAAAGATAACTTATTCTTGTCTAGCCAGCCTTGCCCAGAGAAAGCACAAACCACTGCAATGTGCTGCTTCTACTCTTGACACACTGGGAGTGGCGTGGCCATTATTGCCGCCCCTAGTCCAACGCACAATGGAAGAGAGCTTCTGTGAAACACTACTCAGCTGGACCTTCACCTGGGTATTCCTACCACATAAGCAACAGCAAGGATGCTGTGAAACAAGACAGAGACCACAGGGAACACACAACTAGGCTTGAAATCTAGAAACAGATTTATCCACAACCAAGAAAGCAAGAGGTTCAATACTGGAAAACCATGGGGAATAAAACTCATGCAGGGCACAGGTGGCTGGCAGCTCCACACAAGCAACTGCCTTGTGAACTATCCCACAAACTGAGCTGTTATTGCATCTTCACAAGGGGCTTCACAACCTGTCAAAAGAAGGTTGAGGAAACCCAGATAAGCAAAATATTTATTATTCCTGTAGCCTTCATGTAAAGAAGCTGAAGAGCTTTTTTTTTTTTTAAAAAAAAAAAAGTCAGATGATAGTGCTATTGGATGTGTTTGAAGGTTAAATGCCCATCAAATAAATTGCTGCACCTCTGCCTGCTGTGAATTACTGCAGCACTCTAGTTTACAAGAAAAGAAAATTATTTTGACAGCCTTTGCTACGCTTTAAGGCATTCCCCAAACACTAAAAAAAAATATTAAAGGTTCAAAATTTAGTGGAAGACTGAAGAAAATCCAAAACTCATGTCCTTTGTCCATTATTCTGTAACAGCTGCTATCCCAACCCTGGACTCCAATTATGTTTTATACAGGTACTCATACAAAGGCCAGCAGCTTTGCAAAGAACCTGTCCAAAGAAGATATTAAAGGAACAACATATATACTTATAGACAATCTGTCACTTGTAATACATCTTTTCTGAAAGCAGGATCTGGATGCTTCAGGTTCACAGGCATCAGTTAAGCACCACATGCCAAGCTCAGAGAACATTGTACTTGAAAGCAATTAGCTGAGGGTGGAGGCTGTCAAACACAGAAGATAAGGCACCCCTGGAAGTGTTAAGATTTTATCAATATTTTGGAGCAAACAATGCTGGAAACCAGTTGGGAGCAAACCTGTGGGTATGTGCCAGCAACTAACTTCAATTCTTAGTAACAACATGAAAAGCATAATAAACAGCACTACATTAAGCAGAAGCACAAAGATCATTAAAAACTTGAATATATTTTATTTCCACACACATACTGCTTCCTTTGCAAAATTAACACCCCAATTAATAGATGGTCAAGGACAAGTTTGATGCAACAACCACTTCCACCTGTGAGAAATCAGATAAAAATCTCATCCAGATCAGAAATATCTATGCATAAAAATGCTCCCCAAAAGCTAGAGCACCTTAGAATGTTTAGGCTTCTTTATAACACACTGTAAATCATATGTTTCAAAGACTGGCTTCTTTTAGCATTTTCATCATTTAGAAAACAAGACAGCATGTTGTTGAAGGAAAGGTTAAAAGTGAAAAAAAATTATTCAATACACAAATTCTTTAATGAGATTATGTAAGAAGTCATCCTGATAGCAAACCAGAACAGAGCTAAGGATGGTAGCAAAATAGACAGCATAAAACAATACTTAGCTTGAAGTTGGTCTTCTCACAACTCCCATCCCCTTCAAAAAACCTTCCCACCTTTGTACAATTATTACCCCAATTGTTTTGTCTCAACTCTTCCAGCTGCTAGCACCAACATGAAACATGTCAAAATCAGACACACAGGGTGCTCCACTGAGATAAATCTGTATGCAGTGGCAAGCTGCCTTGCCTTGCTTTCTCCAGTGCCACATAGCCCAGGAAAACTTATTTATCGTTCTTTGCCCATTATCTCAAAGAAACTCTTCTGGCTTGACAACCTATCTCTTTCTGCCAGGAGCCTCAATTCCAGCATTTATTTATTTTCTTAACTGATTATCCTTAGTTTGGAAAGTGACAATGAAAACAGAAAATACTTGTTTATATATTATTTAATTGAAATAAAAATAGATCTGGTAATTTATTGACAGTTCTTTAACACATACAAAAAGAAAAGCCTCAAGTTTAAATCACTGGACCCATTGTTACAATGTGCCAACAGCACCAGCCAAGGCAGCACAATAGTCCTGTTATGCTCTGTTGAGAAGGTCACGTACAGGATTAAAGCTGACATGGATGCATGGTTCCAGAGAGCTTGTGTCTTCAAGATTAAACCTTTGGCTTTTATTAATACTACAAAGAGCAAGAACAAACCTCTGCTAAACCAGATACACAAGCTTATTTCAAGAAATGCCAAAGTTCTAATTCAAATTAGAAACTAAAACAACCCCAACACACACTCAGGAAGGCTGAGGCCCAGGTCACCGTGCCCAGCTAATCCCTTACTAAATAATGGTCTCTGCCCAGCTACAGTCTCTGTACTCATAGAACCACATTGGTTTCCTCAGGTTGAGTATGTGCTCAGCTAAACTTCCAAGTCTGTTAGCAAAAGATCAGCTTTTTACCCCATGGTGCTTAAATTGGCTCAGAGCTTCTCCTCCATCTACAGCAAACCTGCCCAGTTACAAATTTCTGTATGAAGGGTCAGTCCAGATGGGAAACCTCCAAGAAAGCAGCACAGTTCAGAACCAGGTAGGGCTGCCAGATTCAAACCTGGACCGAAGACCACCAAAAACAGACTAGTCCCTCTGCTCCACACACCCTCTCCTGAAGCGAAGTTAGAACCAATACTGGACTGGTAACAAGAAACACAGAAGCTAATAGCACAGGCAACTTCAAATGAAACACAACAAAGTTCTGAAAAGCCACATAGTTGCACGATGGCAGCTTTTGTTGCAGGATGGCAGCTTTTCTTTCCTGTGCCTTCTGGCATGAGTCAAGTAGCCACAGAAGGTTGAGCCTGTCCAGGAGCTAGGTGGACATTTCTTGCTGTGGCTGAAGGGCAGCTCTAGCATAGCAACACAAGAGACGACCATCGTACGGTACCTGGCAGCTTCATATATTGAAATCAATTTATCACTGCACTACTTCAGTTGTGATAAATTCACCAAATTAAAAGACTTCCCTGATACACTTTTAAGCTCTGTCCTTTCAGATGAAGGAGTAGCTTACAGCTGTCATAAAAACCAAATATATTAAAGCAATCAATGTAAGTCTGCATCAGCTATGTTTTAGTGTTTACATTCAGAAGAGCCAAATTATTTTTTATTAGATTAGAAAGATTATTTAAAAAAATGTGACATTTCAAATTATACAAGACAAATACAAAATTGGAAACTTAAATTATATTTTTTATTTTCCCCCAAGGGTTTCTGGAAGATTCCTAAAAAGCAAAGTCGTACTTGCCTGAAGAAAAGTCCAATAACGTAGGGCTCCACATACTCAGAGGGACAAATAAAAGAGTGGTTTTGATCCACTGGTTGAGATGTTTTGTTTTTTTTAAACCACATACAGTAGAGAATGCTATCCTAGGACTTAATTGCTTAACTCTTGTCCTCCAGAAAGGAATTTAAAAAAAAAAAAAAAAAAAAGGAATTTTGCATGTATCATTTCAACCAGAGAAATTTCAGAAATTTACTAGAGGGTGGGTTGTATTTTTAATAAATTTTTAATATTTTTAAACTTCTCCCTTACAATTACAGGGAAACACCATCGACACAGTGTCAAACTGTTGGTTCTATGTCACAAGGCTCTTTCCTGTAGGCACTTGGCACATATTTTTGTTAGGATTGCATCTAGGCTGGAGCACAGTGAAACACAGAACAGATTCGCTTGACCCCAGAGACCATCTGGTCCTGTTTGTTCTGCCCAGGAGCTAAGCAGACCTTCAGGGACAGGTAGGCCCCTTTCAGCCTTAAGACCATAGATTGGCTTGGTAGGATCTTATACCACTGCACGGCCTACCAACTGCTACTGCCCAGAGCAGGTATTCCCTAGGCAACAGGTACAAACAGAAGCATGCTGATAGGCTTAAAGATTATGACCTACATCTTCCAGCCAGTGCAACCAATTAAATTGTCTGTAAGGAAAAAGAAAAACCCTGAAAGGGGGATGTAAGACCCATCAGTCAATGCAAGAACAGCCTCTCTTCTACAGGCGGTCCTAACCTCTCAGCACTACTCAGAGACAAGGCGAAAACAAGCAGACTCTCTCATCTCTTCTTTACTGGGAATCATTTACCCAGATCATCTATGTTCATGCACTCTCTCAACTGCAGAGTCAATGAAATGATACCAGACCAGCTGGAAAGAAACACAGGAAGATGCAACTGAGTGGAGTTTTGATTAGTCCCTGGAACAGTGTTTTGGCCCAGGATGTTGGTCCACCTCCTCTTTCTGTAAGGCTGGAAAGCTGGCCATGGCAACACTTCAAGAACGATCAAGTGGATGCCTGTCCCCTGCCAGAACAGCAAAGGGACTTCAGCTGCTGAGTTTTAAACCATATATATATATATATATATATATATATAAAAATTTTTATATATTTATATATATAAATTTATATATAAGTTTATCTGCGCGCATATATATACACTCAAACTTTATTATATATATTACTCAAACTTTAGAAGGCTGAAGTCTTTAACCTCACGAGCAAATTAAAGTTCCCTTCAGATGAGCTGTAATAATAAACAATAATAAACAAACTTCTACAGTTTCTCCCCTAGATAAGTAAGTACCCTTGCAGATACAGTTAACAATGGACAACAGCTACACGGCATGTTGAACGTTGCCTCAATGTCAGGTGCCAATGCAATGACTGTACTTCATTGCTATGTTCAGTAATTAAGTAACAAACAAATCTGTCAGCAAAGAGGTACAGTGAACCAGAGATGCAAGCGTTACACTTACTCAGACTGTGAAAGAGAGGAGAATGCAGTAGCATCATCCTTATATACCAGAGGAGGGTAGATATTCCTACCAGAAAGGAGAAAAAAGAAAGGAAGACCACAAATAGGAAAGGGGCTGGGGTGTGTGTGTGTGTGTGTGTGAAACACGACACGAGATGACACCACTGCATTTCTCTTCCTCTTACTACTTCACAACCTCAAATAGACCATTAGTAATTCTGTATAACCTAAATTTAACTAAACAGTAAGAACATATTATATGATCAAATGTGAAATTCCTACAGAACAGAAATTGAAACACTTCCAATTGAATATCATCACTTG
This sequence comes from Porphyrio hochstetteri, assembly GCA_020800305.1. Taxonomy (NCBI): domain Eukaryota; kingdom Metazoa; phylum Chordata; class Aves; order Gruiformes; family Rallidae; genus Porphyrio; species Porphyrio hochstetteri. Next base: position 120,443,172 of record CM036906.1, on the reverse strand, counting down.
CTACTTTCTCTACAGCAGGTTACTGCACAACGTACAAATACTTTATAATGGATTGCAATTAATAACAATCACAGTATAAATCAGTGTTCAGGGAAAAACAAAACAAAAGACACCTGAAAAAGCAAGTCCTTGTGATTAGTCCAGAAATAAAAATAAAAACCATCACCCAAAGTATTTACAATACAGTCTGCAGTGTCAGATGTGTCTTGGCTTTTGTTTGCCTGCTAACCTTTGTCTTGTGGAAGAAACAAAGTCCTTCAAAGCTTACTTCACTGTTACCATTTTAACAAAAAATTCAATTTTTTTCAACAGTAATGACAGATTATCCATCAATGCCAGTGGAAAACATCTAAAGTAGTGGAAATTGAGTACTGACAACAACACGCATATTTGCAATCAACTAAAGTCTGCCTTTCAAGGGATAATTTAGTTCTTTATCATTAACATTTAAGTGAAAATTGTAACTGGATGGACAAAACAGCCGTAATTCCAATTCTCTATTAAAGATCTAGGTCTATAATGAAAGTGAAAGGTTTATTTTTATCTAACAGACAGAAATGGCATTTGGTTTGCATCTAACCCATGGAGACTAAAAGCACTAAGACAGCTGTAAGTAAGAGAGCTTAAATAGAAGACTCAGTATGCCCAAAATTTTAACTTTTGAAGTGTTAGTACATCAGGGGTGGGTTTCTAAGATGATTGTTCTAGAAACTTTAACTGAAACACAACTCTCTTCTATTTATTTTTTAAGTTGTATTCTCTCTCCCAGTGAGCATTCAAAGTCATACTTGCTTGATGAATGTGAGTATAAACCTCTTATTCCTCAGAAGCCCCGAGGGCCTAACAGTGCTAAATTGAAACACAGATAGCTTTATTACTTCTTGTGCAATATTTTACAAAAAACTTAATCTAATTACTCACAATCATGCAACCCTACTAGTGATGGAAAGGTTGCACAAGCATTGCTTCCCATCTCACCAACGCCGCCGGGATTTCAATAAGGCAGCAAGGCATGAAATTGAAAGAATTCAGCTCAAGTTTTGCAGCAGTGGCCAAGTCTGCAGAGTTAGTATTAAGGGGTTGGGGAATGCATTTGGTAAGAGAACACCAAGCAGCAGTAAATATGGGACTTCAAATAAGCATTTTCACATTTAAACTTTTTGAACTAGGTGTACATTAGGGGGGTTAATTCAATAAAATATGATCATACTGCTGCACCCTGGTAAAAGTCAAAAGCCATGAAGCTACATCTCTTTTCCCCCAAAGCAAGACAAAGATTTAGGAGCAGCATCACATAGAAGAACTTGAAGACTGCATATCATCTGCGCACAGACACTCGTTTCATTGAGGAGAGCACAATTTTTATCACCCACCACACACTTCACAAGCCAAGGAGAGGCAGGAAACTAAGAGCGCTATGACACAAGCCTAGAGCCAGATAAGACCTTCCCAGCACAAGGAGAAAGCTGCAGCCACGGTGCTCTACAACAGCCAGGATCGCTGCAGCAATCCTGATGACAACTGGGTTCTGGTTCTCAGGAAACACCAGACTTTTCTGCTTTTAACAGCTGCTGCTCATCATACACATCCCCTCTCCAAGGGCCACTGTGCCAGCCTCCCCTTCCCTCAGTTTCTGGGGTAATTCCACCAGATTTCACAAAACACAGAGGGCAAATGAAAAGCCTCCCAAACGATCAATTCCTGCCAGGAAACAACATCAGCTTTTTAATAATCTATCAGAGCTAAGCGTGAGCTTTGTTTAAAAATAAACCTTTTCATTGCCTTTTCTGACATCAATAATGGAGAGCGCAATTATAAAACCCAAATGTTCTGTAATAAGCACCACTGCGTGGTTACTGTGGCCATATAAATAGATTTACTGTCTCAAACTCCAAACCTGTGATAGCATGTGCAATCTTCTAAACATTTTCTTATCCATTAAAGCAAAGTTTAAATGTTTTTTCCAGGAAGCATATCACATGTGATCAAGCCAAATGAGTCCACAAATAACAGTTCACAAGCCAGGTGGGAAAGTGAACACAAGGTAACTTAAAACTTTTCAAAGCAGTGAAATACTTGGAAACAAAGAGTTCAAAAAGAGACGCAGCCCTTACAATATGCATAATATGTATTAATAGATAGATGTATCAACACTTGCACATCAACAGGCTCCTCTGAAATTTTCTCTAGAGGAGTTCCCTAAAATCAAAATATTGTAAGAAATTTATGAAATGTACCAAAATACATCAATTTTGAGAAGAATCTACATGACTCTACATGACAAAAACTGATTGGCAAATCATCACAGTATGATCCTGTGATTCAGGCTTATTTACTTTTAACCCAGCTTTCCAGTTTCTCTTTTTTATCTCCCATACAAATAATATTTTAGATGTACACAATGGTGGAAATGAATCTGTAACATGTATTACACAGCCAAAGGCTTGCTGTTAATATAAAAAGGCCATGTTCTGTTGCTATCGGACAGTTACCTCAGGTAAGTCAGCCCAACTTAGTAGAATCAGTAACACAGACCCTTCATAAACAGCTTTCCACATTGCTATATAGCTTTTGATCTATGCCTAAGAGTTCTACTGGCCAACTATTAAGAGATGTGAAATAACAAAAGGTTTTATTTACTCAGCCCCTTCATCAAATTCAATGCTTTCAGGAAGACCAGACTTTTCACCAGCAATAAAGGACCTGAATTCATCTGTTCCCCAAGTAATTGCTTGAATTAAGAGAGAGTGGTCTAGGAAGATCTTTGTATCCTCAAATTTTTCTTCTATCTTCCAAAATACAAAAGTCATAAATTGGTTTAATATATTCCAATATAAGGTATCTGGTGGTGCTTTACTTGGAATGTAGCAACATTCAAATACAAAAGCTCCTAACCCATGACATGTTTTCTAATCACAAATATCTGTGGAGGATGTTTGTTTCTCTAAGACTGGCACTATATAAAAGGACACAGTGCTTGTAATTTCTGACACACAATTTCTGGCTACCTCACGAAAGCTAATATCCATTAGCATGTCTACAGCAAGCTGTTTCCATCTCAAATTTTGCTATATTAGGCATCTACAATGTTAGGTAGGAGATAGGACCAGAGACGTAAAATGCAAAGATTAAATAACGTTAATAAAGTTTTAATAGCTAGCTGTTTGTTTTTCGCCATTCAGAAAGAGAAGTCCTGACTCTGTGCTAAATGCTGTTACCTAAAACAAAAACATTTGTGAGTGAAGAAATATATCTATAAATCTGAAGAGGGGAATGATCCATGCAAAGCCACCAGAGCTAGATTCACAAACCATACTAGAGGCAGCCAAATCATGAGTCCATAAGCAGGATTAAGTGAATGTCAGCCTTTGATTTCACCAGGTAATACCACTTCCTGCAACAATCTTCCTTCTTCCCCCTCTTTCTGCTGTCTCCCTGGCCTCAGATAACCCCAGTCACTTGGACAAAGCACTGTAAAATGCTGAAGCAAATGAAACAAAGGAAAACCCCGCCACACTAGCCAAGCTACATGAGGAGAGAAAGATGTGCCCAAAATGCTTCACCAAATTTCTGATATTTCTCTTCTGGGGCAAACATTGGCATTAGAAGATTTTTTTCACTGAATGAAAATAGCATCATAGCTGTTTCAAAAATACCTGCCTGTTCACAGACACTATAATTATGTACGCTGACACATTAATGATAATTAATGCTAATAACTGATATTAAAGCAGCAATGCCTGCAATACCAAGATAACATATACATGTTAAGATAATCATTTCTGCTCAAAGGGATGACTTCAGACAGTGGCATTCTCCTTTTGCAACACCATCCTCTCTGCTCATTTATTCACAGTAGGTGGCCTTTGGCCAGGACTGCTTGTGTAGATCACCATTTTAAGGTAGAGACCTGTTGTTGGGACTTCCCTGCTCAAGAGTCTCCAAGGCTGCTTAGCTGTTGAATCCCAACTGTTCCAACTGCCTTTCCCGGCAGGAGTCACTACTGCATCCAAGGCATACCGTACTTAACACGGCTACTGTCAACATGGACTGGGGGAAGGGGGGGTAGGATTTTAAAAACAATCTACATTATCATAAAAAGTGCCAATGCTATTGACTTAGCCAGGGAGATGTACTCCTGGAAGTGCACAAGGTGAATTTCTGTTTTCAGGTGATGGAGTCGCTGTTCTTTCTTCTGTGAAACCTATTCCTTAGTTGATTAAATGGGATGATGTACCTTTTTACATTACCCAAGGGCAGAAAGGCCTTGCTCTAAAGTGCCTGGATCCTCTTCCTCAATTGATTAAAGACAAATGAAATTTGAGAGAACTGCCGGCCAGGAGAACATCTTTTGGTCACCACAGACTGCTAAGGACTAGAATAATATTATGTTTATATTAGAAAGAAAAATTATTCCTTGTTGTGCTACTAATACTTGTTTTCTGTCTTCAATTTAATTCAGAATGCAACAAGATAAAAGCACCAGCCTGGAATTAAATTAAGAGTCTGGCAAACAGAAAGAATATTCCTCGTTAGACCCACTACAAAACACTTTCCAACAGTTACTTACAGACAATTGATGTAATCTAAGACAGGAAAATCTCTGTTACAGCCAGCTGACAGAACTGTCATCCAAAAGATGCAGTATTTTACATTATTCTAAACACAAATACGTTAATTCAACCTAAGTGCCCAACCTCTCTGAAACTGGGCCACTTGGGGCTCTGTAAAGATGCAAACTTGAGATTTCAAAAACTAGTTTAGAACCTGTAAGTCCAGCCTGCATTAATGGCAAAGATGGGGAGACATGTTTGACTTGTTATAAACCTCTTATACCCAAGGCTACCTTCCTCTAATTTCTCACCTTCTCTGGCACTTTGTATCCTTTGCTCAGTATGGTTGTGCTAATTAGTTTTTTATTATATAATCTACTATTATTAAAATATGTTATAATATACTATAATATACTAATATGCGCTTAGCATTACATATAACTTAATCTAGTAATACCAAATCAAAGTTTACAAGGAAACATAAATGAAAGTCTGGGTGGCAGAAGAAAACACAATGATCGGGCTGCTGTACTCTGCCTGCTGAGACACAGACTATCCCCCAGTCTTGGATGGATACATATGACTGCTTAAGAGCTCCTTTTTGAACTTAAAGCCACTCGATTTTACAGATTAAGCACCCACCATAGAACAAAACTGCCAGCTTAGAGATCACACTAACTTCTATTTCAGCATTTAAGAACTGTTGTCAAAATTCACAGTATTTTTCATTAATTTACAATTATTTTTTTCTTTTTCCAGATGACCAATTAGCTATATCTGAAACAAGTTCACATTCTACTCTTACACACTAAATGCTTCCTGTAATAACACAACAGCGATGCATCAACAGGCAATATTTGAGGCATTCAGAAATTTCAAATGGTATCTTATGGCATGGAACAGATTCCTTTTCTAGTGACAGCACTTAGATTACAGCCTCCCAAGATACACTCCACACTTGTCACACAAGTATTTGACTATTTTCATATTAGTTCACAATCCACAAAAATGTTTTCAAGAGAATCACAGGTGAAATCTTGCCATCAGCTGAAGCAAAACTGATTGAAAAGACAGTTTTCATTCTTTTGTGTGACCAAGGTGATAGAAGATTGCCATAGGATTACCTGACTGACAGCATAGATGGAGTTACAACAGCCTTTAAAATTAGTCAGATTTTCGAATTCCTACTAGAAGCACACAAGTTTATTTTCTTACACAGGAAAGTAAAGGGGAAGGGGGGAGGGGTGTCAAAACAAAAGTAAGAAACTCATCACCTCCTGCAGGTTCAAGAATTATTTAAGAACCATAGGACCACAATGGCAAAGTATTGCCCTTCTGTAAATCACAGGTCTTCTATCACAATACAATGCTACCCCTCCCTCTCACTGTTATGCTCAGAGCAAATCTGAAAATCCATCATGTATTTATGAAAACTGATGGGGGAAAAGGAGGAGATGCTACCAGCATATTATCAGGCACCCTCACTGACGAACCCTACAGTAGGCAAGAGCAGTAATAAAGACTCTTACATTTCTGAGCAGCAGAAAAAAAAGTTGTGAAGTCCCTGTCACCTCCAACTGGCTTCATTTTTAGTTGCTTCTTGATTTACAGTTCTTTTGATTGAGATGCAAACATTGAGTTCTGTGCTGTTTCTGAATTGTTTCACTTCCAAGAACTAGATTAATTCAGAATATCCTTTCAAGCTTGAAGTGTTATGGAAACACACCATTATTTGCAGCCTATCTCCTCCAATATTTACTAGCTAGATTATAATCCAAACAGTACCAAGAATCACAGTCTATATTAGGTTTACAACTTCTAACACATTGAAGAAGTGTGTTAAGGAAAACCTATGATGATTTCTGAAGATACTAAACCAGATGTAAACCTGCTTTATGGGGAGATTTTTTTCCCCCCCCCATTAAGTTTGGATAGTAGCCAAACAGCAACAGTGAAATTATTTTACTCATAAATTTTACTAAGTACCATAGAGCAAAAAGACAAAAAAGAAAGCACATTTGAGTTCAACTGCTTTCACGAGAACTTTAAGTCATAACTAGGAGGAGAAACAAAGTATTAAAGCGATAAAGGAAGAGAGGCATAAGCAAATATAGTGACCAATTACAATTCATTCCAATCAAAAATAAAAGAACAGGCTGTTACGGTCTTCCCTGGTGTGCAGTTGAAAGACTTGCTCTAACCTCAGACAGAGCCAAACATACACTAACTGCAAATAAAGGCAATCGCAGATTAACAATTTACCCCAAGTTCAATTACAGTGAGAAGCATCACTCTGTAGTAACTGTCCATATGTTAGCTGCTAACCCTAAGCAAATACAAAGCTCCTTACCATATACCTCAAGGGTAAACTATCATTATCTCACCTTTATCACGGGGTATGATCATATACCTAGGAGCACCCATTACAGCAATATTTTGAGGTATATTAACTTGTATACCACTCTCAGTTGACATACAAGAGCAGGTAGAGCTTGCATGCCTATAATATTTTAAGTGCAAAACTTAACACATTAAATTACACTATTTTAAAATTATTATTTTATTTTACAAAAGGTAACAAAAGCAAATCCATTTTATTCCACATATTCAACCAACAAATGTTAGAAAGTGTTACAGTTACAAAGTATCTCCAAAAGACATTTCTGAAACTCCACTTTGGAAGCACTGACAAAGTGTTTTGACATCTTTGGAATTCTCTCCTTTTTCCTTTAGCTGAAAGTGTTCAGAATTTGATTTATAAAGAAAAACACTGAGAATTTTGCCATTTGTGAAACAAAAATCAACCTATCTCTAGAACACGCTGCTTAAATCGGTCAGCTCTGTTCCCTTCCAAAAGTTGTCTCATAGCCCTTTGAGCTCACCATAAACACAGAATGTGCTTATAAGCGCTAAAAATTGAGCTCCCCTCCTGGTGCATGTTGTGACATTTCTAGAAAACATGTGAATAACAGTTTGCAATGGCTTATTTTGGAATGTGGTAGAATGGTGAAGAATTCGACAAAAGCTTTAACAAATCTGCAATTAGAAAGTAGTTGTCTCCCCACAAACTCTTCAGGACAGAGGTTCCTAGGCTCAGGACAGATTTCTAAGAACTGGTGTCCTACTCCTCACAGCTCATTCCCCTGGCACAGTTTTAAGTAGGAAGCTGCCCATGACAATTGAGAGTTCCAGAGAACCTGAAAGATGAGGTGTTAGGTAAATACAAAATCACCATGGCAATTTGTTAAAACCACCTTCACCTCTGCTGATTCATTAGTTTGAGGCACATCCTGTGATATACTCCCTAAGCTTCAGTGTAGAAAGCTAACACTCATTTTGCTCCTCCTAATATAGTGGTCTTGCCTTCTCTAAGGACTCCTTCCACAAGCTGAACATTCATTTGCCACACAGATTCTGAGAGGCTTTCAGTTCTTCACAGGTTTCAGAAAGGAAATATCAGCAAGTATTCAAAATGTACCCTTTTATAATTGAAACCACAAACAGTAGGAGAGGCAGGTCCACACTGATTTCAGTGTTCAAAGGCAGCTCAACTTCACAGTTGGAGCACAGGATGTTCCATGTGAACATAAGTTAAAACTGTGAGGGTGGCAGAGCACTGGGACAGGCAGCCCAGAGAGGTTGTGGAGTCTCCTCTGGAAATATTCAAAACCCATCTGAACATGTTCTTGTGTGACCTAATCTAGGTGATCCTGCTCTGGTGAAGGGGGATGGGGGACACAAACACTAGATGATCTTTTGAGATCCCTTCCAATCCCTAACATCATGTTATTCCACTCTGTCACCTTCCTATGCTACTATTTACGGTTTTCTTGGTTCCACTCTCAGCTGAGGGCAAGGGAGCTGGCCACAAAAAGAGGCCAGGGAGACTTCACTGTCTATTAAGAACACATAAAACAGAATTCTTTACATAAGCAAGGGCAGAGGCTATCCCTTGATTCACCAACAGTAATTCCTCTTGAAATGTAAACATCAGAAAAATCCAACTTCTGGTCAATATTATTTTTGTTAAATCCAGTATCCCTGAAATATTATAGTACTTTAAGAATGTTTACTGGTTTGTAGGCAAAAGTAGAAATTTTGTCCTTTTTGAAGGCCTTAGTGTACTTTTGAACTTCCACAATGCATGTATTTCTGAAAAAAGTATTAAGTCAAATTTCAAATTTAAATGACAAGTCATATTTCAGATTGACAGACTTCACTATGAGCCATATCCTTTATTTTCTTGAAAACCAAAGGGGATTACATTTAAGATAGGAAGCCATGCAGCTTCAAACAGATCCATCAAGATTGATGCGGCCAAGGGACAGGTCTACAGCATGTTGCTATAGAAACTCACAGTAAAACCATTCCCTTCTGGCATCAAAAAAAAAAAACCCCAAACCAAAAAACCCCCATACAACTGAAATACAGCACTCTTTCCAAAACTATAAGACTTGGCATGTATTGCATACAACTTAGTGAGCATTGTATGGAAATTAATTTATAGCATCCCTGTACTCAATATGAAGAATAATCCCTGATTAAGTTACATTATATAACCCTTTTTAAAAATATTTCTTTACATGCTTTACCTTAACTTGGGAAAGTACTATAAGTTGTACTGCTATAGCAACACCCACATAGAGAAACCAGCACTTAAGGTAGACTCTGGCATGCGTAGAACAGTAACTCTTAGTTGGTAAATCTTGACCTGTAAAATAACCTAAGCTGGATAAAACCATGCTCCTTCAATAAAGCCAGAGGTTTGATAAGGCATATCTACAGACCTTCTAATCACCTCTGTAATTGCAGCAACCAGTAACTGACTTCAAGCACCACAGTAACAGCCAATAGATGTCATACAAACAAGCCCAATTAGTTAAGAGTATTCAGGAGATGGGTGCCCCAGCACACACACTGGGTTTAAAGAAAGCCCCAGCTTTCTTTAAATGACACTTCCAAGGTTAAGATGCCCTGTCCAGATATTTCTCCTCTGGACAAAGACCCTGAAATTCAACTGTGCAGGACCTGACATTTGTGTCCTTTCATGTTCTTCCCAGCAATTCAAACTGGTTCTCCACACATTATTGCTTTCGGTTTTATCTTCAGAAGCATCAGATTCTGAAACAGACACTTATTTCCTTTTAAGAAAAAAAAAAAACAAACAAACTTAATCTGTACTTCAGATAGTGCAGCACATACACTGACCCAGCCACTTCACACATCTCTCCCTGATTGCTTGAGGGGTTCAGGGGCTTTTCTGGTTCATTTAATACCCGTGAGGGTGTCAACTCCCCATTCTCCAACTAACAAAACAAGCTTCCTTTATCAAAAGGCTGAATGTTTTAGCGATTACCTGCTAGATGATGGAGTTTTCTCTCTCTCAGACTAATTATTCACCCAACAGTGCTTACATGAGACTAGAAAGTTATCTTTTACTTGCATATTTGCATTTTAGTAGGGTACAGCAGTAAAAAGATGACAGACACACAGCACATGAGCCCAACTTTCAATGTGGTATTCGTCCAGATCTAATTAACTTCTGCAGAATAAAAAACTCCAATTTCACAGGGCAATGTGGGGCAGAACTCGAGGTCCTTATGGCTCACTCTCATGCCCAAGGCAAGATCCAGAAACTGATGTTATTCAGATAGGGTATTTGAAGCTCTGTCCTTAAAACCTGTCACACATGTTCTACAATTTCTGCTGCAACCTCTTGCCTCAGCAGATCCCCTCTATCAAGCCATGAACATATTAATGAAGAAATTCCTGATAAATTGAGATTTAACAAGATTAGTATCGTGTTTCTTCAGAAAAAAAAAAAAGTTGAAGCAGTTCCTCTGCAAAAGCCACTTAAAATTTAACATTTTCAGCAACTATTTTCAGTGTGACTAAACGGTACAGACAGGAGTCCATACTTAAGACAACACCCCTTTCCTGCATCCAGGGCAAGTCAGATGACAGAATATTGCTCCTACAAGTCACATTTAACAACTCAGACTCTTCATACACAAGATATCAGAGATTAAATATTGATTTTACATTACAGTTATTTACTATCACTAGGCAGACTCACTCCTTTTAGCTAAACTATGGCAGTTAATTTGATTAGTCATAACCCACGATGAAGACAAAAAAACGCCTGCAGTAAATTTTATAATATCTCTGCAACACCATATTGCTTCCTTTATTAAATACTTACCCACAGGTCACTCAAGTTCAGTACAGCACACATGGGCCATACATCAGCTACATCTCCCAAGGCCTGTCCAATTTTCAAAGTGTTACCTGAAGACATTTCTTTCTCTACAAATTTCTCTTAATGTTCCCTAAAATTAGGCTTTTTTCCTTTTGCACCTTTTCATAAGCATCATCTCTGATGTTTCTTCATGCTTGGTTCACCAGCATTTCCACTCAGTTGAAACTGTATTCATAAACAGTTTTTTTAAAAGCCAAAACTGACATCTGGAATTGTCTGTATTAAAATACTTGGCACAATTTAAGAATGACAATTTTGGGAATAAGGTCTTGCATTTCACAGAATCACAGAATAACAAGGTTGGAAAAGACCTTTAAGATCATCGAGTCCAACCATTCACATCCTAAACTAAACCATATCCCTAAGTACTTCATCTACCCTTTTTTTGAACACATCCAGGGAAGGTGACTCAACCCCCTCCCTGGGCAGCCTGTTCCAGGCCCTCACAACTCTTTCAGTAAAAAAATGTTTTTCTAACATCCAATCTAAACCTGCCCTGGCACAGCTTCCTGCCATTCCCCCTTGTCCTATCACCTGTCACCTGGCTGAAGAGACTATCACCTATCTCTCTACAACCCCTCTTCAGGTAATTGTAGCTGGTGATAAGGTCTCCCCTCAGCCTCCTCTTCTCTAGGCTAAACAGCCCCAGCTCCCTCAGCCGCTCCTCATAGGATTTGCCCTCCAGCCCCTTCACCAGCCTGGCTGCCTTTCTCTGGATTCGCTCCAGGACCTCCATGTCCTTCTTGTGGTGAGGAGCCCAGAACTGGACACAGTACTCGAGGTGTGGCCTCACCAATGCCGAGTACAGGGGCACAATCACCTCCCTAGACCTACTGGCCAGACTGTTTTTGATACAAGCCAAGATGCCATTGGCCTTCTTGGCTGCATTCTATCCATGCTTTCCCTACAGAATCTATACAGCATTTAAATAATAAGGATAGTCATAGTGGGTTCCCAATTAGTCACAAGAAAGATGCACACAACTGACTTTAGAGGCACTCAAACATCAGCTGCTCTTTGGAAGTACCCTGATGTTTTCTTTCTCAATTAGACAGAAAAAAATTTGGACCCAAAACAGCTGAGAGTTCTTTGCTTCTAATGCCAGCCTCTTTCCAGAGCCTTGAGTTTTCTCTTGGAAAGCACAAACTAGGTCCTACTGTCTCAACAACTGCAATCACCTCTGCTTACAGGTGGAGCAGGGACCAGTGCTGAGTCAGCAAACTTATGCACCAGTTTTACATGAGGACCATGAGATGATAGAGTAGGGAGGTTTGGGCAAATTAAAAAAAAAAAAGAAGGGGTGCAGGCTCTAAACAGTATTGCACTGCACATGAAGTGGGATGTACCATTGCTGAGATAACCATCAGTCAATCCCCAAAACAACATTACTGGACAGCAAGCACCACACTTAGATCAAGGTTTCTTGAAATTAGCAACAAGTAACAGTTTCTGAAGCATTTTCATGTGCATTCATTCTTACTTGCACTGCAGCCAAAACAACCATTAGCTATCTGGCTGTCATGCAAAATTCACCCAGGTCGCTATTTTTTGATAAGCACCTTACCCTGCCCTGAGATCATGGCCAAGGGATATCTGTCAAAACATTAAAGGCTGCCCTGAGAGAGGGCTACACAGCAACAGCGTAAAGCATGGAGTACATGGATGAAGTTAGTGATGGCTCTTAATCATGACAGCCTGCATCATCTAGGAAGCAAGTTTCTTTGCATCTTGGAACATTATGTAACAATATTGGTGACAACCTATAAATAAAGTTGCCTTGCTCATAAGCTTACTTCCAGGAAACAGCTGTACTGCCCTAGAGAGATTTTAAAAACTTTTTTTCTAAGCCAAAGCAGTAACAAGGTAGCACATTAAATTACAGCTGTAATTCTGATGAATCATTCATTGCACTCAGCGAGTTCAGACAGATGAGTGGTAAACTCCTGACAGCTCAGCTGAGCCTTGCACTGGAGAAGCATGCAGCTGTGTTAACTTGGGAATCATAAAGAGCACCTTTCTTGGAGGAGGAGTAAACCACTTTTAGACCTTTTATCACAGGGAGAGAATACATGTGGCAGCACAGCCCCAAAAGAAGTGCTAGCCATTCTTCTCAGCACAGCGTGGCCGTGCTCTCAAGTCTCGTGGGGAGAAGCAGGGATATGAAGTGGTATGTTGCAGCCTCCTTTTCTGGATCCCTCAAGGAATTAACAAGCAGGCACAGGAAGCAGAACAGTGCCTACCTGCTACCAAAGGAAAATAAAAATCAGAGTAACGGACAGGAATGCTCCTTGTGCTCTCCCCACACTGTTTGGAGTGCGGGGCAGGCAGGCTGACCTTATGAAATCACTTTGAGCAACAAAGTAGTGATTGGAAGTTCACCTGATGGAATGCTGAAGTTTGTGGAGATGAGACCAGTCTCCCATTCACTAGGAAAACAACTTTCAAATGGCTTTGTTTGGAGACAAGGAAGGGACAAAAGACAGACTGGGGTTTTTTTTTTTCCTGTTTGTTTTAGGATACTTTATACAAACCTACCACAGGAAGGAGGAACGAGAACTGATAATGAAGATCAACAGACAGCTACCCAAATGTCTGACTTGGCATTTTGCCAGTTGGATATGACTCACTCAGACAATATTTCGATTAACAGAGGTTGGAAGGAGTTTAATATTTTATCCACTACAAGAACCATGACACTGTGAATACACGGAAGTCTACTGCAGTCTGACATGAAAAAGCATCAAACTGGTTTCTGGGTTTTGTCAGGTACAAGAATTTAAAAAGTCTCTTCATGAGTCTACCTACTCATGCTGCAATGGGCTTCAATGCAAAAGCAGCAGAAAGAAAGCAGGCCAATGATATGCCAAGCGGCAACGTGTGCAAGCTGGAGCATCGGAAGTTCCATGTGAAAATAAGGAGGAACCTTTTCACTGTGAGGGTGACAGAGCACTGGGACAGGCTGCCCAGAGAGGTTGTGGAGTCTCCTTCTCTGGAGACATTCAAACCCGCCTGGATGTGTTCCTGTGTGATTTAGTCTGGGTGATCCTGCTTTGGCAGGGGGGTTGGACTAGATGATCTTTCAAGGTCCCTTCCAACTCCTAATGTTCTGTGATTCTGTAAAAAGTAAATCTCAATTTAAAACATTTCATCATCTATGCAAGGCTCTATTCTAGTCCCTTACCAATCCTTTGGCTAAAAGAAAATTAGAACCACCAGACCAGAGAGACCCCTCCAGTGAGCACACGCGTCTCTCTTCTGCAAATAAAGCACTGCTGGAGATTTGATCATGAACCATTGCGGTTTATCTTTACCACAACTGGAAACATGACTGCATAAATAAAGGCAGCAAAGCTAATAATTCACCAGCTCAGCCACTAAAGACACAAAATCAGGCAAGATGTGGTGATGTTTCTGCCTGCGGGTAACAGCCAACTCTCAACGCTGCTTCCCTTGTGTTGTTCCAGTGATCCTACATAATTATATTAAGCAATTAACATGGTATGATCACAGTTGCATGTGGTCAGTAATTTTTCTTTGTAAATACATTTTCCCAGGTGATTAAGGGCCATGCTTTAAACAAAGGAGAACTATGTCTCCTGCAAAGAAACTTTTTCATCCCTGCCCAATGCAAGTTTCTGAAGTTTATTACTATAAAACCACCACAGATGGATGATTTAGCATTGAAAATGGTGGCAGGAACTTTCTTAGCCAATGATTATAAGAAGATGACTTAAGTCACTGAAGCCATGGCCTCCTAAAGTAAAGCAGCTGCTGATAAAGAAAACATCTGCTCTGTTGGCAGCTGATCAGCATTGAGCACCTTCTATACCTGTCCCCTTTCCCACCCATCTAATTTTTCCTCCCTTTTCAGTTGTTCTGAATGGTAAGGTCAGCATCACAAAAGCCATCTTTTAACCTGTCCACACTGCTAAAACAAAACACGTTGGGAATATCTACCACAACAAGATTATCCATCTCGGGGTTTTTTCTTGGCATTCCTGACTCTAAACAAATGGACAACCATGTTTATAAACACAGTGGTAACTGTAAAAAGAAAACCAAAGGGGCAATTGATTTTGCCCACAGCGGAGCAGAAAAAACCAGCAGTGCATTTAGACAGGCTGGCAAACTGAATACAGAAGCAGTAAACAGAAACAAGTAAAAAGCAGTAATCTCTTTTACATGTCTATTTATGTAAAGAGTATCTCAAACAAACATTTGGCCTTGTAAACTCTTGTAAGATCTCCTTTGCCATTTCTTTAAAAAAAAGAAAATGAACTGCAGATACAGCAAAGTATCACACAGCAAAAACTTAAGAGTTCAACCCTCAAAACACTGCAATTTTCCTTGTTGTTGACATTCTGCAGAAGCACAAAATCTGAAACTCAAGATTAAGAAAATAAGTCTGTCCATGAGAAAACAGGCCATTTGTGTGTCCAGTCAACTCGCTCAAAAAGCCATCTATGATCATTAGTGTCCCAGTATCCCAGAGACATCCTGCAGAGCCTCCATTGCAGACACAACATACACAGGCTGTAATACCAAAGCCCAGTCTTGAGTACACATGCCAAGCAGCTCAAACCTATCACCTTCCTCTTTATACTAGATCTGCCTGGTTTGCCTACTTCAGCTGATTCACAGAAAATCAAGCCCATCTATTTACAAGGCTGTGTTATAATTTTAGCCTCAATCATTCTGGATGATTACACTAGCATTGAAGTAAATAAAAACATAACACTACTGCCAAAGAACAGAACCAACACATAATCAAAATAGAAAGATTATGGGTGAATAAGAAACAAAGAACAGTAAATATTATTCATCTGATATCAGGCTGAGAGCCATGGCAAAATAAGAAACAACTGGTATGAAGCAGTAAGGCATAATAAATCACCCACACTAATCACTAGTTATTTACATATGGTTATCTTATTGTGATCTTACTATTTTTAGCCAACTTTTTTTTCATCATCTCAACAAAACATTCAAGAAGAACCTGTTTGATAACACCAACCTAAAGTTGGGAAAAAGATTTAAATAAAGGAACTAAATACTATCACTGCTGAGAGATTCAAAACAGATCTGCAGCAGAAAATTAAGAGGATCAATATGTTTTTTCTCCACACATTCAGTATGTTATTTTGTTTACAGAATACAGAAAAACAAATTAACATCTAAGAACTGCAATATTGTAAAAGACATCAGTATATTAGCTTTAAAACAGTTGCCATTTTACATTGCTCCCTTAAAAACATTTATTAGGGGTGAAGATAAACTTCATTTCATTTCTGCTAGTATGTGATGTGTTCAGAACCAGCCAGCAAGTAAGCACCACACAGCTGCTCACACACCAACTGCCACAGTGGGACAGGAGAGAGAATTGGAAGGGTAAAAATGAGAAAGCTTGTGGACTGAGATAAAGACAGTTCAATGGGTAAAGCAAAAGCTGCACACACAGGCAATGCAAACCAAGGAATTAATTCCCCACTTCCCATGGGCAGGCAGGCGTTCAGCCATCCCCAGCACAGCTCCATCACATGTAATCACATGGCATCACTCTGAACGTTCCCTGCTTCCTTTGGTCAGTTGGGTCAGCTGTTCTAGTCCTGTCCCCTCCCAAATCTTCATGCACCCCAGCCTGCTTGCTGATACGGTGGTTAGAGAAACAGAAGAGGCCTTGGCTCTGTGTAAGCAGTGCTCAGCAGTAACAAAAGCATCTCTGTGTTATCAACACTGTTTCCAGCACAAATCCAAAACACAGCCCCACACCAGCTATCATGAAGAAAATAAACTCTATCCCACCAAAACCAGTACAGTGCATTACTTAACTCTTCAGCTGCCACTAGCAAAGCAAAGCTGCAGTTACCAACTGCTCAGTTTTCTTAGCTTTCACCATTCTCCCAATACAGTGGAAGTCTGTCATATTTCCTCAAGTAGTTCTTGATCTTCAGAAATAACTTCTATCAATGGGAAAAATTTCAGAGAGGTCTGTGAAACAGCTACTTAAATCTTTGTCAGGAAAACAGCCCTGCAAAAATAAACCTACACTATAAAGAATTATACAGAAACCCTATTTTAAGAAAGTATGACACGGGAAAACTTCAACAGTTTCATCCAAAGATTAATGTTGCTACCTAGAAGCAGCAGGAAGAAAAAATTGCCTTCAGATATAACTTGGTTTTGAATTTAACAACAGCTAATACTTTATATATATGCCACTGTTTTTCTTAAAAAATAAGAAAGATTACAAACCTTGACAATGCTTTTAAACTTAACCTATACTGTCTATGTTGCCAGTTGATAACTTTAAGAAACTAACATACTAGAGCCAAGAACATCAAAGCAGACAAGAATTAATCTGCTTTGTTACAGATATAATTTACAGCAAGGTGTAAGTTTCTTCTATGATTACATTTTCTATTACATAGCAAGACAAAAAGATGTGTTGCTACATCCTTCCTTTTAACAGTGCATTTTGTAAAAAAAAAAAAAAAAAAAAAGTAGCCCAATCCAAAATAAACAGAGCCACAGCTTTTAAGTCAGAAGTAAGCTTTGAAATTCACTGTTAGTCTTTAAAGTCATTAAGATTGTTTAAATTCATATCTTAAATATCAGCCTATATTTCAGAACTTTGATTTTGTCAATACAGCTCATTATTGACAGGACTTTTAACACTTGCAAAAAAGGCGTGAACAACACTTAAAAGAAAAAAATTTTCATACTCATATATAAGCTGAGCGTGTGTGTTTCTCCTACCTTCCAGTAGTTTATCTCCCTCTTCACACCAGTTTTCTACTGGTGGTCCTTCAATTATCAAGACTTATTAACAACTTCAGCAGCAAAAGGGCAAAATAGACACGAACAAAAAGTTTATGCAGGCCTTCTGATCAATTTTCAGTGGGCATGCCTTTCATCCTCCCCCCTCCTTCTCTCACTGTAAGATCTAGTCATACAGAATAGGTAAGATGCCCCAGAATTAGCTAACTGTGGTACGCTTGCTCCGGTCACGTAAAATCAGACAGAGAAAGACCCCGCACTCACCCTCTTAAAACTGTTTCTACAATCTCTTGGGCTTGTTGTGAAAGACTAATAAAAATATTTAGTACAACACATGGGAAAAAAAAAAGACCAAAAAAAGAAGAAATAAAATAAAATCTGCATGCCATCCTCACCCAGTCTTTCCTCCCCGTGGCAAGCTTGCACTACCAACCCGAGCAACAACTTGCACAATTGAATTAGACCTATGCCCAAGCTGCCTTTCACATTCCTAATGCTCTGAGTAGTTTCAGAAAATAGTAACAGAAAACTGACAGAGACAGGATTCCCACAGAATCACAAGGTTGGAAAAGACCTTTGAATATCATCAAGTCCAACCATTCTCATCCTAAACTAAACCATATCCCTAAGTACCTCATCTACCCTTCTTTTGAACACATCCAGGGAAGGTGACTCAACCCCCTCCCTGGGCAGCCTGTTCCAGGCCCTGACAACTCCTTCAGTAAAAAAATGTTTTTCTAATGTCCAATCTAAACCTGCCCTGGCACAGCTTCATGCCATTCCCCCTTGTCCTATCACCTGTCACCTGGCTGAAGAGACCATCACCTATCTCTCTACAACCCCCCTTCAGGTAGTTGTAGGTGGTGACAAGGTCTCCCCTCAGCCTCCTCTTCCCTAAGCTAAACAGCCCCAGCTCCCTCAGCCACTCCTCATAGGATTTGCCCTCCAGCCCCTTCACCAGCCTGGTTGCCCTTCTCTGGACTCGCTCGAGGATCTCAATGTCCTTCTTATGGTGAGGAGCCCAGAACTGGACACAGTACTCGAGGTGTGTTCCAACTGAATATATATATATATATACACACACACATATACACACACCTAGTTTTGTGGTTTGCAGTCATTTTCCTGCTCTGATGATTTCAGCTTGGTACTAGATATTAAAGAAACAAATCTTATCTGTGATAGTAATAGTACAGTAAGAGGAAGTTTGCCAACTATAGAGACTTCAGGCTATTCTACAGAAAAAATAATGATATATTTAAATAAAGTAAGAAAACCAGACATCATAATTCAAGAAAACATTTTTGAAACTACATGAGAAATATTGCATCTGCCAATTCAGTCTGTCAGTATCCCCCCCACCCCATCACATACCAAAGCACTTGGGCAAAGAAATAACTACAAGTTCCACTTGTTTTTTCCTGGGTTGCTCCTGCTCGCAATCATTTTATAGATTGCTGAAAGGAAAGCTAATTTCTTAACACAAGGGACAAAATAAACCATGGATTGTTTTGGAAGAAAGGGATTAGAACTTCATCTTCAAGTGTATAAAGTTCCTGAACAGAAGGAACTGACTACAGCAAGCAAAAACTTCTCTTAACAGAAACAGAAGTATATGTTAAAGTCAGCCAGTACTTAGCCTCTACCCAGAAAACATACACAGATGATTTAGAGACCATTGTTGTGGTTTAGGCCAGGATTGACTAAACACAAAGATTAACTACTACTCAAAAACTGAATGCATGTGGAGGAGTTCGGATCTTTAGTACCTCAGTGACAGCAATGATTATTAATGCATAGAATGCCACAGGAGAGCCATGTTCTCTGTTTTCCCCCAAACCCAGCTGTAATGATCCAAAGAGCCCAGTATTTTTTATTATGTATTTATTCCTACCTCAACCTTTCTTCTTCTTTCTTACGAAGGCTGAAATCTCGCTGAACCACCTGGAGCACATGCTCTGCTTCTTCATCAGTCAAGCCAGAAAGATCCAGTTTTCTCCCCATTATATACTCTGTCCTGGATATGAATAACTATGACAAATATCTGAAATGAGAAACAGAGGAGAAAAAAAAAAGCAAAATAAATTGGAAGCACTGATATTTTTCCCAAGTGTGTTGAATTCACAGGTACATCAGCCCAAAACAAAAGCAAGCTGCTGCCATAAACATCAGAGAAGAAAACACTTCATTTCAGAAACATTTTCATGTCCCATGTGCTGAAAGCAATCACCCCCAATTTAAAAAGAAACACAGAAGATAATTTATTTGGAATATTAAGCTATACTGAGGGAAGATCTCAGTGCTGACCTCAAGAAATTTCACCCTACGGTGAAATTGGGTTTAGACATTTCTTAAGATTTTATTCCAAGCATTTTCAAAGGTTTCTGCAAAATGCAATCCCTGACACTGCGTATGAACTGAGAACATACTCTCCTCTAACACTCAAAAATATTTTGTACTACCAACTAAGAAACCAGGAGCTATTTTGAAGCACCTTAAAAAACCCAAACAAAACACTACATTTCAAATCCATTTCCCAGAGTGACCAAAAAAATTTAGATGTCACTAGCACTGTGATATCATCATTTCCCCTTTCTGTGAATGACATTGGAGCAGAAAACATAGTAACTGATGTGATGTGCAAACTGAAGATACTATAAAGCTTTTAGTAGATCTTGGTCCATTTATTTCATTAATGAACATGTCCTAATTTATTTTCTCATGACTTAAATTTAGTAGAACTCAACAAAATTAATAAATCAGTATTAATTTCCATAACCTGTTTTATATATGTATATATTTTGGGACAAAGGTGTCCATATCTACAGTAAGTTATGGTTTCAGAAACATCAGGTTTTGCAACCTTGTTATGAGCTCTTATCAATGTATATAGTGATTACAAACACACAAAACCTCCTAAAAATATACTGAAGTAGGAACTATCACTGCCTTGTTACCTACAGCAAATAAAGGCTATGTACAACATGTAAGACAGTTATGTCTCAAAAAAAACCCTACCTCTAAGAAACCCCTGACACACAATCAAGTGCTCCAAATAGTATAGCAAGAAACAGCATGGGGGAAAAAAAGTCACCTTTCTAAATATTTGTTACTTGGATGATGATGGGGGAGGTGGTTGGTCGTTTTCTGTTTGGAGTTTTTTGTTTTGGTTTGGGGTTTATATGTATTTTTATATATGTGTATTTATTTATATACACACCCACAATATTTACCTTCCTCTAATCATCTGGTTAGTCTTCTTCACACAAGAAAAAGACCAATCGAACCACCACACAGGGAAGGAGGGCTTTGCTTATTTTTTTCTACTTTGTTTAGGCTATCAGTGAAATTCAGAAGACACTCTTCATGTAAAGAAACAACACTTCAACAGAAACAAGCAGATGGGACAAAAACTTAGGTGAAATCAAGATGACAAGATTCCTCCAGTGAAACACATGCTCAACACACAGCTTACAAAGGTCACAATGGAAGAGTATGTTCTGTCTTGGCTCTTTGGGTCTACTAGAGAAGCTCAACAGGAAAATCAACGAGTTGATAAAGGCTATAAAAAAATACTTTAAATAAAATTGCCCTGATTTTTGTAGGAAAAAATTGCTATAGAAACAAAGGACTTTAGACAGTCTTCACTGTCATGACAGGGCTACCGCTATCTGAGATACGAGACAGTGAAGATACTAGGTGATCAAAGATGCCATTCCAGCTGCTCTTGACCCCCATGTTACCTGTAATTAACACTCTCATAAGAAGTTCTCCCTTCAGGCCTTCATCAAAATGTTTTTGGAAACTTTATCAAAATTAACATTGTTTTTTCACATTATAAACTGTGGTCCACCAATAAAGAAAATCATCCCTTTGATTCAGACACCACTGCCAAGTGTGAACATGTACTGGGGAAAATTTACCCTAAATCTGTCATTAAGAGGGCAGCCCCTGATTTTTTTGGGGATCAAAGACTTAATTTCAAGTATATGTACATTCCAGAATCACCAGCAACTTTTGATTTTCATGTAGTTTATATACCTATAAGTCTCCCAGTCTGCATTCCAATTTATTCCATTAACCTCTAGGGAACTCACATGTTTCTTCCCAGGGAATAATTTTTCATCACATTACTAAATCACCTCTGATCTGGGAGCATCACAGCAGTTTATAAATATTTAAAAGCCATGCTCAAGTGTCTTTTTTCAGCAGATTGGAATTATGCATTTTGGAAATACATACATGATGGCAAATCCTCTAGAGAAAGCTTAACAAGTTACATTTTAAAGAAAACAACAACAAAATCAGTCTCTCACCCTAAAATAACTTCTGGCCTCAACTGAAATAACTTACATGAGGCTGTTCAGATTTTTACCTCCACGAGTAATACTTCTTTGCTAAATCTCAACCTGAATGCAAAATTTAAGCTTTCAAGAGACATTACAAGGAATGGTATCGTTCCCCAGAAAACTTCCACTCAACAAATTAGCACATTATAACAGCAAAGCCTAGGCTTACACTACATGATTGGGTATTGTTTGAGTAATACTCTAATCTTAATACTTCTTACAGGCTGTTTAAAAACGTAGTTAAAATTTGCACATTGAAAACATTTCTTAAACTTAAAAACAAAACCCAGAAAATAACCACAAAAGCCCCACAGAACAACAAGCAAATTAAATGTTTTTCTCAAGAGCTGCAAGAAAAGCTTCTGCATTTTAAAACGGACATGAGTAGCAACCCAAAAAATTAGGACAAACAGTACACTTTCCAATCACTCATATGATAGCTAAGCTGTTTGGACTTGCAGTCTCAGCAGGGGATTAGAATTACAGGAGGGCAGGGAAAGAGTCCACAAGTTTTTATTTTACTTTTTTTTTTTTTTAAAGTACCAACTAACATTTAAAACAGATTCTCTGCTTGACAAAGAGCCACATTATAGAGTTAATTATGCAAATAGACACGCTATCTACAGAGAACTTAGTTTTATACTGTAGCAAAAAATTATAGAATCCTAGAACCCTTTAGGTTGGAAACAACCTTTAAGATCATAAAGTTCGACCATAAACCTAGCACTGCCAAGTCCACCACTACACCATACACCTAAGCACCACATCTATAGGTCTTTTCAGTATCTTCAGGGATGGTGACTCATCCCGCCCCCAGGGCTGCCTCTTCTAAGACTTGACAACCCTTCAGGTGAAGAAACTGCTCCTAATACCAAATCTAAACCTCCCCTGATGCAACTGGAGGCCATTTTTCTTGTCTTGTTGCTTGGAAGAAGAGACCAACACCCACCTGGCTACAACCTCCTTTCAGGTAGTTGTAGAGAGCAGTAAGATCTCCCCTCGGGCTCCTTTTCTCCAGAACAAACCATCCAGTTCCCTCAGATGGTCCTCACAAGGCTTGTGCTCTAGATCCTTCACCAGCTTTGTTTCCCTTCTTTGGATAGGTTCAAGGACTTCAATGTTCTTCTTGCAGTGAGGGGCCCAAAACTAAACACAGTATTCAAGGTATCAAATCATCACTGGCAAGGCTGTGTCTGGACTGCTGCGTGCAATTTGGGCTCCTAACACAAGAAAGAAGGGGACTTAACTGGATGGGGCAGACCCAGCTCAAGGCCACAAAGATGGAGCATCTTTCTCAAGAGGAGATGCTGGGAGTGCTAGGACTACTCAGCTTGGAAAGAAGGCTTGGGGGCAGCAGGGAGAGCTATACACTGCTTATCTGGAAGATCCCTCTAATACCCTGGCACTGCAAACAAGAATATCTTATAATTCTTTCAATTTCTGAGCAAATCTTTAATTGAGGTTTCAACTTTTTCCACAATATAATATAATTTTTGCTTTAAAATGCTGCTCCTGTGCATTGATGAAATGTAATACTTGAATAGTATCACAAACTCCTTTGACCCAGCTGTTTACAATTGAAATATTTAATCTAGAATACCTTTCCCTCAGATGCTCTCAGCTTCAGAGCCACCAAAATAAACACCAGAGCTCTTCTACTCTATTCTGCTATTCTACCACTTCTAGCATTTTCCAGGTAGAAAAATGAGAAGAAAAAACCTTCTAGTAATTGTATCTTTGATGCGGTTCCCAACCAACTCATCTTTACTTACTTCAGCAGACTTTCAGGACCTAAATAATCCTGCTCCATCAGTCTTGTCATTATAGTTTGGCATTTGACCAGCTTTTGCAGAAGTCTTTTAGTACCTTCATAAATTCCTTATGCAACCTTACTGGTGAACATTCTGCCCTTTTAAATCATACAAGACAGCCATCTTTAAGCCAAAAAAGGGAGACAAACGCTTTGTCTACTGCAGAGCTGCCTTCACCACACTTCATATTTATAAAAAAAATGTTTAATGAATGGCCAAAAGAAGCAATTGCATTGGCAACAAAAGGTCATTATGCTATTTTTTTAAAATGTAAATGTCACAATAAATCACATTAATTATATGCCACACAAGTTATTGGGTGACAAAAATTAAGAGTGTGTATGTGAAAGTAGAAAAGGGATTCCTCTGTTTTGAATAATACTACATTCTTGAACAAAACAAACTTAAGCCAAAAGAAAAAAAAGTTAAAGAACCTTACTGTCCAAAGTAATTTCTACTACAGCTTGCATGTCGTTAAGTCTAAAATGAGGCATAATTAACATTGATCACTAATTTCTTAGTCTTTTTTAAACTCCAAGAAAGCCTAGAAGCTGCAGTAAACACCACCGTGGATATTCTTCCCTTTTCACTGGAAATAAACTAGTGTCCCAAAATAACAAGAGGGAAAATATGCTTATCAGAAATACAAAAACACCTCTTTGGATGAAAAATTTAAGTACAGCTCAACTGACTTCAGCATGGGGACTTGTATCTGGTGTGCCATATTTTAAATTAGATGCAAGACAAAGATCTCAAAGAAGATGGTTATTCTTTGTTCTCATACTGATTTTAACTAAGATTTACTGCACACATTTCCTGGTCTATAACCAAAGCAGAAAATTATCTTCCTTTGAGCCTTGCACTTACTTTATGTGAGATTTGTTTAGAAAACCAAACAGCTTGAAGGTTCCTGAGCAAAGTTTATTTCACTATGGGGTAGAAGGGTGAAACAGGAGATTTTAAAAAGAACCACGAAGTTCTTTCAGTTCCTTCTGGGAGAAATGTTCCTTATTAAAGCAAGCTTTTGTAATAACTCTGTGTACCTCTTGTTGAGGTACTACTTGTCTAGACATACTATGATGGGGGAAATTGTAAATGTTGAAAGTCAAAGTTAGTGCTATGTGGGTTTAAATTTTTATCTATTTATTAAATAAACAGGACTCTCAATCTTGCTTTTAGTCTTTAAGTACTGAATATGAAACAGCATAAGTATAAAAGCTTCACTAAAATGATGACTTATTTAAAAGCTAATGGCATCTCTCACCTAAGGATGGTACTCTTCCAGAAGCAGAACACAGCATATTAAACTGTTTCTAAAAATTAGAAGCAATTTTATTGAAACAGCAAAAAAGTTATTTTTACAAAACAGACTAAACATTATACTAGAGGACTTAATTTCTGTCACCTAACTTTGACATATTAAAAAGGGAAAACAATAAATCATGACCATTTTATACCTATGTATGAGGCCTACAACTGATACACAAGTATAAATCCCAGTGAGAATTCAAACTGTGACATAAAAACCAAATTCACTGACCAGAATAATCTTCTCACAGGTAACAGCAAGCTCCTAGAGGAAAGGCTTATCCAGAATTTGGCCCTACAGCTACTAAAGATCATAGGTCATCTGGCATGTACCACTAGCACGTATTTCACAGGCAGTGGCTTCTAGTTATTGTGTCCTCTCACTTTACTCCTGTCTCACCTTCCATTGCTTATGTTGAATTTTGGCAAGTCACACTCAGCTCTATTTTCTCCGTTTTAGTAGCAACCGGCTTACAGAAGGCGGCGTAGTTGAGATGGTGGGTCTGACAGCATTGACTGTTACTCTCATGGAAATGAGGAAAACAGCTTAGAAAGACAAGACTGGAGCAGTAATGTGCTGACACACAACTGTGTCTTGGTTGATTAGCCTCCTTTCCACGTGCCTTCAGTCTGAAGTACGAAACGCAGCTCATGACTGTGACGGACTGTCAGCAGGCCTGAGGCGAAGCACCAGACATGCACTCAGGGCATGCCACCGACATCGAAGGGCCCGACACAAGCAGAGATTTGCATGCCTGTGAGCACGAGACCGCAAGGGCTTTTGCTTTGGATGCCCAATGTGCAAAGTGGGGCTCAGAGCTTACTGCTATGTACCCAGGCTCCCTGCACAGAAAGGGCAGCAGGCACGGAACGGAGTCATGTCTCTTCCTCCACCTTCCCACCAAAACCCAAACCAGAACGCGTTTGGCAAGTCAGTCTTCACACTGTACTTTCTAAGCTTGAGGCAGCATGATGAAAATACTAAACAAAACCTCATTTGTATTCATTCCTGCCTCTCTCCTCAGCATTAGCTCAGGCACGAGGACTGCAAAAATAGTCACCCACCTGTGTTGCACTACACACGCCGCATCATTCTACCGAGACACGCGTCAGTCTCAGCACTTCACAATCAATGGCCCTCAAACAAGCTACACAGATTGATGGGAGATGAAAGAAACAGCAAGTCCTTCTCTGTTCCTCCAAAGAATCAATGGCAGTTTCCATCTCATTTTAAGAGGCAAACAGTGAAGGCAACACACTTTATCTGCGTAGCAATCTAATCCATGCACCCAGAAAAAGGCTCGGGTTCAATGCCACATTAAGCTCAAATATTAAACGCTCTCCTCGTGGAAGAGCCTGTAAGACATCACAACTCAGAATATTCGCAGGCAAATTCCTATTTCAGATGCCAACACCCTGTTCTCTACATGGCCGGGAGAAACTGAATGACACAGAAGGTCCACTACCATGGGAGCTGTGGAGCAGCCTGTGTTTTAAAGTTAAATGCTTTCCCCAGTACCACAGCAGTTGCTATTTGTAAGAACAGCTATAAAGGAGCATCCTACAGAAAATTCAACAAAGAAACCAAGAAAATATAGGACAACCAGGTAACTCTTAGAGGTTCAAGATGTCAAAGCATCGCTCCTGGGTAAAATGGTGGTAAGGTTTCTCATCCATGTTATTCATACTTTTAACCTGGGGAAGAAAACACTGCGAGAAAAGGTGATGCTTTCATAAAACCCCAGACAACTCTGGAAGCACTACACATTTTACATCTGCATAGGCATTCCATTTTGCATTTGAATAATACAGGCAAAAGGGTTATGATAAATTAAGCATCGCATCATAGCTTGAAAGCCATATTGTCACCAACCCATAACAACTACGAAGGTAAACAGTTACGTAGATCGCTTGGCTGCTACCAAAACATCCATAATACCAACATGCAAACAAACCAGAGGCACACTTAGAATATCCTACATGATAAAAATGCATCTTCCCCCCACCCCTCATTTTTTTATATCTGCATCCCTCTTACTAAATATTGCTCATCAGCACATCCTTGTTTGATCCAAGAGCTAACCTTTGACTGATCTTTCTGCAGGACTAAGACAGAGACAGAAATTCTATTTTTAGAAGGAAGAAAATGCTTCTAACAGCAGTTGCCACAATGAGGCAGTATTCTCTAGTGCTGCCAGATGTGAAAACAAATTTAATACAGTAAATCACTGCTAATTCAAACCACTGACAGGAAACCCCACTGCAAATTACCAAATTTTACAGATTAGCAAGTAAATGAACAAAATAAACAAAAACAATGTCATAAGACTGTGCCTTCCGCATTCACTCTGACACCTGCAAAGTGCTTCTAACCCTGATTTCTGCTAGAACAAGCAAGGACCATAAGTGACAATACTGAAGAGTGACATCTGTAAAGCCACGTGTCCCATTTCACCGAGACTTAGAGACGAGATACTGTTGGTTGACATACTACTTATGCCCCATGCATGCAAAAATGGGTTTCAGAAACAGGTTGTCTTTGAATTGTTTAGATAAAGATTTGTTAAATGACATAAACCAAGAGTAAAACAGAGACAGAGCTACTGAAATCGTGCCAGAGCTGTAGAAAGCCTCTGAAAACCAAACTAGGAGCTGGGTTAATCTGTCAGGTGGGGGAGTTAATGGATTGGTTTGTTGACACTGGGACCTATTCTACACTGTGCTTAGAGGAGGCTCTGCTTTGGACTTCTATTGACACTGCACAGCATGGAGAGAAGCTGAGCCCTGGCCAATAAACACAAACCTGAAGTTCTGGATCCCAAGTTCATGCAAACAAGGAACATTTGCATTCAAGCACTTTTCTGGAGTTCAAAGGCCAACTTCAGGGTCAAGTTTTGGCTGCTGCGTCACTCATATTTGGTTCCAACCTGGAACAGCCTCACAGCTCCTTTAAACTGAGGAACCAAAGCAGGTGACCCTCTTACGCATTTACAAAATCAGCCAGCCAGCAGAGACATGTTTTTGAGTCCCACAGAAACTATTAATTGATCAACTTAAGTTAAGCCACCATCTTTAGGAACTAGGTACAACTCCTCTGTACCTTTTTTTATTTCCCCTCTAAAGAAGTTCCTTTTGTAAGGGCCCTCTCAAAGTTTAAGTAGCATTAATGCTACCCTGAAATAGCGCACTCCTTTGATGAGCTAACATGAAGAACATCAGTTTTACTGAGAGAATTCCTGTTTTCCTGTCCTCTACATTAGCTTCTACCCAATTTTTAGACCTCCAGTATCCATAATAATAAGCCTTCCACACCTCAATACAACACCAACACCCGCTAACACCAACTTCCCCTCTCGCCCACACACACAACTGAAAGCACAATCTTAGGTATTCTTCACCTACAACTGCAATAGATGACATACTTCCCTGGAGAAAGCGCAGTTCACTTAATCGTGTGTGGAGCCAGAATCCCCCATATTTCATCCATTGATTCCTCTCTTTCTGACCTGTGACACTACCTTGGAGGAAGAATCTGTAGCCCCATCATTAAATTTCAGAACGGAAAGGGAAGGAGGAATAATCAGGCTGATCTTCCTCTAGAAGTGAGCTGTTTCCTTCTCATTTGTGAATCCCATGACTTTTGTGCTTCTGGTGACGATCACTGAGAGGCAGAGGGATCAGTTCTTGTAAGGAGAAAAAAAAGTATCAACCTATTGAAAGACTAACAATGGTAAGGAAAACAGGTACACTTTGCAACCGGAGGTATTTTAGGATAGTATTAGCTACATCACTGCCAACAGCACTTAGATCATATGCTGAACACCCATGCCATTGCAATTAATAATAATGGCACAAACCAGCACCTTCCTAGTAGGGATTGCCCTGTGACACAAGATCCTGAACATACAGCCTCCAAAGGGACAAAGAAAACCACATTAAAATGACCTTCTGTACCAGGAGCGATGCCTAATGAGCAAAGAAGCTCCTCTTCACAGAATCACAGAATCGTAGGGGTTGGAAGGGACCTCGAGAGATCATCGGGTCCAACCCCCCTGCCAAAGCAGCTCCCTAGCACATATTGCACAGATAGGCGTCCAGATGAGTCTTGAATATCTCCAGAGATGGAGACTCCACCACCTCCCTGGGCAGCCTGTCCCAGGGCTCTGTCACCCTCACTGTGTAAAAGTTCTTCCGTATGTTGGTGAGGAACTTCCTGTGCTCCAGTTTACAGCCATTGCCCCTTGTCCTGTCCCCACACACCACTGAAAAGGGGCTGGCCAATTCCCCCGGCATCCCATACTTAAGATATTTATAAACATTAATTAGGTCCCCCCTCAGTCTTCTTTTCTCCAGGCTGAACAGCCCCAGCTCACTCAGCCTTTCCTCATACGGGAGCTGTTCCAGGCCCTTAATCATCTTCGTAGCCCTTCTCTGGACTGTCTCAAGGAGATCCCTGTCTTTTTTATACCAGGGAGCCCAGAACTGGACACAATACTCCAGGTGGGGCCTGACCAGGGCAGAGTAGAGGGGGAGGATCACCTCCTTCGACCTGCTGGCCACACTCTTCCTGATGCATCCCAGGATCCCATTGGCCCTCTTAGCCACCAGGGCACACTGCTGGCTCATAGCCAACCTGTCATCAACCAGGACCCCCAGGTCCTTCTCCACAGAGCTCTTCTCCAGCAGGTCATCCCCCAGCCTGTACTGATACAGACGGTTATTCCTCCCCAGGTGCAAGACTTTACACTTGCTTTTATTAAACCTCATCTGGTTTCTCCCTGCCCAGCTCTCCAGCCTGTCCAGGTCTCGCTGGATGGCAGCGCAGTGCTCCTGCGTGTCAGCCACCCCTCCCAGCTTTGTATCATCGGCACTTGCTGAGGGTGGATGCTATTCCCTCATCAAGGTCGTCGATGAAGATATTAAACAGGACTGGACCCAACACCGAGCCCTGGGGAACACCGCTAGTCACAGGCCTCCATTCAGATTTTGTTCCACTTATCACGACCCTCTGAGCCCGGTCCGACAGCCAGTTCTCAACCCACCTCACTGTCCACTCATCTATCCCATGATCTCTCAGCTTTTCTATCAGGATGCCATGGGAGACAGTATCGAAAGCCTTGCTGAAGTCAAGGTAGATGACATCCACTGCTCTCCCTCCATCCACCCAGCCGGTGATGAGATCATAGAAGGCTATGAGATTGGTCGAGCACGATCTCCCCTTGGTGAATCCATGCTGACTACTCCTCATGACCTTCTTCTCTTGGTAATGCTTGGTAATGGCATCCAGAACAAGCTGTTCCATAACCTTTCCAGGGACAGAAGTGAGGCTGACCGGCCTATAATTGTTAGGGTCCTCCTTCTTGCCCTTTTTGAAGACTGGAGTGATATTGACTATCCTCCAATCCTCAGGTACTTCTCCTGTTCTCCAAGAGCTGTCGAAGATGATAGCAAGCGGCTCCGCAATCACTTCCGCCAGCTCCCTCAGCACACGTGGATGTATCCCATCCGGGCCCACGGATTTGTTTGCATTAATCCCTTTGAGCCAGTCCTGGACCACCCCTACCTCAACTAGAGGGAAGCTCTTCATTCCCCAAACACTCCTACTTTCATCTTGTATTAGTTTCAGGAGAGAACAAACTCCTCATTGTAAGGGCAGAACAGAACATTTACTCTGAGTTGTAAACATGTTTTGCTTGCTTTCCAGAAGGAAAACATCATGTATTGTCATCCTCCAAGAACAGAAAGTTGGTTTACAGCAGCAGAGCTGTGTATTGTTCTGTGTGAAGGCAGGTGGAGGGTATTGGGGAAGGGATTGTTTTGTTATTAAAAAAACCAAAACCTTTTTCAGGCTGTTGCCTGGCTTCAAGACTCATTAAATCCAGTGGGAATGCCATGGACTTTAATAGCCTTTGAATGAGGCTCTACGCTTCAGACTACTACCACAAGAAGAGATTGCATCTTATTTTCTACAGTAAATTAACACAGCACACTTTAAACAGACTTGATCCAGAAACTATGGCTGCATTAAGTCACTTATCCATTTATTGTTCTCCATCAATAAGCAGCCTATGTTGTAAGGAAGAGTCCAGAAAGATTTTTGGAAATCTGCTGCACAGCAGAACTTGAGCTTGGGTCTTCAGCAGTAGGACAGGCTAGAGTTCTGTTCCTGCCTGCCAGCCAGCAAAACTCAGAAGACTGCTTAATTGATTACTGTGAGTCAACTTTAGACAATGCCATCAGAAGTGCCTCATCTTTTAAGATTAATCTCCACGGTGGTTAGCTCCTCCACTTCAGTAGGCAATATTTTATTTGGAGGTGTACCGTGCCTTAAGAACGCAACACTCATTTCCTATTGTAATGCTTTGTATCTTAAAACAACCAGTAGATAGCAATAACTGCAGTAATCTGCATACCAAACACCAATATTAGTTTTTCTCTTACGATCATCCATTAAATAGGTACATAAAGCATATAGGTAATAGGACATAACAAGAGAACTTGTTTCCTTTACCCAGCTCTTTGGGTCTGATGTGTCAGTAAAATTTTGCAAGATATAGGGTTTTGTTAGTGTAATAGTCTTTAAAAGAAAAGAGTAAGAATAAGAATAACCAAGAATTGCTCTTCTGTTAAAATTTAATGCATACTGGCCTGGAAATTTCACCTGTTTCTATTCCCAGAATAGTATCCATAAGATCTAAAAACTTGTGGTTATTGCAATAATGCTGATACTCACTTTTGTCCAGTCAAGCCACCACAGTCCTTATATTCTCTGTTCATCTACACTAAACCTGCTCAGTGATTGATTAAATGGCTTTCCACTACAAGTGTGCCTTATTTATTTATTTATTTATGGGACATAGAATAAACTAACATGGTGTTTATCTTCTGAAAATGCAGGGGTTTTTTTTAAAAAAAAAAGCGTGTCATTTTTCTATAAGCATTTAGAAAGAGAGAGGATAACACATTTCAACTGAAAGTTAAATAGCGAGAAGGTCACAATCACCTGTCTTTATGATGTGAATGACAGATCTTACCAGTGTGCCAGCTACATATACAGGGTCTTCCTTGTGGGTCTGTGTAAATTCATATGAAGTTTGGAGGCAGAGATCTTTGCCCAATCTCACAGAGAAGCAAGATTTCAAGCCATGGTCTAGTTGTATGCATCAAACTACACTGTATTTTGCCCTTCTACAAAATTCCCTACTTATGCCATAAGGGCCAGGTTTCTCTAGGAATTTGAGCAACAGCATGGTGTGCTTTGCCCCATGCTGAAATATAACGGTTATCTCTTCCTTGCCCAACAAGCTTCTTTCGAAAATAAGCTGCTACAAACATCTGAACATAAGAAACTTGGTGGTGGTTTATTTTCTGGCTGGCAGCGGTTGGCAAGTAAGCCAGATTCTTAGAGAAAATAAAGGTTTCTATCTAGTAAATAATCTACCTGGACCCAAAAGGCAGGTGAATAAAGCACTCCATGGGGAGGCTGGATTAGTCTGCTCAAACAAATGAGCCTGTTTTCTCAAAGAGAAAAACCTGAAATGTTCCTGCAGTTTTCATGGATCTATTTGACTAGTTCCTTTCAACTTGCCCAACTTTCAAAGGCCAAGTTAAGGTGGTTTACAAACTGTAGTTTCCAGTCTGATAACAATAGGGAAAACTAATGTTGGCAGCAATATAAAGGAGTCACATTCTCATACAGAGGTACTGCTTATGAACAATAGTGCATTTGGTATATGCAGCTGTTCTTTAGCATCGCCCATGCATAGTTTAGGGATTTGTTTTTCTTTAAGTACAAGTTCTGCAAGTGTTACTCTTTATTGCAACTATTGGAGCAAGGAAGGTGAATTCCTACTGTGTTCATACACTTGGGTACACCCTGTATAATACAAAAGCCTGGTTTAGGAATCAATTGTCAGCACACTCAGCTGTATTCATCAGGTTAGGGTGAAAGCAGGAAAACAACTCAGAAAAATAAACAGAAGTTTTAGCTTCACTTTCGTAACCTTGTATCACTCCTAGACAGCACCCGTGCAGATGATGACAGCCCGATAAAAAGCATTAACCCAACTGACAGGGCAATATTGCATTACTTGAATTAGCAGGTTGAAGATAAAAGTCCTGTCATGGGGGGCAGTGCTCCTCTCTCACCCCTGTGGGAGCTGCCAGGGTGGAACTGACTTCTGAGAGTTCTCACTGGCAATTAACATGTCACAGCTGTTAGCATTGCAAACAGGAGAGCGTAATTTTCATCTGCATTGTACTAAGTTACCTGACAAATTCCAGAGGAAGGCTACAGAATTGCCAAGTACAGTTTTGGATGCTTGGGCATAAGGCATCAGTAAATATGCTCTGATACAATTCAGTACCTGAGTAAAGATGGGTAAGGCAGTAGCTTGAGGGATCACATAGAAGATACAGCATACTCTGCTTTTTACACAGCTCTGTCCACTACCTCAAGCTAGAAGTGAGCAGCAAACGTTACTGTTTGACACTTAAACATAGAGTGGTCTCAATGCAACTCACGGGGAGCTATCGCCATTAATAAGCAACTATAGAAACCTGTCCCGTTTCATGACAGTTCCCTCAAAGTCAGAAAAATGCCTGACAATATGAGAACCAAACTATCTTTCCCTCCTTTCTCTCGCTAGCCTTCCAGAAAAGGGTTGTCAGAGAAACGAGTAAAAAGCCTTTATATCCAAAAATCCTTGCCGTGCCAATTCTAATGAACTCGAGGCTCCACAGCAGGACAGCTACCCACATCTTCAGGAACGCAGGAAGTAGAAAAAAGGTAGATACAAGGCAAAAGCTACCATTTGACAAAATAGATGGCTTAGATACAGTTAACATCCCCGCAAACAGGCATTGGGGGGGGCACGCACGCTCGCTCACTCTAAGGCAGTTTGCTATCTAATCTGGTTACACTCCCCGTAAAACGCAGCACAAACCCCAGCACAACACACGGCCCCGCCTAATTAGATTCCTGCAGGAAAGTCAGCCCGAGCCATATGGTATTTTCCTCGGCAGTTACGATAAACTGACCTTGATACTCGGAACGCACACGCCGCCTCTGCCTGAAGCGTGCGGAGCGACGGGATGCTCCGGCAGGAAGGGGGCGAAGGCACCGCCGCGCAGGGCACGCACAGCCACCCACCCACCCCCGCTGCTCCCGGGGAAGTTAAACACAATAATAATAATAATAATAACAATACTAACAGCCAGTAGCACTGCAGTGACGGCGCTTGAATAACCGCGCCGTCAGCAGAACACTACGAAGCTACTCAGATATCTGGCCGGTAATTAAGCGAAGCCTAACAACCCACCACCGTGCGTTCCGTTTCCCACCCCCCCCCCCCCCCGCCCCTCGTCCCCTCTTCCCCGCCGCCCCAGCAGCCGGAGCCGCCACGGAGGAGCGGAGCGGCGCGACCCGCCGAGCTCCCCCCACGCCGCGCAGGGCGACGGTGCCTCACCGCCGCCAGCGGCCGCGGGACCCGCCCCGTCACAAGCCGGGCGCGGAGGGAAGCCGCCGCGGGCCGAGCCCCGATCTCTTCCCGACGGGGCGCTGCGGCGGGCGGCCCCGCGGCCCTGCCGCAGGCTGCCCTGGCGACGCCGGCCGGCCCCGCGGCGGCGCTGCGGGTGACCCCCATCCCCCCATCCCCCCCCCTCCTCCGTACTCCTCGCCCCGGCCTATGCCCCCGGCCGTACTCACCCTCGGCCAAATGCGAGGGCTGCACCAAAATGGCAGGCGGGCAGTAACTTCCCCGGGCTCAGGGTACGGGCAGAGCCACCGGCGGCAGCGGATGCGCCCCGTCACTCATGCAGGGAGGGGGCTGCCGCTACCCCGCGCCAGCTGCCTGCCGGACACCTGCGCGGAGCCGGCGGGCACAGGTGTCTCGCTCCTGCTCCGCACCGGCCGGCGGACAATGACAGCTCGCAGTCGCAGTCTTTATCTCTGCTGCTGCCACCACCTCGCCTCCCCTCCCCGCCGGACGCGACACCGGGTGCTGCTGCTGCGGTGCCGGCGGCGGCAGCTCCCGCCGCGCACCGGCACCTGCCCTGGCGGCACCGGCCAATCGGCGAGGAGGGGCCGGCCGAAGGGTGGGGAGGCGGGGGGGGGGAGGCGGCGCGCGAGCTGGCGCCGGCACGCGCGCGCGCACCCTTGTGTCCCGGTCCCCCCAGCCCCGCGCGCCCGGGGGTGCTCGTCCCTAAAGCGCCGGGGGGGGGCTGCGGGCGGTGCCGCGCCGCGACCCCCGGCCGGCAGCAGCGGGGCTCCCTCAACTCCGGCGTGCGCGTCGGGGCTGCCCGCTGCTGTCTGTCACACGCGGCCGCTGCGGGGGAAGCGATAACCCAAGCGCCAGCTGGCCGGGGAAAGGAGTAGGTGCCGCCGGGCGATGCTGGGGCTGCAGGGCCGAGGGGGTATATGGGAGGTGTGTGTATCGGGACGAGGCTGGCTTGCGAGGGGGAAACGCAGCCGTGCAAACGGACAAGGATCGCATCCGTATGGATGCGGCACCCGGGGAATCACAACGAAGGTGTGGTCTGGTCAGTCGCCCAAAGCGCCAGTGAGTCGCCACTGTCCTTTCTCGGTGGGTTGGGGTGGATTTTCACGTCCTGTGTCACTGCAGGTTGTACCGGGTCGGGCTCGTTACTTCACCCGTGGTGTTATTTTTTCATCCCAGGGTTTTTTTCACGCTTGTTTAACTCGGGTTTAAAATAGCTGCGGCTGCTCACTGCGAGGTAGGGTTTCGTTTCATCTCTGCTGAGGTGCTTTGTTAAGACAGATGTATTCCATAAATCCTGGCGTGCTTTCAAGGAAAGTATTTTCCAGGAGAGTGTTTTTGTTGACGTTCATTTCATGGTATTGCAAATAAACTAGTTTATCAAACATTTGCTGCTAAGCTAACCCACACTCGACTATTTTAGTTCTCTGTGAGGCAGCCACTGTGTTAATTTCAAAAGGGGGTATAGAAGAAAATAAAAACAAAACTTTAGGAAGTTTTTCTTTGCTTTTGCATCCCCTTTTACATCAACTTTAGGAAGTTTTGGGGGGTTTTTTGCACCAAATATTATTTCATTTTTCCCAAACACACCTATAGGTAAATACATGTCTGGGTATTTCCCAGAAAGAAGAAACTTGTTACTTCTTGAAATAAAAACAAGAAAAAGAAGCAGTCAACTTCAACAGTAACATTTTTTTCACCAGCAATGTGACATGGCAACAAATCCAGGACTAAAAGGAAAGGTCACTCATTGGCTGGATTCGAAGAGTAATCAATAACACACACTGAGCATTTTTAATGATGGAAAAAAATTATCTGGGTAGAAATGCCTCTCCAATCTTACACTTCTAGCTGAATCTGTGAAAGAAGAACGTGTTTTAAAATCAGCCATCAATATCAATTAGCTGTAATGCCTGTGACTACGCAACCATGAGATCAAACAGGTAAAACTGTGCCACTGCTCCTCACACTCGATCTAATAAGCTAATATCGAGTTCAAGAGTAATGTCTCGCCCTTGCCTTGACACTGCAATTAGGTACATGGAGAGTTTATACCTTTCTCTGTAAGACTTCACGTTCTTCTCCGTGGGAGATAGAGCGTTGGACTCAAGGCTCTTTTGTTCCACACCAGTATAGTAATCAGTATGGTTTTTACTCTCCAACAGTACTCCACGGGGAAGGTATTAACTTCTGGCACACTTAACCCGGCCGTTAACAACTGATGGAGTAGAGCTAACGGAAGGGAAAGAGAAGAACGATGCGGCAATGAAGAAATATTGCAACAGCTTTATGGACAATAGTCTGGACTTCTCTATTTGTCTACATCCCCTGCCTGCTTGATGTCCTATTTGTCTTCACAGAATCATAGAATAACAAGGTTGGAAAAGACCTTTAAGATCATCGAGTCCAACCATTCGCATCCTAAACTAAACCGTATCCCTAAGTACTTTTTTTGAACACATCCAGGGAAGGTGACTCGACCACCTCCCTGGGCAGCCTGTTCCAGGCCCTCACAACTCTTTCAGTAAAAAATTTTTTCCTAACATCCAATCTAAACCTGCCCTGGCACAGCTTCATGCCATTCCCCCTTGTCCTATCACCTGTCACCTGGCTGAAGAGACCATCACCTATCTCTCTATAACCTCCCTTCAGATAGTTGTAGGCAGTGATAAGGTCTCCCCTCAGCCTCCTCTTCTCTAAGCTGGACAGCCCCAGCTCCCTCAGCTGCTCTTCATAGGATTAATCTACTGGTTTTGGTCTCTCACTTCAAAAGAAATTAACTTTTCTGCCCCCATAGCAAATATTTTCTGATGGGTGCCATTCACCATAAAACAAACAAACCAACCAAAAAACCCAACAAACCTGACTAAAATGATTTTGCCTATCGGGCAAAAAAAGAGATAAGGCATAGATGGGTGAAACTGAGACATGTGCCAGACTTTCCCTGAAATCACATATGGCACAGCCATTGAATTATTAAAATAAGTGTCTAAATAAGGATACAGAATAAACAGACGTCTGAGGAAGAAAAACTCTGCAGCCAAACATGAGATGCAAGTGGTAGCATGGCAATTTTTGCCCTGTGAGTGAGACTTGCCTGATACCCTTCCCACCAATGCCTGGTGACTGCAGAGGTGAGCAGGGCATCAAGGGATATGAGGAGTCCCAGTAACAGTGGAGTGGTCATCAGGGAAAGGGGAATACCCTGAAGTATATTTATCTCACTTCTTGTAGCTCTGAAATTCCCAGTCCTCTTTGCATTCACAAGAGGGTGGCAATAACCTCAGTATGGAGAGAACCGAAATGAAGTCAGACCCACAGTATGCATCTGTAGCACAGCAACTGTTTTGCCACATGGTGCCAAAGAAGCTGCAGCATGGAAAAATCTTGAAAAAAAATGGATACTGGATCTGGTAATAACGGGGTGCAGGACAAGAAAATAGGTATTTTATCGGTGGCGAGTTTCTCTTGTCACAACACAGCCTTTTCCATAAAGGAAAAAAGAAATCATCCAAAAGTAGACTGAAATAAGCAGGTGGGTTTTGCTTGGAAAGCCCGGCGCTAAATCCAGCAGTGGCATAAGCTACATGTGGCTGTGGTGGCCAATGAGTGACTCCTGAACCTGTCCCCAGGCTGTGCTGGGTGACCAGCCGACCGTGCTCATGCAAGGACAGGGCAGGCCGAGTGCCAGGGCCTACAGGAGCCTGCCTCAGCCCAGCCCTGGGCAACCCGGGTAGGGTGTCCCACCCTACAGTGAACTTCCCCCTGCTCTCAACATCCATGGAAATGGGGGTCGTGGCCAGAAGGAAGATTTTTGGAGTACAGTTCCTATGGTCATGAGATTTACCCCTCTTTTATAGAGCACACGATTGTCACTAAACCTGCAAATAAATTGGTTTGGGGGGAAATAAAATTTTCACTGGTTTGATGTCCCTCTGAGGATACGTAGTGGAACGCAGAAAGAGACTGTCAGCCAATGCACTCCGTCCTGCTGAATCACATAAAAGAGTTAGGTTGATAATCCCAGACTACTCCAAGAGGACTCTGTGAAGTCTGTGCTTTTCATGCACCCCAACCTTTTTGACATAGGTAGGCAAATTAGTAAGCAAATTGGACATGCAAATGTGGACAGTACCTGCTGGAAAGTCACAAGTCACTGTTAGCCCCAAGGACTAATTAGGAATTAATTCCAACCAATTGCTATCTCAGGGCAGAAAATAAAGACACTAATAAGTAATTAAGCCTCTCTTGCTTTACACAGATCTGCTAAGATCTCGGAGTATTTCCACAAAATGTAGCAAACAATAATTTGGTGGTAATAACTTGGAAGTGATTGTTACCTTTTACCTTACAGCCTCAAAGATCTTCATAAATAAACTTGATAAAGTGTGTATTCAGAACCTGGAGAATTATTATAATTCAGTTAAGCCAGTCAAATAATTCACAGCCCATAAGCAAACAGGAAAGAAGTGAAAGAGCTGAGAGGAATGGACAACATTTTAATAGCATTTAATATGTACAATGTGATGTGGCATTTTGCCATGACTTTTCATCAGAGATTTCAGCAATCAGGTTCCCTACCCTGCAAGCCTCACAGGGTAAGGAGGAGCTCTGACAAATATTATGTGTGAAAAAATGGAAAGTGCAGGACATTGCTTGGAGAAGTTTTGCTATTTAACTAGCAGCAGGACTTCAGTGAGTTTAAGGCCTTAAGCTGTGCCAGGGTTGGTTCAGATTAGATGTTAGGAAAAAAATTCTTCACTGAAAGAGTTGTCGGGATGTGGAACAGGCTGCCCAGGCAGGGGGTTGAGTCACCTTCCCTGGATGTGTTTAAAAGAGGGGGAGATCAGGTACTTAGGGATGTGGCTTAGTAGCAGACAGGTACGGTTGGACTCAATGATCTTAAAGGTCTTTTCCAACCCAGTCATTCTGTGATTCTGAGCTAACGCTTTTAAAAGAAACAGACATACTAAAGTCTCACAACTGGGACGGAAACACCAGCAGAAAAACTGTTACTGATGCAGTAAAAATTATTTGTTGCAAACAGAGGTGGGATGGTGGGAAGGGGATATGTGTCTTTCTGTGTGTGCATGTGGGGTTTTTGTGGTCACTTAAAAGGTAACAACAGGAAGATTAGCCAATGAAAGAGACAGCAAAGCAAAACAAATTAAGAAAGGAAAATGGTGGTAAGAATTACCCATGATTACTGGGAAAAATAATTAGAATGGGAATAAAAGTTTCAGAAACAAACATCATGTTGACCATACCGCTGTTACCACAGGTTTCCTCATTCATACAAGGTGCACAGATGCAAGTTTGGAGGTGTCTGCAGAAGATGCTGCATGTGGAGACATGAAGGCTCTCTCCGTGCTCTTTCCTTACACCTGCCACCAAATGCGTATGGGTGAAAACAAGTTTCAGCTCCTACATTTCTGCAGGTAAAATGAAAATTCTAAAGAGGCACCCTTCTTAGATTTCCTTGAAGAAGGAACTTCATTTTGTGACAGTGGCTGAAACACACAAGGCAAGTGTCCTTCATCCCCAGAATGGCTTTTTTAACATCAATCTTTTCCTCCACTTAGCCTCACCTTTCATACAGTAAGTCCCTCTTGCTCATCAATTTGAGGACAAGCAGCAGCAGGAGGGATGTAGTCAACTGAAGATTTTCTCTAGATCTTCATTTATGCCCTGTGCAAAGTGTCACTGAGGGTGTGGTAGCATCTTTTATATGGTTCATCAGTGCTCTGCTCTTTACAAATTAAAGGAGGAGAAAAAAAAAAATAAAGAGAGAGAAAGAGAGAAAAAGCTGCGTGGTGCCCAGAGGAGAAATAAGAAAAAAACACATAGGTCTCCAGCTGAACAGGGAAAATGCTCGTGCTAAGTCAGCTTTGAGTTCACAGATTCAAGTGTTGAACAAATAGGAGCGAGTGTTGGTTTAGCTCTCGTTCTCTTGTGTTTGGGGGTATTTTCTTTCAGCCTCATTCAGTTTCTTTGTGTCATAATCAGCAGGTGGCTGTGAAATTTTGGCCTTAAAACAAACCCATCTAAACTCACTTCGCCTGCAGCTGCTTCCAGAGTTGCTCTCTGTTGGTTTGGCTGGTTTGATTCTCTAGCATTGTTAGAAACGAAACTATTCATCTGCTTCTAAACATAACATTTACTTAATGCCTCTGATGCCTAGAGCCAGACTGCAGTCAAGCAGGTTGGTTTTTTATAGAAAGAACTACTAAATGCTTTTCTTATTCAAAT
The DNA here is from genome assembly GCA_020800305.1 of Porphyrio hochstetteri. NCBI lineage: Eukaryota > Metazoa > Chordata > Aves > Gruiformes > Rallidae > Porphyrio > Porphyrio hochstetteri. Next base: position 120,402,369 of record CM036906.1, on the reverse strand, counting down.
AAATTGAACTTTTTCCTGATTTGAAATTATTAAAAATTAAATTTTAGAAGCTGTCATCAACCCAACTGCCTTGGGCTAAAACTGACAAATTAAAGTGATGATGTTAAGAGCTTTTTTTCCCCCCCCTTATTATAACACGACACAGGCAAACTACCCTCAGATGAAAAGCATATACAGTATGTAATTCTCTGCTTATATTTTACAAGCAAAATCACAGCAATAATGTAACAAGTCCTCATGAATGGTCTTAAAAAGCCCAGACAGTACAAAATCAGTGAATTCCTTTAAGCAAGATTATTCAAAAATAAAATACTTAATATTAACTTCTGTTTTAGTATATACAGAATAAAGTAATTTTCAGACACTCTTTTTTTTCTTTTTTTTTTTTTTGAAAGAAACTCTAAACCTGACAGTAATTTCTGAATGGAAATGGGGTCAACAAAACCAGCTGAGCAGAGTTTTCCAACCTTTTACCTGGGGGACATAGGAATGGACACCTTTTGAGATGCAGAGAAAAGGTGAGCTTGATCACTTTTTCCCTCCCTCCCATTAGACCATCACATTGTCTAAGGGCACATTTTCATCCACACAAGTGTTTACACATTTACAATATTTCTATGCAGCCATCTTATGCCTAAGTCCCTACTCCTGTGGCATTCTTCTTTTCAGAATCAGTACCACAGCACTGAGGAAACAAAATGGATGATGTGAACAGCAAAAATGCCTCATGATGGTGGGGCAAGCGTTTTGCAAGTGACAGTCTAGTTCATGAGCCAGGGAAGTGGACCATATTAATTAAATACACAGACTGGTAAGATGCATCCAGGCATAGCAGTAACACATATTCTGAGAAACTGTCTCTACAATGCATCCAGCAGAGATGGACATCAAAATAAAAATCATTGAGCAAAATATATTTCCATGATGACTCTTTCATCAAGGTAGTTTTCCCACTGCCAAACATGAAGCTTAGAGAGAAATGCATAGCAGCAATAATGATGACAATTAAAAGAAGGTTGCCTGCCAGCACCCCTTTCCAGAAAAGAACTGAGTCAAAGTATTATGAAAGTAGATGTGTCAGAGGCTGGCACATCTAATCACGTTATTGCTTGACATATTCTTGCACAACCTCTCACATGTCTTGATTATGCTGAGTACCCTTCGAGCTGTGCTCTGTACAAGCCCACAGAAAATACATTGTGCCTCTTTCAAAGAGCTTACCCCATGAATGCCCTAATTCCCCTCCCTGGATTTTCTATAATCAGTTTGTTCCTCAGTGTTTTCTCACACACAAAGTAAAATTCTTCTTATTTAACTTACCCGCCAAAGGCGCATGGGATGTATTGGAGCAGGATTATATCTGTCACAAGCTGCCGAAATGACTGTGTGGTTTTATGCAAATCAAATCCTCGTGGGATTGTCCCAAATCCACACAAGTTTCTTTTTTTGTATATCTGCCTTGGGACCTCACACCAGTCGCTTTACTTTTCCATCTTTTTTAAAAAAGTATCATACCTGACAGGACCGTGTCACTTATTTCACCTTGGCTCATCCTGGCTGAGAGCTGCAGGGATA